>CM075067.1:100318286-101748286 GCA_037428765.1 Rubia yunnanensis | reverse complement strand
TAATCTGGAAACCAATGTTTGGGTTTTCACCGATCGTTGCAACGACGGCGCATCGTACTATGCAATGTTCAGCCTACGGCATGAAATCAAACTGCCTAATGGCTATGCTGGTAGCCATGAAAGAGAACTCTTGCAAGGACAAATATGATCATTTGTGTCCCCACAGACGGCGCCAATTGATGCATACGAGAACTCTGAAAAAACTGCACCACAGATCCTTAGCTTGGCTCATGACCTGCAAGACAAACCCCCGAAACACTCCGGGGGAAACCTCCGATGATAAAGCTAGTAATTAATCGCAGTAATCAAGACTAATTGTGAATCATCAAAATGAATGGCATACCTTCATATTTATACGAATTAAATCCTAATGGTCATTGCCTGTAACCGTAATTCTCATTAAATATGTATTTAATGATCATCTTGGTTCATTCGTGATTAAACCTTATTGGGTTAAAGATAATATTTAATGAATTGGATTGCAATCCAATTCTAACTGCATAAGGGTATCATCCTCGCATCTTTGTCAAACATCGAATTCGAGAGGTTGCGAATTCAGGGACAGACAAAAAATGTTTAAATTGTTGATGCACTATTCATAATTAATGTAATACTTGTATTGTTTCAATAAAGTTGTATATTTAAGTAAAAAGTTGTAAATAAACAACACCCTACGAGTGTCGTAGTCCCCTCTCCTCCGTGTTGCACCTTTCCTCTTCAATGTTTTCCCCCATCTTTTCATTAGGGGAGATGAGGAACAATAATTTATTTTAATTTATATTTTTGATATTTAATAAGTGTGAAATATGTCTCTACGGATTAGTTTTGTTCTTCAACCTGATCGATTGTATCGATGTGTTCATGATGATAACGTGATTTAATTGTTCACGTTGATGTATTGTTCTAGATCTGTTTGTTCAGATTCTAAGTTCGTAATTTTTTGTTTGTGGTTTTATTTTGGGTTTCCATTGATTTGGATTCGTCAGATCTATGCTTTTCAAGGTGTTTATAATTTGGATAATATAGATCGTGGTTGGATCAAGTGGTGTTACAGTAGTAGAAGATTTTTGTTTGGCGCAGTGATATTGATGCGTGATACACTCTTCTTTGCCAAGTTGTCATGATTTTCGCGGGAAATAAGTTAATATCCCTGAGGGCGATGTTACAGTTTTTTATTGAATCTCTGATCTGCAATAGTACGACGATAAGTCTAGTTGGCATGTAATTTAGATATCTTTGCAATATGTTAGTTATTGCTAGAGCCTAGTTAGATTGGATGTCAATTTCACTCATTGTAATCGCCGCTGGGCGTTTTTCCCAACATCCTGGAATTATTAGTTTTTCAAAAGAGAAGAAGTTAAAAGGGGTAAATTGGACATAGTTTAGTGGTAATCCACACTCTTTTTAACATGGTAATCTACAACTCCACCAAGAATTGTGAATATTAGAGCAATTTTTTTTATAAGAATTACTAAGTGTTATATGACTGTTGGTGGTCCCCGTTATGGTTTCCCAACCTACAAGTGGTCGTTGAAGGTGAGATCCTGATGGTTCCGATTTCGGTGGTGGTTTGTTGGTGGTGTACCGTTTGGGTGTCCTTGGGAGGGCATCCCGTATCGGTGGTCCCCATTTGTGGTTTCCCAACTTGCACGTGGTCAATGAAGTTGAGATCGTGGTGATTTTGGTTTCAGTGACGGTGATGCATTAGCGGGGTAGTGTTTGAGTGTTCTCTGGATGGCGTCTCTGGTTATTCAAATTGATAGAGTTTCGGAATTCACTAAGCATCAATAAAATCAATGGTGATGTCTACTAGTTTAGTTTTAGAGTGGGACATTTATATGTAATATGGTTGATTGTACGTAATCTTAAAAAAAAGTGAGCATTTCATCCGTTCATCTAATTTTGACACACTTTCTATTTGTGTTTGTTTTTATTTTGACACATTCAGCTTATAGCATAATTTAGGGCACTTCTACTCGTATATTTTACATATAGCGCCCACATATTTTATGATATAAGGTATAAATCTAATAGTCTTGCATTGAAATGTGATCGGAGAAAATGAAAGTGAATTTAAAAAAAAACAAATAAAAAGGAAGATTTTTGGCCCATAGGTGTCTATACTGTAGAAGTATGTATTTGATGAAGTCAGTCAACTTAGATGAACTACACTGGTAGCATCGGTTAGTTAAACCAGGTAGGCCTTTGTTTAGCCCATTATTATGGGCTTTTCTGAAATTCCATTTAGGCCTTTCATTTTTAATCAATCTTTAATAAATGGTTATGCTCTCTTCATTCCATCTCAAACTGCACACTTACTATTTAGCATTATTCTCTATCAAACTTAAATCGCATATTTGAGTAGATATATAAGCAATAGCATTATCGTATGTGGTACTGTTGGATTCGTCATAACAAGTAGTTTCTCAAAAGAAAGTTTTTGTTTCCCGTTATTATATGTAGTTAAACATATGAACGATTAGACAAGTTTCTTGATGAGCGTGAAAAAGATTCTGTGCAATTTGACATGGGGCAGAGGAAGTACTTTTTTTTTAGTAAAGTGCCCATATAACCCTATATTTTGGTCATATGTGCTAATATGATCCTGTATGATCAGAAAGTGCTATGATAACCCTATGATTTACTCGACTTGTGTTAATCTAACCCTGGAACCCTCAATTTGGCCGAAATTATGTAAATTGACTATTATACGCTTGTTCAAAAAAATATTTAAAAATATGAAAGGACAGTTATGCCCTCAGTATATATTAACCATTTCTCTGGTTCCCTTCTTCTTCCTCTGGTTTCCTTCTTCTGATTCCCTTCTTTTTCTTCTTGAGAGTCTGCTCCTAGAAAGACTCCGCCACCTCCTTCATCTTGGTCATCACCATGGACGAGATCTCCTCCGGGCGCTCACGGGCGGTAGGATTATGTGCATCGGCGGGCCTGAATGGGATTCCAAATCTGCTCAAGCGACGCGAGGTGGTGTTGGGCGGTGGCTGATGACGGTGGTGGTGGTTCGAGGCGCCGCCGTGGAGAGATTACCAAATAAATCAGTTTTCTGAATTGAATGTTTTCCAATTTTCTGAATTGAACGTTTTCCTACCTCCGATGCATGTCTAATTGAATATTATGCGAGCATGCCCGATCAATTTGATTGTCTGATCTATTTCAACTGTTTAATTCGTTAGTTTCAAGGCCAAATCACCTATATCTCATCTCAATAGCGCGTGGTTCAGATTTGAGTTTTAGATTTTTTTTTGGTTTGCTAATGCGTAGGTCCGTGATTGGAATATTTTTCTATGCTACGTATTTTTTGGGTGTTAGTAATAAATTAATAATAACTCGTGTTCTGTGCTTTCTGGTTTTTTTTTCCGCCAGTGCAATTGCTTTGGTTTTGCTACGAAGCAGCTGTGGTGGGCGGCCGCAGGCGGTGGCGGAGTAGTGGTAAGAGCAACGGTGGTTATGGAGATGCTGGAGATAGAGATGAAAAAGAAGAATTTAGAGATATTTTTGTCTTTACATATTTTATTTTAATACTAAGGGTAGTTTAGTCTTTTTATGTTTGATTAATGCCGGAAATTACCTAGTCAATGCCAGAATAGTGTCAAAAGGTTATATCGGCATTTTTAATGTAAAACATAGGGTTATAATAGCATTTTATGATCTTGCGGGATCATATTGACACATATGAGCAAAACATAGGGTTATATGAGCATTTGTTAGCTAAGCTAGGTAGGCCTTTGTTTAGCTCATTACTATGGGCTTTTCTGAAAGACTAAATTATTTTTTTAGTACCTTACAAAATATCTTATACTATGTTTTGGTCCCCGTTTGTAAATCAATCCTCAGACAGTACCAAACAAATTCAGACCAATTTGTTTGGTCCCCAAAGATGGTTTTAGGGAAAGTCAATGGTAAAATTGGTCTAAATGTGTAAAATGACCCTTGAGTTTAAAAAATAAAAATAAAAGGTCTTCGCCTTCTTCGCTTCTCCGCCGTTTCAATTTCTTCGTCTTCTTCCACAACGTCTTCTTCCGCACCAGTTTGCCCTGCCTCGTCTTCTTCGCTTCGATTTCTTCGTCATCTTCGCTTCAGTAGCGAATTCTTCCCCTTCCGCCGCCGCTTCATTGGCGGATTCTTTGTTGTTGTCGCGACCGCCTTTACAACCTCAACCGCTCGACAACAAACTTCGGGCCTTGCCGCGAATCCTTCGTCTTAAAATCCTCTGTTGATATCCAGCCCTGGTGGAATATGCTCGACCAGATTGGAGCCTGTCCCGGAGCCTGAAGACGGAACAGAGTACCTGAGGTTCAGATGAAACAGAGTACCTGAGGCTGAGACAGAACAGAGTACTTCGACCGGAGAAGGTCTTTGACCGGAGTCTCTCCTTCTCTGTCCCGTAGTCTGAAGACCTTCTCATCTGTGGCGGGGTCGAGTTCTACGACCGAGCCTACGATCGAGTTAGAAGTTGAAAGGCGACGGAAGGCAAGGCAGAGCAAACTGGGGAAAGGCGGAAAACGAGTGGCGAGTACCAGCAACGGCGACAGATGGCCATGACAGGGCTCAGCGGTGAAGGCGACGGTGGAAACACAGAGAAACTTATCATGAAGGCGGTGGTGGCAGGCATTGAAAATTGAAGGTGGCGGCAGGCGGTGGTGGCAGGCGGCGGAAGGCGGCAGGCGGTGGCGGAAGGCAAAAGAAAAGGACATTTTAAATAGGAATTTTTAATTGAATATAATTTTAATTAGTAAAATTATCATTATACCCCTGGATATATCGGAAAACTATTTACTCTTACCTGAAAATCACCTTTGGGGACCAAACAAATCGTTTTGAATTTCTTTGATCCTGTCTGAGGGTTGATTTGCAAACGAAGACCAAAACATAGTATAAGATACTTTGTAGGGGACTGAAAAAACAATTTAGTTTTTCTGAAATTCCATTTAGCCCTTCCATTTTTAATCAATCGTTAAGAAATTGTTATCCTTTATTTTTTAACATAAAAATGTATCATTCTTATTCGGTCATTCATATTTTCACTCTAATAACAGCACACTAAAAACCCTCTCTTCACCCTGATACAACATCCTCCCTTGCCATAACTCGTTTCTTCAAAATTTTCCCCATCTTTCCATTAGAGGAGATGGAGAACAATAGTTTATTTTAATTTTTTTTATAAATGTGAGATTTATCTCCATAGATTAGTTGTGTTCTTCGACCTGGTCGATTAGATCGTTGTGTTCATAGTGATAACTCGATTTAGTTGTTCACGTTGATGTATTATTCTTGATCTACTTGTTCAGATTGTGTGTTCGTAATTATTTTTTTTGGTTTCCATTAATTTGGATTCGTCAGATCTGTAATTTTCAAGGTGTTTACAGTTTGAGCAACATACATCATGGTTGAATCAAGTGGTGTTACAGTTGTAGGATATCCCTGTTTGGCACTATGATATTGATGTCTGATACACTCCTCTATACCAAGTGGTCATGATTTTCGCTGGAAGCAAGTTAATATCCCCGATGGCGATGTTACAGTTTTTTATTGGATCTCTGATTTGTAATAGTATAGACGATCAGCCTAGTTGACATGTAATTTAGATATTATTGCAATATGTTAGTTATTGCTAGGGCTACTTGGGTTGGATGTCATTTTCACTCATTGTAATCGTCACTAGACGTTTTCCCAACATCTTGGAATGAATGAGTGATTTTTTTAAAATAAAATAAAATTTCACTCTCAAAACTCAATCCTTTTCGTACAACTCACCTGTAAAACAAACCTAAATCTACCATTCCAATCTTAACAAAATAAAAGAATATAAAATACACCTCCATATCTAAAAATAGAGGACATTAAGCAGATGAACAAATCTCAAGATTAAGGATTTATAAAAATGATCCAATAGGCCATAAACTGAGTGTATAAGATCCTTTATCCTACCATCTTGATAAGAAGGTCTAAAAAGCAAATAAGGTGACATTTCATACACTACAAATAATTTATCCATTTGCATTAGCGAATATCACCCCATTTTATGATTCCCCTCTATCTCACTTTCCAATATTTTATACTCTCTCTTCTCTTAAGTCTTACACACTTATCATATTTGTATGTTTTTCTAAATTTGTTATATTCCCCTTCATGGTAAAAGTACATAATTCTCAATCATTTATTAAATTTTTTACTCTCTTCACTCAATTCCTTGCACATATTCATTTATTAAGTCAAATGACTCGATTTCTATATATAATAACACAATGCTCATATGATTAGTTACATAATTTTAACTTTAAAATAGAAAATAGTAATTCTGATAAGTTTAGAAAAGGAGAAAGTAGCCTATTAAATCGATTAACGGTTAAAAAAATCATTAAAAAATCATTTTAATAACTTTCGGTGTCAAAATGTAATTATTCATGCGTACCAATCCATTTCAAAAGCTTTTATAATCATAAAACATCGTTACAATAAATAAAAATAAATATCAAATCACCTCATTAGTTATGTCAGTTATAAAATGATCCTACCTAACCATCAATGAGTTTAGATAGTCAGTTTAAAACAAGATTGAAAGGAGAATTCAACTTTTTTTGAGAATGATAATTAGAAGTAAATGAAATCAAGCTGAAGCATACAATTATTACTTTTTTTGAAAACGCTGAAGCACACAATTATGAACACACAAATCTAATTGACACCAATACCCAATAACAGCTACAATCTTACAGCACTAGTGCATACTGTTACACGACAAAAACAAAATAACCTTAACTAAACATAGCTGATTAGCTACTAATCTGATTTTATGGGCCCGCAAAAGGATCATCGGCCCATTTCACGGTCTGACCAACCGGACCCTTCTTTCCGGCCGAATCCCCGGCGCCGGAAGAACAACCCGGATATCCGAAAAAAGACTGAAACATCTTCTTCACACTATTAACCCTCTTCCGGTGGCGGATCCGCCGCAGCACCACCTCCTTGTCCAGCGTCCCGGCGGAGTGCGTCGGCTTCAGGT
Organism: Rubia yunnanensis; assembly: GCA_037428765.1. Taxonomy (NCBI): domain Eukaryota; kingdom Viridiplantae; phylum Streptophyta; class Magnoliopsida; order Gentianales; family Rubiaceae; genus Rubia; species Rubia yunnanensis. Next base: position 101,741,265 of record CM075067.1, on the reverse strand, counting down.
ACAGATGGCTCGTCACCTGAACCGCCGGCTCGGTCCGACCGGCGCCGTCCTCTTCTTCCGGTTGAGCTAAAGAGACTGTAAACTTCTTATCCATGATTTCTGAGGGACGGGTTTTCTTCCCTGGATGTGTAGAATGAAAGGTGCTTAAATAGAGAAACAAACGAGAATCTTATATTGCTTGTTTAATGGCTTCTGGGGAACTGAATATTTTGGCGATTGAACACGTGTACGAATGGATTTTGATTTGGTGCTATTGGGCTTGACGGAATTAAGAGAGTGGAAGTGAAGCCGGTGGAATGGTTTGGTTTGCTCGATGCGGATGGGGTTCAGTTCTGAGATGTTTTTTACAGTATGAAAAGGTTAGGATATGGTTTTTATTTAGGACGCTGAGAATGGAGTTGGCGAATGCGGACAAGTTGAGCCGCCCAGGTATAAAACTAGAGTCCGAATCCAGCGGTTTGGCCCTGAAAACAGAGGGCTGGTTTCCCACAGACCGCGGGGCGATCCACTGAATTTGACCCTTATCCATGGTAATGTGATACGGCAATTATTATCACGTTATTAGAAAAAAAATGTTTGATCACTATTATATTTGCCTATATATAATAATAAGAAATAAAAAATTAATTTTTAAAAGCTACTAATTACAATAAATTGAACAATATTATATACGATAATTTTGTTACTTATATATTTATCCAAATATGCGGTTAAATTTTGATAGAGAATACTGTCAAGAAAATAAAAGTGCAATTCAGATGGGACATAGGGAGTCTAAATTTTAATACTATGTATCTATATTTATGAAAGAGTTTGTCTCTTGAAAGATGGTCTTTCCATAAATTATAAATTGACCAAAGTTTAAATTGCAAATTATAGAAAACGAAGATAAAATTTTTGGGTTACATTAATCGGATCATAAACTTAAAACTACTGCACATTGCATAATAAATTTTTAATGTTACAACTAAAACCTTTTACATTTCTATAATTTTAATTCAATTTCATCTTTTCATTTCCCTATAAAATAGATTTTTCACCTTTGAATCATGCTAAAAAAGGAAAGCATGAAAGAACAATGTGTTCTATAGATATCTTAGTAGTAGTGGTGTTTTCTTAAAAAAAAAAAAAGACATGGGTTTTTGTTTTTTTTTGAGGTGTTCCATACTTTATTCAAATTCAAGTTGTCTCACACAAAGGAGTGATGCTCCCATGTGTCACAGAAATGTGGGGTGAAATTCCCACATGACTCACATGAAGTGAGACTTTTACACATAATACGGTGTATATAGAGACTTAAACCACATAATAATGCAACTCCAGAAGGATGAGAAATTTGAATCTGGGATGCACATGGGGGGCACACTGCCCTGGCCACTTGGGACTATCCCAAGTGGTTGGGTTTTTGTTAAGATTGCTGAAACTGAAAGTACTAAAAGAGTTGGACTCTATCAAGCTGAAGAAGGTTGGGGAAATGGCCTTGTAGATTGTCTCTTGAGTACTAATCCCAATAAAATTAGTAAGCTTGGCCCAGTTAATGATAAGCCCAATGAGGCATATCAGGCCTAAATTTAGCCCAACATGCGAAAGTACCATTCATATTGCTTATGTCCCAATTGAATTTTCACTCATATTTTTTTTGATACTATTCTCTATCAAAATTTGATCATATATTTGAATATTTATATAAACAACAATAGTATCGTATATGATATTGTTCAATTCATCGTAACACGTGGAGAATCAAATCTAATAGACTCTCAAACAATACTCCATCTCACCATTTGCTGCCCCACCGTCCCACAATTCTTTAAGGTTGAAGAAATCGGTGGGCGTTAAGCATCGGAGAGAGTAAGAATTGCTCAACCTCTTATGTCCTGCACTAGATACACATGTATTGTATCTTTGGTATTCATTATTCTTGGCAAAAGGCGATCAACCGTTCGTCCTCAGTGGCCCATACCAGCCGACACCCTGACCATCGTATGAGAGGTAAATCACGGTAGCCCAGCACCAGGACCAATGAGCTTGGTATGGACTCGGTGCGCACAAGGGAACCTTGCAAAACAAGAGCTCCCCACACTGCCGCTGCCGAGTATCGAACCTGGGATCATTGGCTTACCCACCCATCTCCCAACCACTGGGGTACACCCGTAGGTGTATATCTTTGGTATTCTTATTTGGAGGAAGGGTTGATGTCTTCGATTTTTATTTTATTTTTTAGTTTGGGTTATTGTTCTGAGGTTATTTTTTTCTTCAAATTATCAAAACGATGTTGTTATGGTACTTGACATGTAAGAAAACCATATATAAAATAAGTAGTTGAATGACACTTTTAAGTGCTTAAAAAATCCATATATGGTTGTCTTATCAAAATTACGTTCATTTTTGTGGTACAAGTTACACATGTATGTTTAACAATGGTTAAAATTGTGAGTGAAGCTTGACCTTGAACTGCCTGTTCTAAATTGAGTGTGAAGTTTGACCTACCTGCCATCTTACACCAAATATTTATAATAACAAAAAACAATCTATTTTTTTAATATCTTAAAATACGTTTTATTTCGTAGTCATATATCTATTGAATTTATATGATTATAGTCGGACAATCCAATAGCAAAAATCTCGAGATAAAATTCAGCCCTTGTTTTAGCCATAGGTAAAAACTCCACAAGTTCATCCTTCATCAAGAAGCAGGTGAGGGTCATGTTACATGCCTAGCTTAAAATGGAATCCCAGTTGAGTAATCAAATGCGATATAAATGTAAGTACGCCAAAAATAACATAAATTCCATAAAAACAACCTCAAGAGTAAAGGCCAGAGGACTTTAATCTTTTCCAGTTTATCCATTCTGAATCCATAGAATTTGCTTTCAACATGTTTACAAAAGTAGTCTTAATTAAACTCACCAGCATTTGACACACGCTCCACTTTTCCATACTAGGTTGAACTTCATGGGAAAACGCAAACCTCCACCGTCCGGATCAGGTAGCCTTTGAGCGAAAATTATGTCTTGTCGATGTATCAGTAGCTCATTCAAAATTGTAATGCAATATTTTTTTATAACTCTCGATATTATCCACATTTTAATTTAGGCCAGTTCAACTAATTTGGATCAATTTAGTAAAAGAAATTAGTTCGATGAGATTTAACATGATTAAATTATATTGTATCTATTTTTCAGTATGCTTATCTGAGAGTATCTTATGTTAGACCGCTTAACGGTTACATTAATCGTGGCAAACCTCGTTCCCAAGCTTTCAAGGTCAGATTATAATTATTTATATTTTGATATATAAGTAAAAAAGTTTTTAAAATTATGGAAATTCCGTTGCAATAAATAAGATTATTTTCAAAGTAGCGAATTAATTGTATTAATTATAAATTAAATCTATCTGATGTTTAGAGGTTTAAAACAAGACTTAATTTGTGCACTTATTCCGTTTCATTAGACGTAGCACCATAACCTTAAGTGTTTGGATTTAGGTGAATGAAATGAGTGGATGAAATTGAAGAAAGGGAAAACGTAGTATGAGTGGATAAAATTGAAAACATCTAGCCATAAAAGAAAAGTATGCCAAATTCACAAAAACAATCAAAAAGAAAAAGTATGCCACATCTAATAAAACAGTGTGAGTATTAATTTTCAGTAAATTTAATGGACACGTGTTAAAGAAAATGTGAGAAAGGTAACGCGACTAAGACCTACCATTTTCAATTTCAATGCAATAAATTTTGATTTGATAAATTTAGGGCTAACAAATTCTTTATAAACTTAAAATTTAGCGTGATTACACCTACTAATACCAAAGACGGTTGTACATGGAGAGAGATTGGAAGGGCTGGGGAAGAAAATTACTGGAAGTATTTTTGAAAAGTTTTCCTATCAACCCCTCTAAGTGATAAAAGGTTGGAATTTTTTTTTCCTGTTACCAGTCCCGCCATGTATATTTGCTCCGTCCTGACTAATACTATTTCAATATGAGTATATTTATTTTGAATTCAGTTTAATTTATTATAAATAGACGGAATGGTCAGGTCATAACACGTTTCAAAAGCGAAATGAACATTCAAATATTGAAATGATGTTCCTTTGTTTAAACTTTGATTTTAAATTTATTAACATTCAAATAACAGTTTAATTTATTATATGACTGTGTTTGAAGATTGGTACTACCTTAAAAGGATGAAAGTAAAGTATGAGTGGAAAGTGTGTTCTGGGCTGGATATAGTAAGGCGACGGGAGTGGCAATGGAATCACACCCGCGGGTGTACCCCAATGGTTGGAAGTTGGGTTCTCTTGGAGTGGCAATGGAATCAAACTACTCCAGAAAATGATACGGATGCTGTCGTTTTTCACATTTCATTCGTTAAGCCAGCTTCTGTACGTTGATTTCGTCGCTACTTATGTTAACTTTGATTCCACGCATTTTATATTTACACACCTAGGTGCGACGTGTCTCCATTAACGTTTTTTATAACATTATCATACTTTTTATTCTATTTTAATTTTTTAAAATTATCACACTATATTTTCTTTTATGACATAAAAAAATTATAAGTTTATTGAGAACTTTGACTCTGGTATAGCATCACTACAGTTATGGATTTCCATATCATAAAGTCATTTGATATGAGTATATTATGCTCTTTCATCATGTAATTAAGACTCCTGACAAAATAGTAATTATAACTTGTATGAAAAAGAAGTACGGAGTATATATTTTCAAGTCTATAAAATGCATCATATTTCAAATTAGCAATTTGAAATGAAAAGGGGTTGAAGATCATGAAATCGGGACATAGACGAAATCATTCATTGGCGGTGTTTTAAGGTCCAGTGTCTCCACGGGGTGTCCGACAACAAGTGGCGGAACCACGGATGTTATGTAAGGGGGACTGAAATGGAGATGCAAAAAAAAATTTTAATGCTTAATACGATAATATTTTAACTAATAACGCTTATATAATAAAATGAATACATAATCATTAAATTTTTACAAGTACGACAAATTATTGTATAAAAAACTATTTTCTATTATTTGTATTGCTAGAAGTAGAACCACTAACAACCGGAGACAATTGTATCCTACGATTGCATAAGCTTTGCAATATTGGTTCATTATCAATCCCAACAAAATCAATTGGTTTCAGCCCAATTGGCATCTTCATGTTTTTGTCTTCATTAAACAAAACGATGTCGTTTTACTTAATGAAGAAACAAAAAAAAAATTGAGGTCATCTTCTTCAAGGTGCGCTGGAATAGGAGCGCCGCAACCTTTCAAGGAGAGGTGGAATCCATGGATTCCGGTGGCGCCCAAGCCTAAATTCCGGGCCACCGGATCCTAGGGGTGGCGCCAGCACCCCCTCTCCCATCCTTGGTTCCGCCCCTGCCAACAACGCTCATTCTGTCGGAGAAGGTGAAAAGAAAGATAAGAGGTAATAAAGATAAAAGGGGAAACACTTAGAATTGCCCTTTCCCAATTTTTGAATTTCATTTTTTTCTAGAGGGGTAGAATCATCTTTTTAATAATTTCAAGCCAAATTGGACATGGACAATTAGTTAACTAAGTCCATGGTAAGATTGACACTTTCAGATCTTATAAGGTTACATTGACAATTTTCATCAAAATATAATGTTAAAAATGCACTTTACCCTAGCTATTTTTGGGAGGGGGAAAGAGGAAGTAGTCACCCACATACTTGGCCAAAAAGTTAAGCGTTTGGGTTTGGCAAAACATTTAATTGATCGGGCTCGAATCCCGATGATTTTCAATTCAAATCCGTATTATGAAACTTTCTCCCGTGGAGGGTTTCGTATCCACAGCCGAACGTGATCATCAAGAAATTGATATTTGTATTATTTATAATTTACCTTCTCATCAATCCCAACCTACCTCATCATCAACTATGATATCGTGATGAAGGAACTCTAGGAACGAGAGATATCACCTTTTACTCCAACATGACAGACCTTGCGAATCTAATGCCAATAATCATTGCACATGTAATTACTTTATCAGTTCATCTACACTACCTCCGTCATCGTATCGTATCATAAGCTCCCATATGATAATGTCAGATCACAGTTCATCCATGGCCGTAAACAAATTCCCAGATATGGTATTTTCAGACAATATGGGACTTGAAAGTGGTACTATTACTTTCAAAATTTTAAAAAATTACTGACCACCGTGAATGCATTACTAAGAAGATCAAAACAACCACACCAATTCTTTTTTCCCAACCACCCTAAAGTTTCTCACTTTAGCTCCAAAATAAAAAGCCCAGGATATTTTATTGTTAATCCAACGGCTGTCGTTGGTTTTCGTGGCGTCCTAGGGACCTGCCCCCGCCGGATCTTTCTACGTGTTAGCTTATCACCGGGCAGTTTGGTTTTGACAGTTGAGAGTGTGATGGAATTTTCTCTCTTTTTTCTTGTCCTTTTTTGATAATTTGGTGTTTTTGCATTCGAAATGCAATTCGATTTGTTTCCGTAAATAATTTGCAACGCTTTTTCCTAACCGAGTTGCTATTTCGCACTCTGGCTTTTATTCATTGGTAGATCATTTAAGATAACCTGTTTGGTGGTCACCAAAGATTTGGACAATTTGCGACGTTTTCCACTCAATTGGAAAAAGACAAATTGAATTTATATATTTGAAGCTGGGTCGTGATATGTATGATATTTAATTGTTTCCTTGACCACGTAATTTACCTCTCCACTATCTTATGATATTGAAATGAGAAACTTAAAAGATGTGGAATTTATTTTTGATAAATGAGAAAGTTTCAGGGCTTGTCCATAAGTTTATAGGTAGACCTCCTGATTTTTTACATTAAGAATTATAATTTTTTTAAAGTTAAAATTTGCATTATATAATCTAAAACAAGCAATGCGTATTTTAATGTGAAAATATAAAAAAAAAATATAATACTCCCTCCGTTTCACTATGTTTGGCACCATAGGTTTAAGTGTTATTTTTTTTGTAAGTTGAAATGTGTTGAGGAAATTGAGTGAATAGAGTAAAAATTTAATGAATGGTTGAGAATGATGTACTTTTTGCCATAAAAGGAAATGTGACAAAGTTAGAAAAATATGCAAATATGATAAGTGTGTCAAACTTAATAAAATAGGGGGAGTATAATTTTTTTAGAATGTTTAAATATACTATTTAATTTAACAAATATAGCCTATAAGTTAAAAAATACAATAGCCTTATGGACAATTCACCTCAAAAGACCTACTCTTAATAAATTATATCATACTTTGGAAATTCATATTCCTCCTATCTCATCTCAAATTTCCTACTTCACTCTATGTCACTATTCAGTGTTCAATTTTGACCACATATTTGAATATATTTATAAACAATAATGTCATCATATCATAGGTTGGATTCGTCGTAACAAGTAGTTTTTAAATATCAACTTTTTATTTGTCGTTATTATACGTAGTTAAACATATTAACGGTCAAACATATTTCTTGATAACCGTAAAAAAGATTCCATAAAACTTGAGGTGGCATGGAGGGAGTACTATATTTTATTCTTGCTAGTATAATTTTGTGATTGTTGGTAGTTAAATCTCACAAAATGTATGGTGTTAATGATATTTATATTTTGAGTCATTTTCGTGAAAGATGATTTTTCCATAAGTTATGAAAAGATTAAGGATTAAATTATAAATTTAAAAAAATTAAGATAAGATTTTTGAATCGCATTAATCAGGTCACATAATTATAACTATCGCATGTTGCATAAGATGATGTTTGCCTAGACTTTGACTTATGCTTTATATGATATTCTCATTATATCTTAGAAATTCAATATACGAATTGTCATCTTCTAGTACGAAAAGTTGTGAATTATTTATTAGGAGTGGGGATATGGACATGTCACTTATTTCTTATCTTATACATTGTATTTCTTAAATTACATACAAAGGTTAAAAATTTTGAAAATATTTTTTATTTCATATATTTTTATATTTTCACCTTTAAATACATATTATTACTTATTTTAACTTATAAAATGTAATATTTATATTTTATAAAAAATTATAATATTTAAATCAAATGCCTCTGAGAACTATGGATAAACTTATGGAAAGCGTCTTTCCTGAGACTTTATATCATCAATCTGTTCAAGTATTGTTACTCGCTTTGCAGCAATTACGCAACATATTTAATTGTTTTTTGTGCGTAACAGACTAACTGCAATAGAAATCATCATACAGTAACAGATTCTGTTTAAGCTGAATGGTCCAAATATAACATGTGTCGAAACCTAACATTTTTAAAAATAATTATTTATACGTGGATGAAATTTGTAAAATCAAAGAAGTTGCAAGTAAATATTTTATTGGCAATTTTGTGTGAATTAATTTTGAACAGCAGATTAGACCATGTTGGAACATACTGGTGCAGCAGAGTTACGCCAAAGTTTTTATGGAAATTAAAATCAGAATATTACAGTAGTTTGGTATAAATAGAATTCGTATATGTGACTATAGAAGCATAATTGGTTTATGGAAAATCCGGAGAAAATTTATTCGAATATATGAGATAGAATGAGATAAGGTAAATCTCTTTATTTATGAGATTTGGATATGCTTCAAGAATCAGATTTGGAATAGGAATATTGTGGAGATAATCAAGGAGTATTCAAGTCTGATTCGTGGATATAAATTGGGGAGAAACACGGCTGCATACTCACGGATTTAATAGAGCAAAAATCTGCACACAGATTTTTGAGACTTTCGAGAAGTTGCAAAGAGTTAGAGCACTGTGTTCCAACACACCTGACCTAAGTTTAGAATTGTAAACCTTAATTCCTCAAGAGGAGGAGATCCTGCGTCGACGGAGTTCGAGATCAGAGGGAGTCTGATCAAGGCGGATCGGTAGCTAGGGGAGCTAGCAGAGTCCACACGTTATAGTTAGTAAAGATAAGTATTTTGTAAGCGGTACTCTGTACTGTATCTTTCTAATTAGTGGATTCATTCTGAACTGGACCAGGCCCCGCAGATGTAGGTGAATTACACCGAACTGCGTAACTAAGTCGTGTGTCTTTTACGTATTACGTTATTATGCACTTGGTTAAATTAGCCATGTTGAAACACAGCAGTAAAGACTAGAAAAATTGGTAAAACTAAATTTCAAAATTGATTAGCCTGTAACGGACTGGGATACAATTGATGTAATGAATGACTACTGTTTGAACTATAACTTTGAAAATATCTCATTTATGCCCACTCCAAAACGTCCAGGTTAATAATTGGAATCCTGTAACAAACTAAACTGCAACTAAAAAATTGAAATAATAAAATTTTGTATAGATACATAGGTCCATGTATTAAAGATGAAACATACTTCTAATTACTGATCGTTTAACTTTAATTTCTAAAAGTTGGAAAACTGAAAAGGCAAAGTATTGGGAAAGACGGTTTTTTCATAGGCTTATGGAAAGACGAGATATAATTAGAATAGCAAAAGGTGAAATGTGTTAGTTGCAATATTAAACATTTAGTATGCAACATGTAGTAGTTATAAAATTTATAACCTAGTTCATGTAACCCAAAAATTTTATCATTATTTCTTCTAATTTACACTTTAACCTTGGTCTTTCCACAATTTATGGAAAGACCGTCTTTCAAGAGACCGACTCAAACTGAAAACAACAATCCCCCAAAATCTAACTATTTGGTAAAGTGATTGATGTGTGATATGCTCATTCCTGTCAAGTGATCATGGTTATCGGGGAACCGAGTTGATATCCTGGTTGCGATATTACAATTTTTATAGAATCTTAATTTGTAACCGTACAAACGATCAGTATGGTTGACATATGATTTAGGTATCCTTACAATAAATTAGTTATTGTTAGACACTAATTGAATTAGATGTCAATTCCACTTATTGTAATTGTTGTTGGACGTTTTTTCCATCAACTATAAATAATTATTTTTTAAAAAAAATCCCCCAAAATTGAAATCAAAGTACGGATTCAACTACTGTAGTGCAATTCACCCATATTTAAGGATGTATGGGTCACTTCGTTTGCCACGCTTAACTGGAAAGCAAGAGTTGGAATAAAACCCAGATTCCTTGTCGCATTTATGGAAGATTACATCAAAATTATTCATAAGATAGTACAATAGTACTCAATTGGTTATTCTTTAAAAGAGATTTCCTTTTAGCCATTCCGCTCAATAATTCATGAATTATTGTAATTAGAGTATCCACTGTAGAGTGCATGGCGCTTACTGTTTCCGTGGTGAATGGGGAACAATTCATGGTGGGAGCACCTAACAAACAACAACAATAATAATACATATGCATTGTTTATTAGCATTTTAATATAAGTAAAGTCTTGAAAAACACGGTCTTTTCACATACTTATGAAAATATGAAGTTTAATTAAAATAATTAAAAGGTAAAAAGTGTTGCAATATTAAAAATTTATTATGCAATGTGTAGTAGTTATTAAATTTATAACTCAATTCATGCAATCTAGAAATTTTATCTTTATTTATTTAATTTACACTTTACACTTTGATCTTTTGCATTGCTTATAGAAAGCAACGGACGAACTCTTTAATATATGTCAATAAATCAATCCCTTTCTTTCAATTTATTAGAGACACGTGTAATTTTTTCACAAACCACCATCAGGAAAGGGAAACTTCTTAGTGGTGTCGTTATTTTTTCTCATTTGAAATTTGTTCGACAGTTATTTATTTTGTGACACATATATGTTTCGGATCTACCTCTCCCCGACCTCAAACACATATACCTTGTTTTTTAGTAAATGGTCAGTCAAACCCATAACTATCCAACCATATTCCGAAAATAAATAAAATGAACCAAATATGTATATATTTGAATTCTACATTTTAGTTCCCCTGTATTCTGGGAGCTGTTTGCCACCATATACTACAAAACACTATCATATTCACTCGACAAGTATGCATAACTTATGATACATGCCTAGTATGTATGCATAACTTATGATACATACTTAAGGCAAACTTATGATACATACTTAAGGCAAATGACTTCAACGACCCCTAAACTCCTTTCATTTTATCCTTTTAGCTCTTTATTTTTTTTTTTTGAATATTTTTGGCTCCTCTACTAATAAAACTGTTTAATCGTGACCCTTCTATCTGGTCAAACCAAATATGTATATATTTGAATTCTACATTTTAGTTCCCCTGTATTCTGGGAGCTGTTTGCCACCATATACTACAAAACACTATCATATTCACTCGACAAGTATGCATAACTTATGATACATGCCTAGTATGTATGCATAACTTATGATACATACTTAAGGCAAACTTATGATACATACTTAAGGCAAATGACTTCAACGACCCCTAAACTCCTTTCATTTTATCCTTTTAGCTCTTTATTTTTTTTTTTTGAATATTTTTGGCTCCTCTACTAATAAAACTGTTTAATCGTGACCCTTCTATCTGGTCAAAGCGTTAACTTCAGTTAAACAAGTTAAATTTAAGGGCAAAGCAGTAATTTCACATTTCTTATTTTCTTTTTCCTTTACTTTATTTTCTTCCTCTCCCCTCTCCCCTCTCCCCTTCCCCTTCCCCTTCCCCTGACCTTCTTATTTTCCGCATCCTCACTTGCAGCGGCGCCGCCACATGAACACCGCTATCTATGCCCACCACCACCTCGCCGGCACACACTCCGACTACTGTCCGAATGACCTTTCCAGATAAGAATTGTATCCATTAAGACCATAATTGACCTTTCCCTCACCATTTTTGCGGGAATATTACCACCCCGAAAACCATAATTAGGAGATAATTCACCATCAAGTTTGGGACTTTTCTTATTATTAAGCTTCAATTTCGATGAGTTGTGATCAAGAAAATGAACACCATACCTAATCATCAAGAGTCTTCAGTTCCTGACCCGACTCGGACCTAGAAACAGGGATTCCATTCCGATGGGGTTGGTCATGGAGCGCTGCTTCTCCGCGTGATAGCGCTGCAGGAACTTCTCCATCTTTTGGCGGCACTGGGCGGAGGTCTTTGCCGGAGACACATCCGGGCACGACGGTGGCCACCGCATCCAGGCACTTGCTGGTCCGGGCACTTGAGGGGATATAGTTCTTATTATCCAATTCAACATCGTTCACAATCTCAACCATCCCATCCCAGCACTTTCCCCCACCATCTCAATTCAACAACGTTCATCGCCCATCCCGATTCCCATCCCAGTTCAACACTGTTTGCCACCGCCCATCCCAATGCTCACATTTACCATCCCAGCTCTCGCCAACACCTTCTCGGCCCGCCATCATCCATCCCAACCGCGCGCTTCTCGAATCAGCGGGATAAAAGGAGAGCGCGGCAGGCTGCTCAAATCAAAGAATAGGAGAAACAAAGCAGGCGACGGTGGGAGATAAGGAGCTGAGGAGAAAAAGAAAGAAAGGGAGAAAAAGAAAAAGAGAAAAAGAAAAATGAGGGAAAGAAAAGGAAAATAATAGGAAAACATAAAAGGATAAAAGAAAATAAAAATGAGAAAAGGAAAAGAAAATGAGAAATTACTATTTTGCCATTAAAACTAACGTTTTTTACTAAAGTTAACGTTTTTTACTAAAGTTAACGTTTTAACCGAACAAAAGGGTTACGATTCAATACTTTTATTAGTTCAGGGACAAAAGTGGTCGGAAAAAATGAGGGGCCAAAAGGGTTAAATGACAAGAGTTGGAGGGCCTGACAAGTTGTTCGCCCTATTATGCCCTATACTAAATTCAACTGGCATCTTATGTTATAGATGTATTTTGAAATGTGTTACCCTACAAGGCATAGGAAAATTAGTGAAATATTAATAGTTTAATAGAGTTTCTGTTGTAATAGGCTACTAGTTACCTTAGTCATATCTTGTACATTTGGGTATAAGTAACCTATCATTCTGTCAATATCACACAGATTATCATCCCCAAAATATCTCAGTTTCCCTTATTTCATGGTATTAGAGCCTACTCTCTGAAACAAAAAATTTTCCAAACCCTAACCTACCGTAGTGTATTCCGCTGCCACCAACTCACCATGAGCGACACGAAAAGCACACTCACCCCCCTCCCCGCCAGACTCCCACTGGCAATGTCACACCGATGGTGCCGCCTCTTTTGCCGTCGATCAATGATGCTCTCGTCCCTCGGCCGCTTCTGCGTCCTCTTGATCACTCGTCTCCATTCTACATTTATCCTTCAGACTATACGAGCTTGTCTCTCTGCCTGGTTGTTCTCAAGGGTGACATTTATCAAGAATGTACCACCTCGATGAAGCTCCACTCTCACAGGCGTTCCCCAGTCCAGCTCGGCCATTTCGTCAACTCCATATCCTATTAGACACTTTGTTTCTTCTAATAGGTTCGCTCCTGCTCACTCCCACTTTCTTGCAAATGTCACTTCTGTGCACGAACCGACTCATTTTTCTGATGCTGTACAGCAGCCATGTTGGCGACAGGCCATGCAGGCAGAGCTTGACGCTCTTGAGAGAAATAACACTTGGTCTTTCACATCTCTTCCTCCTGGTAAGAAACCAATTGGCTGCAAGTGGGTCTACCATATCAATTATAAGTCGAACGGAGACATAGAACGCCAAGGCTCATCTTGTTGTGCTCGGTAATCGTCAGGTAGAAGGCATTGATTTCAATGAAACTTTCGCTCCAGTTGCCAAGATGGTCACTGTTCGTGCGATCTTATCAGTGGCTGCAGTTCGCGATTTGGAACTCCATCAAATGGGGGTTCTCAATGCATTTCTTCACGATGATCTAGATGAGTTGGTTTTCATGGTTCCACCACTGGGGTACTACAAAGCATTAACCGGTCAAGTTTGTCGTCTCCACAAGTCTCTTTATGGTCTCCGCCAAGCTCCTCAAAATTGGTCTCCAAGCTTGCACAGGCCCTTCGTTAGTATGGTTTATGGCAAAGCTATGCAGACTATTCTTTGTTCAGCCTTACCCGAGCTGGTCACACTCTTCATGTCTTAGTGTACATTGATGGCTTGATCATCACAGGTGATAGCCCTACTGCCATCTCTACTTTCAAACAGTATTTGTCTTCATGCTTTCACATGAAGGACCTCGGTATTCTCAAATATTTGTTGGGCCTTGAAGTTGTGCGAATCCCCTATAGTATTTTCGTTTCTCAGCGCAAGTATGCCCTGGAGGTGGTTGCTGAGGCTGGTCTTCTTGGCGCGAAGCCAGTCGCTTCGCCTATGGACCCAACATAAAATCTCGCAAATGCTACTAGTCCAAATTATGATCATCCAAACCAATATCACCGTCTGATTGGAAAGTTATTCTATCTGACTATCACTTGGCCCGAACTCAGCTTCGCAGTTCATACTCCATCTCAGTTCATGTAGAAGCCAAAATTGGAGCATTTGACTGCTGCACTTTGTGTTCTTCATTACATCAAAGGTAGCCTGGGTCAAGGTCTATTTCTTTCTCAAGATAGCAGATTAGCTCTGGCTGCTTATTGTGTCTCTGATTAGGCAACATGTTATATCACTCATTGCTCTATCACTGGATACTTTGTCACTCTAGGTGTGTCACCGATCTCTTTGAAGACCAAGAAGCAGCACATTGTATCGCGCTCATCTGCCGAGGCTGAGTTCAGAGCTATGGCAAATGCTTGTTGCAAGATTCTCTGGCTTCACTCGCTTCTCTGCTCACTAGGAATTCACCATTCGAATCCGGTTTGCTTATATTTTCATAGTCAGGCTGCTCTCCACTTCGCAGCTAATCGGGTGTTCCACGAGCGAACCAAGCATATCGAGATTGATTGTCATCTTGTTCGTGATCAAGTGTTTTCGCGTACCATTTCTACTCATACCATAGCCACTTCGGAGCAGCCAATGGATATGTTTACCAAGGCACTAGGACGAACGACGTTCCTACATTTCGGTTTCAAGTTGGGCATTCTCGATCTTCATGCGCCAACTTGAGTGGGAGTTATAGTGTAATAGAGTCTGTGTTGTAATAGGTTACTAGTTACCTTAGTTATATCTTGTACATTTGGGTAAAAATAACCCATCATTCTGTCAATATCACACAGATAATCATTTCCAAAATATCTTAGTTTCCCTTTTTTCAAATATACTCTTATTATGGCACTATTTGACTTCTACGTAATTTTAAAAATGTTTTATTTTGCTTTATTTTTATTTAAAAAGTTACGAGGTCTCATCCATTCAATTGAATTACTCCCTTCGTCCCAGCGCAACCTGCAGAAAGAGAAAGTCTTTCCTTTTAATTTGAGAAATGTGAAATGACCAAAATGCCCCTATCTTCTCCACCTTCCCTTTCTTCATGCATCTTCTTTTTTTCAGATCTGAGTTGCCAGTCGCCTCCATTTACACTACCACTCACTCCTCCATTTACGCCACCCAGCACCAACCTCCATTACTAACCAAACTCAAGCTCCATTTACAAACCCCATTTAAAGCACAACAAAACTTCATTTACATAACTCATTTTACATCACCACCACCCTGAAGACGGTGACCTTGAGAAGACAGAGACCTATTTACAGCACCACCACCCCGAAGACTGAAACCTTGAGAAGACGGCGAAAACGGAGAGATGAGGAGAGGTGAGGCTGAGAGAGGAGGCGGCGGAGAGAGGGGGAGAGGTAAGGCAAAAGAGGAGATAGGTGGTCGGAGGAGGCGGAGAGAAGAGATGGTGGAGGAGAGGCGAGGAGGTGGGCAGTGGAGGAGGCGACTGGGAAATCAGATCTGAAGGAGTAAATGGAGGAGTAAGGGAGTTAGAATTGATGATAAATATTGATAGGTCAGGGGATTTGATAAGGAGTGATGTAAAATTTTTATTTTTCAAGGTTAAATTTATCATTTAACATATTAAAAATTCTTAAAAATAAAAATGTGCGCATATTTACCTAAAATAACCATAAAAGGAAAATATATAAATTCCTCTGGCACGGAGGGAGTAGTACTCTTTTTGCCACAATTTAACTTGCAAAGGATAAATAAAGTCTGAAAATTTTGAATAGTGTGACCAATTGTCCTTTCTCATAATTTTTTAATAAGAAATTTTGGCTGCCACCACCAATTGTCTTGTGTATTGCCACCATTTGGCACGATGTCTAATCCAAGACATCACAATTACATACTCCCTCCGTCCCAGCTCAAACTGCACACTTCACTTTATGTCACTATTCACTGTCCAACTTTGACCACATATTTGAATAGATATATAAACAATAATATTATCATATGTTATATGGTTGGATTCGTCGAAACAAGTAGTTTCCCAAAAGTAACTTTTTGTTTATCGTTGTTATACGTAGTTAAACATATTAACGGTTAGACAAGCTTCTTGATAAGCGTGAAAAAGATTCCTTGCAATTTGAGCTGGAACAGAGGGAGTAGGGGCAATGGCGAAAAGTGGAGATGATGGTGGTAACACTACCATCTTCTGCTGACATCACAACTGATACTCAAAATATTTAGCGTTGGCCTTATTTACTTGGCTTTATTATTGATTTATTGCCACACATATTTTACTTACCACGCACGAGTAAAGAAAAAGAAATTCAAAAACTGCATGCTTATGAGAATATTAATTCTTTATTTGTCTTCACTTACAATTAATAATCACAATTTATTTCCCGTAACAATATCTTCCGTTCCCACACGTGTCAGGCACTCACTGGATAGTACTCCCGCCTTCGATTCCTTTAATGTTCTCCCCTCCTACAAAATCTCCCTCCCACCCATTCTTCCCTCTCCATATCGTTCAGACATTATCCCGTTCATTACATAACTTTCAGCATCCTTTTTTCCTCTTCCTTTTCTCCCTTTAATGGTGGAATCCGACACCCGACAATCGAAGCAAAAAATGATGGGCCATTCCGACCCCAACATCTCCGCCGCCGCCGCGGAGGCGGACGACGACTTCCAGGCCCGCCAGAGCAGCTTCAACGGCTACGAACCGGGCCGGCTCAGCGGCGAGGGCTCGCCGATGATGATGTCCCCCTGGAACCAACATACGCCGTTCTCGAAGACTCCGTGGCCGACCAATGCCGATGAAACATCCTCGAACGGCGGCGCGCCGGAGCTCGGTCTCTTCGGCGCCATCACCCGGGAGGAAGGACACATTTATTCGCTGGCGGCGAGGGGGGATCTTCTCTACACCGGCTCTGATAGTAAGAATATTCGGGTTTGGAAGAATTTGAAGGAATTTGCTGCCTTTAAATCTAACAGCGGCCTTGTTAAAGCCATTATAATTTCAGGTATATTTGCTCAGCTCAGTTTGGTCGAAGAATTTAGCAAATTTGAACGAAATTTCAGAAATAGATGGCATCCTTAGTTGCATCGGTTAAGATAAAATTTGCTTAATAAAGTCTTTCTTGGATTGTTTAAGACATCTTCTTTTGAGCGAGAAACCAAAAAAAAAGAGAAGATTATCTTCTTTTGTTTTTGTATAAAATGGTAAAGGACATGCCGTTAGTAAGGGAAGGCGGTAGAAGGGGTCCGTATATGTTCTTGAGGTCGATTAGAAAATGCACAAATAGCCAAAATTGTATAGAGAAAATATTAATATATAACAAAATTATATTAGTTGAAGGATTATGAGGGCGAGTGATATTGCATTTTACTCGAATAATAAATTTACATGTAATGATTGTTCGACATTTAACTCTTCCATTATCCTTTCAATTTTCACACTTTCACTTCATCCAATCACCAAACACCAGAAAAATAGTGATAAATAACACATGCGTCATAAATAAATAGGGAAACCCTTTGTTTAATAAGTATTTATTTACGGAAACTGAACACACCGATGCGTGATTAGCCCCACACCTACAATGATAACAGAGTCATTCCAACATCCATCCATATTTCAGGGGACAAGATATTCACGGGGCACCAGGACGGCAAAGTCCGGTTATGGAAAGTAAACCCGAAGAACCCGAGCATCACGAAACGGACCGGAACGCTTCCGACATTCTTCGACATCTTCAAGGCCTCGGTCAAGCCGAGCAGCTACGTGGAGGTCAAACGTAATAAGTCGGCGCTGTGGATCAAGCACTGCGACGCCATCTCGTGTCTGAGCATGAGCGGGGAGCAGGGGCTTCTGTACTCCGCCTCCTGGGACCGGACGTTTAAGGTTTGGAGGGTGGAGAATTCCAAGTGTCTGGAGTCCGTTAAAGCGCACGATGACGCCGTTAATTCTGTTGTTGCTAGTGTGGAGGGTTTGGTTTATACTGGCTCTGCTGACGGGACTGTTAAGGTTTGGCGGCGGGAGTCCACCGGAAAGTCCGTCCGCCATGTTTTTGTTCAAACTCTCCTTAATCAGGTAAGAAAGAGGTTAATGATTATAATCTTTTTCAGAGTGAATGTCCATAGTTATACCCATTTTTATTAGAGATTTATGATTTGAGGCTATGTTTTTGAATTTGTGTTTTAAAGGTGCATTCTATACGATGTATGCCCTGAAAATGTGTTTTTTGATGAAAAGTGGGTATCAATTCTTTACGATTTTTATTTGAAATGGTACCCAAATTTTGCTGGAAGATCATTTTTCGAAACATTAGTGTAAGATGAGTATTTAAAAAAAAATCAAAATTAGATTAACAAAATGTAAATTTCTATTAAAAATAAATGCCATTTTCACTATTTTCTCAATAAATTGTCAAAATTTTCAAGTTTTAAAAAAAATCATAAAATTAGCTGTGAAATTTAGAACAACACAAGTATTTTCTAATATAAATACAAGTCCTATTTCTAAAAATGAATACCATAAAAATTTGTTTGAGAAATTTTTTATAGAATTTAATTAGCTAGCTAATCACTTTTAATCAAAATCCACAATTATAAATTTTTTATTTATCTTTAAAAGTAGGCAAAGTTTTGGGAAAGACCGTCTTTCCATATGCTTATAGAAAAATAAAATTTATTTAGAATAATAAAATGATAAAGGGTCTTAGTTGCAATATTAAAAAATTAGTATGCAACGTGTCCTAATTCATGTAACCCGAAAATTTTATCTTCATTTATTTTAATTTGCACTTTAAACCCTGATCTTTCCATAAATTATGAAAATATCGTCTTTCAAGAGACAGAGTCAAAAAGTATTATTTTTAAAATTTATATTTTAGAAAGATATTTCTCAGTAGGTATTATTTTAAATCAAAATCGTACAACGTGGTCACCATTTTCAAAATTTCAAAGTAAATAAATTTTAAAATCGAATACTCCCTCCGTCCCACCCTATTTTGTACATAATTATTTTTTAGTATAAAATGTCAAACTTTGATCACATATTTGAATATGTATATGAATAATAGTTAGATTTGTCGTAATATGCCGTTTATAAATATCAATTTTTTACATGTCATTATTGTCCGTAGCTACACATATTTATAATCAAACATATTTATTGGAGAGCGTAAAAATATTACGTGCATAATATCTCGTGGGACACAGGGAGTGCGTGCGTTTCAATTAAAACAGAATAGACATCTGTAACGTTTGCTTAAAATGATTTTGTAAAACCAGCATGGCTGATTGACAACTTTACTGTGAATTTAGGAATGCGCGGTGACGGCGTTAGCCGTAAACGAATCCGGGTCGGTCGTCTACTGCGGGTCATCGGACGGCCTAGTAAACTTCTGGGAGTACAACAAAGAATTATCCCACGGCGGCGTTCTCAAGGGCCACAAGCTGGCGGTGCTCTGCCTCGAGTGCGGCGGCAACCTGGTCTTCACCGGCTCCGCCGACAAGACCATCTGCGTGTGGCGGCGCGACGGCAACGTCCACACTTGCCTCTCCGTCCTGACCGGCCACACCGGGCCGGTGAAGTGCCTCGCGGTGGAGGTGGACAAGGACTCGCCGCCGGCGGACCAGCGGTGGATCGTTTACAGCGGGAGTTTGGACAAGTCGGTGAAGGTGTGGAGGGTGTCGGAGATGGCGCCGGATCTAAGGTTCATGTCGAATATTTCTCCCGGCGGCCAGGTGGAGTCGAACTGGGAGTCTATTCCCTCGGCGAAGTACTGATGGGAGATTGTGTAATGTCCATTATTGTTGATTTGGATTGCATTAATAAATGTTCTTTTTTTTCCCATTGTTTTGGTACGATGATGCGAAAAGGCACTGGTCTAGCAGGAGTCGTGTGTGAGCTCATAGGTATGGTCTAACAAGTTGTTGTAAGTGCAAGTTACGGGGCTCAGACACGTTGTATTTGAACAAAGTAAGAGGGATCATAGAAAAGTTGCGCTAAGAAAATGAGTAATGATAATAGCCATAAGACAGCAAAATAGAATGACTAATGGCCGCGATTGGTGGCGGATATGAGATTAGGTCGCTTTCCTTGAATAAATTAAGACGAGGTCCCAAATTGAACCTGCTCTAATACTATGGTAAAAATAGATACTATTTTGATAAAGGTAATTAGCCAGGAGTCCGTGTATAGTAGCACATTATGTACGCTCCTACATTTGAAGATATGGAGTTCAAGATGCATGTCATGGTGAGGGGTTTAAGCATTCACACTTTTAGAAAGAAAAAACAGAAATTGACATTTTCATTCGGATTTAGACATTGTAAAACACTCTCTCATTCATTCAAACCTCTCGCCCATCGAATGCAAGAGAACATAATGACAATGGCTCAAACATAGAGGATCTAACAGGAAACCTTTCCTTACAAAATTGACAGTTTCTACTAGTGAGAGAGCCCCCTAGAGTGCTTACTTCTTGATATGGCAGTTTTGGCCGCAACTGGAGTTTTAATGTGCGCACTTCTACTACCGGTTGATGTTGCATCCAATGCAAGTGGAATAAATGTACCCCCTCCTTCTAGTATTCTGAGAACCTAGTAGTTTGAAGATCATTTGTCATAACAATTGACACAAACAAAAGAATGGACCTTATAGAACAAAAGGAACATCAACAATGAAGGGAAAAAACCTTTGACATGGGGGGTCTTAGTTCAGGATCTTTCTCCAGACACAAGGATGCAGCATGGCACATCGTTTGCAGTTCATACGGTAAGTTCTGAAGCTTGTAATCGGGTAACTTGGGACCGAGAAGCTTCTGCTTATCCGACAAAAGCCGGCTTTGTTCCATTGCTGCCAAGAGGTAGAAGTTCTCCAACATGAAATGCTGGCCATTGTAGTATTGTGAGGCACAGTCCTTTTCCCCGGTGATTAGCTCTAGTAACACGAGGCCAAAAGCATAAACATCGACTTTCTCTGTAACATGATCGCCATTGAAGTATTCAGGAGCAAGATACCTGCACTTGTTCAAAAGCAGTCAAATAGGATGCATTCATATGAGCAAGATATGAAACCATGGAAACAAGAAGCGCAGAAATACCCAATCGCTCCAACAATCTGCCCCTCCTCACAATGTTCCCATTCGTTATGCAACCTAGCAAGCCCAAAATCCGCGACCTGAAAGAAGCGAAATACATGAATAGGTTACAAAAATGTGAAGCCACGAGATGCATTGCCTCAAGAGTTACTTGCCAGAGGTTCAAAATCATGAGTCAAAAGGATGTTGTGAGGCCTCAAGTCCCGATGAATGATACATCCCACTCTGCAATCTTCATGCAGATACCGCAAACCTCTTGCTGTCCCAATAGCAATTTTCAAGCGCAAGTCCCACTCTATCGTGCTATCTTTGCTTCCTGTCAAGTGATTCGGCTAATAAACTATAAAGTTGCTGAAACACGAGTAGCTCAATAAACAAGAAAGGAGCGAGACAATGCCATACCATGCAAATGCATATCCAAGGAGCCATTGCAGATGTACTCGTACACTAAAAATCGCTTATGATGATCAGCACAAAATCCAATCAACAACACAACATTCCTATGCTGTGCACAGCTTAACACTCTCACTTCCCTGCAGAAATCAGCGTCGCCTTGTGATCTAAGATACTTCAACTGCTTAACTGCTACGAAAAGTCCATCACTTAACATTCCCCTATAAACCAAACCAAATCCTCCTTCGGCCAACAAGTTCTTGTCTGAAAACCCTTCTGTAGCCTCCTCCAGCTCTTCATAGAGGAACCGCCTGGGGGGTTTCCCGAAAGCTGGAACCTTATTCTGGCACAGTGAGCATAAGGGAGGCGGTGCTGAAGACGTTCTGCGCAAAGAAACTGCCTCCCTTATGCTCGAGTTGTATTCCAGACCTCGATGAGAATCATGGCCATAACTAAGTCCAGCTACCATGGACTGATTTCGCATTGCATTTTTCCAACCTCCATTTTCCTGTGGAATCACAAGGCTTCTGTTCTTATCAGAACCTAAAATCTCCGAGGAAACTGAGAGAGATATGATCCTTTCCCCAACTGAATCTGATGGTGAATCTTGATTATTAACAGAAGTATGAGTCCCTATATATAGCTTTTCATACAGGGGATTTGGCTGATACACAAGGAACCTGGAAGTTCCTCTGTCGGGACTGGATTCGGAATTGTCTCCACAAGTTCTTGAAAAGGAGGTACGAGGTGACTCGGGACTGCTTGTGGGAGTGGAATGTCTCATTCTTTCCCCGTTTAGTTTCATTACAACCGGCGAACAAGCAGCTGAATAGAAGGGGGTTTGAGTTTCATCGGACAATTCTAGATTGAGCCTCAGGACCTTCGGTCGGGAGCCCTTCATCACGACGATGTTGCAGTTAAGCTCAGCCATGCAATGCTTTCGCTCAAGCTTCAATTTTCTGGCTACGAAAAGCAAAAAACATGAGCAATGCTGCATTCTGTTTCAAAACTCTCATCAGGCATGCATATATAAGCGCGCTCGAATATCTGATTCTAGGTATCATATGTACAGAAAATGTTAATGAGAAACTCAATCAGAACAACATTCGAACAGAAAGGGCACAAACTGATTGACTGACGATCTAGCACGAACACGATAGAGGACCAGACAGTGGCTCATCATAGATAACAATAAGACTAGAAAAATAAATATAAGAACAATACATTGTTGTTTAATTACTTGTCCAAAATGATCCATTTCGCCGCATTATCCTTAGCTTCAGCTGCCACAACTCCAGCAGGAGATGCAGACACTACTCTGATGTGGAATCTGACCTGAAAAATAACACAACAGAAGAAACAACATTGGGCCATATTCTCCGGATTATGTTCAATTTGATTCAATTCAAATCAATAAGAAATTGATTCGATGGAATTTAACTTAATTTAGTCGTATTGATACTATTTTTCTAAGGTACTTATTTTTAATTCAGTTCAGTTCAATGCAGCAGGAAGCTCAGGTGAACATGGCCTTACACAATTAGAGAATTCTACAAGCAAATGTAATTCAGTTTCACATAGAGAATTCTACTGTTTCATTTCATCGAATGATTGTAACTATTATCCGCAGCTAAATTTTTATAACCTTGTAAAATATCAAACTCACATCGAGTCGATCGTTGAACTGAAGAACCATCTGAGAACATGACTCCGAGATCTGACCAACCCGATCCGGCGGCTTCAGACCGTCACCACCTCCTTTGATCCTTGGAAATCCCCAAAACCTCCTCCGCCCTGTACAACAACAATGCACAAGCTTAAACCACCGGAGTAGAGAATTCCGGCCAAAAAGCGCCGGAGTTCTTAACTCCTTATATCTTACCGGATTTTTCGTCGGGATACACGGCGAGCAAAGTAATGGAGTCGCCGGGATTGACGACGTGAGTCAGTGCCCAGGCGAGAGCTGTGTTGGCGATCACCTTCTCCGCCTTCACCGCCACGATGACTCTCTCGGACGACGTCGTCCTGGCCGAGGAACTGCGCGTTTTCCGGTCACTTTCCATTTCCGGAAGGTGCATTTACCGAGGGGAAGTTGTAACAGAGTGTGGATTTCTGCGCCGGAAAGAGAGAGTTGGATTTTTTTTGTAGTATCTGGAAAAAGGCGACGTTTTTATATTCAGAGTTGCAAGTTGAGACAAGAAAAAATAGAATGTTGACAGTAATTGTTTATTATCCGCTTTCCTTTTTCATCAGCACGCAAAAATTATGCTTGGACTTTGATTCACATTCAGTGTTGATCGGACAGGACAAAGTGGTCAAATTCTCTAATGATCATGAGTTTGAATCCCGTCGAATTTACTATTCACTTCCCTGTGACCACCAATAAGTGACTATCATGTGGTTGGGTCTTAGATGTTGCAATTTACCTACTCATTAATCTGCGACAGCGGGAGGATAGAATCTTGAGAGCGAGAGATTTCACATTTACTCCAATTATTTAAATGCGGTTGGTGTTTGTGGAAGAAGAGATTAGTTTGCTGGTTGTAGACGCCGGCATTCATCTCTTCATTAACATGCAAGGGTAATATGCAAATATAACCCTATATGTTGTTTTTTGTACAAATATAACCCTAACTATTATACATATGTGTAAATATAACCCTATATGTTGTTTTTTGTACAAATATAACCCTAACTATTATACATATGTGCAAATATAACCCAAACTATTATACACATGTGCAAATATAACCCTAACTATTATACATGTGTGCAAATATAACCCTAAAGCCATTATTTCCGGCATTGACTGACCAGGGTCATATTTGCACTTTCAATCATCGCGGGTTATATCTGCACTTTCATTATTGCAGGGTTATATCTGTACTTTCACCAATTATATAAGGTTATATATGCACTTTTCTCAACATGCAATAAGAGGTGAAAGGGTTGTAAAAATTGCAGGCTATAAGATCTTAAACTAGATTATCACTATTAAAAGTTCAACTAAATTAAATTAAACTAAACTAAACTGAAACAAATCAATTTGAATCAACTGAATTATTGTTATGTTTAAAAGGATGATATCAAACTAAAACTAAATTTATTGTACAAGGGAAAGTCTCAGGAAAGGCGGCCTTTCCATAAGCTTATGGACAGTCCTCAGGGGCATTTGGCTTAAATGTTGTAATTTTTTATAAAATTTAAATATTGCATTTTATAAGTTAAAACAAGTAATAATATGTATTTGAAGGTGAAAATATATAAATATATGATATAAAAAAATATTTTCAAAAATTTTAAATTTTGTCTGTAATTTAAGAAATGCAATGTATAAGGTAAGAAATAAGTGGCCTATCCATAAGCTTATGGACATGCTGCCTGTCAGGAGATTTACTCATTGTACAAAACGAAGGTAAATGAACCGAGTTGTATGTGACCATCTCATTTAATACTTGGCTCCAACTCAAACTTATCAAGTACGAGTTTGTAGCCACTATATTACAAATTAAAACTCTTCGACCTTATCTAATCAATTAGTTTATCGTTAAAATCAACTTAAAGATTTTTAAACGAGCCGATATCGATTTAGGAGGTTGACTCAAACTTTACACCCCCATTAAACACTCTAATAAGCTGCTTATGATTGATACCATAAAGTTTCTCAACTTTTAATTTTTAAGACCAGCTCTACTGGAATGTTACCTTATAAATGCAGGTTGGTCGGTCCTATTTAATGTAAATCCTTGGGTTTAAACACATGCAGCTTCTGTGACCACCATTTTGGTGAAATGGGTCAGCAGCATTCATCAGCAAGCTTTATGAATGGCTTGGATCAATTTGTGATGAATTATTGGGATATTGTTGTTGTCTGGACAGGTTGTCATAGAGAGCCAAGGCATGTGATTACAATTATGATCAAATTAATGTCAATTCCTTCAATCATGGGGTTCATGACATACCACCTCTATTATTCTCGGTGTTATGAAGCATAAATGTGTGAATGTCCGAGGCAAGATAGCATACGAAACTCGATTCATAAATAAAGGTTTAAAGAGGTTTCATGAATTGTAGTTTAATGAATGCTTCATTAGTGAAAGTAGTTTAATGAGTGTAATCCCCACGTGAGCATTGTAAACAGTGCTCTTGTTTGTGAAGAATTGTGGACTAAATATAAAGAAGAAGAATCACTCATTCCACTCTCATTTTCTTCTCTCGCTTTCACATTCATATTGATCACATTTATAATTCATTACATTGGACATCACAAATATTATACCTATATTTCATTTACAAGTTGTGATAAATAAATATTTTATAACACGCTACCAGCACGAAGCTCTAACCAACTGAGTGAAATTTAATCTTTATTTTTACAAATCAGCTTTTCAGATTGTACATGGATCTAAAAAATTGAGGAGTTTTCATTTGGTAAGTACGGTGAAATTTATTTTTAATATTTTTATTATTATGAGTAATTCTAAAGAAAACTAATTGACACATATAAAAGAAAACAAAAAGATTGTGTTTATCATAATCTTTGCTATCCTTATTTTATTTAAATTATAATCAAGAAAAATATATGTGTTCTTCTATTTACACAATCATATTTTATTGAAGTAATGAAGTCATGAATTGTAAAATTTAACCACTCTTAATATAATCAAAATGAATTTTACTTACATTGACTTAATAGATTATTAAGTTCATCAAGAGGCAAATGACTTTGAAGATGCCATAAAAAAAACGACAAGGCCTGTCTCATTGATTCTGCTCTATTTTCTGAAGTAAATGTAAATGCAGTGAATTTTAAAAATACCTACTCTCCCCCAGAAGAGGAAGAGTAAATTTTGAAGGTGATGTCCTTCGAAAGATCATATTTTCCCCAAGACGAGAGAAAGAAATAAAGAAAATGACGGTGGTAAAAATGGGATAATAAATACCGTTGCTGTAACATAAAGTGTCATTGGACACGTACATAAAATTCACCAAAGTTTTTAGTTGATCTTTGTCTTGAATCGGAGAATAATTAACATAAAATATAATGATCATTTATATTGGTGAATATGCTTTGTGATCTTGAAAATAACTATAATGATTTCACTTCTTTAAATGTTGTACATTTCTTTGTCGCTCACCTTTAAGGTGGTCCACGCGAAAATATTAAAGAATAAAATTTTCTAATATAATAATTTTGAACTTATAAATATTACCATGTATTTATGAAAACAGAATCTAATTTAAAGTTTTTGTTTGAAGAGTATTATGGACATTTCTGTGTTCGGCGACAAAGAACTATGTCTTGCAGACAGTGGAGCAACGCACTCCATACTCAAGAATAAGAAATATTTTTCCTGAGTTGACGCTAAAAGAAACGAATGTGAGTACTATCTCCGGTAGTGCCCAAATAATCAAAGGCTCCAGAGAGCAATAATTTCATTAGCGGGATGAACAAAATTTTGCATTATTGATGCATTATTTTCTCCAAAGTCTCAAAGAAATTTGTTATGTTTTAAAGATATCCCTAAAAATGGATATCATATTGAAACTGGTAATGAAGGTAACTGTGAATTCTTGTACATTACGAATACAGATTCTGGAAAGAAGATGACACTTAAAGTTACCTCCTTATTCCCCCGGTTTATATTGCACATTTATTGATGCTATTGAAATATATGCGACAAACCAAAAGTTCGTTGATGAATTTACTATTTGGCATGACCGGTTAGGCCATCCTGGTTCTATAGAGGATTCACAAGGTCATAGTTTGAAGAGTTAAAAAATCTTCAATCTAGTGAATTCTTGTGTACAGTCTGTTCTCAAGGCAAGTTAATTGTAAGGCCATAACCAATGAAAATCTGTATCGAATCTCCTGCATTTTTGGAGCGCATACATAGTGATATACGTGGGCTCAGTAACCCACCCCGTGGACCATTTCAATATTTCATGGTCTTAGTTGACGCACCTACGAGATGGTATGCTTATTATCCACCCACAATCTGGCATTCGCAAAATTACTTGCGGAGATAATTCGATTACGTGCGCATTTTCCTGATCACAATATAAAGACAATTCATCTTGATAATGCTGGTGAATTTACATCCCAATCTTTTAATAATTATTGTATGTCGCTTGGGATTAATTTTGAACATCTTGTAGCTCATGTTCATACACAGAATGTTATAGCTGAATCGTTCATTAAACGCCTTCGATTAATTGCGCAATCAATGTTGTTGAGAACTAAATTCCCAGTGTCAGCTTGGGGCCATGCTATATTGCATGCAGTGACACTAGTCTGCATCAGGCCAACAAATTATAATGAGTTTTCCCCCAACAAATGGTTTTTGGTCAAGAACTAAACATATCCCATCTAAGATTTTTTCGATGGGCGGTATATGTACCAATTGCTCCATCACAACACACAAAGATGGGGCCTCAGAGAAGGCTGAGAATATATGTTGGGTACAAATCTCCGTCAAATATTAAATATCTTGAATCAACGATGGGAGATTCGTTTACTGCTCGTTTTACTGATTATCATTTCAACGAGTCAGGTTTTCCAATATTAGGGGGAGAGAAAATATAGTCGGTAAAGCAAATAAGCTGGAACGAATTATGTCTATCTCATTTTTATCCTCGTACAAATCTGTGAACTAAAAGTTCAAAAGATAATTCATTTGAAAAAATATTAGCAAATCAATTGCTATATTATTTTACTGACCTAAAACGTGTGACAAAATCACATGTGCTGGTTGTTAATGCTCCTGTTAAAATTGATATCTTAAAGGACAGTCTTCCATTGGAAATGAGATAAAGATACAATTGAAAAGAGGTAGGCCAATTGGTTCAAAAGATAAAAATCCCCGTAAGGGAAAATGAGCAAATATTGCAGATGACAAAAACGAGGTAAAAATTCCTGAAGAATTTTCTAAGATCCAGAAGAATCTTACGACATGACTGAAAAAGAACTTCCTGAAGAAGTTTGAGTACCCCATAAGATCGATAATGAAGAGCTCTCGATTAACTATGTTATGCGGGTGTAAAATGGAACCGATGCAAAATCGACGTCGACGATAAATTTATTTATGCTGCAGCATGTGCCATAATAAATGATAATGAGCCAACATTTGTTGAGGAATGCATGCGTAGAAATGATTGGCCAAAATGGAAAAATGCAATCCAACTAGAATTGGATTCATTTGGGGAAACGGAAAGTCTTTGGAAAAATATTACGCACACCTAAAGATGTGTGGCTCGTTGGTTATAAATGGGTCTTTGTGCGTAAGAAAAATGAGAATGATGAAATCGTGCGCTATAAGGCACGGCTTGTCGCAAAAGGTTTTTCTCAGATATCGGATATTGATTATGAGGAGACGTATTCTCCCATGGTGGATGCAACTACTTTTCGTAATTTTCTTAATCTGGCAGCAAATGAATCCCTTGAAATGTGTTTAATAAATGTAGTGACTGCCTATTTGTATGGTTCACTTGATATATTTATATGAAAATTCCGGAAGGATTGCAATTGTCAAAGGAATGTAATTCCAGTTCTCAAGATTTTATATGGTTTGAAACAAGCCGGGCGTATGTGGTATAATTGCCTTAGTGAATATCTAATGAAACAAAGTTATCAAAATGAGTTGATCTGCCCTTATGTATTCATAAAACGATCGGGGTCAGAATGTGTTATTATCGCAGTCTATGTTGATGACCTAAATATGAATATTGGAACTCCTGAAGAGATCCAAAAGGCTGCTGAATATTTGAAAAGAGAATTTGAAATGAAGGATCTTGGGAAGATAAAGTTTTATCTTGGACTGCAGATTGAACATTTTAAAAATGGAACTTTTTTGCACCAGTCTCATTGCACCGCTAAAGTGGTAAAGCGGTTTTATATGGATAAAGCACACCTATTGAGAACTCTGATGGTTGTGAGATCACTCGATGTGAAAAATGATCTATTTTGACCTCGTGAAAATGATGCAGAATTACTTGGTCCAGAAAAGCCATATCTCAACGTTGTTGGTGCTTTAATGTATTTGGCAAGTCATACTCACCCTGATATAGTTTTTGTAGTGAATTTATTAACGAGATGTAGTTATTCTCCAACAATGAACCATTGGAATGGTATTAAAAAAATATTCAGATACCTTCAGGGTACGGTAGACTTGGGACTTTATTATCATAAGTCACTTAATAGTGATCTCGTGGGTTATGCAGATGCTTGATACTTATCTAATCCCCACCAAGCTCGATCGCAAACAGGTTATATATTTGCATGTGCAGGCACAAGTATCTCTTGGCGTTCCATAAAGTAAACAATGGTTGCCACTTCTTCCAACCATGCTGAATATTGGTAATTCACGAAGCCAGTCAGGAATGTGTTTGGTTAAGATCTGTAATTCACCATATTCGAGGGACATTTAGTTTGAAGCTAGATAAGACAGTTCCCACCACTTTGTTTGAAGACAATGTCGCTTGTATTGTTCAATTGAAGGAAGAATTCATCAAAGGAGATAGAACAACACACATTTCACCAAAGGTTCTCTTCACTAACGACCTACAAAAGAATGGTGAAATTTGTATTCAGCAAATTCGCTCTAGTGACAATGTGGATGATCTCTTCACCAAATCACTGCTGACGTCAACATTTGGAAAAACTGGCGCACAAGATTGGAATGTGGCGATTGAGAAATATTAAATGATGTGCTCAAGAGGGGGAGCTATACACTATACACTTTCTCCCACTGGATTTTCCTGGTAAGGTTTTTAATGATGCAGTGTGCTCCAATGGAAGATGTACTCTTTTTCCTTCACTGGGTTTTTTCCACACTGGATTTACCTAGTAAGGTTTTGACGAGGCATTATTCTAGGAATGAACATTCAAGGGGGAGTGTTATGAAACATCAATGTGTGAATGTCCATTAAGTGATGCAAGATAGCATACCAAACTCCCTTCATAATCAAAGGTTTAAACAGGTTTCATGAATTGTAGTTTAATAAAGGTTTCGTTAGTGAAGGTATTTTCATGAATGTAATCCTCACATGAGCACTATAAATAGTACTCATATTTGTGAAGAAATGTGGACTATAAATAAAGAAGAATCACACATTCCACTCCCATTTTCTTCCACTCATTTCCACATTCATATTGTTCACATTTATAATTTATAATACTTTCATTACATTGCACATCACAAATATTACACCTGTATTTCACTTACAAGTTGTGATAAATAAATATTTTATAACACTCGGGTCATTTTTATCGAATTTATTTGAATTGAATTGAACTAAAATAAAATAAATATATAATAATATAATTAAATTGATCTAAATTTCACAAAACTAAATTATGCTGAAATAAATTAACTGAAATGCAAATAAGTTTGAACAAACAGGGTCTAAAACTATCATCTAACTATTTGAATAGATTTCTTTTACGAGTTAAAATGTCAAAACAAGTTAAATAAAGAAACTGAACAGATTGGTAAATGTATGAAAATAATTTATTTTTTATCAATAAAAAACCATTTAAAGAGAAATAAAAATGACCTAGGTGATAATTTTAGAAGAATGAAGAGTGGATATAATTTAAGCATAGGTAACATGCATTTATGTCCCAGTGTTCTTTGTTTAGTGCATATGTCTTTCAATTTTTTAAAAGTGCATATATATTCCTCCCAGCACAAGTGCACATATACCCCTCTCAACTTTTGGAAAGTGCACATATACTCCTATAGCCGGAGATTCGCGTTTGAAAAATTGGGAGATATATGTGCGTAAATAAGGAAATAGGGATATATGTGCATTTTCAAAACACTGAAGGGTATATAGACACTAAATAAGAAACTATGAGGCATGCATGCACTTTATTCTTAAATCATTTATGTGTGATGATATTTTTAGACAAACAATTTTGAGTAAAATGTTTACATGACCCCAAATTCTATGTAAAGTGCAAATATAACCCTCGATTTTTCAAAAGTACATATATACACATGATCGGCCAAAATATGTAAACTTATACCTCGAATGTCCATTTAGATTAGCAAGAATATGAATGAGTACAATTACCCGCTTAGATGACTTTGGTATAACTGCAATTTTAAAAAACTCAAGATTATATTTACGATTAACAAAAAATTAAGGGTTATATAAGCACTTTGGTCAATAATTTAACTCAAGTGGGCCATATTGTAGCTAAATTATGCCACTTTTTCTTGACATTCTTCCGAAATGAATCTCTGTTCACCTTTTGGTTTTGATTCATTAGGACAACATTGCTTTCAATATGGCAATATTGTCTTTGCCCTTTCTTTCCATCTTTTTACGAATCGTTATATTATGTTTTATACGAGGCAAATTCTTGGGAAAGACGGTTTTTTCATAGGCTTATGGAAAGACGGGGTTTAATTCAAATAATAAAAGGTAAAAGGTCTTAGTTGCAACATTAAAAATTTAGTATGCAACATGTAGTAGTTATAAAATTTATAACCCGGTTCATGTAACCCAAAAATTTTATCTTCATTTCTTCTAATTTACACTTTAAACCTTGGTCTTTCCATGACTTATGGAAAGACCGTCGTTCAAGAGACGCACTCATACTATTTTACTAAATACGTTATGTATTTGTATTATTAAAATACTAATATGTATTTTAAATTTAATATAAAAAATGAAAAAGGAAATAATTAATAAATAATTAAAAACCTAATAATTAATATAGAATGTAAAATAGGGTGGAGCGCCAGCCAGCAGTGGAGCTGTTCGCCGGCGGTGGAGGTTGGTGGTGGTAGGGTATCCGCCGGCGTCATCTCCAGTCGTTCTCCCCTCCCCATTCTCCGGCGTCATCCCCGGTCGTTCTCCCATTCTCCTGTGTCATCCCCAGCCATTCTCCCCCTTCTCCGGCGTTATCCCCGGTCGTTCTCCCATCCTCCGGCGTCATCTCCAGCCATTTTCCCATCCCCGACCATTCTTCCCATTCTCTGAACGTCATCCCCATCCCCGTCCTCGTCCCTGCCATCCTCGTTTTCGATGCCTCTGGTTTCCCGCCAGACTCTCATTTTCCCCTCCCTGCCGTCCTTCCGGCGGCTGGGCCTCTTCTCTGGTGCCCCAACCCCGTTCTCGTCGCCCCGCCCCAGCCCAATTCTTGTTGTCCGGTTCTCATCGCCATGTTCTCGTTTCCTCGCCCTAGCCAGTTTCTCATCGACCCATTCTCGTTTCTCGGTTCTCCTCCTTTCCTTCTCCGATTTTCTTTTTTCTTTCGGTTCTCCTTTGCCTTTTCCCTTACCATTCCCAGTTCTCGTTTCCCCTTCTCCTTCGGTGGCTGGCGTCTGAAGGACGGGGACGCCGAGGACTTGACTGGGGACGAAGGTGAGGAGGGTGAATTTTCCGACGGGGTTGGCCTGGGGATGAGTGGTTTCCGGCTGGCCGGGGTTAGGGTGGGAGGTAGTTCTCAGTGGGTTTGGGTTCACAGGGCATGGTGGTCCGGCGGTGGAGTCAAAGCAGTAGGTTAGACGCACAGTCACTCCGCCGTCCCTCTGGCGACTGTGCTTTCATAGCAGTAGGTTAATTTGCGATTTGTTTTTTTCGATTAACATTTGATTTATATATTTATACACGACGTATTAAGGTATAAATAAGTAAAATAAATGGCGTAATACAATAATGTCCTTTTCTCAACAACTTGTGTCCACTTGCACGTTTCAAGCTACTAAATCAAAATAGAGGGATTGATTACTTTAAAAATAAGGTTACGTTGCGAAAGTACCTCATCAAGATGGTAGAGGCCTTTGTTAGAGAGTATATAGTTTTGAGATCAAGTTATAAAACATATCCTCCGTTGGGTCCGTCTCTTGAAACATGCTTCTTCCGTAAGTAATGGAAAGATCAAGGTTTAAAGTGTATATTAGAAGAAATAAAAGTAAAATTTTTGGGTTGCATGGATCGGGTTACAAAGTTTATAACTATTACACGTTGCATAATAAATTTTTAATATTGCAACTAAAATCTTTTACCTTTTATTATTCTAATTAAACTCTATATTTCCATAAGCATATGGAAAGACGGTCTTTCCCAAGAGTTTGCTCACTCCATCTGATCAATGTATTCTATCTTCTATTAATATAAAAAAAATTCAGGATATGATATTATTATTTAGTATTAATGGGATTGTATAATAAAAAGTGTCTTGATTATATATGATGGGAATGGAAAAAATATTGTGAGATGGATGGAGGGCAATTACGGTAACATTTTAAAGATAGAAAAATTGATATCCTTAAGGCCAATTTTTATATGCTATTTCTGGGATATAGTTTCTTTATATCAGTTATGTATGTCTAATAGTTTATACATGTATTTTATTATTTGTATTAGTCATTATGATGATATAAGTGATTGGAAAATACTCAATATACTATAAATACATACTCCATTCGTCTCAACGGTAATGTCATATTTACTTTTTCAAAGTCAAATTTTGTAAACTTTGACCATAAATATAAATATATATATATATATATAATAAATATATTAGGTGAAATATTGTTGAATTCATCTTAACATACATTTTCTAAATATCAAGTTTTTACGCGGAATTGGTAAATGTAACTAGAGATATTAACGGTCAAACATTATCATTAAAGACCATGAAAAATAAATATGTCATTAATGCTGGGACGGAGGGAGTAATTAACTATTTAAAATAGATTTGCTCTTGACTATTTAAATATGCATAGATGATACATGGGCTGATTCCCAGATTTATATTAATTCATAAATTCTTACCACGTATGTTTCTATTATAGTTTCAAAAACATAACCATTTAGTGAGGGTGTATTAAGGTGTTTGGGACCTAGACGAATGTAGAAAAATACATATAATTGTGACATAAGTACAAAGATTTGAATTTGGGAAAGGAAAACCAGAAAAAATGTAATGGAGTAGCATGGAAAAGAGTAGAAGAAAAGTGGGGAGAAACATGAAAAATACATATAATTGTTACATAAGTACAATGATATGAATTTTGAAAAGGGAAACCTGACAAAATGTAATGGATTAGCATGGAAAAGAGGGGAAGAAAAGTGGGGAGAGGGATGAAAAACTACAGGACTTACATAGGGAAGTGAAAAGATAAACTTCATATTAGATGGAATTTGGTTAGTTAATAATTATAGTGTCAAATTTTTTTTGCGATGTGAAAAGCTATGCAAGTGACTTGTGGCAAAAATGACTTCTTTTAATATATACTAGCTTCCTTTTTAAAGTTGTACAGTATATACTTACCAAACTGCTTTTGGATTCTATCTTATAGCTTGTTTAACTGATTGAACAGGTTATAGAAGCAAGACTTTACTACATTTCAGGCTTACCAAACCCCACTCACATATATTAAAGAGATCGCAAGCTCTACGAAACTATAACATGACGGGTATATCCTCCTCAATTATGCAATCTAGTTATTTCTCTGAACAGTAAAACAACTCCTCAGTATCATAAACCTTACCTTGCAAAACCTCAACATTCTCTTTATCCATCAAAGAACAATTTTCCTACTGACTCTCTCACTAACTAATTGGATAATATCCCCAAAAGGCCCAGATAATTGACTCTAAGAACATGTATAAGATCCAAGCCCATTTGTATGGCTTTGGCAGATTGTATTACACAACTCCCTCAAGAACAATATAGCTCACAATGACAATTAATATAATTGTTGAATCCAAATAACAAGTAGTTCTAGTTAAACCACCATGGATTTGTAGTCAACAATATGTGATGCTAAATAAGACACACAAACTACGAGTAAAGAATAAGACGAACAGATATATGGCGCTCGATTAAGCGTTTCTCATAGACGAATGACTTCCTTAATTAACCGCTTATCGTAGTGGTGGAAGAAAACAATTACGTCGATGAACTAACTATAAAATAGGCCAATCAAATTAATATACTAGAAGACGAAAGGGGAAAAACACACACATTCATCATACTTCAAAATTGACCTTTGAGGTCGTCCTTGGCGAGCTTGTGCACTTCGATCGGCGTTCCTGTCAACATCGATTACAGAAAAACAAGAAGCAAATGAGCTTAAATTTACGGCGTTTCTATCATATTTGAGAAAACAAACATCAGGATTAAGAGTAGTGGAACAGAGCCAATATGAACAGAATATCCTAAAACTGATTATAAGCAACCATACCCTATGATGTCATCAGGTGTCAATCCTTTTGGTATCATAACATTTGGATTGGGTAAATTCCTGTGATACTAAGTTCATATGATGACGAATTTGGGTTTGAAAATATTCTTCCTAAGTTTAAAATTCTAGACAAACAATAAGAAGGAACAAGAACTATTAAACTGAGATATTCACATTGTAATCTGAACTATTAAACTAAGATATTCATGCTGTAATCCGGTCAATGAACAGAATCATCATGTAAGCTATAACAATGACTGGTGATCTGAAAGATATAGCATCACTCTCAATAAAATGTTTCCGCAGACTGAATAATGCAAGCTAATACTTTTTTTGCAAGAAATCCCAGCTACCATAGCAAGTTTATCGAAAGAGAATAAAAGAATTTTGAGCAAAATCCTTCACAAAAAGAAAAAACAGTAGTTCATATTTGCAAACTTTTTCAATGTGCCCTTGATAAAACCTAGGGCGATTACTCTTGCCTGCTTTTTTTCGAACATACGTTGTACAAGAACATGAGCATTTTCCCTTTCAAATTATTCTGCAGAAAGCGTACTTTAGTTAAACAAGATCAACATTATTGAAAATTTAAAACAAATAATGGTGCCACATCAGACACATCAACAAATTACAGTGCTATCACTCAAAACTACATGATGGTATCACAAGCTTCAACTTTAATCAGTAATGCCTCTATTTACAAACCTAACATGACTCGTGTACATGATAATACTTTAGAAGTAAAAGCTAAGCATAGAAAGAGCAAAGTGAAAGAGGGGCATGCAATTCCCCAGGTAATCTGTAGTTAAGATCATGGAGAGCATAGTTATTATCAATGCCCAAGTTTACCTAATATTAACTCTACAATCACAAACCATGTAAAGGAATTTTGCACATTTGGATAGATAAATGACAAATGAGACGAACATATCCAGATAAGCAACTAAGAAAAGCTATAGTGAATGTATTACGAGTTAAAATGGTAACCTTTCCAATGTAACCTTCTGCTTAGATATTTGAACTATCGAACAATTTGTAGTTCTGCCATTTTTACTTTTCACTCTTTCACATCTTCGGCCAATTAAATTAGAAACCTTACGCAATAAAACCAAAAAAAATTATACACAAATCCAATAGTTGTCCTACCAAGAATGTTATTATGAAATGCGTAACATATTTAACTTCGCCTAAAAAGCACAACCGATCTGATACCACGAAAAATAGAACATCAAAAGAGGAATTCAAGAAGTAACTGGACATGATCACACAATGACATGCTATAAAGCTTTCAGGACATTCTAATTGATTAAAATCATAAAAACATCTAATAACCACCACTATTATATAGATATTTTATGCTTGAAGAAAACAACTTTGGTGAAGAAGAAAGAAGAACAATTTTGCAATGGAGAAGAAGAGGAGAAAGAAACAGTGAATTAGAATATAGCAAAACGGTACCGTTTTTGCAAAGTAAGAATGCCCATAAATTACTTCAGTAGCCCCGGTTGACAGACAGAAAACAAACAATATATATTATATAGTGCTTGAGAAGAAGAAGAGGAGAAATAAACAGTGAATTAGAAGATGGCAAAACGGTGTCGTTTTTGCAAAGTAAGAATGTCCATAAATTATTTCAATAGCCCTGGTTGACAGACAGAAAGCAAACAATATCTATTATAGGGTGCTTGAGAGAAGAAGAAGAGAAAGAAACATTGAATTAGAAGATGGCAAAACGGTGTCGTTTTTGCAAAGTAAGAATGTCCATAAATTACTTCAATAGCCCCGGTTGACAGACAGAAAGCAAACAATATCTATTATAGGGTTTTTGAGAGAAGAAGAGGAGAAAGAAACAGTGAATTAGAATATGGCAAAACGGTGCCATTTTTTGCAAAGTAAGAATGTCCATAAATTACTTCAATAGTCCCGGTTGACAGACAGAAAGCAAACAATATCTATTATAGGGTGCTTGAGAAGAATGTCCATAAATTACTTCAATAGCCCTGATTGACAAACAGAAAACAAACAATATCTATTATAGATCAATAGCCCCGGTTGACAGACAGAAAATAAACAATATCTATTATAGGGTGCTTGAGAAGAAAGAAACAGTGAATTAGAAGATGGAAAAATGGTACCATTTTTGCAAAGTAAGAATATCCGTAAATTATTTCAATAGCCCCGATTGACAGATGAAAAATAAACAATATCTATTACATGGTGTTTGAGATTATAAATTTTATGTCTGACAGTACCATGTATTCACTACTCAGGCCTTAATGAGCGTGGATTTTCTGGCCCAAAATATAGATGGGCTAGTTTTCATTTAAATGTGGGCCTCAAAATTAAAATGAAGGCCGAATAAACTCTGAGCTTCTGATGGCACGTGCCACTGGCCCGTATTTTATATTCTGGCAGAGGCTCTGGTTAATTACTGCAGAGTAATTGGCCTATCTGCATTTCAAAGAGCTCAGCCCAGAAGAGAAATACCTTGCTTCTTCTTATTTTGGACGACGATATTTCTATAAGTCATAGAAATAATAAAGTTAAAAGTGCAAAATAGAATAATAGAGATAAAATTTTTGGATTGCATGAATCAGGTTATAAACTTTATAACTACGGTACGTTAGTGACTTTTTAACATTGCTACTAAGAGCTTTCACTTTTGTTATTCTAATTAAATTTCGTCTTTCCAAAAATTTATGAAAAGATAATCTTTCCCAAATCTTTGCCAATAATAATATCTCCAGCACATCCCACATTGTGTAACAACATTTTTATATGAAATGAAACTTTTCTTCAAGAAAAGAAGTAAACGTGGATACCATAATTAAGAAATTAGCTTATCCCCATTTTGCACGAGTGCATACATATGTTAATGGTCTGTTGTGCATTTCAACAACCACTTAGGCATTTAGTATTTGCTCTTAAAATTTTTATTAATTCTGTCTCATCTTATTGCACTCTTATTTTTTTAACACTATTATTTATTACTATTTAATCACATATTTGAATAGATATATAAACAATAATATTGTCGCAGATGATATTGTTCGATTCATCTTAACAAGTAGTTTCTATTTTTATTTGCCTTATTATACGTAGATAAACATATTAACGGTCAAACATGTCCCTTGAACGACGTGCAAAAAGCAAGAGTGTAACTCTAGTTGGGACAGAGGGAGTACAATTATTTCAACTGGTCAATTCATTTTAATAAAGTCGAAAAGAAAATATTTTTATTTCACAACAAAAAAAGCCCAGCAATGAAATATTTTTTTGTAACAGGCATGGAAGTGTTACGAACTTACTTCGCCTTATGTGTCACTAAATTCTACTGACATGAGTACATGTCACTAAACCAAACTACTACACAAGCTCATGTCACAAAATTTATAGACACTTCTACATATCAAGCGTTACAAAAATATAAAGACACTTTATTGCCTCACAATATTCTATTGCCATGTTGAACATAGGCACTTCCACAAATGTCACTACTAATTTTAGCGATACATTTGAGTATCACTACTATTCCAAAAAAAGCATCGCAACTGGAAAATTAGGTGGTAGTGTTTGCTCTTTAAATCACATCATAATAATACTTGTAACTCGATGATTCATTATATTTCTACAACATAGAAGACAATACTGAAGTTCTACCATCTATTTTCAAAGAAAAATATGGAGTACGTGTTTGGATAAAAACCAAGGGAAGGAAAGTAAGATTCTCGTCTTTGACGGTTTTAATACAATAAGAAAAAATTGAGATGAAAAGTGAAGTAGAGCTCTGCGTTTTATTAGTCGAAGTGAAGATCCAAACACAAGCGATCGAACCCCTTTTTTTCATAGATTGGAAAGACAACCCGTTTCATTCTAATGGCATTTTGGTCAAGCACCTTTTTCTTCCCAACAAAAAGTTACACCATTTATATGATATATCATATATCCCACTCACAACACATGCTAGTTAACTAGGTTAATCATTAATCAGTCTCCCAATTAACATAGGATATTGTCAACATTTGAGATTAATAAAACTCAAATCACTAATTTTTTCCGAATAGCTTGACCTCCCCAACCCTAGAGTGAACTCGAGATTCACAAAGTCACAAGAAGATGATGATGACCTATTCCCTCTCTTGATCTCCTCCTTGTTCTGACAATTTTCCATCCCGATTACCTGTCACATAACTATATCAGAAATTCGACTCTCACATTAATACGAACGAGGAAAGCGTGCAACTTCAGCTAGGCGTACTTACCTTGCTACAACTTGTTGGCCCCCCAAGATGGTTAGAGTTGAATTGATTTTCCTGGCTTGGTCGGCACCATGTGTTTTTTTGGCAAGATAATGCACACCAAGACCTGTATGAGAAAACGTTAATATTTCCTTAATTCATGTTTAGGTGTTGACTTTTGGGGCACCTTGGAAATCGTAATTGCATGACCATATACTACACAAAAGATGGTAACCTATTAACAAGATTTATTATACATTCAATCATTAGTAACTTTAATCACATATTATTATAAAATTAATATATTGATCAAATGTGTGTATTTTGAAAATATTGATTGAAAAGTAGGAGGTTAAGGGAGTACATAGTACTTCGGAGTAGTTAAAGTCATGAGTAGAATTATTTACAAGGTTGAAAGACAACAAACATGTTGGACCAAAAAAGTTCCACGGGTTTAATGGCATCTCTACTACATCAAGTGTGTGACTGTGTGTGCCTGCCTTGTAGTATTTATTACTAGATTCCTCCCCAAATATGCCACCACTAAACAAACAATTCTTCGTAGCATTCATCATTTAATACTGCCAATATATACGCCTTCCTTCAAAGAATGCATCATGGTAAAAAAAAACAAGATTTGACAAATCTGAAGATTTTGCAGATGCACTAACCTGTTTGTCTGATACTGGCCATTATTTTGTAGTGTTGATGATGATGAGGAAGGTGTTGAATCTAACTCTTGCCCTAAAGCTCCTGATTCAACCTCACGGATTCCTGTCTGCCCCTGGTCTGCAAAATGCACAATCATGGAGCTACTGTGCTGGTATTATTGGGCAAAATGGCAGATTATTCACATGCACTCTAGCTATGTCAGGTTTAAGAGTTCGGTTTGTAATAATGCTTTCCAATGGCGGTAGTCAAGAATTCAAATGATAAAATTAGCTTTAGACCGGTTCAAGAGTTTTGTTTGTAATATTATTTTTCACTGCAATAGTAAAGAAGTCAAATGCTGAAATCAACTCTAGCTATGTTTGTAATACTGTTTTTTAGTGAAATCAACGCAGTTTTTCAGCGACGATGGTAAAGGAGTCAAATGATAAAATCCACTCTATCTATGATCGGTTAAAGAGTTCCGTTTGTAATACTGTTTTTCAGTGACGGTAGCAAAGAAGTTAGATGAGAAATCCAACGGTTAAAGAGTTCCGATTGTAATACCATCTTTCAGTGACGATAGTAAAGATGTCAGATGATAAAATCAACACATACAAGGATGAATGGCACCATCAATTTTTTCAAAATCAAGAATGATCTCCAGACTCCAAAGTCCAGCTAGCTAGGTAGAAATGAGTGAAAAATGAATGGGGTACACAATTAGAAGACAAAAACCAGAAGAGATAGTACTACCTATTGGTCCTGCTGCTCCTTTATCAGTGCTCTTCACTGTTCTGTACATCTGCAAATCCCACATATGTAGAAATATCAGAAAAACAAAAGTCCACACTGGAAAGATTACAAGTATCAACTCTCAAGATGCCATTTTGTCCTAGCCTTTTGTACTTCCACTACACAAGTTTCATACCAGTAATAATACATTTGTGACACCAAAAAAACCAAGATAAAACCAACTTTTCAAAGGGTTCTTGATTGAGCTATAATGCACTAAAAATCCCATTCAGTCCCACCTGTAAATGGCTCTTCACATGAGCTAGGGTTAGATCCTTCACGTTCATCAACTCCAACACCGATTTCGGTGTCGCTCCTGCACCAGGAAAAGCCCCAACTTGAGTATAATGTTTTCATTATTACAAACACCACTCTTTAGTCCTGACTCTTAACTTTAGGTCAAATTCAAGAAAAAGAAAAAAGCATTCTTTTTCCTCATTATAAGCCACCATAAAACAAGGAAGTGATCACCAAGTGCTCTATACCCATGGACGCCGTGATTTGCCTCCCCCATCAACCCGTGCTGCCAGGACGGATTTCGCCAGTGAAAGTCTCCAAAGTCTTCAAGATTGACATCTACTGGAACAAATACCGCTAACTAATCACAACATGCGAGTTTCCGAAGGATTTGCAAACTTACTTTCATGGCCGCCGAGGAGCTGAACAGCATGAACAAAATGCGCATGAAGAGTCGAAGTCCACCTCATCCTCGGAGCTCGACCGCCTCTTCTGCTAGCCCCTCCACTCATCATCGTCATCCTCGAGCTCCGCTTGAAATCACGGCGGCCGAGTATCCTCGGCTGGTATGATGGTCTGTTATCAAAGCCGTGAAAACTCCCATGCCCTAAACTCAGACTAGGATCCACAAACCCATTCTCATGGCTCAAGCCGCTGCCGCAGCTCCCGGAGTCGGCTCCGCCGGAGCTCCGATCAGCTCCCGTCGTGGGAGGGCTGATCTGGAGGGAAAGATCCGGGAAGTGGAGAAGATTGCTGCCGATATTGCCCCTCATAGCTGCGCAGAAAGGTGAGGAGAATGGGGGATTATGGCATAATGAGTGGGAAATGATGGAGGAGAAAGAGGGAATGCAAGTACTGGAAATAGGCTTTTGGGTAGGGATATAAAGAAAAGGGGAATTGAAGGAATTGCAGAAGTGGTCAGAGAAATAATGCAGAAAAAGAAAGGGAGGGGAATTAAAGGAAGCTACGCAAGAAAAAGGGGTTGCATTTAAACATGCAAGAAAGTTGAAGAACTTTTTCTTCCTTCCGCTACTGCGTGTGTGAAATGGGGGAGAGAGAGGAATTTGCAGGTATTTAAATGGTTGGGAAGCGTACTGTTTGGTGGAATTTTGGACCCATTTTCATTCCATTCTCTTCTCTTTTTGTTGTCTTGTTTTGGTAGGGATTGATTTGTGTATGTACGTATGTGTGCGTATATACTGTTTTATGGGTTGGTCTCTTAGGATATCCCTGGTCTAGGGGATATTTTCTTTCATGCAAAAGGGTGTTCATGTATATGTATGGCTGATAAATATTCAGGAGAAATAAATATTTGAGCATGGGTGCGTTTAATTTTATGCTTTTTGGTTGGGTGTAAGTAGATTTTGAATCAACTGCTGAAATGACGGTAGCTTGGGCTGAAATTGTCAATATAACCATGTAAAATGAGAAAATGATGAAGTAATTATAACTTTATGATGCATGTGCCAATCTAATCAGGGGTACTGTTGACCTTAACAGTCGATGGGAGATTTGACCAAAATTTAAGAATGTGACAGTTTTACCCCTGGATTAAAAGAGGTAAAATGTGAATTCAGCTTACGCG
This sequence comes from Rubia yunnanensis, assembly GCA_037428765.1. Classification (NCBI taxonomy): domain Eukaryota; kingdom Viridiplantae; phylum Streptophyta; class Magnoliopsida; order Gentianales; family Rubiaceae; genus Rubia; species Rubia yunnanensis. Next base: position 101,697,786 of record CM075067.1, on the reverse strand, counting down.
GGCAAGAATATTTTTGTCATTTCGGATTCGGTTAACCAGTCAAGGCCAGGATAGTGACAAAGGGTTATAACTGCACATTTTGTCATAAAATTATGGTTATTTCGACACTCTCACATGTTACAGGGTTTTATTGGCACTTTAAGACTAAAGTTAAGATTAAAAGTGTAAAAATACTTTTAAAATCTTTTTCGTGTTAGACGTGTGTATTTTTCTATTATAAGAATTTGTCGCTAATTATAAACTTATCAAGTAACTAAAGTACATATATATTATATCAAGTGGGAGACGGCATGCCCATAAGTTTATGGACCATTCATTTTTTTTTACCGTATACACTACATTTGTTAAATTACACACTAAATTTAGAAACTTAGAATTTTTTTAATATATTTTCATATTTTCACATTCAAATACAAAGTCTTAGGAAACACAGTATTTTCATAGGCTTATGGAAAGACGGGATTTAGTTAGAATAATAAAAGGTAAAAAGTCTTAATTGCAATATTAAAAACTTATTATGCAAACTGTAGTAGTTATAAAGTTTATAACCCGATTCATGCAACTCAAAATTTTATCTCAATTTCTTCTAATTTACACTTTAAATCTTGGTCTTTCCATAACTTATGGAAAGACCGTATTTCAAGAGACGGACTCTACATATTATTACTTATTTTAAATTTAAAAATACAATATTTAAACTTTATAAAATAAAATTACAACGTTTAAGGTAAAAGCCACCGTAGACTGTCCATAAGCTTATGAAAAGAACATTTAAAGTAAAAGCCACTATGAACTCTCTATAAACTTATGGAAATGTCGTCTGTACTATTTCTCTATTATATATATGTGTATTGCGAGATTATGTTGATAAATTGGTGTTAACTAATACTAATATTGAGTGTCGTTTCATTAAATCACTAGTGTAAAAATTGACTTTATAAATAAGGTCTTTCGTGACTGGAGACAATTTCTTTTCTTTTTTGGTAATGGAGATAATGAGTTGGTAACGGTTACACAGTGTTACAGAACATGCTAGATTGTGTGTTTCAGCAAATGCTAGTCTATCTACCTTTACAATCGATAAGCTGTAAAACATCATTCCTAGGATTAGAATAATTAGTTGCCTAACGTCTGGCGGCACCTCTGGATAGTTGGTGATATAGCGCAGTGCATTTTCACAGTTTGTTTTAATTAATAACCACATTATCCCTTTGAGGCTCACATACTTCATGGCGTGCAGTATGACCCCAATTTTGTTTGTACCGTTGACAGAGCTTTTATTTTTATTGTCCCCCATGGGGTCCTGTGTGTCGGTTGATTGTTCGCACCATGCTACAACCCCGTCTCATGTACTGCTGCAGAATGCAACATATGTCTTTATTATGTTGCAGTTCTGGAAAAAATGATCGATATACATATCTTGTTTCAGCCAAAGTAGATTGATGTCTCCAAGCTCCAGTCTTCTTTGTCTCCTTGATTGGCTCCAGCTCTGTGTCCTTTGGTTGAGGCTCTGAATGAGGGTCTGCATTGGGTTCTCGGTTGTTCATGCCCTAATTGTTTTCCCTCTTTCTTACACTCCTCATAAGTAGTGTGATCTCTGCCGTTGTGTTGTCAAACGATATTGGGGCTTGGTCTAAAGTAGCAGTATTCCTTGCACACCATGTAGCCCATATGACAAAACATGCAAGATCCTTATCTTCCTTCTCTAGTGGGATCATGCACCACTGTTGCAGCTACATTTTGAGAGAGACTGACTTACCCAAATTGAAGTTGAGTCCCAACCCGCATTGTCTCCATACTTTTTTTTTGTAAAATCACATTCAAAGAGCATGTGGTCTACTGACTCTACTGCTGTCGTGCACGCTTAACAAGTTGAAGAAATATTCATTCCTCTCTTCCCGAGGTTTGGACCGGAGACAATTGTTACAGGGTGTTATGTGTGATTTTGTCGTTCACCATTAGCAATGGAAGGCGACTGAAATTTTTTTATCGTTAAAGCAGTTGTGAAGTCGAGGTGGTTAACGCGGTCATAAAAAATTGAGCTCTGGTTGTAGTTAAAACTAGAGCTCAAGCGATAACTTTTTAAGTATAATTATGGTTCAACTACCTTACAATGTTAAGCCGTTTTATAATTGGAATCCTCTATTTAATACAGTTCTTTCAATTTTTTTACTAATCATCTTTTATTCGGATTGTTATTGGTCATTTTTCACTAATGAGTTGAGTTAACTAGTTGTTTAAATCAGCTGTTTGACTTTAAAAATAATATATAATATATGCTACTTTAATGGCAATTAATTATTAATTGACAATGATTAATTGTTTCTTATAAACTTTTAATTGTTAAAACTAAAAGTCAAAAAATAATCAACAAAAATTATTGTTCTTGATTTTATAGTTTTGTCGGATAAACTAGCTTATCTATCATGCAAATAGCCAAATGTTGAAGAAATCTTCTTGTTCGTATCATTTGACCTATTGAGAAGTCAACAATTGAAAAATAAAAACATAATGTAGGTAAAAATGAAAATTTCACCTTTTATTCTAATGTGATATATCATGCTTTTGATCGAACTGGTACTAATGTACTAGTGATGTTGTTACCTTGTTGGTAGTCCCACTTATTAAAGTGGGTACTTCACTAGAGCCATTGTAATTTGCAAAAAGAAAATAAAAACAAGTTACTAGTTACAGTGTAGTATTTTTTTTAAAATTTCAATCTATTTCCGTTATACTAAGAATCAAACTATTTTATATTTATATTATGTATTTTTCTTTAATTAATTATTTGATGCTTCTTTTGTTTTATTATATTGTCAAAGTCTTGGAAATGACCGCCTTTCTATAAATTTATGGAAATATGAGGTTTAATTAAAATTATAAAAGGTAAAATATTTTAGTTGCAATATTAAAAATTGACTAAATTATTTTTTTAGTCCCCTACAAAGTATCTTATACCATATTTTGATCCCCATTTGTAAATCAACCCTAAGAAGGTACCCAACAAATTCAAAACAATTTATTCGGTCCCCAAAGGTGGTTTTCCGAGAAAGTCAATGGTAAAATTGGTCAAAATGTATAAAATGATCATTATACCCCTGAGTTTAAAAAAATTAAAAAAGGAAAAGAAAAGGCTGGCGTCTTCTTCACTTGTCTTCCGCCTGACGCTGCCTCCCCCTCCGCCGCCGTCTTATCTAATGGAACTTCAGTGATAGTGGTGTCGTATTCAGACTCATCTCCCTCCGATCGGAGCGTCGAAATGCCGATTGATTTCTACAGAATCCTGGGCGTAGAGTATCATTTCTCGGGGACGGAATCTGACGAGCTTACGAAGCCGCCACTGCCGAAAGCGTGAACGGAGGGTCTGCGGTGGCGGTGGTAGTTGCGGCGGGAGTGGATGTGATGAATTGGAAGTCGGAGGGGAGTCGCTCGGCCCATCTACTAGTGGCGGGGAAGATGTCGGATAGGAGGAATTGGAAGTCGGAGAGGAGTCGCTCTGGCGGTAGCGTTAGCGGCGGCGAGAGGAGTTTTTAAAGAAAAATTTTAAATTTAGGAATTTTTAATTGAAAATGTTTTTAAATTAGTAAAAATTACCAGTATACCTCTTGCTATACCGGAAAACCACTTAGTCTTGCGGGAAACCCACCTTTGGGGACCAAACAAATTGTTTTAAATTTGTTGGGTACCGTCTAAGGGTTGATTTGCAAATGGGGACCAAAACATGGTATAAGTTACTTTGTAGGGGACTAAAAAAATAATTTAGCCTTAGAAATTTATTACACAACATGTAGTAGTTATAAAGTTTATAACTCGATTCATGCAACCCAAAATTTGTATCCTCATTTCTTCTAATTTGCACTTTAAACCTTGATTTTTTCATGACTTATGAAAATACCGTCTTTCAAAAGACGGACTCTTATTATATTTGATAATATAGGTTTATGTGTTTTTTTGCAAGCTAAAATTTGTGGAGACAATTGAGAGAATGGAGGTGATTGAAAATTATTCTATTTTTTAATACAAGGAAGATGGCCATCTTAGAATTTTTTTTTAAAAAAAAAAGTCTTGGAAAGACTTTCAAGGTTTAATCAATCCCTATCTTTAAGGCAAAATCTTGGAAAACATCATCTTTTCATAAACTTATCGAAAGATGTGGTTTAATTAAAATAATAAAAGGTAAAAGATCTTAGTTGCAATATTAAAAATTTATTATGCAACGTGTAGTAGTTATAAAATTTATAACCCAATTCATGCAACCCGAAAATTTTATCTTCATTTATTCTAATTTGCATTTTAAACTTTGATCTTTCCATCGTCTTTCAAGCTATGAAAAGACTGTCTTTCAAGAGACGGACTCTTATTCTATTTGATACTCTATGTTTATGTATTTTTTAAACAGCTAAAATTTGTGGAGATACTTGAGAGAATGGAGGTGATCGAAAATGATTCATTTTTTCGTACAAGGAAGATGCCCATCTCATAAATTTAAAAAAAAAAAAAAGCGGGTAAAACTTAAGAAAATCGAAGGAAGCAGTATTTAATTTTTTTCATAAATTCTGAGTCCGTCTCTTGAAAGAAAGTCTTCCCATAAGTCATGGAAAGATCGCGGTTTAAAGTGCAAATTAGAAGAAATGAAGATAAAATTTTTGGGTTGCATGAACCGGGTTATAAACTTCATAACTACTACACGTTGCATAATAAAATTTTAATATCGCAACTAAGACCTTTTACCTTTTATTATTCTAATTAAACACTGTATTTCCATAAGCACGTGAAAAGACGGTCTTTCCCAAAAGTTTGCCTAAATTCTAATGCTGAAAATTTGTCAGTTTTATTAAAAACAAAAGAAATACTCATATTTGACAGTCACACAATAACTTGCGATGGAACAAGGGAGAAAGTAAAATTTTAAAAAATTACAAAAAATACCGCATGTAATCCCTCACATTTAAATAATGAATAATCATACTTAAATATCCGTCTCATCATAAAATTGGATGAGACCGTCCCACCAATGGTTGTACACGTTATCATCAAGTCAGTACACTTATGTGCGTGCAGCGTCAAAACTGGAGCTTTACATGTTCTTTTGTCCAAATTGCCAGCCACCTCTTTATTTGTTGACCATTCATTTCGACCTTTTCATTGATTTTTCCGCTTAGTGAAATTATCTTTCTTCCAGGTAAAAAAGAGAAGTTTAATTTTAAATATCTGGGCGGATATAATTTCTCATTTGAAATTTGAAGCTACACTTGCACATTATGGCGGACATTATTTGCAGACCGAATTATTTGGTACTGCCGATTTCTCCAGAGGATGATGATTCTTCACAATTTTCATTTCATTTTCTTCTTTCTATTCTTTAAACTGTACTCCATCTTCCGCGCCTGATTAAATTGCACAAGATAAAAAATTTAGTTAAATTAAAAAATTTTTGACTGCATATTTGAATAGATATATAAACAATAACATTGTTGTATGTGATATTTTTTGATTCATCGTAACAAGTAGTTTCTAGAAAGTAACTTTTTGTTTACCGATATTATACGTAGTTAAATATATCAATAGTCAAACGTGTGCGTTGGAGATTGTGAAAAAGAATCTGCGCAATTTGATCTGGGACAGAGGAAGTACCAATATTGCAGTCCTCCCAAAAATTGCCCAGCCTGATATGATCACCCAGTTTCATCCAATTATCCTATGTAATGTGATTTTATAGGAGGCGATTTCTAATCGGTTGCGTTTGATTGTTCCAAAAATAATTTCAGACTCTCAATCAGCGTTTGTTCTGAGCCGTTTGATTACTGATAAATTCACTAATTCATCAATAAGAAATATGTTTCTAATTTATTTATTGAAAGGAAAGAAAGTAAACGGGGCTGAAATATGTGTTAAAATGTCATGATCCATTAGAAAGCCGACGTGTGCGGGCCAAATTTTTAGTTCAATTAATTTCTTAAGATATATGACAATGGCAGTTAAATATATCATGAGTCAAGTGTACTTAGAAGGACAATTTTTTGTTCATGAGTTTGTTATAGGACAATTTTTTTAAAAGTGCAATTTAAACCCTATGGTTACCGTCAACGCCAATCAATACTTAAGAAATGCAAATGATCAAAATATTCTCAACTCTAATATTCGGGGTGGAAAATACTTTCATTGCCTAAATTTACACCAATTCTACATCCTCAACAATTTAGTGAATCCGGAATCGATCAAGATTCAAGAGTGTAGGTAGATAGAGTGGGAGTGGTTGGGTTGTTAAGAGGAGTGTGTCCAAAAGGTGATACCCTCGCCCTCATGGCCCCAATCGCGCTGACACCACAATTATTACTGGATAGCAGGATTGAAATCAGATGACTAACCACTTAGGCGATCGTGTGAGTGTGGAAGAGGGTGTCCATACTCTCGAATAAAACGCACGAGATGGTTAAGGTGTACTACCTCCGTCCTACTATAAATTGGTTATTTACTTTTTGATAGTCAAACTTTGTAAACGTTGACCTTAAATATAAATTAATATATAAATAATAAATATATCCTGTGAGATATTATTAGATTTATCTTATCATTTATTTTTAAAATATAATTTTTTATACGATATATTATAAATGACTATAGATATTTACAATCAAACATGGTTATTGAATTGTAAAAAAATAAATAAACAATTTAGAGTTGAACGGAGCAAGTACTAGTGATTGGACCGGTAGCATTTGTCGAATTCACAAGTGTTTTGAGGTAACACCAATATTCCCTCCCCTTTGTCCAAATATTCCCGGATCTTAACCGATCGAGCCCCTCCCTCTTGCCCATATTCCTCGGCGTCAACATGGCTTCTCATCACGTGACTCTTGGGCTAGGCTCCACTCCTTACCAATATACCGTCCTACTTTTGTTCTCTTCTCTCTTGTTCTCACTCCCTCTGTGACTCTTTCTTTAATCCCTAGTACTTCTTCGCTCCATTTGCGTGTGACATCATCAGTCGTGGGACTGAAGGGGTCGAGTTGGTGCGGCGGTCCCGACTCAGTTTCGATAGTTAATAAAATTTTTGCTTTCTTTGAAAATTGTATAGTTCAGCCCTCTTCAAATATGGTTTTGGTTCCACTACTGGACGCCGTAAGTAAAAATAATTTCATGAGAATACTTGTTAAACTCATCAAGTCATCAGGCCATAGTATCGATTTTGGTATTTTTCATCTATATATTGATGACTAAATAATTTTGAGCCAACTAGATGAAATAAAGGGAAAAGTGAAAAAATGACCCTATAGTATTGAGAAAATGAAGATATAACCTTGTATAATTTAAAAGTGTCGAACTAACCCTATCTATTGGCCAAATTGCGCAGTTTTACCCAAATTAAACTATTCTGGCATTAACCGAACAAATTCAGGCGCTGTCCATTTATGAAAAGACAAAAATACCCCTACTGTTAATACAAAAAATTGAAAGACAAAAATACCCCTACTGTTAATACAAAAAATTGAAAGACAAAAATACCCCCCCTAAAGCCATTATTCTGCACCGTCACACCTGTTGCCAGACTGCCACTAGTTCCACCGCCACCGCCACCATTTCTGCTGCCACACCACCAGCTCCGCCGGCCGCCGTCTGCTCCCACCACCACCACCTCCACTCCGCCGCTGGGCCTCTGTCGCTGCTTCACCCCCTACCCATAACCACCGCCACTAAAATCCACCCACTGCCGAATCCATCTGCTCAGCCCCTTACACCCGCGGCGCCGCTGAGCATCTGTGCACCGCCGCCGAGCACTGCTGCGTTGCCTATCCACTGCTCGTCACAGCCCCACCTTCACCTCCCAGAATCACAGCTTCCATCCTATCCACCGCCGCACCGCCACCATCAGCCACCTCTCGACCATGGCACCACCAACCACAAGTTACCTCCCCTCCAGTCCCCCACCGTCTTCACCACCCCGCCACCTCTTCACCTCTCGCCACCTCCGCTAATTCTCCCCGCCACCTCAAAACCCTAAATCCAGACGCTCCAGCCCCATGTCACCTCCGCCTTGAAACCTAAATCCCAACATCACCTCCGCCACCATTTCTAGCGCCGCCCAGCCAGGCGCCGAAAAATTGAGACTCACCAGTCTGTCTATCACTTCCAGTCCGCCGCCACTAACCCTCGACCCTAACCCTAACTTCATCTCCAGCCAACCGTCGCCACCCTTCGCTCCTCCTCTCCCTTTTCCACCTATCGCTCCCCAGCCCGCCGCTTCTCCTCTCCCGTTGCCACCCATTGTCTCTTGTCGTGGCGTTTTCACTCAGTTAAGAAGGAGAAAGGTTTTCACTCGGCATTTTAAAAAATAAAGAAAAATGGGAAGAAGGAGAAAGGTTAAGATGGGAGGCTATTTTGGTCTTTTACTTTTTTTTTGAAAATTGTAATCAGGGGTATAATAGTCATTTTACAGATTCCCGGCTAAATTGATTGTTGACTATTTGGTCAACAGTTTCCATGGTTATTTTTGCACTTTCTGATTTTACAATGTCATTTCTGCACTTTCACCCAAAACATAAGATTAAAAATGCACTTCACTCTTAAATAAACCTATACACATACCTTAAGTGGATTGGATTGAAATAAATTTCAGTAAACTAAGTTGATTGAAATAAAACTAAACATATTTTCAAATATTAGTACAAATAATTGATAATGGTAAATAAAATATCAGAAAATTAAACTGGTGTGAATTATATTATATTAAATTAAATCAACACCAAATAAAATAATTTAAATATACTAAACTAAATGAAAATATAGTTAATTTTTAGAAAAACATAATTATGAGTTAGGAAGGAATATAACCACAATCCAAATTCCGTTTGCGGTTCCGCTCATGATCTACCGTCCAGATTTGTAGATCGAGCAAGTTGAATTTTTTTTTATTAATCACCTTGTGTCGTGTTAGAGATTATCGTACCTTTTCTTTATAATACCTCTTTCAGGCAACTGATGTAAGCTTTCAGGCAACTGATGTAAGCTTTCAGACAACTTGAATCTAAGCCTTCGACCAATTTAGCCAACTTTTAACAGCATATAATCTTAATGAAAAGAGAAGGACACCCTCCAAACTTCTAGTTAAATAATAATAAAAAAAAACTACCTAGTACTACGTGAACTATTAATGGATCCATTATGCTTCATTCCCATTTTAGTATGTTACTATACTTTTTAATAGTAACCGAGCCAACAGATCATAGATGTGTCCATGAAAAAAGTCATACGAGTATTTTCCTTTTGGTTGATAATAATAATATAAAGTATGTTTTTATTAATAATTTAATACTAGTTTCCAAGGTCTTGGTCAGCGCCTGATCCGCTCTAGATTCCCCGGGAAATGCAGTAATTGTATTATTTAATAAACCCCACACTTAATTAAAACAATTAAAATATTGCTAACTTTGATCTTTTCCCGTTTAGCGATCGTGTGTGTTGGATTGTGGAATATTGAGATCTCAATCGGCTGATACTTTTACTCTCTCTCTAACAACTTACTAGATTTTATTTTTATAAACTGGTATTTTACTCAATTAAATTAAATTTAGTTTAAAAATTAATACAGTAATCTATTAATATATCAAAACTAAATTATATTATATTAATTCAATATTTTAGTATGATTAAACTATTTTTTAGTTCCTAACATACGAGCTAATACCATCTTTTTGTCTCCGTTTCCAAAACCACTGTCTTTCAATACCCTATAAATTCAAAACGATTTATTTGGTCACCCGGACGGTTTTTAAGGTGATTTTCAGGTGGGTTTGAGGACCAAAAGATGGTTTAAGATAATATGTTAGGAACAAAAAAAAATAATTTAGTCTACCTGAAAATCATCCGGCATCTAGTTTGGGGACTAAACAAATCATTTTGAATTTGTAGAGTACTGAAAGTAGGTGATTTTGAAAACAGGGACCAAAAGATGGTATCAGATCATATGTTAGGGATCAAAAAATAATTTAGTATTTTATTAAACTGAATTCTGTCGAATTGAATTAAAATAAACTAAAATGTAAAAACTGAACCTGACCTTAATTAGGCACTGTGATTCTGGGTCAACAACATGCGTTTCTTCATGGCTCTGATTAATTAATAATTATGTCCTTTTTAATTATATGATTATTGTTAATTGCCACATACACATATATTCCTTGTGTTTGTCTTATGTACCCCCCGTCATACATAACACCGTCCCTCCATCTTCTTTATTTTATACGTGTTATAGTTCATCTTGTCCACGGTTTTGTTTTTAGTTTTGGTAGTTTTATGTGTTGAGTTTTATTCAGAAGACAGTGCAATTTATGACGGTAAACGTTAATTAACGTAGTCAACTACTTTCTTTGTCTCATTTTAAACGGTAATAAAACTGGATTAGTGTATAAGTATAAATACAATTTTGTGATACCTTACTGGATTCGTTTTAACATATATTTCTTACAATATTAATTTTTAACGATCTCTAATGAAAGATATTAAGTATTATACATTTTTGAGTTAATTGATGAAAATCAAATTGCGTAGTTTGAAATGGGATGGAAAAAGTATACTTCCTCTGTCTCAGGTTAAACTGCACACTTCACTCTATGTCACTATTCACTTTCCAACTTTGGCTATATATTTGAATAGATATATAAACAATAATATTATCATACGCTATATGGTTGAATTTATCGTAACAAGTAGTTTATGAAAAGTAACATTTTGTTTATCGTTATTATACATAGTTAAACATATATACAGTTTGATAAGTTTTTTGATGAGTGTGAAAAAAATTATATACAATTTAACCTGGGACAGAGGGAGTAAGTAAATGTATAATCAGTTAAAATTACTGGCTCCATTTTGAGAGAGAGAGAGATTTTAAACTTAATTACTTGGTGAAAACAGCTCTTATGAATCTGTGGTGGTTAATAAAGATCGACTCGAGGACTCTAGTAAAACTTAAATGCATTTTTGAAGTAGCTTAAGCGAATAATATTGGGTACACATACCTGATCCTTTTTGACAAACTTCAATGTATTATACTCCTTCCGTTTTTTTAATAGTGACACAATTTTTAATTTGAAATGTTTCTTTTATATTGATGCTTTCTATTTATGGCAAGTTTAATGTTATTACATCCACCCATTTTACCTTTTCTTCTTTCAATTCAATTTCATCCACTCATTTAGCATCTCCTAAATTCTAACACAAAAAATGATGTAAAAATGATGTGCTACTATTAGAGAAACAGAGGGAGTACATATCATGTTTCATTCCCTAACATTTCTTTGTGGGAGTTATAAAACATTCCAAACTTTAAAATTACCCAAGGCAAAAATAACATTCTACGAATTAACCACCGATTTTTTTCTGTGTTCATAAATGATAAATACATGTAAGTAATTATATTTACTTCAACCTACTATTTCGTAACTTCAAAGAAACATAATGACATACTTTTACCTAATATTAAAAATCAAATTAATCTAGTGTTGCTATTCTTTATGGTAATGTTTCTCCCAATCTCATTTAAAACTAAAATAAATTGAATTCAAATTATACATAATCAGAATTCAAATCAATAAACTAAAATGAAGATAAATAGTATCAATTAAATGTTTACTGAACAAAATTGAAGTGCAGATAAGTTAGACATAAAATGAACTAAATGTATTTAAGAGAACCTAAAAAAAAATTCGCGTATCAAAAAGGTTTACTGGTTGTTTAACTTATAAACTAAAAAATTTCACCTCTTTTGTAAACCGTTTTAAAACAAGTTGATTTAAAAGTAAAAGTATTATTGAAGAAAAAGCGGAAATCGATGATATTCCTCTACTTCCAAAATAAGCCAGTCTTATACTTATGATAAACAACTTCACTGATAAGATAGGCATTAGAACAAGTCCAGCTCTTTGTTAACTAATACTCTACAACTTAAACAATTAGACAGGCTAACCACGATTATCACCATTAATGACTTGTTGATAATTAAGCTTCACACTTGCTTAAGTAATGGGTTGCATGGGCGGCTATTAACGTACATATATATATATACTAAACAACTTTAGATTAAGGTTTCAAAGCTCAAGCTTTGTCCTAAACGAATTAATGTAGCTGAACAATACAGCTATAATGGTCAGAAGAATATTAGTCTGTGCATGAGATTTGGGAGAATACAAGCACATAGAACTAATGGGTTGCATTGAAAAATTGAATTGCAAACCTTGATAAATATTCCTATCTTTGAAAATACGCAACACAAGAAGAGACTAGAGAGAAGACAAATAAGAAAGAAAGCAAAGGAATCACCGGAATCATCGCCGTTTCGAATGACGAGAGAGCCATGAGCAGCCACGACACATGACATCACTTTTCTGCGTGCTTGCTAATTTAAACTAAGTCTACAACGCTTACCTAGTAGTAATAATAGTTATTAACCGAGTCCGTCTCCTGCGAGACCGTCTTGCCGTAAGACTAAGGACGTACTAAACTGATATTATGGAAGCATAAAATAGGAGCAAGTTAAATTTCGGGGGTCAATAAACAATAACTTTTCTTTCGGGGTACATTTTATAAAACCGAGAGAAACACTGGGACTAAGTTGCGAATAAATAGAAAAGCCATCTTCTCAAGCAAACCCTAGTCGCCAGCGCCTTCTTCCAGGGATTGAGCCGCCTTCTTCCACTGTCTCCGGCACCATTGCCGTCATCTTCGTCCAACGTAATCGTCTCCAGCGCAATCGTACACCTTCTATTGGAAAATGATGGTAAATAGGTTGATAATCGTCAACTTTTTGGGCTTCTTTTTGCATGGGGCCTGAATGGATTTGGGGTCAGTGGGTGTCATTTTTGGGTTCTCCTCCGTGAGTACTATAAAATTGACTATTTAAACTCTCAAAATGGATCAAGGGCGAATGAGATATGGATGTTTGAAATGTCACTCTTGAAAGAGAAAAAATGGGCGGAAATTGGCCCTGAGTAATTTTTCTCTGGACTGTCCAAAACGCGTATAGACCGCGTGGAAGTCTCTGGAAGGTCCAACCGCGTAGTATATATGGGATTGCTTGTGTGTAATTCTTAAGAGATAAAAATGAAATACTTCCATATTTTGTGAGATATCTCGTCTTTAATGAATACGCGGTTTACCATATTTAATACGCTGAAGAATATTGTGCAAATATTTCTTCCATTTTCAACAGATTTAATTCGAGTATTCATGCATGGCATGTCTCGGATTTGGTGAGTTGGTGTTTGGAGAATATTCTTCTCTAATTACAGAAAATCAGAATATCAGGTTTCCATGATTAGGGTCTCTTAGAGCATTATAAATAGAGTCTCTAAGTCAGTCAGGAAACTCGCACCATTTCTCAAGTCCCTCCATATTCTAAACTTGAGTCTTATTTCTGTCTTTCTCAAAGTTTTCATCTGTTGCTCTGTCGGTGATAGTCCTTCGGGTCTTGTGTGAATCCGAGGTAACTCTTACGTGTTAATTGTTACCTTTGATGGTTTTACCCTAGGGAACGATGTCCACGATGAGACTCATTCGTTTCAGGGGCAGGGAGTTTACTCGTGACTCCATTACTTTGTTTTGCTTGAAACATGATTTATTTATTGTTAATATATCGCATGTATGCTTTAATTATTCGTAATTAAGCTTTTTGATTGTATGGCTAAATAATTAATAAAAGTTTGTTATTCTTGCATATGTAAATTGCACGTTCAATTTTTATTATTTGATTTCGCATGATAAAATCAATATGTGTCTAACAATCTTAAAACGAATGATTTTTTTTTGTTGAATTATATTGATAGGGAAAATGCATACCGAATGCTCAAAGTTCGAACGAAAATTTTATATATATATATATATATATATATATGCATGTATATACATATATGTGTGTGTATATGTGTGTATGTATATATGTGTGTATGTATAGATGCTACTTTAATTGAAATCTACGTGAGTGCATGAATTTTGAGTAAATTGAGGGCATGTTTGATTGTGTCTAACAAGGAAAATATACATTCCAAGAGTGCATGTTTTAATTTGGCAGTGTTGGCTCGAAAATTACATTATGAAAATTGCACGTTTGTGTTAATATTACATGAAGCACACGAAATGGGCATGCTTAAAATACCGTGATCATACTTGAGGATTATGCATGCGTAAAATAATTGTGAAAATATGATTGCATGTTTTTATTTGTAGAATTGTATGATCGGTGTGCTCTAAATTCTGAAGCAAAATTCTGATAAGTTTGCATGGTAAATTGTATTTGGATATTCATGCTCTAATTAGTGTTTCGATTTTTTTTAAATTTTATTGGATTTTGATTGTTTACAACAAAATCACATCGAGTAATTTATTGTGTATATTAATTTGAAATATTTTGTGAAATATTTCTATGCGATATGAAATGTGTACATATATTTAACAATGAATAATTTTTTGTATGTACACATTGGTGAATCCGAGTATACACGGTTGTACCTGTTGGAAGAAAAACTTGGCATGGAGATACAACAAGATTTGCTTGACAACATGAAAGAGTCAAGAGTTGTAACCACGGTTTTGCTAACTATGGTACGTATACACGTTAATTAAAGTGAATCATGGCATATGCTATATATACATATATTGCTTGGATTATATTTGGTAACCATTTGCGTGAATCTGGGCGTGAACATGACTTTGTTACAAAGAGAGTTATGTGAATAATATTTACACATATATGTCCTGTACACTATGGCTATCGAATTTGATAGTGAATGGATTTGGTTATATTAATCCCTTAATTATGTGGGAAAATGAGTTGAGCTTGTATGTTAAATTACATGGCGTAATTATGGAATATACTAATTCTGTGATATTCATGCTTATGAGATTAAATGTTGATATGGTAAAAAATTATATTTGATTACTTGCATGAAAGATTGGATTAAATTTAGAAAAAAAAATGCCATGAGTTTAGAATATGAGATCAGACATTATTATTAATTACATGAAAGCAGTGCATATGTTTGAAAATTACGAGACATGTTTAATTTCCCAAGCCCTTGAAATGTTAGAGTATTTGCTTAAATACTTGATCAAATATAGAAATACTTATTTTGCATGATATAATAATTTGGTTGTGTGTATTGCTCATGTTGGTTAAAGATTTTAAACCATATTTTTGTGCGGATTGATGCTAGTGATTCATGACTTTTATATGCTTGATCTGAGAATCTCATGCAATAAAATGATGAACTTCATTTGCACTTAAACATGAAATCTCTCGGCAAGAGTGTAATATATTTGTGCATGAATGAAGTATGTGACATTGAGTTATTTGATCCATGATGTATTCCCGTTGATTTAGGGACTTTGTTTAGCTGCATATACGAAAATTTTAGATCTATGATGTGTCTAAATTTGTTTTATGTTTTTATATGCTATGGTTATATTAATTATTTGGGAAAGTGCCATTTTGATGCAATGAAAGGTTTGACAAGACTATTCTCGATAATTGGCTATCTTGATTGATTGCCCATGAGCATATGACCCACGAGTGGCAATTTTTAGATTGTATGGATAGAGCATATGGGATCGACGTTCGACATATCTAGTTATTTTGTATACCCTAAAAAATGTAAACGTGAAGACATTAGTTTACGACTATATCTAGGGTATTGGTTCTTGTGAACCATGGTATAAACCCTAAAGCATGAGTTATCATGACTATGCTATAATTCTGGGAAATCTCAAGAATTTGGTTGAGAAACCTAAGAATTACGAGATTGGGAATCCCAAGATATTTGGTCAAATCTCTTGATTTATGGTTGAAATATCTAAGAATTTTGAGATTGGGAATCCCAAGGCATTTGGTCAAATCTCTAGATTTTTGGTTGAAATGCCTTAGAATTATGAGATGAGAATCCTAAGACATTTGGTCTAGGAAGCCTAAGACATGAGGTTTTGAGAAACCTAATACGTGTGAGGATGTTTAATAAAATCAGCCCAATGTGGGGGGTAGACGAAAACCTAACAATTCAACGACCATATGAATTTTGATAAGTACTTGAGATGAAAAGTCGTCACGAGAGACTTGAATCAAGTTGATCGAGTTGGGAGGACTTTAACTCAAACCAAAAGGGTAAACCCTAAATCAAGTCGAGCAGTGCACTCAAACTTGAGTCGAGCAATGGACTTGAATGCGTTTCGAGCATAAAGACACTCGATTTTGATTTGAGTAGTCTGAAAGTAAAGTGCAGTTGTACTAAAACTTGACTTTAAAATGGGCATGAAATTTGTGTGGAATTGGTAAGCTCACACTGTGCCCTAGTGAGAGTTAACCGAATCCTTGATTGATTGATACTACATTGGTTGTGGTATTGGTCATGCGAGAAGGAATGATTAATTGAGATCGAGAAGTTTAGTTATCTCTAATTCCAATGGAGTTTAAGGAATAAGAGAGACTTCCATGATAAAAGTTCAATAAATGAAGGTGTTTGATTGTTGAAAGGATCTAGCCCTAAAAAAATTTATGGGTAAGAACCTAGTGTTTGATTCGTTATTGAACACACAAGACTTTTAGTAAGTGAGGTTTGTAAATTAATGAAACCACTTACGCGATGCATAGAATCCATATGTGGTTACATGTGACCATGATTTGAAGACACATAATCATTTGGTGAATGTGATTCACAATGTTGAAACATTCGAAAGGCCATATGGTGGTTGAACGAAATCGCTAAAAATGATCAAAGCGATGTGGAGGCGCCTTTACATTGGCTGGCGATCTTTTAAATAAGATAACCCAAGGAGGAAAATAAAACTTCTCATAGAGCCATCCTACAAGTTCTTTTGAATGTGGGGGTTGGCTATTGCGAAGGTAGTAAACGGAATACTTAAACAGTATCTTTACTATATATGCGCAATGTTGAAGTGCTATCAATTTCTTGAAATTCACAAGAAATAATATACGGAAACTAGAAATACATCTTGATGGAAAGTGTATTTTGTGGAAGTTTCTGTTACAGATTTATCTTAAATGGACTTAAGAGTTAATAGATGAAATCATTAAGGATCAGAGATAAACCAACGAATGAAATGAAATTCCATGAAATGATGTTTGTGGAAAGCGGCGATTAATAGAGAGATTGATCTGACACATGAGTGCAAATCACTAGAGTACTAGTAGATTTGAAAAATTAGTAAGTATGTTTGTGTACTTGATAGATGTTCTCTAGACGTGAGAATGAGTCCAAGAGTGATGGACTTGCTATCAAAACTTTATGAAAGTTAGAGGTAAATCTAATGGACCAAAATGGTTATTTTGAGTTTAGATATTAAAATCTGAATAGAACAAAAACGAAAAGCTCAATGCTCCTAAATGACCCATCATGTGACCAAACTAATTGTTGTTTGGCCAGTGATATTGAATCAATGAGTTTGATGAAGGCAGATACGCTAAGGGACACGGAAAATGACCATGTCATTTATGTCTTTGAATTGATGATTTTCTCATTGATAATAAAATTGATACGATGATTGAGTCTCTTGAAGATATGTTGTATTCAATGGAATGACTCTAAACATTGTGAGTTACCTTTTGTAAATGTGAGGTGTCTCTTAAGAAGAGAACTCAATAGTCATTGGCATTCTGATGTGCTTATTAAAGTGCACATTAGACAATTCTTACAATGGATAGTAAGATGATACACGAGTAATCCAGAAATGATCACTGGAAACAAGCTGTGTGTGAGACTCGTGGATATGGCCTGAGTTGTGTAGAGAAATGATTCTCTCTTGCTAGATTCATAGAGGAATCTAGGTCCATTGTGTTGGGAAAAATGGGAAAGATATACCCTAGGATGACCAAAGCATGAATATGCTTATGTGTATCGTAAAGCCATATCGATGATGGTGTGTCTCGACAAAAACACTATACCAATTAGACAACTAGTCTCTACGAGAATTATCGATGTTGACTATGTAAGGTCAATATGATAGGAGTTGTGATTCTTTGACGAAAGGATTGAATCGATGTCTTGACAAGGAAATTGAATCGAGAGTTAGTTAAGAACTCATCGAAAGGATTAAGACTAAGTCCAACAAATGGTGGGTTACGTACGTGGACACCCAACCTATGTGACTGGAGATCCTAAGATCTAGTTTCAAAGGGACAACTAAACTGCAAAGACCCATCACAATCACTGTGGAGGTTCCGTACCTCATGTCTTATTCCTATGATGAAAAAACAGTGATGTGAATGGAGGTTAAGCATTAAATTGCTTTTAATGATTTAAGGCATCGAGTGTATAATACTTGAAAGAGCGCATGGTTTACAGAACTTCTCTTACGCCAAGAATCACCTATGTAAGCGAGAAGTGTGGCCGCTTCAAAAGGGAATTGTTGTGACACAATTCTTTAGAAACCTTACAGAATTAGGCGTGTGTCGTGGCCTGATTAATGGACACAACCGAGGAAAGTGAAAGAGCTAAGAAAGATGTCTGTGGGAAGTGCATTGTCGTTCACACAAGCGGTAGAGGAAGTTCAAGGACATTGCGTCTACTTCCTAACCAGTGGGCTAAGTGTACTCTCTCAAGGGAAAGTTCAAAGGGTGACACCTACTTATCCTATGCAGCATCTATGCCATCACAATGAATCTATCACCAAGTCAAACTCTGTGTCTGACGTGATTGCTGTGATTCCTACATCAGTATCTATTCATGTGGGAGATTGTTGGAAAATGATGGTAAAAAGGTTGAAATTCGTCAACTTTTTGGGCTTCGTTTTGAGTGGAACCTGAATGGATTTTGGGTCAGTGGGTATCGATTTTGGTTTCTCCCCTGCGAGTACTGTAAAATCGACTATTTAAATTCTCAAAATAGATCAAGGGAAAATGAGATATGGATGTTTGAAAAGCCACTCTTGAAAGAGAAAAAATGGGCGGAAATTGACCCTAAGTAATTTTTCTCTGGACTGTCCAAAATGCGTATAGACCGCGTGGAAGCCTCTGGAAGGCCCAACCGCGTAGTATATATGGGATTTCTTGTGTGTAAATTTTAAGAGAAAAAAATGAAATACTTCCATATTTTGTGAGATATCTTGTCTTAAATGAATACGCAGTTTACCATGTTTAACACGCTGAAGAAGCAAGTATTTATTTCATTTCTAACAGATTTAATTCGAGTATTCATGCATGGAATGTCTTGGATTTGGTGAGTTGGTGATTGGAGAATATTATTCTCTAATTACAGAAAATCAGAATATCAGGTTTCCATGATTAGGGTCTCTTAGAGCATTATAAATAGAACCTCTAAGTCAGTCAGGAAACTCGCACCATTTCTCAAGTCCCTCCATATTCTAAACTTGAGTCTTATTTCTGTCTTTCTCAAAGTTTCCATCTGTTGCTCTGTCGGTGATAGTCCTTCGGGCCTTGTGTGAATCCGAGGTAACTCTTACGTGTTAATTGTTACCTTCAATGGTTTTACCCTAGGGAACGATGTCCACGACGGGACTCATTCATTTCAAGGGCAGTGAGTTTACTCGTGACTCCATTACTTTGTTGTGCTTGAAACGTGATTTATTTATTTTAATATATCGCATGTATGCTTTAATTATTCGTAATTAAGCTTTCTGATTGTATAACTGCATAATTAATAAAAGTTTGTTATTCTTGCATATGTAAATTGCTCGTTCAATTTTCATTATTTTATTTTTTGCATGATAAAATCAATATATGTCCAACACCTTCTTCCGACATTTCATCAACCATCGAAACCGTCAGATTCAAAACGTGTCGTATCGCCTTAAGCTCCGGCGATCAAGCATTTGAAATCGATCGTTGTTGTCACGGGCGTTGTTGTCAGGGTTTGGAACCACCGGTGTTGTTGCCAAGGTCGGATGGCGAGGGGATTGTGATGTCGTCGTCAGAAATTTGCCCCGTCCAATTCGCGATGAATTTACGTCGGCGGTCTGATTTCTGGTAGCTAGGGTTCAGCTATGTTCTAGGTTCGGGTTGTGGGATGGGTCAAAATCAGTGGGCTGAAAAATAGATTGCATGGCCTGTGTATTGGGCCTTACTACTCTACTTCACATCTAACTAATAACACATCAAATTGAAAATAAATAACATAAAATAAAATCTCCAAATCATGAAATTGTATAACATACTAAAATAGATACTACGCTAAAATACTTAAACATCATATTAAAACTCTAAACTATCAAATCATATAATATACTAAAATAGACATCAAATAAAAATACTATAAATACCCTAAATTATAGTTAAAATATCAAAAATAAATTCTAAATAAATACATCAAATAAATATAGTTTATTATCAAGTAAATACACTAATGAAGTTTAATTAACTAAAAATAGTTAAACATCAAATAGAATTAGTTAAAACTCCAAAAAATAATAAATTAACATCCAATACAAAATCAAATACACATAATGCTTAGTTCATCTAAAATTATTTTGTTGGGACTCGGTAATTATTTACCGTCATACTGAGATGTTACACAATTATATTGTGATGATTCAATTTTTTTGTTTGATGTTTTACATAAGTACCGATAAAGATGTTGATATAAACAAGATATTAGTATGCTCCACTGCACTAATACATTCCCTTGTTGTTGTATTGAACTAACTTGTTAAACATCATTCATTACAAAAATGGTTCAAATGCCCTAAGACATCGCTAACATAAAAATAGACGAAATTCAAATAAATCTAAACTATCAATAACAATATAGTGCCTCAACTCTAATAAATAAACCAATATTTTTAAAACAACATTCAAACAATACATCTAAAGCAATCAAATTCTACCCCCCCCCCCCCCCCCCCCCCCACTTATTTCCCTTCATTGCTCGT
Organism: Rubia yunnanensis; assembly: GCA_037428765.1. Classification (NCBI taxonomy): domain Eukaryota; kingdom Viridiplantae; phylum Streptophyta; class Magnoliopsida; order Gentianales; family Rubiaceae; genus Rubia; species Rubia yunnanensis. The sequence continues at coordinate 101,676,900 of CM075067.1, read as the reverse complement.
TTGTTCACAGGCTTGCTTTCTCTCCTGCTGGTTAAGAAGAGGATGACTATTCTACTCCACCAATGCCAAGATCAAAGGTTGGCTCCGGTCCTCTATTAAGAAATAGCAGCAGCAGCACAAATATTAGCACAAATCCGTAACAACAACTCACAAAACACAAAAAAAATTGAGAAGTTCCCAAATATTAACAAACTGAAAAACATAAACCCTAGAAAATCACATGAACCAAAAAAATTAAACAAAATATGCACAAAAAACTGAGTAAAGGCATTACTTTCGAAAATAAATGCAAAAGCAAGGTTGTATTGTGTTCTCCCACCGGAAACCGAAGCTAAAATTGAAAAATTCCAAGGATCTCAACGAACCACTGTGCGCAAGAAAGGAGGAAGAAAAATGGAAAGAATGTGCGATTAATTGGAAGAAATGGCGGTCGAATTGAAGGAAGATGGAAGATAAATGGAGAGGAGAAAGAAGAAGAAGGTGGTTACGACTGGAGAGAAAATGAGAGAAGAGATAAAGCATTAGAAAAATGTGGGAGTAGAATGAGAAAAAATTTATATTTGTACCTGGAGTCAAATATAAATTAATGAAATTCCACATTCATCCTCTGAACTTTTAAAACTTTAGTTTGAAACATCATACTACATTATTAACAATTTAATCTCTAAATTAATCAGAGCTTATCGTGTCTGGCCGATTATAACCCGAGTTTGAATTTTCCTCTCCTTACGTTTATATTATTATTGACTCTATATCCCTGATTCACTAAGTTGTTGTGGAACAAATTTCTATATACCATATTGGTACGAAGTTAAAGTGGAAGGCTCACTACACACTCCGCTACGTGTGAGACAAGTTGAATTTTACCTCATATTTGTGTGAGACACAATTACTATAAATTAATGAAATCGATGAACACTTTTCTAAGATAAATAACAAAAGTAATTAATTAAGTGCTATTAAAGACATTCTTTTCAGCTTAATTACAACTCATGTGTAGTGGTACTATTGTCTTATTTTGTCATAAAAATAATTAGTACTATGTATATGTGATCATGACCTTATGCAATGAGATATAATATATAGTGTTCAACCAATTTAAAATGCCTTCTCACGTGCGATAATAGAAAAGACTCGTACGTTTCCAAACTAAACTTGGCTCTGGTAACATATTAAAAGTCTCATATTTCCGTCATAAAATCAAATGATATTATGTAGAAGTGAGAAATGACTCATGGTTCAAACAATGAAAATACACATAAACTAAACTAACTCTAACTCTGATAACATACTTATTGAAGTAACGTGTTTCTGTCACAAAATTAAATACACCCTTCGTCCCAAATTAAATGGTATGAGAGAGAATTTTACGCTCGTCAAGAAACTTGTCTAATCGTTAATATGTTTAATTACGTATAATTATGACATACAAAAAGTTACTTTTCAGAAACTACGTGTTACGACGAATCAAATCATATAACATATGATAATATTATTGTTTATATATCTATTGAAATATGTGGTCAAAGTTGGACAATGAATAGTGACGTTTTATGAAGTGTGCAGTTTAATTTGGGACGGAGAGGGTATTACTATTTAGAAATGAACAAGATCTTATGTATTGATCTACTCATTGTTATATTTTAGAGTACCTTCCATTAATTAACAGTTGAGGAAGCGAAAGTTTGTAACTTCATGTACAGATGGAGATATTGGCAATGGAATCACTTACAAAATTCTCCTAGAAGTGAGTTATTAATGGCCATTAGGTTACCTTTTGCTCTCCGTTGGTATTTTGGTTTAAGCTTGTCTTGAACCTCCAGTCGGTAAAAAATCAAACTCTATCACTTTATTTTCAGAAGGTACGGAAAGATTAATATATTCCCCCATTCAAATGGGTTTAACTCTTTTTTTTTTATATAAAAAAAGTAGCTCTATGTACATATCAAAATTGAAATTTTGCAATCAAAATTCTTAAGAGTACAAGATATTCAATTGAGTTTAGTTCACCCTTATGATAATAACTGTAACAAGGTAAACAAGAAACAAACAATTCTATGGAATTGTTTCAACTCCATTTGGTATTTTTTGTGTGTATCTTGGGACTACACTAACAGTTCTAGTTAACATGTCCTGCATCATGATTAAGTATGATGGTTAGTTTAGAGAAACAAGAACTACTCCCTCCGTTTTCTATTAGTAACACGCTTCCTATATAGCAAGATGAATCTTTTATATTGACACCTTTTTTATTTTTGGTAAGATTCATTCAATTTAATTCACTTATTCTACTTTTTACGTTCTACATTCAATTTTATCCAGTCATTTTCTCTGCATAAATACAAACGCCTAAACCTATGATGTCAGTGTTAATGAAACAGAGGGACTGAGGGAGCGTATGGTCAAAAACAAAACAGGGTTTGCAATAATTGAGAAGCTAAAATTAAGGAGATGATGATCGAATTAAGAGAATCCCTTCCAAATTCCAATGGAAAGAGACACGGCGATAGCTATATAGCTCCTTTTTCCCAGCAGATCGAGGCAGCCAAGGCCCCCTCAATTTTCGTTTAACTTACATCGTTGGAAAACTACAAAATGTAGATAATAACTTTTTATGTTAGCTAGTTTGTTTGATTTTAATTCAATTTAGTTTTGCTCCTTATATTTCTATTGAGAATCTTAACTTAAATGCATTTTGTTTAGTTCTATTTTTTCAATCTTATTCTGATATATTGCAATAAATACACTTAATATTTGTAAAATTAAAATATTCTTTATAATTTAGTCATTTCAATTCAATTTAGTATATCTAGTTTGATGAAATTTAAATTAATTTAGGTCTACATTACTAATTTTCCCCTTAGTTAATTATAGTTTAATTTAATATAATTTATTTCGGTTTAATTTAAATTATATGAAAATAAGATGATCAAAGTGATGGAAACGGTATAGGGTGGCAAACTAAACTTGCAATCCGTGGGTCAAGCGGGTTGTGTATTTTTAAACCCAGGGTATGGGTAATATGAGTGATGAGTTGAATGAGTAATGAGTCAAATGAATAATTGAAAAATGTAGATTGGGCGGGTAGGATTTGTGGGTTGACCACTAGTTTACCCATATGAGTTGGTATATGAACCCACATTGGTCAATATATGGGTTGTAACATGCAGGTTTACCCATATGAGTTGGTATATGAACTCACATGGGTCAATATAGGGGTTGTAACCCGCGGGTTTACCCATATGAGTTGGTGTATAAACCCATGTGGGTTGTAACCCCCTGATTCTACCCATATGACTTTGTATATAGACCCATATGTGTCAAGATATGGTTTAAACCCGCAGATGTACCTATTTTTGACCCATGAGTTGAATGATTTTTGGCTCGCGGGTTGAGTGAGTTTCATTCCAATTTGTTTTGACCCGACCCATTTTTGACCCATCATAAAATTGATCGAAATGGGTCATACCTATTTTTTTAAAATTTCCAATGTTACCCGACTTATATTTGACCCATCCGCCTATTTACCAACCCTATAACTATAGTTGAGAAAGTGTTTATAAGTAACCAATAACTAAACTTTTAATCAATTTTTAACATTCTATCCCATCAAATAAAAGTCAGCTAAAGAGTTAGTAATCGACATTTTCACATGGATGAAAAGTCATGACATTTCTTTGCTAATAGAGAAGTTCCCACCCATAAAAATTTAAAATGAAAGTTCTATTCGTGGCTTTTGAAATGAAGTTCGATCACGTTATAATAATGCTAATGTAGAAAAGGTGTAGCTAAGCGTATTTGATATATGGCTGACTATTGGCACTATGTTTTTTTTCTTCATCTCAATCACATAAGAACATAAGGAAGACAATAAAGCTTGGGGACCCCTCCAATTCATCTGAATTTGTATACTACAGTATGTTATAGATAACTTTAGGAAAATACATACTCCCTCCTTTATTTTATGTATGTCACCATAGATTTAACTGTTTGAATTTATATAAAGAAAATAAGTGGATGTAATTGAATGTAGGAAGTAAAATGTAGAATGAGTGAATGAAATTAAAGAAATCTTACCGAAAATAAAAAACGTGTTAAATAAAAAAAATATTCATTTAATATAAGTGTGTCATAAATAACAAAACAAATGGAGAATGTTGTTCTTATGAAATGAAAGCTCCTTTTAATAATTTCTTCTCTTACATGTAATTGATCAGTAGGAGAACCATTCCTGCCGCCTACAAACTATCATTATTTCGTAAAGAATTATTTGGATAAAGTAAAGCAAGATATCATTAATAGTTTTATTCAAACTTTTGTCTCAAGTGCCATTGTTACAACTCACATTAATCAGAATCTTAGTGTGTTATGTTTTTAAGAGCATGTTCGTTTCAAATACACACCATGGCTTCGAACTTTTTACACACAAAAAAGCTTGTTCATTTATTAAAACAGATAAAATTATAATAGTATTTTTTTTAGATGGAAAAAAAACAGAGAATATGATTGTTTGATATATTAGTAGAAAAGTAATTTCACCGTCCAGCATTCTAATCATATAGAATTAATTTCATCAATTGATACACTAGTGCAGAGTAGAGGTATTGGCAACGATTATCAGTGGTGATGGACAATGAAAATGAACAGTCAAAGTCTGTTTTTTAGCCTTTGAAGAGATTTGGATGAAAATTACAATATATAGGATATAGGGGTACAATAAGTCAAAGACTGAAAAAAAATATGATTCTAAAGTTTATAAGAAAACTATCATTTATAACTAATTTTATAAGGAAATTAATTCTATAATATAACTATCATCTATAACATTTCTGATACGATGTCAAATATCATTTATTTACAGTTTTCTTAGTTTAGTATTTTTATTAGGATAACACTATACTCTTTTTTCCATTGAGTTTTTTTAATGAGGTAGTGATTATTTGTGATTTATTTCATTTTAGAATAAGGTCCATTAACTCATCCATGTTGGCTTATAAGAGTTTTGGTTATATTTTAATTTGGGTTTATAATATTTAGTTCTAATTTGATTAGAATTAAATTTGGCAAGATTAGATAACACAATATTCATTCAATATTTATCTTGAAGAATATAGTCATTTATTTTAGTTATTGTAGTTAGATTTTGTTTTACCTTCTTAAAACTGACATAAGTCATTCCAGTTTCTATTTGTACTAGCCGAATTATACCCTATAAATAGGGGACGCCATTCACGATTTTATTACACCACTATCATCATTCAGAAATATAAACTTTTGAGTTCATACTCTTGTTGTTTGCGAGCTATTCCATTGTTGCTTAACCCCGAGAGCTAGTAAAGTATCAATAAACCTTGTAATATGATCTTGATGGCTAGTTAGAGAGTAAGTCGAGATTAGGCGTACCCCGAGGGCTAGACACCTGAATTTTGCGCGAGATAGTGAGGGTTTGCAGATACCTTCACTATATCAAAGATATTAATTCCGCAATTGTGAGTTTTTGCAAGGAGATTCATATCAGTTGGCATCAGAGAAAATAAAAAAATCCTTGGTGACCAAAAATTCAACAGGGATTTCAAGTTTGTTTGAATTTATTTTTGAAAAAAAAAATCCAAAAAAAATCCAGAAAGCAAAATCCACCGCCACTAGGACATCTCACCGCCGCTGCTGCTTAGCATCTCCGACAGAATCTCAGTCACCACAGCTCACCGTTCAGCTCGCTGTGAGTTTTTTATCCGATCGTCGCCGGTCTTCCGCATCGCTCTCCACCTCCGGTGAGTCCACCTCCTCTAGCTCCGTCTACGTCAGACATCAAGAATCCCGCTACTCTGTTCGCCATCCACCGCAGGTCCATTAGCTGCCATTCGATTCAATAAAAGGGAAGGTTCCTCTGACGAATTCCGACTCCGTCTCCGATCGAACCGTTCTTGTTGCCATCTATTGCAGATCTGATCGTCGCCGGTTATCTCTATTTCATTTCTGATAGTCTTTAGTGAAGTCAGACAGTTCCGGAGAATAAGCGTTCAGCACAACAGAGGAAGACATTCGGCGCGTGTTCAACACGCACGGGCTCACAAAAGAGCACATGGAGCCCACACGCACGTCACTTTGAACGCGCATCTGACACACACAGGAGACAAGGCTTATACCGTGATCTACTCTTCATCTCGCGCATCAACCAATTTATCGAGATATTTTGATTTTCTCGCGGGTTGATCTTGTTTTATCACCAGCTACTTATTCTCTTGCTAGTTAAAGCCACATCAGCATCAGAGTCACTGCCTAGTCAGCGTCCAGTCACAGTTTATTATCAGAATTTTGCAGGGATGGCGTGGGATGTTTATCTCCATTAATTTTTTAAGATTGTTTACGTTTCGAGAACGAAAATTTTTGACCTCGGAGGGAATGATACCATGTCAAAATATCATTGATTTACAGTTTTCTTAGTTTAGTATTTTTAGTAAGATAACACTATACTCTTTTTTCCATTGGATTTTTTTAATGAGGTAGTGTGATCATTTGTAATTTATTTCATTTTAGAATAAGGCCCATTAACTCAGTCATGTTGTCTTACAAGAGTTTTGGTTATATTTTAATTTGGGTTTAGAATATTTAGTTCTAATTTGATTAGAATTAGATTTGGTAAAATTAGATAAGACAATATTCATTCAAGATTTATCTTGAAGAATATAGTCGTTTATTTTAGGTATTCTAGTTAGATATGGTTTTAGCTTCTTAAAGCTGTCATAAGTCATTCCAGTTTCTATTTGTACTGGCCAAATTATGCCCTATAAATAGGGGAGGCCATTCACGATTTTACTACACCACTATCATCATTTAGAAATATAAACCTTTGAGTTCATACTCTTGTTGCTTGCGAGCTATTCCATTGTTGCTTAACCCTGAGGGCTAGTTAAGTATAATAAACCTTGTAATCTGATCATGATGGCTAGTTAGAGAGCAAGTCGATATTAGGCGTACCCCGAGGGTTAGACACCTAAATTTTGTGCGAGATAGTGAGGATTTGCAGATCCCTTCACTAGACCAAAGCTATTAATTCCGCAATTGTGAGTTTTCGCAAGGAGATTCATATCACTTTCCTACAAGGAAAGAGTTTCTATTTCCTTAACAAAACCCTCAGATTCTATTTAATCTTAGAATCAATAGTGGCAATGATCGAGAGCGTCAACAACACCACCGTGAACTACCACACCATCATCAACATCAACAATATTATGCCACAAATGATAGAGGTTAGGCCCAAGAAGGCCATTGGGCCGCAAGTATGGCTGCCCGATTAGGGGAATATTTAGTAGCCTAACTTAATTACTGCATTCGTGGGTAATTAAGGGCAATAATTAAGGAGTACGTTATTTCAGACACAAAGTATAAATACAAGGTACACATTTACTTATCATTGATTCTGTCTTAATCATATAAAATGCTTGGACTAACTTTAGCATCGAAATGTTGACCCCTGAAACCCCAAGGATAGTTTGAGTGCAGGTTAGTTCGAGAAGAACCCAAGCCCACAAACTGGTCGGTGGTCAAAGACGCATCAAGTGGCACCGTCTATGGGGACGACTAAGCTGGATCAAGGGTTTGGAGAGTTTATGTCCACGGTAGTTTGAAGGAGTGAAAGATTGAGGTCAATAGGTATGGGGGATGGATCTCCACCAAGGTTAACATTGGAGAATCTAGAAGGTGGAAATGACACTTGCATCGAGGACAACGACATGACTAATACTCAAATGACGGGAACGAAGTTGCGAGTAGAACTTAGTATGGGCGCAGGCTACGCGAGGGGGGGGGACAAACCTCAGTGGTGATTGGTGTAAACACCCTGGTACTAATACAACATGATGTGTCGAGGCCCTCAAGGACCCTAGAAGTAATAGGAGAGCAAAGATAGGGAAATACCAATTCCATGCTCGAGAGGGTGGTTGATTCGAGGGATGGAAGGTTTACGGAGGTTTTGAGAGACTCGTATATGGAAGCCTATGGCCAACATGTGCAAGGAAATCAGAATATAGAGAGGGAAGATCCAAGTCAAGCGGTGGAGTGGGCAGCTCGGGTCCTGGCTGTAGTCGGTTACCGGATCACCCCTCCTCCGAGGGATGATAGAGTTGCGATGGGGGCAGTACTGCCCTCGCCTTTGGGAATAACTACGTGTTGGGCCTCTCAACCCTAACCCCCGATAGCCTTTCCTTATCAGGGATATATTGGAGAGCCGCTACAGGTTAGGCCCCAGCCTTCCATTCCTGGTTATTCCCAAGGTCCTGTATATATGCTACCTCCGCTAGCCCCATCTGCTCCTACCCTCGACCTGGTCGATCCATGAGCGGCATATAGAATGATGAATTTTTCTTGTACGCAAGGATATGGGAGTATGGGAATCAGCCATTGGTTGTACAATCCTTATGTTTAACCACTACCACCACCAGCATACCCGAACCTTGGGTCGCACTGGGTGAACCCAGGATACGGGGAAACCCAACCTCTCTATATGCCACAGTTGGGTGGTCACAATAAGGGGTTGAACCTGCCAGTGGGTCAGCACGAACCTCCCTTGGACGCAAGTGAATCGTTAAGAAAGGAATTGGATAGGTTGATTGTCCCCTTGGGTCATGCAGCAGGGTCTTCTTTCAGCTCAGTGATCACAGGGGTTCGATGACCTATAGAAATGAAACCCCCGGAAGGACTTCCCACATACGCTGGTGAAACTGACCCTTGAGAGTTCTTTTAGACATTCCTGGGCTTGATGAGTTTGAGGGATTTTAATGAGAAATTGACATGCAAACTGGTAGGCAGCTAAAGGCAAATGAGTGGTTTAATAAGTTGCCAAGGGGTTCGCTCTAATCGTATCGGGAATTCAGTGGAGCGTTGTTGAGCCAGTATGCGTAGAAGAAGAAGTTTACCAAAAATTTGTTAGAACTCTACCAGACGAAGCAAAAACTAGGGGAAAGCATGGAAACCTTCTATTATCGATATGTGGATGAGAGTTTGGGGGTGATAGAAACAACGGAGAATGAGTAATCTAGGGGTATATGTTGGGGATGTAGGACCTGGAACTATACAAGAAGCTGAGTACTAATACTCCTAAGACATTGCAAAAAGTGCAGGAGGTCGTGGAGCAATGTTCGAGAGCAGAGAAGGCAACCAGAAAAAAAAAGATAGCCTTGCCGAGAAAGTAGGAAGAAATGTCGACCATAGAGGTAAGAGGGTGGTCGAACCCATAAGAGCACCATTCGAGAGGTATAATCCGCTGCCCCAACGCTCAGTTTAAGAACCACTGCACAGATTTTAAGCATACATAGAAGTTCATTTCGGACACCTCCACCCTTGCAGAGTTTGCAAAACTCGCTTGCAGCCTGGAGCGCAATGAAACGGTACTGTGATCATCACAAGGATTACGGTCATGACACAAACGATTGCATGCAGTTAAGGATGGAGATTGATAGGTGTGAGTGGGAAGGATGGTTTCGAGGACAAGGACACAGGAACCAGGCTGCCCCACCGAGGCCCCAGATGAATCAATGGCAGCCCTACAGAAGAAACAATCAAAACAATGGAGGTAGAGGAGATACAAGGCCTCTTGAACAAGTGGTTCGAGACAGGGGGCTAGATGGAAGGCAGGATAGACCCCATGAACAACAAGGGGGAAATCAGGGAAACCAAAATGGAGAAAACCCACCCGCCCAAAGGGTAATTAACATCATCAATGGCATGATGGGACCTCGATTACTGTTTTAAGGGCTAAGGCTCGAAGGGTCCCCGCGGAAGAGCCCAGTCATAAGAGGTTTCGGCCGGATGAGACTGTCACTTTCTCGGAGGCGGATGCTGTGCCGAACGAAATGTCCCATGCAGACCCTATGGTGTTTGTTGATGATGGAAGTGGGGTAGAATTGATGTTTGCTAAGTGTTTTGACTAGTTGGGCATAGGGCGTGAAAACTTGAAAAAATCTGCTTCCCCTTTATCGAGATTCACGGGAAACCCGATATTTCCCATAGGTTAAATAACATTGCCTATTTGAGTGGTGGATGGCGACAAGGGAGTGACTATCAAGTGCAGTTTTGTTGTCGTGGATGCACCTTCCCCTTATAATGTGATCTTAGGAAGGCCATGGATGTGTCAGGCTCGGGCGGTCTGGTCACCTTACCACCTGATGATGAAGTTCCCAACTGAAAAGGGGGTGGCATCCATTCGAGGGGATCAGACTGTGGCACGAAAATGTAACCTAACGATAATGCAAGAGGCGAGGAAATGGAGGGATGCAGCGGCAGTACACGCAGAAGCGGGACTAGCTAATACAATACAAATGCCCATTCGGGATAAACGATTAGTAGTTGTTAAGAGGATTGCAAGACTTGTTAGGAAGGTATGGGGATGTGTTCTCTTGGGATACATCTGACCTGATGGGGGTCCATTCGAGTCTCGCATTGCATAGGCTAAACATCAACCTTAGATTAAGCCAGTGAATCAGAAGAGAAGTGTGTTCGCTCCCAAACGAGTTGAGGCAATTAAAGAGTACGTGGAAAAATTATTGAAGGAAGGTGTCATCGAGGAGGTATTCTATCCAGATTGGATTGCCAACCCAGTTATGTTTCCAAAGTATGATGGAGCATGGAGAGTGTGTATAGATTTTACGGACCTAATAAATGTTGCCCCAAAGACAGGTACCCGTTGCCACCAATCGATAAGTTGGTGGAAGCTATCACCGGATGCCAAATTTTGGCATTTTTTACGCACATAAGGGGTATCACCAAATTCTCATGGCAAAGGAAGATAGGGAAAAGACATCGTTCATTACAGATGTGGGCATGTACTGCTATAAGAAGGTGCCTTTTGGGTTGAAGAGTGCTGGGGCTACTTATTAGAGGCTAGTCGATGGACTGTTCAAGGAACAGATAGGGAAATACATGGAGATATATGTGGATGACATGGTGGTCAAAAGCAAGAGTTATCAAGATTTTTTAAAAGACCTGAAAGAAATATTCAGTAAGCTTCGGGAAGCTAATTTGAAGTTGAACCCGTCTAAGTGTGTCACTGGTGTAGGAGCAGAGAAGTTCCTTAGATTCATGGTCTCAGAGAGAGGGATTGATGTAAACCCATAAATGTTGAAGCTCTGAGGACTATGAAAATCCCACAATCGATAAAGGATGTGCAGAAGCTTATTTGATCTTTGGCAGCGTTACGCGGGTTCTTATCGAAGGGGGCAGAGAAGCACTTGCCCTTCTTTGATGTCCTTCGAAGGGCAAAGAAGTTTGAGTGGAATGGTAAGGGCAAAGAGGCATTCGAGCAGTTGAAAGAGCATTTGAGGACATTGCTTACTTTGATGAAACCAGACAAGGATGAGACGTTGTACTTGTATATTTCCACATCACCGCTAGCAATTAAAGCAACTTTGGCTAAAGAAAAGGAAAAGGTTCAGCACCCGATCTACTTTGTTAGTCGTGCCTTGCAGTGACCGGAGACAAGGTATACGGTTCTCGAAAGGTTGATTCTAGCTCTCGTGCATGCGACCCGAAGGTTGAGACCCTACTTCCAAGGACATAAGATAGTGGTGCTCACGAACCACCCAATCTTTCTGCTCGTGGGGGACCTCCTAATGTAGGGTTTGCCCATGCTCGACGGCCAATTTTCAACAACTTCTTGAGAAGGAATATCAGTTATGGGAAAGATCCGCTCTTCCCCAGGACTATTAGATATGCCCCCAGCATCAAAGTTGCGCTGGAGTTCTTCGGAGGGGGTACGTTCCGGGTCGCTAACGTTTCTCTCTGGCGTACTAACCCCTGACTCACCTACCCTGATTTCACCGAAAAGTTTCTCGGAGGCAGATCCCTCATCAGAGTGGGCCGTGATAGAAAAGGGGGAAATGAGAAGATTAGAAAGAAAATAGGGATGAAAGAACTTACTTATTCCTGGAAAAAAGTGATGGAGGTCGGATCGCTCTTGAGAAGACGCCTGTAAATGAGAAAAGAAAATAAGGAAGCGTGGATGAGGGGTAAATATGGGGGCTGAAGTGACATGTAATTATTTCGGCATTGGAAATATAAAAAGTTATAGAAAGACGTGATCGCCTCTTCCTCTTCTGACGGGGCACAGTGGTTTGAGGGGCAGTGACATATGCGGTTGTATAGCACGTGCGCGTCCTTTCAAAATCTTAAACGATGAAGTTGATTAGAAAACCAGGTTCTCATCCTCGAAGGCGGGAACATAACGTGTAAGGTTCATTTTGACCATTCCAAGTTCTCGGATTGTCCCATGCGCTCGAGACCTCAAAGACCTTCGTGATGTTCCAACTTTCTATGGTCGAGAACCTGCTTTTCTGGGGGCTCTTGATAGAGGTTAGGCCCAAGATGGCCATTGAGCCGCAAGTATGGCAGCCCGGTTAGGGGAATATTTAATAGCCTAACTTAATTACCGCATTTGTGGGTAATTAAGGGAGATAATTAAGGAGTAAATTATTTAAGACACGAAGTATAAATACAAGGTACACATTTGCTTATCATTCATTATATCTTAATCATATAAAACGCTTGGACTAACTTAAGCATCGGAGTGCTGACCCCTGAAACCCTAGGGACAGTTTGATTGCAAGTTAGTTCGAGAAGAATCCAAGCCCACGAACTGGTCGGTGGTCGAAGACGCATCAAGTTTGACTGTAGGTTAGGCCAAAGAAGGCCATTGGGCTGCGGGTATGACAGCCCGGTCAGGGGAATATTTAATAGCCTAACTTAATTAACGAATTCGTGGGTAATTAAGGGCAATAATTAAGGAGTACATTATTTAGGACACAGAGTATAAATACAAGGTACACATTTACTTATCATTCATTCTGTCTTAATCATATAAAATGCTTGGACTAACTTAAGCATCGAAGTGTTGACCCCTGGAACCCCAGAGACAGTTTGATTGCAGGTTAGTTCGAGAAGAACCCAAGCCCACGAACCGGTTGATGGTTGAAGACGCATCAATAAATAACACCATCATGGAACACCAAGCCACCACACCACAAACAACATCACCAAAACCACTATACCATCAACACCACCGCATAAGACTTCAAGCACCATTGAGAATCACCACCATCCTTAAAATACAACAACAATATCAATTTAGAAATCGAACCCATCAAATTTGAAGCCGATTTAACCTGTTGTTGATTGAAGGTCGTAAGCATACGCCAGGAGAGTGACAAAGTTGGAGAATTCTGGCATATTGCCGATTTACCGTCGAAGGAAAGTTGAAAACGAAAAGGGAAAGAATAAGGGAAATAAAGGATAAAATCGATAGGAGTGGAGCAATAATTTTGGAAACTTTTAGGGATTGAAATCCCAAATTTTACGTCGATTTTATGTCATTTCTAATAAAAGAATGTTGAAAAAGTAGAATGGGTGAAGGTTGATAAAAAATCTCCGCCCTCTTGGCATCATTGATAAGCCATCTGTTGGGAATTTTAACCTCGACCTTCACCTTGTCAAGATTAAAAATCCCTCATTTACTCCCAGAAAAGACACAATCAATAATCCAAAGAACAAACACACAAATTTTTACATGGAAAACCCAAATCAGGAAAAACTACGGGAATCAAATGATTCCAATCCACTAGAAAACAGAAAGAGTTTACAATGCATGTTCTATCTCTCAACACACAATGTCTCTCAATACTTAACTCTATTATCTCTAATCAACCACAAACTTCCTATCACTCACACATGGTGGCTATAACACAAATATTGATATTTATACTAAAACCATACCATAACCCTAGGTCTAATTTTATTGGCCCTAACTCTCCTAGTCCATCTAGAATAAAGACCTATAACTCATTCTCATTATATTTGAACTTTGAGGAGTATTACCAACACCATCATGTAGAGTTCACCTTCAATCAAAATTAAACCATCATTCATTATTTGCGATGAGTGGGTCTCCTGACAGGCGGCCTATCCATAAGCTTATGGACAGGCCACTTATTTCTTACCTTATATACTGCATTTCTTAAATTACATACAAAATTTAAAATTTTTGAAAATATTTTTTTATATCATATATTTTTATATTTTCACATTCGAATACATATTATTACTTGTTTTAACTTATAAAATGCAATATTTAAATTTTATAAAAAATTACAACATTTAAGGCAAATGCCCCTGAGGACTGTCCATAAGCTTATGGAAAGGTCGCCTCTCCTGAGACTTTCCCATTTGCGATACTCATTAAAATTTGAGAAGAGTCGAAAAATGAAGGTTGATGGGAAATCGTTGTCCATGTATCGTAGTTAACTAGTAACAATTCTGCACTAGGGATGTGATTATAAAAGCATATTTAAATTATTATTTTTTAAATAGAGCCATGATTCATGAACACGGATATTAACTATATTTAGTAAAAAAAATTCCATGCATGGAGTAGCAAAACAGATCTACCAACAAACTGCTTTCCCAACCATAAGTTTTCCCCTACCATTCAAAGGCATGAAAAACTTCTCCAGATCAATTAAAAAACCCTGAATTTTATTAAAGGCGGGCTATTAATAAGCAAATTAAGAAGGCAGCAGAGCAGCTTTTGGTACATTCACAACTAGTTTTCCTGTTTAACGCATGCATTATTATAATTTATTAATTGGTTCAATTAATATACAACGTACGTACGATATATGGAGTGATAAATCACATGCACTCACATAATATTTGGGACCAAATTAAAAATAACAACCATATCCACATTCATACTACGTACATCATGTGACTTGGATCAGTTTGTTACCAGTTTGGAAGTTGGAGTCTTTACTTTCTAGTTCATGTTTTCATAGTAAAGCCATGAATGGACACAAAGAATATGTGAGTTTATAACATTCTATTCATGCTTCAAGATTGCTATAACACGTGACATCACCCATTTATTACCATAACCATATTCCAAAAGGTCATATACAAAGACTAGGGTGTAGACAAATGTGTGTGAGCTCGATTATTAGTGGTGTGATGAACCTCAAACTTGAAAAAAATTAATATGTTTGATTTGAGTTCAGAAAATTCATCTCGACCGTGAGTTCGTTTGTTTGTGATTTGCTTGACCTCAGGTGGTGAACTCGATCAAATTCGAGCTATCATGACTTGTTAAGCTCGTTACCTTCAAACTCGAGCTAACTTAACTCATTGAATTCAAGAAGTTCAAAATTAGAAAGGTCTTTTTTTAAAAAAAAAAAAATTGTGTTACCACCCTTAGTATACAAAATTACAAATGATATACAATATAGGTACATGCTCTTTAAACTCAACGAACCAATCGAACAATAATCAGAATGTTTGAGTTCGAACTCAGCTCTTGTTCTCCTGACTCAAGTTCGAATCGAGTTTTTAAAAACTGCTCGTATACAGTTTGATTGGTTTACACTCTTAGATTAGGACCGGCTATTTGCCTGTACAACTAGACCTATAGCATAGAGCCTTTTTTTTTACTAAAAAACATATAATCACTACTGGAAAACAGGTACATACGCACCGGTATAAATTCATGAGCACAGGTATACCAGTGCGTATGTAACCAAATGCATCGGTATTTTTCATGTAACATCCGTACCGGTGCAAATAAGTACATACGCACCGGTATCCTATCATCAGGTGTAGAGTTCACCTATTTTCGCGCCGGTGTTGGTTCTACTGGTGTACAAACTCAAAAGTTTTGCACCGGTATTATTCGAATAGGTATTTTGACCGGTGCATTTGCTTACATGTGCACCGGTACACGATTACTGGTGTGTACATATTTACCCAGTGATATTTTCTTAATACCGGTGCAAACAAAATTTCTTTTTGTAGAAATTTAGTCCCAAAACTATTTGTTTTTGCACTGGTACTGTGATCCTACCGGTGCAGATGAAGAATATATGCGGGTTTTGGCTAAATATCTACACCGGTGACAGACTTTACTGGTGCAATAAGCTACAAATGCACCGGTAAAGTCTAAATATCGGTGTATAAAATCGCATTAAATGCTCACCTAACACATTTTTTAGTGGGTTAAAAATGAGATTTTTGGAAGAAGAGTTTCATTAATGGTGTTTTTGGTTGATGAAGGCATTGAAGTTTCCATAATGAAGACCCTTGAAGGTACCATTTTTTGAATTTTACATTTATGGATATTAAGGATTTTATGTATGGTTTTAGTTAGTAGACATATTTATATTTTTTGTTTGATCATTTGTTGGCGATTGAGGTAGAATTGTAGAAATTAGTTTGTGATTTGTCCTCAAGGTTGTTGTAGTTATAATGCTATGACTTTTGATTTCTATAGTAATGGATATGTTAAGAATGTTGTAATTGTAATGTGGAATATTGGTGTATATTGTGCATTTATGATGTTGCATGATTAGGAAGTCATAATAAAAATTCTATTGTATTAAATGTGCTGAAGTTTGATTATTGGATGTTTATTGATATGTAGAGTTGTATCGCGCCATCAAGAGGTGTAAGCATGTGTATGCCAACGTTAATAGGGTGAGCGATGAATATATCATGTTCGTGGATGAGTTCTTGGATCATGCTTTAGTAGAGAGAAGCGAATATTATGTCCCTGTCGTGATTGTGGAAATTGAATTTGTACTGATAAGAAGGACATCCTAAAACTCCATTCGTATAGCTGGGGGTTTGCGAAAGATTACGTTGCGCGGACCTTTCATGGGGAAAAATCACCACCGGAAGTGAGAGTTAGTAATAAGGGAGAGTGTTTTGGGGATTCTATGTTGGATGACATGTGTGAGAAGGTTGTTAATGAGTTTAGAGGGAGGCCCGAGGTTTTGGCTAACTTCCTTGGTGAGAAGGATACACCATTGTATTCCGGTTGCAAGAAGAAAGACACACCATGTTGTGTTTGATTAAGTTGTTTAATTTGAAAGGTGTAGGGTCATGGAGTGATACTAGCATGAATAAATTGCTTAAGTTTTTGAATGAAAAGCTTCCACCTAGTAACAGGGTTCCTGACAACCTTTATGAAGCAAAGATAATTTTGTGTCCAATGGGATTGGAGTATGAAAAGATACATGCTTGTCTGAACGATTGTGTTCTATATAGGGGTGACCTTAAGGATAAGATTGTTTGTCCAGTATGTAATGTGTCGCATTATAAGAAGAAGAGAAATGTGGTTGTCGGTGGAGAGCATGTTGTACCGGTGAGGAGGCGGGTGCCCGCCAAATGTATGTGGTATCTTCCCATTATTCTGAGGCTGAGAAAGTTGTTTAAGAATGAAAATGATGCAAATAACTTGACATGGTGCGTTGATATGGAGGTTGTAAAAATGATGATATAATTCGACACCCGGTTGACGCGGCCCAGTGGATGAAATTTGATAGGATGTATCCACACTTTGCATCCGAACCTAGGAATTTGAGATTTTCTTTGTGTATTGATGGTATGAACCCATTTGGGAATATGTCCTCGAAACATAGCCTGTGGCCATTTATGCTTTCCATTTACAATCTTCCCCCGTACTTGTGCATGAAGAGAAAATATGTGTTGATGCCCATCATGATTTCAGGCCCGAAACAACCTGGAAATAACATAGACACTGATTTTACCCCATTGATAGAAGATTTGAAGGTGCTTTAGTCGGTTAGCACCTTAATGTTTGATGGTTTTACTGGTGAAGAGTTTACATTGAGGGCAATGCTTTTTTGTACCACAAATGATTTCCAGACATATGGTAACCTTTCTGGTATGTGGGCAAGGGTCACAAGTCTTGCCCAGTTTGTGAGGATGAGACAAATTTCCATCAGTTGAGGAATGGGCAGAAGACTGCTTATTTGGGTCACCCTAAATTCATGTATGTAGGTCACAAGTTGCGGGATAGCGCGGGTTGCATTCGTTGGTGGGAAGGAGAGGAGAAAGACACCTAAACCTTTGACCGGTGTAGCTATTCACAACAAGGTGTGGAAGAATGTTGTTCTTGGTAAAAAAGTTATCAAAGCGTGGTGGGGCTGTAGACGGGCCGTGGAAGAAATGGTCAATTTCTTTCGATTTGCCTACTGGAAAATTTTGGAGGTTCACCATTGCTTGGATATCATGTATATCAAAAAGAACGTTTGTGAGAGTCTAATTGGAACACTTCTAAACATTCCCGGGAAAACTAAGGATAGCTTGAATGCGAGGAAAGATTTAGGGGACCTTGGTATACGGTTGGATCTGGCACCAGAGGTAAGAGGGAAGCGAACGTACCTGCCCCGCACTCCTTACAATCTGTCAGTTGTTGAGAAGAGATCAGTGTGTGAGAGCATCCAAGGAATGAAGGTACCATCCGATTACTCCTCTAATGTTAGTCGGTTTGTGAATGATGAGTTGTGTCTTAATGCTTTGAAATCACACGATTGTCATGTCCTTATGTAACAACTTTTGCCCGTAGCTATACGTGGGTGTTTGGAAGAGGAAGTTAGATTTTCAATTATGCGCTTGTGTTTCTTATTCAACTCGATATGCAGGAAAAATATTAGCACACAACTAGATGAACTGGATCGAGAGGCTGCTGTTGTTCTATGCCATTTAAAGAAGTATTTTCCCCCGCCATTCTTTGACATCATAGTGCACCTAGTGGTACACTTGGCAAGGGAGATACGTATGTGCGAGCCCGTTGGAATGCATTTGATGTACCCATTTGAGCATCACATGGTTGTTTTCAAGGGTTATGTTCATAATCCTAGTCGGCCTAATGCTTCAACTGTTCAGAGGTATGTCACTGAGGAGATCATCGAGTATAGTACATCGAACTTGGTTATTAGAAGAGTGGTTGGTGTTCCAGGTGGACCCCACTGTAGAATGCAGAATGCAGAATGGGATTCCACGTTCCAAGGGTACGCTTCATACACCATATCACGCTAAGTTGATGACTGTTCACCTGTATATATTACGTAATAGTAGCGAGGTTGTAACATATGTTGAAGAGAATGTTTCCCTGTTGGAAGAGATTCATCCAGAATGGCCCCCAAATAAAATTCAGGTTAAGCATTCTTCAAGGTTTGTTAACTGGTTTTACAATCGTTGTAATGTCGAAAAGATGCCCAGTAACCTTTGGGTGTTTGCAAAGAAGCCGAACTGCACCGTTAGACGATACCTTGGTTATGATATTAATGGCTTCAGATTCTCAGCAATTGCGAATGATGAGAAGAGCACCACTCAAAATAGTGGTGTTTATATTGAATCTGAATCCATGTGGCAGGCAAGCAAGAGAGATAAACATCCGGTTGTTGTTGTGATTCCTTTCTATGGGGCGATTGAGGAAATTTGGGAGTTAAATTATATAGAGTTCAAGGCTGTTGTCTTCAAGTGTCGTTGGGTGGAACACGGCTCTGGTGTTGTAGTTGAGAAGTCCATGGGGTTCACGTTGGTCGACTTGAATCGTGTAGGATATGAAGATGAAAAGTTCATCTTAGCTACCCAGGCACGATAATTTTTGACATCAAGAACCCTTCGAATGAGAAGTATCATGTGGTGATGCATGGGAAGAAGTTTTACTTTAATGAGGAGATTGATCAGCCCGCCATAACTGATAGTCCTGAGTTTCCATCAGTATATCCTGGTTTGGAAGATGTTGGGGGACCCATTGTTGGAAGGGGTTCTCATGGTGATGGACTGTGGGTTGATGAGAGGGGTGAAATAGTAGGTGGGGACAATGTCTTGAAGCGGAAGCGATAGATTGATCGTTCCTGGCCGTTGTTTTTTTACCATGATCATTAAGCAATTTAGCATGTAATGTATTTAATTAACATTATTTTATGAATTGGTTGGTATGATATGTGATTTCAATGGAGTGTTTATGAATTGAATTGGTGAAAATGTGTTTTAATTTTAATTAAAATTTCTACTAGGTGCTGGGTTTTTACACTGAAGATTAAATTACCGGTGTAGAACAACATGAGAGGTACTCTATTTTTTACTTATGCACTCACTGGTACTATTACCGGTATATATAGAATACCGATGTATAAAATATGTTTCATTATTTAAAACCCTCCCAGGTTTCCATTTTCACAGTACCAAATTTATATCTCTCACTCAATGCCATCTCTATCACTACCCATTTTTGTTGAAATCCTACATAGGTTGTCATATAATTAGGTAAACCACTTTAATACCTTATCAGTATGATTAATTAGCAATTGAATATGAAATAAAATCATTGAGAATGTGACATCATGAATAGCTTGACTTGCATGTAAGGTGTTTGGTGAAATGCTTCAATGTGTTTTTTTAGGAAATGCCTCCCAAATCCAATTCGAAAAGGATACGACATTCACCATCCCCATCATTGCCGAAAGTATCACCGCACACTTACCCAAATGGTACCTTCGTGTTCGAGGAGGCTAGGTTGGTCCATGATTCATACAAAGGATGCCGTCATCACATAGAGAGAGGAATTGAAGCATCTCCCCCATTCGAAAAAACTATCCGGAAGCTTGAGTGAGAAAAATTCTGCGAGACTCCGCAACCATTCAAACTTACCATTGTAAATGAGTTCTATGAAAACTTAAAGTGCAGGCCAAGCTACGATCATGTGTATTGTAGAGGTAAAACTGTCCCTGTCACACCGGAATCTATCAATGGCTTGTTTGTGTTGCCCAATGTTTCAAACGATGAGGTTGAGTTTCTCGCACTCCATTTTCTAGGTGATGACGTCTATATTCTACAACAACCAATTGCGAAGGAGATCGTTGGGACAGTAACTAGGGCAAGTACGGACATAGATGAGTTGGTCAAACCAAGTTAGAGCAAAATACCTAACAAAAATCTAACTCTGGAAAGGAATGGGTGGTACCACTCAGTGGCGTCTAGAATCCATCCAGTAACTGTGAACACAGAAGTCCACAAACTTTGCCTCACCTTCTTGTATGCAATAAAGAAGGAGTTTCAATGGAATGTTGGTCGTCGACTTTGTCCTCTTCTATAGAGGGAATGTGATCATATGGGATCTTATGCCTATTGCAATATTATCTCTACATTTTGTTCAAGAGCGGGAGTTAGTGCCCATGCACATGACATTTATGGCCAACCAATGGGTAAGATTTGTGCAGACTCTTTCTACAGACAGACATCTGACACACCTATCGCTACTATTGAATCTGGAGTCGCTGCCCTGAAGGTCGGTGTAGCAAACTTATTTGAAGAATCCAAATATCAAAGATCCTGGCACGAACATATGGCCAAGGTTATAACGTATCGATTTCCTAACGCCGTGGAAGCAGTCGAAAATTTCCCAACCTTCCGCGAAGGAGATGTCAAGGACATAGACGTTGGCACAAGTACCCGATGGTGGTGCAACATGACCAACTGATGGGGTTGGACCATTTTCTCATTATTATTCGTAGAAAACTTGTAGTAGCAGTTAGAAATAGTAGATTTTGTACTAAACATTGATAGTGTTGCACTTAGACAGTTTGACATTTTTACTTTTGATAAACATGCACGATGATGGGTCAAATAAAAAATTTGCACAATGCGTGATTTGAAATTCTGTCGGACAAATACACTCATGAAAACAAAAAAGATAGGTCGAATGTAGTTGGCCTAAGTGATTACTTCAGGACCGCCAAATTTGGTGCATTATATTCCAAGAATGGTTAGAATTAAATAAAATTGTTGCATTAGGAGCTTGGAGGTTCCCCAAGAAAATTTGTGGGCAGTAGATAATTGTGGGAAAGATAGTGCAAACATTTACTGTTGGTTTTACAGGGTCTTCCGTCCACCAGTAGGGTCTACACATGCATTAACACCATCGTAATGTATTGAAATTGCATATATGTGGAGCCAATTTTATATTTCAACCCTTCCAAGATTCTTGGAAGGACTAGATTGCAAAAATTTAAAAGTTTACTCATAAATCAAAATTGCAATCCGATCGAACCCGATGGTTCACAAAACAATCCTTTTGAATTTCCAAGTCCCATATGCGGGGAAACAAACGGGTCTGCACTCTATATTTAGTTTGTAAGATGTTTGGATTACATATTAAACCCTTGTCTACAACACCTACTAGCGCTTTAGGATGAATCACCACCCAAGCACAAATATGTTACAATTATGATTTAAGCCCGGAATATTAAATTTGGTAATTTATGTACTTTCCTAACATGTCGTAGTCACATGTCACAATTTGGGGGACCTAATTGAAATAAACACATATAATCAATTTTGCGGGTTCCTCGGTACCATTGAGGTACAAAAACGTTACTTATTCAATATGGAGCATCCTAAAATTCCATTTGTGCCGGTGGAAAAGTGCTTCAAGAGGTGGAACAAATATTTGGGGTCAATATACAAATTTTATAAAATTAAACTATGCTTAGTAACGTCAACGTAAGTACGAGGCCCATGTGTGGTCGATATTTGTATGAAACAACTAGTACAATGTCTATTCACAATAATTAAACGTCAATTTGAATAAATAAGGTTGTTGGTGAATTGCACAGGAGGTAAATGAAATAAGAGGGAATTGAAATAAATAAATAAAATTTTACACTAGTAATATTAATTAAGCAATTACCGATTATGTGTTCGATTTTTGGCTGTGCATTTCAAAATTTTAAATTTCTTTAATTTTTTATAAGGCGCAATTTTTTCACACCGGTACATTCTGTTTTTGCACTGGTAAATATATCAGTGCTGAACACTTAGTCTTAAATTTCTAAATTTTCTCTCAGATTCAACATATTTTTCCAAAAAATATTTAAAGCAGCCACACACAGCTGCTTTTTGTGTAATATTACACCGGTATCAACATTTTCTACACCGGTATTTCTCATTGGTGTACAACAGTTAGTACAAATTTTCATGTGTTGCTCTCGGGCCAGTGAAAAAATCATTTAAAACAACTGCACACAACTGCTTTTTTTCCTTTTCTACACCGGTAAATGTACCGGTGCTGAACAGACAATTTTCAAACTTGTTTTCACAAATATTACACCGGTACTGTGCATATTACCAGTGTAAAAAAATCTTCATATGAATTGGCAACCATTTCAAACAGACATAACTCCCACAACTCCTCCTCTTCTCAGCAAACACCTTCAAATTCTCTTTCAAAACCGTCATCCACCACTTCAACCATTCAATTCACACTAAATTGAACAACTATAACTCCCCATCAATTATTGTAACTCCCATCAGTTATCCTATAAGGTGTTGAGAAACACAAGAGAAGCAACCCTTCACCAACTCTTGACAACATAAGAGAAGAAAGTACTTGGCGAGTTTATCATCTCATTCCGCTCTTGGCGAGTTGGACAAAAGGGAGTAGCAACACAAATGCTCCATTGGTGAAGATAAGTGTTGGTGTTTATGGTACCATGGGTTACCATATCAATTTCTCTTCAAAAAAACCATTCCAACCCTGCACAACATATGTTCGAACAAATTCCTCTATGAACAAAAACATGTAAATTCACAAAAAGCTAAAAGGGTAACTTGATTGATATGTTTATAAAATTGTGGGGTTAAAATTTTTTGCGCTTTGTGTGGATGGATGATGTAGTACTATAGTTTTTTGGTTGGTGATAATGTTGATAGTCACGTTAGGGGGGAGTGATAATTGCTCGGTTGTAAGCCTATTTTATGAACCCGACTACACTTGGAAAATCAACAACATCATGGTAAGTCATTTTGTCATTTCATCCCTCAATTTGTTATGTTTAGGGTTAGTAATTACATTTACCTTTCTTGTGCAGTACCGAACCCAAAATGGTTCATGGCAATGCGGGTACTCCATCATGCTCTTCATGGAAGAATTTGTTAACCACCCAGAGACAAACAATATCTTGGAGGTAAGCCTTGCATCTCCAAATTTGTTACTATTAATTTCTAGTAAACACAACATTATTGACTAACAGTGTAAGTTTGAAATTAACAGATTTTCCCAAAGGGCAAAGGGTCGTACCATGTGTACGAAATTCAAGGTGTAGCAGGGAGATGGTGTGGGGCTTGGCTCGGAGACTACCAGTAGCAGGCGAACACTATGTTGCAACTTCTGGATGATAAGAATGACATAATAGGTTGATGGTTTATTTTGAATGACTGATAATATTAGAATTCTATGGATGGTGTTTTGTTATAGTAAACATGTGTGATTTTTTACTTTGTTTCATTTCATGTTTAAGATAGTTCTTTTATTTCATAGTTTGAACATTGTTCACGTGTTTTGTGAGCAATATTTTCGTATAGGATGTTTCAATTTTCTTACCGATTCAAAGGTTTCCAGTTTATAATAGATCACAAGTATTTTGGCTGTCATTGCCCCGGAAATGATCCGGGGGGACCATCGGCATTGCAAAATTTAGCCAAATAATACACTAGTATAAAATGAATGTACCGGTGTAAAAAACTATCACAATTTAAATAATTTATTTTAAATTATTTAAATAATACCAGTGCATAAAGTAAAGTAATACCGGTGTAAAAAATATACCGGTGCAAAAAAACAATATTCCTACTACAAAAGAAAGACCAATCACGGTTTTACACCGGTTCATATGTTAAATACCGGTGCAAAATGTCTACACCGGTGTTCCCAATAATACCGGTGCAGATATTTTGTGATTCCAAAATTTATACACAGGTCTAAGATGGCGGTACAAATAATTTTCTACACTGGTTCATTTTACCGGTGCAAATGTGTTGCATTTTTACACCTCTATACATACGTACCAGTATTTTGTGGGGCCAAATCACCGGTGCTTTTGCCCTAAATTATCGGTGCAAATACCACTATCCTGCTGTAGTGAATTGATAATTTATAAATATATTTCACCAAAATCTGAAAAGATCTTGAATTAATGTAACAATAAAATTTTGCAGTTAAAGTAACATGCTTTTTAAACGAAAATTTTACATACTTTGAGTCTTTGAGACTTGAGAAATTAAGTATATATTAAGTGTAAAAAAAACTAATAAATATTTATTAAGAGTAAAAAAAACTAATAATGCAGTACTCGTGTAATTGTGCTTTTACCAAATAACCGCAGAACGTTTTTAAAATGTTACGGCCTATCCGGTAAAAATAATGTTACTCTACTACTAATAAGATTTTAATTCATGATGTTAAATTTTAATGTATGTTGGGCTTCAATCTTAAAACCAGTTGGTACTAAGTGAAGGTGACCCAAGACCTTATATGTAAGTCATTTCGTTATTAAGAAATCGATGTTAGATATATCTTTCAACACGCTCCCTCGCGTGTCAACGTGGAAACACTCTACGACCCATATCGGGCCAAATTAAAGGGGATCCACACATCGGTCTAATAAACCCAACCTGAGTTCTGATACCATGTTGTGAGTTGTAATAGCTTAAGTCTTTGCTTAAAGACTTGGGGATTGCACACACTCATCATTTGTTTTGTGACAGTCAATCTGCTCTTCATATTACGGCAAATCCCATGTTCCATGAACGTACGAAACATATTGAAGTTGATTGTCATTTTGTACTGGATCTTGTGCAGTCTGGCACTATTGTTACTCATCATATCCGCACAATTGATCAACATGCGGACTTGCTCACCAAAGCTCTCGGATGTAACCAATTTCATTCATTACTTAGCAAGTTGGGCATTTCTGATCCACATGCTCCAACTTGAGGAGGAGTATTAAGGAATGTAGATAGTACTTGTAATTGTAATTATATTCTATTTTTCCCCTAGCTTGTATAGGTATTATGTACCACTATATAATGTACCCTGAGATCATGAATACAAACACAGATTATTACCCTGAGAAACTTGCGTCGTCTTCTTGGCGGCGTTGGCTTTCTCCCTCAACTCCTTGAACCATTCTGGAATGCATGTGATCTGGAAACAGGAAGTTTTGTCGTGACCCTTGCGATGACGATGTGTACAGACGAGATTCTTGCGATAAGCTGTAGAAATAACTGTCGAAGAACCCGTAGGTGGTGGGCGTCTAGCGGCATATGTCGAGGAATCGGAAGAAGACTCGTGAGACCGGATGACAGCTCGGTGATTCTCCTCCTGGACCACAAGCGCATACATATGATTGACTGATGGCAGTGGATCGAGACTCATATGTGATCGCAATGTGTGATAGCCTTCATCAAGACCGGAGATGAATTGATAAATCAAATCCTTCTCTCTCTGAAGGAAGGCGTGTGTAGCAAGATTACAAGTGCACAATAGTTTCATAGCTTCACAGTCGCAAACAACTTCTTCAAGCGTGTGGAGGATGGACGAAATTGTAATCTCCAAACAGCTCCTTCAGTTTGCCAAAGTAATTGGCGATAGTCTGACCATTTTGCCTACAATTCTAAATATCTTCCCGCATCTATAGAATTTTCATACCTTCACCAAGAGTAAAACGACCCTTAATATCATCCCACAATTCCTTATTTGTGGCAAAAAAACTCGTAGAAGACCGCAATGTCGGATCCAGGGTTTGCAAGATCTAACAAATAAGAGTAGCATTAACAACAAGCAACTAAGCAGCATTGGGATGATCATCCTGAGGTTTAGTAATGAATCCATCAATGAACCCAATCTTATGCTTAGGAAGCATAGCACGGCAAATCCCATCAGACCATTCAAGGTAATTCTCTTGACCCTTCAAGATGGTCGGTGCAATAACTAAATCAAGTCCGTCAAAAGAGCCAATGAAGTAGGTGTCAGTCGACAAACGACCAACAGGTACGGTTATCTTAGGGCCTGATTGCAACTGCAACTATTTCAGTAAAGTCACAATTACCTCATAGCCATTCATGTCCTGAAGCTTAGCAGCCTCAGATTCAGCAGCGATATGTGCCTGTACGGGATCACTTCCAGGAGCAGACATAGTGTCAAATCCGTAGGATCAGCGGCATCTGCAACAACCGGCGGCAAGTCGAAAGGACGCAACGGTGCATGGAAAACCGACGACGACGTGGAAGCGGATCGACACGTGAGCAACAACAAACGCACAGATGGAAGAATGGATCGCGGCAACCAATGGTAGTGCGACAGTTGGTGAGCAACGACGAGCGACGGCGGCAGCGGGGACGGCGGCGCGTGAGGTTAACGTGCGGCTGACGGGCGACGATTGGAGCTCGGGAAAGCAGCAGAAAATTTTCTTTAGAGTTTCGGGATTTTAGCCTTTGATACCATGTTAAATTTTAAGGTATCTTCGGCTTCCATCTTAAAACCAATTAGTACTAAGTTGAGGTGACCCAAAACCTTATATGTAAGTCATTTAGCTCTTAGGAAACCGATCTTTGATATATCTTTCAACACATGAGTTTTCTTTATAAAACTTACCCTATTAATATGAGGATTTGTGTACACGATCATCAAATACTGAATGACCAATGCATTTCCCCATAATCGAGCTATCGTTATACTATCGAATTTCCATTTGATTATGAAAATTAAAGAAATAATTTTACAAAAATCAACACTCACGCCGTCCTATAAAATACATAGGTATATGAATTATATTCCAATCAATAAAATATGGCTATTGTTTCCATGTGTAAAGCTATTTCCAAAATAAAATTGACCTTTGCCTAACTGAAGTCATTTTCTACCTCCAAACGTTCTATGAATATTTTCACAAATTTCTGCCGCACCAAACAATATTGCTTGGCTTTACTTTTCTAATCATAACTGTTCATTACTTTTTCTTTTGTCATTTTCAAATTAAACAAAAGTCAGAAATTACCAACAATATATCCATTTTGGCCACGGCTTGATGAAAAGTCTAACAAATCCGGCAAAAAAAGAAAAGATGTCTATTGTTCCTTTCTGTGCACTAGCTGTTCTTTAATTAGTCCTAAATAATCATTATTAAGATAACGAGGATTGATTACGTGCAATATTGTTGTTTAATAGCGATAGTGCTTAGGACAAATCGAATGAAAATTAAGATAAATTTTAAGGAATCCTTCAATATTGGCCAGTATCTATCTAATTCAATGAAAACAAATCATGTGTAACTATGTAAGACATAAATTTCCCAGTTGCATTTTATATTTTCAGGGCATAAAGAAGAAACATGGGGTGCCAATTCGGGTTATCGTGCCAGGTTCTTATCGGGTTGAAAATGTGTCATGTTGAAACATGTTGGGTTGAAACATGTTAATTTAATTTGTCGGGTCGGGTCGGGTTACTAGCGTGTCGGGTTCAAAACATGTCAGTTTTTCCCTTGGGTTGGGTCGCGTCTAGTCAAGTTAATATCGGGTTGGGTTACTGTCGTTTAATTTTTATATTCGGATTAGGTCGAGTTGGGTCAGAATATTGTCAGGTTGGATCAAATCGGGTTATTGTCGTGTCATTTTTTGTACTGAAGTTTTGTTTGGGTATGATCATGTCAGTTTTTTTTATAAAAATGTTTCATATTGAATTCAGATATATTTTCGGTTGGTTCATTTTAGATCGTGTTATTATGCTATCCGATTAATTTTGGTTGGTTTAGGTTATATTTCAATAGTATTATTGTTGCAACTGCACTATTATCAGGTATTGTTTCGTTGTAACTTGTAACTTGCAAATGTAAAAACTTGACTCGTAACTCCAAATTAAAATCCGCTCGAAAGTGATACTAACCTATACACTCCTATTGTATTTTCCAACTACGTAACAAAAATATTTGTCAACAATCGAGCATAAAAATATATCCGTAATTATTTTCAATTTTCCTTTCTTACTTCTAAGTAATCAACTTCAAATTATTGTAGAACATGTATTAGTATTTTTCCAACATTTCACCAAAAAATTAATTTATTTAATATTTCTATATTTAGGCAAGAACAACAAAAATAATGTATTTTGGAGCAACAAATTATGGGATAACACATTTTTGGGTCACTGTGTAATTTATCAAGAGTGTGTAGACGTATTCAATGTTGACTTTCAAGGCCCTTATGTTCACTCATACATGCCCAAATCGCAAAGTCGCAATAGTACATTAATGAATTTCTTTTTGATTCCGCCAATTTCGTAATTTGCCAATTCCAACTTTCTTGGAAGGACCTAAGTGCAAAAGGCAATAGTTTTACTCGTAACTCCAAATTGAAATCTGATCGAACGTGATGATACCCTATACACCCCCATTGTATTTTTCAAGTCCATAATGGAATATTTATCAACAATTGGGGCACAAGAACATATTTGTAATCCTTTTCAATTTCTCTTTCTTACTTCTAAGTAACCAACTTTATGTTACTCTAGAACATGTACAATATTTCACCCAATTTTTTTTATTTTCTATTTCTATATTAATGCAAGAATAACAAAAATTGTGTAATTTGGAGAGAAGGATAATATCGTAACATTTTTTTGGGCCATAGCGTAATTTTCCACAAATATGTTATGGGCACTTTTGTGCCTACTATCTTAGTTGAATAGCAGTGTTGAGTATTCATTGAATTCAATTCACTTTTTAAAATACTTTAGTGCAATTTTGTGTTGAAATAAATATTCTGATTCTATTTTTTAAAATAAAAAACTAGTGAAGTCCCACAGCACGTTGCGCGGTATTATTAATTAAAATATTAGGATTACTTTTATGTACTTTTGTGTCTTACATTTAAATTGAAAATTAAGAATTTTATTTACAATTTTAAAATTTAGTTATCTAAGGAAAACTATATGAGTAATGAAGTGAAATAATTAATTTAGCTAGAAATCGTTACATATTAAATACAATAAAAATGATTATTTTTATAATATTTTATTTTAAAGGTCATCCTAATTAAATATCAAATATTCATATTAGTCCCACTAATTATAAAATATCCTCATCGAACAGTTAATCGGTCTATAACAAGAATTTGTGATAATTTATTAAGAGTCCGTCTCTTGAAAGACGATCTTTCCATATACCATGGAAATGCCAAGGTTTAAAGTAAAAATTATAAGAAATGAAGATAAAATTCTCGAGTTGCATGAATAGGGTTATAAACTTTATAACTACTACACGTTGCATTATAAATTTTTAATATTGCAACTAAGACCTTTTACCTGTTACTATTTTAATTAAACCATGTCTTTCCATAAGCCAATGGGAAAATGGTCTTTCCTAAGAATTTTCCATTTATTAAATATTATTTTTACAATACATTTCAAACTAATTTTTAAAATTAATATTTATTCGACTCTCTATACATCTTTCTTTATTTGACTATTGCATTATATCTATAAATTTAGTCGTGTGCATTTTTAACTTAACCTTGTGTATTCACATTTGTTATGAGTTGACTTTACGTACTAGTAATCATATGTCTAAAAACCCCATTTGTTATTAGTTTGACGTATAACTATGTTGACTTGGTTCCATATTAAATGTTGGTTGATTTTTTGATAACTACATATGTTTTGGGTTGAATACACGTAGAGTTGTATAGTTGATTTATCGGGTTGAATTAGGTTCATGTTAAATTGGTTTTGGGTTGGATCGAGTTCGTATTCAAGTTGGATTTGGGTCCAGATTATCGGGTCATATTCGGGTTTTGAGTTGAATTTGGTCGTGTCGGGTTCGGTACATGTCAATATTTCTTGGGCCAATATGAAATTTTGGGTTAAGTGTGGTCGTGTTAGGTCGGGTTAGGGTCAATATTTATTGAATTAGATTGGTTTTTGGATTGATTCGATCGTGTCGGTGCAGGTCGGGTTCTCAGTTTGGGTCAGAGATTGACAGTTCTACATGGCATTTACTTGACAATGTTGTCCCTTTCAATATACTGAGGCCAGCTATGCCGCTTCCGGCCATAACGAGCTTAAATTTAAGATACAATGAGGTGATTTATAAGATACTTTATTGAATCCGTCTCTCAAAAGATGATCTTTCCATAAGCCATGAAAAGACCAAGATTTAAAGTGAAAATTAGAAGAAATGCAGATAAAATTTTTGAGTTGCATGAATCGGGTTATAAACTTTATAACTACTACACATTGCATAATAGATTTATAATATTGAAACTAAGACCTTTTACCTTTTATTATTCTAATTAAACCTCGTCTTTTCATAAGCCTACGGAAAGACAGTCTTTCCCAAGGTTTTGCCTACTTTATTATTGTAAAATAATTTAGAGAAAAGTACTTTTATAACCCTACCTAGTTCTCATAATTTCCAATATAACCTTTTGATAATTACATGATTTGAACATTAGGGATTTCTAGAGAAAGAAAATTGTGTCAAAGTGTAATTACAACTCTTAAAGAACGAATACACAAATACGGAGGGCAGTGGGGTGGATTTTGGGTGGAGGTCCACCCTACATCCGCCCCAATAGGGTAGACATGAAGTTAGTTTTGATGGGGGTGAGACAAGTATGGGTATGAAAATGATAACCGCCACGGTAGTGGGTTGAAGGTGAATATTAGTTCACATCCGCCCTATCTGTCCATTCACCAGACCTACTATATTCCCACTAAATTAATATAGCGCATTTATGTCCCCCAATTCTTTGTTTAGTACACATTATACGTCTTAAGTTTTGTGAAAGTGCACATATACCCATAGTTCCTTATTTGTGCATATATACCCCTCGGTTTTTCAAACGCCGATCTCCGGCTGTAGAGGTATATGTGCACTTTTGAAAAATTGGGAGGGTTATATGTGCACTTTTAAAAAAACTGGGAGGGGTATATGTGCATTTTCAAAAAACTGGGAGGGGTATATGTGCACTTTCAAAAAACTGGGAGTATATGTGCACTAAAAAAAGAGCCCGGGGGCATAAATGCACTTTACTCCTTAATAAATTATTTTCATAGTGCAAATATCTTGCCTAAAATTTCATGTAAATACTTATTAATTTTTTATAAAAAATTTATTATGATAAAACAAACATTAAGTGTTTTTGGAGATGTGGGTGAATGAGTACAATGAGTGGGAGATTAGAGTGGGTGATGTTACGAAACTGGATTTGATACAATACTCGATGAATGAGTATATATATATAAATTTTAGATGGCATGGGTATGGTGAGACCGTAATTCGCACCCACCCACCCCATTGCCATCATATACACAAAGTAGAGAACTCTAAAAACTATGGATAGCAATGAGTGGGGATGGAGGTAGTTTTGATATGGATGGAGTGGATACAGTAATGAAAATGATACTTGCTATGGATAGTAGGTCATACAGGGATATTAACTTGTATCAGCCTCATTTTTGCCCCCACTAAACCCACTATATACCTGATTAATTTTACATATAATTTCTTTCATGTAAATACTATTAATTTTTTTTAAACTAAATTATTATTTTTGTCCCCAACATATTATGCAATACCATCTTTTGGTCCCCAATGCTAATACCGCATTTGTTCAGCAGTCAACAAACTTAAAATAACCATTATACCCCTAAGTTTTAAAAAATAATAAAAAAGTCAAGAAAAGATTGTCTTTCCCAGAATCTTCCCCGCTCAGCTTCCACCACGGCGGCACCGCCAACTCCAGTTCAGGGAAGCAGCGAAATTGGGTAGTGGTTTAGGGTTTAAGCATTATCTCTACATCAATTCAGGGCAGCAGCGGGATTGAGAGTCGTCGGCGCTGCCGACTGGTAATCTTCCGAGTGTTGAAGATCTAGGGCTTGAGCTCGTAGAGGTGTTGGCTCCGCCGGCGGGATTGAGCTCCTCATACAGGTGTTGAGCTCCTCGGCGGGATTGAAGATTTAGGGCTTAGATGGGAAGTAAGAGTCGTCGGTGCTGTCGTAGAGGTGGTCCTATCCTCCATCAATTCTGAGTTAACTTTGTCTATGACAACGATTCTCTACTCCTCAGTCGTTCGGACTCTTTCTTCACCCACCCTTCCGTCCTCTTCACCGTCGCCGATCGCCTCCAGAAGTGGTAGTCGCTGGGGTTGTTGTGCAGACACGACAAAGTTAACTCATTGGCCCCAGCCACTGGGTCAACTCACTTTCACTGGGTTAACTCACTGGTCTAGGTTAACTCGACTCACAACATTGAATCCCTTGTCGCCGACATGATGGAAATAATAGGCGCGATTGGATCCTGAGCTAGATTTTTTCAAAATCGGACGCATCTCTACATACGGTGCTAAAGAAAAAGAAGATTCAAGCGAAGAGAATTCACAAACTAGAGGATTATTTGCATCTGGTTCTTCTCTCCTCAGCTCGCGCAAGAATCAGCAGCGACAAGAAGAATTTTCATGGAGTAGACGAAGAAGAGCAGTAGTATCCACGAGTTTGATCTGTTCCGGTGGCCTGGTGAACAGATGGATTAACGCCGCCGGGATATGAGTATGTTTTTTAGGAAAATTATTGAAAATGTTTTTTAATTAGTAAAATTACTAAAATACCACTGGTTATATCGAAAAATCATTCTGCTTTATCTAAAAATCGCCGTTGGGACCAAAAAATCATTTTGTATTTGTTGTTTGATAAACAAAAGCGGCATTGGCCTTTGGGACCAAACAAATTGTAGGATGCTATGTAGGGGACAAAAAAAATAATTTTGTCATTTTTTAATATTAAGTTTAGTATAATAAAATGAATTTTAGGCGTGTATCGAGATATATGCGAGATGAGTAAAGTGGGTTTGTAATAGGTTGGAAGATCTAAGTGGATGATGTGAGCGGTAATAAATTTTAGGGTAATATGCAAATATAACTCAATATGTTGGAGAAAGTGCAGATATAACCCCGAGTTGTTTTTAGTGCAAATATAATCCTAACTATTATACATAAGTGCAAATATAACCATAAACCCATTATTCCGGGATGACTAGCCATTTTCAGCTATTGACCGACTGGAAATGACCAAACTGCCCTTCTAACCCAATACAAAATTTTAAAAGATAAAAATACCCCACCACCCAACTCTGCCACCAGTCCCGCCATCCTACGACCAATCCACAACCACCACCACCACCAACCCGCCACCCGCACAGCCCACCAGCCCCTCCCTGCTCGCCACCCCCACGCCACCTCCACCACCATGGGTCACCATTTCCGGCACCGCTCTGCCAAGCGCCGGAAAATTGAGACCCATGAACTAGAAATCTGCCAAGGAAACCCATCAACCAGAAAATTGAGACCCATCAACCAATGAGATTGTCGGAGCTAACTATTTTAGCCTTGCCTCACCACCAACGGTCGCCACCCGAAGCCGTCTCTAGAAGCATCAGGTCGAACCTGTACCACTCCACCGACCGGGACATGAAAATGTTGGACACCGTCGACATCTGCGACACCATCCTTAGCCACGATTCCGTCTGGCTGCTCCAGTCCACCGCCGCTCCACCGTTGTGCCGATGTGCTAGCTCCTTCCCCGACCATATCTCGTCTTCTTTCAAATCCTTCGACAGATTGTGGCGCGCTATCTTCTTCTCGTCCAGCCGCTTGCTCTAGATGGAGATTGGAGACGAAGAGCGGAAGAAGAAGATTAGAGACGGAGATTGGAGTCGGAGCGGGGAAGGTGGAGGTTTTGGAGGCGACGGAGATTAGAGACAGAGGTTGGAGCGGAAGAAGAAGATTGGAGACGATGAAGATTGAATGAAAAATGTCAAAATAATAGCCAATTTTCTTTTTTCTTTTATTTTTGGAAGGGTAAAATAGTCTTTTTACTTAACTTCGACCTCAAATCGCCGGAAAAGGTTATATTTGCACATAACCTGAATATCTAGGGTTATATTTGTACTTTCAATTATCGCAAGGTTATACCTGCATTTTTGTCAATTATATAGGATTATATATGCAGTTTGCTCTAACTTTTATATAAAACCCAGTGAGCCATAAGTAGATTATATTACTATTTTCATCAAGGATAGTGGGGCGAGTATAGATATTAAAATTTTTACGTGAATATAAATATGAAAGGATTATAATTCGTATCCACCTCATCACACTCATATGCCATCCTTAACAAAAAAACAATTAACATATGGCCAAATAACCCTTTATCTATATGTAATGCTAAAAGGTATTATTCATAAATTAATATAATTTAAAATTATGTAAAGGAAAAAATATAAACACTATCAAACATTTTTTTTATAATAATCAAACACAGTTTAATGAGATGTGCTTTGTTCATCTGTTAGTGCAATTACAATTTGAAATATTGAGCATATGATTTTTGTTTTTGAAAAATCAATCATTGTAATGAGTGACGATTACAATGAGTGGAATCGATATTCAATCTAACTAACATCTAGCAATAACTAACACATTGCAAGGATATCCAATTACATGTCAACCAGACTGATCGTCTATACTATTACAAATCAGGGATCCAATAAAAACTGTAACATCGCCCTCGGGGATATTAACTTGTTTCCCGCAAAAAACATGACCTCTTGGCAGAGAGAAGCGTATCACACATCAATATCACTGCGCCTGACAGGCGCGGGCGGTCGTCGCGCCCGCGCGCCAAAAGATAATTTATAAGCCCTCAATGCTTACTTTCTACAACTAGGTAGATAGTGGCAAATCGGGGTCGTCCAATGAGAAGAGGGATCTTCCTAAGCGTCTAAGCACACAAATGGTTGATATACTAGGCTAGGAGTAAATATATATACACACACATAAAAGCGAGTAAAGGGGGGGTTGGTTGGTTGGTTGGTTCCTAAGTTACGAAAGTAAAAAGACAGGATAACTAGCAACGTCAAGTGACTATGCTAATCATCAAACGAAACTAAAGAAAAGGGGTTTTAAACTACAAAGATAAAATGACTTGGGGGCAACGGATATCCACTTCCACATCTAATGTAGTTCATCGAATCATTCACACATTCTATCATATAGCATTCATGACCCAACGCTCACACACCCCATCTAGCAAGTACCACAACACACACACCACAAGGAGTTCTAAGTTCATGCTCGTAGATCTTCATGCAAAGGTGCTACGGAATTCGTCACGTTCCTACACCTAAGCAATTCAACCACACAAGCACTCCCTATGCTCAAACCACTCATGGCACACATGCAGTGAAACACACCGTCAAGAATACATAAACGCCAAACAACAAATGCTTCAGGAATGAGTTTAAATCACCTATTCAATACTTCAACTACTTGTCGTGGAGACTGAACTCCTATCCTTCTTAGTTCGTAGTTTGCGAGAGTGAGTTCGACATCTCTCGTCAAACCTCACCAATGGCTCCCGAGTCGCGACCACGACTCAAGGTGCCATTGGTGGCATTTAGCACGAAGGACCAACAAGCTTGGCAATGCCTATAACCACTACACCGTGACTAGGCATTGAACCAATTCATGCAATTACACGAGATTGGATGAACGTGCAACGCACATTCATCCGCGAGCATATGACTCTCCCGTTTGCTACATAAACGAACATGACGAAGAGTTCGACATCAATCACATTCGCCTAGCACATTGTCAACACACTAACGCAATCAAAAGCTCTAATTCATACTCTCACATTGCTAACAAGAACAGGGGGGAAATTAACCCAAATCCCCCAAACCCTAGCTAGCAATTAATCCAAGCATTTCATATCATCAAGCTCTCAACAACATCAATGCAATCAACAATTAACATTCAAAGCACAATAAATGCACAATAGCAAAAACACCAAATAGATAGATATAAATGAATCTCAATACATAGAAATGGAAGCTTCAATCCTTGTTCCCAAGTACAAGATCTACTCTAGAACAACAAAACACATAAAAACTAAGAAAAGAAGAAGAAAAGAAAGAAGAGAAAAAAAAACCTAGGTTTGGCGCCCAAAACAGAGAGAAAAGCGGGCTCCCAGAACTGGAGAAGAAGAGGGAAAAGAGATGGTATTTATAGTGCAAAGAAAATAAAATTGATTTCTGGCCGCCCGATGGTCGCGACTCGCGACGGTGTTCGTCGCGACTCGCGACGATGCCCCGGCTCGCGACGGTGTCGCGACGGTGTTGCGACGGGAGCCAGATTTCTGCATTGTTCCTTTGTCTTCTTCATAGCCATCCCTCTCACTCTTCAAGTCTTCAACAGCTCCAAAATGGTCTTCAACGGCCTCCGGTCTTCATGTCTTCCGGTCTTCGTTGGTTCCGTGTTCTTCCCTTGTCACACAAAATCCACTTAAAAGAGGTAAAAGAGTACAAAGTTGCTTTTACCTCTCCTAAGTGAATTTCAAGGTAAAACACAAGCTCTCGATAATAAAAGAGCACAAAAGTGATCCTAAATACTACTAAATAATGCGCCTAAAATGGACACATCAAACCTCCCCACACTTAAACCTTACTCGTCCTTGAGTAAGAAAAGATTTAAGCATACGGAGGAAATGGCATATCCACATCCTAAAACCCCCAAAATAACCACACAAAATGGACATATCAAACCTCCCCACACTTAAACCTTACTCGCCCTCGAGTAAGAAAAGATTCAAGCATGCGTAGTAAATGATAAATCCCAAAACCTAAACTAATCCCCCAATCAAAGCCTCACCAAAACTCTCAATCTCAAAAATCCCAAAATAAAAGCTCACATGAGAATTTTTTCACACACACATCCCCAATCCTAAATCTAACCAAACCTACCACTGATCAATTCACTACCCATAAAAATATTTCACAGCCCAGAATTGATATTCCCAGAATCCAATGACACAAAATGAAGCTAAAACCATAGAGGAAGTTTTAAACACATGCTTCACCTAATGCCAATATATCAACCAAGAACGAAGTAGAAAGAGATCAAGAATTTCATAACCATACTCCGTTTCCTAACCCACTAAGCTACCCAATCCCGAGAGGTCTAAAGATATTGAGCTACCCGATCCATCCGTGTGACAACCGCAACCTTATGACTCCAACGCCGGTAAATGAGTAAACTCATAGCATTTTTCAATTTCCCTCAATTTCTCTCATCTTGCCTAGGAGCTCTTTCGAGTTTTCATCCTAGCCACACATCATGTTTCTTTAGCTCACATCTCACCTTTTTCCGCACATTTTAGCCTCTCATTTTTGCCTAGGCCTCCCTTTAAGGGTTTTCGACCTATCTGGGCCCCCAATGTTGCCTAAGTTGCCCTCTCGGGTTTTCAACTTAGCGGGTTTTCTTTTTCTTTTTTTTTCTTTTTCTTTTTCCAAAATTTTTTTTTCTTTTTTCTTCTTGTTTTTCTATTTTTTTTTTCATGTTTTTCCAATGAAAAGTAGCAAAAAGCATTTCAAAACAATCTAGCATGCATATGAGTCCTCTAACCCCTCCCCACACTTAAAACATTACATTGCCCTCAATGTAAACACGTAAGGCAAGAACAATAAAAATCAAGGTAAGGGGATAGAGTGACACCCGTGTCTCCGCAAATTCGCCGGTGATATGGCGATATCCAAGTACTTGGATGGTCCCGAGATAGGTTTCGGAACCGGAAGGGTGAGCAAAAATGCCGTAGAAGAACTCACCCCTCGAGAAAAGCATTGTCTCCATGGCG
Organism: Rubia yunnanensis; assembly: GCA_037428765.1. NCBI lineage: Eukaryota > Viridiplantae > Streptophyta > Magnoliopsida > Gentianales > Rubiaceae > Rubia > Rubia yunnanensis. Next base: position 101,638,538 of record CM075067.1, on the reverse strand, counting down.
CCGTTTGATCAAGACTACACCACGAAGAACACATTAAACTCACAAGTACATAAGGATATGTAATACTAGGTTTAGCATCAAGAGTTAATAACCATAGTATTGTCAAAGAACAACCAATCAACCCTCAATCACCACTATAAGATTATGCATGAAAAATATCTAACATATATTGACATGTATACAAGCATCATTATAGGATAAGAACTTACGATCACAATGATGTAGTCGGCATACTACAATCAATAAATGTACTATAAAGATGCAAGAATGTTCATATGTCAATATATGTAGGATGGTGGAAGAAATGAGAGGTATGTGATGTTCTTGGGAGTGTTGGGTAGAGAAAAAGGAAGGATCATGCAATGTTTAAAATCATTTGGAAACTTGGAAGCTTGGAAACTTGAAATCCGGCTCAAAAAATTTTCGAAAGTTACTGAGCACGTCGCGACTCGCGACGAGGTTCGTCGCGACTCGCGACGAGCCTCGCGACGTCATCGCGACGCGCGGAAAGTGAGTCCGGGAGCTCGAAATGTTCTGAGCTCGTCGCGACCCGCGACAGAGGGCGTCGCGACTCGCGATGAGCCTCGCAACGTCAGGGCGACTCGCAGAAAGTAAAGTCCGGGAGCTCAAATTTTCTGAGCTCGTCGCGACTCGCGACGTGGTTGGTCGCGACTCGCGACGGGCCTCGCGACGTCAGGGCGACTCGCGGAAAGTGGAGTCCGGAAGCTCAAAATTTTCTGAGCTCGTCGCGACTCGCGACGAAGGGTGTCGCGACTCGCGACGAGCCTCACGACGTCAGGGCGACTCACGGAAAGTTGGCGCTGGGAGTGGATTTTGCTCCCCTGTTCGTCGCGACTCGCGACGAAGCATATCGCGACTCGCGACGGCAGGGTATCCCAGGCTTAAAATTTTTTTCTGTTTTCTTACCAACTGTCCAAGCTTGCTTCCCTCGTTCATTGATCTCGTTCCTTCATCTCCTTCATTGCAATGCACTTCACTTTGCTACAAAATCACAGAAAAACAAGCCATAAAAAGAACAAAACAAAACAACAACAAAAACAAACTAAGAAACACAAACTAAGAAACAAAAACTAAAAGAAATGCCGAATTTATTTAACGTCGTCGGCACGACGAAGCTCCATATTTTTAAGGTCGTCGGCACGACCCTAATGTTATCCGTATGGTGAAGGCTTGAAGCTCTTCACCATGAGCATCCAAAATAAGAGAGGTGGGGGCACAAAACTTCCAAGAGGAAAGTCTTGTGGAGGTGGAGATGGTTCAAAGGGAATTAAGTGGTTAGGGAGCTTAGGATAGTCTTTTGGCTCCTCTCTCGTTTCCCTCAAAACTTCCAAAAATATTAGAGTTGGTTCACTAGGTGGGAGAAGGGGTGACAATGCTAATGGATAATGTAGCACTATCACCTCTTCCTCCATTTTTCTATCCTCTACAACCAACTCCTCATCCCTTTCAAACTCAAAATCATTTTTATTGGTGACTTCACTCACCGCATCATCGAGTTCAAGTTGGGATGGTGTGTTTTCGGAATCACGAGCTTCCATGCGGGCCAATACCTCTAATATGTTCCTCACATGCCCCTCAATGGCCTCAACACTAGAGGAGAGCTGGGTATCCGGCTCCTCACTAGTAAAGGAGTTCAAGTTTGCTATGGTATTTAAGACATCCTCACGTGTCAAACTTGAACTTCCTTGTTGGGCTTGGTTTTGGGGTATGGTATAGGGTGGTGATGGCCAACTAGGTTGCTCGTAATATTGGTTTTCCGGCTCATTCTCATACCACAAATCCGGACTACCACTCCATTCCGGATTGTAAGAGTTGTGGTATGGATAGCATTCATGAGCTTCTTGCCCTTGAAAACCAATATCTCCTACCTCTTGATAGCACTCTTCATAGTACCCTTGGTTTTGGAAACCAAGGGTTCTTTCTCGGTCATAGTGCTCTTCCCACAACAAAGGGCAAGATTCGGTAGGATGATCGGAATGACACATCCTACAAAACCTTGCTTGTTGAGCCTCTCTTCTCATCATGAGTTCCCTCAAGGTGAGACGCTCCATTAAGAAAAAAAAATTTAATTTTTTTATTTTTCAAAAGTTCGGAATCATAGTGCAAGGATTCTCGATAAAATAAATTACCAAGAACTCGAGCAATACCTACTCCGAACAAAAACAACCACCAAGTAGTGGAAAATAAAAACAACTAGCTAATACACAACCAAATACACCTAAATACTTAAGAATAAACGCCTCTTCCCCGGCAACGGCGCCATTTTGACAGGCGCGGGCGGTCGTCGCGCCCGCGCGCCAAAAGATAATTTATAAGCCCTCAATGCTTACTTTCTACAACTAGGTAGATAGTGGCAAATCGGGGTCGTCCAATGAGAAGAGGGATCTTCCTAAGCGTCTAAGCACACAAATGGTTGATATACTAGGCTAGGAGTAAATATATATACACACACATAAAAGCGAGTAAAGGGGGGGGGGGGTTGGTTGGTTGGTTGGTTCCTAAGTTACGAAAGTAAAAAGACAGGATAACTAGCAACGTCAAGTGACTATGCTAATCATCAAACGAAACTAAAGAAAAGGGGTTTTAAACTACAAAGATAAAATGACTTGGGGGCAACGGATATCCACTTCCACATCTAATGTAGTTCATCGAATCATTCACACATTCTATCATATAGCATTCATGACCCAACGCTCACACACCCCATCTAGCAAGTACCACAACACACACACCACAAGGAGTTCTAAGTTCATGCTCGTAGATCTTCATGCAAAGGTGCTACGGAATTCGTCACGTTCCTACACCTAAGCAATTCAACCACACAAGCACTCCCTATGCTCAAACCACTCATGGCACACATGCAGTGAAACACACCGTCAAGAATACATAAACGCCAAACAACAAATGCTTCAGGAATGAGTTTAAATCACCTATTCAATACTTCAACTACTTGTCGTGGAGACTGAACTCCTATCCTTCTTAGTTCGTAGTTTGCGAGAGTGAGTTCGACATCTCTCGTCAAACCTCACCAATGGCTCCCGAGTCGCGACCACGACTCAAGGTGCCATTGGTGGCATTTAGCACGAAGGACCAACAAGCTTGGCAATGCCTATAACCACTACACCGTGACTAGGCATTGAACCAATTCATGCAATTACACGAGATTGGATGAACGTGCAACGCACATTCATCCGCGAGCATATGACTCTCCCGTTTGCTACATAAACGAACATGACGAAGAGTTCGACATCAATCACATTCGCCTAGCACATTGTCAACACACTAATGCAATCAAAAGCTCTAATTCATACTCTCACATTGCTAACAAGAACAGGGGGGAAATTAACCCAAATCCCCCAAACCCTAGCTAGCAATTAATCCAAGCATTTCATATCATCAAGCTCTCAACAACATCAATGCAATCAACAATTAACATTCAAAGCACAATAAATGCACAATAGCAAAAACACCAAATAGATAGATATAAATGAATCTCAATACATAGAAATGGAAGCTTCAATCCTTGTTCCCAAGTACAAGATCTACTCTAGAACAACAAAACACATAAAAACTAAGAAAAGAAGAAGAAAAGAAAGAAGAGAAAAAAAAACCTAGGTTTGGCGCCCAAAACAGAGAGAAAAGCGGGCTCCCAGAACTGGAGAAGAAGAGGGAAAAGAGATGGTATTTATAGTGCAAAGAAAATAAAATTGATTTCTGGCCGCCCGATGGTCGCGACTCGCGACGGTGTTCGTCGCGACTCGCGACGATGCCCCGGCTCGCGACGGTGTCGCGACGGTGTTGCGACGGGAGCCAGATTTCTGCATTGTTCCTTTGTCTTCTTCATAGCCATCCCTCTCACTCTTCAAGTCTTCAACAGCTCCAAAATGGTCTTCAACGGCCTCCGGTCTTCATGTCTTCCGGTCTTCGTTGGTTCCGTGTTCTTCCCTTGTCACACAAAATCCACTTAAAAGAGGTAAAAGAGTACAAAGTTGCTTTTACCTCTCCTAAGTGAATTTCAAGGTAAAACACAAGCTCTCGATAATAAAAGAGCACAAAAGTGATCCTAAATACTACTAAATAATGCGCCTAAAATGGACACATCAAACCTCCCCACACTTAAACCTTACTCGTCCTCGAGTAAGAAAAGATTTAAGCATACGGAGGAAATGGCATATCCACATCCTAAAACCCCCAAAATAACCACACAAAATGGACATATCAAACCTCCCCACACTTAAACCTTACTCGCCCTCGAGTAAGAAAAGATTCAAGCATGCGTAGTAAATGATAAATCCCAAAACCTAAACTAATCCCCCAATCAAAGCCTCACCAAAACTCTCAATCTCAAAAATCCCAAAATAAAAGCTCACATGAGAATTTTTTCACACACACATCCCCAATCCTAAATCTAACCAAACCTACCACTGATCAATTCACTACCCATAAAAATATTTCACAGCCCAGAATTGATATTCCCAGAATCCAATGACACAAAATGAAGCTAAAACCATAGAGGAAGTTTTAAACACATGCTTCACCTAATGCCAATATATCAACCAAGAACGAAGTAGAAAGAGATCAAGAATTTCATAACCATACTCCGTTTCCTAACCCACTAAGCTACCCAATCCCGAGAGGTCTAAAGATATTGAGCTACCCGATCCATCCGTGTGACAACCGCAACCTTATGACTCCAACGCCGGTAAATGAGTAAACTCATAGCATTTTTCAATTTCCCTCAATTTCTCTCATCTTGCCTAGGAGCTCTTTCGAGTTTTCATCCTAGCCACACATCATGTTTCTTTAGCTCACATCTCACCTTTTTCCGCACATTTTAGCCTCTCATTTTTGCCTAGGCCTCCCTTTAAGGGTTTTCGACCTATCTGGGCCCCCAATGTTGCCTAAGTTGCCCTCTCGGGTTTTCAACTTAGCGGGTTTTCTTTTTCTTTTTTTTTCTTTTTCTTTTTCCAAAATTTTTTTTTCTTTTTTCTTCTTGTTTTTCTATTTTTTTTTCCATGTTTTTCCAATGAAAAGTAGCAAAAAGCATTTCAAAACAATCTAGCATGCATATGAGTCCTCTAACCCCTCCCCACACTTAAAACATTACATTGCCCTCAATGTAAACACGTAAGGCAAGAACAATAAAAATCAAGGTAAGGGGATAGAGTGACACCCGTGTCTCCGCAAATTCGCCGGTGATATGGCGATATCCAAGTACTTGGATGGTCCCGAGATAGGTTTCGGAACCGGAAGGGTGAGCAAAAATGCCGTAGAAGAACTCACCCCTCGAGAAAAGCATTGTCTCCATGGCGCCGTTTGATCAAGACTACACCACGAAGAACACATTAAACTCACAAGTACATAAGGATATGTAATACTAGGTTTAGCATCAAGAGTTAATAACCATAGTATTGTCAAAGAACAACCAATCAACCCTCAATCACCACTATAAGATTATGCATGAAAAATATCTAACATATATTGACATGTATACAAGCATCATTATAGGATAAGAACTTACGATCACAATGATGTAGTCGGCATACTACAATCAATAAATGTACTATAAAGATGCAAGAATGTTCATATGTCAATATATGTAGGATGGTGGAAGAAATGAGAGGTATGTGATGTTCTTGGGAGTGTTGGGTAGAGAAAAAGGAAGGATCATGCAATGTTTAAAATCATTTGGAAACTTGGAAGCTTGGAAACTTGAAATCCGGCTCAAAAAATTTTCGAAAGTTACTGAGCACGTCGCGACTCGCGACGAGGTTCGTCGCGACTCGCGACGAGCCTCGCGACGTCATCGCGACGCGCGGAAAGTGAGTCCGGGAGCTCGAAATGTTCTGAGCTCGTCGCGACCCGCGACAGAGGGCGTCGCGACTCGCGATGAGCCTCGCAACGTCAGGGCGACTCGCAGAAAGTAAAGTCCGGGAGCTCAAATTTTCTGAGCTCGTCGCGACTCGCGACGTGGTTGGTCGCGACTCGCGACGGGCCTCGCGACGTCAGGGCGACTCGCGGAAAGTGGAGTCCGGAAGCTCAAAATTTTCTGAGCTCGTCGCGACTCGCGACGAAGGGTGTCGCGACTCGCGACGAGCCTCACGACGTCAGGGCGACTCACGGAAAGTTGGCGCTGGGAGTGGATTTTGCTCCCCTGTTCGTCGCGACTCGCGACGAAGCATATCGCGACTCGCGACGGCAGGGTATCCCAGGCTTAAAATTTTTTTCTGTTTTCTTACCAACTGTCCAAGCTTGCTTCCCTCGTTCATTGATCTCGTTCCTTCATCTCCTTCATTGCAATGCACTTCACTTTGCTACAAAATCACAGAAAAACAAGCCATAAAAAGAACAAAACAAAACAACAACAAAAACAAACTAAGAAACACAAACTAAGAAACAAAAACTAAAAGAAATGCCGAATTTATTTAACGTCGTCGGCACGACGAAGCTCCATATTTTTAAGGTCGTCGGCACGACCCTAATGTTATCCGTATGGTGAAGGCTTGAAGCTCTTCACCATGAGCATCCAAAATAAGAGAGGTGGGGGCACAAAACTTCCAAGAGGAAAGTCTTGTGGAGGTGGAGATGGTTCAAAGGGAATTAAGTGGTTAGGGAGCTTAGGATAGTCTTTTGGCTCCTCTCTCGTTTCCCTCAAAACTTCCAAAAATATTAGAGTTGGTTCACTAGGTGGGAGAAGGGGTGACAATGCTAATGGATAATGTAGCACTATCACCTCTTCCTCCATTTTTCTATCCTCTACAACCAACTCCTCATCCCTTTCAAACTCAAAATCATTTTTATTGGTGACTTCACTCACCGCATCATCGAGTTCAAGTTGGGATGGTGTGTTTTCGGAATCACGAGCTTCCATGCGGGCCAATACCTCTAATATGTTCCTCACATGCCCCTCAATGGCCTCAACACTAGAGGAGAGCTGGGTATCCGGCTCCTCACTAGTAAAGGAGTTCAAGTTTGCTATGGTATTTAAGACATCCTCACGTGTCAAACTTGAACTTCCTTGTTGGGCTTGGTTTTGGGGTATGGTATAGGGTGGTGATGGCCAACTAGGTTGCTCGTAATATTGGTTTTCCGGCTCATTCTCATACCACAAATCCGGACTACCACTCCATTCCGGATTGTAAGAGTTGTGGTATGGATAGCATTCATGAGCTTCTTGCCCTTGAAAACCAATATCTCCTACCTCTTGATAGCACTCTTCATAGTACCCTTGGTTTTGGAAACCAAGGGTTCTTTCTCGGTCATAGTGCTCTTCCCACAACAAAGGGCAAGATTCGGTAGGATGATCGGAATGACACATCCTACAAAACCTTGCTTGTTGAGCCTCTCTTCTCATCATGAGTTCCCTCAAGGTGAGACGCTCCATTAAGAAAAAAAAATTTTAATTTTTTTATTTTTCAAAAGTTCGGAATCATAGTGCAAGGATTCTCGATAAAATAAATTACCAAGAACTCGAGCAATACCTACTCCGAACAAAAACAACCACCAAGTAGTGGAAAATAAAAACAACTAGCTAATACACAACCAAATACACCTAAATACTTAAGAATAAACGCCTCTTCCCCGGCAACGGCGCCATTTTGACAGGCGCGGGCGGTCGTCGCGCCCGCGCGCCAAAAGATAATTTATAAGCCCTCAATGCTTACTTTCTACAACTAGGTAGATAGTGGCAAATCGGGGTCGTCCAATGAGAAGAGGGATCTTCCTAAGCGTCTAAGCACACAAATGGTTGATATACTAGGCTAGGAGTAAATATATATACACACACATAAAAGCGAGTAAAGGGGGGGGGGGTTGGTTGGTTGGTTGGTTCCTAAGTTACGAAAGTAAAAAGACAGGATAACTAGCAACGTCAAGTGACTATGCTAATCATCAAACGAAACTAAAGAAAAGGGGTTTTAAACTACAAAGATAAAATGACTTGGGGGCAACGGATATCCACTTCCACATCTAATGTAGTTCATCGAATCATTCACACATTCTATCATATAGCATTCATGACCCAACGCTCACACACCCCATCTAGCAAGTACCACAACACACACACCACAAGGAGTTCTAAGTTCATGCTCGTAGATCTTCATGCAAAGGTGCTACGGAATTCGTCACGTTCCTACACCTAAGCAATTCAACCACACAAGCACTCCCTATGCTCAAACCACTCATGGCACACATGCAGTGAAACACACCGTCAAGAATACATAAACGCCAAACAACAAATGCTTCAGGAATGAGTTTAAATCACCTATTCAATACTTCAACTACTTGTCGTGGAGACTGAACTCCTATCCTTCTTAGTTCGTAGTTTGCGAGAGTGAGTTCGACATCTCTCGTCAAACCTCACCAATGGCTCCCGAGTCGCGACCACGACTCAAGGTGCCATTGGTGGCATTTAGCACGAAGGACCAACAAGCTTGGCAATACCTATAACCACTACACCGTGACTAGGCATTGAACCAATTCATGCAATTACACGAGATTGGATGAACGTGCAACGCACATTCATCCGCGAGCATATGACTCTCCCGTTTGCTACATAAACGAACATGACGAAGAGTTCGACATCAATCACATTCGCCTAGCACATTGTCAACACACTAACGCAATCAAAAGCTCTAATTCATACTCTCACATTGCTAACAAGAACAGGGGGGAAATTAACCCAAATCCCCCAAACCCTAGCTAGCAATTAATCCAAGCATTTCATATCATCAAGCTCTCAACAACATCAATGCAATCAACAATTAACATTCAAAGCACAATAAATGCACAATAGCAAAAACACCAAATAGATAGATATAAATGAATCTCAATACATAGAAATGGAAGCTTCAATCCTTGTTCCCAAGTACAAGATCTACTCTAGAACAACAAAACACATAAAAACTAAGAAAAGAAGAAGAAAAGAAAGAAGAGAAAAAAAAACCTAGGTTTGGCGCCCAAAACAGAGAGAAAAGCGGGCTCCCAGAACTGGAGAAGAAGAGGGAAAAGAGATGGTATTTATAGTGCAAAGAAAATAAAATTGATTTCTGGCCGCCCGATGGTCGCGACTCGCGACGATGCCCCGGCTCGCGACGGTGTCGCGACGGGAGCCAGATTTCTGCATTGTTCCTTTGTCTTCTTCATAGCCATCCCTCTCACTCTTCAAGTCTTCAACAACTCCAAAATGGTCTTCAACGGCCTCCGGTCTTCATGTCTTCCGGTCTTCGTTGGTTCCGTGTTCTTCCCTTGTCACACAAAATCCACTTAAAAGAGGTAAAAGAGTACAAAGTTGCTTTTACCTCTCCTAAGTGAATTTCAAGGTAAAACACAAGCTCTCGATAATAAAAGAGCACAAAAGTGATCCTAAATACTACTAAATAATGCGCCTAAAATGGACACATCAGCGCCAAACATGGATCTTCTACAACTGTAATACCACTTGATCCAACCACAATCTATGTCGTCCAAATTGTAAACACCTTGAATAACACAGATCTAGCGAGTCCAAATTAATGGAAACCCAAAATAAAAGCACAAACAAAATTACGAACACCATCTGAACAAACAGATCGAGAACAATACATGAGCGTGAACAATTAAATCGATTTAGCATTATGAAAACAACGATCTAATCGATCAGGTTGAAGGACAAAACAAATCTGTGGAGATAAATCTCACACTTTTTCAATAAAAAAATGAATTAAAATAAACTGTTGTTCCCGGAAATATGGGGAAAGTTGATGAAAAATGGCGCGGCAAGAGAGGCTGCGGCAAAATAGGGTTTGCGGCAAGAGAGAGGACGCAAGGAAAGAATGTTACTCCCTCTGTCACAGTCAAACTTGCACATAATCTTTTTCACGGTGTCCAATAAACACGTTTGACTATAAATATGTGTAGAATGAATAATAACAACACATAAAAATCGATATTTAGAAACTACATGTTAGGACAAATCTAACCATATCTCACATGATAAAATTATTATTCATATATGTATTCAAATACGTGGTTAAAGTTTGACATTTTTTACTGAAAAAAAGATTCTGTGCAGATTTAGGTGGGACAGAGGGATTAGTAAATATTGAGCATATTTAGTAAAGAATGTATTGGGTTTGGTTAACACCCACGGGTGTACCCAGTTGGTTGAGACGCATGTACTCCAGGGGGAACCTCGGGTTCGAGGCTCGCAAGCCGCAGTGTGGGATGACCTTATTCAAAGCGTGGCCTTCACGGGCCAAGTGGCAGGTGGGCTCCTCGTAGGCGGTGAGTACAGGCCCGCATGCGGGTCCTGGTGGCTGGTTACCGTGACTTACCCCCTGACCGGGCCTGTGGTGTCGGGTGGTCGGAGCGGCCCAGGGCTAGGCGTAATAGCCTTTTGTATTGGGTTTGGTTTAGTTTAATTTTGTTTGGTGTTGTCCATGTCGATTCGTTTCTGTTGAAAAATAATGTAAATTTTTTAAAAGAAATAATTCATTTCATTTTATGATAGTATAATTCAAAAGAAAAAATGGTGGGAAAATACCATACAAAAAATGTGATTTCATAGTTAGGTAAGATATTGGGAAAGACTGTTTTTCCATAAGTTAATGGAAAGACGATGTTTAATTGGAATAATAGAAAGGTAAAAAAACTTAGTTGCAATATTAAAATTTTACTATACAACATGTGGTAGTTATAAAATTTATGACCCGATTAATCTAACCCAAAAGTTTTATTTTTTTTCTTCTATTTTGTAGTTTAAACACTGATCTTTCCATGGTTTATGGAAAGACCGTCTTTTAAGAGACGGACTCTTTTAGTTATGGTCAATTTTGAATTGGCAACGTCTTGGGAGAGACTGTCTTTCTATAGGCTTATGGAAAAATAGGGTTTGATTAGAATAATAAAATGTAAAAGGTTTTAGTTGCAATATGCAATATGTCGTAATTACAAAGTTTATAACCCAACCGAAAAATTTTATCTTATTTTTTTTAATTTATATTTTAAACGTTGATAGAAAGACCGTTTTTCAATGGACGAACTCTTTTGAATTTAATCGATCAAAATGAAGTTTATTACACGGAAACCGATCAAAATTGGAACTGAAAAAAATCGATCAAAATGAAGTTTATTACACGGAAACCCACATTAAAATCTAATGCTTAGGAAATTAAATCCTTGGCCCAAAAACTAATGTGCGACTTCTACCCAGATGGGCCGTCTAAAATTTTAGTAGGGAAATGTCAGGCCCAACAAAATACAAAAAAGAATCTGACAGACACGTTTGCATTTTTCCGATCTACCTAAACCGGCAAGGGAAATTACATAGCTGCGTTTGGATCCACCCACCTGGAATTCGGAGACTTGACGGAGGGTAAACGGAGAAGATGACGGTGTTTCACTTCTTCAACTGCGCGATTCTAACGTTTGGCCCTCACGCCGTCTACTACTCCGCTACTCCCCTGTGAGTGTACTCTTCTGCTCATCTGCTTTATCCACCTTTGCCAATTCGTCGATCTTCTTTCACTGTATCCTATTTCTCTACTGTTTTCTGATTAGCTAGGGTTTTGGTGACTTATGATTTGCTGATAAGTTGAAGTCTGTGTTCTTTGTGAGAAGATTTGTGACGTGCGATGAATATTTTGTTTGTTGCGGTAGTAATTTTTGTTTGTTGAATTATGTTCTGGCATAATCTGTTGAATTATGTTCTGGCATAATCTGTTGAATTCTCTGGCGCAAGGCAATTTTATGCGATATTAGAATAATGTGAAGTAGAAATAGTTAAGAAAATGGAGGAATCTGAGCTTAGGCAATGATCTAAAGAACTTCCGGTTTGATTGAAAAGGCAGTAGATTCTGTTTATTTCTTAGTTATGCTGATTAGTACTCTATGATGTTAGCTATATATATGTTTTTTAAAATGCTCTAGATTATGAACTTTATACTTCTAGAAGGTGATGGTTGGTTTTTTTATTAAGGTCCGAGTATGATACTCTGGGGACTTCGATTAAATCTGCTGCTGTTTATCTTGGAACTGCACTGGTGAAGGTTGGTATTGTGCGAATTGAAATGATCCTTCGCTCAGTTGGATTTCATTCTTCTTTTATTAGGCTGTTTATATATGTGGATATTCTTCTGTTTGCAGCTGGTTTGTTTGGCTACATTTCTGAAAGTATCAGAGAGCGACACTTTCGACCCGTATCAGGTAGGCCCACTCTTCGTGTTTCGTCTAAGTTACCGTTTATGTAATTTTGACTTAGATAGATGTTGCAACTTGACATTGAGCCCCCACGGGGTTTAAGTGAGGAACATCAATTGTGTATCTAGTATGATTGGGATTAGGTTTCATATTGATATGGCTACTTAGTTACCTTGAAAGAACAAGCCCATTAGAGGAAATGTATCTATTGCTAATATACCTCATTAAGAAATTAGCAGAGAGACTTCTCTGTTAGTGTCTGGTAATATACTTTGTAGACATTAATATTGTATATGTGGCCATAGGTATATTCTTCCAAAAGCTCTGGAAATCGACATGTTTTAAGTGGTTATTCAGCAGCAGGATTTTCTTAGAGTAGCTTTTGGGTGACATATACAGGCACACACATACATTATTCTTAAAATGATAATCACATGTTGAGATTTTTTAGTGGGGTACTGAATGGTAGTTAGCAGAAAATGGAAATGGTGTTACTGTCATATAGTTGGAGACCTTTTGCAGAATAAAAATCTTGAGGGATAGGGCTGAAGGGCTCAGATCATTTTGAGGAACATTTTTTCTCTGTGCTGGGAACTTAATTCTGAGATGTCATTATTTTTCTCTCAGGAACTATTGAAGGCTTTGATTGGGTTTATAGATGTCGCAGGGCTATATTTCGCCTTGACACAGTTGACTCACAGGAACATTTCTCAAAATCACAAGTTTCAGGCTGTTGGACTTGGTGAGTGATGTTTTCTCCGTTTCTATATAAGTCTGTCTCTATTCAATTCTTAATTTGTGGTCAGGGAATATAAGCTAATTTTCCTTTCTTGCAAGGGATTCTGGTGCAATTGTCATTCTTGAGATGATGCAATAGTCGGCCAGTTATTCCCCCCCATTCTTTTGTTTTAACTCCCCTGCTTTTGTTTTGCTCGACAGGATGGGCATTTGCTGATTCTGTTTTACACAAGTTAGCACCTCTTTGGGTTGGGGCTAGAGGTTTAGAGTTTACATGGGACTACATTCTGCAAGGGCTGGAAGCAAATGCCAACTTGGTAGAATTTGTTTTCCATGCATCTAGTTTTCATTTCTCGCAAAGTATTTCAATGATGATGCAAGAGTGGCTGCATCTCCTACTTTTCGATATTAATTCTTTGACTTTCGGTTCATCCAGGTTTTGAGTATATCACTTGCTGCGTTGGGATCTCTGATGTGGCTAAGGAAGAACAGACCAAAGACTTTGGTCCCTATCATATATGCATGTGCAGGGATTGTTGCAACCATGCCAACTATCACAAGGTTCAGTAAATTCGAAACAATAGAACCCGTATAATGATGCATCTGTTACATGTGACAAAACAATGAGAAGTTGGTCTGATCAATCTATATATGTTGTCGTGCAGTTATTTGAAGCTGGGATTAGGATGGCAGTTTCCTAAGGTAGTAGGGTTCGAACTTTTCACCTCTTTAGTGATGGCGTTCATCAGCTGGCAACTATTTGCTGCATGCCAGAGACAGTAAACCGAAGAAATCGACAGTATTCGAAAGAGAAGAAGTGGAGAATTTTCTTCTAGGAGTAGATGTCAAAAGCTAAAATGGTTTTTTTTACCCCTCGCAAGATTACCTGTATCTTCCAAGTAGCAAGGAGAGTTAAATCCTAATGTTGCACTTAAGAAATTTTGGATCTTGCTTTTCCAGTGTTTTTCCCATTGATTTTGTACTTTTATGCACTTGATATTTTGACCACGTGGACTGTTACATTTTCGTCTGTAAGGAAGCTTCCTATTGGTTGTCGATACTGAGAGGTGATCAAATGGAAAATTTACAGGGCAACTCATCTAAGCATATCCATACTTTGCCCTTCCTGCTTGAGCTTTATGCTCTTCATTCTTAGGATACAGATTAATGCCTTTTTTTTCTTCTTTTTCTTATAAAACTGGATTTTAAAATACTAAGAGCTAAGTTACATCGAAATTCTGCTACAAGTGAAGGGATCAGAACATATCTTAAATTTACACTATCAAACGATCCACAAATAGCACAACATAGTAATTGGCAAAAGGTTGGACATTCTTCACTAATTGTTTACAAAAGGCACAATAGACATTTAAGATGGTCTCCCATTCTGAAAGTCTAGCCCAGTTTGAGATATATGAACCCGCATTTCATTCTTGTCTATAAGCTCAAAGATGCAGATATCGCCCATTTGGACATCGTTGTCGCGCACAAACGACATCCAACCACCACAGAAAGTGTGAATAGTTCGCACCTTTTCAGTTGGGATCGAATTTACAGTCCAGCACTTGCCTTTCAGATTACGCAGAATTATCTCTGTTCTGCAGCTCGGAAGATGGTTCATCGCAAACTTGTAAGGGATATTCTGCAATGAAGACATAGAAATGATGATTGAGTATATCGACTAAATGCTCCATTCATGGGGGAAAAAGATCAAACGCGACAAAAAAGTGCTCTCACCAGAGTGAATGAACCGCTGACATTGAACTTCTTCATGATCTTTACAAAATGAGGAAAACTAGAGAGGAATTTTTCTGCTGCCAATTTCTCTTCGGGCACAGACTTTAAAGATACGCAACATCTTTTATGAGAGCCTAAGCTTCCCGGTGAGCTCGAATCTGCAGTTGCTGTCCAATCTCCGTTAGAATATTTAGAGGAGACAAATATAAGCATCTGTAAATTAATTGGGGATACAAACTCTCACCTAGATTTTGTATTCTTGATTGAGAGCTCCTATTGCGTTTCACTTTGTCTAGATCCTGCTCTTTTGGTACATGTAATGATGGGTTATGGGAGTTTCCACTAGTATTCTTAGGTTTCTGTCTAGCGGATTTGCTCAGCTTAGCCCAAGATTTGCCAATCATCATTTTAAGAATTTCATTCTCAGAGCAATCCTCCGTATCCTCCCTTTTGACCCTAATGATGTAAACTCGCAGCTCACACGTATTCACGAGTTCAAAGATACAAAAGTCTCCGAGATTTATGTTGTTGTCACGAACAAAGCCTAACCACCCTCCACACAAAGTATGAGATGTTTGCACTCGTGAACCAGGGACTGAGTTAACAGTCCAGCTTTCTCCTTTTAGATTATGAAGCACAATCTTCACTTTGCAATCTGGAAGGTGTGCCGTAGCAAACTGATATGGAATGTTCTGCATAAGGCGATCAAACTGCAATCATTATTTGGTCTTTCACAAGTACGAAAGAAAAATGGAGGGCAACAAAAAGAAACAGGATGTAAGATATGCTGCACTACATATGCAAATAAAGCTGGCAGCTTTCTTATAGCAAATCACACTAGAATGAGACCAAACCTCTTCAGTGAGGATCTTGGGCGACTACCAAGCTCAAAAAGATCACAAGAAAAACGGATATGAACATATGTAAATTTTCAAATGTGCAAGTGAAATCATAAACAAGGTGTATGCACCAATAAAAAAAGATCGACCAACCAAAGAAAGCCAAAAACTAACAGCCAATATGCATTAACTAAATACTGCACTCAGAAGGTACTCATAAGTTAACATCCACAAACAAATTTCAAGGAAGATGTTGATCTTTAAATGATACATGTATACATGCAAACTGAAAGAGAGAGACCACTGACCAGTGTACACGAACCGCTGATGTTAAATTTTTTCATGACTTTTGTGAAGTTAGGTAAGGATGAGGTAAAGGATCCGGCCACCCTTTCAGCTTCCGGAGCTGTCAAAAGTACATCTTCCTTACAGTTTCGGACATCAAATGCTGCCTTAGCTGCAAAGGGACGATGAAACAATCAGGGACCTTAGATACCTAAACCACCATCTATTCAGAATTTGAGTTAAATAAAGAAGAGATATAGTCTTCAACTCAAAAGTGCTTTTATTGGCAAACATCAATATCAGACGTATTGCAAATGATAATTACATACAAATAATTTCTTTGTAGTGTTAAAATCGAAAATTTTAAAGAAAGCTAATGAAAGAGTAAGCCTACTTGAATAGCTCGTTAACGGCACAGCAACCGTGACAAGGTTGTCTAATGAACATCCAACCTCACCTTCTGATTCACCACTTAACAAAAAAGCCTCTCTTTGTTGTCCTCCATTCTCATCAGCTACAACTATCTGCAGCTCCAGATTCTTATTCGTACTCTCAGAATTAACCACAGAACTTCTCGCCCTCTTCAGAACACCATCAACAACACAATTCGATACAGCTGAACTCTCCCTTTCCCTTTTCTTTCTTACAAAAGGTCTAGAGTCACTCAGACTTTGACTACATACAGAACTGAATGCAGATTCCTTCTCACACGAACTTCCATCGAAAACTTGCACAGTAAAATGCAAATCGCCATCATGTCCGAACACCAAAGAATCACCATGTGACAGGGTATGATCCTGAACGAATTCCGTCCATCCATCGTCGAAGAACATATCACCATTTTTCTGAACCAAATCCACCTGCCAGGTGTTCCCACTGGGACCTAACAACAATGCTCCTCCTGGGACTGTTCCTTCAATGTGTTTTCTGAACTGATCAGGAACTTTCTGTGACAGAGAACATCAAGAGATATTCCCACACACATTACAATTGACAGTACATCAAATCTACAACAAAATCAGTTACTAATCTCATCTAGTACAACAAAAGGATTAATTTAAACATCAGCAAACAAATTCCAACACCTAAAAACTATCTAGTATACCACATTTCTTCTAGAACAGACACATTGCATAAATTTCTTTCAGAAAGTTCCATACACAGAACATAAAAACAAGAAATTGGAAACATTTACCAGTGCATCAGAGCTTGAAGAGGGGTCGAAACCCACGAGAAAGTAAGGTCTTTTACCATCCCACATCGTCTCCAGAGCGTCCGTGGAACAATTAAGACGAACCCAGTATTCAGCTCTACGATTTCTGCAATAATAAAAATCAAATCTTGGGAGGCTATGAATAACAAATTTTACGGTCCTTGAAGAACAAAAAATTGCTGCGTATGAGAGAGAATTGGTTTTACTGTTATATTTTACCTCGAAATTTCACCCCCCAATTGTTCTAGAGGCGTTGTTTGGTTTTAGTTTGGTTTCTACAAAGTAAAATAAATGACAAATTCTTGATTAGAATCACATATTCTGCCTTTGGTTACTTGGAATGGTAAATTCTTGATTAGAGTATTAAAAATAAGTAGTTTATTTTCACATTTTAAATTTCGAGTTTGTATGATGAGTGTCCCGAGCTATTGGATTTTCTATAACACGCATAGATCATAAATAACAGTTCTTGTAATAAAATTGATGTCATATTCACCAAAAGCGTTACACGATATATTCTTATTTGGTTTTCATAAGGCTACAAGAGCCAGAACTTTTCATTGATTTTGACCCAAAACTGGGTAGGAACTGCATATTCCTTCAAAATTTTGTTCCAAAAGGGTCCTACTTTTCCCCAACAGGCTTGTTTATGAACTAAACTCTATACCCCTAGGATACTACAATATATAAATTATAAAAGAATGCATCAAGCAACTAAAAGCAAAAGGCTCAGTTTAATGTCATTCCAAGATCCTGATGTAAAGAAGCTAAACTCGCATCTTCGACGAAAGATGGATTCAAGAACTTCGCCACAAACGCCCATAATCTGTAAACATCCTCAAAGTTGGTCAGAAAACCAAGTGATGCCGTGACAACCTCAACACAAATGAGGTCACTTTTACCGTGGTGATGGTTGTTGGCCACGGGCTTACAGAAGGCTGTATCGCGTATCTCTAATGCCCCGTGAGGTTGTTTTGCTCTCTCGACAACCTGTATATGACTAAGGATACCAATGCCGAGTGAAATCCCATATCCATCAGCAAGTTTTTGCACCACTTCTGGATGAACGATTCCCATCTCCTCCCCTTTGCTCTTGGCTCTGACGTTGAATGCAACGCTTGCACCTCTCTCGTACTTGATCTTGGGGCCGTATATTTGCACGAGAGGCGTTCTGATGTCTTCATCGGAACCCGGAAAATGAAGCTGAAGTAACGAGGTGACCAGCCAATTCACAAGATACCGAAGCCTGAGGGTTGTTTTGTTAAGGCCAAGCATATTGACATGATCAAGATGGCTGCAAAAGATCTCAGGCTCCCTTCTGCTCCATTCTTGCTCATCATCCTCGAGAGATTCACCATTCGCGATACGTGAAGCAGAAACCTCTTTAGGTTCAATACGGGCGTCTTCCAAACTAAAAGAAACCCTGTTACCAACTTTACCAATTCTATCACCATCTTCCAAGCCAAAAAATCGTCTACCAGTATGTCTGTTTCTATCTCTGCTTCCCAGAAGTCTGAATTCGCCTTCTGTCTCTCTTCTAATGGCACTTTCCTTTTCTTTTATTTCTGTGAAATGCCCGGATGTTGACGAACTCTCAACTTTGGAATGCTGCAAATTAGAATCCAATCCAGAACTGGTTTCAGTTTCTTCCTCAATCTCCTTGGTCAATCGCCCGTTGCCAAAGGTCACAGGATTCTTTGAGGCTGGTTCTGTTTCTGAGGATTCTGCATCTTCTTCTTCCTCTTCAAGAATTCCCTTATTATCATGATCCAAGTCCTTTGACACAGACTTAACAGCTGCATCAAAAGATATAACACGATCCTCGGGCTTCCTGCCCGATAACCACGAGGGCTGAAGGGGTGACATTGATTTCTGTTTGATGCCTTGATGACAGGATCTATCAGAGCCATTTGGACTCTGTCCTAAATCAATCCAATACGAGTTTTCGGATGATTCATCTTCACTGAACATCGGACTCCTCATAACTTCCCCGACTGACATAACATCAGCTTCCTCAAACGCTGTGCTCGCTCCATCCCTATCAGAACCGTTATCCTGATCAATCTCTGTCTCAAACACATCCCTAACCTGCGAGGGAGTGTAAACACCCGAAAATGCAGGGAGATTCATCTCTCCAACCTTTTTCAAGTCTCCATCTTTACATTCATCAACAGCTTTACTTTCCATTTCCATTCCCATTCCCATCCCCATCAGTCCATCCAAACCATCAAGCGAATCCCCGTCCAGAAACTGAGGGTACTCAGGGACAATCCTAACGATCCCAGACCCCGTATGGCCAGCCTGATTCTGCAGCGTTTCCATCACAGACTTCTTGATCAGAAGGCAGCCAAACCCCGTCGGATCATACCCAAACACCTTGTAAAATGAAGTAATAATAAAATCAGGCCGAAAAAGAGACAAACCAAGTGAATCCATATCCTTAGGACCTAATGATCCAGCATCCAACAATATATGCCAGTTATTCTGCTGAGCTAAAGCCATCCACTGATACGAATACTTAGACCCTGTAACCCTACTCTGAACCGGAAAAATGAAAAGCCCAACAGAAGAATCCTTTTTCCTCTTCTTCTTATTCGAAATCTGCTTTCTCAACTCCGTCGAGCACAGCTTCAAAGAAGGCCATTTGTAACAAGCGCTACAAACCTTCGCACCCTTCTCCTTCGCACATTGCGCCATCCAATTCACAGACTGGCTCTCGTGATCAAACATCGTCAACAACCTCTTATTACTATGAAAAGGGTAGGATTCAGCCAACAACCTAAACGCGGATCCTCGACTAACAGTAAACACAATGCCATACTCGCTCTCAGGAATGTTCAAGTAATCCATGATCCTAGACTTAAGATCATTCTCTATAGTACCCTCCTCTGCACATCCATGTAAAGCATGATTCCCTAAGTTCGATGTAATCTCCTTCAAACTAAATGCAGATGATTCCCAATCCTGAAGTGTCTGAAAATACGAAAACAAACCATAGCCACAGTAATCAAGGCATACCTTAGCACCATTCTCACACAGGTGTCCGTACTCATCTGCCCTCAGCTGATCAACCCTCTCCGACGACTGGTACTTCGGGTAAACACTCAGGAACTTATCAAACGCATCCTTAAACTCCAGAATCGAATCCTCGGAACAGAAACCGCGATCGGCCAGTCGCGCAGTCGCCCTCAAGAACTCCTTCTGCGCATTCAGCCGGCCGAGGGATCTCGACTTTCCATCCTGATTCACGCAATCGGAATCAATGTCGCGCGATTTCGAAAGCACCCCGTCGTCCGACGCCTCCTCCATAGCCTCCCGGAGCCTGCTCTCCTGCAGGTTCCTCGTAATCGACGGCATTGTCATCCCGCCGTCGTCCGCGGCGGCGGCAGCCGCCGCGGACCTCCTGCTCCTCCTGTCCATCACCATGGCGGCACAGCGTGATATAGGATTCCATGAGGAAAGATGCATCTCCGAAATCAAATTCGCATTTCACAAAACCTTTTTGCTCCGAAACCTTAAAAAAAACAAACACGAAAACAGAACACGAAAACAGAACAGTCAGAAACAAAGAAAGAAAGAAAAGGGCCCCCCTTGGATCAAACACCATTAAAAAACACAAAACCCTAGACCGGAATCCGAAGGTTTCAACGCGTACCCATAACTTGGAGTGAAGAGAAGAAGATGAAGAATTCTGCCGTCCGAAGGGAGGTGAAAATGGGGAGCTGAAAACGGTTACAACAAGAACAAGTCCAACATAAATATTTGCAGCGGTAGTAGATTAAAGAAATGAATGCGACCCATTCTTCTGTACACAGATGAAACTATGCATTTACTGCTTTGGCCCCATTTTTACTTGCCTGCATTCAATGCTTCAGTCTCGTACTACTATTGCATTTACTGCTTTGCCAAAATACTGTTACGTACTTTGCCCACTGCCATCTTCCCACCTTTTTAACAACGTTGGTGAGGCGGATTTCTAAGGAAGGGTAATTGGGGTAAATTTTGGCGGAGATTTATTTAATTTGAGAAGGTGAAATGGAGTTAGATTTGATGAGATACTGAATATATAGTCTATATTCTATCGATCTTTTTAATGTTCCATTTGATTATATCTTAGTAATAATTTTATAATATTTTGTTCCACTAGATCCGTCGTATCTTTGATGATTTAATACTATACAATAAAATATTAATTATTTAAAAATAAGTATAGCTTATTGATAATTTTCTAGATCCGTTTAAAACGTTCTTAAAAAAAAGTCATTCGCTGCACCACCGACTAATTATTACTATGTGATCGCACCCTCACCGACCACTTAGAGATTGAAATATGACCAATATAATTTCATAATGTACTTTCTATTATAGAGATGTGAATCATAATTCACAAACATAATATAAAATTATTACTAAGATATATGCAATTACGGACAATAATAACACATAAAAAATTAATATTTTAAAATTACATGTTAAGATGAATCTAATCATATCACATACAATAAAATTATTGTTCATATACTCATTTAAATATCTGGTCAAAATTTCACATTTTTTACAAAAAAAAATTTTACTCCCTCCGGTCCTCTAATATTGTCCTACTTTCCATTTTGGGATGGTTTTTTATTTATGTCTCCTTCCCCTTTTGGTAAATTCTAGATAGTTTTTATCCACTCATTTTACTTTTTACACTTCCAATACAATCTCTACCATTCATTTATCTTTTTGAAAAAATTTGTGCCCAAAAGTTGGGGCCATAATAAAAGGACCAGAGGGAGTATTAGTATTACTATTCTTTTATCAAATATGACCAAGAAAGTATTTGGACCGCCTTCTTGTCCGTGATGATGATAAACTCCTTTTGATGTTAGCATCTTTTACTATCAATGTCAAAACAGAATCATCCTTTAAATTAAATTGACCATTGACATGATAAGCTCTCCATACACGTACGTATGTTAAAAAGAACGAAGAACGATTGTTAGTAGAAAAAATGTTGACTTTTAATAATTTTTTGTGCAAGTATTCAACGAATTACGCTAGTTGTTATTTTAGACCGACAAAAATTTTTAGATGAGATTACTTTATAATTGATGTAATTAATGGAATGATATAATGTTGGGATAAATGCATTTATGCTTTCGAGTTTCTTTGTTTAATGCACATATATTTTCCAGTTTTTTTAAAGTGTGCATATATCCTCTCTAGTTTTTCAAAAGTGCACATGTACCTTTCTGATTTTCAAAAGTGCACTATTGATGGGTATATATACACTAAACAAGAAAATATGGGGTATATGTGCACTTTCAAACAACAAAGGAGTATATGTGCATTGAACAAGGAATTGAATGCGTAAATGCAATTTATTGTATAGTGTTTGTTTTTTTTGGCACGAAATAATAATATTTTTTAAAAATATTAATTATAATTTCACTTTAAAAATTATTAAAATGAGGTTATTCATTATTGGTCTAGATCATGATTAGCAACCGAATACTTTTTCAGTGAGTTAATATATTTGTTTAGTCGATTATTTTTTTTATCCAAACATCTCTAAATCATACAGTGTATATCATAAATTATTTTAAATAAAATATGCATTAAATATCTTTTTATCATTCAAATTTTCATAACTCAGTTTCTAAAAAGAAAAGTAAGATGAACACAGCTGAATCGTGTTGGATTCTAGGCTGGACCATAAGCAAATGGGCAAAATTGAAAGCAGCCTTGTAGTTGATATATTCGTAGGTATTATTCAACTTTTGTGGGGATAGATTTACAGTTTAAAACATTTACGGGTCAAAATAGGCTTTCTCATTTTGGATTCTTGTGCGCTGATAGCGCTTACATTAGGTAATTCTTTGTCAGACTCCTGTGTCGATGTATAAGTGAATTGTTATATCACAAGTCTAAACTAAAGCAAGGTAATTCTCATCCAGTATTTTATTTGATTATCCTCTGTATTTATATGATTTAATATATATATTTTAAATTTAATTTAAATAATTTAAATTAATTAATATTAAATAAAATTTATTATTAATTTAATTAAACCTGCTCTGCCGCCGCCACCTTCATGCGCCACCTTCTTCGTGTGGTTCCGCCGCCTCCTCCTCCGTGCGCCACCACCTCCTCCCCTTCTCTCCTCCTTCTCCTTCTCCTCCCGTTCTCCTCCTCCTTTCCCGCTCTCCTTCTCCTTCTCCTTCTCCATCTCCTTCTCCTTCTCCATCTCCTTCTCCTCCCGTTCTCCTCCTCCCGCTCTCCTTCTCCTTCTCCTTCTCCTTCTCCTTCTCCTTCTCCTCCCACTCTCCTCCTCCTTCTCCTCCCGTTCTCCTCATCCGGTTCTCTGCCCCAATTTCACTGACCCGGTTCTCCGCCTGATCCGATCCGCGCTCCGCCACTTCCCGCTTCTCTACCGCCGCTTCAGGAGCCTTTCTCCTCTCCCGCCTCTCCACCGTTCTCCTCTCGGCGGGGCTAGGGTTTCGCTTGACGGGGACGAAGGAGGAGGGACGGCGGGGCTAGGGTTTTGCTCGACGGGGCGAAGGAGAAGGAGGGACAGCGCGCGGGGCTAGGGTTTTGCTGCGGACGAGGGACGGCGGAGGAGGCACGGTGGTGGCGATGGCGAGACCGCCGGAGAAGACGAAGAAGAAGAGAAGAAGGCGATGGCGCACGACGGCGGCGGCGATGGCGCACGATGGCGCACGACGGCGGCGGCGATGGCGCACGATGGCGCACGACGGCGGCGGCGGTGGCGCACTGCGTCAGCGGTGGTTTTTTTAGATTTTTGTTTTATTTTGAAATTTTAATATTAGTATTATACGTGTATATACGTATTAGGGCGTAAACTAGTAAAATACAGGGCGTGATATAGCAATACCCATATATAATTGTGCTAATTTACTATTTATGAATAAAATAATATTCTTACAAATGATACAAATTTATAAATATATAAATGTGAAAAAGAGTGGGTCTCTTGACAGACGGTCTGTCCATAAGCTTGTGGGCATGCCACTTATTTTTTACCTTATATAATGCATTTGTTAAACTACATACAAAATTTTAAAATATTTTTTATGTCATGTAATTTTATAATTTATAATTTTAAAATATTTTTACATACATATTATTACTTTTAAAAATTAATATAATACAATGTTTAAATTTTATTTAAAAATTACAACATTTAGGTTAAAAGTCTCTGTGGACTGTCCATAACCATATGAAAATACCGCATTTCCTGAGATTTTCCCATGTGAAAATTATCATATAGAATCTTATTACACTTATCATAGATTGTTTATGATTTTTTGTTACGAGAAATTTTAGAAATTGAACTTATAAAATTATTGATTTTTTGTTACGAGAAATTTTAGAAATTGAACTTATAAAATTATTTATAAATAATTTTAAAAAGAAGCGGTAAGACACTAATAAAGGGAATACACTTTAATTGATACTCCAAAGAATTGATAATTCTTCCAACCTACATCAATTAAATAATTGATCAAACGTAAATAAATATAGGGTGTTACTATATCTCGCCCTGTATTTTACTATCCTCGCCCTAATACGTATAAATACATGTATTTTGAATTATAAAAAAGAATTTTAAATTTGTAAAAAAAAGGAAAAATAGTAAGACAAAAGAAAAAAAAAAGGAAAAAGAAAATGAAAAAACCTATATATACCCCCCCCTCTCTCCTTCCCTCTCCCATTCCCTCTCCCCCTTCCCCTTCCTTCCCCATTTCCGACCATCCCTCTCCCCCTTCCCCTTCCGACCGCCGCCTGTCTCCGGCCGCCCGCCGCCGCCCGCCGCCGCCCGCCGCCGCCCGCCGCCGCCCGCCGCCGCCGGAATCCCGCCGGAATCCCGCCGGAAAAATGTAAGTTTTTGAGAATTTTTTTTTTCTTTTCGTGGGAATCGTTGCCCGATCTATTCGAATTTTGTTGAACTTGTCGGAATTGTTATAATTTTGTTGAGCTTGTCGGAATTGTTATAATTTTGTTGGGCTTGTTGGAATTTTGTTGAGCTTGTATTTTTTAGAAGTTGGGTTTTTTAGAAATTATGTAGTTATGTGACATAATAGAAATTACTTAGGAATTATTTGTTTAGAATTTGTGTTGTTCTGGAAATTATTTAGGTATGTGACATAGTTGGAATTAAACCGAAGAAATTGTGTTCTGTGTAAATTACTTAGTGTAAATTTGGACATAATATTTTAGGAATTGTTTTTTTTAGAAATTGGGTTATTTAGAAATTATTTAGTTATGTGACCTAATAGAATTTATTTAGAAATTGTATTTTTTAGATATTGGGTTATTTAGAAATTATTTAGTTATGTGACGTAATTAAAACGGAGAAATTGTGTTTTGTAGAAATTACTTAGTTTTAATTCGGACATAATATTTCAGAAATTGTATTTTTTAGATATTGGGTTATTTAGAAATTATTTAGTTATGTGATATAATCGGAATTAAAACGAAGAAATTGTGTTTTGTAGAAATTACTTAGTTTCAATTCGGACATAATATTTCAGAAATTGTATTTTTTAGATATTGGGTTATTTAGAAATTATTTAGTTATGTGACGTAATTGGAATTGAAACGAAGAAATTGTGTTTTGTAGAAATTACTTAGTTTCAATGTGGACATAATGGTTTAGAAATTGTATTTTGTTGAAATTGGCCAATTTAGAAATTATTTAGGTATGTGGCGTAATTGGAATTAAAACGAAGAAATTGTGTTTCGTAGAAATTACTTAGTTTAAATTTGGACATATTGTTTTAGAAATTGTATTTTTTAGATATTGGGTTATTTAGAAATTATTTAGTTATGTGACGTAATTAAAACGAAGAAATTGTGTTTTGTAGAAATTACTTAGTTTTAATTCGGACATAATATTTCAGAAATTGTATTTTTTAGATATTGGGTTATTTAGAAATTATTTAGTTATGTGACATAATCGGAATTAAAACGAAGAAATTGTGTTTTGTAGAAATTACTTAGTTTCAATTCGGACATAATATTTCAGAAATTGTATTTTTTAGATATTGGGTTATTTAGAAATTATTTAGTTATGTGACGTAATTGGAATTGAAACGAAGAAATTGTGTTTTGTAGAAATTACTTAGTTTCAATGTGGACATAATGGTTTAGAAATTGTATTTTGTTGAAATTGGCCAATTTAGAAATTATTTAGGTATGTGGCGTAATTGGAATTAAAACGAAGAAATTGTGTTTCGTAGAAATTACTTAGTTTAAATTTGGACATATTGTTTTAGAAATTGTATTTTTTAGAAATTGGGTAATTTAGTAATTATTTAGTTCGGAAAATCAGTTCACACGTTGTTGAAATGTATGTTAATTTATCTTATCATATCAGTTTGATTCACTTGTTGTTATACTAATTACATATCTTGTGTCGTAGATGAGCACTGGTGGTCAACGTGACGGTCATGGTCGTTCCATACGACGAAGATGTGTTAGTGCCTCGGCGAGACAGGCTAGAGGCCGCGTGGTCGAGGATGAACCGTCGCCTCGCCCGCGGGAGTTTGATGTAGGAGCGGAGCAGCCTTCTCCACCGAGCGTTAGTGCATTCGATCCCATGCCGACATGGGACGGTCCGGAGATTAACATCCTCCCGCCCGGTGGTATTCGTCATGAAAGTGATTGGCAGATGAATTATGACCTGCCCGCAGATGTCCCCCCGGTGGGCCAACCTGGTTCGAGTGTTCCATTGGATGCCGGGATCGAACGTTATGCTGAAGCTGGAGCCCGGCACACCGTGAGGAACAGAGCTGGTCAATTCGCACAGTCTTCTGGTGGATCGTGCAATGCCGGTGAGCCTAGCACCGGAATGGCACGGAGGAATAGGAGGAAGCGACCCGCCGCCGATGAGACGTGGCTAGTGCGGGGACCAGTGGCTGGTGGCCCGCAGGATGACCTCGTCATACCAAGCTTCGGAGGACACGTCGCGCTTGACGTTTGGAATGGTATAGAGCGAGGTGTGTTGAGATGCCATGCTCGGTCGCCGCTATGCAAGCAGCTAGTCGACACGCTCCCCGAACTGAGCGATGTTGCACAGGCCCGGATACATGCGACCGGGTTGGGCCACCTGCCTGCGATTATGTTCCAGTTCCTTGACATGGCACTGATATCCGCTTTTGTCGAGAGGTGGCAGCCGGACACGAACACGTTTCACATGCCGTTTGGGGAGATGACCATCTTGATGCATGACGTTGAGATGATTCTTGGCATTCCCATCGATGGTGGCGCTGTTGCGAGTACCATTTCGGCGGAGACTATTGAGGAAGCGTGCGCCGAAATGTTTGGGAAAGACGTGGAGTCCTTTCTCGCGGAAGACTGGAACGGGGGTAACATAGATGCCCAATCTTTGATGGCGAGGTGCGTAGCGGGGGGGCAGAGCCAGAACTTCCAATTCATGTGCTACATGCTGACCCTGTTTTCATCCACGCTTTTTGTGGATAAAACTGGGAATAAGGTTAGAGCCAACCTTCTACCCCTGCTTGATTCGCAGTTGTCGCAGTTGTCGTGGGGCTCGGCGACGTTGGCCAGCTTGTACCTGCAGTTGGGAATTGCGTCCCGGTCCAAGGCGCGCGGCCTATGCGGATGTTGCACGCTGCTCCAAGCATGGATATACGAGTACTTTCCGATGTTTCGGCCGGGACCGAGTACGTTGCCAGCTCTTCCGGGTCGCGCCAGTCGGTGGCACACAGGGGTTAGATCGGGGAGGGGTACGGGGAGGCTCGGTGCCATCAGGCGACAGTTGGATGCCTTACAGCCCGACCAGGTATGAATTCCATGCTTTTACTCTTATTCTGACAGTAGTAGATAGATCGGATTCCATAGAAACGTAACATGTCTGTGAAACTTTTTGCAGGTGGATTGGTTGCCATATGGAGTGGACGTGGTCAGGGCTGCGGGGGGGAGGACTCACTACCGCGGCGTGATCCGATACCTCGACGCAATGGAGGCGTACATGCCAGATCGCGTTGTGCGGCAGTTCGGTCTCGTACAGGGTATACCGCGGGGTCTTGCTATTGCGCCGGAGCCTTGTTTCCGCCCGGCTGATCCAGCCGGCTATTCAGTGACCTACCCAGGGAGGCTGCAGTTGACCCTATGGGAGATGGCACACACTTGGCACAAGGAACGGCTTGCGGCGTTCCCGGTAGCCACGCCCCAATCAGAGTGTACCATGGATTACGAGGACTGGTACGAGACTCATTCGCACCCAGTGATCGCAAATCCTGAACATGCTGCCGCGAGTGGCCCGGACAGGACACAGGCCTCGGTAAGTTTTCACTAACTGTTTGCTTCGAGTAATTATATTACATTTTACTGTCTCGTTATTGTAAACTCCGTTTCCTGTGTAACAGATGCTGAGTGACGTGATGAGCGCACTGGATCCGTTTGGCTCGGCGACCGTTGATGGACTCGGCGACCCCAGCGTGAGGGAGTTGATGACGACTCTGCTCGGTCTTCGCGATGAGTATCGGAGGCTCGGTTATGGACCCATTCCTTAGTCGAATGTTTGTGTATGTGTGAGCTGACAGTTGTGCCATATTCTGCTCATTTATGTAATCAGCTATGTTTTTGCATATCACATTTTTGCGTCATTCATTTTTGCATCGACAACGCTCTCAAAATTAATTACGCGACGCGTAGGCAATAACTGTAACGGTTGCGTACATGCCGAGTTAATAACAACAGTTAATTACTTTGGGAGTATGCTCTCCTCCAAGCGCTTAGCCTCCTACGAAAGGGTAACTCCCAACCTACGACATCAGGCTTCCTTAGGGTGGTCCACAGATTAACCACGGGGGGCATGGGACAGTTTTCCTTCATGTTAACCCGGACGAAATGGCTTGCACTGCGAACGTATACAATGTGCAGCTCCCTACTTGTTCCAGCCTCGCCCCCACCCACCCTCAGTGGAAGGACTGTACAGCAATGGTCCGCCGACCCGTTCTCTAAAATGTAATATAAAACCACGACCGTGTTGTAGTAGGTGGCGACGGGAAACATGTCCGCAATGACCGTGAACCAATGCTCTGGACCACATGGACCGCTGGTGTGGTGTATACGGGCTCTGGCGAGTTCAACGTCATTTTGCGAACCGTAAATGGGAACGTAGTCAGGCCAATGAGTTGATATCTCGTTAAATACTGCCCGACGCGCTGTGGACCATTCACCTTCACCGTCTACGTGGAACGCATCAGCAACGCATCTGAAGCCACAGTTACCATCACTCACGACATCGTTCCAGCCTCCGATGTAACGCCTGACAATGTGGGGGACACTTTCGAGGAACGGGAATGTCGCTGCAGGACAACACATTAACATAAATATCTTGTGCAGGCGGCGATATACATTTAGATAAACAATAAGATAAACATGTTGTACTTACCGTGGCGGCGACCGCTCCCTGAAGCACGCCCCGGGGACCTTGAACTACTCCCGTATCGCCTGTTCACGTGCTCGTGGTAGCTCGGTGAACGTCGGGTTGATCTTGATCGGGGGACCTGCTCGCTTGGTCTCCCACGTGCACTGGTACAGATGTCCGGCTCGCCAACGCCGCTCTCCTCCGGATGCAACTGCGCATCTACGTAGGATGCAACCCGTCGTCGGACCGAAGGGTCGCTGCGTGCCAACTCCTCCAACAGAGTGTCGAACCGCGACTGATCCTGTTCGGCCCTCGAGATGTTCTCCGAGCTCTGCGGGTGATCACCCAATGCCAGGCTCTTAAACAGCGGATGAATGTCGTCCAAGTACAAGGGGATTCCTTCAGCAACTGCCGCGGCCATGACGCATGCACACGGTATTCCGTATGTCGAGCGCAGCACACAGCCGCAGTAAGCATATACCTGTGCTCCCAGTGCATCAATCCTGCGGTACTCGACCCTCAATTTATCCAGGCAGAATTTGGACACATTGTTGGTCAAGTTGCTGAAAATGGCCATACGGTGCAATCTTCCGATACGCGTTCTTGACTTCTCGAGGCCGGTCTTGATCATAGTAATCTGCTGGGCTATCTGCAGGTCGACACGCCTCCATACCGTGTCCAGTGAACCAGTCGACGTGTGTAACCACCCTTTCAGTGACGAGTGTGCACTCTCGACCCTGCACGTAGTTGTGTTCCCGAAATGCAGAAATCTGTTCGTCCATGCCCTCACAAATTTCTCCTTATGGGGTGTGAGCCACGTCGTCTCAGCGTAGCTAATAACAGATGGGCTCCAAGCCCATGCAGCCCTCATATCAACCACGGCGGTTTCGTACTCTGTAACGGTGGACGCATTGCAAATCCGGAACCATGCACCGTTCTTGAACCCTGACCCGTTCCTCTTACTCCCCGTCAGCACGGTCACACGTGCCTCCACATCCTTGTTGATATGCCAGGTGCAGAGCAGATGTTTCGATTCTGGAAACACAGTCCGAAGTGGCCTAATCAGTCCCATCTCCCGATCGGTGACCACAACCTCAGGGAACGGTCCATCCACAAGCAAGTTCTTCAGAGCGTTCAGCACCCACTCATAGGTGTCTGCCGTTTCGTCAACAACAATTGCGTAGGCAATCAAGAAGTTTGTGTTGCAAGGGGACATCCCAACCATCTCAATGAATGGCATGCCGTACCGATTGGTCTTGTATGTTGAGTCGATGGCCACAACCCACGGAAACGTGCGAAATGCCACAACAGCATCGGGATTGGCCATGAATAAATGAGTCAGAGTGCCATCACCTGCTGAGCGGTGACTAGATACATACCCTTTCGCGGTGGCCAGATGCAAACAATTCTCCGCCGTGTTGCGCCCGCCTCGCCTTTCCGTTACATATGCCGATCTCTCATTGTACACCTGCCTAATGTTCTGATGCATGTCCGGAAACGAATTACTGAGGCTGGCATTGATATGTCTTGGAGCTGTTTCTGAATCTGTCAAGTCTCTGATCATCTGCTTCGCGTCCGCATGGAGCTTGGAGCTCTGTCTATGACCCTCGGGGTACACTGAGAAAGAGTGGTTGTGCATCCCTCGTCGGGGATCCTTGCACGGCACTACATTCCAACCATCCCCCGTGATGCTCTGTTTCAAGACAATCGCGAACGGGCAGCCACAACTGCTGGTCGAGCTGCTACTCCGTCGGACTACATCAGATTCGCTCGTATCTACATCCTTATCCTTCCGGCCCCGATTGCAAATGCAATATAACCTCAGCGGACCATTCCTGTTCTGTTTGTAGGACCCCGTCACAAGTTCAAATCCCACCTGCAGAGCAATCCGCTGCAGGTACGAATAAGCCTCGTCAACATCTGGGAACACAGCTGAGGTGGCAAATGGAGAGTATCCATTCCGCCCTGCAGCAGCTTCACATGACTGACTGGCATCCTGAAACAGCAATAAACATCAGGTAATTAGTAGGACAACAAAATCAACGCTACAATAATTAATCGGACATAAATCACTGTACACAAATTCAAAACAGCATTACGTAGTTAAATTAACATAGTATTTTCCATCCAATCAGAATTACAACGGAACAACCAAAATTAACGTTACAATAATTAGGAGATAAATGCGCAATAATTTCTACATAACAGTTAACAAATTAAAACACAAAGAGTAGTACAAATTTCTACGGCAATAATTAACAATTTTAACAGAATAACAAAAGCAACGCCACAATAATTAATAGGACATAAATTACTGTACATAAATTCAAAACTCCATTACGTAGCTCAATTAAGAACAAAATTAACGGTACTGCAATTAATGAGAGATAAACTCGTAGGAGATAAATGTGCAATAATTTCTACGTAACAGTTAACAAATTAAAACACAAAGACGGGCATAAATTTCTACAGCAATTTCTACGTAACAGTTAACAAATTAAAACACAAAGACGGGCATAAATTTCTACAGCAATGCTTAAGAATTTTAACGGAACAACAAAATTAACATTACAATAATTAATAGGCCATGAATTACTGTAGATAAATTCAGAACAGCATTATGTAGCTAAATTAACAACAAACTTAACGTTACTGCAACTGATAGGAGCTAAATTCAAAGGAGATAAATGTGCAATAATTTCTACGTAACTGTTAACAAATTAAAACACAAAGACGAGCACAAATTTCTACAGCAAAAATTATTAAATTCAACAACTACTTACGGACAGAAAACTAATTAGAAAAATTACCTCCGAAGACATGGAATTTGCAACACCCTTTTTCGAGTTTTTTTTCACCAAACTAGGACTGCAAAACAAATTAAAACACAAAGACGGGCATAAATTTCTACAGCAATGCTTAAGAATTTTAACGGAACAACAAAATTAACATTACAATAATTAATAGGCCATGAATTACTGTAGATAAATTCAGAACAGCATTATGTAGCTAAATTAACAACAAAATTAACGTTACTGCAACTGATAGGAGCTAAATTCGAAGGAGATAAATGTGCAATAATTTCTACGTAACTGTTAACAAATTAAAACACAAAGACGAGCACAAATTTCTACAGCAAAAATTATTAAATTCAACAACTACTTACGGACAGAAAACTAATTAGTAAAATTACCTCCGAAGACATGGAATTTGCAACACCCTTTTTCGAGTTTTTTTTCACCAAACTAGGCCTGCAAAACAATTCAATTGTCATTGGAAGAATGGAATCCGAGCACCCTTTTATAGAGGTCAGATTTTTCAAAAAAAAAAAAAAAAAAAAAAATTTCCTGGCTCGGCTCGCGCCCAAGCCACGGCGAGCCGAGCCGCGTCCGGCTCGCACCCACGGCCTGGCGACCGGACCGCGTCCGGCTCGCGGCCAACGAACGGCGAGCCGTGGCTCGCGCGCTGGCGCTGGCGCAGGCGACCGGTCCGGCTCGCGCCCGGACCCTGGCGAGCGGCCCGCCGGCGGCACGCGGCCTGTCCGTGGCGGGCCGACCGGCGGCGGCTCGCCGTCCCGCGGTGGCGACCGGATGGCCGGCGGCACGCGGCCATGCCCCGGCGACCGGACCGCCGGCGACTCTCCGCCACGGCTCGCGCCCAAGCCGTGGCGAGCCGACCGGTGGCGCCTCGCGCCCAGCCGGTGGCGAACCGGGTCCGGCGCCGGCGGCCGGTGGTCCGGCGGCGGCGCACGGTGGTCCGGCGGTGGCGGCCGGTGGTCCGGCGGCGGCGCACGGTGGTCCGGCGGCGGCGGCCGGTGGTCCGGCGGCGGCGCACGGTGGTCCGGCGGCGGCGGCCGGCGGTCCGGCGGCGGCGCAAAAATTCCGGCGGCGGCGCAATTTTTTTTTATTTTTTCCCAGATTTTATTTTCTTTAAAAATTAAATTTTTAACACTTTAATATAGTTTAATTTATTTATTCAAATTAAATTAAAAATATATACTGTATACGTATTAGGGCGAGGATAGTAAAATACAGGGCGAGATATAGTGATCCACTAAATATATGAGCGTCATGATACTACTAGAGGGTTCCTAGCTAATGAAATTAGACTGTTAAAATCTAAAGGTAACTATTATTAATGTTATTTATTTAATTAGTTTTAGTTAGTTGGTTTTAATAATAAAAATTTGAGTGCGTCTCTTGTAAGACGGTCTTTTCATAAGTCATGGAAAGACCTGGTTTAAAGTGTAAATTAGAAGAAATTAAGATAAAATTTTTGGGTTGCATGAACCAGGTTATAAATTTTATAACTACTACATGTTGCATACTAAATTTTTAATGTTGCAACTAAGACCTTTTACCTTTTTATTATTCGAATTAAACCCCGTCTTTCCCAAGAATTTGCCTAAAAATTTCATCAAATAAATATGTATTAATAATTATTATAATCGCAAAATCTTATTTAGATTGACTAACTATTAGATTAGATGTAATCATTGTATAACTGGTGTAACTATTTATTGGGGTGATTAAATGTTTATTTTTGGAGTCTGAGTTCTAAAATAACCCTAATTTTAGACTAAAATACCAATAGAACCCTGCAAAATGAGAAAGTGACAAAATAACCTAACTTTATGATGTTTATGTCAATCTAACCCCGTAGACCGTTAACTTCAATTGTCAATGAAAATTTTGGCCGGATATTAAAAAAACTACCATTTTACCCCTGAATTAAAAAATAAAGATAAACGGGGAAAACCCTTAATCTTCCTCGTCTGAGCGGGCCACATCTGGACCAAATTGCTTTGCAACCCTCGCTCCTCCGATCTGCGAGGGTGACACAATCAGATAGATTCGATCCTGCCAGCGAGCTTGATTCAGTCAATGGTGGCAGGTGGCCAATGGTGGATCAAAGCAATCTCGTTGGCGAGCTTGATTCTATATCAAAGCAATCCCACAAGCGAGCTCGATGGTGGTGGCTGGTGGCCACGAGTTTGATCAAAGCAATCCCATCATTGGTGCCCGTCTAAATCCCATTTTGACGATGACAACAAGCAGGCGGCGAGCGAGGAAGTAGAGGCAGCGAGTGGGGGTTTTCTACGAGTAACCTGGTGTGGACAAAATTAAGAGTCACCCGGCGTTGGTGTTCTATGCTGAACAAGGCAGAGTATCGCTAGAGAGGTAACGCAGTTGTGAAGTTGGAACTTGCGTGCGGTGTAAAGGTTGAGGCACGTGAAGAAACTCACGACAGAGAGATGGGGTGGTGGTGGGGTGGTTGCCGCTGGTAGTGGGGGGTGGCCGTTGGTGGTTGGGGTAAGGGTGAATTTTAAAGAAGAAGAAAGGGGTAAAATGGGAATTTTGCTTAGCGCTAAACGATGAGTCAATGTCAGAATAGTGATAAAAGGCTATAATTGCACAATTCAGTCTAAATTTAGGGTTATTTTGGCACTTTCTTATTTTGCATGGTTATATTGACACTTTCAATCCAAAGTTAAAGTTAGAATTGTAAAAATCCTCTATTTTTATTCATTGCAACGAGATTTAATTCTATAACTTTAAAAATATTTCAAAATGTATCATAATGTATAAATAATTATAATTCAACCATAAAAGTTATTGTTTACTAGAGATGCGATAACGTTATAAATAGAATGGAGGGAGATCTGAGTACGATCATACCGATACTAATTCATCTAATCTCATCAAAACTCTAAAATTAAGTGTTCTTGACCGAGAGCAGGATGGTTGACCCCGAAGTTCTCGTGTTGTACTGTTAGACTAAATCAGACTCCTGATTAGATTATGATTTATTCTGCTTAGAGTTCTTTCCTTATTATACCTCTATTGTATTCTCTATATATACAGTTATCAATAATACAATTAATTACGGCAAATCATTCTATCATGGTATCAGAGCAAGTTCGGATCCTAACCCCAAAATTTTAATTTAGTGCCTCCCTCCTTCTCTCTTTTCCGGTAAATTTCCGGTCAAACTCCGGCGTCGGCGTCCTCATCGTCGTCCCGTGCTTCTGCATATCGATCCAGCGTCCTCCGGCGACCTCCTCCGGCGTCATCCAGCGGCTCCTTCGCCGGACTTTTGCATATCGATCCAGCGTCATCCAGCGACCTCCTCCGGCGATCTCCTCCGGCGTCATCCAGCGGCTCCTTCGCCGGCGTCATCCAGCGGCTCCTTCGCCGGAGAAGAAGAAATCCAAGCGGCTCCTTCCGGTCTTCCGCTATGGTTCATTTGGGCCCCATCTCTCGGGAAGATTGCTCCACAAATTGGATTGCGGACAAGGTGTTGTTTCAGGCCAGTTTGAATGGTCCCAACTGTCATTCTTCGTCAAATCAGTGGATTGTTGATTCAGGTGCTACATCTCATATCACTGCTCACACCAGTCATCTTGATCAGGTACAACGTTATCGTGGTTCTGATTCTATTCTTGTTGGAAATGGTGAATCATTATCTATTTCTCACATCGGCCAATGTCATTTATCTGGATTCTCTGTTAATGATGTCCTTGTGGTCCCTAAGATTACTAGAAGTTTATTGTCCATTAGTAAGCTTACTCGTGATCTACCTGTCCGTGTTATATTTGATGCCGATGCATTTTCCATTGAGCACAAGCTTACAGGGGCGACAATTGGTAAAGGCCGTCATAGGTCTGGTCTTTATTTTCTTGAGACTGGTGATTCCAGTTTTTTAGGCGAACTACGCTCTACAAAGCTTCATGCTCCTTTTGAGAAGTGGCACTCTCGCCTCGGTCATGTGTCTCATGATACTATTCAGTTATTGAATCGACGGGGCCTTATTTCTGTTACTTCCGCTATGCCTGCATCTGTCAGTTGCTCTCCTTGTCAGATGGCCAAGAGTAGCCGCTTGCCCTTTTCCACTAGTGACAAGCGCGCTACTGGTTTATTGGATAAAGTACATTGTGATTTGTGGGGACCAGCTCCTGTTTTATCTGTCGGTGGTTTCTCTTATTATGCCATTTTCATTGATGATTTCTCGCGATTCACGTGGTTTCTTCCAATGCGGCATAAGTCGGATTTCTATGACACTTTTATCCAGTTTCAAAAATTCGTTGAGAATCAGTTTTCTGCTAGAGTTAAAATTTTTCAGACCGATGGTGGCACCGAGTTTACTAATCACCGACTTCAGGCTCATCTCATATCATGTGGCATTCACCATCAGATGTCCTCGCCTTATACACCTGCTCAGAATGGCCGGGCCGAGCGGAAGCATCGTCACATCACAGAGACTGGTCTTGCCATGCTTTTTCACTCTTCTGTGCCGCACTGTTATTGGGTGGAAGCTTTCTCCTCTGCGGTTTACACTATTAACCGTCTGCCTAGTTCAGTTATGAGTGGCAAATCACCTTTTGAGGTTGTTTTTGGTCATGTGCCTGACTATACCCTCTTTCACCCATTTGGTTGTCGTGCATTTCCATGTCTGCGTGCCACTGCTACTGATAAGTTTGCACCCCGATCCATTCCCTGTGTTTTTATTGGCTATAGCCCTCGTCACAAGGGCTTCCAGTGTCTCGACCAGACTTCCAGGCGCATCTATATCTCTCGGCATGTTCGTTTTGATGAATCTTTCTTCCCTTATGTCTCATCTCCCACGGACAGCCGTTCGATTTCAGATCTGGAGATTTCATCATTTTTTGATGGAACTGTTACTTCATCGATTGGGGCCACCACGCCTGTGTCTGTTCCAGCTGCCCCTCCTTCACCACCATCTTCCCTCTGGACGGCCGACCTAGACCCGGCTCCTCGCCAAACGCCCACCATTTCTCAGCCGCTGGCCAGCACTCCTCCGCCACCGTCTCGGCCACCGGGCACCCCGTCTCAGCCTGTATCGGCTATTCTTTCTCCGGTGACTTCCGACGGCCACTCTCCGGTCAGCACAGCTCGATCTTCCTCCGTATCATCAGCTGGTTCGACTCCTCCAGATTCGCCGCCCCAGCTTCGTACTCATCGGATGGCCACTCGGTCTTCTACTGGTGCCATTCAGCGGCGAGATTATTCGGATATTATTGCTCATGGTCTCACTGCTGCACTCCTCTCTCAGACAGAGCCCACTGATTATCGCTCTGCCCTTCAGGATCCAGCCTGGGTTTCCGCCATGGATGATGAGATGGATGCTCTTCGTGGTCAGCACACTTGGGATTTGGTGCCTCGACCTTCGAATGTCAATATTGTTGGCTCCAAATGGGTCTATAGGCTCAAGTACCGACCAGATGGCACTATTGAGCGTCACAAAGCTAGACTTGTGGCGCAGGGTTTCTCGCAGATTTCGGGTTTTGATTTTGACCACACTTTCAGTCCTGTGGTCAAAGCCTCCACTGTTAGGACGGTTCTCGCTATAGCCACTATGCGTTCCTGGCCACTTCATCAGTTGGATGTCAAGAACGCTTTTCTTAATGGTGTTCTTGATGTTCCAGTCTACATGAAGCAGCCCGTTGGTTATCAGGATTCTGTTCATCCAGACTATGTTTGTCGTTTGCGAAAGGCCATTTATGGTCTTAAGCAGGCTCCCCGGGCTTGGTTCCAGCGTTTCAGCAGTTATCTGACCCAGCTTGGTTTTCGGTGCAGCTCAGCTGATACTTCTTTGTTTGTCCTTTCGAGAGGGTCGTCGTTACTGTACCTACTTGTGTATGTGGACGATATCATTCTTACAGGCAATGACTCGACTCTTCTTCGTCAGTTCATTGATCGGACACACAGAGAGTTTGCGATCAAGGATCTCGGTGCTCTTCATTATTTTCTTGGTCTTGAAGTTTCGCCTACCTCCTCGGGATTACTGCTTGGCCAAGCAAAGTATGCTCGGGATATTTTGAATCGGGCTGGTATGTCTGACGCGGTACCTGTTTCTACTCCATTTGTTGCTGGTTCTCAGCTTCACAGCTCCACCAGTCCTCCATTTCGGGATCCTACACTTTATCGTTCTCTTGTTGGTGCTCTCCAGTATCTCACCATCTCTCGCCCGGATTTGGCATTCTCGGTCAACACGGTGAGTCAGTATCTTCAGGATCCCAGAGATGACCATTTTGCTGCCGTGACTCAGATTTTGCGGTATGTTCGTGGCACACTTCATTTTGGTCTCCGATTTTGTTCTGCTAGTACTCCTGATGTGCTAGGATACTCTGATGCCGATTGGGCTCGCTGTCTGGAGACTCGTCGGTCCACTTATGGTTATGCGGTTTTTCTTGGTGGGAATCTGGTTTCTTGGAGTGCCAAGAAACAACCCACTGTTTCCCGCTCTAGCACTGAGTCTGAATACCGTGCTCTCGCCAACACTGCCTCAGAAGTGGTTTGGCTCACTCATTTGCTTCGTGATCTTCGGGTTCCACTTTCTGGTTCTCCCCTGTTGTTATGCGACAACAGTAGTGCTATCTTCTTGGCTCAGATTCCAGTGGCGCACAAGCGGGCGAAACACATTGACATCGACTATCATTTTGTTCGTGAGTTGGTGACATCCGGAAAGCTGCGCGTTGCTCATGTTCCAACTTCTCTTCAGATTGCGGACATTTTCACCAAGGGGCTCTCTCGTCCGCTGTTCGAGTTCTTCAGATCCAAGCTGTGCGTCGGCGAGCATCCGACGCTTCGCTTGAGGGGGGGTGTTAGACTAAATCAGACTCCTGATTAGATTATGATTTATTCTGCTTAGAGTTCTTTCCTTATTATACCTCTATTGTATTCTCTATATATACAGTTATCAATAATACAATTAATTACGGCAAATCATTCTATCATGTACCCTCACTCAGTGGTGGAACTACACCAGGGCGAGACGGTGCGGTCGCCCCAGTAAAGTCCCACGAATTGAGGGAGTAATACTCTTCATGTGTTTATCCGCCCCGCCTCATTATAATTGAAAAGGCCAGAATTTGTCCACCCAAAAAATATTTGTGTAGTTCAGCCCCTCTCAATTTTTGTTCTGGTTCCGCCACTGCCCCACTCCTGGAAAAAAAAATGGAATGGGGGAGGTCAAATAAAGAAATATGATCAAAAGACTTTTTCTTGTTTTTTTTTATGGTAAAACTCATTTTGCATGGCTTGATCAAATGCTTCCAGCGTCAGCTACGAAGTCTTGAAAACTTTTGGGCTTTTCATTTACAGCATACTTTTGTCACAAATCCATAACAACTTTCGCATGGATAAAAATGATTCAGTCGGATAAAAGGAAACAGCACTTTCCCTAAATCCTAATCATAGCAATACCCTCGTGGTGCATGTGAGCTCCTTTTCATGGAACTACTGCTCATAGTGGATGATGCTTTTAGCCTTTAACAATGGTGGCAAACCCCTTTTAACAAATTTGAATGAAATGGAAAAGGGGATGTGTCACATCTCCATTCTCTCTCTTAAATTTTTTTTTAATACGATAGGGCTAAGAGTTTCTGAATCAATGCCGATCATGGGTATAAGAGCACTTTTTAAAAAATTGGGAGTTATAAGTACACTTACAATGAAAAAATGGAATCATCCGAGCATTTTACCCATCATGCATTTCCCATTTTATTGATTCCCGTGAAGAAACTAAATTGTCATACTTCCTCCATCCCACAAAAAATGACATGTTTACATTTTTACAATTTTCAATGATCTTGTTTCATCATCAATATCTTTAGTTACATAAAACAATTTTACATAGAGAAATTAATATTTAAATTTTCAGAGTAGGTATTAAGATGAATTTAATAATATCTCACATAATATTTTTAGTATAAATATATTAATTTATATTATGGTTAAAATAACCAAATTTATTTTGAAAAAAAAAAAGTAAACATGTGCAGAGGGAGTATAAAAAATGGTGGGAGTACCACTAGACTAGTGATTGGTATTTATGGAATTACACTTTGGGTGAATATCCCAAGTAATAAGTACAAAAGCAACCAAGAAATCGAATAAAATCTCCTTTCAAAGTTGCATTTTGGTTCATGTTCTTCAGGTCAAAGTTGAGTGAGGATGACAATGATTTAAGAATTGCAACCATGTTGTTGGAGCACATCCTAATACCATGTACAATTGCTATACAATTATTTTATTTTACTAAATATTTAATTTCTCTCATTCACATCATTAACTAAAATTACAAAGAAATCGTTTTATTTTTCTCTCCACAATAGTCGAAACCACTTTACAACCACTCCATAGATTCCACTTGATTTTCTCTATCTTATTCATTAATTTTACTTTTAATATTTAATTTAAATACATTTGTCTACCTAAAATAATTTATAATATGATATTTAATAATTCACTTTTAATTCAAAATTTAATTTCATTTTTATAATTTAATTTTAAAGTTCAATTTCATTTTTATTAAATTTTAAATGCAAATATTGAAAATTAAAAAACGAAGCAGAAATTTTTTTAAAAATCATAACAATGACAAAGGGCTGCAGTGGGAGAGAAATAAAATGAGAAGCAAACGAAAAAAATGAAAAAGGCCAGCAGTGGGAGAGAAGTAAAATGAGAAGCAAATGCAAATAAATACTGGATCGTTATATCAATTTATATTATTTAGTATATAATATGTATTTTTAATTTAATTTAATTAATTAAAATATGTTTAATTTAATATTAAATTAAATTTATTATTTACCACCACTACTGCCACTGTGCACCTCTGCCGTCGCCGCCGTGCACCACCACCACCACCATCGGTCTACTCTTCTTCTCCGGTATCCTCTGCCACCGCCGGTCTTCTTCTCCGGTCTCCTCCGACACCGCCGGTCTTCTTCTTCGGTCTCTTCTTCTTCTCCTCTTCTCCCCATTCTCCTCTTCTTCTCTGACCTGTTCTTCTTCTTCTCCGGCCCGTTCTCTTCTTCTCCGGTCTTCTTCTCTTCTTCTCCCCTTTCTCCTCTTCTTCTCCGGCCCGTTCTCTTCTTCCCCGGTCTTCTTCTCTTCTTCTCCATGTTATCCTCTTCTTCTCCGGCCCGATCTCCTCTTCTTCTCCGACGACCGGTCTCCTCTTCTTCTCCGACGACCGGTCTCATTCCCTTCTCCGGCTCCGGCTCTCTTTCCCTTCCTCGGCCCCCGCTCTCCTCTCCTTCTTCGGCTCTGGCACCTCTTCTTCTCCCGGCCTTCTCCGGTTCTCCAATTCTTCTTCCGATGCATTCTCTTTGGGAAGACTCGAACCGGGTCTCCTTCCCGAGATCCGAACTGGGTGGCGGTGGTGGCAGTGGTAACGGTGGTCTGGTGCCGGCGGTGGCGGTGGTCCGGTGATAACGTAACATCTACTCCGGCGTTGGCGCAGTGGTGGTGGTCCGACAGGTGGCTATCCCGAACCGGGGGGTGGCGGTCCGGCGCCGGCGGTGGTTTTTTGAGGGAATATCAATTTTTATTTTTTTTGTTTTGTTTTGTTTTTGATTTTTTGATTTTTTGATTTTGTTTTATTTTGAAAATTTAAAATTAGTATTATACATATATATATATATGTGTATTAGGGCGTAATATAGTAACACCCAAAAAGTAAGGGCAGCAGGCGGATGAGTATTTCTACCCATGAGCTAACAGACGGGCCCTCATCACATGGGCTCTGACAAAAATTAGAACTGGGCGCAGTTCCAGTTCAGAGGAAATGAGAGATGAATCCAATTTTTTAGAACCACTTTGAAATTTTCATTGTGGGATTTTAC
Organism: Rubia yunnanensis; assembly: GCA_037428765.1. Classification (NCBI taxonomy): domain Eukaryota; kingdom Viridiplantae; phylum Streptophyta; class Magnoliopsida; order Gentianales; family Rubiaceae; genus Rubia; species Rubia yunnanensis. The sequence continues at coordinate 101,596,473 of CM075067.1, read as the reverse complement.
CACTACTGGAAAACATGTGCATATGCACTAGTACAAAGGTATCGGTGCCTGAATTCCAGTGTTAATTATACCATTAGCACCGGCATAAACATATGAACAACGAAGTACCAGAGCCTTTGTAACTTACAGCACCGGAATAAACATATGGACGATGAAGTATCGGTGCCTTTGTAACTTAAAGCACCAGTAACCGAAAAAATTGTTGCTCAATACCGGTGCATTTGTGAAAATAAATAACAAATAAGATAACTGAGAGCACCGGTTATGCACGTACTGGTGCATAAAACCTGTTATACGATAAAAATCACGAGGGAAATTGGAAAATGCACGCGGGAACTTGGAATATTGTAGCACTGGCTTAGTTTTTAGTTGTAGCACCGGTATATAATTGGTGCTATTTATACATAACAAAAATTTGGGCAATAGTGCAATTTCAGCATTATGCAATCATGTCCATTTCGAGGATGTTCCATTTATCCAATCATGTCCAAATCGCATAGTTTTAAGCTTGAATTATGAAATTTCTATATGGAATTGCCAATTTTGGTTTTCGACAATTTCAAAATTCTTGGAGGGACCTAAGTATAAAAAGTAAAAAGTTCACTCGATCGTCCAAATTAAAATCTGCTCGAATGTAATGCTACATTATGAATCTGTAAAGTATATATCAAGACTTAATCAAAAATTTTAAGAATATATCTTCACAAAACACTACCAATAATCATCCCCGTTAGAACTTCATAACTTCTTAGTCATCTATAGTAAGATACTATAACGCATGTACTAGCGCTTTATAAATTTTCACTAAAAGTTACTTTTCTATTTCTAAACTTCAATTAACCCATGGATATCTAATATGAAATAAATCCGATTAAAAAATGATGGTGTAGCACATTTTTGGGCAATAGTACAATTTTAGCAAAGTTACGTACGAATCCATTTAGGGGACCCATCATACACAATTCCCGAACACGGGAATGACGGAATGTTTAATTGATTTCCAATCAATCCAATTACTTAACTACATTAACCGAAAAAATTATCAACGTTACTAGTCAGTGGATGAACAGTTTAGGGTGAAATTTTAAATTTTGGAAAGTATAAAACTAGCACTGGTATTTCAGCACCACTTGAGAAGTAGCCTCAGGCAGTTGCTCTAATTAATTTGAGCACCACTTGAGAAGTTATAGCACCGGTACTTAGGCATTTTTTTTATCTCCTTTCCTCCATGTTTCTAAAAAAAAATTCTGAAGCAGCTTGAGGCAACTGCGTTTACTAATATGAGCACCGAGTCAACTACTTGTAGCACCGGTAACTGTACATGTGCTTGATACTTAGAAATTTTTTAAATCCTTTCCTCTATGTTTCTAAAAAAAAATTCCGAAGCAGCCTGAAGCAACTGCTTTAACTACTTTTAGCACCAGTTTTTTTTACCGGTGCTTGAGACTTAGAAAAATCCATTCGTATTTGCTCTCGGGTTCCAAAAATTAAGAAAAAAATGCAACTATAAGCGGCATGGAGCAGATGCGTTATATACTATAGGCACCAGTATTTTGAATTCTGTACAGGTGCTAAGATGACTCATATATCTACCATTCATTTTTCTCTTTCATTAAATATCAACCGTTAAACTTTCAGGGTATCTATATAAACCCCTGAAACCCTACTATTTTCCCCACTTTCCTTAAACCCTATTTTGCTTCCCACACTGCCGCCACCACCAAGGCCTACCACCGTTGCCACCAAGACCTCCGACACCGCCGCATCCCCTTTGCTTTGCTGATGGAGGGCAGCCGCTGATGGAGAAGAGCATTCGCATTTGTTGATGAAGGGCAAAGGCATTCGCATTCACATACGATTAGCGGAATTATTCTTCTCCGCTGATGGAGGGCAAACACGAAGAAATTAGTAGACAAGCCCATTCTCCGCTGAAATAGGCTCCCTCGTAATAATCTATTCTCCCTCTTTCTTTGATTTCTTTGATAAAATTTGTCGTTATCTCTGATTAACAATTGTATACTGCGGCAGTGGTTACAGGAGGTGCAGTCGTCGCCGGAGGTCAACTGAAAGCAGTTGCAGGAGGAAGAAGGAGTAGCGACAACATGTTTGCTCAACTGAAATCCTTTTATATGAAATGAGTAAGATATATACTTTGGATTTTTTGTTCAAGAGAATTCTTTGTATACATGCCAGAGAATTGGGACATTATCATAAAAACCTTTGGATTTCTTGATTAATATATATTATGCATTTATAAAAAATAGCCCTTTAATTGTTTTTTTTTGAATTTTACACTCAACCTATAATATGAGTACAAATTGTTTATATGAATTTACGTGGTAGGATAATTAGAAGCAGTGTGGAGAAACACGGTTGTGGACATTACATTGTGGAGAAATACAGTTTTGATTATGAAATGAAGACTTGATGTAGGTAGTTTTTGGTTGTATTAAAGTTTAAGTACCAACACAACTAGTTAGTTTTCTACTCGTGTTTCAAATCAACTTGTTGCTACTTGCTCCCGGAGCTGGATTCCAGGGTCGTTTGTGGTCATTCGTTTCTCAACAAAAGAGTTGGATTTTGAAACTGTGCAACTCAATAGTAGTTCTATCTTCTAGGATACAATGACAATAAACAAGAGTTGCATTTCCTCTTATACCATTTCCTTTAGTTGTAATGTTATGTATAATCACGTTTTAGAGAATACAAATGAAAAACAAATGTCATGGGCAGATTCATAATGTAGGAATACCATGGTCAATAGTTTAATCATATCATGCGTAGTTGACGTTTAAATTGTAGTGATGTTACAATCTACGGGCTTCCGGAGCAAGGAGTGTTTGACATGGTTTGTTTAAACACCCCTTGCTTCGATTCCCCGGGAACTGCTTCATTTTGACATTTTAAATTACTAAGCATTAGTTAAAGGACACTGCATAGGTTGCGTTCGATTAATGTATTGCCTTCTAACTGTGTAATGCTTATAGCATTTGTAGAACTCTTCCATTTCAAATGTGGAGATTTTGTAGTCTAGAGCACCGAAAGAGGCATGGTGTGTTCATAGGTAAATGTATTTAACATTAAACTGTGTTGATGTTAAATTCATTGTTAAGACATATGTAAACACACCATGCCTCTTTCAGTGTACTTAAATGCTACATCATTACTACATTTGAAATTGTTTTGTTCGAAAATAATTAATAGATATTTTTTTTGTTGTACAACTCCGTAATTTAAATTGTGCAGAATTGGTTGATGTTTTGTTGATTTGTAGTTGATGTTTAAACTGTGAAGATGTTACAAGGAGTGTTTGACATGGTTTGTTTAATCACCTCTTGCTTCGGTTCCCCAAGAACTGCTTCATTTCGACATTTTAAATTACCAAGCATTAGTTAAAGGACACTGCATAGGTTGCCTTCGATTCATGTATTACCCTCTAACTATGTAATGCTTATTTCATTACAAAAAGTGTTGTAACATTTGTACAACTCCGTAATTTAAATTGTGCAGAATTTGTTAGTTTTTGGGATGTTTTATAGTTGATGATTAAACTGTTGAGATATTGCAGTTCACCCAGACCAAGGAATCTTGGAGTGTTTGACATGGTTTGTTTATACACTCTCTGCTTCTGTGGCTCGGGGAAACTGCTTCATTTTGACATTTTAAATGTCGAAAAATGCATTAGAATTTGTAATATGTTGAACATTTTGAATGAATGAAGAACTAGATTAAGGTTTAAAGGTCTTTTTCCATCCAGTGAGTTTAAAATCACTAGCTATATTTATTTTTATTTGTCGCCAAAATTCTAGCACCGGTATTTTGAACATATCCAAACCGGTGCCTATGGTTGGTGGGTTTACAAAAATTGGGCACCGGCAAGTGATATCCGGTGTTGGCTTAAATTTCTAGCATGGGTAACATATATCGGTGCCTATGTATCACATTACTAGCACGACTCACATACACACCGGTATAAAAATTCATAAAATACCGGTGCCTATAGTGGGAAAATACCAGTGCCTATGGGAGGTCCTCCCAACAGTGTACGATTTAACTTCGGTTCCAGAGTGATTCCAGTTTAGAATTGGAATCACTTTAAAACCCCCATTGTACATGCTCTAATATTGTAAATTTGTAATTCTAAATCTCTTGGTTCATTTCGTTCGGAATTAGTGTGAATGTATCCATGGTGCATAATTTGGTTACTTTTTGAACAAAACTCCCGTGCAATATAACCAGGGACAAAAATGGAGGTGGGGTGATTCAAAACATTATGGGTTTGTCTAGGGTAATACGCAAATATAATCTTATATGTTGGAGAAAGTGTAGATATAATTCTGAGTTAATTTTTAGTGTAAATATAATCTTAACTATTATGTATAAGTGCAAATGTAACCCTAAACCCACTATTCCGACAATGACTGACCATTTCTGGCCATTGACTGACCGAAAATGACCCAAATGCCCTTCTAACCTAATAAAAAATTTTAAAAGACAAAAATGCCCCCTCCAATCCACCACCAATCCTCCATCATCAACAATCTGCCACCACCACCACTGCTCCGGCTCCACCATCAACCAACCCTAGCCCCATCTCCTCCTCAGCTCAGCCAACCACCACCACCAACCCCTCTTCCTGCTCGCCACCCCCACGCCACCTCCGTCCACCATTTCTGGTGCCGCTCATCCAAGCACCAGAAAATCGAGAACCACCAACCATAAATGCTACGCATTTGATCTCAAACTCACTAGGAAAGCAGAAATGGCTCAGTTAAGCTATTGAAGACGTTGATAAACAGATTATCATTGGTGACAGATTCAATGTCCGGCCCGGGGAATTGTTTGTTGATCAGAATCCCCTGCAATTTTAAAAATCACCAAAAATGATCGATCTATTTCAACAAACGAACCAATCCACGCATTGCAAAATCTGTAATTGATTCGACTTGATTCAAAATTACCAGTTGGGGAACGCCGAACGGCCAGATAGTGTCGTAGGTAACGTTCCACGTGAAGAATCTGTATGAATTCTCAGCTTTTGCGGTGGCAGCGAGGACGAGCACCGCCGAAGTGCAGAACAGAGTTGTTGGCGGTGGTGGTGGACACAACAACATCATTTTGTGGAGACCCATCTACCAGAAAATCGAGACCCATCAGCCAAGGAGATTGATGGAACTAACTATTCTAGCCCCGCCTCACCAATCACCACCATCGGCTGGTCCAGTACGTCGTCGCCACTCCACCGCTACGCCGCTGTGCTCCACCGCCAATGGTAAAATACAAAAGACTTTGATACCATGATTTAAGGGTTTTAGAATTTTAGTCTCTGATACCATGATAAAATATAAAGGACTTTATTATGATGCACTGATATTAATCAATGGCTCATCTCATCAATAATGAGGATTACAATATACAAGGATACAACAAACTAAAGTCTAACGGGAATAAGATTATAAGTCTACAAGGAAACTACTATCTATAACTAATTCTATAAGGAAACTGATTCTCTAAGGTAACTACCATCTATAACATTTTCAAAGAGGAAAGGGTTTCTGTTGCCTTTAACAGAGAGGCTTATTCTGTATGGTGGATTCATATTCGAGTAGCAAGCTCCATGAGAGGACACCCGAGGCTTTGGGAGATGCATCAAGAATTTGCTGCGCTGGAAATGGATGGGTGATGAAATCCAGCCCCTACATGGTAGATAATAAGGTTGATGACGATGAGATCACCTTGTTGCTTTACAATCCGATAACAAACTCTACAATCTGCTGACCCTGTTAGATTGCATAATCGTCCGCCGTTCCTCTCTTCTCATTCACCATATATAGAGTACAATTAGAGTCCTATCCATATACAATAACTATAAACTAGGAAACCAAATATACTGCTAATGATGGACAATTAATATACAGCTAATACACCCCCTCAGTCAGAGCGGGAGGAGGACGGACGCTCAGGCTGGATCGAAAGCGAAGAAACAAGTGACGCGGCAGGCCTTTGGTAAAGATGTCCGCATATTGATAAGCAGCCGGAACATGAAGCACACGCACCGAGCCAATCTGAACTTTCTCGCGGACAAAATGGATGTCAAGCTCAACATGCTTGGTGCGCTGATGCTGGACCGGATTGCTGGAAAGATACACAACAGAAATGTTATCACAGTATACCAGTGTGGCACGCCGAAGAGGAACGTGTAACTCAAGCAGGAGATTTCGGAGCCAACTAGTTTCAGCAACAGCATTGGCAACACCTCTGTATTCCGCCTCCGCACTGGACCGAGAAATAGTCGCCTGGCGCTTGGAAGACCAGGAAACCAGGTTGTCACCAAGAAAAACACAGTAGCCGGAAGTGGAGCGACGAGAATCCGGACAGCCAGCCCAATCCGCATCAGTGTAAGCAGTGAGAGAGTCGGACCGAGACTTGGTCAAGTGAAGTCCATGATCAAGTGTACCCTTAAGATATCGCAGAATACGCTTGATCAGCTGCATGTGAGGCTCCCGAGGTGCGTGCATAAACAAGCAAACCTGCTGAACAACATATGAGATGTCAGGGCGCGTAATGGTCAGATATTGAAGGGCACCAGCAAGAGACCGGTACAGACCAGGATCGGTGATAAGTTCTCCAGCAGTGGCGCTAAGTTTGGCACCAGTGTCAATCGGTGTGGCCGACGAATTGCAAGAGGTCATAGAAGCCCGACCGAGAATCTCCTGAGCATACTGGCGCTGAGATAAGACCAAACCCGTGGAGGTGCGAACAACCGAAATGCCTAAAAAATGATGTAGAGCACCAAGGTCGGACATAGCAAACTCATGAGACAGCTCAGAAATGATGTCAAGCAGAAGGGTGGTGCTGGAGGCGGTGAGGACAATATCATCAACATACAAAAGTAGATACGCCATGTGGCCACCACGAGACAAAATGAATAGAGAATTATCAGACATACTGCTCTTGAAACCCCTGGATAACACAAATGTAGCAAATCTCTGGAACCATGCCCGGGGTGCCTGCTTGAGACCATAGAGTGATTTCTGAAGCCGACAAACATGCTGAGGCATTGACCGGTTGACAAAGCCAGGGGGCTGGTGCATATAAACCGTCTCCTGCAGGTCACCATGAAGGAAGGCATTCTTCACATCGAGTTGGTGAATAGGCCAAGACCGAGAAACAGCCAAGCTTAGAACCGTGCGAATAGTGGTAGGTTTAACCACAGGGCTAAATGTTTCGTCACAGTCAACACCAACCTGTTGAGTTTTCCCGTTGACCACAAGCCTGGCCTTGTACCGCAGGAGCGAGCCATCAGAGTGGAACTTGTGACGGTAGAGCCACATGCACCGAATGACAGGGGCATCGATGGGGCGAGGAACCAAATCCCATGTATGATTATCCATCAAAGCGCGATATTCGTCCTGCATGGCAGTATTCCAGTTCGGGTCCTGTAAGGCAAGATGAGGGGATTTGGGAAGTGGCGAGAGGGAGGCGGTGTTTGTGGAGATCAGGGCTCGGGGCTTGAAGATGCCGTTCATGGCACGGGTGGTCATTTTGTGGGAGGGACGTGGTGCAGGCGGAGGGCATGGAGGGCTTGTTGCGAGAGGCCGAATGGGAGTGTGGGGAGAGGAAGCCGTGCCGAGTAGTGAAGGTGGGGGCTGACCGTGGTCAGCGGCACGGCCGAGGTCCTGATCGGGCACAGTGGGGACTGGCGATGGGGTTGGCAGGACCGTGGTAGCTCGGGTGGGAGTAGGTATGTGATCGGGAGAGAGAATTGAGTCAAGGAATACGGGGGAAATAGGATCAAAGGCCGGATCAAGGAATTGGTAAGCAGCCGGGGTGACAGGGATGGATTCAGAGAATGGAAAGACAGATTCATCGAATGTAACATGGCGAGACAGAATGACCTTGCCTGTAGAGACATCTAGACAACGATACCCCCTAAAATTGGATGGATAGCCAAGGAAAACACATCGAGTAGACCGAGGGGCAAGTTTATGAGGAATTTTGGCGGATAGATTGGGGTAGCAAGCACACCCGAAAACTCGCAGATGGTCATAAGATGGTTCTTTGAGGTAGAGGACTGAGGAAGGAGATCTAAATTGGAGGATTTTGGTTGGCAGAATGTTGTGAAGGTGAGCGGCTGTGTGTAATGCTTCCACCCAAAATGTAGGTGGAAGGGAAGCATGGTAGAGGAGAGATAACATGATTTCATTTAAGCGCCGGATCATCCGCTCCGCTTTACCATTTTGGGAGGAGGTTTGTGGGCAAGAAAATCTGAAAACAAGACCATGTTTTGCGGCAAAGTCATGAAAAGATGAGTTGTCAAATTCCCGACCAAGATCACATTGAAAAGATTTTATGGACCGTTGAAATTGAGTGTGAACAAAGGCATGAAATTGTACAAACTTGGAGAACACCTCGGACTTAAATTTTAGGGGATAAACCCACACAAACTGAGTAAAGTTGTCAATGAAAACCAAATAGTATTTATAATTGCTTTTACTCAAGAGTGGCGATGTCCATAAGTCACTATGAATAATATCAAAAGGAGCAACAGTGCTAGAAGTAGAATCAGAAAACGGTAATCGCTTAAGTTTACTGATTTGACACGAATTGCACACACTAGAGCTAGGCTCTTTATTAACACAAATGCGAGAAACAGAATGCAAATGACGAAGGATAGGATCACCCGGGTGACCAAGGCGGGAGTGCCAGAGACTTGGAGCAAGGGCAGCGAATGACTGAGCCGAACTCGGAGAACCGTGACTCGATGGCGGGAGTGGAGATAATGGGTATAAGTCGCTGGCACTATTGCTCCGCAAAAGGATCCCCCCAGTCTGAAAATCCTTCACAGAGAAACCATATGGGTCAAATTCAACAGAAACAAAATTGTCTTTGGTAAATTGGCGGACAGAGATTAGGTTTTTGACAATTTGCGGGGTATGTAAAATATTGGTAAGGTGAAGTGTTCGGGAAGGGGTAGGGAGGGTGGATGAGCCAGAACCAAGAACCGGAATACTATTGCCATTACCAACAAGTATAGAACGAATATTGCATGCATTTGATGGAAAATTAATTGTACCTGAATTTGCGGTTATGTGAGACGTGGCGCCCGAATCCATGTACCATTGCGGATCACCACCCGGCGGAAGAGAACCCGCCTGGAAAGCTTGGCCGAAGGAAGTCGGCTGAGGAGGCTCAAATTGAGCGAGGTTGGCCTGACCGAACCTGGGACGAGGTGACATCGGCCGAGCGGTGGGCGGTAGTGGCTGTTGTCGTGAAAACGCCGAAGACCAGGGCTGCCAGGCGGACGACCAGCCTGGGGCAGTGGGGTATGGCGCCGGAGGAGGACTCCACTGGGACACCCAAGGCGGCGGGGGACCCCAAGGCGCCGAGGCGGAATGATGTCGACGACCTCGGTGCCGATTGCCTCCGCGAAAACCGCCGCCACGGAAGCGCCCGTGACGCTGTCCAGATCCGGCAGCATGCGGTTGAGTCTCAGGCAGACCCGGTGCCCGCTGTGTTGGCACAACCATGGCAGCCGCGGGTTCGTCGCGTCCGGCTCGGCAGTGCTGCTCCAACTCGAGCATGCTCCGGGCAGTTTCGAACGAGGGCATGGTCTGGTGAACATAAGAGGCAACCGTGTCGAATTCCGGTGGTAGGCCGCGAACCAACTGAAGTACCAGTCGTTGATCATTCACCGCGGCATCAACATCTTTTAATTGTCCGGCCAGCTCGCGGAGGCGCTGGCAATAAGCCTCAAGGGACGGCATAGAAACCAGTGTGAGATTATTAAATTCGTGTTCTAGGGCCGCTGCACGGGCGCCCATATTGTTGAGAAAGATGTTCTGGACGCGAGTCCAAGCATCATGAGCGGTGGAGTCGTCCTCAAGCACACGAGAGAGAAGATTCGTCCGTCAGTGTTCCGTAGATCCATTGAAGAACGTGGGCGTCGATTTCACACCAAGCGGCATAGGAGGCATCGCCCGGGGAAGGAGGTGTTGTGCCATCAATATGAGCAAGAACGTTGTATCCTTTGGCGTGGAGCTTGAAGAGGCGAACCCAAGTCGCGTACGTGACCTTGGTACCATCCAAGACACGAACCTTGTTCTGGATGTTGGTGACCGTGAAAACGGGATGAAGGGAGGGTTTCGGCGGTGACGAGGTGGAGCCGGAGTCCGTGGTGTCGTCGTTATTGATGATAGCCATGGGGAGGGTTGCCGTAGCAATCGGAAAAGAAGAGAGGAAATATTAAGATTGCCGTAGCAATGGGGAAAGCAGGGAAAGAAAATTTTAAGATTGCCGTAGCTCTGATACCATGTTAGATTGCATAATCGTCCTCCGTTCCTCTCTTCTCATTCACCATATATAGAGTACAATTAGAGTCCTATCCATATACAATAACTATAAACTAGGAAACCAAATATACTGCTAATGATGGACAATTAATATACAGCTAATAGACCCAATATGCCTACAAATGATTTACACTTCATCCTTAGCTTTGGGTATAACAACATCCCCATGGTTGATGCAATATCACTTGATTCTCCCCCAGCTTTCCATGGCATTCGCGCATCTGACACTTACGAGAGTGACCAAAAATTGAAGAGGAATGCGTTTATTATGGAAAAAGGATGCGAGGAGTGCAAATTGTTGGTGCGACGATCGAATGTGGATGTTGTTTTAGCAAGTGGTGTTTATTACTTTATGGTTGGTGATGGAAATCTTGCATATACTTCGCCGGTAGGAGATGGTGCGTTTAAAGGGAAGATCCAAAGCTTGCAGTGGATCATCGTTGGAGCAGTATTTCTCGGTAGAGGCAGCAACGGTGATCAATCTAGGCAAAGAGTGGAAATGGCTGAGAGCTTTCAAGTTCAACGAATCCGACATGGTTTGGGATGAAATCAAGAAGCTGGAAAACAAAAGGCTCCAATTTCATGGAGCCTTGGAATTCGATCAGCAGTAGTAATTATAATCAGCAACTGCTGGAGCCTTGGAGCAGTAGTAATTATAATCAGCAGCTGCTGGAGCCGCCAAACGCATCTCCGAACAGGCTGTCCTCTTCAGTACGATCATCTAACCCAGGGGCGGAACCAGAAATTTTTTTCAGGGGAGGCTGAAAAAATTTCGGCGTCCGGCATGCAGAGGCGTCCGGCGTCCGGTTTATGTAAATTGATTTATTTTTCATCGATTCAAATTCAATTTAATAAAATATCCCTAATTGATAATTAACAAATGAAAATAAAAAGTTCATAAAATCATATTCATCTAAATTCAATTTAACAAATATCCCTAATTGATAATTCCATAAACCGATTATGACAAATTGACAATTTCATTGTCACATACAATTATACAAAATAAATCAAACAATTATAATTTCAACTAAATTCCAACTAAATTCCAACTAAATATGCAATTCAACTAAATCAATTTATGCAATTCAACTAAACTTCAACAATCATATATAATACAACAATATAAATTCAATTCAACATCCAATCTAGAAATCATGTTCACATTATACATATATTTTAGTTTTGAAGAAATAAATTAAAAAGACAATAAATTATAAACCCTAAAATTAATAAATATTAGCATAAAGAAAAGAGAAGACTTACCGTGGTTTCAGGTTTGGAGAGGCGGCGGGACGAGGCAGGCAAGCAGCCGGCGGTGGCGGACGGCGGTGGTGGACGACGGTGGCGCGGCGGCGGCGACGGGCTGAGGCTGAGCGAGTGAGCAGAGGAGGAAGGAGGAGTGTTGTGCAGTGGTGCTGTCCTTCTCGTCTCCATCTTTTAAAGGTTGGATTAATTGGCTATTGGATTGGGCCAAGTTTTTGGCCCAATCCATTTCTAATTTCTTTTTTTTTTTCGTATTACTTAGTGACGTGAAACGACGTCGTTTAAGTACTTAGGTATAAAAAAAATAAATCCAAACGAAACGACGTCGTTTTAGTATGTATCACTTTAAAAAAAAAAGAAGGCCGCAGCGCGGCCTTCTTCTCCGGCGAGCAGGGCTTGCCGCGCCGGAGACGCGCTCCTCCGCGCCGGAGACGCGCTCCCACCTCCTCCAAGCTCCGGCCGGCGACCGAGGTAGGGCTGGAGCCCTACCTCGCGTATCAATAGATCCGCCAATGATCTAACCGTTTTTTTTTTTTGAAAAATTATAATTTCCCTGTTTCATGCGTGCATGGAAGGTTAAAATACAATTAATAAGCACGGTTCAAGCAATCTGATGTGTCACACGGGGTCACGAGTACACTCGCACACTCGCTGTCATTGAAAAGAATGAGTCTCGTCGTGGACATCGTTCCTTAGTGTGTGGATTAACGAGCATGTATGGAGCATGTGCTAATGCTGTTATCACGAAGGGCAAAACAAGAGGAGAGCATGGAAACATGTACAACAGACTAACACCTAACCAAAACAGGAGAGTGCCCATCTCAGACTGCACTATGTTCTGCATTTTTCATTTTTTGGTTGGATGAACCAGCATTACTTCTATTATCTCTCAAACCAAACTTAAACAAAGACAGATATTCTGCAGATGAAAAGTTGTTAAAAGTTTCCAAAATATCGCGAATAGTTCAACTTAACACGGGCGGATATGCACGGGGTTGAAGGAGGTTCTAACCCCCACCAAGAAGAAACATAGTAATTTTAAATATTTCCTCTTCAGTCCCCGCTGGAAAATAAATTGAGAGTCAGTTTAAAAAAAAAATCCCTATTAGGCAGAGCCGGGAAATATTTCTAACGGGAGCTAGACTTAGCTCCCACTAGAAATCTTTCATGGCTCCGCCCTGCAACTTAGAGTCTGAGGACAGATACATATAATACAACTAGTCAACACAAATTCTTTATAAGAAAAAGTAATTTACTGATTGTAAAGACATTTGTTTTCATGACAACGGTGCTGGACTAGTCAAACTTTACAATGTTCAGACAACTCAAAACATAAAAACTACCTCAAATTTGTTGCATATCCTTTCCAAAAAAATAGCCAGTTCCAAGCTTCTCGGAACCATTATGTTAAGCTGAGGGCCCTCAATCCAAACACCAAAAAAGTCGTAGAAAATTTAGCACAACCTCCAGATTCTAATTCCATCCTAACCTCAGATTATTTGCCCGTTTTAGCTCCATGCCATCTTCTTATATCCCATCTTCCATAATCAGGCTCTAGGGGGGACTTTTCCTAGGCAGCTTGCCATTGCATTAATCTCCACAATGCAGGCATATAGCTGCTACGCTATCATTTCCGTCTTCGCGATCCTATCCTTGTTGTCCCCGTTGTCTGTTTCCATCTCCGATGAAGAAGCATCCATCATTTCCAGGCGCCAACTAGCGCATTTGGCCGAGAGTGGCGACTTGCCTGATGATTACGAGAAACGCGTGGAGGTAGAGTACAAATTCTCGAATTCCAGGCTCAGGCGCGCATACATTGCGCTCCAGGCCTGGAAAAGCGCGTTCTACTCCGACCCCACCAATTTCACGGGAAACTGGGAGGGGCCGGAGGTGTGCAAATACAATGGCGTGTTTTGCGCTCCTTCACTCGATGATGAAAACACGACGGTCGTGGCAGGAATTGACCTGAACCACGCGGACATCGCCGGGTATCTCCCTGTTGAATTAGGGTTGCTGACGGATTTGGCACTCATGCATCTCAACTCCAACAGGTTCTGTGGGATTGTACCTAAGAGCTTGTGCAAACTTACGTTGTTGCATGAGTTTGACATCAGCAACAACAGATTTGTTGGGGGATTCCCAGAAGCTGCACTTTGCATGGAGAGTTTGAAGTATTTGGACATAAGGTACTACTTCGGTTATCTTGCGTTTCCATCTTAAAATAAATTAATACCATTTAGAGGTGACTTATGATTTTATGTACGTGTTACTTTATCAGATACAACAACTTTGAAGGAGAATTGCCTTGTGGGGTTTTCCAAAAGCAATTTGATGCGATCTTCTTGAACAACAATTGGTTCGATTCTTACATCCCTCAAAACATCGGAGAATCTCCTGTGTCGGTTCTCGTCTTCGCAAACAACCATTTCAAAGGATGCATTCCGAGCAGCATCGGCAATATGTCGAACACCTTGGACGAGATCAACTTCCACAAGAACAAGCTCTCCGGTTGCCTTCCAGGGGAAATCGGGCAGCTCGGAAACGCCACCACCATTGATTTGTCGTACAATTCGCTGTCAGGGCTATTGCCGAAGTCGTTCTCCGGCCTCGGAAAGGTCGAGGAATTGGACGTGTCGCATAATACGCTCACGGGTGTGGTTTCGGATGCGATCTGCAAATTGCCCACCCTTTCGAATTTCTCGATTGGGTACAACTACTTCAACGGAGAGGATGGATCTTGCTCGCCGGGATCCCGCCGGGACATGACGGTGGATGATCGGAGCAATTGTTTGCCGGGAAGATCGAACCAGAAAGCCAAGAAGCAGTGCAAGTCAGTGGTGAACAAACCGGTTGATTGCGGCAAGAGTAAATGCGGCGGCGGAAGCAGCGGTGGCGGTTGTGGAAGACCGTTGTCGAAACCACCGGTGTCGAAGCCGCAAAGCCCACCATCTCCGGCAAGCCCTCCGATGCCAAAACGTAAAAGTCCCCCACCGCCGGTGGTTAGGAGTTCACCGCCACCGCCGCCTGAGGCTGAGCCACCAAGCAGGGTTAGTCATAAACCAAGGGTGCGTTCACCGCCACCACCGCCAGTCTTTTCGCCTCCACCACCGGTTCACTCACCACCACCACCGGTCCACTCACCTCCACCACCGGTCCACTCACCACCACCACCGGTCCACTCACCACCACCACCGGTCCACTCACCACCGCCACCAACACCAGAAGTGGAGCCTCCGTACAGAGTCAGTCATAAGCCAAGGGTGCGTTCACCGCCGCCACCAGCCCACTCACCACCACCAACGGTTCACTCACCACCACCACCGGCTCACTCACCACCGCCACCGGTTCACTCTCCACCGCCACAAGTTCACTCACCACCGCCACCGGCTCACTCACCACCGCCACCGGCTCACTCACCACCGCCACCGGTTCACTCTCCACCGCCACCAGTTCACTCACCACCGCCACCGGCACCAGAAGCAGAGCCTCCGTACAGAGTCAGTCACAAACCAAGGGTTCGTTCACCACCACCACCAGTCCACTCACCACCGCCACCGGTTCACTCACCACCTCCTCCAGTCCAATCACTCCCACCACCACCACCACCACCAGTATTTTCTCCGCCGCCGCCAGTCCGCTCACCACCACCACCACCAACTGCTTCTCCACCGCCACCACCTCCATCTTTCGAACCCGTGATCCTTCCACCAATAATCGGAGCGGAATACGCAGCACCACCACCACCCATCTTCCAAGGCTACTAAATTGAAGTTAGAGAGGCCCAATTCTCGAAATTTCCAACGCTTCAGTTTCATTCTCTGTTAGCTCACAGTTGATAATCATATGTTCAGAAAATGAAGCAAAATCCCAATGTCATGCATGCTTTGTATTTTAAATCTCAGACAAATACTAAAGGTGTTGTAAATCTCAGACAAATACTAACGGCGTTGTGCGTACAATTTATCGCCAGCCTCATTTAATTTGTTCACGTTGGAAAATAATTGTAAAATAAGTTGAATTTTATCAACTTTTGGGATTCGTTTTGATTTGCGCTCGAACTGAATTAGAGTTAGTGGACATCGTTTTTGGATTCTTCTTTACGAGTTCTATAAAATCGACCGTTTAAACACTTAAAACGGATAAAGAGTAAATGGGATATGAATGCTCAAAGAGTTACTCTTGGGACAACTATAAATGGAGCCTCGTTGACAACTTATTCCTTTCTATGAGTTCTCAACTAACTCTTGATTCAAATTCTTCGTCAAAAAATCGGTTCATTCATTTCGTCAAAGAATCACAACTCTTATCACATTGACCTTACGTAGTCAACATCGATAATTCTTGTAGAGAGTAGTGGTCTCATGGTACAGTGTCTATGCAAGACACATCGTCATTGATATGGCTTTACACTACACCAATAAGCATACACATGTTTTGGTCGTCCTGGGATATCCATCTCTAAATGGCATAACTTCCCCAATCTTGTCCAACACAATGGACTTATATTCCTCTATGAATCTAGCAAGAGAGAATCATTTCTCTACACCACGAGTCTCACACATCGCTTCTTTCCAAGGATCATTTATGGATTACTCATGTATCGTCTTAATTTCCATTACAAGCACTGTCTAATGTACATTTTGATTGGTACTAATGACTCTTGAGTACTCTTCTTAAGAGACAACTCACCTTTACAAAGGCAACTCATAATGTTAGAGTCATTACATTGAATACGACACATCTTTTAGAGACTCAATCATCGTATCAATATTCCTATCAAAGTGAAAAAATCATCAATACAACAACATAAATGACATGGTCACTTTTTGTGTCCCTTAGCGTATATATCATCATCAAACTCACTGATTCAATATCATTGGCTAAACAACAATTTAGTTTGGTCAAATGATGGGTCGTTTAGGAGCATTGAGCTTTTCATATTGCTCTATTCTGATTTTACTATCTAAATCTCCAAATAAATGTTTAGGTCCATTAGATGTACTTCTAACTTTCACAAAGCCTTGATAGCAAGTACCATCATCTTTGGACTCATTATTGCGTCTGAGAACACCCATCAAATACACAAATATACTTACTAATCATTGAATCAACTAGTGCTCTAGTGATTTGCACTCATGTGGTAGATCAATCTCTCTACTGATCGTTGTTTTCCACAAACATCGTTTCATGGAATCTCGTTTCCTTTGTTGGTTTATCCTCGATCCTTAATGATTCCATCTATAAAGTCTTAAATCCATTTAAGATAAATCGGGACCTCTATCTAAAATTTCCACAAAATACACTTTCCATCAAGATGTATATCTAATTTCCGTATATTTCTTGTGAATCTCAAGAAATTGATAGCACTTTAACACTGTGCATATCTAGTAAAGATACTGTTTAAGTATTCCTTTTACTACCTTCACAATACGCCAACCCCTACATTCGAAAGAACTTGTAGGATTGCTCTATGAGGAGTTTTATTTTCCTCCTTATTGTGTTGTCGTATTTAAAAGATCGCCATCCAACGTAAAGGCTCCACTACATCGCTTTGATTATTTCTAGCGATTTTGTTCAACCACCACATTTAGTTAGTGTAAGTACATAAGAATGACCATGCAAAAAATCCTACATTATGAATCACATTCACCAAAGGATTATACGTATCCGCCTTCATGGCCACTTATAATCACAAATGGTTTTAATGCATTGCGCAAGTTGTTTTTTAAATTTTACGTCTACCACTTTGGACAACATTATTTTGTCCACCTCAATGACTTGTAAAAGTCTCGTTTGTTCAAATTTTAATCAAACACCGGGTTCTTACCCATAAATTTCCTTTAGGGATAGTTCCTTTAAAAGTCATAACAATATCGTATATTTTACTGCGAAAGTCTCTCTTATTCCTCCAATATTCTTGAAATTATAGATGACTAAACTTCTCAATCTCGATTAACCATTCATCACATCATGATTACTATCACAACAGTGTAGTATCAGGTAATCAATGATTCAGTTAATTATCCAATTTAGGGATTTCTCTAATATATCTTATAGTGCAAATTTTTCCAATTCTATAGGTACAATGTGAGTTTACTAACTCCACACAAATCTCATACCCATATTCAAGTCAAATTTAAGTACAAATGCACTTGACTTCTAGACTTCTCAAATCAAGTTTGAGTGCTTTTTTGCTAGAAACACATTCGAGTCAATTGCTCAACTCGAGTTTGAGTTCTTATATTCCCAACTCAATCCATTCGATTCTAAGTCTCTCATATCGACTTTTCTTCTTAAGTTATTCCTATCAAAATTCATATTATCATTGATTTTTTTAGGTTTTCATCTTCCCCCACATTTGGTTGATTTCATTTAACATCCCCACACATGTCAAGTTCCTTAGAACCTCGTGTCTTGGGGTCCCTAGACCAAATATTTTAAGACTCTCTTATCTCAGAATTGTTAGATTTCCAACCAAAATCTAGAAATTTGACCAAATATCTCGAGATTTCCAATCTCACAGTTCTTAGATTTTTCAACCAGAAACTAGAGATTTGACCAAAAGTCTTGAGATTCCCAATCTCGAGATTCTTAGATTTCTCAACCAAATTCTAGAGTTTTTCCCAACAATTCTTAGATTACAAGTAATCAAAATTCTCAGCATAGTCACGACAACTCATGCTTAAGGGTTTATCGTCATGGTTCATAAAACCAATACCTTAGACATAGTTATAAACCAGTGTCTTCACATTCAATTTTTCTAGGTCATACACAATAACCAAAATATGTCAAACGCTCGAGCATTCATGCTCTTTTCAGTTAATGTACAACTTTCTAGAGTTATAATCTGAATGGTTAACGAAGCTCAGTCTTTATAGTTTTCCATCAGTCAACTAAGCCGATCTCCGTAGTTTTCCATCAATCGACTAAGCCAATTAATCTCATGCACATATTCCAAATCACATAAAATGATCATGCACTTTATTTTCATATAATTTTGGAACCAACCATTTAACAAGAATTGCATTAATCTCGGTTGACCAACTAAGCAAAGCCAATTACCATAACATTAATCACGCCAAAGCCTTAATCAAATCATTGTCAATTGGCAAGTATGTGGATCATTACCCACTTCCCTTTGTTTAATATCAACAAAAAGGCAACAACATATTACATTTAACCACATCCGGATCCTTTGAAATACATTAGTTCCATTCAAAAAAAAATTCGCATATTACCCGAGTCACACCATAAATCAGCAAATTGATTTTCAAGAAATAAAGACTATATTTCAAGACAGGGAAACTCAATTTGGGTAAATTTAAAGAAGTTTTATATACATACCACCATACCATATATTTTTCATGTATATTAAACATTTGAATTAAAATTTGTAAGTATACCATATATTTTTCATGTACATTGCACCTTCGAATTAAAATTTGAAGGTATGAAAAAAATCTAATGCATATAATATTTCTGTATCATCAGAGCATCAACATACACATAGGTAAAGAAACATATTTTTTACATTTAGAAGATAATTCAACCAACTTGTAAGTTTCAGTGGCATACTTGTATTTTCTCAAAAGACTGTATCAATCCATCCATTTATGAACAAGCAAACATTCGGTTTTGGTAGAGTCATAGTTCGACTCCCCTCCATCCGAGCACGTTTCTCGGAGATATATATCTGTATATACTCAGAATCACCCATGCATACACATAAAAAAAATAAGTATATGTATCGCATATAAATATTATGTAGAATATTTTCAAACCATAAATTACAAAAATTCAAAATTAAATATTTGAACCATAAATACTCGAAAGCAATTGAGCATGCAAATTGTTATATAATTTTGCATGTAAATATTTATGTAATATTTTGACTATTCCAAATTTTAAATATGCAATTGGAACATATTGTCTCAAATTAAACATCCAATTGTCACAAACTGGCCTGCAAGTATTAATCTGACATCCAGTTGTGAAGTATATAAAGGGTGCAACTTGATTCAATATGATGCACACAAATAACCGAACCAAATTTTCTTAGTTAAAGATGCAAACAAGATTCGGTTTATACAGTACGTAGCATGCAATTTCAATAAGACTCGAGCATGCATTATGCATAATTCCACCATAAGCAATTTCGATTAAAAAAATTTGTGGCATGGAATTTTTTTTTTAATCAGAGCATGTATACTAACAATGCTATATTCCACTATAGCTCGGGCATGCATCATTTTGTACAACAATTTAATCGACATGCATATTTTCATTTCAACATGCATATTTTCATTTCGACATGCATAATATATTTCAATTAACTATTTAGTCGAATATTATCATGCAACTTCTAATTAAATATGAAGTATACTTCATGCGATTAATTAAAAATAGGCATATAGTTCAGTATATGACATGCATATTGAAGCACATAATTCGCAATTTCAAATTAGGCATAATTTGCCAGGCATATAAGTCGCATGACATATAATTCACAATTCCAATCTAGGTATATAAGTCGCATGCATTGCATATAATTCGCATACGTACATGCGATTTTATCGAAATAGACATTAATTTTGGCGTGTAATTTTTTGACTAAATTTAATACACGAGCAATTTAATATAAGTAAGAATAATAAAATTTTATTAATTATTCACGCGTACAATTGTAAAGCTTAAAATACAATTAATAAGCATGTTTCAAGCAATCACATGTATCACACGGAGTACACTCCGTGTCCTTGAAACGAATAAGTCCTTGAAACGAATAAGTCCAGGTCGTGGATATCGTTACCTGGATAAAACTATAGAATGTAATTTTAACTAGTACAATTACCTCGGAGTCACAACAAAGCCCAAAGGACTATCACCGACAACGACAGTATAAAGAGGATAAAACTCAAGTTTAGAAGTAGAAACAAACTTGAGAATGATGCGGGGTTTCTGTCTAACATAGAGACTCTATTTATAGTTGTCTAAGAAAACCTATGGAAAGATACGCGGAAGATGTGATTCTCGTAATCAGAGAAAATATTCTCTAACCACCAAATATTTTACAAATATTTGGTAAGATTCTGGAAAGATAAGAATGATAAGAATATCTTATATTATTTATTATGATTAACCACGTATCAAATCTCATATATTTCACACGTGATTCCAATAATCTTTGTTACGCGGTTAGGGCTTTCCAGAGACTCCCACACAATCCAAACGTATTTTAGAAAGTTAAAAATTTTAAAAAACTTATTAAGTGTGAATGAATTTTCGCCTAAATTTTCATTCCAAATGTGACTCTTTGAGCATCCATATCTCATTCACCTTTTATCCGTTTTGAGAGTTTAAACAGTTAATTTTATAGTACTTGCAAGGGAGAATCCAAAAACGACACCCACCTACTCTAATTTAGTTCGAGCCCAACTCGATACGAAGCCTAATGTTCAAAATTCAACTTGTTTTACAATCATTTTCCAACGAAACCTCGCATCATTCTCAAGTTCCTCCCTATTTCAAAACTTGAGTCTTATCTTCTTTTGTCTTTGTCGGTCATAGTCCTTCGTATTTTGTGTGACTCCAAGGTAATTTTACTAGTTAAAATTATCTTCAATGGTTTTATCATGGGAAACGATGTCCACGACGGGACTCATTCGTTTCAAGGACAGCGAATGTACTCGTGATTCCATCAATACGTGTGATATATGTGATTGTTTGAAACGTGCTTATTAATTGTATTTTAACATTTCCAATTATACGCATGAATAATTAATAAAATTTTAATAATCTTGCTTATATTAAATTGTTCGTGTAATTTCGTTATTTAATTTCCACATATTTTATCAATATACGTTCAACCGGTCATAGTTCGCTTCCTTTATGTTAAAAATGCACAATTAACTTATAAACTAAATATATATCTTGCTAAGTTGCTATAAAAGTTGATAGATTATCTGAATGGGAAAATGAATCACTTACGAGTTAATTATCAAAACCCCGAATTGTATTTAATTCCCGATCACATAAATGGTTACCTTACTCAAACGGTGGTCTAAAACAATTACTTTTCTTAGAGACAAGAAGCCCTGCCAAAGGCCAAATGTCAATAAAATTGTTCCAGATTTTGTGATCAGTTGTATATATTCCGTCTGAAATTAACTTGTTTACCGTATTTGAGGTACTACTCTCACTAGCTTAATGAACGAAACTATTTATGTGAAAATACAATCGATGGATATATTTCAAATTAATATTTATTGACTTTTTTTTAATGGAAAATAAAATATATATTGACATGTTAGTGGTTGACAAATGCCGTACGCATATCCTAAACACATTCGATGCCTTTATTTACTCTTTATGTTTCATTGTATTATTTTTTAAGTTGCTGAGGAAAACGGTAATAATATTAGGGAAAGTTTCAGGAAATGCGGCCTTTCCATAAGTTTAAGGGCAGTCCTCAGGGGCATTTGCCTTAAATTTTGTAATTTTTTATAAAATTTAAATATTACATTTTATAAGTTAAAACAAGTAATATTATGTATTTGAAGGTGAAAATATAAAGATATATGATATATAAAAATATTTTTAAAAATTTTAAATTTTGTATGTAATTTAAAAAATACAATGTATAAGGTAAGAAATAAGTGGTCTGTCCATAAGCGTATGGACAGGCCGCCTGTCAGGAGACCCACTCATAATATTATAACATCTTTCAACATTGTAAAAATTCTGAATAATTTTATGAAGGAGAATGCAGATTTGCCAAATTCTATTATTTTTCAAAGTATAATATACATTAAAAAGTATATGTTGAATAATATTATAACGATGTAGAATGCAAATTTATTAAATCCTAAAATTATTTTAATAAGTATAATATACATTCATGAGAAAATCCCTTGTTCAAACGACTAGGGTTGGACCATGAAAAATCTCATCTCAATAAGTTTCAGAGTCGAATTATAAATATTTATACATTACGGTACATTTTAAAAATATTCAAAGTTATCAGAATCTTATTACAATAAACAAAAATAAACATCAAATCACCTTAATTACATCATTATAAAATAACTTTTTCTAACTGTTAGTCCGTGTAAACAAGATTTTGTGTACATTCATTATAATTTATAAAGTATATGTTGAAAACTGTTACAATGTAGATTGCAGATTTATCAAGTCCTATTCATTACGAAGTATATCTTTAAATATCAAATTTTAAAATCTAATTTTATACATTGACGGTTGTATGATTCATTCGAACATGGGGTGCTCATGGGCGGGTATACGCCCTGGCCACTGGGCTGCTCCCAGTTGGTTGATTCATTGAATTTGATTGAAATGTTTGAGTAGAATTAATTTACTACTTATCTCTTTGTAGTTTGTAGTAACGGCTCTACTAGGAGCGTTACATTTTGACTATATTCCATGTCATTAAAAAGCGTCATTAAAAAGCATCAAATGAATGCATGGCCCCCAAACTAAATATAGCCAAAAACCAAAACATGCTTCAGAAATATGCCCACTTTTCTTTTACTCTAGGATATCATTAATGATATATTTATTTTTTAATTTAAATATAATAAATTTTAATTTTAAAATATAAATTAATATATTTATAATAAAAATATTATATAAAATATTATTAAATAATATTTATTTTTATATTTTTATATATAGATAAAATTATTAACGATGAAAAAGTAAATATGTCGTTAATAATGGACGTGGGAGTATTTTATTTCAAAGCTGTTGCGAGCATATTCGATTACAGCAATTCCTCAACATAAGAACTCAAACATTCTGTCTTCTTCCTCACAAGATTCTCGATATAAACTACTGAAATAAGTTAAAATACTCCATTGTCTGCATAATAAACCCCTCCTATGCCGACTCATAATTCCTATATATATTCACTTCTAGCATTTTCTGCAATTACCATTTCTTTAATCTCTAAAACCCCAGCAAAGTTGATGGAAGCCATTCAAGCTCTCCCGGTTGCAGTAACTGGTCCCGCTGTGGCACTTGGTGGGATCACCTTGTGGTTCATCAAAGCTTATGCAAATGATCAGAAGAGGAAATCTTCGAATCTTCCTCCAGGTTTTTACTGATTTTGAATTTTGATTTTCTTGTTGGATTGATTCAGGATTCTGTGGTTTTACTAGACTGTGAAATTGTAAAGATGGTTGTTTTTCATGGTATGATTGTGTGTTACAGAGGTACCGGGATGGCCGGTGATCGGTAATCTGTTGCAGCTGAAGGAGAAGAAGCCACATAGGACTTTCACTAAGTGGGCTGAGATGTATGGACCTATTTATTCGATTCGAACGGGTGCGAGTAAGATGGTGGTACTGAATTCTAATGATGTTGTGAAGGAGGTATGTGTCGCTTTTCGCGTGATTTGAACCGAAATGAATACAAGTGTTGTGAAAAATAACAATGGTAGGATTATGTTTGAGTTGAATTGAAACTGACTGAATTGAGTTGATTAGAAAGAACATGGCCTATGTGTAGTTATGCTATGTTTCTATCAGAATTATTTATTTGATGATAACCTTGCTAAGAAGGTATGTGCTGTTTTATATGTGACTATATTAGTGTGTTTAAAATAACAAAAATTAGAACATCGTTCAAGGTTGTGTTTTAGGTGTTTGGTAAACTGTTAAAAAGAAGCGGGCTTTGAAAGGAATGGACTTTTTTTGGGGAAGCTGATGTTCTCCCCTCTGTTTTATAGGAATAGCATAAATCTGTTCTGAGTCGTGTTTGATTCGAACCTATACATTCATTCAGAGTCATTGCATGATGGCTGCTAGACTTGTTGAAAACTGTTTCCCGGTTCAACTATCTTAAGTTACTTCGATCTCTTTATAATTTTAGGCTATGGTGACTAAGTACTCGTCTATCTCAACTCGCAAGCTATCAAAAGCACTAACAATTCTGACCAGTGATAAAAGTATGGTTGCAATGAGTGACTATAATGACTTTTACAAGGAAGCAAAGAAGATCTTGCTTACCAGCACCTTAGGAACAAATGCTCAGGTTTGTGTTTTGCATTAAGTTGTAGGTTTTGTTTGGTTGTTGGAATGATTGCCCGCGAACTAAATTTTGTAACAAAATGATCATCTGTTCAGAAAAAACTCCGTGTGCATAGAGATACGCTTGTGGAGAACATTTCTGCACAATTGCAACAATGCTGTGAGAATGCCTCGGAAGCTATTAATTTCAGAAGTATCTTTCAGCCAGAGCTTTTTAGTCTCTCGTTAAAAGAAGTAAGTTCTTAGTTCCTGTTTATCGTGCTTGAGTGGAAGTAATGATTTTTCGGATTAAGAAAACTAAGGATGTCATCTTTGATCCACAGGCAATTGGAAAAGATGTGGAGTCCATCTATGTAGAGGAACTTGGCGGTGTAATACCAAAGAAGGAGCTATTCAAGATCTTAGTGCAGGATCAAATGGAGGGTTCGATCGAGGTGGATTGGAGAGATTTCTTCCCATATCTAAAATGGATTCCGAATAAAAGCTTTGAGGAAAAAATCCAGCTTCTGGCTAAACGGAGGGACATAGCTATCCAGGCTCTTGGTGATGATCATAAGAAGAACTTTAAGATAGAACAGGTACTCTTACTTTAATCTTAGTGAACTGAAGTGCTGATAAACTGACTAAACAAATTGGTCAAACTTGAGTTCATATGTTATAAACAAATTGATCTGAATTTTCATGTAGGAAGGGAAATGTTACCTCGACTTTCTATTGAAAGAAGGGAAGTCATTTACTGAGAAACAAATATTGAATCTATCATGGGAAACAATCATAGAAGCATCAGACACCACAATGGTCCTAACCGAATGGGCTATGTATGAACTTGCTAAAAATCGAGATAAACAGGTTATACTCCTGATCACATCACTCCCTACATTGTCTAGTTAGTCACATTTCGGTTTATCTGACTTTACCGGAGTCTCTCAGGATCGTCTGTATGATGAAATTCATAAGGTTTGCGGGGCAAACAAGGTTACTGAAGAGAACCTATGCCAACTCCCTTATTTATCTGCCATTTTTCAAGAAACTTTGAGATTACATTGCCCTGTACCTATAGTTCCTCTAAGATACGTGCACGAAGACACGGAATTGGGAGGATATAACGTCCCTGCTGGAACTGAGGTACTGATTCTACTGGATTTTTACCCGTGATGTAAAGTATTGCATGATGTAATGTCGATTTATGTTGTTGTGTGTACTTTCTAGATTGCGATCAACATTTACGGGTGCAACTTGGATAAAAATGTTTGGGAGAGCCCGAACGAGTGGAAGCCCGAGAGGTTTCTCAACAGGAAATCTGAGAACCTGGAATTGCACAAGATAGCTGCATTTGGAGGGGGAAAGAGGGTCTGTGCTGGTGCTCTTCAGGCTATGCTGATCTCGTGCATTTCGATCGCGAGGTTAGTGCAGCAGTTCGAGTGGGGATTATCGGGGGAGGAGGAGGATAACGAAGACACAGTGGGGCTTACTAACCAGAAGCTTCATCCACTGCACGCGATCATCAGGCCAAGAACTTGAAGCAGGAAATCGCGCGCATCTATTCGTTTTTATGGTCTTTTTTTCATTTTCTTTTTGCTGGAGTTGAGATGATATAGGTTTTACTAATGCAGTATGTTTCAGCATAATCCAGTTCTAGAACTCTTTTAAGTAATGAAACTGCGGAGTAGTTGGAAATCTTGAAATTATGGTTTTATGAATTGTATCATGCACATTGATGTGTGTAAGGTATGTTTCATAAAATTTATTCTCGGAAACGGTTTTTCCATCTCTATGAAGAGAAAATGTTTCACATCGGTTCTATGGCTCAAAGATAAAATAAAATCCTCCCTTGATTGAATTGAATGGTTTTGAGTCCAATTTTTGTATGATGGGGTCTTGTAGTCAGGGCGGTCCTAACTATTTAGAGGCTTAAAGCAGAGTTCGTTCTAACTAAGGTTTAAATTGTAAATTAGAAGAAATGAAAGATAAAATTTTCATATTGTATGGATCGGGTTGTAAATTTTATAACCACTACACGTTACATAATAAATTTTTAATATTGCAACTAACACTTTTTTTCCTTTTATTATTCTAATTAAACCATATTTTTTCATAAGTCTATGAAAAAACGGTTTTTCCCAATACTTTATCTTTGAAGCAAATTTAAAATATAAGCTCCTTATATAATATTTAGGTATCTAACATTGGTAAAATTGAAAAATGAAAAATGAAAATTTTCTTTAAGTTGTTCAAAACACATAATATTTACTATTTTCTTCTAGGCAAAATATTGGGAAAGGCCGTCTTTCCATGGGCATATGAAAAGATGGGGTTGAATTAGATTATAGAAAGGTAAAAGATATTAGTTGCAATTTTAAAAAATTATTATTCACTGTGCAAATAAGTTTATGACCCGATTAATGCACTTCAAAATTGTTATACTGATATTTTCTAATTTGTAGTTTAAATATTGATCTTTCCATAACTTATGGAGAGATCGTCTTTCAAAAGACGGACTCATTCTTCTATATATATATATATATATATATATATATATATATATATATATAGGCATGTGTATGTGACTAAATTATTTTTTTAGTCCCCTAGTTTTGGTCCCCGTTTGCAAATCAACCCTCAGACACGGCCAAGCAAATTCTAAACGATTTGTTTTGTCCCGAAAGGTGGTTTTTAGGTAAGAGTAAATGGTTTTATGGTATGTCCAGGGGTATAATGGTAATTTTACTAATTAAAAATTATTTTCAATTAAAAATTCCTAATTTTAAAGTTTCTTTCTCTTCTGCCGCCTTCAATTTCCACCGCCTTCAATTTCCACCGCCTTCACGATAAGTTTCTCTGTGTTTCCACCGTCGCCTTCAATTTCCACCGGTCTCGAGAAGACTCGCCCTGCTCCAGATCTGGTTCCAATGGTGGCGGCGGAGAAGACAAAGCGGAGAAGCGGCGAAGAAGATGAAGTGGAGAAGCGGCAAAGAAGCCGAAGCGGCGGAGAAGACGATGGTAGGCGGAGAAGACGGTGGCAGGTGGAGAAGACGAAGCGACGGTGGAAGGCGGTGGCAGGCGGAAGAAACGAAGCGACGGCGGTGGATGGCCATGGAAGAGCTCGGCGGAGAAGGCGGTGGCAGGTGGAGAAGACAAAGCGATGGCGGAAGGCGGAGAAGACAAAGCAATGGCGGAAAGCGGAGAAGACAAAGCAATGGCGGAAAGCGGAGAAGACAAAGCGACGGCAGCGAATGGCCATGGCAGAGCTCAGCGGAGATGACGAAGCAGCGGAGAAAGTGGTGGCAGGTGGAGAAGGCGAAGCCACGGAGAAAGCGGTGGCAGGCAGAGAAGACAAGGTGAAGGCGGATGGCCTGTTTTCAGCGGAGAAGACGGTGGCAGGCGAAGAAGACGAGCTCAACTAAGAAGACGGCGGATGGCCTGTTTTCTTTTTTTTATTATTTTTTAAAACTCGAGGGTATAATAGTCATTTTATATAGTTTGGCCAGTTTTACCGTTCACTTTCCTTGGAAACCACCTGTGGGGACCAAACAAACCGTTTTGAATTTGTTTGGTCCTGTTTGAGGGTTGATATGCAAAAGGAGACCAAACATGGTATAAGATACTTTGTAGGAGACTAAAAAAATAATCTACTCTATATATATGTGTGTGTATTTATATATATATATATATATATATATATATATATATATATATATATATATATATATATATATATATATATATTGATGATGGGTAAACCTGAGGTTGGCCCTCAAGGAACTTTAGGGCGAGAGCATTTTGGGCCTGTGCCAGCCTAATGAATCTTTCCAGGATAAAAATATTTGGTTGCAAGGTATTGAGCCGTATAATCAAGATGTATACTGTTTTGTGATGCAGTATAAATAGCAGGTACATATTCATAACTAGGAACTTGAATAATTATCTACTCCAATATTTATTGATTTAGGCATTGGAGAGTTTACCTCTATGATCTCCCTGGGCTTGTTGTTTGCAAGTTACAACTGGGGAATTCGACGGTCCGCCTCGACTTGCATCATATATTTAAAAAAAAATTTAAGGAGGCCTCTATATAATTCCCAAATTGGGGGCATGCCTATTTGGATCGGGCCTGCTTGTAGTCCACGGATCATTCCTCAATCCGCTTCGTTCTTGTGAAGTGGAGAGAAGCGATTGAGTAGCGGATTTGGGAAGATTTAGACGACCTACCTTTTCTTTAGGGTTGTTCGGGTTGGGTAGGCGAGTGACAGCATCAAATCTTGTCATTCAGTTTCCCGAGCCCTTCAATTGATTGGGCTCATTCTTACAAAAGTTTGGATTATTTGGCTCATATATATCTTACTCCATTTATCCCAGTCAAACTTGTATACTCCCTCTGGTCCACTATATATGGCCTCATGAAAATGACACAAGTTTTTTTGAAAAGATAAAGGAGAGGTGAAGATTGAATTGGAAGTATAAAAAGTAAGATGTGTGGATGAAAATAACCTAGTATTTACCAAAAGAAGAATGGGCCAAAATAAAAAAAATCATCCCAATAAGAAAAAAGGGACATAATTAGAGGACCAGAGGGAGTAGAATTTTTTTCACGATCTCTAATAAACATATTTTATTGTAGATATGTAGATACGAATAATAATAACACATAAAAATAGTGGGGAAAGTCTCAGGAAAGACGGCCTTTTCCATAAGCTTATGGATAGTCCTCAGGGTCATTTGCCTTAAATGTTGTAATTTTTTTATAAAATTTAAATATTGCATTTTATAAGTTAAAACAAGTAATAATATGTAGTATTTGAAGGTGAAAATATAAAAATATATGATATAAAATAATATTTTTAAAATTTTTAAATTTTGTATGTAATTTAAGAAATGCAGTATATAAGGTAAGAAAGAAGTGGTCTGCCCATAAGCGTATGGACAGGCCGCCTGTCAGGAGACCCACTCAAAATAGTATATTCAGAAACTACATGTTAGAACGAATCTAACCATATCTCACACAATAAAATTATACAAATGCGTGGTCAAAGTTTGACATCTTTGACTGAAAAAATATTATGTGCAGATTCAGCTGGGACACGGGAAGTATTAGAGCAACTCCAATGATTTTCTCTATCTTTCAATTGTTATAGTAGTTTTTTACAATTGCTATAGTGTATATACTCCAATAGTGTAATCTATATTTTTCTCTAAAATGAATATTCATTCATTTTCTTTTATAAAATTTAATTTTTCATTCTTCTAATATTTTATTATATTAGAAAATTATCTCAATTATATTTTGGTAAAGTCTTGGGAAAGACCGTCTTTCCATAAGTTTATGGAAAGACAATGTTTAATTAAAATAATAAAAAGGTAAAAGTTTTAGTTGTAATATTAACAATTTATTATGTAACATGTAGTAGTTATAAAGTTTATGACCCGATTAATGCAACCCAAAAAAATATCTTGATTTCTTCAAACTTGCAATTTAAACATTGGTATTTTCATGACTTATAAAAAAACCATCTTTCAAAAGACGGACTCTTATATTTTACCTCAAATTATTAATTTAAAAATGAATTATAAAATATTTTTCATCCGAACACCTAAAATTACACCGGATGATTAATAACACTTCAAGAATGTAAAAGAAACTACAAGTAAAAGAAACACAAATAACGAAAACATCATTAAAACAAAACATAGATCACAAAGAATGTGAAATTAAGGTTACATTTAAAATAATATTTCGTATTATATATAATTCTTGTATGGTACATTGGAAATACAATAATTACCGTATCTTAGTAATAATTGTTAACTACCAATCATTTATATATTTAAAAATAAAATATAATTACTAGTTAATTATCCACAATTTTAGGAATTACTTGTTCATCATCCACAAATAGTTCCATGCTTGCAAATAAGAGATAATTACTAATTTATTATCCATGAGTTTAGGGATTAACTATCACGATAATTTTTGTAATATCAGGAATACGATGTTGAAGTAGGATTGGCAAAGTCTTGGGAAAGACTGTCTTTTCATAAGCTTATGCAAAGATGGGATTTCATTAGAATAATAAAAGATAAAAAAGTCTTAGTTGCAATATTAAAATTTTAGTATGCAACATGTAGTGGTTATAAAATTTATAACCCGGTTCATACAACCCGAAAATTTTATGTTCATTTCTTCTAATTTACACTGTAAACCTTGGTCTTTCCATGACTTATGGAAAGACCGTCTTTCAAGAGACGGACTCAGTGGGATATAATATAATTTACATAGTTTATATGCTATATTATTACTAGAGTCCGTCTCTTGAAAGACGGTAGTTCCATAAGTTATGGAAAGACCAAGATTTAAAGTGTAAATTAGAAGAAATGAAGATAAAATTTTTGTATTGCATGAATCGGGTTATAAACTTTGAGGGGGTCTCCTGACAGGCGGTCTGTCCATAAGCTTATGGACAGACCACTTATTTCTTACCTTATACACTGCATTTCTTAAATTACATACAAAATTTAAAAAATTTGAAAATATTATTTTATATGATACATTTTTATATTTTCACCTTCAAATACATATTATTACTTGTTTTAACTTATTAAATGCAATATTTAAATTTTATAAAAAATCACAACATTTAAAGCAAATGCCCCTGAGGACTGTCCATAAGCTTATGGAAAGACCGTCTTTCCTGAGACTTTCCCATAAACTTTATTTCTACTATATGTTGCATACTAAATTTTTAATATTACAACTTAGACCTTTTACCTTTTATTATTATAATTAAATCCTATATTTTTATAAAACTATGAAAAGACCGTCTTTCCTAAAACTTTGCTATAAACAATTCCCGCCATGTATAGCGGCTACTGTAGACAAACGCAAAGTTTTCCTACAGTTGGAGTTGGAAATTTTGTCTTCTAGCGTTGGAGTTGGAAATTTTGTCTTCTAGCGTTGGAGTTGCCCTTAATTGTCTAATTTTATTTTGTTGTTGAATTATAACAGTCTTTAACGGATTTTAGAGATTCCGCCTTTCACATTAAATAATCAATTAGGACTACACGTTTCACCATTTG
Organism: Rubia yunnanensis; assembly: GCA_037428765.1. Taxonomy (NCBI): domain Eukaryota; kingdom Viridiplantae; phylum Streptophyta; class Magnoliopsida; order Gentianales; family Rubiaceae; genus Rubia; species Rubia yunnanensis. The sequence goes on along the minus strand of CM075067.1, from coordinate 101,564,738 downwards.
AGTGATTGTATTACACCAAGCATGATCCATTGAACTATTTTTTATCCAGGTATGCTTGACCACCGATAACTTTTGTTTCATACAATAACGAACTATAAATTTCACTTATTAAAAACTACATGTCATGAAATACTCAAAAAAAAAAAATTGTCCATTTTTGTATCCAATTAAAGTCAGTGATAGTCCAATCACATTCATACATTGAAAAAATTGTGAAGTTATTGTTAAAAATTGGAGGGAGTGCTAATTAACATGGTCTCAGCCGCATCATTGGTGAGAAGATGAGAGCCAAGGTGACTGAATGGGATGGAGGAACCAAAATGATACAGTTCAGGGCAAAAGATATGACAGAGACAGTTTGTGGCTTGGACTGAAGCAGTCCGCGCAGTAAGGGAGGTCTGAACTTTTGGAATCTATCCATAACTGTGAAAAACTGAATATTGGTCAACATATTGAAAATGACACAACTGCGAATCTCATAGACAGGGAAATCAGGAAAACTGAATGTAGAATTTGTAGCACTGAGTTTGCACTCCAGGTTGTTCAAGAAATATATTTGATTGTTAATATATTTACCTACGGATAATAACGATAAATAAAAAGTTTATATTAAGAAACCGTTTGTTACAACTAATTGAACAATATCACATACGATAATATTGTTGTTCATACAGTTATTCAAATATGTGGTCAAACTTTAATAGAGAATAATGTTAAAAAAATAAGAGTGCAAATTCAGCTGAATGGAGGGAGTACTCCCTTACATTTAAAAAAAAATTTGTTTTACAAATGATGACCCATCCTAAACATACGACGAATTTAGACAAAATGTTTCAATGGTCCATGTTTCGAATTCGTTGTACTCACTCTATGCAAATCTTTATGATCACATAAATTCACTCAGTATACCAATTGCAATATTCAAAATCTGGTAAATACTTGTATAAAAAATACGGTTAAGATATGATTATTGATGAATATTTAATAATTTATTATATGTTAATTTAGAGCGTAAATAATGAGTCAAGTACCGGTAGACAATGGATAGCGCATGCCTGAGTCAAATCTGGGGACTCTGCGCCCTACAATTTAAGGGCGGCCCCTCCGAATCTGCACTAGTCACCTGCCGCCTGCCCTTCTTCCTAGACTTCTCAATCCGCAGGTCTTCAGGTTTCAGACCACTCGGTCCATTAAGAATGGGCCTAATCAATTCTCACTTAAATACTCGATCAACTCACATTAATGTGGATTGGGCCTGATTATTAATCCACCGCATGCATAATATCATGCAAGGTTAAAATCACATTTCCCTCATGAATTATTTTTTAATATGGATTATCAAATATTGTGGGACTGTATCGCGATTCTCATTAAAATTTCTCATACTCCTCTGGTCTAGATATATTGACACCAAAGGAGATGCCACAATTTTTATTGAAAAGTGAAATAAGTGGTTGATATTTTATGGAAAGAGTTAAAAATCAATCGAGGGGGTGAAATTAATCTTATATTTTTACTAAAGAAAAGAATGTGTCAATATTAAAAGACCAAACAAATAAGGAAAGTGTTGAGAATGCATTGAAAGAGTAAAAAGTAAATTGAGTGGATGAAAACAACCTAAAATTTGCTTAAAGAGAGGTATGGGCCAATATTAAAAATTATCCCAAAAAGGAAAGTGAACCATTGTTAGAAAACCGAGGGAGTATTGCGGATGGTCTATAAAGATGTAATTGTGATAGGTTCGGAATCAATGGTGGTGGTTCGTTGTTGGTATTGTTGAGTGTTCTTCGAGGAAGCCCCAGCTATTCAAATGATGAAGTTTAAAGTTTCAGTATGATACGACGGTGATAGTAGTTGGTGGTGTGCGGTTGTGTGTTCTTTGAATGACTCCCCAACTATTCAAATGATGAACTTGGAGGTTTCATTGGATCAAGGGCGGTGACGTTTTTCAAAAAATGTCTCAAACTATTTAAATGAATTGCATTATGATTCTTTATCCCCAATACAATAATCGATGAAAGGATAAATACATAATTTCATAATCAATCGCTTGACAAGAAAAAAATGTTAGGAAATTTGTATGTTAAAGTATTAGGTGAATCACGTATAATGACGTGCTAAACCAATCATCAATTTTTCCACCAAAAAAATTAATATTAATTAATGAGTGAATTTTTGGCCCGAACGTTAACATACAAACTTTCTAACCTACCAAATTTTCGGATCACTTCATGCTCTCTCCTCATTTTTCGTTCCCACACTACTTGTAAAAAATAACAATCGTTAATAATAAAAACAAAAGATTAAGCTAGTAGTGAGCAATTGGATTATCAAACGACAGGAGTGATGATTTAGTAGGAGAATTGCATGGATTAAGACAGACCGAAAAATCCGGCAGCAGAAACTATTGAAGATCAAGATGACAGTGGCTGTAATTGGAGGAAAGGAATGATACAACTGGGAGTTGGAATCAACGGTGAGGATCATCCCAGGTGGGGACTAGGTCGAGAAGCACCCAATAATTACCCCCCACGCTCTCCGACACTAATCATGCTGTCGGCTCTCCAATCACACCATTTTCTTCTTCTTCCTCGTTAGCTTCTTTCCATGGATGTGTTTCTCCATTTTCAACACATATTTGTTCTCCGGTCCCCAGGTGTTTGTGTGATTTCATGAATAATTGCAGCTCTAATTGTTGAATAGTATGGGGAGAGCTTGATGAAAGTTCTGGTTTAAAATGATACTAGGTCGTGTTCTACTCCCTCAGGCCGACCTCCATTTGCGTTTCTCCTTCTCTCACGCTATTCCTGAGTAAAATTTAACGGATGTGATATTATCGTATATGATATTGTTGAATTTGTCGTGATAGCTAATTTCTAAATACAGAGTATCAACTTTTAATTACTATTATTATACGTAGGTGGACATATTAAATGTCGAGCATATTGCTTGACAGCAACATAATAACTGTGTAGCAAATAGAGTGTGGGACAAAGGGAGCACCGCCACCAAAGTAAATTTATGAACAGCTCCCCTCCCGTCGCCTATTCCCTGCTGTCTATCTACTGCCACCACCATTGATACTTCTCGTCTCTCCCGTCGCTTATCAACCACCGCCTACCCCCATCCGAAATGACCCTATCTGCCACCGCCTATCTCCCACCGCCACTGCCTACCCCCCGCCCAGTATGACCCTATCCGCCGCCACTGCCACAAACCCTAGCCTCGCCCTTTCCCCTTTGAAACTCTTCTCTCTACCTCTGCTAGCCCCACGTCTCTCCTTTCTCTCTCCCTCTGCTAGCCCCCGTGTCTCTTCCTTCGTCTCCCCCTCTACTCAGGACCGATCTAATATGTTTTCTATTTTGGGGCCTGAAGTAAATTAGATATATAGGTCTCATATATAATATTTAGGGTGTTTAATATTTGTAAAATGGGCCCTCGTATATAGGCATCGTGTTTGACCATTAATATGTTTAGTTACGTATAATAACGGCAAACAAAAAGTTACTTTCTAGAAACTACTTGTTACGATGAATTCAACAATATCACATATGAAAATATTATGCCTCATATATCTATTCAAATATGAAGTCAAACTTTGATAGAGAATAATGTCATAAAGTAAGTGTGTAATTTAAGATGAGACCGAGGGAGTATTTTTTTTATGTACTAAAGTTAAAAAAAATTAAATGAGCCCCCTAAATGGTTGCCGAATCGGGAGCCTGAAGTGAATGCTTCATATGGCTTTTTATGAGGGCCAGGTCTACCTCTGCTAGTCTCTCAATCGGGTCGTCGGCAACCCTTCAAAGCTGATAAAAATGAACGTTGGTAATGGTGGTGGGGTGGGGGCTGAGTAGTGGTGATGGTGGGTTGGCTGAGAGGTGTTAGAGTGAAAGAGGTAGTGAGAATACGTGCTTCGGTGGCGAGGTGAATTACCAACTGTCACACAGGTGAATCAATGGTGGAAATGGGGTAAATGAAGATGAAAAGGGCCAAGTCGGGAGTGGGAATGAAGTAAATGGAGATGAAAGGATGGGTGTGGGAGGAGATTATTAGTGTCTTTTCAGGATTTTTTTAAAAAAATTTAACTTGAAAATATAATAGTCATTTTATATATTTTCGATCACTTTAACCATTAATAACAAAATTTAAAATTATTTTTACACTTTCAATTAAAACATAGATTAAAAGCACACTTTACTCATTTTAGGCAATCAATCCGCTCGCCCTCAGCGGCCCATACCAGCCCACACCCAGGCCATCGTATGAGAGGTAAATCACGGTAGCCCAGCACCAGGACCCATGGGCTTGGCATTGCCTCGGTGCGCACAAGGGAGCCTTGCAAAGCAAGAACTCCCCACACTGCCGCTGCCGAGGATCGAACCTGGGATTATTGGCTTACCCACCCATGTCCCAACCACTGGGGTACACCCGTGGGTGTCACTTTACTCATTTTAAATTCAAGGTAAGGTGCGGTGCTGTGCGGTGGAAATATCAGCAGAAGAAAGTTACGCAGACCCAATTATGATTAGAACCTCCCCATAACAGTTTCTAAAGCAAACTCATCATAACGTTGCTTTCGATAAAAGTATATTGACTCACTTTAGATTTACTACAGTTGCTTAAATGAAATTGCGATCTTTTAAAATTGGTTTCATATCCTTTTTTGTATTTAATTTAGGCAAAATCTTGGGAAATATCATTTTTCTATATGCTTATGTAAAAATAAAGTTTAATTAGAATAATAAAAATATATAGTTATAATATTAAAATTTAATATGCAATATGTAGTTATAAGGTTTATAACCCGATTTATGCAATCATAAAAAAAAAAAAAAATTATGTTCATTTATTCTATTTTACACTTTAAAGCTTGGTATTTTCATTACCTATGGAAATACCGTCTTTTCATGAGACGGACTCTTTAATCTTTCTCGAATATTATTTTAAATCGACTAACCGTTAAAGTTATTTTATAATTAATGTAATTAATAGATAGTTGTATGCTTATTTTCATTTATTGCAACGAATTTTGAAAAACTTTTATAATATATTATAATTATAAATAAGAGTCCTTCTCTTGAAAGACGGTCTTTCCATAAACCATGGAAATACTAAGGTTTAAATTGTAAATTAGAAGAAATGGAGATAAAATTTCCAGGTTGTATGAATCGGGTTATAAACTTTATAACTACTACAAGTTGTATAATAAAATTTTAAAATTGCAATTGATGCGTCTCTGACAACCGACCGGTTCGTGGGATTGAGTTCTTCTCGAACTAACCTGCAATAAAACTGTCCCTGGGGGTTTCAGGGGTCAGCACTCTGATGGTTAAGTTAGCTCATATGTTTGATATGATTAAGACAGAATGAATTATAAGTAAATGTGTACATTCTATTTATACTTCATATCCTAAATAACGTTCTCCTTAACTATTGTCCTTAATTACCCACGAATGCGGTAATTATGTTAGGGTATTAAATATTCTCCTAACTAGGCTGCAACATCTTTGGCCCAATGGCCTTCTTGGGCTTAACCTTTATCAAGAGCCAACCAGAAAAGCAGGTTCTCGACCTCAGAAGGTTGGAACATCATGAAGGTTCTTCGAGGTCTCGAATGCATGAGACAGTTCGAGGAATTTAAAGACTCGAAATGAACCTTGCACTTCGTTGCTCGTGCCTTCGAGGGAGGGAACTTGGTTTTTTAATCAACTCTGGCATTAGGATTCCAAAGGGCACGCGTGTGTCACCGCTCCCCATACAGAGCGTTGTCAGAAGGCAAAAAAGTAATTGTGTCTTTCCATAACTTTTTTATATTTTCAAGGCAATTATTATCCGCCGTTTTAGCCCCCATTATTACCTCTTAACCGCTCTCCCTTCTTTCACTTTTCGCATTTGCAGGAACTTTCTTACACGCATCTTTTCTCTACTTCTCTCTCGAGCGATCTAACTTTCATCACCTTTTCCAGAAAATCAATAAGTACCTTCATCTATATTCTTATTCTAATCTTTTCGTTTCCTCACCTTACAATCATAGCCCTGCTCTGATGAGGGTTTTGTTTCCAAGAAATTTCCTGGTGAGATAAGGGTGGGCGGGACGGGGGGTAGTACACCGAAAAAAGCTACTAGCGACTCAGAATGCACTCATTCCGAAGAACTCCGATATGATTAAGATGTTGGAGAAGGTATGTCTGATCAGATTGATAACAGTCCTGGGGAAGAGAGGGTTTTCCTAGTGACTGATATGCCTCCTCAAGAGCTTGTTGAGAACTGGCCACCAGGCATGGGCAAGCCCTAAATAAGGAGATCTCCTACGAGTGGCAAAATTGGTTTCTACCCTTCTCTAAATCCAGAGCTCGAATTAGAATGGGGGTCAAATACATCCATGGTCTGTAAGGAAATGCCTCTCGAGGCCAGAGATGAGGAGGAGAACGTGTCTCTTTTGAGAGAGCGGACGTTCCTCGATAGGGAGGAAGCACCCTCGAGAGCGCCTCGGGTATCTTTTTTGGCTAAAACCCCTCAAAAAAAGAAAAATGGGACTCATCGAAGGTTAAGGCTAAGGGACTCAGGGAGGTAGCCCCCAGTTCCAGTGGTGGGGACCGCTATTTCAAAGATTTTGGACTCGATCCCTCTTGGGCAACGAATAGCCCCATATGCCGATTTTAAACCCTTTCGGGAGAAAGAGGCCCCCATAATCCTTCCGAAGGGTGATCCCATTTCAACCTGTTTGGTATCAAGCCCAGCTATAAGCTGCTTCGCTCGCTATACTTCGTGTCTTATAGTGGGCGGTTGACCGACATGATTGTCACTTTTACCAGTCGAGAGGCACATCCCAAGGTTTTTGGAGTTCCTGGTATTTCGGGTGACTGGAGAAACTGGAAGAAAGGGGTTTTGTTTGATAGCAGGAGTTATCGAGTTCCCCCATGGAATTAGGCCGTCCGGGTCGAGTTTCCCAGACTGGGGGAGCATATCTGTCTGAATGCCCTCGAGAGGGACAGGAAAAAGCTGTTGTCCAGCTCCCTTGACTACAACCACTTCAACAATCCTAATTCCCGGATTGATGACTTTACATTCTCCCCCACAATCTACGAGGAGTATATGTATAAAGTACTCCGCAAAAATATCAGGAAGAGGAGAAGACAATTTCATTTTTGATAGTAGTTCCTTCATATTTTTGATCAAATATATATTATTTTCATCCATTTTATTTATTTTTACTCCCATAATAACCTCATTCTCTCATTTTATTTTTCACCAAAATTTTTTTTATCAGTGAGCCATTCATTTCAATATAAATAGATGGACCCGATTCTTACTAATTAAAATTTTTATTTCACATCAAATCATCTGGGATAAGCAAATGACAACGCCTTTTGAAATAAAATAAAAAGCGCAAATGACAACGCCTAATTATGGGCTGTCAGTCTCAAATGACCACTCGACTAGCATACATTTAAAACTGTGGTACTCCTCATGTCCTAGATTAAAATTTAAAAGACTCACTTAATTTATGATACTATTATCTATTAAAATTTAATAAATATATGATATATAATATTATCACATATATTATTATTATATATGATGTTATTAAATTTATGGTAATAAATAGTTCTGAAACGTAATTTTTTATTTATCGTTATTATACATAACTATACAGATTAATAATTAAATATATTTTTTGAACGATGCAGTAATTAGTTTGTAATTTAAGTTAGGACCGAATGACTTAATTAATTAGTGGAGTAATCAATTAGGGCCAACATTTTTACTAACCCGTTGATTTAGGACTAGACCGCCACCCACTGAACGTTGTTGCGTGAGGTCATCGGTATTTCTATTGATTCGATGGTTAATCCGTTGTCTCGTGGCTAATGCCCAGTTAAGTCTTTTCGGCGGCGATACCCTTTCCAATATATTCTCCTCAATTCGGTTTTCAATCTGCACAATTATCTAAATGACTCTGTATCCAATACTGGAGACTGATAAGATCGAGAAACGTTTGACCCTTACATTTTTATTGTGGATCACTATATCTCGCCCTGTATTTTACTATCCTCGCCCTAATACGTATACAGTATATATTTTTAATTTAATTTGAATAACTAAATTAAACTATATTATAGTTTAAAAAATTAAATTTTTAAAGAAGCTAAAATCTGGGAGAAAAAAAAATTCCGGCGCCGCCGCCGGACCACCGGGAGCCGCCGCTGGACCACCGGGAGCCGCCGCTGGACCACCGGGCGCCGCCGCCGGACCACCGGGCGCCGCCGCCGGCTCCGGTTCGCCACCGCCTGGGCGCGAGGCGCCACCGGTCGGCTCGCCACGGCTTGGGCGCGAGCCGTGGCGGGGCTCCGCTCGCCGAGGTCTAGGCCGTGGTCCGGTCGCCACCGCCCGGCCGAGAGTCACCGGCGGTCCGGTCGCCGCGGCATGGCCGCGTGCCGCCGGCGGTCCGGTCGCCACCGCGGGACGGCGAGCCGCCGCCGGTCCGCTCGCCACGGACAGGCCGCGTGCCGCCGCCGGACCGCTCGCCACGGTCTGGGCGCGAGCCGGACCGGCGCCCCTCGCCTTGGCCTGCGCGCGAGCCACCGCTCGCCGTTCCTTCGCCGCGAGCCGGACGCGCCTCGGCTCGCCGTGGCTTGGGCGCGAGCCGTGCCAGGCTGATTCCAAAAATTTGACTTCTATAATTGTGCTCGGATTCCATTCTTTCCAATGGCACTTGAATTTTTTTGCTATCCGAGACGAGGAAAAAAAACTCCAAAAAGGGTGTTACAAATTCCATGTCTTCGGAGGTAATTTTACTAATTAGTTTTCTGTCCGTAAGTAGTTGTTAAATTTAATAATTTTTGCTGTAGAAATTTGTGCTCGTCTTTGTGTTTTAATTTGTTAACAGTTACGTAGAAATTATTGCACATTTATCTCCTTTGAATTTAGCTCCTATCAGTTGCAGTAACGTTAATTTTGTTGTTAATTTAGCTACATAATGCTGTTTTGAATTTATCTACAGTAATTCATGGCCTATTAATTATTGTAACGTTAATTTTGTTGTTCCGTTAAAATTCTTAAGTATTGCTGTAGAAATTTATGCCCGTCTTTGTGTTTTAATTTGTTAACTGTTACGTAGAAATTATTGCACATTTATCTCCTATAAGTTTATCTCCCATTAATTGCAGTACCGTTAATTTTGTTCTTAATTGAGCTACGTAATGCAGTTTTGAATTTATGTACAGTAATTTATGTCCTATTAATTATTGTAGCGTTGCTTTTGTTATTCTGTTAAAATTGTTAATTATTGCCGTAGAAATTTGTGCTACTCTTTGTGTTTTAATTTGTTAACTGTTATGTAGAAATTATTGCGCATTTATCTCCTATGAATTTATCTCCTACTAGTTGCAGTAACGTTAATTTTGTTGTTAATTTAGCTGCGTAATGCTGTTTTGAATTTATCTACAATAATTTATGCCCTATTAATTATTGTAACGTTAATTTTGGTTGTTCCGTTGTAATTCTGATTGGATGGAAAATACTATGTTAATTTAACTACGTAATGCTGTTTTGAATTTGTGTACAATAATTTATGTCCGATTAATTACTGTAGCGTTGATTTTGTTGTCCTACTAATTACCTGATGTTTATTGCTGTTTCAGGATGACAGTCAGTCATGTGAAGCTACTGCAGGGCGGAATGGATACTCTCCATTTGCCACCTCAGCTGTGTTCCCAGATGTTGCCGAGGCTTATTCGTACCTGCAACGGATTGCTCTGCAGGTGGGATTTGAACTTGTGACGGGGTCCTACAAACAGAACAGGAATGGTCCGCTGAGGTTATATTGCATTTGCAATCGGGGCCGGAAGGATAAGGCTGTAGATACGAGCGAATCTGATGTAGTCCGACGGAGTAGCAGCTCGACCAGAAGTTGTGAATGCCCATTCGCGATTGTCTTGAAACAGGGAATCACGGGGAATGGTTGGAATGTAGTGCCGTGTAAGGATCCTAGACGAGGGACGCACAACCACTCTTTCTCAGTGTACCCCGAGGGTCACAGACAGAGCTCCAAGCTCCATGCGGACGCGAAGCAGATGATCAGAGATTTGACAGATTCAGAAACAGCTCCAAGGCATATCAATGCCAGCCTCAGTAATTCGTTTCCGGACCTGCATCAGAACATTAGGCAGGTGTACAATGAGAGATCGGCATATGTAACGGAAAGGCGAGGCGGGCGCAACACGGTGGAGAATTGTTTGCATCTGGCCACCGCGAAAGGGTATGTAGTTAGTCACCGCTCAGCAGGTGATGGCACTCTGACTCATTTATTCATGGCCAATCCCGATGCTGTTGTGGCATTTCGCACGTTTCCGTGGGTTGTGGCCATCGACTCAACATACAAGACCAATCGGTACGGCATGCCATTCATTGAGATGGTTGGGATGTCCCCTTGCAACACAAACTTCTTGATTGCCTACGCAATTGTTGTTGACGAAACGGCAGACACCTATGAGTGGGTGCTGAACGCTCTGAAGAACTTGCTTGTGGATGGACCGTTCCCTGAGGTTGTGGTCACCGATCGGGAGATGGGACTGATTAGGCCACTTCGGACTGTGTTTCCAGAATCGAAACATCTGCTCTGCACCTGGCATATCAACAAGGATGTGGAGGCACGTGTCACCGTGCTGACGGGGAGTAAGAGGAACGGGTCAGGGTTCAAGAACGGTGCATGGTGCCGGATTTGCAATGCGTCCACCGTTACAGAGTACGAAACCGCCTTGGTTGATATGAGGGCTGCATGGTCTTGGAGCGTGGCTGTTATTAGCTACGCTGAGACGACGTGGCTCGCACCCCATAAGGAGAAATTTGTGAGGGCATGGACGAACAGATTTCTGCATTTCGGGAACACAACTACGTGCAGGGTTGAGAGTGCACACTCGTCACTGAAAGGGTGGTTACAAACGTCGACTGGTTCACTGGACACGGTATGGAGGCGTGTCGACCTGCAGATAGCCCAGCAGATTACTATGATCAAGACCGGTCTCGAGAAGTCAAGAACGTGTATCGGAAGATTGCACCGTATGGCCGTTTTCAGCAACTTGATCAACAATGTGTCCAAATTCTGCCTGGATAAATTGAGGGTCGAGTACCGCAGGATTGATGCACTGGGAGCACAGGTATATGCTTACTGCGGCTGTGTGCTGCGCTCGACATACGGAATACCGTGTGCATTCGTCATGGCCGCGGCAGTTGCTGAAGGAATCCCCTTGTACTTGGACGACATTCATCCGCTGTTTAAGAGCCTGGCATTGGGTGATCACTCTCAGAGCACGGAGAACAGCTCGAGGGCCGAACAGGATCAGTCGCGGTTCGACACTCTGTTGGAGGAGTTGGCACGCAGCGACCCTTCGGTCCGACGACGAGTTGCATCCTACGTAGATGCGCAGTTGCATCCGGAGGAGAGCGGCATTGGCGAGCCGAACATCTGTACCAGTGCACGTGGGAGACCAAGCGAGCAGGTCCCCCGATCAAGATCAACCCGACGTTCACCGAGCTACCACGAGCACGTGAACAGGCGATACGGGAGTAGTTCAAGGTCCCCGGGGCGTGCTTCAGGGAGCGGTCGCCGCCACGGTAAGTACAACATGTTTATCTTATTGTTTATCTAAATGTATATCGCCGCCTGCACAAGATATTTATGTTAATGTGTTGTCCTGCAGCGACATTCCCGTTCCTCGAAAGTGTCCCCCACATTGTCAGGCGTTACATCGAAGGCTGGAACGATGTCGTGAGTGATGGTAACTGTGGCTTCAGATGCGTTGCTGATGCGTTCCACGTAGACGGTGAAGGTGAATGGTCCACAGCGCGTCGGGCAGTATTTAACGAGATATCAACTCATTGGCCTGACTACGTTCCCATTTACGGTTCGCAAAATGACGTTGAACTCGCCAGAGCCCGTATACACCACACCAGCGGTCCATGTGGTCCAGAGCATTGGTTTACGGTCATTGCGGACATGTTTCCCGTCGCCACCTACTACAACACGGTCGTGGTTTTATATTACATTTTAGAGAACGGGTCGGCGGACCATTGCTGTACAGTCCTTCCACTGAGGGCAGGTGGGGGCGAGGCTGGAACAAGTAGGGAGCTGCACATTGTATACGTTCGCAGTGCAAGCCATTTCGTCCGGGTAAACATGAAGGAAAACTGTCCCATGCCCCCCGTGGTTAATCTGTGAACCACGCTAAGGAAGCCTGATGTCGTAGGTTGGGAGTTACCCTTTCGTAGGAGGCTAAGCGCTTGGAGAAGAGCATACTCCCAGAGTAATTAACTGTTGTTATTAACTCGGCATGTACGCAACCGTTACAGTTATTGCCTACGCGTCGCGTAATTAATTTTGAAAGCGTTGTCGATGCAAAAATGAATGACGCATAAATTTGATATGCAAAAACATAGCCGATTACATAAATGAGCAGAATATGGCACAACTGTGAGCTCACACATAAACAAACATTCGACTAAGGAATGGGTCCATAACCGAGCCTCCGATACTCATCGCGATGACCGAGCAGAGTCGTCATCAACTCCCTCATGCTGGGGTCGCCGAGTCCATCAACGGTCGCCGAGCCAAACGGATCCAGTGCGCTCATCACGTCACTCAGCATCTGTTACACAGGAAACGGAGTTTACAATAACGAGACAATAAAATGTAATATAATTACTCGAAGCAAACAGTTAGTGAAAACTTACCGATAACTGATGATGTGTCTTGTCCGGGCCACTCGCGGCAGCATGTTCAGGATTTGCGATCACTGGGTGCGAATGAGTCGCGTACCAGTCCTCGTAATCCATGGTACACTCTGATTGGGGCGTGGCTACCGGGAACGCCGCAAGCCGTTCATTGTGCCAAGTGTGTGCCATCTCCCATAGGGTCAACTGCAGCCTCCCTGGGTAGGTCACTGAATAGCCGGCTGGATCAGCCGGGCGGGAACAAGGCTCCGGCGCAATAGAAAGACCCCGCGGTATACCCTGTAGGAGACCGAACTGCCGCACAACGCGATCTGGCATGTACGCCTCCATTGCGTCGAGGTATCGGATCACGCCGCGGTAGTGAGTCCTCCCCCCCGCAGCCCTAACCACGTCCACTCCATATGGCAACCAATCCACCTGCACAATATGAGTAATTCAGAATAAGAGTTACGTTTCTATGGAATCCCATCTGTCTACTACTGTCACAATAAGAGTAATTCATACCTGGTCGGGCTGTAAGGCATCCAACTGTCGCCTGATGGCACCGAGCCTCCCCGTACCCCTCCTTGCTTTATCCCCTGCGTGCCACCGACTGGCGCGGCCCGGAAGAGCTGGCAATGTACTCGGTCTCGGCCGAAACATCGGAAAGTACTCGTATATCCATGCTTGAAGCAGCGTGCAACATCCGCACAGGCCGCGCGCCTGGGACCGGGACGCAATTCCCAACTGCAGATACAAGCTGGCCAACGTCGCCGAGCCCCACGACAACTGCGAATCAAGCAGGGGTAGGAGGTTGGCTCTAACCTTATTCCCGGTTTTATCCACAAAAAGCGTGGATGCAAACAGGGTCAGCATGTAGCACATAAATTGGAAGTTCTCGCTCTGTCCCGCCGCTACACACCTCGCCATCAACGATTGGGCATCTATGTTACCCCCGTTCCAGTCTTCCGCGAGAAAGGACTCCACATCTTTCCCAAACATTTCAGCGCACGCTTCCTCAATAGTCTCCGCCGAAATGGTAGTCGCAACAGCGCCACCTTCGATGGGAATGCCAAGAATCATCTCAACGTCGTGCATCAGGATGGTCATCTCCCCAAAAGGCATGTGAAACGTGTTCGTGTCCGGCTGCCACCTCTCGACAAAAGCGGATATCAGTGCCATGTCAAGGAACTGGAACATAATCGCAGGCAGGTGGCCCAACCCGGTCGCATGTATCCGGGCCTGTGCAACATCGCTCAGTTCGGGGATCGTGGCGACCAGCTGCTTGCATAGCGGCGACCGAGCATGGCATCTCAGCACACCTCGCTCTATACCATTCCAAACGTCAACAGCGACGTGTCCTCCGAAGCTCGGTATTACGAGGTCATCCTGTGGGCCACCAGCCACCGGTCCCCGCACCACCCACGGCTCACCGGCGGGTCGCTTCCTCCTATTCCTCCTCGGTGCCATTCCGGTGCTAGGCTCACCGGCATTGCACGATCCACCAGAAGACTGTGCGAATTGACCAGCTCTGTTCCTCACGGTGTGCCTGGCTCCAGCTTCAGCATAACGTTCGAACCTGGCATCCAATGGAACACTCGAACCAGGTTGGCCCACCGGGGGGACATCTGCGGGCAGGTCATAATTCATCTGCCAATCACTATCATGACAGATGCCACCGGACGCGAGGATGTTAATCTCCGGACCGTCCCATGTCGGCATGGGATCGAATGCACGAACGCTCGGTGGAGAAGGCTGCTCCACTCCTACATCAAACTCCCGCGGGCGAGGCGACGGTTCATCCTCGACCACGCGGCCTCTAGCCTGTCTCGCCGAGGCACTAACACCTCTTCGTCGTATGGAACGACCATGACCGTCAGGTTGACCACCAGTGCTCATCTACGACACAAGATATGTAATTAGTATAACAACAAGTGAATCAAACTGATATGATAAGATAAATTAACATACATTTCAACAACGTGTGAACTAATTTTTTCGAACAGTGCATCAACGAACTGGAACATTTTTTTTAGTTACAAATTGGAGATTACATAACTAAATAATCTTATTTTCTTACCACATCACACTATTATTAACATTCAAGGAAACAATAGTTAAAACATATCGCAACAGTTTACTACACAATTGTTTACATCGGATTACTAAAGTTTATTTACGTAGAACTATATTCTATTATGTCACATAACTAAATAATTTCCAAAAAACACAATTCCTAATCAATAATTTCTGAATAATTTCTATTACGTCACATAACTAAATAATTTCTAAATTACCCAATTTCTAAAAAATACAATTTCTAAAACAATATGTCCAAATTTAAACTAAGTAATTTCTACAAAACACAATTTCTTCGTTTTAATTCCAATTACGCCACATACCTAAATAATTTCTAAATTGGCCAATTTCTACAAAATACAATTTCTACACCATTATGTCCACATTGAAACTAAGTAATTTCTACAAAACACAATTTCTTCGTTTCAATTCCAATTACGTCACATAACTAAATAATTTCTAAATAACCCAATTTCGGAAAAAAACAATTCCTAAAATATTATGTCCAAGTTTAAACTAAGTAATTTACACAGAACACAAGTTCTTCGTTTTAATTCCAACTATGTCACGTACCTAAAAAATTTCCAAATAACCCAATATCTAAAAAATACAATTGCTAAATAAATTCTATTATGTCACATAACTAAATAATTTCTAAATAACCCAATTTCGGAAAAAAACAATTCCTAAAATATTATGTCCAAATTTAAACTAAGTAATTTACACAGAACACAATTTCTTCGTTTTAATTCCAACTATGTCACATACCTAAAAAATTTCCAAATAACCCAATATCTAAAAAATACAATTTCTAAATAAATTCTATTATGTCACATAACTAAATAATTTCTAAATAACCCAATTTCGAAAAAAAACAATTCCTAAAATATTATGTCCAAATTTCAACTAAGTAATTTACACAGAACACAATTTCTTCGTTTTAATTCCAACTATGTCACATACCAAAAAAACTTCCAGAACAACACAAATTCTAAACAAATAATTCCTAAGTAATTTCTATTATGTCACATAACTACATAATTTCTAAAAAACCCAACTTCTAAAAAATACAATTTCTAAAATATTATGGCCAAATTTAAACTAAATAATTACTAAAAAACACAATAAGCTTCCAATTATGTCATCATGTCCAATTATGTCATTATGTCATTAATTCCACATATGTCACATAGCTAAACAATTTCCAAAGAAGCACAATTTCTAAAAAATCGTTCAATTTCCAAAGAAGCACAATTTCTAAAAAATCGTTTCTCAATAACTTCTATTATGTCACATAACTAAAATCCTAACAATTCCGACAAGCTCAACAAAATTCTAACAATTCCGACAAGTTCAACAAAATTCGAATAGATCGGGCAACGATTCGCACGAAAAGAAAAAAAAAATTCTCAAAACTTACATTTTCCGGCGGGATTCCGGCGGGATTCCGGCGGCGGCGGGCGGCGGCCGGAAATGGAGAGGCAAGGGGGAGAGGGAAGGGAGAGAGGGCAGGGGGAGAGGGCAGGGGGAGAGAGGGCAGGGGGAGAGGGAGGGAGAGAGGGAGGGGGAGAGGGAGGGGGAGAGGGAGGGGGAGAGGGGTATTTATAAGGGATTTTAATTTTTTTTTCTTTTTTCAGTTTTTTAAAAATTAAAAATTATTTTATTTTAATTCAAAATACGTGTATTTATACGTATTAGGGCGAGAATAGTAAAATACAGGGCGAGATATAGTAATGCCCTTTTTATTTTTGTAATCCCTCACTTTTGTAGCTCTCACCCTCATCTTCACGGCACCTTTTTACGATCTCCAATAAATATATTTAACTGTAAATATATGTAACTACGAATAATAATGACACATAAGAATTTAATATTTAAAAAGTACATGTTATGACAAATCTAACTATATCTCATAAGATAAAATTATTGTTCATATATCTATTTAAATATGTGGTCAAAATTAAACATGTTTTATCAAAAAATAATTCTATGCAGAATAGGTTGGGACGGAGTCAGTATAACTTTTGTAAGTTGAAATGTATGGGGAGAAAATTGAATGTAAAGATTAAAAGTTTAATAAAATGATTCACTCGTTGTTTTAGGTAATTTTTAAAATATGTCATTACTTATTAAACAAATTTAAAATAGAAATTACGTCAAAACTCATGAGACTGAGGAAGTAATGTTGGAATTGATTTTTCCGGGTTCCGTTTGAATGAAAAATGATGATGCATCATTGATTATTTAAAGAGTACTAATATTTTAGATTTGTGGTATATTAGAAATACCACATTGAAAATGAGAAGGAAATATGGCTTGTACAAAGGCTAGTATGAAAACACTAGGAATATCAACTAGTAGTTTAGAAGACCGTGATCAGGTTGGGTCTTGGAAAATTTCGGTTCAAGAAGATCATTTTGAAATTTGATTTTTGAACCGGTCAACCTCCTAATTGCAGAGGCGTAAAACGCTCTCCTTGTCTACCTCCCCTTTCATTGCAGTGGGTGGATTGCTCTCTTCAAAATTGAAGAGGCGTGGATTGCTCCATGATTCCCTCCTAGCCGTTAGTTCATCTTTGCCTATAAAAAGGTTCCTCTAGCATCATTCTAAACACGCCAAGAATACAATCCGCATCTCCTTTACACCCTTTGTTCTCTTTGTTCTTCGAGTTTTTCGTGGTCGTTGAGTCTGAGACTAAGGCACTGAATTGGTTTACCCATTTCTGTGATGAGTTGTGTAGAGTAGAAGTGTAGCAGTTGTATCATGGGATTCAGAACGCCAACGATTCGTCACAAACTATGGGGAATTTTCTTAATTAAGGAAAGAGATCATCATCTCGCCTTGCATCAAATTCAATCATTTGCCTCTATCGGTATAATTCTCTATTTTTTTTGTTTACTTAATTCTTTTATTTATTTTATAACTAATTGTTTAGCTAATTGGATTTCAGGTTCTAACAATCTCAATTCTGAAAAATAAATTTTACCTATAATCCTCACAACTAAACAATTTGGTATTATGAAGTTTATAATAGAACTAGTAGTCAAAAATGTTCTAAATTTGTTTAAACTCTTAAATTTTGAAATTGGAAATTTCTTACCCCTATCTTCATATCAGATTCAGAAATTGAGCCAACTGGTTATTACGGAATTAGAGTATTAAGAAATTTGTTATTACGAAATTTGGTACTCCATCTGTTTTGTTATTTACGACACACTTATTATAAATGTATATTTTCTTTTATTTGGCACCCTTTCCATTTTCACCAAGATTCCTTCAATTTCATGCACTCATTCTACTCTTTACTTTCTACATTCAATTCCACCCTCTCATTTTCTTTACCTAAATTCAAACACTTAAACATATAGTGTCTTAAATAGAAAAATGGAGGGAGTATTTGGTATCGTAACAATTTGATTATTACGAAGTTTTCTATTACAAAAAAAATGTGACATTGCACCATTAAAATTGAGCCATTAATAATTGACAATGAGTCCGTCTCTTGAAAGACGATTTTTCCATAAGTTATGGAAAGACCAATGATGTGTCCATTTTAGGCGCATTATTTAGTAGTATTTAGGATCACTTTTGTGCTCTTTTATTATCGAGAGCTTGTGTTTTACCTTGAAATTCACTTAGGAGAGGTAAAAGCAACTTTGTACTCTTTTACCTCTTTTAAGTGGATTTTGTGTGACAAGGGAAGAACACGGAACCAACGAAGACCGGAAGACATTGAAGGCTATACTTTCGAAGACTTTTGGATACTCACTTCGAAGACATGAAGACCGGAGGCCGTTGAAGACCATTTTTGGAGCCGTTAAAGACTTGAAGATCGAGAGGGATGGCTATGAAGAAGATAAAGAAACAATGCAGAATTCTAGCTCCCGTCGCGACACCGTCGCGACACCACCGCGAGTCGGGACATCGTCGCGAGTCGCGACGAACACCGTCGCGAGTCGCGACGGACGGGTGGCCAGAAATCAACTTTTTCTTCTTCCGACTATAAATACTACTCTTTTTCCCTCTTCTTCTCAAGCTTTTCCAGGCGCGTTTTCTCTGGTTTTGGGCGCCAATTTTAGGTTTTTCTTCTTCTTTCTTTTCTTAGCTTTCTCTTAGTTTGATTATGTCTTTTGTTGTTGTTCTAGAGTAGTTCTTGTTCTTGGGAGCAAAGGATTGAATCTTCCACTATCTATGTAGCAAGAATTCATTTATATCTATCTATTTGGTGTTTTTGCTATTGTGCATTTATTGTGCTTTGAATGTTAATTGTTGATTGCATTGATGTTATTGAGAGCTTGATGATATGAAATGCTTGGATTAATTGCTAGCTAGGGTTTGGGGGATTTGGGTTAATTTCCCCCCTGTTCTTGTTAGCAATGTATGAGTATGAATTAGAGCTTTTGATTGTGTTAGTGTGTTGACAATGTGCTAGGCGAATGTGATTGATGTCGAACTCTTCGTCATGTTCGTTTGTGTAGCAAACGAGAGAGTCATATGCTCGCGGATGAATGTGCGTTGCACGTTCATCCAATCTCGTGTAATTGCATGAATTGGTTTAATGCTTAGTCACGGTGTAGTGGTCATAGGCATTGCCAAGCTTGTTGGTCCTTCGTGCTAAATGCCACCAATGACACCTTGAGTCGTGGTCGCGACTCGGGAGCCATTGGTGAGGTTTGACGAGAGATGTCGAACTCACTCTCGCAAACTACGAACTAAGAAGGATAGGAGTTCAGTCTCCACGACAAGTAGTTGAAGTATTGAATAGATGATTAAAACTCATTCTTGAAGCATTTGTTATTTGGCGTTTATGTATTCTTGACGGTGTGTTTCACTGCATGTGTACCATGAGTGGTTTGAGCATAGGGAGTGCTTGTGTGGTTGAATTGCTTAGGTGTAGGAACGTGACGAATTCCGTAGCACCTTTGCATGAAGATCTACGAGCATGAACTTAGAACTCCTTGTGGTGTGTGTGTTGTGGTACTTGCTAGATGGGTGTGTGAGCGTTGGGTCATGAATGCTATATGATGGAATGTGTGAATGATTCGATGAACTACATTAGATGTGGAAGTGGATATCCGTTGTCCCCAAGACATTTTATCTTTGTAGTTTAAAACCCCTTTTCTTTAGTTTCGTTTGATGATTAGCATAGTCACTTGACGTTGCTAGTTATCCTGTCTTTTTACTTTCGTAACTTAGGAACCAACCAATCAACCAACCCCCCCCCTTTACATTGCTTTTAAGTGTGTGTAAATATAGTTACTCCTAGCCTAGTATATCAACCATTTGTGTGCTTAGACGCTTAGGAAGATCCCTCTTCTCATTGGACGACCCCGATTTGCCACTATCTACCTAGTTGGAGAAAGTAATCATTGAGGGCTTATAAATTATCTTTTAGCGCGCGGGCGCGACGACCGCCCGCGCCTGTCAAAATGGCGCCGTTGCCGGGGAAGAGGCGTTTATTCTTAAGTATTTAGGTGTATTTGGTTGTGTATTAGCTAGTTGTTTTTATTTTCCACTACTTGGTGGCTGTTTTTGTTCGGAGTAGGTATTGCTCGAGTTCTTGGTAATTTATTTTATCGAGAATCCTTGCACTATGATTCCAAACTTTTGAAAAATTAAAAAAATTAAAAAAAATTTTCTTAATGGAGCGTCTCACCTTGAGGGAACTCATGATGAGAAGTGAGGCTCAACAAGCAAGGTTTTGTAGGATGTGTCATTCCGATCATCCTACCGAATCTTGCCCTTTGTTGTGGGAAGAGCACTATGACCGAGAAAGAACCCTTGGTTTCCAAAACCATGGGTACTATGAAGAGTGCTATCAAGAGGTAGGAGATATTGGTTTTCAAGGGCAAGAAGCTCATGAATGCTATCCATACCACAACTCTTACAATCCGGAATGGAGTGGTAGTCCGGATTTGTGGTATGAGAATGAGCCGGAAAACCAATATTACAAGCAACCTAGTTGGCCATCACCACCCTATACCATACCCCAAGACCAAGCCCAACAAGGAAGTTCAAGTTTGACACGTGAGGATGTCTTAAATACCATAGCAAACTTGAACTCCTTTACTAGTAAAGAGCCGGATACCCAGCTCTCCTCTAGCGTTGAGGCCATTGAGGGGCATGTGAGGAACATATTAGAGGTATTGGCCCGAATGGAAACTCGTGATTCCGAAAACACACCATCCCAACTTGAACTCGATGATTCGGTGAGTGAAGTCACCAATAAAAATGATTTTGAGCTTGAAAGGGATGAGGAGTTGGTTGTAGAGGATAGAAAAATTGAGGAAGAGGTGATAGTGCTACATTATCCATTAGCATTGTCACCCCTTCTCCCACCTAGTGAACCAACTCTAATATTTTCGGAAGTTTTGAGGGAAACGAGAGAGGAGCCAAAAGACTATCCCAAGCTCCCTAACCACTTACTTCCCTTTGAACCATCTCCACCTCCACAAGACTTTCCTCTTGGAAGTTTTGTGCCCCCACCTCTCTTATTTTGGATGCTCATGGTGAAGAGCTTCAAGCCTTCACCATACGGATAACATTAGGGTCGTGCCGACGACCTTAAAAATACGGAGCTTCGTCGTGCCGACGACGTTAAATAAATTCGGCATTTTTTTTAGTTTTTGTTTCTTAGTTTGTTTTTGTTGTTGTTTTGTTTTGTTCTTTTTATGGCATGTTTTTCTATGATTTTGTAGCAACATGAAGTGCATTGCAATGAAGGAGATGAAGGAACGAGATCAATGAACAAGGGAAGCAAGCTTGGACAGTTGGTGAGAAAACAGAAAAAAATTTTAAGCCTGGGATACCCTGCCGTCGCGAGTCGCGATGGGCTTCGTCGCGAGTCGCGACGAATAGGGGAGCAAAATCCACTCCCAGTGCCAACTTTCCGCGAGTCGCCCAGACGTCGCAAGGCTCGTCGCGAGTCGCGACCTACTCCGTCGCGAGTGGCGACGAGCTCAGAAAATATTGAGCTCCCGGACTCCACTTTTCGCGAGTCGCGATGACTTCGCGAGGCTCGTCGCGAGTCGCGACCTACTCCGTCGCGAGTCGCGACGAGCTCAGAAAAATTTGAGCTTCCGGACTCCACTTTCCGCGAGTCGCGCTGACTTCGCGAGGCTAGTCGCGAGTCGCGACACCCTTCGTCGCGAGTCGCGACGAGCTCAGAACATTTTGAGCTCCCGGGCTGTACTTTCCGCGCGTCGCGATGGCGTCGCGAGGCTCGTCGCGAGTCGCGACGAACCTCGTCGCGAGTCGCGACGTGCTCAGCAACTTTTGAAAATTTTTTGAGCCCGGATTTCAAGTTTCCAAGCTTCCAAGTTTTCAAATGATTTTAAACATTGCATAATCCTTCCTTCTTCTCCACCCAACACTCCCAAGAACATCACATACCTCTCATTTCTTCCACCATCCTACATATATTGGCATATGAACATTCTTGCATCTTTATAGTACACTTGTTGATTGTAGTATGCCGACTACATCATTGTGACCGTAAGTTCTTAACCTATAATGATGCTTGTATACATGTCAATATATGTTGGATATTTTTCATGCATAATCTTATAGTGGTGATTGAGGGTTGATTGGTTGTTCTTTGACAATACTATGGTTATTAACTCTTGATGCTAAACCTAGTATTACATATCCTTATGTACTTGTGAGTTTAATGTGTTCTTCGTGGTGTAGTCTTGATCAAACGGCGCCATGGAGACAATGCTTTTCTCGAGGGGTGAGTTCTTCTACGGCATTTTTGCTCATCCTTCCGGTTCCGAAACCTATCTCGGGACCATCCAAGTACTTGGATATCGCCATATCACCGGCGAATTTGCGGAGACACGGGTGTCACTCTAACTCCCTTACCTTGATTTTTATTCTTCTTGCCTTACGTGTTTACATTGAGGGCAATGTAATGTTTTAAGTGTGGGGAGGGGTTAGAGGACTCATATGCATGCTAGATTGTTTTGGAATGCTTTTTGCTACTTTTCATTGGAAAAACATGAGGAAAAAAAATAGAAAAACAAAAAGAAAAAAAAATGAAATGAAAAAAAAAAGAAAAAGAAAAAGAAAACCCGCTAAGTTGAAAACCCGAGAGGGCAACTTAGGCAACATTGGGGGCCCGGATAGGTCGAAAACCCTTAAAGGGCAGCCTAGGCAAAAATGAGAGGCTAAAATGTGCGGAAAAAGGTGAGATGTGAGCTAAAGAAACATGATGTGTGGCTAGGATGAAAACTCGAAAGAGCTCCTAGGCAAAATGAGAGAAATTGAGAGAAATTGAAAAATGCTATGATTGTACTCAATTGCCGGCGTTGGAGTCATAAGGTTGCGGTTGTCACACGGATGGATCGGGTAGCTCAATATCTTTAGACCTCTTGGGATTGGGTAGCTTAGTGGGTTAGGAAACGAAGTATGGTTATGAAATTCTTGATCTCTTTATACTTCGTTTTTGGTTGATATATTGGCATTAGGTGAAGCATGTGTTTAAAACTTCCTCTATGGTTTTAGCTTCATTTTGTGTCATTGGATTCTGGGAATATCAATTCTGGGCTGTGAAATATTTTTATGGGTAGTGAATTGATCAGTGGTAGGTTTGGTTAGATTTAGGATTGGGGATGTGTGTGTGCGAAATTCTCATGTGAGCTTTTATTTTGGGATTTTTAAGATTGAGAGTTTTGGTGAGGCTTTGATTGGGGGATTAGTTTAGGTTTTGGGATATATCATTTACTCCGCATGCTTGAATCTTTTCTTACTCGAGGGCGAGTAAGGTTTAAGTGTGGGGAGGTTTGATATGTCCATTTTGTGTGGTTATTTTGGGGGTTTTAGGATGTGGATATGCCATTTCCTCCGTATGCTTAAATCTTTTCTTACTCGAGGGCGAGTAAGGTTTAAGTGTGGGGAGGTTTGATGTGTCCATTTTAGGCGCATTATTTAGTAGTATTTAGGATCACTTTTGTGCTCTTTTATTATCGAGAGCTTGTGTTTTACCTTGAAATTCACTTAGGAGAGGTAAAAGCAACTTTGTACTCTTTTACCTCTTTTAAGTGGATTTTGTGTGACAAGGGAAGAACACGGAACCAACGAAGACCGGAAGACATTGAAGACTATACTTTCGAAGACTTTTGGATACTCACTTCGAAGACATGAAGACCGGAGGCCGTTGAAGACCATTTTTGGAGCCGTTAAAGACTTGAAGATCGAGAGGGATGGCTATGAAGAAGATAAAGAAACAATGCAGAATTCTGGCTCCCGTCGCGACACCACCGCGAGTCGGGACATCGTCGCGAGTCGCGACGAACACCGTCGCGAGTCGCGACGGACGGGTGGCCAGAAATCAACTTTATCTTCTTCCGACTATAAATACTACTCTTTTTCCCTCTTCTTCTCAAGCTTTTCCAGGCGCGTTTTCTCTGGTTTTGGGCGCCAATTTTAGGTTTTTCTTCTTCTTTCTTTTCTTAGCTTTCTCTTAGTTTGATTATGTCTTTTGTTGTTGTTCTAGAGTAGTTCTTGTTCTTGGGAGCAAAGGATTGAATCTTCCACTATCTATGTAGCAAGAATTCATTTATATCTATCTATTTGGTGTTTTTGCTATTGTGCATTTATTGTGCTTTGAATGTTAATTGTTGATTGCATTGATGTTATTGAGAGCTTGATGATATGAAATGCTTGGATTAATTGCTAGCTAGGGTTTGGGGGATTTGGGTTAATTTCCCCCCTGTTCTTGTTAGCAATGTATGAGTATGAATTAGAGCTTTTGATTGTGTTAGTGTGTTGACAATGTGCTAGGCGAATGTGATTGATGTCGAACTCTTCGTCATGTTTGTTTGTGTAGCAAACGAGAGAGTCATATATTGTGCTTAGTCACGGTGTAGTGGTCATAGGCATTGCCAAGCTTGTTGGTCCTTCGTGCTAAATGCCACCAATGACACCTTGAGTCGTGGTCGCGACTCGGGAGCCATTGGTGAGGTTTGACGAGAGATGTCGAACTCACTCTCGCAAACTACGAACTAAGAAGGATAGGAGTTCAGTCTCCACGACAAGTAGTTGAAGTATTGAATAGATTATTTAAACTCATTCTTGAAGCATTTGTTATTTGGCGTTTATGTATTCTTGACGGTGTGTTTCACTGCATGTGTGCCATGAGTGGTTTGAGCATAGGGAGTGCTTGTGTGGTTGAATTGCTTAGGTGTAGGAACGTGACGAATTCCGTAGCACCTTTGCATGAAGATCTACGAGCATGAACTTAGAACTCCTTGTGGTGTGTGTGTTGTGGTACTTGCTAGATGGGTGTGTGAGCGTTGGGTCATGAATGCTATATGAATTCCGTAGCACCTTTACATTACTTAAAAGCAATGTAAAGGGGGGGGGGTTGGTTGGTTGGTTGGTTCCTAAGTTACGAAAGTAAAAAGACAGGATAACTAGCAACGTCAAGTGACTATGCTAATCATCAAACGAAACTAAAGAAAAGGGGTTTTAAACTACAAAGATAAAATGCCTTGGGGGAAACGGATATCCACTTCCACATCTAATGTAGTTCATCGAATCATTCACACATTCCATCATATAGCATTCATGACCCAACGCTCACACACCCATCTAGCAAGTACCACAACACACACACCACTACACCGGCAACGGTGCCATTTTGACAGGCGCGGGCAGTCGTCGCGCCCGCGCGCCAAAAGATAATTTATAAGCCCTCAATGCTTACTTTCTACAACTAGGTAGATAGTGGCAAATCGGGGTCGTCCAATGAGAAGAGGGATCTTCCTAAGCGTCTAAGCACACAAATGGTTGATATACTAGGCTAGGAGTAACTATATTTACACACACTTAAAAGCAATGTAAAGGGGGGGGGTTGGTTGGTTGGTTGGTTCCTAAGTTACGAAAGTAAAAAGACAGGATAACTAGCAACGTCAAGTGACTATGCTAATCATCAAACGAAACTAAAGAAAAGGGGTTTTAAACTACAAAGATAAAATGCCTTGGGGGCAACGGATATCCACTTCCACATCTAATGTAGTTCATCGAATCATTCACACATTCCATCATATAGCATTCATGACCCAACGCTCACACACCCATCTAGCAAGTACCACAACACACACACCACAAGGAGTTCTAAGTTCATGCTCGTAGATCTTCATGCAAAGGTGCTACAGAATTCGTCACGTTCCTACACCTAAGCAATTCAACCACACAAGCACTCCCTATGCTCAAACCACTCATGGCACACATGCAGTGAAACACACCGTCAAGAATACATAAACGCCAAATAACAAATGCTTCAAGAATGAGTTTAAATCATCTATTCAATACTTCAACTACTTGTCGTGGAGACTGAACTCCTATCCTTCTTAGTTCGTAGTTTGCGAGAGTAAGTTCGACATCTCTCGTCAAACCTCACCAATGGCTCCCGAGTCGCGACCACGACTCAAGATGTCATTGGTGGCATTTAGCACGAAGGACCAACAAGCTTGGCAATGCCTATGACCACTACACCGTGACTAAGCATTAAACCAATTCATGCAATTACACGAGATTGGATGAACGTGCAACGCACATTCATCCGCGAGCATATGACTCTCGTGTTTGCTACACAAACGAACATGACGAAGAGTTCGACATCAATCACATTCGCCTAGCACATTGTCAACACACTAACACAATCAAAAGCTCTAATTCATACTCATACATTGCTAACAAGAACAGGGGGGAAATTAACCCAAATCCCCCAAACCCTAGCTAGCAATTAATCCAAGCATTTCATATCATCAAGCTCTCAATAACATCAATGCAATCAACAATTAACATTCAAAGCACAATAAATGCACAATAGCAAAAACACCAAATAGATAGATATAAATGAATTCTTGCTACATAGATAGTGGAAGATTCAATCCTTTGCTCCCAAGAACAAGAACTACTCTAGAACAACAACAAAAGACATAATCAAACTAAGAGAAAGCTAAGAAAAGAAAGAAGAAGAAAAACCTAAAATTGGCGCCCAAAACCAGAGAAAACGCGCCTGGAAAAGCTTGAGAAGAAGAGGGAAAAAGAGTAGTATTTATAGTCGGAAGAAGATAAAGTTGATTTCTGGCCACCCGTCCGTCGCGACTCGCGACGGTGTTCGTCGCGACTCGCGACGGTGTTCATCGCGACTCGCGACGATGTCCCGACTCGCGGTGGTGTCGCGACGGTGTCGCGACGGGAGCCAGAATTCTGCATTGTTTCTTTATCTTCTTCATAGCCATCCCTCTCGATCTTCAAGTCTTTAACGGCTCCAAAAATGGTCTTCAACGGCCTCCGGTCTTCATGTCTTCGAAGTGAGTATCCAAAAGTCTTCGAAAGTATAGTCTTCAATGTCTTCCGGTCTTCGTTGGTTCCGTGTTCTTCCCTTGTCACACAAAATCCACTTAAAAGAGGTAAAAGAGTACAAAGTTGCTTTTACCTCTCCTAAGTGAATTTCAAGGTAAAACACAAGCTCTCGATAATAAAAGAGCACAAAAGTGATCCTAAATACTACTAAATAATGCGCCTAAAATGGACACATCAAACCTCCCCACACTTAAACCTTACTCGCCCTCGAGTAAGAAAAGATTTAAGCATACGGAGGAAATGGCATATCCACATCCTAAAACCCCCAAAATAACCACACAAAATGGACATATCAACCAACGTTTAAAGTGCAAATTAGAAGAAATGAAGATAAATTTTTTGGGTTGCATGAATCGGGTTATAAACTTTATAACTACTACATGTTGTATAATAAAAATTTAATATTGCAACTAAGGCACTTTACCTTTTATTATTCCAATTAAACCCCATATTTCCATAAGTTTATGGGAAAATGGTCTTTCCCAAGATTTTGCCATTAACGATACAGTGATAACAAATTTTCAGTTTCAAATAAAACTAGTTTTTTATTTTATACAAACTTTATAATTATGAATTAACTGTGATTATAACTAATTCTAATTAGTAGAAATTAATTTTGTAACATTCTAATTAATCCAGAACTTTGTAGCATTTTCACTTAATGATAATTAATTGGATCAAATTTTCAAAATATACATATTATTTACGATTCTAATTAAAGACTAATTCGTAACATTTTAATTAATTTCAAATCTTAAGATGAAAAGTTGAAAGTTGAGATTAATTCTGAATATTGTAACAGTTTTTGAAATAAGGGCAATTAATTATGATTAATTATTGTTAGAATACTAAAATTTCAAATTTTGAAAAAAAATTGGAAATTGAACATTTGTATTCCAAAATTAAGGGAAAATTTTGAATTTTTTTTAAGCAACTTTTACTGAATAGCCAACAAAAATTCTGTCTAAGGAGACTGGCGTTTTTAAGGAGACTGGCGTTTTTAAGGAGACTGGCGTTTTTAAGGAGACATTGTGTCCCACCACAAGATTTTCCTGAGAATTTTGAGAAAATTCTATAAAGGTGTTTTAAATCTGTTATAAAACTATTAGTAATTTGTTTAATTGTTTGTGAAAACAGATTTGTGAAAAATGGCAAACGAGAATGTCATTACTGGAAACCTTAGTGAGTCGACACCCCAAATTCAGTTTGGGAGTGGTCTACCACCAGTGGATTTGCTAGAGGGCCAACCCCCGGTAGTTCAAACCGAGGTTGTTAAACCTACGGCGGAGAAAAAAGTTCATTAAATAAGGCACATGATGCTGGCATTGCCAAATGCTCAACAGGCGGGAATTTGCCCGACATGTTTGATGGAACGGGATTCCAAACGTGGAGTCAAAAGATGCAGTTCTTCTTGGCCACACTGAATCTGGACAAGTACCTCCAGGAGGACAAACCTGTCATTTCTTCGGTTAACACCGATGTGTAAGCTCAGGCAAGCCTTGACAATTGAATTCAAGGGGACTATATGTGCAAGGATTACTTAACATCCCGAGTGATTGACTCGTTGTACAGTGTGTACATTACTGAGAAAATAAGTAAAGATTTGTGGCTGGCCCTGCATAAGAAATATAAGTCTGAAGATGCGAGCACAAAGAAGCATGCAATGTCTAAGTTTCTGAACTACAAAATGGTAGACTCAAGGCCGATCATGGAGAAGGTGGAAGAGTTGCAACTTATCACCCATGAGGTCATTGTTTATGGCATGAAAATCTATGAAACCTTACAAGTAGGTGCATTCATTGAGAAGCTTCCTCAAGCATTTTCTGTTGCACAAACAGAAGGCAACGAAAGTCGAGGACTTAATTGTCAAACTTCGAATTGAGTCATCCAACCGAAAGGGCGATGGGGTGCAGGCTGAGCATAAAGTAAATCTGGCAGAGCATAAAGTAAATCTGGCAGAGCATAAGGGGAAGAAAAAAAAGTTTCAACCCGAATATTCGAGCAGCTTCAAGAAGCAACCCGCCAAGAAGTTCAGTGGGAAATGCCACAAGTGTCACAAAATTGGGCACAAGGTGGACGAATGTCGCAACAAGGTCGACTTGAGGAAGGGAATGGTTGTAGCCAACCTAACTGAAGGAAAACTCTCGGATTCATATTTGTGTGCTATGATGATTGAAGTAAACATGGTTGGGAGTAATCCAAAGGAGTGGTGGTATGATACAGGTGCCACCAAACACATCTGCTCAGATAAGGGAGTTCTTGATTTTAGTATAGCAAATATTTGAAAGTTGGCATCAAATACGGTGGGTTCTGAGGTTGGCCAACAATATAGAGGACGCATTTAGTAAATGCGTCCTCTCGAAAATGTTTTTTTTTTGTTTTGAGCCGATGGAATTTTTTTTTCGGCATAATGATTAGAGGACGCATTTACAAAATGCGTCCTCTAGGAAAATAATTTTTTTTTTCGGTGGAATAAATAGAGGACGCATTTAGAAAATGCGTCCTCTTGGAAAATAATTTTTTTTTCGGTAGAATAAATAGAGGACGCATTTACAAAATGCGTCCTCTTGGAAAATAATTTTTTTCCATTTTTTCTGGCAAGTTGAGTATAAAAATAAAATTAAATAAAGATAAATATACGTACAGATAAATATAAAAATAAAAATGAAAATAAATAAAGATATATAAATATGCACACACGTAAATGTGTGGATGTACACACACGTCAATGTGTGGATGTACACACACGTCAATGTGTACAAATATATACGTAAATATAAATATAAATATAAATAAAGACACATACATAAATATAAACATATATATAAACATAAATGAAGATATACATATATATATATAAATGTATATAAATATAAAAAATATATGTAAATATAAAAATATACGTACATATAAATGTAAAAATAAATATAAATATAAATATAAATAAAGATATATGAATATGCACACACGTAAATGTGTGGATGTACACACGCAAATGTGTGGATGTACACACACGTCAATGTGTACAAATATATACGTAAATGTAAATATAAATATGTACACATATATAAATATAAATAAAGACACATACATAAATATAAATAAAGATATATATATATATATATATATATAAACATAAATATAAATATAAATGAAGATATACATATATATATATATATATATATATAAATATAAAAAATATATGTAAATATGAAAATATACGTACATATAAATATAAAAATATAAATATAAATAAATATAAATAAAGATATATAAATATGCACACACGTAAATGTGTGGATGTACACACACGCAAATGTGTGGATGTACACACACGTCAATGTGTGGATGTACACACACGTCAATGTGTGCAAATATATACGTAAATATAAATATAAATATATACACATATATAAATATAAATAAAGACACATACATAAATATAAATAAAGATATATATATATATAAACATAAATATAAATATAAATGAAGATATACATATATATATAAATATAAAAAATATATGGAAATATAAAAATATACATACATATAAATATAAAAATAAATATAAATATAAATATAAATAAAGATATATAAATATGCACACACGTAAATGTGTGAATGTACACACACGCAGATGTGTGGATGTACACACACGTCAATGTGTGGATGTACACACACGTCAATGTGTGCAAATATATACGTAAATATAAATATAAATATATACACATATATAAATATAAATAAAGACACATACATAAATATAAATAAAGATATATATATATATATAAACATAAATATAAATATAAATGAAGATATACATATATATATAAATATAAAAAATATATGGAAATATAAAAATATACATACATATAAATATAAAAATAAATATAAATATAAATATAAATAAAGATATATATAAACTCTAATATATATAGAAGCCATGCATTTTAAAGGTAGTATAAAAAAATCGGTAATGTAATAGTATTTTTTGTAGCTTTAAATAATGGAAGACGCATTTGGAAAATTAATTGTTCGGTAGACCGGGTGTCGGCATCGGCCGGAGAATTTTAATTATTGGGCGAAATGGTTATTCTCGTGTTTGTCTGATTGTATGTTGTGAACTAGTCGAACGATAAATTAGGACAGCGTGAGTTGCTGTTTGGTAACTAGTCCTGAATAAGGGTGCCGGAATGAAGTATTGCATAGTTAGAATGAGTATGAATTAGCATAAATGTACAATAGCCGAACAGTACGTGCGAAATGTAATGCAAATCAGTGTTTAGTGGCATGCTCTGTCCTAGTGACGATGACGATCCCTGCAAAGCTTTCCGCCCGTTCCACACGGTGGAGGGCGTACGGTCCTAGATGTCCGTCGAGGAACAGCCATCTGTGTAGGCACATGCACTTCCTGAAGTGGAACTCCCTCTGGTATTTCGTCCTCCATTTCGTCTCCCGTATCCTCACGATAGGCATGTGGAACACTACCCGTATGTGACTGAGGATCAGGTGACATGAATTGATGACTCGATGTTGGAGTGACATATGCAGTGTGTTCCGATGGAGTCATACCGTAATGTGAAGGTTCACCGTGCGATGGGCCGGCAATCGGTGGACTCGCATGTGATGGGCCAGCTTGTGATGGACCAACGTGTTCCTCCCGGCCCCTAGGACGCCGCCTCCGACCTCCCTGTCGAGCTGGTGGAGCCTGGCGGTCGCTTCTGAGGTCTGCATATCTGACACCAGGGGGAGGATCTGCACGGTGCACAAGTGGCTGATAGTACTGTAGTCTGGAGGCCTGATGCGCGTGTTGTAGACCCCGTGTGACAACTTCATGGATTCCGCGGAGAGCGGCCGCGAATGGTGGGGGACATCCATCCAACGGAATGTTCGACATGTTGTACACCTCAGTGACTATCTGCAACTATAGAATCGAGATAAATATGTTAGTTATGCAATATAGGGGAAAGCCGTAGCATTATTTCTTGAGAATGTTATGATTGTAGGAAATACCAAGTACTCTGCAGTTGCACTGTCTCCATGGAAACCCTCTGTAGCCGTGGTAGGCCGTCCTGGCTGATCAATCATGCTCACCGTCTTGCGGAAGTACCACTCCATGTATTCACGGCTGGGACAATATGGATCTGCATACCCAAGTGGGTGTACTTGTCGACCAGATCGTTGCTCCCACTCAACGAGAAATCTTCTTAGTTCGGCACGCCAATCAGTGTCGGACCTGCCGCGACGGTCTATATCATGAAGCAGTTTATACTCTTCCCTACTGACCAGCTGGGTGGGTATTGGCTGGATCAGGCCGAACTGCCTGAGAACCCGATGTGCGTGGTGGAACTCCACTACATGCCAGCAGATGAGGTCGACGCACAGCAGCCAGTTGTTACTACTAGCAGTACAGTACCACGGGAGTTGGGCCACGATGTCCGGCGTGTATGGCTCCCAGATAAACTGAAAGAACATCATAGTGGTCCCGTTAGGTCTTGAATACCATTTTTCGCACGAAATCAGGAGATTGTAATCCAAGATGGCCCATACCTGATTCTGAGTGAGGGTTGTGATCTGATCGCGATACACTTTCAAAACATGCATCGGTGAGTGTGATAAATCGTGAGGGGCTCTCCACCTACGGGCGGTGATGAGTGAACTATATTAGCAAATATATGGAATTGACCACAGTTTCAAAAAGTGACTGCTAGTGTTATTCGGCACCTACCGGGACCCAACAGCATTCATCGGCGCCGATATGGGTAGAGCTCCTGCGGGTCGGATGGATGGGATGCGCTCCCATGCCCACAACTGTTCCACAAATTAAATTACATGTAATACAAAGTAACAGAGAGGACATTATGTACGAATGAGTGGAGTGACAAATTACTTTACCTGTAGCAGGACAAGGGGGCCAGAAATGGATTTTACTTGTGGGATTGCAGCGTCACATAAGCACCGGTACAAGTGTGCAAGAATGGCACTCCCCCAACTGTAGTGACGTGCTGCACCTAGGTCCATCAGTATCGACAGGTAGAGCAGTGGAATTAGACTACCCGATGTGTCTGACATGAGCATTCCCCCAACCAGCAGCAGAATGAAAACTCTCGCCCGCTGTTGACACTGGACCTCAGTAGGGTGAGTAGGGAACGGACTGCCCAACAAATCTCCCAACCAGCTCGCCCTAATGCGACCCCCTCGGATAACTCCGGGGTCAGGTGTAGCACCTAGGTAGTCCGTACAAACTACCATCCATTTTTCAGTACGCCTACGGGTATCGATCCCTGTGACTGGGATCCCATCGATCGGAAGACCCCATAGCATCCCCACATCCTGCAGCGTGACCGTAGCCTCCCCCACCGGGAGGTGAAATGTGTGCGTCTCGGGCCGCCACCGCTCCACTAGGGCAGTGATTAGTGAATGGTCAATCCGTATCGATGCAGAATCAAGGAGTCCCTGGAATCCTACGCCACGCACGTAGCTCAGAACTGGGTCAGGCACATCTACGGTCCAGCATGCCCCATCACAGCGCCGGACCTGCATTGCCTCATCTTGTAACTGTCTGTTGTACACTGCCCGGGCACGATGCTCCTCGTGCAGGTACAACAAATCGTCCTCCATGGGTCCTGGGTGGAAATGGTCCATCGTGTTGCCCCTGTACACAATTACGACATATGAAAATTAGTTACTGAAGCGATTAGAGTGGCAAACATATTTGGCAAATAAAAGCAATAACATCACAAGTAACAAGCTATAATATTCCGATGGACTACACAATTACGACATATGAAAATTAGTTACTGAAGCGATTAGAGTGGCAAACATATTTGGCAAATAAAAGCAATAACATCACAAGTAACAAGCTATAATATTCCGATGGACGAAAGTACATGTGCAAGTAACATATGACCGAGGTACCATTACAGACACTACACGACAACATGACACTAATTATGGCCACGCCTACGGCGGCCCCTGGATTCAACCGGCACTCGCTCGTCCATCTGATTCCTTATCCTTCTCTCCGCAAACTGTCCACGACGCCTACTGCGGAACTTCTCCCCATCAGGAACCAACCTCCATTCAGCACGTTGCCAGAGCGATGGATCTCTTACAGGCATGAAACCCTGACTATATTGTTGCACATATGTGGTCGTGAGATACACCCTGTCACATAGAGTAGCCGGATCGTCACGCCTATGCCGACAGACGGCCAAGGCATGGGAACAAGGGAAACGGAAAATCTGCCACTCACGACAAGTACACTCTCTTCTTCGGTATTTGACCGTGTACTGCCGTTCACTGATGCCCCCATCGATGTTCCTAACCACAACCCTATAAGTCTGCGATGCATGACCGAACACGGTCACGATATGCCCCTGCGCCAACCGCTCCTGCTTCTGAAACTTTTTCCAGATCCTGCTGGGAAACACGGACCTGGACAAACGGGCAACATTTTAGAATACATTAACTGTTTTGCAGAAACTCAGAAAAGGGATACGTAAGTGACAAATTACCTCCAATTCGTGGCGTCCATAACCCTCTGGGCAAACATTTCAACTGTTCGCTCCAACGTCGCTTTGACACAAGCTGTGATCGGCAGATGGCGTGCGCGGCGCAAACAGTTGTTGTAACTCTCAGACAAATTCGTCGTCAGAATTCCCCAACGTCGATCACCCACATCGAATGCAAGACACCACTTACTCCTATCTAGCCGTTCCAGCCAAGCCCAAGCAGATGGATCTGTACTCTCTAGCTCCTCCTTGTACCCCCTCCACTTGCTCACTCGCCTAGCAGAACCAAGCTGCCACACCAGAGTCTTCAAAAGCGCATTCTTGAACTTCCCGTTATCATATGATAGGAAGTTGGATTGAAAATGCCGCAGGCAAATTCGATGGTATCCAGCCGGTTCCATCCACTCCTCCATATGCGTCATCGCATTTATGAGTCCAGCATGCCTATCGGATATGACACAGATTGGCGTGTTAGCACCACCAACGACGTGAAGACGCAGTCTCCCCATGAACCAGTTCCAGCTCTCATTCGTTTCTTCGTCAACAATAGCGTAAGCGATGGGGAGGATGTAATCATTTGCATCGTGCGCCACGGCGACCAGCATTGTGGACTTATATGCCCCTCTCAAATGAGTGCCATCCACGCTTATGACATTCCTGCAGTGGCGGAAGGCTTCAATTGCCGGACCAAATGCCCAGAACACAAATTTAAATTTCCTCGACCCGTGGCCGTGTATTCTATCAGGTACGTCAGCCCAGTCTACAACGGTGCTCGGATTGGCCCTGACTAGCTCATCCATAAACGTTGGGAGCTGTTCGAAAGAATCCTCCCAAGTCCCGAACACCATGTCAATTGCCTTCTGTCGTGCATACCACGCCTTCTTGTAGGAAATGGTTACATTGAACTCCTCCTTCACTTGAGCTTGCACATCTTTGACTGTGTAAGAAGGGTTTACATCAATGTGGTGGCGGATTGAACGGGCGATCATCACCGACGTCAGATTCACGTTACCCGTAGATCGACCAGCACCAACACACCCATGGCTAGTTGCCCATTTGGTGATCTCCCACATGCCATGTGACGCCTTCTTGGAAGCTCTGGCAACCCAAACACAATTCCCAGTTCCTTGGACAACGTCCTTGCATTTCGCATACCATGTGCGTGATGTGCTCTCCACAACCCTGTGTTCCCTGTTCATCATGGAACTCCACCTAGAGATAGCTTCAACCAATTGGGCCTTCGTCTGGAATCGCATACGCACACCCACTACACCCGTCTCTCGATCGTAGGTAGAAACTCCGGACCCAAAATGAGTTGGGTCATAGCTATCCTCATCCGGGCCACCATAATCCCTATAGTAGGCCTGTGTATCTGGATTCGCCAGAATATGAAACGCCGGGGGTACATTGTTCGTGCACACCACCTGTTCTTCATCGTCCCCAGGATTCGAATCAGTTGATAAGGAACAATCATCCTCACTTCCACCATCAAGTTCACCCTCGACATCATCGTCTTCGCCACCGTCATCCCTACCAACAAGGTCACGAACGTGTCCCACATAATCATCATCCAAGACATTCTGCTCGTCACGGGCCATACCATACATACCACCACTTGTGGACGGCTGAGCACAATCCACGGGAGCATACCCAGAAGCAGAAGGTTGGCTGGACTCACCAATTTCTAAACCCCGGCTACGAACGTGTGGCGGTACGCATGGTGCATCAGCCAAGTTCTGGAAGTTGCTCAACAACGACATGAACGTCATTGGCCGTGGCCAATCATTAGTGCTTGCCAACTGTTCCATAACAACGTAAAAATCCGCGGACGACAACGACAATCGATCAACAATGTTGAAGAAGAACGTCGTTGAGTCATCATCTTCCAAATTATAACACCGATAGTATACAGCCGAACCAATCAGTTCAGGACATCGGTAATATATTTTCAACATATACCCCTCACTCGCAATGCCAAGCCTCGTGACAATTACATCAACTAATTCTGAGTGGTTCAACCTCCTCTCGAGAGTCAGAACTCGCTCCGGTATTGGAGGATCATAATACACACCCACGGTCAAATCGAACTTGATCTGACCGCCTCTATACATATACACAGTCAAAAACATCGCACGACTGCAATACACGAATACATAACTTTCAGTTCATTTTCATTCTACATTCATTTCATTGCACCCTCAAACACGTACATGCACTCCACTAGACCACATCAACAGCACTATTAACACAGACATAATACATTAACAAGTAAACGATTATGCAAAGACATCACTTCTATTTTATTCTCACCCGACATTCCTTCCCGTAGTATCCTCAAAAGTCATTACTATTGCTACAAACTAAATACATTTATCAGTCAACAATTCACTTCGTCACTTCATTTCATCACGCATGAGCATTAAACGCTATAACAGCATCGGACCAAACTTAATCGCCAAAACCACACACAATCATACAACACATCCGAATTAACTACAATATTTCCGTAGCTCCCCAACTTATAACAAAAATATCAGAAACTTTCTTCGTGGAACACATTCGTGGAACACATTCGTAACCTTATTTAGGGTTCAATTAACATCAACAAAATGAAAAAAGAGGGGGGTGGAAGTCTAACACTCACAAACAAGGTGACGAACGTGGAAGTCAACGGAGGTCAACGGCGGGTCAACGACGGGTCAAGTCCGGTCAACGCCACGAACTTCACGCCGTTTCAGATATCTACAACCACAAATCCGTTGCAAATTTTACTCATACAAAATCTTGACAAAATAAAACAAGAGCAAAATGTGGGATTTTTTCACAAGTCATTATTATTGCTACAAACTAAATACATTTATCAGTCAACAATTCACTTCGTCACTTCATTTCATCACGCATGAGCATTAAACGCTATAACAGCATCGGACCAAACTTAATCGCTAAAACCACACACAATCATACAACACATCCGAATTAACTACAATATTTCCGTAGCTCCACAACTTATAACAAAAATATCATAAACTTTCTTCGTGGAACACATTCGTGGAACACATTCGTAACCTTATTTAGGGTTCAATTAACATCAACAAAATGAAAAAAGAGGGGGTGGAAGTCTAACACTCACAAACAAGGTGACGAACGTGGAAGTCAACGGAGGTCAACGGCGGGTCAACGGCGGGTCAACGACGGGTCAACGACGGGTCAACGCCACGAACTTCACGCCGTTTCAGATATCTACAACCACAAATCCGTTGCAAATTTTACTCATACAAAATCTTGACAAAATAAAATAAGAGCAAAATGTAGGATTTTTCAAAACATAAAAACACATTACCGATAACGTGAACAGGCGGAAAGGCGTAGAACAACCGGCGCAACGACGGAAAGGAAGATGGGAGAAATGGAGAAAATTTTTGGCCAAGGAAATGGGAGAAATGGGGACAAAGCTTTCAGCAAAAACAAACAAGGGAAGAGGAAATGGTAAGAAAAAAAGAGGAGAGGAGAGTGGGATAAATAGGCGGAAGAGGAAGGAGAGAGGAGTGTTCGGTCTTCATTGACCGAGAGGCCGCATTTAGCAAATGCGGCCTCGTCCGTGACCCGCCTGACACACTGCCACTGCCGCACTGACCACTGCGCCGTGCTCCCCCTGACCGAGAGGACGCATTTGCTAAATGCGTCCTCTCCGCCACGTCAACATCCCACATGCACCACAAATCTGGAGAAAAAAATAATAAATAAAAAGGGAGAGGACGCATTTTGTAAATGCGTCCTCTCTATTTGCGTCCACTGTGCAACACTGTTGCAACAGATATAGAAATTTCTCCAGATAAGGGTATGCTCACAACATATCACAAGAGCAAGACTGAAGAAAAAATCTTCATGGGCAACTCCGCCACTTCAACCGTTGAAGGTCAAGGGAAGGTCGTGCTGAAGATGACTTTTGAAAAGCAGTTGACACTAAACAATGTCCATCATGTGCTAAACATTCGCAAGAATCTGATCTCAAATACTCTCCTCTCCAAGAACGGGTTTATGATCAAGCTCGTGTCTGACATGTGAGTCATGTCTGAGAATGTGGTGTATGTAGGAAAGGGGTATGTGAAGGATGTACTGGTCAAAATGATTGTAATGATAGTCATCCCAAAAAGTGATGTACCCGAGTTTTCAATGAATAAGAATAATGTTTTTTCTTATGCGTTAAGTCTTTTAACATTTGGCATGAACAATTGGGACATGTGAATTACAAATTTATTAATAGATTAATGAGCATGAACATGATTCCAAAATGCAAAACAAGTAAAGACAAATGTGAAGTTTGCGTACAAGCAAAACTCACAAAAACACCATCCCCACATGTGGAGAGGACAACCGAAACTCTAGACTTAATTCACACAGATCTATGTGATTTAAAGTTTGTGCAAACTAGAGGCGATAAAAAGTACTTTGTAACTTTCATAGACGATAGCACAAGATATTGTTATGTGTATCTATTACGTAGCAAAGACAAAGCTTTGGAAAAGTTCAAAAAGTACAAGTTGGAAGTTCAAAACCAACATAGTAAAATGATTAAAATTATCCGAAGTGATTGGAGAGGTGAGTATAATGAACCATTCTATGCGTTCTGTAGAGAACATGGTATTGTTCATCAAAATACCGCTTCCTACTCACCTAAATCTAACGGAGTTGCGGAACGAAAGAACCAAACTCTCAAAGAAACAATGAATGCAATGTTGCAAGAACCTGGGTTATCCCAGAACATGTGGGGGAAGGCTATAGTAACCTCCAACTACATTCTCAACAAGATACCACATAAGGTGACTGGAGAAACACCTTACGAGTTATGGAAAGGTAATGTACCTTCGTACAAATACCTTAAAATGTGGGGGTGCCTAGCGAAAGTGGCAGTACCACCTCCTAACATGGTCACAATT
The DNA here is from genome assembly GCA_037428765.1 of Rubia yunnanensis. Classification (NCBI taxonomy): domain Eukaryota; kingdom Viridiplantae; phylum Streptophyta; class Magnoliopsida; order Gentianales; family Rubiaceae; genus Rubia; species Rubia yunnanensis. The sequence continues at coordinate 101,525,119 of CM075067.1, read as the reverse complement.
GGACCTAAAACCGTTAACTGTATTTTCATTGGGTATGCACACAGTAGTAGTGCTTATCAATTTTTGGTGTACAAGTCTGATGTACTAGATATACACACAAATACAGTAATGGAATCAAGAAATGCATCCTTCTTCGAAAACGTGTTCTCGTGTAAGGACAAAGTAAGTCATAAATGAACTCGTGAAGAAAAAGAGAAACAAGTACTTATGGTCAACAAACAGAAGAGGTCAGTGATGAACCTAGACGTAGCAAGAGAGCTATAAAGGGGAAATCATTTGGTCCTGATTTTCAAATGGCCTATCTATTAGAAAATTATCCTAGAACATTTAAGGAAGTCATGTCTACACCGGATGCACCTTCATGGAAGGAAGTGGTGAACAATGAAATTGACTCCATTATGCAAAACCATACATGGGAGTTAACAGATTTGCCATCAGGTTCAAAAGATCTGGGGAGCATGTGGATTTTCAAAAGAAAATACAAAACATATGGCTCAATAGAGAAGTACAAGGCTAGGCTTGTGGTGCGAGGATTTAGGCAAAAAGAGGGCTTGGATTTCTTTGACACCTATTCTTCGGTCACGAAAATAACTTCAATTACAATGCTAATAGCAATCACGGCTATACGCAATTTAGAAATACATCAAATGGATGTAAAAACAACTATTCTAAATGGAGAGCTTGAAGAGGAAATTTATATGATACAACTTGAGGGTTATGTTGTAAATGGAATGAAGTAAATGGAGATATTACACTCAGGTAATGGGATATCACCCATCCTTTCATCTCAAGACGATGAAAAACTTAGGTAATGGGATATTACAATTGGAATATGCCCGAGTGATCGGGAGTCTTATGTATCTGACAAATTGTACAAGACCCAATTTAGCACACATTGTTAACGTATTGAGTTGTTATACTAGCAATCCAGGACACAGTCACTGGAAAAAGGGACAGCTAGAGTTTTAAACTATTTGAGACATACTCAAAGTTATGGGCTGCACTATGGACAATATCCAACCGTTGTAAAAGGTTGTAGCGGTGCTAACTAGGTATCGGATTCAAAAAAGAAAAATCCACAAGTGGATATGTATTTGCGCTTGGTGGTGCAGCCGTATCATGGGAATCCTCGAACAAATGTTGTTTGCCAGATCCACAATGGAATCTGAACTCATTGCTTTAGATAAAGCAGCTGAAGAAGTAGAATGGCTTCGGGACTTTATGGAGGATATTCCACTACGGGAAAAACCAGTGCCAACATTAAGTGTACAAAGTGATACTCAATTGGCTATACTTCGAGCACTGAGTTCCATATACAATGGTAAATCTCGTCACATAAGGAGACGACATAAAACCATAAGACAATTGATCTCAACAGGCGTGATCTCAGTCGATTACATAAAATCGACTGACAACCTAGCAGATCCATTTACTAAACGTCTGTCGCGAGATCAAGTTGTTAAGTAATCTAGAGGAATGAGTTTAAAGTCTATGACTTCAGAGGATGCTTGATGGTAGCTCTACCCAAGTGATTGGAGATCCCGAGAAATAGGTTCAAGGGGAAAACAAAATTAAGTTGAATCAATGAAAGCACTTTGAGATTTCAATCTCTTCCCAGTTCCTATGATGACAGAAGTGCTCCCTATGCAAGTTAAGGTTAAGCTTGGCTTTTAATGATTCCGTAGCTTTGAAATAAAGTTGGGTATGACAATATACCCTTTATGGTCAATCACCTTATGAGTGTGAAATGAGGCAGTTTTTTTGGAGAATTAAGAGAGATTGAATTCTCCAAGTTTACTTATGAATAACCAGGAATGTTCAAGGCCAAAATGAGCACAGTTAGAGAACCTAGTTCTGTGAGAATATGAAACTGTGTGATAGTCATTGTCTAGATTTACACAAAAGCCTGGGTGGTTCAAGGCACCATGTTCACTACTTGGTTGAGTAAATCCGATAAGTATTCACCATTGGTGGTTCAAGACTGAGAAATGCTACCTTTCCAAATACAGTGATTCTTCACTCTTACTCTCAAAAATCATCTGTCTAGAACACATATGTATAATAGGAGTCATTTCTATTCATGTGGGGGATCGTTGGAACCAAATTTTCCAGGTTTCGTTTGAATGAGAAATGAGGACGCAAAATTGATTACTTAAAGAGTAATATTTTGGGTTTGTGGTAGATTAGAAATACCATATTGAGAATGGAAAGGAAATATGACTAGTACAAAGGCTAGTATGAAAACACTTGGAATATCAACTAGTAGTTTAGGAGATTGTGATCGGATCGGGTCTCGAGAAAGTTTGGTTCAGAAAGATCATTTTGGAATTTGATTTTTGAACCAGTAAACCCTCATAATTGCAGAGGCGTAAAACGCTCTCCTTGTCTTCCTCCCCTTTCATTGCAAGGAGTGGATAAAGTTTGGACTCAACATTATACATGTTTAAAATTTATTTTTTCAAAATTAACAGAGAAAATATAATGATTCTGCCATTTGAAAGACGATTTTTTAATAAATTATGAGAAAACCAAGGTTTAAACTGAAAAATGCAAGAAATTAAGATAAATTTTATGGTTGCATTGATCGCGCCATAAACTTACAATTACTGTACGTCGCATAATAAATTTTTAATAATACAAATAAAATCTCGTACATTTCTATTATTCTAATTAAAGTTCATATTTTCATAAATTTATGAAAGGACAAAATTTTCCAAGATTTTACAAAAAATTATAGGTTAGGATGCGTGTAAAATCAAAATGACCGGTTATGTTTTTTATTTTTCCTTTAAAAATATGCAAGTATGGAAGCATACTCCACTCAAACTTTCACTTGATCAATGGGACGAAAAGCGCGGACAGACATCTTTGGTGGAGTGGATTCAGCCGTCCGGATTGACGGGATTGTCTCCGCCTTCTATTTTTGGCATTTTGCTTCGTCAAAATTTGTTTAAAATCGTCGTACAGTAGTTCTCCCTTCTATCTTTGGAATTTATTTTTGAAAACACTATCACAATTGATTTATAATGAAAATAAATTTATTTTTCATTTATTCACTTTCGATTCAATATTATTTATTTATGTATATACATTTGAACTTACTTTTACATAATTAAACTTTAATCTTAAGCGAACGGAGGAAGTACTCTCTTTGCTTGTTCTTCTATATGTTTCATCATAAAATTAAGTGTTTGGATTTAGCTCAATAAAATGAATGGATGAAATTAAATTTGAAAAGTAAAAAATAGAATAAATGGATGAAATTGAACGAATTTTACAAAATATATATAACGTGCTAATATAGAATAAAAAATCAGAAAATAAATGTGTATCTATATAGAGGGACAGATGGAGTTTTCATTCAACTTCTATAATATTTTAAGGTTTTTGTATTTTGATTTAAGATCAATTTGTTTTACTCCATTTCTCCAAGCTAAATCTGCACAAAATCTTTTTCTTTCGTCAAAGTCAAACATTGACCACATATTATAAATACTACATATATAAACAATTATCCCACTGTTTTTACACTTTTACTTTTTACACACTATCCAAGACACATGTTTGCCCGTTAATATCTTTACCTACGTTTAATAACGGAAAATAAAAATTTAATATTTAAAAACTATTTGTTACGACGATTTGAACAATATCATATACGATAACATTGTTGTTCATATATCTATTCAAATATGTAGCTAAAGTTTGACAGGAATAGTATCAAAAAAAGCAACAATACAAATATAGCTGGGACAGAGGGAGCATGAGATATTATCATACTCATTGTAACATGTAATTTCTCAACATTAACATTTTATGTGTCGTTAACATACATGGTTACATATATTCCCAATCAAACATGCATGCTTATTGAAAATCGTAAAATATATTACGGGCAAGCTAAACCGGAGCTGAGGGAGTACCACTTGAAAAAACAACGGTTTACTCTTTACTTATGTACGGAGTATGGGCAATTAAGTACATTACGTCGAACGGTTAAGAGTTGTTTAACCATAATTACTTTTGCAATGTGTGTCTCACAAGATTCATTTTGGACAAAAGGTTCATCTCTAATTCAGTATCTCACTCCATTAAAATTTGGAAGACCATTTTTATAAGTAAAAAATAAAAATGGTACTCCCTCTGTTCCAACTTAAATTACAGTCTAATTATTGCACATCGTTCGAAAAATATGTTTGACCGTTAATATGTTTATGTACGTACAATAAAGTTGCTTTCTAGAAACCAACTTATTACAAAGAATTCAACAATATCACATGTGATAATATTATATTTTATACACTTTTTTTAAATATACGATCATTTTAATAGAGAATATTATCATAAATTAAGTATGTAATTTAAACTGGAACCGGAGCGAAAGAGAGGAACAAGCGATGATAAATTATATATTAATAAAATCATGGAGTTTATTAAAAAATAAAAAATTCAAGTGCGATCATAATGACAAGTGAAAACACGATACTATTTGAGCATGCTGCAACTGTAACTGTACATCACAATATAAAATTGACTTCTCAATCCCGCCTTTACACCACACTGTCTATTCCCACAACCTTTCTCTCTCTACACTTTCTCTCTCCTCACGAGGCCTAACACTGTCCGTTTCCTCGTCCCGCAAAACCTCCGAAGCAACCTATATCCTTATTCCTTGTCCCTGTCCCAACCAAAATCCAAATATTCCACCCCCGCTAAACGACAACCACCACCACCACCATGTCGTCGGAATCCGCCGCCGACCACCTCCGCCCCGTGCGGCTCTCCGCCATGGCCACGCGCCCCTCCGAGCCCGAGCACCTCCCCTGCCCCCGCTGCGACTCCATCAACACCAAGTTCTGCTACTACAACAACTACAACCTCTCCCAGCCCCGCCACTTCTGCAAGTCCTGCCGCCGCTACTGGACCCGCGGCGGCACCCTCCGCAACGTCCCCGTCGGCGGCGGCTCCCGGAAGCCCGCCGCTGCCGCCTCCAACAAGCGCCCCCGGGTGGACCCCACCGCCGCGGCGGTGGAAAATGAGCATAACCACCACCTGCCGATGTCGGTACCCATGGCGACGTCGGCTTTCGCGGGCTGCGATGTGAACCTGAATGAAGCTGTCCCGGAGGCGCCGAACTTCGGGTCGTCTTTTCTCAACGTTAACGTCAACGTTAACGGCGGTTTGCTGCCGTATGGCAACGGGTTCGGGCTCGGGCTTGGGTCGGGCCTCCACGGGCTCGGGTTCGGTCTCGGGGCGCTCGACTGGGCCATGGACCCCATCAGCAGCCATCACGAGGGCGGCAACAATGACGTCAGCCACGGAGGGGAGAATGGGGCGGGTGACGTCTGCGGCGGGGATGGAACCGGGTCGGGTTCCGGCGGGTCGCCGTCGCACACGTGGCAGATGGGGAGTGGTGTGGAGGGCAGCTTAAACGACGGGGATTGCTTCGGGTGGCCCGATCTCGCGATATCAATGACGGGGAAAGGGCTCAAGTGAGAAGTGAAGTTACGTCTTTAGCCTTGCTGGAGACGAAATTATGATACCAAGTAGGGTTTTTGAGTGGGGATGGTTGCGTCAATTTAGTAGTAGGGGCTGTTTGGGAGTAGTATTTTGATGAAATGGTGAAAAGATGTTTTTGCATGTAAATGGATTGGATTTGGTTGGCGTTTCATCGTTTGTTTTGGTTGACAAAATTGGCCAACGTCAATCTAAATGTAAGCGTTAGGGAAATGTTTATCCTTATGAATATATTCGGAAAGTTCTTTTTTGAGTTTTGATTGTTCTGTTTGCCCATAGGCGTCCAGTACCTGTTTCTTTTAATGTTGTATTAATGTAAACCAGTTCGGACGTTAAACCAAACCAACCACTTTTGTAATTTTCACAGTGTACTTTTAATAAACTATAATAATGCATATTTTTAGTTGGATGCATGATGGAGTATACTGTATCTATATAGTTGAAGTATTAGTAATCTTATTTCATTTTTGTATATCATTTATGCATGTTGGTGTGGCAGAAAGATGAACCTTTAATGGAGACAAATGAAAATAGAAAGTAATTACGTCGAAATTCATAAAAAAATTGCATATGTTGATATTAAACCACCACATTCTCATCTTAGGCATCCTTCTTTAAATTTAATTATGATACCACCAAATTTAATTGATAAACAGTACTACACTTGATATGCTTACCGCACCTATAGCACCTCAACATATGGATTCTTATTGAAAAAGCAAACTCTTACAATCGATTTTCCTATCACTTAATTTAGGAGAAGGTCGTGGCTCGCTTACACAGTTTATCTTTTACATAGATAGTGTCCACGATCCAGCTATTTGAGTTCAAAAGTATGTAGTTGATTGATGCTTGAACTCATATGTAAATGAAGTTAAAGGCAAAATTTCTCGCTCTCAGCTCCATCACTCCGATGCCACGGATTAATGAGGAGGTAAATCACGACGTTTAAGAACTAACTAGGAGTGAGAAAATTCCCACTCGAACTCCTATGTAAATAACAACATTCTCCATTAGGTCAAATTGTGGTGTAATTAATATAGACAAAATTTCGTTTGTTGCAGCACTAATTTCAAATGCGTGTTTCTAAACAACATTTGTTACGTATTTAATGGTTCGACGACGCTAGTTTGAAGTTATTGGTGATTGGATTGGATTCGATGAAAAATTAGGTTTGAATATTGACCGGGCTACTTTCTTTTATTATATCTATGGGGATCCACAAACCATTGAAGAGTCGAAACTTCCTTTGTCGTGCCTTTTCCATTAATTAAGATTAGGTTGTTATAATGTGTTGGATTCATGATGACGGCACTGTTTTTCATTATTATCTGCGGCTGAGCATGCACGGTTTGTCTTCTAAGTGGGCACCTCAAAGTATGCTATACTGGCTGTTCATAAAACTTCATCAACTTTGTTTTGGAAATAGTTTGGTGTTTGGATCAAACTGTTGGAGCAAATTAGGTTGGTCTTGTTCATCATCCAGCTGTTGCATTTAAACCCGAGCTCCATACACTTGCTCGTTACATGTACCCAACGGGATGGAGTTTCTCTTATTCGTATTAACGCTTTCAAACTACTTTTGTAGTTCCAGGTAGTTTCATTTTATATTCTTATTTTTTATTTGGATGTACCAAGAAAGATGTATGGTCTGATGAGACCACTGTAAAATATTTACTTATTGGTGGAGCAAACTCTTCTATTCTTGTTCATGGCTTCTCTTGGCTATATGGTTCATTAGGGGGGGAGATCGAGATTCAAATATTGAAAACTCTCAAAAATAATTATAACAGCGATTCTGAGTATTGGCATGAGTTATTAATGATTTAGCTGCAATTTCAAGTAATCAGTTTTTGAATTTGATTTTTTATTATTCAAAGCCAAAGAATGTTTAACTTCACTTTTAAACTAATTTTAAATAAATTACGAGTTATTAGGTGCCTAAAATAATCCTATTTTCAGGTTGAAAGTACCAATCTAACTATGTAAAATTTGAAAGTGTAAATCTAATATTATTATTTTATTAAAAGAGCCAATCTAATCCTGACAACCGAATTGTGGTCGAAATTCTTTAAACGGACTATCATACTGCTTGAACAATCAAAAAAATGGAAAATAGAAAAAGATGATATTCCCTCTATTCCAGATTAAATTACCCACTTACCTTATGATATTATTCTCTATCAAAGTTTAATTGTATATTTGAATAGATATATGAGACATAATATTATCGTACGTGATATTGTTGAATTCGTCGTAACAATTAGTTTATAGAAAGTATATTTTTGTTTGCCATTACTATACGTAGCTAATCATATTAACGATCAAATGTGTCTCGAACAGTGTGAAATAATTAGGTTGTAATTTAAGGTGAGACGGAGGGAGTAGAACCCTTATGTCTTCTTCCTCCGTTCTTCTGCAAAATCAGAAAATCCCCAGAAAACCATCCGATGAGTTTCAAAAATTTAAATAAGAGAAATGCTCAGGAAATACGGTATTTCCATAAGTTTACATACAGTCCACAATGCCTTTTACCTTAAATGTTGTATCTTTTTATAAATTTAAATACGGAGCATTAAGAGATAAAATAAGCAATGATGTGTATTTGAATGTAAAAATATAAAAAATATATGATATAATTTTTCTTCAAAATTCCTAAATTTAACATATAAGTTAACAAATGTTGTGTGAAAGATAAAAAAAAAATGGTGTGTATAAGGTTATGGACATATCACATGTGAGGAAACATGCTCTTTACATAAAACCAACTTCAATGCCCAAGGTTTTCTTCTTCTCAACTCCCGCCTCGCCACCTTCCAGTGAGCATGAGCGCCGCCGTTATTGAGTAGTACTTTGTTAAATTCAGTGTAACAAATATTTTTAAAATATTAATTTTTTTATTAATTTAAATAAAAATATTAACAATCAACTATGCATATTAAAATGGAACATAGCAATAACGGGGACAACGAGCATATTTTTGAAACATAATTGAATCAAATGGCTCCCTAAAATTGAATTTAAAATGAGGGGGGGAAAGAAGGAAGAGATGGTCATGAAGATGTCGAGGTTGATAGAGTGGTGTGTTGTCTTCCACAGATGGGGAGAGATGATTCAAGAATGACAACGCACCGACCTTGGGCCCCTTTTACATGATTCTCCCTAATTTTTAATGTCCTTTGATACGTTATTGTCACATCCATTTTTATTCCCTATTCAATACACCCTACCCCAGCGCTTCCTTCTCCCAATTTTTCATTCTTTTATTCACCCTACGCTCGCCATCACAACCTCACTGTTAATATATACTTGCAAAATGAGAAAGTGTTAAAATAATTATAAATTTACGATGCATGCATCAATCTAACCTTAAGCGCCGTTGACTTCAATTGTCAATAGGAGATTTGACTGAAATTTAAGGAAATGGCAATGTTACCCTTTGATCAAAAGGGGTAAAATGGAATTTAGCTTATGGGGCAAGGATATATTTGACATTTTAGGCCCGGTTAACGCCGAAATCGTGACAAAAGGTTATAAAAACACAATTTATTATAAAGTTGAGGTTATTTTGACACTTTCTTGTTTTGCAGGGTTATATTGACACTTTCAAATTAAAGTTAAAGTAAGATGTGTAAAAATCCTTTTAATAAGTTTAACTTAATTTTACCGAGTTTAACTTGTTTTTACTATCCAGATAAGTTTAGTTTAACTAAACTCGGTTTTGCTAGGATAATATTAATTGGAAAAAAGGGACCGAACAAAAATGAGTTGAACTAGATTGAACTAAGTTAAAATTAACTGAACCGAACAAAATCAAACAGAGTTGAATTGAATTGTTCTGGACCGAAATGAACCAAACCATAATGAACTATACTCAATTAAACTGAACCAGACCAAACTAAATCAAAACGAACATAAGCGTTTAAGGTAATATTGAACTGGGTTTGATCGACTAGATTGAATTGGATTTGTTGATCAAACTGGGCAGAGATGAAATAAAATGAACTAAACCAAATCAGACTTAACTAAACTATATTGATCTGGACGGAATTGTAGTGGGTTGGATTGGACTTCAATATATAGTGTTGAACATTGTTAGAGTGAAAACCTCTCTATTCATGAGAATGTATTATGAAGAATAAATAGACAAAATACAATGAACTCTAGTTAAACCCATTTATGGACTTTAGACCATTCATCTACCTCTAATATTTCTTAGACCATTCATCTACCTCTAATATCCCCCCTCAAGCGAAGTGTCGGGTTAACCGAAACGCAAAGCTTGGAACGGAAAAATTCAAAAAATGGCTTTGGAAGCCCTTTCGTGAAAATATCCGCAAGCTGCAATGAAGTGGGCACATGACTAACTCGAAGCTTCCCAGAGGCAACTAACTCTCTAACAAAATGGTAGTCGATGTCAATGTGCTTCGCCCGCTTATGAGCAACAGGATTCTGAGCTAAGAAGATCGCGCTGTTGTTGTCACACAAAAGAAGAGGCGACCCATCCAGCGGAAAATGCAACTCCTTCAGAAGATGGGAGAGCCAAATGACTTCAGCAGCCGTATTTGCAAGAGCGCGGTATTCAGACTCCGAGCTCGAGCGCGAGACAGTGGGTTGCTTCTTGGCACTCCAGGACACCAAGTTGTCTCCCAAGAAAACAGCATAACCATAGGTCGAACGACGCGTCTCCAAGCAGCGAGCCCAGTCAGCATCAGAGTAAGCACAAACATCAGAGGATCCCCCCGTGCGAAAAGTGAGACCAAGGTGTGGCGTCCCAACCACATACCGAAGAATCCGAGTGACAGCTGCAAAATGATCCTCCCGAGGATCCGGAAGGAACTGACTAACAGAGTTAACAGCAAAAGACAAATCTGGACGGGTGATAGTCAGATACTGAAGGGCACCCACCAGAGAGCGATAGAGGGTCAGATTACCAAAAGGAGCGCTGGAGCTGCTGTGAAGCTGTGAGAGTGGAACAAACGGAGTGGTAACCGGAGATGTGTCAGTCATGCCTGCTCGAGAAAGAATATCACGAACATACTTGGCTTGCCCAAGAAAGAGACCGGAAGGAGAAGTGGACACCTCAAGACCAAGGAAGTAAGTCAGAGACCCTAAGTCCTTGATGGAAAACTCCTTATCAGTCCGAGAGATGAACTGGCGAATGGCACCCTTATCATTGCCAGTGAGAATGATGTCATCAACATAAACCAAGAGATACAGCAGTGTAGATCCCCGAGAGAAAATAAACAGAGATGTATCCGACGAGCTACAAACAAAACCAAGCTGATGCAAAAAAGAGCTGAATCTATCAAACCAGGCTCGAGGAGCCTGTTTCAGGCCATAAATAGCCTTCTGAAGTCGGCAGACATGAGTAGGACAAGTAGGATCCTGATAACCGACAGGCTGAGCCATATAGACCGGTGTGTCAAGAACGCCATTGAGAAACGCATTCTTGACATCAAGCTGATGCAAGGGCCACCGTCGCAGAGTAGCGATAGCAAGAACAGTCCGAACTGTGGCAGCTTTAACTACCGGACTAAACGTGTGATCGAAATCGAAGCCAGGAATCTGCGAGTAACCTTGAGCGACCAGACGAGCCTTGTAACGATCAATGCTGCCATCAGGTCTGTATTTCAAGCGATAGACCCATTTCGACCCAACAATATTGGCATTCGAAGGACGAGGTACCAACTCCCAAGTGTGCTGTCTTCTAAGTGCATCCATCTCCTCATCCATGGCATCTACCCATTTCGAGTCCCGACGAGCTGCACGATAGTCGCGAGGCTCAGAATGATCCAAAACCGCAGCTAGAAGACCAGTGGGAACGAAATCAGGATGAGATTTGATACGACGAGTACCATCCTGATTCCTGGTAACCATATGATGAGCTCTCAGAGTTGGAGAAACAAACGAAGGAGTAGATGACGGAGTAATCAGAGGTGGAGAAGATGGCGGAGTAGCAGGATGAGAAGTAACCGGAGGATCTGGCAGGGATCGAGATGGGTTAACTGGAGATGGCGAGTCATCACAGACTGTACAAGGACCAGAAGCGGCTGACGGAGAAGATGAGGCTGGTTCAGAAACAGAGGACTCGGGATCCATAAAAGATAGAACATCCAAGGAAGAAAACACCTGCGCAGTACTTCCAGTAGCCAAAGGAAAGCATGTCTCATCAAAGCGAGCATGACGAGTGATGTAAATCCGGCCAGGAATAGTATCCAGACAACGAAACCCCTTATAGTGAGAGCTGTAACCCACAAAAAGGCATGGGATACTACGAGGGGACAGCTTGTGATCAGCATATGGCCGAACAAAAGGGTAGACCCTACAACCAAAGGGTCTGAAATTCGAGTATTCTGGAGTCCGACCAAATAGAGAAGCACCGTCAAGAACAGGAGTAGGCAACCTGTTAATAGTGTATACTGCAGCAGCAAAAGCATTTTCCCAGTGAGACAAAGGCAAGTGAGAATGGAATAACATAGACAATCCCATTTCAGCCACATGACGGTGTTTTCGTTCTGCGCGACCGTTCTGCTCCGGAGTGTAAGGACAGGAGACTTGGTGATGAATGCCTTTCGAGGCAAAATGCAAGCGAAGACGATTATTGAGAAATTCGGACCCACCATCACTCTGAAAAGTTGTGATGGTGGAAGAAAACTGGTTTTGTACGAAAGCCTCAAACTGTAAAAAAACATCGAAAAAATCCAATTTTCTGCGGAGAGGATATAGCCAGGAAAAACGAGAATAATCGTCCACAAAAAGAGCATAATAAGCAAAACCACTTTCTGATAAAACAGGGGCTGGTCCCCATAAATCACAATGCACCAAATCCAAAACCTTCAAAGTCCGTTTAGGGTTAACAGAAAAAGATTGTTTTTGACCTTTAGCCATCACACAGGGGGCACACAGTCCCGGCTTAGGTAATAAAGAGGAAGCACACAAAGCTCCAGTCTTAATCAAATGAGAAATAACAGTAGGGGCCACATGGCCAAGACGAGCATGCCATAAATCAAATGATACTCGATTTTTATTCTGAGATATAAAAGATAATAAAGCAGCCTCGCCTCTATCCAGCACATACAAACCATGCACACTACGACCTCTGCCCATGATCGCCTTGGTGACTTTGTGCTGAATAACAAAATTTTGGTCATCAAAAATCACAAATGCATCAAGGTCCCGAGTAAGACGACTTATAGATAAAAGATTTTTAGACACATCCGGAGCATATAAAACATCAGTTAACCGCAAGGCAGAAGTAAGTTGACAATCACCAACAGAATGAATACCAATGGAATCACCATTTCCAACAGAAATTCGAGAAATACCAGAGTAAGGAGTCACACTCTCCAAAGCAGAGGCGGAAGAGGTGAGATGATTGGTTGCTCCGGAATCAATGTACCAATCTGATGCCGTATGAGAAGGCTCCATGGTCAAGGAACGTCGGAACTGCTGGGCCAAGAGGGCAGAATCATCACGGACAGCAGCTTCTTCACGCCGCGGCGGGAACAATTTGTAACACGTTTGAGCGGTGTGACCGAGTTTATGGCAATACCGGCACTCCACAACAGTTCTGCCCGAACCAGCACCTCCCTGACCACCAGGAGAACTGCCACGACCACCTGCACGACTGCGGCCGCCGCCGCGACCATTTCTGCCGGTGCGTGAGCCCCACGCGCCACCCCCACGCGCGGGCGCGTGGCTCCACGCGCCACCACCATGGCCGAAAAAAATTTTCTGGGCCAGAAAAGCCACAGAAGCAGTCTGGGATACTCCAAAACCCTGCAGATTTTTCATAAAGGCCTCTTGATTTTCCGCCTCCGCCACAACATCGACATAAGCCGGAGTCGGAGAACGAGACAACAAAGGGGCACTAAAATCTCGAAATTCAGCACCAAGAGCATGTAAAAACCACAGAACCATATCATCATTTGTGGCAGGGGCATCCATGGCAGCAAGTTTATCAAAGAAAGCTTTAAATTGAAGGTGTAACTCATGAACTGACCCAGTCTTACGAAGATTCATAATTTGCACACGAAGGCTCAACATAGATGACTTACTACGATTATGAAAAACACTAGCAAGAGTATCCCATATCTGAGCAGCCGTATCACAGGAAGAAATCTCGGACATTACCTCAACTGAGACAGAAGAGAGAAGAAGACAACAAAGCTTATCGTCATCAATAATCCACTGATCATAAGCCGCCTTGAGCTCCTCATAGGCCGCCTTGGAGGAACCAGAAGGGGAGGACGAACCAGCAGCCTGAGCAAAAGAGGGTGGCAACGGAACCGTAGGGCAGGGATTTGAACCATCAATATGTCCCAAAAGCCGCTGCGAGCGAAGAAGATGTTGTACTTGCTTCCTCCACATCATATAGTTTGAAGCATTCAATTTTATGGTGAGAAGGTGAATCATATTGCTGTAGGTGAGTTTATCATCGGTGGCCATTTTGTAAAGAACAAGAAGGAAGCAAAAGAAGAAAATCAAAGAAGGAAATGGAAGAATTTGGACAGAAAGGAAGAGAAGAAGACAGAAGCAGCTGCCAAGGAGAGGAAAGGACGTCTAAGACGTTCTGGCTGATACCATGTTAGAGTGAAAACCTCTCTATTCATGAGAATGTATTATGAAGAATAAATAGACAAAATACAATGAACTCTAGTTAAACCCATTTATGGACTTTAGACCATTCATCTACCTCTAATATTTCTTAGACCATTCATCTACCTCTAATAAACATTTCAATAAATCTTCTAATACATTCGTTACCACAAAGTCTTGTTTTTATCAACTAACCGTTAGATAGAGTTATTTAATAATTTATGTAACTAATGGGTTCATTTGATGTTTATTTTTATTTATTGCAACGAGATTCCTATAATTGTTTTTAAAAAACTTTTAAAATGTATCACAATGCATGGTTACTTTTTAAATTGAGAAAGTTAATGAAATTAGATTTTTTATAATTGGTTTAACGTTAATCGATCTAATACGAGACTTCCTCACTTTAAATTTATGTTCCAATGTGCCAGGGAAGAGGGAGAGGGAAATCAACCAAGGACCCTCTAATCTAGATCCAGACACTGTCCCACAATCAAGGCGGAGGATATTAGCCTTTTGTGGCTCAAGAAAGACAACAGTGTGGATCACCTATTTCGGGATCAAACCATAATAACCACTGATGCAGCGTTCTGCAACATCACAGGTGGGTGAGTGGCAGCTTGGCATGCAAAACAAGCGATAACATAGGGTTGGGAAGATACAACGCCAATACATGCTCTATCGACTATCCAAGCGGAATCAGTGGCTATTTTACAGGCCTTGAAGCAAGCAAGTGTCAGAAGGAAAATGCGCCTTTTGCTTAAAACAGATTGTGAAAACGCACAACGATGCATCACCAATTAACCAGAGAACCCGCCAGAAGTGAGGCAACTAGTAAAGGAAATTCTAGTCCTAGGCATAGTACTTTATAGTCCGTCTATCATTAAGGTTGACAGAGTAGAAGTAGCATAGATGCAACTTGACACGTTTTACCATAATATGTAACCTGGTTCCGAGTTATGAATGAAAGCTAATCACTTCTCAAAAAAACTAAAGGTGCTATGGAAAAACTGACCGAAAAATAACTTTCTTCTAGCCCAGTTGCCTGGACTTGTCCTCCCAGGCTCCCAGCCCATTAAAATGTACACTGACTAGCATGTAGCAAACAAACCATTTCTATTTCACAATGCGGGGCAAAGGGAAAATACAACCATACAAACAAGAGTACATACAAAAGAGACCACAAAATGGACTCAAAATTATACATACATGCCAAAATCAAGTAGGAGGCTTAAAGAACTTCAACTTCAGTCCATTGTTCACAATACTCCAAATCCCTCCAATGGTGAATGCCATACTAAAAGCAACCCCCAACCACCCCAAAATCCAGTGGAAATACCAGCTGAAACTGCATCTTGTTGGCTTCTTGATCAGAACCCACATGAAGCAAGGATACGCGAACGTCACCGGCAATGTCAGCCCTCCCAGAAGGCCGGCGAGGCTCGACAGGAACGGGAGCGCTACTCCTATGAAGAACGACACGAATCCGTAGAAGATGCGGAAGCCGGATCGAACCCATATGGAGCACGGACGATTCGTGCGCCCCGTGTACCCGGCCTCGAAGCTGTCGAAAGCGGGCATGGAGTATATCTGGAAACTGCTCAGGCAGTTGAACACTACAAGAAGAAATGTCATGGCTAGAAGGCCTCTTGAGATGTCGTGGCTGTGGAATGCAAACAATGCGTTCAGCATTCCTCCTGGAGGCATCTGCAACAAGCGAAAGTTCCACAATTTCACGCCATGTTCATATAAAGTTAAGGAATTACGACTACAAACACTACCAGACGATTGCTATTAAAGCTGATTAACTTACAAGGTTTCCATAGGCCCAATAACCTCCGATGGCCACTGGGAATAAGCACATTGCAATCAGAATGTAGGCAAGCTTGGCTCCCTTCCACATTGGCACGTGTGCCGGATGCTTAAAGGTTGATGGCATTGTTGCCTACAACGGCGCAAAAGTGATCATCAGGAAACAGTGTCATACATGCTGAGAGAGGGATGATGTTGAGCATACCTGAATTTCCAGGGCCAAATTGTGGCCTCTAAACGCGAATGCGACGATTCCAAGAGCATTTAGGAAGGAAAAGACAGAGGCCGAGAAGGTAGGCAGTGGCACAGGTTGGTAGGAGATGGATGGCGGCCTCGGGTGGCTTACAGAAAGCACCCAAGCCATGGTGGAGTATACGAGAGCAGTAACTGCTCCTACCAGTGATAATCCGGCGATGGAGTTGAGGTTCGGGAGCTGGGATAGCACAATGCAAAGAGATGTGAAGACTAGATACCATTCCACTGTTGTAAGAGGATTCGAAGAACACAGGGGGCCACAGACTATTTGGAAAAACAGTTTCATGGTCTCCCCTCCGATAAGGATCAAAGCTGTTGCAGTTCCGGCTGATAAATAAACCGTAGGGAAAAGAGCCAACCAGACACCTAATCTTTCCCCTGAAAACTCGAGCAACAACATGTTGTATAAGTACATTATGTTTAACTGAAGGCAGAGATATTCTACGAATCTAAAATTTTAAGAAACTAATGCGTCTTATAAGTAACCAACCATACCAAATGCAGCTTGTGCGAGTTCCACATATCGATTGTATCTCTTTCCAGGAACTGCTTCATGCAGCTGAACAAGAATCCACAGTGTATAAAGTTGCCAGAAGAACGCGATTGTCAAGGATATGATGCCCCAACCCCTGCATAAAGAACGCAGCAAGTTAAAAATCATTATTTACTACTATTGATGTGTCTTTTAACAGCATACAACACCATAAGACTCATCCTCTGCAAGTTCCCTAAAATTATTGGCTTAAACCTCAACCAGATAACCTTCATATTGTTTAGCCAGCAGTAATAGATCATTGAAGAGATTAGTCAAAGTTACTAACAGAGATTAGTCAATTGCAGACAATAACTCTGAACTATTCACTTTTGAGTGCTGGCAAATAAATTTAATACTACTGCAAATTACTAGAACCAGAATGCAAAAGGCAAAAATTGGCAGTTTATACGGATTTTTAAATTCAAGCATAAAGCATTACAACTGTCAAATAAATCAAAAAGTGGAAAAAAGAAAAGTGAAAGATAAGCATAACAAAGCAGTGACTTCCCACAAGGATCTCTCTCGGTTGGATTCAAGTCCAATCAAATGATGAACATCGGAAAAAGCAATTAAAGGAAGAAAAGCAGATCATAACCAAATAGACCCACGGAACCATTAGCCATTCACACTCAAATCCAACTCCAGGAAATACAACCAAATCAAGATCAAAAACTGATTTTCAGGCAAAAACACCAGAAATCATGGATTTCTTGATTATAACAGGACAACAAAGAAGAACCTAAGAAACTTTCCACAACACAAATTAATCTGAAAATCCAAACACAAAAACACTGGGCGACGAGCTGATTAACTGGTAGAAAATGCAAGAAAACGCAAGATTGGATTTTGATCTGACCCTCAGTTTTCTCATACTACTCATAAGTCATAAACACTTGAAGTCATATCTAATGCCAAAAATCTACACCGCACTCCAATCAACCAAAAATGGAAGTAAAAATAAAACAGTATACTCCCCATACCATCCAAGAAAGGAAAACGCAACCGGAAGAACCAAAGCCTGAAACCCAAAACCAGCATTCAGATTATGAAAGGCAGAATAATGAGCATTCCCATTACGAGATTCAGTAATCGGAAGCCAAGCATCTTGCGGATTCAGCTTCGTCAAGTGCCCAACTTCCTCCAAATACCCCTTCATATTCACCAGAACCCTCTTCATCGGCGTCCCAATGGGACTCAGAAACCTCGGAGAAATGAACGAAGTAGGGGTCCACGATTTCGCCTCCTTCGACGCCGGCCCGGTAGAAGTCATCCCCCGCGGCGACCGCTGGCCGGACGGGGTCAGAATCTCCGGCGTTGAAGCTCGCGGCGTCGCCGGAATGGATATCAGCTCCGTCTCCGGCCGCTCCTCCATTGTTGTCAGTGTGGAAGAAAGGGTTTAAGGAATGTGATATATAGACTGGACTTGGGCATGCAGGAGAGAAGTGAAAGGTGTGGGAGTGTGGAGAGAGATTCGATCTCGACCGTTGGTTCAGGTGACTGGTGCCATTTGCACTCACCTCCATGAATATAAAATGAGGGTGCATTGCAGCTTACGGTGCGCTCGCGGCTGTAGAGTACAGTGTTTCAGGGATACGGTGTGGGGCCGTTTCAGAATCTGGTGGAGTGATGTTTTGCGGTCAAAGGCAGGGTTTATGAATGCAAGTAGAAAGGTTGGAAAATTGCAGTTTTTCTCCCTCGAGTTTTTATAAACTATAATTTTAGTCTATCAATTTCTTCAGTATCTGCGTTTTGATCTATCATTACTGTTAATCTTCATTTTCTGAAATCTACTTCTTCAGCCCTATTTTAATGAACTTATTTTTGTTAAATAAAAAGACAGTGTGTTGAGAAATACCATTTTTTCATAGTTTTATGGAAATACAGGGTTTAACTTGAATAATAAAAAGGTAAAATATTTTAGTAGCAATATTAAAAATTTATTATGCAACTTATAGCAGTTATAAAGTTTATGACCCGATTAATGCAGCCCAAAAATTTTATATTCATTTATTCTAATCTGCAGATTAAGCTTTGATCTTTCACGATTTGTGGAAAAACCATCTTTCAAGATACAGACTCAAATTAAAATCGCTTGATTTAAATTAAATTAAATTAAATTTTATCAAAAAATTTTTTTGTTGAACTGAACTGAAATGTAAATAAATTTGGGAGAATAAACAACTTCTATGACCCATAAACTACTGACATCGTTCACTTTTGACTCTTGTAGAAAATAAGGGTAATAACGTGTGTTTGTATTCATATTCTCATGGTACATTATATGGTGGTACAAAAAACATGTACAAGCTAGGAAAATGAAATAGAATCTAATCACAATTACAAGTAATATCTACATTCATTAACAATCCTCCTCAAGTTAGAGCATAAGGATAAAAAATGTCCAACTTGCCAAATAATGAATTAAATTGGTTACATCCGAGAGCTTTGGTAAACAAGTCCGCCGATTGATCTAAAATGCGGATATGATGAGTAACGATAGTACCAGACTGCACCAAATGCCAGACAAAATGACAATCAAATTCAATATGATTCGTACGTTCATGGAACACCGGATCTACCGCAGTATGAAGAGCACATTGACTGTCACAAAATAAACGCATAGGAGGAGTATGCGCAACCCCCCCAAGTCTTTAAGCAAATACTTAAGCCACAATAATTCACAGCAAGTAACAACCATATCACGATACTCCGCTTCAGCTGACGACCGAGAAATTGTAGGTTACTACTTAATCTTCCAAGAAATTGGAGAATCGTCAATCATCACAAAGTATCCGGAAAGAGAACACCAGGTTATTGAACATGCAACCCAATCAGAATCATAGTAAGCAGTCAACTGTAACGCACTACGTGAAGAGAGAAATAAACCTTTACCAAGATGACTCTTCAAATAGTACAACACGCAAACTCTAGCTTGCCAATGAGGAACACAAGGAGACTTCATAAACTTGGCAAGTGTATGAACTGAATAACTGATCTTAGGACGAGTGATGGTAAGGTAGATTAGGCGCCCAATTAGATGTCGGTAATGCTTGGGATTGTGGTAAAGTGGACCATCAACACGTGCCAAATCATGTTGTTGCTCCATCAGAAAGTCAGTCGGTTTCGAAGCAGATAAACCTGTGTTAAATAAAATGTTCAGGGCATATTTCTGTTGTGAAAGAAACATCTCACCCGGTCTTTAAGCAATCTCTATACCCAATAAATATTTAAGCAGACCAAGATCTTTCATGTGAAGATAAGATCTGAAGTATTTCTTGAATTTAGAGATAAGCGACGAAGAACTACTAGCAATAACCAAATCATCCACATAAACAAGGACATGCAAAGAAACTGAACCACGGGAGAATGTAAATAGAGATTAATTTGCTTTACTCTGAACAAATCCAAATGCACGCAAAGCCTGAGCTAATTTGGCAAATCAATTGCAAGAAGCCCGACGAAGACCATGAAGAGATTTCTAAAGGCGACATACATATCCAAAGGGCGCAGGAGGGCCAGGGGGGCCGCATGAAGACCTCTTTATGCAGATCACCATGTAGAAAAGCATTATGCGCATCCATTTGATGCAGTTCCCAACCATGAATGACTACAATAGATAGGAACAGACAAACCGAACTCATCTTCGCAACAGGAGAAAATGTCTCAGTATAGTCATTCCCTTCAACTTGACGATTGCCGAGAACCACCAGGTGAGCTTTATGACGCTCAATAGTACCATCGGACTTAAACTTGGTACAATAAACCCATTTGCAGCCAATGAAGTCTTATCCAGAGGTATAGGAGCCATCGTCTATGTCTGATTGCGCTCAAGCACAGTAATCTCATCAGCCATAGCATCTCTCCAATGAGCATGCTTTGACACCTTTGAATAAGTGGTGGGATCTGCACTAGAAGTTACTGCACCTAAAAATCTAGAATGCGTACTAGAAAAATTATCCAAATTTACATAAATAGTAAGAGGATAGATAACACCTGAGGATAATAATGGCGCTGGAGTAATTGTAGCAATGGGAACAGAAGACAACACCGTAGAGGAAGGATGTCCAAGACACTGATGCCATAAATCGGAAGTAGACGCAGAAGCAACTGTCGGAAAAGACTGCAGGATAGGAGAACGAATGCGGCTATCCAGCAGACGAAGCCAATAACCCCCCCTACTGCTCACCCACGCAATCAAAGTCCTTGTATATATTTGTTGTAAGGCATATAACAGTCTAGAGCATGATAATAAGTTATATCGCAAAATATGTATGTATAACACATGATTAAGGGTGAAATCACCAAAGTAGATAGAACCATATTGTGTAGTAGATGACACAGATCCATCAGGCAGTATAACATTTACAATATCGATAGCAGTAGTAATATCACTGAGAGAACCCTTATCACCGGTCATGTGATATGAGGTTTCTGAATCAAGAATCCAAGGTAAAGTATACTTACCTGACCCATGGTCAGACAGAGAATTAAACTGATTAAACAAATGCATGGTCGTGCTTCATTGGTCATCAAACAGAGCATGGCCAAAATCATAATGGGTAGGGACACAACCATTGGAAGTCGCTGCAGCAAACCCCGGCGGCAACATAGCAGCACCGGCGAACGGCGGTGGAGGTGGACTGGCTGCGGTGGTGGGAACCTCAGGAATGACGGCGACGTTCAGCCGAGGAGCTGGCGCTGTCTTCTTGGCAGCGTTGGCTTTCTCCCTCATCTCCGTGTACCATTCTGGATAGCCTTTGAGCTGGAAACAGGAAGCTTTGTCGTGACCCTTGCGATGACAATGCGTACAAACGATATTCTTGCGATTGTCTGAAGTGAGGACAACGTTCGAAGAACCTGTATGTGGTGGGCATCGAGCGGCATATGCCATGGAAACAGAAGAAGGCTTGCGAGACCGGATGCCAGATCGGTGACTCTCCTCTTGGGCAACAAGCGCATACACACGATTGTCTGGTGGCAGTGGATCAATGCTCATGATATGGGATCGCAAGGTGTGATAGCCCTCATCAAGAGCATAGATTAATTGATAAATCAAATCTTTCTCACCTTTCTCTAAGGAGGCACGTGCATCAAGATTACAAGTGCACAGCAGTTTGCTAGCTGCACAGTCACAAACTAAAGGAGGCCGTATGAAATTGTAGTCCCCAAACAGCTTCTTCGGATAGCCAAACTAGATGGCGATGGTCTGACCATTCTGCCTACAGTTCTGAATATCTTTGCAAGTCTGCAGAATTTTCATACCATCGCCAAGAGTAAAACGTGCCTTCAGGTTATCCCACAATTCCTTAACTGTGGCAAAAGAACTTGTAGAAGATCGCAATGCCGGATCCAGGGTTCGCAAGATCCAGCAGACAAGGGTAGAATTAACCCCAGGCCAATAGGAAGCATCAGAATGATCATCCTGGGGTTTGGTAAAGGATCCATTAATGAACCCAATCTTATGCTTAGCAAGCATAACACAAAAAATTCCACCAGACCATTCAAGGTAATTATTTTGACCCTTCAGGATGGTGGGTGCAATAACCAAACCATAACCGTCAGAAGAACCAATAAAGTAGGGAGCATTCGATGGGCGACCAACAGGTACTGGTGAACGAGAGCCAGATTGTAACTGCAACTGGTTCAGTAAAGTCGCAATTACCTTATACCCGTTAATGTTCTCCAGCTTGGTAGCCTCAGATTCAACATCGATGTGAGCCTGTTGAGCGGCATCGGGAGTAGATTCAGAAGTCAACACGGTTCAAGATCAACTAGTGAATCGACGACGGCGAATCAGAGCTTGGGACGCAGCAACACGTGAACTGGATGCGGCGACGTGTGAGGTTTGGTGTCGGCATATGGAGGATAAGGCGCAGACGGATCTGAGAAGCGGACGACGTCGTTCGATAGCGGATGGCTGATGTAGCACAACAGCGAACGATGGACGGAATCGGTAAGTGCCAGCGGCAGCTGGACGACGGCGATTGGAGCTCAGTGAAGACAGGAAAATTTTCTTTAGGGTTTCATGATTTTAGACTCTGATACCATGTAGAAAATAAGGGTAATAATGTGTATTTGTATTTATGATCTCAAGGTACATTATATAGTGGTACAAAATACTTGTAGAAACTAGGAAAAAGAAATAGAATATTCATTTACAAATAATATCTACATTCCTTAACAGCTCTTCATTTTATGTTTAAATACTCTTAACCCCTGAACTAACATCAATATTAAATCGTGCCACTTATATTTAATTAAACCGTTAAGTTTAACTTTTGATGAAATAATTAGCATAAAATCGAGGACTTGGTTGGTTATTTGTGTAAAAGTGTGGAGAATGCAAATAATTGTTGGAATGGACAAGGGAGTGGTCCGAAACCCGACCCATAAGTGTGCGGGTTTTGGTGTTTGAGTGTGACTTTGAAAAGACCCAGATGAAAATGGGTGGGGATTATCCGACAAAAACAACAACATGTGGGATTGTCAGAAATCCTAGGCGTGGGATTTTTTAATCAATATTATGAATATGTGATTCATTCCATAAAATCTGTTTCTTCTTTCTTTCTTAATCTATAAAAAACAATTCGAGCAAAAAGCAATTGAGACTGCCCCCTTCACGCCTTCTTGCTGTGGGGCAGGAGCACTCAATCACTCACACGATTATCTAAGTGATTGAATACTCCCTCTGGTCCTCTTATATTGGCCTCAACTTTTGGGCACAAATTTTTTCAAAAAGATAAATGAATGGTAGAAATTGTATTGAAAGTGTAAAAAGTAAAATGAGTGGATGAAAACATTCTAGAATTTACCAAAAGGGGAAGGAGACATAAATAAAAAACCATCCCAAAATGGAAAGTAAGCCAATATAAGAGGACCAGAGGGAGTATGTGGTTTTATTTTTTATGGGAAGGGGTTCGAATCTCGGCAGGTGCAATGTGAAATTTTTTCAGTGGGGGGACTCCTTGTGGCCACTGAGAACGTTTGAGAACCATGTACTTAACCACTGGAAGTACTGTGATTTACCTCCTCGATTATAGGTGTGTCGTTTCGGCCGAAGCCATGAGGGTAAGGGTTCTCGCCTTTTGGGTATGAGCACCCAACAACGATGGGGGAGTATTCCCTCCGTTTCTATGACTTGGTTGCATTTTTTTTCAAAGTTGTTTTACTCCCTCCGATTTTTTTTATAATAGCACAATTTTCTTTTTGGATGATCTTTTTATATGGACACTTTCCTCTGTTGGTAAATTTTAAATTTATTTTATCCACTAAATTTACTTTTTACATTTCTAATACAATCTCCTCCACCAATTTTATTTTTTTTTTAAAAAATGCACTCATTGTAAGTGTGCTTATATATTGGGACAAGAGAGAGTGTGAATTTCAAATGCTATTTTTTAATAAAAAAAATTTCAATTTCATCCAATTATTATAGTTATTTCTTTCTAAATTTAATTTTATTTACTTATTTCATCCAGTATAAATTCAAACAATTAAAATTATAGTATCAAACTCATAGAAATAAAGTATTGTGATTGTATCAATATGATTTTGAATTATTTTTAAAATATAAATAAAACTTTTAATTGTTTATGGCGGTGGTAATGCTCTGAGCATTGGTGGTGGTGGTAGGATGGAATTTCGATGAAGATGGAGATGGTGGTGGTTCTAGGTAAAATTAGTGGTGGTTTTCGACGGTCTAGAGAGGTTTCATTTGAAATAAAGTAAGGCAAACTAAAGAGAGTGTATTGAGAAAATAGAATATTTTGTGAATATTGTTTAGATTCGAAGGCAGATCATTACCCTTATTTTCAACATGGTATCAAAGCAGATCCTACCACTTATTCGGAGGCGTCAAAGCATGCTCATTGGCGCGATGTTATGGCTGATGAGATTAATGCTCTTGAACGAAATGAAACTTGGACTATGACTTCTCTTCCTCCAGATAAAACTGCAGTTGGATGCCAATGGGTTTATCGTACCAAGTTTAAGGTTGATGGTACTATTGAACGACACAAATCTCGTCTGGTGGTTCTGGGTAATTGTCAAATTGAAGGCACATACTTTACTAAGACAATTGCTCCTGTTGCGAAGATGACTTCGGTTCGCCTATTCTTATCTGTTGCAGTCATTCGTGGTTGGGAACTTGATCAGATGGATGTTCATAATGTTTTTCTACATGATGATCTTCACAAATAGGTGTTTGTGCGCCCTCCTCCTGCCTATACTGTGCCCTCCTCCTGGCTATACTGTGCCCCTGGCATGGTCTGTCGACTTCATAAATCTCTTTACGGGTTGCCACAAGCTACTCGCAGCTGGTTTTCTAAGTTGGCTCAGGCTCTACGCACATTTGGCTTTGTTCAGAGTAAGGATGATTACTCTCTTTTTGTTTTCTCTCGTGGTTCGGTTTCTTTGCATTTACTGGTTTATGTGGATGATTTAGTGATTGCTAGTAGTTCTTCGTCGTTCATCTCTGAATTCAAGAAATACTTGAGCTCTTGTTTCCACATGAAGGATCTTGGTACCCTTCAGTATTTCTTGGGTATAGAGATTGCTTGAAGACCAGAGGGGATTTTTTTTCACAAAGGAAATATACCCTTGATATTTTATCATATACTGGTTTGTTGTTTGCAAAACTGACAGACTTTTGAACGAAGCAACAGCACAATCTCGAACGCATGGAAGGGCCCCTGTACAACGATCTGGAGCAGTATCGTCGTCTAGTCGATCGTCTCATTTATCTTACCATTACACGTCCGGAGCTTAGTTATTCGGTGCATACACTTGCTTAGTTCATGAAGTCGCCTTGTGTTCATGGGCGGAACTAGGGGGCGAGGGGGTGCTAGCGCCACCCCTACGATCCAGCGGCCCGGAATTTAGGCCTAGAGCCACCGGAAGCCACCAGATTCCGCCCCCCTTGAGCCATCGACGGGCCGGATGATCCGCCTTCAGCAATGCAGTGGCCAGCGTGCATATTGAGAATATCACTATTTTTTTGTTTTCTAACTAAACAAAACGACGTCGTTTTGTTAAGCTGAAGCCAAAAAAATTTTTTTAGGCCAATTGGGCTGAAACCCAATTGGCCCAAATAATATTTAACATCCTAATAAAACTCCATCGGCCAAACACAATTGGCAAGTTCTTGCTTTCCTCCAGCCAAAACGCAAATCCGCCGCCTGCCGCCTTTCGCTGCTTGCCGCCTTTTAGCGTTGGAAAAAAAATTTAGCCCTCTTTTTAGCCCCCCTACATATCCTCCTGGTTCCGCCACTGCTTGTGTTCCTCACTGGAAAGCTGCACTGCAGGTTCTACGCTACTTGAAGAGTCATCCCGGTCAAGGTTTATTTCTCTCTTCACGTAGTTCTTTACAGCTGACTGCTTACTGTGATTTTGACCAAGTTTAGTTATTTAGTGCATACACTTGCTCAGTTCATGAAGTCGCTTTGTGTTCTTCACTGGCAAGCTGCACTGCAGGTTCTTTACTACTTGAAGAGTTGTCCTGGTCAAGGTTTATTTCTCTTTTCACGTAGTTCTTTACAGCTGACTACTTACTGGGATTCTGATTGGGCTTCGTGCCCCATCACACGACGTTCACTTTCTAGATATTTTGTGATGATCGGTGATTCTCCGGTTTCATGGAAGACCAAGAAGCAACCTATATTTTCTCGTTCTTCTGCTGAAGCAGAGTATCGTGTCATGGCAGATACTTATGAGTTATTGTGTGCTTAAAGATTTAAGTGTTGTTCATTCTGCCTCCATGCGACTGTTAATGATAGTCAATCTACTCTTCATATTGCTGCTAATCCTGTTTTTCATAAACGTACGAAGCATATAGAGGTTGACTGTCATTTTGTCAAAGATTTGGTGAAGTATGGCACTATTGTTGCTCATCATATCCACACTTCTTATTAGTCACGAAAACTTTTGGACGTAATCAGTTTCAACTACTACTTAGCAAGTTGGACATTCTCAATCTACATGCTCCAAGTCAATGAGAAGTATTAAGGAAATAGAATATTTGTGAATATTATCATTACCCTAATATTTTCAACAGAGTGGTTATGTCATTTTCACTTGAATCCTGATGAAAATTTCTAAGTTGATGACGACCATAGATCATCATAGAGGTCAATTTCTTCAAGTTAATGTCCGACAAAGATTATATCAGGGGCAATTCTTTTATGGAACCTCTAGAACAAAGTAATAAATATGCATCTTCTTAATCATTACCTTGACGTATTATCTCCGTTTCGTTGGAACCATAACATTAGCTTATTGAATTTAGGTGAATGAAATGAGTGAATGAAATTGAGTTTAAAAAAGGAAAAGTTAAATGAGTAGATGAAATTGAAAAAAATTTACCATAAAAGGAATGTGTGTCAAATTCACAAAACAACCAAAAAATTAATGTGTGTCATGTCCAATGAAACAGAGGGAGTATGAAATATATTTATCTGAAAAATGCTTATTTTGTGTGTTTGTTGTGTCATATTTTTAGATTTTATTGGACATGATGTGATAACTTGGTACATTCACTTATTTCAATCATATTTCGAGTTTATTTATTACTCCTTCCAGCTTATTTCAAACTGCAAGTTTTTAAAACATGTAAGAATATCTTTTGAAATCTCGTTATAAATTAAGAGTGGGTCTCCTGACAGACGGTCTGTCCATAAGCTTATGGACAGGCCACTTATTTCTTATCTTATACACTGCATTTTTTTATATGATATATTTTTATATTTTCACCTTCAAATACATATTATTATTTGTTTTAACTTATAAAATGCAATATTTAAATTTTATTAAAAATTACAACATTTAAGGCAAATGCCCCCGAGCACTGTCAATAAACTTATAAAAATGCCGCATTTTCTGAGACTTTCCCATAAATTAAAGGTTGCTTCTGAATTTTATCACTTCGAGCGTGTCTGCAATTTATAGTGCAATATCTGCTGGAACTGGTGCTTTAATCATTTTTGGGCCACAGAAATCATATTGTTAAATTGTTGAAGCCGAAAGGGATTATCTTAATTACTAATTAGTGTTTAGGCCATGCCCCAAAAACGCAAAACAACACTAATGACCCATTTTTTATTTGGAATCCAGCCAACAAACATTCTGGTTAATAGATAGATAATCACTTGCCTTTTCATTGACTGTAAAAATAATAAGTCTTCATAGAATTAGTAGGAGTGGTACGAGTGGGTCGTCTGACAGACGGCATGCTCATGAGCTTATGAACGGGTCACTTATTTTTTACCTTATATATTATATTTGTTAAATTATATATAAAATTTTAAAAAATTTTAAAAAATATTTTTATATCATATATTTTTATATTTTCACCTTCAAATGCATAGTATTGTTTTTTTAACTTATAAAATATAATATTTTAAATTTTAAAAAAAATTACAACATTTAAGGTAAAAGCCCATGTGAACTGTCCATAAATTTATAAAAATGCCGTCTTTCCCGAGACTTTCTCACTTAGTAATATAAAATATATAAAATGTCATATTCTATTTTTAAAAATTCCCATCTATAGCAATAAGGAAAGGAATTTATATTGAAAAAATTATTCTGTGCAGTAGTTATACTACGTTGGATGGTGCAGTCTAAAACCATCAAAGAAATATAATTATAAAATTTAAAACAGTTAGCTGGAGTATAAAACAAGGCATCATGTTACATGTATAAAATATACTTACTACTCCAAAGGGTAGCGTACTTAAATTTAGTTAAATGAAATGATTGGATGAAATTGAATGGAAACTAAAGAAAAAAAATTCGGATGAAATATAAAGTGTGATAATATTAAAAAACAACTATATGTAATATATTACCTTTGTTCCACCAAACGTACTATTTGACAGTCAACCCTATCAAAGTTTAACCACATATTTGAATTGATATGTAAATAATAATGTTATATCGTATGTGATATTGTTGGATTCGTCGTAATGAGTATTTTCTAAATATCAACATTTTATTTGTCGTTATTATACGCAATTAAACATATTAACGGTCAAACATATTTTTGAAAATCATGAAAACGGTTTTAGAGTTAAGTGTCCATATGACCATATGCTTTAGTCGAAAGTGCCAATATGACCCTGCAAAGTCAGAAAGTGCAATTATAACCCTATTATTTGCTCAAAAGTGCGACCCTGCAAAGTCAGAAAGTGCAATTATAACCCTATTATTTGCTCAAAAGTGCTAATCTAACCCTAGAGCTTGGGCGGAATTATGTGAATTGACTATTATACCTCTGTTTAAAAAAATATATTATTCAGAAAAAGTGAAAGGACAATTATATCCTCGTTATCTATTAATGAAATAATTTTCCTTTAAGACTTTATTCTTCCCAGATCCATTTTCAATTTCTTCTCGGTTGTGAGCAGAGTCATATGAACGCGCTTCTTCTTTGCTGGCTTGTCCTGCAAATGCAGCCGGATAGTAACAAGGAAGAACGACGCTTCTTCTCTCGCTTGTCCTGCAGATGCACATCTTCTCCCGAGGTGTACTAGAAGTTGAGGAAGAATGGCGGCGAATAGCTGTAGCGGGCGGCGAATAGCTGTAGCGGACGACGAGAAGAACGGTCGGTCGGAGCTATGTGATTTTTAACGAAGATCAATGTTTTTCTCTGTGATTTATGGAATTATCACCTATTTGTGCAAAAGGTTGTAATTGAATTGAAGATTGGAACTTGAGATAGCTATATTTAGCGTTCTGTTAGTGAAACATTTTGTTATTGTTGGAGGGATTTTCCATTTTTTATGGTTAGGGTTTCCGTGATTTTGTTGACCCGATTTTGCATTCCCATATTCAGGCCGCTGGTGCCGCCGACGGGCGATGGCAAAGTGGCGACAGCGGCAGTGGAAGTGGCGGAGCAGTGGTGGGAGCAGCAGTGGTTATAGAGATGAAGAAAATGAACTTAGGGACAATTTTGTCATTACATTTTTGTTTAAGACTAGGGGTACTTTAGTCTTTTTTATTTGGTCAATGCCAAAAAGTACCAACCCAACACCGAAATAGTGCCAAAAGGTTATATCGGCACTACTGATACAAAAGATAGGGTTATAATCACACTTTCTGACTTTACATGGTTATATTGGCACTTTCGACCAAAACATAGGGGCATATTTGTATTTTACCCAATATTTTATGTAGCTTGCTGGGACAGACGGAGTACTTAGAGCATCTCAATACAAGCCTCTCTTTGGAAAACATCAAAAGACACGTATGATTGATGCTCTAAAAATTTAAAATCCACCTCCAATGCAAGATTTAGTTTAGGGGGTCAACCTGACGTGGATGACACATGGAGTAAGAGCCTCTATTGGACATTTTATATTCAGACGTTCATATTGAAGTCTTCAGTTTGTCAAATTACCAAATTTAGGATTTGAACTTTTAATTATTTTATGATTCCAAATTTAAATGTAATATTTGGATCTCAATTTGAAGTATTATTTAGATTCACAATATAGCAAATTTTATTCATTTAATTATATTATTTGATTTAAAATATTAAAATCTATACTTTAAAACTATAATCTAAAAATAAACAATGCTATAGAAACTTAAAATTAAAATTTAATTTACTTTAATTTTAATTAGTATGAATTATTGTTTCTAAATTTTAGTTCAGCATATATTTAATATTTTAGTATTATTTATTTATTAAGAGTGATAGTTAAATTGTCAGTGAAATTAGAGTTTATAATTATTAAATCTGAATTTTATTTTTAAAAAATGAAATCAAATATATTATACATAAAATTATTATTGAATAATCTTGATAGAAAATAATTTATTTCATACTAAAGTGATGTTAATTGACGCTCTTGCTTGAAGTGCAAAATTTCAAAAAAAATCTTAATTAAGTTTCTCATATACACGTCATATTGACGCATAATAAAATGTTGACAAATGTCTCCTACTCTTACTCACGACCCCTTATTATTGGAGATGCTCTTAATTTATTAAAATTGTGCTTACACCAATGAAATAATTTCTCGTTCACATTCCTTTAGAAACTCGAAAAATACGAAAGAGAAAAGAGGCTCGTATATTGACAATAGTGATAGTTGAAGGCTTAAAGCCCATGGATATTAGATGTGGTTTTAGGCCCATTAGGTTCATATTTGGCTGGATTGCTTTAGCACAATTTGCAATGTTGGCTTCAACATGTAGAATTCTGGTGATAATCTAGCATCACGTTCATTTTCCAAAAGCCCCTTAATCTCATCAATTAAGTGTGATACTTGAAGTGAATTGGTTTTGGTTCAATGATTAATCCACCCTCTCTTGTTAAGAATTACTCAATGTTGTGAGACTGTGGTGGTGGTGGTATGCACCGTTGTTAGGCACGATTGTAGTTATTCAAATTTGGGTGGTGGTGGTTCGATGGTGGTGCAACAACAGACATGAAACTTTCTCTCTCTAACACACGGTCTCTGCCTTCGCTCTAAAAACCTGAAACCCTAGCACGGGGGAGGCCGCCGCCGCCATCAACTTCGGCGACCTCCCCCACCACCATCATAGGTAGTCATCTCCAAGATGTAGCCAATCCCTCTTCCCCATCACCCTCACCACCGTTTGCACTAATCTGGAAATTCTACCAGTATCCCAACTCCGACGAATACTCAACTACTCTGGCACAACCAGGGAAAGTTCTACCATGACGGGTTGTTACCATGGTAGCCACGGTAGCCACGACGGAGAAGCTAAAGGAGGAAGCCAGCGAGTTTCTGGCCACATATATGTCTTCAACCTTTTTTTCCGACGAAGTCAACAAGCGATGATGTCGATGGAGGTATGGTTGTTGTCGTCGTTGTTCTTTTGTTCCATCCGCTCATCCAGTCAACAACTCTCTCTGATTTGTAGCAATTGGTCCGAGCAGTGGTCATGGGTCAACAAATTTAAGGGAGGGAGTGCAAATCTTTGGGTCAACTAGTCCCCGGTGTGTCACCGGAGTTGCTGTTAGTTTCGGATCGTCAGTGAAGGTATGGGATTAGGGTTTCACAACATTTGCACATATGTGCTATATTTGTTCTGATTGTGCAAGAAATTGAGTGGATTTGGATTATTTGGGGGTCTGATTTGGGTTATTGGTTACATATTAGATTGAGTTTATTTATTGCTTTCCCTCTATTTTTGTTCTCTTTTTTCAAAATGGGTATAGCATTAAAAGGGTTATTTTGCTGGAGTGTTCAGTCCAATTTTCTTTGTCGATTATAATTTTTCCTGTCGATTCTTTTTCAGGTAAGACGGTCCGGGAAAAATTAAATTGATTTCAGATCAGGTTTTTCCAAAGACGGTTTAGGAGAAATCCGAGTTAAAGTCGTTGAATAAATTGACTTTTGGCAATTCCGTACCGAGAATATGAAAAACAAGTTTGTAGACTATGACTCATTAGGATGTAATAGATCGATTACACTGACCACTCAGTCATATCGTTCTTTAGACCATTTAGACAGGAATCCTTCAAGGTCGGGCTATAGACAATTCTATGGACAAAACACTAGTTTTAAACATGGATAGAGAAGTACTTTGGTGATTAGAAACGACCGGTTAAGGTTCCCTACTTTAGGGGAAGGAGCATGAACGGGTTTAATGGGGATCGTCGGGATCTATATGGAAGGAGCTCCAGTTCTTTGTTTTGATCGCCTTGGTGTCATCAAAAGTGTTAAGAATTAGTGTTTTGTGCGAGCTTCTACTGCGATTGGCTTGTTGTAGCAAGTTAATGGAATTAGTTATGTGAGTTTGGATCGAGCTTATTGGACATTATCACAGTAGACGACCATTTATCATTTACCTACTCATTCAAAAGTCACTTAGGTCGTTGTTTAGAATTTTATAGGTACTGCCTTTGTGTAATAGGGATCAATTCATATCTGTTCTAGGTGCTTTCAAAATGTAGGCATTTTTGCTTCTTATATATAAAAGGGGTTGGATACCCTAACATCCCCGTCATTGACGGTTTAACTAAAAAAAGGTGGTGCGGCAACATAGTGCTTTTCAGAGGGCTTTACAAACTATTCAAGTGGATGAAATTTCAGACTTCACTAAGTTTTAACATTTGTCGCATCTTTAGAGTAAAATGTTTATATGTAATATAGTTGTTTGTATGAAAAAATGATACTTTACAAGGGTGGGTTGACAATTGTATCTCACTCCGTTTAATTCAATTTAAATATTCAATCACTAAATTTAAGTAAATATACTTGCCATTTAAATGTATCTACTCCGTTCATACATTTCAATTCAACTTTATTAAATAATTAACTTAAGAGTCCGTCTCTTGAAAGATGGTCTTTCCATAAGTTATGGAAAGACCAAGGTTTAAAGTGTAAAATAGAAGAAATTAAGATAAAATTTTCGGGTTGCATGAACCGGGTTGTAAATTTTATAACTATTACATGTTGCATACTAAATTTTTAATATTGCAACTAAGACCTTTTACCTTTTATTATTCCAATTAAATCTCGTCTTTCCATATGTTGTCTTTCCCAAGACTTTGCCTTAACTTAATTTTGAAGTTTAAAGCTTAATTGCTAAGTTAGATTATCAAACAAAACCTTACACTATTGAATGTCCGGAGACTAAACTCACGGTGACAAAGTATCGCAATGGAACCATTGACTTAAGCAATGACATGTTTTAGAGTATCTCAGCCACTAAGAACTCAGTATTGATTAGTACAGTAGAGGATGCTTAATGAAAATGATTAAGATGAGTTAATTCGAATTTTATACTGCATGACTATATAAACAGGTGCATGAATGATGACACCATAGTTTACGCCTGACGCAGGGGCTTCCGTCACACACGTAACCGAGTCCCGTTTTTTCCCTTTTTTCCTTTTTTCCCTTTTTTATATATAGAGTAAAATGATCGGATTACTATCCGTTCTTGGGAAAGTGCAAATAAATGCTCAGTTTTTTAAAAGTGCTTATACACCCATGGTCGGTTTTTAAAAGTATAGATATGTCCACGATCGGCCAGAATATGTAAATTTATACCCGAGTACACGTTTTTTCCTCCTAATTTAATTTGGGTATACCTGCTCGCTTAGATGACTTTGGGTGCAACTGCACTTTCAAGAAACTCGGGGTTATATTTGCACATAACAAAGAATCGAGGGTTATATAAGCACTTCATTCTTATATATACTATCTACGCAATTATTATGAAAGTATATTGCACTTTAAAAAAAGGGATATGTACAAATATAACCCTATGTAATTGAGAAAGTGCAGATAAAATTCTAAAATACTTTTTAATGCAAATATAACCTTACCTATTCAACGAAAGTGCAAACATAACCTTCTGATGACATTTTCGGCGTTGACTGACCATTTTCGACCATTGACCGACTGGAAACGACCAAAATGCTCTTTCTGCCTAAACTAAAAAATTGAAAGACAAAAATGCCCTTTAACCCACCACTATACTGCCACCTCCACCTTCGCCGCACCGCCACCACTCTACCTACCATCACTTTCCATCCGACCCCCTCTCCCTAAAAATCCTGACCCTCTATCACCATCTCCATCTTTTCCCACAATACAAATTGTGCAATCCAAACTAGGGATGGCAATGGAGTGGGGGTACGGATTATGGTACCTCCATACCTATGACCACCTAAAATTTTCATACCCACACCTGCCTCATTACTCATGGCGGGTACAACTTTAAAATTCATCCCCGCCCCATTGGGTATTACACAAAATCCATACCCGCCCCCATCACCCACCTGGGTCTCCTTACCCACTTCATATCTATTGTACTCATCCCACTTATATCTCCAAAAATAGATAAAATTCACATTTTTATAGTAACTTTATATTAAAATTAATAAATGTATTTACATGAAAATATTATACTCCCGTTGTCCCGGTTTATTCTGCACAGAATTTTTTTTTGGTAAAAGATGTAAGACTTTGACCATATATTTTAATAGGTATATGAACAA
The DNA here is from genome assembly GCA_037428765.1 of Rubia yunnanensis. Lineage (NCBI taxonomy): Eukaryota > Viridiplantae > Streptophyta > Magnoliopsida > Gentianales > Rubiaceae > Rubia > Rubia yunnanensis. The sequence continues at coordinate 101,490,419 of CM075067.1, read as the reverse complement.
TAATTTTATCGTATGAGATATGGTTAGATTCGTCGTAACATATAGTTTCCAAATATATTTTTTGTGTGTCGTTATTGTTTGTAACTACACATATTTACAGTCAAACATGTTTATTGGAGACCGTGAAAATATTCTGTTCAGAATAAGGTGAGACGAAGGGAGTAGGCAAGATATGTGCAATATGGATAAATAACAATTAATTTTATATCAAATTAGTGGGTATATAACAAGTTCAGTGGAGCCGGTGTAAACTAATATCCACATCTGATCCACTACCCATGACGGATATGATTTTCACACCCACACCCACCCCACCCCCACCCCCACCCCACCCCAACTACCTCCATTCCGGATGCGGAAAGGACCTCTACCGAAACCCACCCCACTACCATCCCTAATCCAGACCCTCAATACAAATTATGTAATCCATATCCTCTCGATTGACCTTTAAACACTGAATTAGGGTTAAACAATAATTGTAGAGTTGGGATTGAAATCCAAACAAATTAGTGAAATGTAGAAGAAGAGATTACCGAAAACAGGAGAATGGGTGGAAGACTCCACCACTCAGACTTGCATCTGGAGAATAGCAACCAAAAACCAGGTGGGCCCATCGATGACTTTACGGAAGATGGGGGCGACGTCGACGCCAAGGATGGATACTCCGGCAACTGTGATGGTGAATGAGTGGAGGCCGCATCTAATTATAGTGGAGAGATCGAGCTCGAGTCCTACAAGAAAGTAAAAGAAAACGAGGCCTATGCTAGCCACAGATTCGAGTACGAGAGTGCTCCATTTTGGGAAAATTTACTAATTGATTCAACTTGCGCCGACGCTAAGACGCCCAAGCCGGAGTGGAAGAAGAGAAGTAATTTTCTCTTTCAGTGGAAGGGAAAACGAAGAGAAGGGGAAGTAGAGAAGGGTATAATAGTAAATTCACCATTTTTAAAATTTTATTTTAAAAACCATAGGGGTATAATTGACTTTTTATCTAATTCCGCCCTCAAATTGCCAGAAAAGGTTATATTTGCACATAAATTAAATATCTAGGGTTATATTTGCACTTTTAATTATTGCAGGATTATGTCTGCACTTTTCTCTAAAAAAAAATTACATATAAGCAACCAAATTATATGTAAACATCATAGTGTATGACTAAATTAGGAGATGCGATGTACATGGCGGAGACGGGTAGCTGATGCAATAATGTTGAAGAAGATCAGGGGCGGATCTAGAAATTTTAATTTGATGGGTCACAATTTCATTTGATGTCTCTGCCCTTTGAAGATAGTGCTGAACTTTCACGAAAATTTAAAATTGGAGAGAATATAATGGGTTCAAAATGATAGATAAACAGGGGGACACTAACAAAAAATTATGCGTTAATTAGTTAAAAAAAGTATTGTCTTTGAAAAAATAAGTAGGGCCATTTCCCTGTGTTGCACATCTATAGATCCACCTCTGAATAAGATAGAGATGGATGGATGAATCATGTCGTTTTATAGGTTTCGTTTGATTTTCCGACGAAGGAGTGATTTGGCACCAGGTTTTTATTGGATTCTTGGCGAGTTTGAGTTCGATTAAAGTAGGATGATATGCTTGAGTTTGAATCTTAGCTTCATTACTATTAATCGTCGAAAGAAGGTTAATGAAACAAAGGTGCAGTCGCCAACCAATTCAGGTTAAAGATGGATGGTTGTGAAGGTATTATGTACTCCCCGTCCCACTAGTAATTATTTAATTGCATTTTGGGGAGTCCAACCTTTTAAACTTTGACCGTAAATATTTATGGTTGCCTATAATAATGCTGCATAAAAAATTGATATTTAAAAAATATATGTTAAGATAAATCTAACAATTTCTCACATGATATTTTTATTGTATATCGATTAATTTATATTTACGGTCAAAGTTGACAAAGTTAGACTTCCGAAAAAGTAATTAAGCAATTACTGGAGGGACGGAGGGGCTATATTACATATAGCCAAAGTTTAAGCCAATCTTTTCTCTCTGTTGAAAGGGTTGGAACGGAGGGAGTAATGATATCGTATTATCATTAAATGTAAGAATTGTGATCAGTGTAAGTCAACAAATCATTAAATGTAAAAGTGATGATTAGTGTAATTTAACAGATCACTTATTGCCTAAAACATGAATTAAACATTGAACATGAATCAAGAATAATCACATCTAGCAAAAAATGCTCTCCCTTCTCTCTATAATTTCTCTCTCTCTAGGTTCATCCTAGTTTGAAGATACATATCTTTAATCTATAAAATTTCACTAATGATTTTATTCTGCTGGAATTCAATATTTTAATTCAAATGGAATTCTTCAACTCCTTGATTAAGAGGAGCTATCCTTTGATTGAAGAAATTCAATCTTCTGCATTTATATAAGACTAGTTTTGATTCCAATCACCATATTTCCATCTCTTTATATACAAATCACTTTCGTCATACGCCTACATTGACAAATTTTTTATATCATCATAAGCTTTTCCCGATCATTTTCCTATCCCAAATGGACTTTCTTGCTGCGATGGGCATCAGTGAAGAACTTGTTTCACACTATGTCAAATTGAATATCTCATACAAATCGTCCCATCTTGATGAAAAGAGATTTGCCGCTAAAGAAAAGTAAAGCAAATTCAACAACTTGAGGAAATTTTTGTCAAAGATACGATACATTTCATCTTGCCGCCAGGGGCACTATTTCAAAAGTCACTTGGCAAAGACACATGGCCTAGAAAGGTCAAGAGAGTCCCAGAATACCATCAGAAACAATCAAGCCCAGATCTTTTGCAGAAAGTCATAGCAGTAAACCCAGGAAAACATAAAAAGTTATCGGAAATGGCTAGTTATCCATTAACTGCAGAGACAATTAAGGCAATAGAATGGAAATATTTTAGCCCAAATATAATGGCAAAAATGACTTCGGGTTCAACCACTTCAATTGCAAAATAAGTTCGAGTGAATCAAGCAGTAAATCAGGGAGGAAACGACTACAGATCAACGGATAAAATAATTTTGAATTTCTCGCCCAAACTTTTGCCTGTTACAAAGATTCAATTCTTGTCGTCATTCACTCCCTATACTGAAGCTGCAGTTAACGATCCTTTTTTATTGAATATAGCATCATCCTTAGCACCTCTTATTGATTTGTGATTGATCTTAATTGATCCTTACACATATAGACTAGCTATGACTGATCCCGATTGATATGTAATTGATTTGTACATATATAGACTAGTTTAGGTTCATTGTACTGCTACCTTTTGTAACCTATAAATTGCATGTATGAAAAGAAACAAGGCACGGCGAATTGCCTACCTTCATAATCTTTCATGGTATCATAGCTCTCTTTCTGATCATCCTTCGTCTTTCCAATCTCCTAACAAAATGCCCCCCCCCCCCATTTTGGCACCACGCCCTTGAAATGGAACCATATCTCCACGACATTCTCCCTAGCAAACCCAACCACAATTTATCCCCAACCCTAAGCCTCTTTCACCGGCATCCCACATACTCCCATCTCCACACTTTCGATTGTCTCTATTACCCCTATATCCCATTCTCCAGCATTCATAAGTTCAAGCTCGAACCATTCCTCATGTCTTCCTAGGGTTGCCAGGTAATCATTGAGGATACAAATGTTTCGACTTATCGACAAATAAAATCTTCATCTCTCGACATGCCACTTTTAATGAAAATATTTTCCACTTTGGAGATTTGCATCCCTCTAACTCTCTTTCTTATGATTTCTTGGATACTAATATCTCTCCATATATAGCCCATCATATCCAATCACACACAACTCCTTCCTCTACCCAAGCAGAAAGTACCCTTCATGTTCCACCTGCTCCTCAAACACATACCCCATCTCCTCAAACTAATTCCCTGTCTAGTCCAACACAGTCTCCATCACCCAACCCGCCACCACCACCAACCTGGTCACCACAAATGACCACTCATAGCCACCATGGAATCTTCAAACCACAAAAGCTACTAAACTTATGCACAACTCATTCTCCGCTTCCTAAAACTCCTATCCAAGCCCTCCAGGACCATAATTGGAAGCAAGCTATGGCCGATGAATATACTGCTCTCATTAAGAATGAGACGTGGGTGTTAGTACCACGGCCATCTGATGCTAATATCACCCATTGTATGTGGTTGTTTAAACATAAATACAACTCTAATGGTGACTTGGAGCAATACAAAGCTCGCCTTGTCGTTAATGGCATGTCTTAACAGGTGGGTGTTGACTGTGAGGAAACCTTTAGTTTGGTGGTCAAACCTGCTACCATTCGTACTATGTTCAGCATCGCATTGTCTAACAATTGGCCCATTCATCAGTTGGATGTGAAAATTGTCTTTCTTCATGGCAATTTTGAAGAAACTGTGTATATGTACCAACCCCCTAGTTTTCGAGATTGCCATCACGTTGACCTTGTCTGTCTCCGTCAAAATTATATGGGCTGAAACAAGCACGTCGAGCTTGGTACCAACGGTTTGCTTCATTTGTGTCTACTATTGGCTTCTGCAACAGCCCCTTAGATAACTATTTCTTCATTTATTATCTTGGCTGTGACACGGAATATCTCTTACTCTATGTTGATGACATTGTCCTTACCACTTCTTCGGAAGAGCTACAACAATTAATCATTGATCAATTGAATGCAAAGTTTTTTATGACAGACCTTAGCCTTCTCAGCCATTTCCTCGGCATTTCCATCACTAGACATATGCTGAAAAGAAATATGCTGAAGATATCTTAGCTCGTGCCAACATGTCATCCTGCAAACCCTCCCAAACACTCGTGGATACCAAGTCCAAACATAGTACTACATCTGGCCCACCTATTGCATACCCATCTTTGTATCTCAGTCTTACAGGTGCACCGCAATATCTTACCTTCACACACCCGGATATCACATATGTTGTACAACAAATCTCTATCTGTATGCATGATCCTCGAGAGGAACACATGAGTGCCCTCAAAAGGATCCTACGCTATCTCCGGGGAACACTTGATATGAGCTTACATCTTTCTTCATTTTCCCTTAGAAGTCTCACTACTTGTACTGATGTCGATTGGGGTGGATGTCCGGACACTCGTCTGTCTACTTCTGGATATTGTGTCTTTCTTGGTGATAACCTTATCTCTTGGTCATCGAAATGGCAAGCAACCCTGTTGCATTTCAGTGCCGAAGCTGAATACCTTAGAGTTGCCAATGTAGTTGTTGTTACCGAAGCTGAATACCTTAGAGTTGCCAATGTAGTTGTTGAATCTTTCTAGCTCTACAGCCTTCTCCTTGAACTCCATTGTCCGCTCCAAAAAGCCACCATAGTATATTGTGACAATGTAAGTGTTGTCTATCTATCTGGCAATCTTGTACATCATCAGCACACTAAGCACATCGAGATGAACATCCACTCTGTTTGTGAGAAAGTTACTCTTGGTCAAGTTCATGTGCTTCATGTTCCCTCTTGGTACCAGTACGCTAACATATTTACTAAGGGCCTTCCTAAGGCTCTATTTGATGACTTCCGCTCTAGTCTTAGCATTCGCCCTTCTCCCGCTACGAGTGCGGGGCAGTGATAGAATATAGCATCATCCTTAGCATATCTTATTGATTTGTGATTGATCTTAATTGATATGTACATATATAGACTAGCTATGATTGATCCTTATTGATATGTAATTGATTTGTACATATATAGACTAGTCTAGGTTCATTGTTATACTACTTTTTCTAACCTACAAATTGCATGTATGAAGAGAAACAAGGCACAATGAATTACTTACCTTCATCATCTTTCACCTTTCATTCACGTTCTCTTCACGCAACCCAACAATACCCACAGAGTTTCACTAACGTTGCCTGCTCCCTTCTCGCCAGACTAAGAATTGACTGTGATGAACCACATATTGCAATCGCAGCCAAGAACTGAAAAAGAGAGATTCACAGATGATGCATGCTACTTACTCACCGGACTGGAAACTGATGAAAGTCGTTGTTGGGCAGCAATGGTCGTTGGGCACCGGAGCAAAGAATGTCGTTGTTAGGAGTTCGTCACAAACCGTTGTTGGGATGTATTTGACTTCTTAGTTCATTACAAACCTCTTCGAGATAGAGCTCCGGGCAGACCAGGACACTGTTGGAATTACAAACCGCCAGTAGAAGTTAAAAATCGCCGATCAAGGAGGGGAGGGAGGGCTTGCTAGCCTAAAAAAGGATGGTGGAAATTGGTTCAGAACAGGGTCTGTTGACGAAGATCTATTAGTGAAAATCTCCTTCGATGGCGGAAACGAAGAGAAAATATGTGGTTGAAGGAGACAGAGTTGTCAACGAAGGGCAACTCTGTCATGTTCTAAAACAAGCCCACCATATTGGGCCAACTCCCCACTTTTCATCAACACATGCCCAAATTTCTTTAAGTTTTAAAAACAAAGTAGAAATTAAGAAAAAAAACAAAATAAATGTCTTACAGATTCATTTGCTTTCCCTCGAGGATTGCTTTTTTCAGTGGGCTATCCCACTAATGTACCAGCGACGGTGACTGGCAAGATCCAGTCCCGCCGAAAGCCATGAATCTACTAAGCTGGAACTGCAAAGGGCTTTCACACCCTCATGCAGCTAGACATCTCAAAGATCCCATCCACAAATTTTCTATTTCTTTAATTTTTCTGTTGGAAACTAAATGTAGTTCTGATAAGCTCGTAGGAATAAGGGACTCCTTAGATTTGTAGGATATCTTTGTTGATGTTATTGGCAACTCGGGAGGTCTGGCGTTATTTTGGAATAAAGACTTAGATGTTTTGGTTTTGGGTTGTTCTTTTAATTTTATTGATTTTACTGTAAAGGATCCACAATCTAATCAACTCTGGTGTTGTCCAGGTATGGTGAGCCATAAACCCATAAGCGTCCCCATTTCTAGCGGAAATTTCCAAACCTTTGCAATAACTCCAATTTATCGTCGCTGTGTATAAAGTTATGCACCATAACGAATTTCAAAGTGCTAATAGATTACCACCACATCAAATTGATGATTTTCGGACAATACTTAACCATTGCAATCCTTCTAACATTGGTTATGAGAGTTACAAATATACTTGGTTCAGAGACTGGAAAAACCCTCAGGTGGTGAAAGCTAGGCTAGATAGAGCTGTTGAAACACAAGAATGGTTGAATATATTCCCTACAGTGAAGCTTAAACACCTATTTAGTCACCAATCCGACCATGCACCTATTTTGTTACACCTAGCTAACACAACTTATGGATATATGCAAAGCAATCGATATAGACCATTTCACTTTGAAAATTATTGGATGCAATCCCCATAGTGTCAAGAGCGAGTATCAGAATGCTGGGATCAAACATCACCAGATTTGCCATCGGCCATTGTAGGATGCTCACATGGACTTCTATTATGGGCAAAGTCAGAATTCCATAACCAGCACAAAAGGAAACAACACCTCTCAAGTCAGCTCAAGAAGTTGCAAAAAGGAGTTATAACAGCTGAAATTCAAAAGGAAATGACTTCTATTAAGTTTCAATTAGAAAAGCATCTAGATATGGAAGAAGCTAAATGGAAGTAGAGGGCGAAGCAACATTGGCTAGAGAAAGGGGATTAAAACACGAGTTTTTTCCATTCCTTTGCTAAAAAGTGTATAAGCATAAACACTATTCATGGTTTGATTGATAACCATGGCCAATGATGTACGGATGAAAAAGATATGGAGAATATTATATCGGGATACTTCTAAAACCTATTTGTGAGCTCAAATCCATCCCCTAATCACTAACCATCTTACTGATAAGATCCCCTCAAAGGTTTCCTCGGCAATGAATATTAGTTTAACAAGGCCATACACCCAAAGTGATATATATGTCTCCTTAAAGAACATGGCTCCAAATAAGTCCACTGGTCCAGATAAAATGCTGCCATCCTTTTTTCAACAATATTGGAAGATTGTAGGCCCTAAAGTTACTCATGAGGCTTTGCAATATTTGGTAGAAGAGAAGCCTATGCATGATCTCAATGATACTACCATTGTATTAATCCCAAAGGTGCAGAAGCCAAAGGAAATCACGCAATTCATGCATATTATTCTATGCAATGTGGCATATTGTATAATATCAAATCCATAGCTTACATATTAAAGGTTGTCTTGGATAAAGTAGTCTCCTCCCACCAGAGTGCTTTTCTTAAGAATCGAGGGATCACAGATAATATCATTATCGCCCATGAAGCTCACCACTATATTAAACAGAAGAACACCGGAGCAAAGGGTCAAATATCGATTAAAATTGACATGAGTAAAGCTTTCGATAGGATTGAATGGCTTTTCCTATTAAAAACTCTTGAAAAGATGGGTTTTGACCAAGTATTTATTGACCTAATTGAAAGATACATAGCAACAACTTGCTTCTCTTTCACATTGAATGGCAAGTGTTTTAGACGAGTTACACCCTCGCAGGGCCTAAGAAAATGAGACCTATTGTCACCATAACTTGTTATCATCTGTAGTGAGATCTTCTCCCATCTAGTACGGGAAGAGATTAGACTCAGGAGGCTACATGGATTGAAGATTGCAAGGAGAGCACCAATACTATCCTATCTATTATTCGCAGATGGCACCTTGATCCTACGGGAAGCAACTTGTCAAGAGGCTAATGCTTTGAAAAGGGTCCTACAACAATACGAGGAAGCTTCAGGACAAAGAGTAAACTATAACAAGTTCTCTATTATGTTTAGTCCAAACATGTCTAATCAGGATAAAACCCAGATACTGGGCATGATGGAGATGTTAGAGGCTGTCTTTCATGAGAAGTACTTAGGTCTACCAACTATTTTTGGAAGATCAAAAGCCGCTGAACTTGAAGGGCTAAAGGGCAGAATTTGGGCTAAAATTGAGAGTTGGAAACACAAACAATTGTCTAGAGGGGGGAAAAAGGTTATGATTAAATCAATATTATAGGTTATCCCAACTTACACTATGTCATGCTTCATGTTACCTGACGGACTTATAGAGGATATTTACAAGTTGTATAACCATTACTGGTGGGGGAGTTCTTCTACAAAGAAGAAATTTCATTGGGCTAAATGGATCGATATGTGCTTTCCAAAAAGAATGGGTGGATTAGGTTTTAAAGACTTGAAGGTATTCAATACAGCAATGCCGGGAAAACAAGCTTGGCGAATACTGATTAACCCAAATTCCACCATATCAGGCTTCTGAAAGCTAAATACTTCACATCCACATCTTTTTTAGAAGCAAAACCAGGATGGAATCCATCATACACATGGAGGTCTATTCTAGAAGGAAGGGATATGTTATCAAAGGGTGTTAGGAAGAGAGTTGGTTCAGGGATTAGCACAAATATAAAAAATGGTCTCTGGCTACTAAGATTACCAAACCAGAATCCTACCTCACTGCTAGAGGATTTTCCGAATGACCTGAGTGTTGCTCATCTAATGACAGAAAATGGCAGGCAGTGGAATGAAGACTTGATTCAAAACACTTTCAATCCAGAAGAATCAACACTGATATTGTCATTACTAAGAAGCACCATATCCTTGAACCCTGGTAGATGGATATGGCAGCCAACAGTGGACGGTAAATACACACTTAAATCTGGTTATAACACTGGTTTTGCTTTTTCAAACTTGTCCTATGCATGGAATATAGCGACGAGTAGCACAATACCTTCTCCACACTGGAATAAGATTTGGAACCTGACAGTGCGGGCAAAGATAAAACATTTCCCATGGAGATTATGCAAGAACAAATTGCCAATTGCACCCACTTTGAGAATTAAGCGAGCAAATGCTGAAGTTCTTTGCTTGAGTTGTTCTTCAGAAGACACTTCAGTGGAACACTTGTTCTTTCATTGCCCCTCGGCACATCAATTATGGTTTGCTGCTGACTTACATGGAAGAATTTATCGCCTTGAACAACCAAATGCCATTATGTGGGTTCAAGACCTTCTCATGGGAATGAATACATCAGATATGGACATGATAGCCATCACGTTCTCGCAACTGTGGTACCACCGGAACAAATTGTTACACGGAGAACAACATGACATTCACCCACAATAGTGCGTGCTATATGCTACAAAGCTCATGTCAGATTTTCCCAAAAAGAGTGTTGATACTGCGTCTGAACCGGCAAGTCAACATACAACTCCTTCACCATCTGAGCCATGGAAACTTACTCTTCTTCGATGCTTTCATATCTCCTACCAGTACATGTGTGGGCTGGTATATCTGTTCTCCAAATGGAAGTTGGCTGTATGGAGAATCCCAACGCATCCTTTTTGTTTACTCTGTTAAGTAAGCAGAAGTCATTGCTCTTCGTACCGTCCTGATAACAACTTTACAGAAGGGCATACAAGTTAACTCTATAAAAAGGGGATGCGCAATTAGTTATTAATGCGGTGAGAAACAGACATGAAGATCTATCTGATTTTGGCGTCATCACTGAGGATGTTCGTAGACTAGTTAAAAATTATCCATCCCTAGACTTGATTTGGGTTAGAAGGAAAGACAAATCCGTTGCCCATTTATTAGCACAACATGCAAATGTCAGTAGAGATGAAATCTCTCTATATGATAATGTCCCACGTTTTTTAACACATTTTTTAAATTAATGAAACACTTCTTTTATTTCAAAAAAAACATGAATCAAGAATCGTGTCAAACTGAGGTTTTAGTGTTGAATAACGAAAAAGTTGGACCACCGAGTATGAAAGTGGAAGGTGGATAGTATACCCCTTTCCAGGAAGCAGCATGCAAATGAGTGGTATCAGTCACCGCGCCAACTTCTAAACTGCAAAGCGAGGAAACAAATGTTAGTCAAAGTCAAAGTTGTCCCAAGAGTTTGATTAAGACGCCAATCGCCCTCGTTATGGAGCGATATTTGCCACATAACCCACCCACTTTCTTGTTCAGAACAAGTTCTGATGTACTTTACTTTATCTATTTTATTGGATGTGATTATGTGATACACTTTTATTATTGGCTGATTTTGTGAAATTGACATATTTTTTTAGTGATAAAATTCCTTTATTTTTATGCACTTATTCTATTTTTTCCTTTCCAAATTCAATTCCATCGACTCATTTCATTCACGTAAATCCAAACACCTAGAGTCTGTCTCTTGTGAGACCGTCTCATAGTGAGACCAAGGACTAAAGGCAAAATAGGAAAAGAGCAAATTAAATTCGGGGGCAAAAAATTAATAGAACTGGACTAAATTACAAATTATCACAATTGCACATTAAATCCCTGAACTTTTAAAACATTAATATGAAACCCCATATTAAAATCTTTGCAATTTAATTCCCGGTCTCACTGTGAGACGGTCTTATACAAGACTTTGTCCTTTTCATAAGTCTATGGAAAGATGAAGTTTCATTAAAATAATTTAGGGTCTCTATTCTTCAGCTCTCTATTAAAATAATACTTTGTCCTTTCCTGTAACTCCCCTTCTTCAGCTCTCTATTCTTCCCTCTTCGTTTCTGTAACTCTTCCCTTTCTGCTGCAACATTAAGCAAAATTGTGTAAAGATTACTCTAATATCCTTACCGAGAAGTTGAGCTCGTGACAAGTGGTATCAGAGCTAGCTAGTCCTCGGCAAAAGAAAATGGCGGACAATACTCGGCTGAAGGCTTTGGAGTCCAGGGTCAACGACATCCTACAGGAGGTGAAGCTCTAGTTTGAGACGAACAAGGAGCAGTTGAATCGCAACAATGCTCAAGTATATGAAGCTATAGAGGAGAAGTACAAGATCTTGAGTTCCGATATTGAAACTAAGATTTAGAGGTAGATGAACAATCATTTGGAAAAGTTGATGCATAGTCAGGAATAGCAAAAGAAGGAAAATGCAATTATGAGGGAAATAATGTTGAAATTCACGCAGGGGGATTACAAGCAGAAATAAATTGTTAGGAAGGAGGAAAACTTATCTACGGAGAGGCACAATCGATCGCCGAAAGTGATGCGCAGGGATCAGATTCAGTACTTCTCACCTGAGATGGAGCATAGGCGCAGTTATCCGGAAGTAGAGCACAAAAGAGGAGTAGGACCTCAATTTAAGAAAGACAGATTCAATCCTGATATGGAGGAATTAGGTAGCTAGAGAGATAAGGTAGGAAAGAGTACTAGTTTATATCAACCGAAAATAGAGTTAAACGTGTTTTCTGGCGATAGACCTAAAGAATAGCTGAGGTGTTACGAGAGATTCTTCAATTACTTTCATATCAACGATCTGCAAAGGGTAGAGGCAGTTGAGATATACCTTTGAAGGGCTGAGGTGTGGTTTCAAAGTATCAAAAGAACTAGAAGACAGTGGAATTGGGAGGATTTTGAAGAAGTTGTAATGAGGCGGTTTTCGGAATTGGGAGGATTTTGAAGAAGTTGTAATGAGGCGGTTTTCGGAATTGGGAGGATTTTGAAGAAGTTGTAATGAGGCGGTTTTCAGAATTGGGAAATAAGGATCCAGTGGAGGAGTTTAATAAACTCTATCAAAAAGGCAATGTAAGGAGCTATTAGGAACAATTTGAGGAGTTACGAGCAGTCATCATAGGTAGGGATCCTTACCTTTCTGAGTAGTACTTCATTTCCAGTTTTGTTAGTGGGCTAAAAGAAGAGATCAAGCCTATGATAAGAATGTTAAGACCAAATACACTGCAAGGAACAATAGAGTTGGCTATTTTTCAAGAACAAAGTGTGGAAGCCAGTAATAGGAAGCATAGGGTGTTTGGAAGCCCTGTAAGTACTTCTTTGCCTAGAAGGGATGAGAAAATGTTAGGGAAGATCACTGATTCAACAATGAATGATAGTGAGGAGAGGAGGAAAATTTTTGGAAATATTAAGAGACTAACTCCTCAAGAGTTGCAGTATAGGAGGGATAATCAACTATGTTTCAGATGCGGAGAAAGATTTGGTCCAAGTCACAGGTGTAAATTCAAGCAAGTGAGTCTCATTAACACACACGAAGTAACAGAGGATGATGAACTGTATGTGGTAGAGATGGAACAGGAGGAAGAAGTGATAGAAGAAGAACCGGAACAGCTGCATTTGAAGTCTATTGATAATAGAGATAAAATTTATTCTATAACAGTGTATGGATGGGTAGAAGGTATAAAAATCAGTGTGTTGTTGGACACAGGAAGCAATGACTCTTTTATTGATGCTGATATTGTGAGAGATGTAGGGTTAAAGCAGGTTCCTACATGTCCATTCATAGTAATAGTGGCGGATGGATCACAGTACAGAGGAACTACCTTCCGTCATAAGGTTTTGTGGAAATTACAAGGACACAAATTCTGCTATGATTTTAGGGTAATGCCTTTGGGGGGAATTGGATATGATATTGGGAGTCGATTGGATAAGACTTTACAGTCCAATCACATTTGACTTTGCTGAAAAAAATATTTCATTTTGTAGTGAATAAAACTGGTAGACCTTGCAGGGAGATGATGAAGAAGTAATCATGAAGCTAATTCGAGGATATGAAGCTAGGAAAATGAGTGAAATGAAGAAAAGAAGGCTATTTCATATGAACTTAAAGGGAAATACAGCAAAGGAACTGGGGTGTAGAGTGATCAGAGAATCAAACTCAGTACAAAACCCAGAAGGAGAGTGAATTTGATCACAGCAGCTTACCTGGAAATGTGCAGGGGGTGATTAAAGAACATGCCGATGTGTTTGTTGTTCCAAGTTCTCTACCACCTATAAGAGCCACAGATCATCAAATATTTTTAAAAAATGGGGTTGAAGCATTCAGGAGCAAGCCTTACAGATATGCTCATTCTTACAAAGAAGAAATCGAAAAGAAAATGGAGGAAATGAAGAAGAACCAAATCATTCGTGATAGCAATAGTCCATTTTCATCACCAGTTATTTTAGTAAAGAAAAAAGATGGCATGTGGAGGATGTGCATTGATTATCGAAACCTGAACGATCTCACAATCAAGGACAAGTTCCATGTTCCCATCATCAATGAGTTAATGGACGGACTTCATGGAGAAAGGTACTTTGCTAAACTTGACTTAAGGCCAGGGTACCAAAAAAAAGAGTTAAACCTGAGGATGTTCACAAGATAGCATTCCAAACTCACCATGGACACTATGAATTCCTTGTAATGCCTTTTGGCCTCACAAATGCTCCTGCAACATTTCAGTCACTAATGAATTCAGTTTTAAGAACTATATGAGGAAGTTCGTATTAGTTTTTTTTGATGACATATTAATCTACATCAAGACACTAGAAGAACATAGTGCGCACATAGAACAAGTCTTGAAGCAAATGAGAATCCATCAACTGTTTGCTAAACAATCTAAGTGTGTATTTTCCCAAGATAAAGTAGAATATTTGGGGCATACTATATCAGGAGAGGGAGTGTCAATGGATAAGCAAAAAATATAATTTATAATGAACTGGCCAAAACCAGATTCAATAAAAAAACTCAGAGGATTTCTGGGCTTAACAGGCTATTATAGGAGATTCATTGCTTCGTACGGAGAAATTTGCAGACCCTTACATGATTTACTGAGAAAGGATTCCTTTAAATGTAATGAGCATGCTACTATTGCTTTTGAGAGGCTTAAGGTAGACATCACAACAGCGCCTGTACTCAGGCTCCCAGACTTCAGCAAACCTTTTGTTGTTGAGACAGATGCGAGTGACTTTGGCATGGGTGCAGTACTGATGCAAGAACAACGTCCCATTGCAATTTTGAGTAAATCTTTTTGTGCCAAGAACATAGCCCTTTCTACATACGAAAAGGAATTGTTAGCCTTAGTACTAGCCGTAGGGAAATGGAAGCATTATCTCATGGGCAACCATTTCGTTATACGAACTGATCATCCATCACTAAAGTATCTATTAGATTAGAAACTGACCAGCGCATTGCAGCATAAATGGATCACCAAATTACTGGAGTATAGCTTCGAGATTCGGTATAAGAAAGGGTTAGAAAACATAGCTGCGGATGCTCTCTCTAGGCAAGAGACATGAGTAGTTCCAGAATTGAAGGAGGAAGGTGAATGCGACGGATGCAACGAACATAATTATGCAATAGAGCAGGGTGATCTGAGTACGCAAAATGTAGCAAAGGTGACCCAAAATGCTATAGATGATAGAGGGGATCTTCAAGCTGGTAAGGAATCAACAACAAGGCCGAACAAGAAGGATCCCCGTGACGTGTCTCACGATCAGCAAGTGACAAAGGTTTACACCATTGCTTCATCTAGACCGAAATGGAAATTAGACAGATCAGTAACAGTTATGTTAGTGATCAGAAAGCTCAAGAACTAATTGTGGAAATATCATCAGACTGCTTAGCAATAGCTCCGGCTCAGTATCAGTTTATAAATGGTATAATCAAAAAAGGAAAAAGGATCTATATGGGCAACAGTGGGAATGTCAGACATCGTATTATTGACACCATGCACTCATCAACTTTAGGAGGGAATTCAGGCCAAAATACCACTCAAAAGAGGGTTGAAACCATCTTTTATTGGCCGGGTATTAGAAATGACGTGGAAGAACACATCAAGAAATGTGTGTATTGTCAACAAAATAAAGGAAAGCATTGTCATCCCCCAGGATTACTACAACCACTCCCCATTCCTACACAAGTCTGGAGGCAAATTACGATGGATTTTATTGAATGCTTGCCTCAGTCTCAAGGGAATGACATAGTTCTAGTGATTGTGGACATGTTATCAAAGTATGCTCACTTCTTACCATTATCTCATCCTTTTACTGCACAATCAGTAGCTACTCTATTCCTTTCCGAGTATTATAAGCTACATGGTCTACCAGAATCCATTACGAGCGACAGAGATAAAATATTCTTGAGTCATTTTTGGAAGGAACTGTTTGAACAACTGGGAGTTAAACTCCAGTTTAGTACATCATATCATCCCCAAACGGATGGGCAAACTGAGTGTGAACCAGGTATTGGAAACATACCACCTCCGTTGCTTTTGTGGGGATAAACCAGATTCGTGGAAGACATGGTTAGGTGCTGCGGAATGGTGGTACAATACTTTGTATCACTAAAGTATTAAGATGACACCATATGAGGCGGTATATGATACTAAATCAATCATGATGCCTATGGGACCTTTCACAGATATTGTTATGCCAGCAACAGTGGATATAATCCAACAAAGGGAAAGAGTCCAAACCCTACTACAACAACATCTCATGAAAGCTTAAGAGCGAATGCAGTACTTTGCCATTAAGCACATAACATAAAGGGTTTTTCAGGTGGGAGATTGGGTCTACCTTAAGCTTCAAAAGTATAGACAAACCACTCTAATGAATCAGAGAAGCCATAAACTTTCTCCAAAGTTTTATGGTCCGTTTCGGGTTCAGTCAAGAGTAGGATCTGTTTCATATAAACTACAGCTACCAGAAAGTTCAAAAATCCACCCAGTATTTCATATTTCGCTATTGAAGAAGCATGGGGGACCTGTACCAAGCACCATCACACAACTCCCTCCGGACGACGCCTATGAAAATCCTAAATTGTATCCAAAACACATCAAACATAGGCGGTTGATTGACCTACATGGCCAATCGATAGTACAATGGCTCATTGTTTGTGAAGGATTATCAGAACAAGAGGCCTTCTGGGAAGACATCTCATTCATCAAACAACAATTTCCTACATTTCCATATTAACTAATCCTAGCTCACTTGAGGTCAAGTGTGTTTTAACAGGGAGGGATTGTCACAGGCACATGCTTAAGAGAGGGCAAATTGGGAAATTACCTGGGATAAAACAGAAGGTAGCAACGGCCGTAACAGCAACGGTTGGTGGTGGGTGGTTGCAACGGCCGTAACAGCAACGGTTGGTGGTGAGTGGTTGCAACGGCCATAACAGCATCAACCGTAGCCCATATGGAGGTGGAGGAAAGCTGTATAAAAGGAAAGGAAATCAGCAGAATTAGATCATCTCTTTAGCATTATTGTAACCGAATTAGTTACCTCCAAATCCCTTCTTCTCCCCCTAATTCTCTTCTTCTTGTAACTCCCCTTCTTCAGCTCTCTGTTCTTCCCTCTTCGTTTCTGTAATTCTTCCCTTTCTGCTACAACATTAAGCAAAATTGTGTAAAGATTTACTCTAACATCCTTACTGAGAAGTTGAGCTCGTGATATTTCCTTAATTGCCCCGCAACCCATACAGCCCAACATGTCCTTTTGGGCCCAACCTCCATCAACGTGGTTAAAGTTTAAAAGTATTAATTATTAAATAGTAAGTATGCAACTTAATTTGAGACATGTGAAGTAAAAGATTTCAATAAAAAAATACAAAGGTACATATATTTTAGAGTCCGTCTTTTGAAAGACGATCTTTCCATAAGTTATGGAAAGACCAAGGTTTAAAGTGTAAATTGGAAGAAATTAAGATAAAATTTTTGGATTGCATGAACCGGGTTATAAATTTTATAACTACTACATGTTGCATACTAAAATTTTAATATTGCAATTAAGACCTTTTACCTTTTAATATTCTAATCAAACCCCGTCTTTCCATAAGCCTATGGAAAAACCGTCTTTTCCAAGACTTTGCCTATATTTTATAGGTGGAGAGACAATTACATTAAGGCAAAGTCTTGGGAAAGATGGTCTTTCCATATGCTTGTGGAAAGACGGAGTTTGATTATAATAATAAAAGGTAAAAGGTCTTAGTTGCAATATTAAAATTTTAGTATGTAACATGTAGTAGTTATAAAATTTATAATCCGGTTCATGCAACCCACAAATTTTATCTTCATTTCTTGTAATTTACACTTTAAACCTTGGTCTTTCCATAAGTTTTTCAAGAGACGGACTCTTACATTAATGAATTTAAAATACGTATACGCAGTGTAAATTGTAAAAGCGTGAAAGGGTTTTTCGTAATTAAGCCCCCCAACGCGCCCAAATATTGCACCATCAATTCTTGTATCTCGTCAACACAATTACAAGTACCGCACCATTCAGATTGTGCAGTCGTTCCCCATTTTCTTGGCCTTCTTCATCCCTTTCTCTCACCTGAGCTGTTTCTCCGCCGGAGTTTCAGCTCAGGCGCCAATCTCCGCCGCCGTATCAGCCCAACCGCCAATCTCCGCCGTCGTATCAGCCTAGCCGCCAATCTCTGCCGCCGGAATCTCCTAATTCCCTTAATTTTGTCCCCCCTAACCCTCGATTTCCCCCTTTTAATTTGGGGCTTTTCCAATTTTCCTATTTTTTCCCCGATTAATCACTGATTTATTTTCCGATGGCATTTCTAGTTTCCCTGTAAGCGCTCTGATCTCCTCCCCGTTAGCCTCCGACCCGGAAATTTTACACATCGTACTCAGCTTATTACAATTAGTCTTTATGGCGATCCGATCCACCGTCGCTTACTCCGGCTATATAGCCCACAATCTGGCAGCCTGCGCCTCCACCAAGGCAGCCGCCGCCGCCGGCAACTGCCGCTTCCTGCATGAAGTCGCCGCCGCCGCCCGTCCCCGGATCAAACCCGACCCCCCTTACCCCTCTGAATTCCGGCGACGCTCCAAACCCAGGACGCCTCCTCCCTACCGACTCTCCTCCACGGCGGCGTACTCCGCCATCGCCTCCGAGGTGTTCGGAGGGCCCACCCAGAGCCCCTTGGTCGTCGGGTTGATTTCTCTGCTGAAAGCAACCTCCGGGTATTCCCCTCCGTCCTCCTCCAGCTCCTCCTCCTTGTCGGGTGTCTGCGGGGTTTCGCCGCTGAGATCGGCGGCTATCATCCCCTTCCTCCAGGCGTCTAAGTGGCTGCCCTGCGGCCAGCCGAGCATGGGGTCCGCGAGTACGCACGTGGATAAAGGAGGAACTGGAACAGTTCTAACTGTAAGCGAGAAGAAGGCGAAAGCGCCTGTGATTGACAGGAGTAAGGTTGCTGCCGTCGCCGGGGCTTCCCCGGCGGCTCTGTCCAAGGATTTGGGGATGTCGAGGAGCGGTTGGCTGTCGAAGATGCTGAGTGTCTCATCCGATGATGCTAAGGCTGTGTTTACTGCTTTGAGCGTCAGCATTTTGTTCAGATCATCTTTAGCCGAGCCGAGATCGATCCCTTCCACCTCCATGTATCCTACTCTTGATGTGGGCGACCGAATCATGGCTGAAAAGGTAATGTAATTTTGTTTAATTTGGTCTTTTACTCTTTAAGGAATGCTTTGTAGCAATTAGACCATAGATGTCGGCACTGTTTATTTGTGGTATTTGAGATTGTTGTTAGATGATTGAGTTAGATTTTTTGTTAGTTGATTGTATTCAATGTTTTGCTGATTGATTTCGGTGGTTTGACTGACCTGGGGAGTTGGTAGGTGATAAGTATATTGAAGTTGAATTTAATATTTGGAAATTTTAACATCCTGCTCAGTTATCAATTCTGAGTTGTGTATGTGTTCTTGAGTTATTTAATGTTTCAGCTGTCTCTGATGAGATAGATGGATTGGAAGAGGATTAGGATAGTACTAAGGTCAGTGTTGTTAGCAGAAGATTCTAACTAATTAACCCCTGTTTCTAAATATGGATCCGAAGATGTGTTTTGAGTTTTGTTTGATGATTTACTATGTAGGGTGCATCTTGAATGCTGACCCTTTCTTCTGTACATTTGTTCTCTGCAGGTTTCGTATGTTTTCAGGAAGCCCGAAGTTTCAGATATTGTGATTTTTAAAGCCCCGCCTATTCTTCAAGTGTGTAATACCTTTCTCGACTCTTTCCTTGTGTGAACTTACAAGCTTTAGTTTGTGTATGTTAATGTATTGATGTACCTTGGCAGGAATTCGGTTACAGTGTTACTGATGTCTTCATAAAGAGAATCGTGGCTAAAGCCGGGGACTATGTCGAAGTATGTTCCTTTTATTGTTGTTAGGATTTTGTTTGTGCAATTCATATTGACTTATGGATTTTAATCTGGGTGATTCTGACCTATCTCACTACAGGTTCGTGATGGCAAATTGTTTGTCAATGGTGTTGCTCGAGATGAAGAATTTATCTTGGAACCACTCGCTTATGAGATGGATCCCGTGGTAAGCTCAATGCTCTCTCTAATTGGGCCTTAATGTTCTCTGTTTGGGAATTTTGTTTCATGGATAGTTAGTAATATATATCGTCGATCTTTGTTTTGTTTCGTATAGCTCGTGCCAGAGGGGTATGTGTTTGTCATGGGAGATAACCGGAACAACAGTTTTGACTCTCACAACTGGTAAATATTTACCCCCTTTGCATTTCTTGAACTAGATTCCCCGTATCTGTCAATATGGATCCTTAAGTTGCATGATGCATCTCAACCTTTCTTTTTTCTCTGAAATGTACACTATGGAACAAAAGAATCTCTTTCATGCTAATCGTACTGATACTATTATACTTATGTGATCATTCTCAGGGGTCCCCTTCCAATTGAAAACATAGTTGGTAGATCAGTATTCCGGTACTGGCCTCCGTCCAAAGTATCCAACACTATGTTGGATTCATCATCAGTGACTAGGAAAGCAGTTTCACCAACATGATTACCCATTCTCTGAGGACTTGCCGAATGGCTTATACTTAGCTTGGAAGTTTAAATTTGGAAGGTTGCTGTCGGGTATCTCGCCTCCAGCCTCTCCACACAGAAAATTGGGTCTCGAAACTGGTTTCTCTTTCAATACCTAGAGTCACAACCACAGATCATCCACCCACCCACCATTCGGGCTCTCGTCGAGCCAAGTGTGAATATATCAACTCAAACTTTGTTGGTCTGAACCTTGTAGAAGTGTTAAGTGTTAATGTGGATGGATGGATACTCTTTTGCATCAGTTTGGTTCATGAATAAAAATTGCATACAGCCTCAACCTCGAAAGTGGCTGTTCATGCATCCTCTGTAAGCAAATTCTGTATAAACTTCTGTTTTTGTATTGCGTTGCTTTGCTATGCTGTCTCTGGTATGGATTGGCTTGAAGGCCGATGACCAGGCTTCAATGCTAGTCTGTTCTGCGTCGAGCAATTGGGCATATCGGGTTTGCATAATCCTAGGCAAGTAGAATTGCAAGTTCAGGTTCTAGTGTCGGAAACTACTTTGTAACCGGCTGTGTTTCTGCGTCTTCATATCATCCGACTGATCTCGACCTTTAGTAGTCGGTTATGTGAAGTGAAAATTGTTGTATTTGAGCTCCTTGAATCAATGAGGCGCTTCTATTTTTAAGCTCTTTAAATTTCTCTTTTTGAAAACTTAAGCTGCTTGAATTAATTTAATCCTTACGGATTCTTGAAACTTGTTTAGTGTTAGATTATACTATTATTTAAACTTTCTGGACAATTAGTACTCTTTGTTAAAAATACCTTCATTTACAGAGCATAAATTAAGCAATGGTTTGGGAAGAATACGAATAATAAGAGACCTCTTAATTCAACTTAGTTTTCCTCCGGTTTTTTTACGACACTATAAGATTTAGAGTGCGTCTCAGACGGTCTTTCCATAAGTCATGGAAAAATCAAGGTTTAAAGTGTAAATTTTTAGAAATTAAGATAAAATTTTTGGGTTGCATGAATCGGGTTATAAATTTTATAACTACTACATGTTGCACACTAAATTTTTAATGTTGCAACTAAGATCTTTTACCTTTTATTATTCAAATTAAACCACGTCTTTCCATAAGCCTACGGAAAGACCGTCTTTCCCAAGACTTTGCCTAAGATTTATGTGAAGAAAATAAGTGGATATAATTGAATGTAAAAAGTAATTTTTTTTAAAAAAAATAAAAAATAGAAAGAAAACATTCATTTGTAGCAAGTGTCGTAAATTAAAAAAAATAAGTGAATTGCTATTTCACGCCCCGTATTTTACTTGATTACGCCCTGTATTTATACTATTTAATATACAATATGTATTTTTAATTTAATTTAAATAATTTAAATAAATTAATATTAAATTAATTAATTATTTAATTTATACGCCGCCGCCGCTGCTCCGCTGCTCCCGCCGCCGTCGTGCGCCACCTCCTCTCTTTCCCTTTCTCCCGTTCTCCTCTCCTTCCCCTTCACCCGCCCTCTTCTCCTTCCCCTTCCCCTTCTCCCGCTCTCCTCTCCTTCCCCTTCTCCCGTTCTACTCCCCTCCGCCCGGTTCTCCTCTGCGCTCCGCCATTTTCAGCTTCTCCGCCGTTCTCTCGGGCTAGGGTTTCGCTCGACGGGAACGAAGGAGAAGGAGCTCGGCTGGGGTTTCGCTCGACGGGGATGGCAGAGGAGGAGCTTGGCTGGGGTTTCGCTCGACGGGGACGACGGAGGAGGAGCTCGACTGGGCTAGGGTTTCGCTCGACGTGGAAGGCGGAGGAGGAGCTCGGCTGGGCTAGGGTTTCGCTCCAAGGGGATGGCAGAGGAGGAGCTCGGCTGGGGTTTGCTGCAGACGAGGGACGGCGGAGGAGGAACGGTGGTGGCGGTGGCAAGACCGCCGGAGAAGACGAAGAAGAAGAGAAGGGACGGCGGAGACCGGCGGCGGTGGCACTGGTTCACGGAGGCGGAGACTAGCGGCGTCAGCGGTGGTTTTTTGGTTTTTGTTTTTAATTTATTTTGAAATTTTAATATTAGTATTACGTGTATATATGTATTAGGGCGTAAACTAGTAAAATACAGGGCGTGATATAGCATTACCAAAAAAAACCAGGGGGAGTATTGCAGGATGATGCTCACATGCAAAACTTTCCGAAAGTATCATTCCAACCGCATACAAAAAAAAGTACTCTGTAGTGTGTCTTGTTTAATTATAGTTCTCACATTATATGCACGAATTGGAAAGTAATAATTTAAAATAGGGGCATTTATGTACTAATACAAAGGAGTCCGTCTATTGAAAGATGATCTTTCCATAAGTTATTGAAAGATGGTCTTTCCATAAGTTATGGAAAGACCAAGGTTTAAAGTGTAAATTAGAGGAAATGAAGATAACATTTTTGGGTTGCATGAACCGGGTTATAAATTTTATAACTACAACATGTTGCATACTAAAATTTTAATATTACAAGCAAGACCTTTTACCTTTTATAATTTTAATTATGCCCCATCTTTCCATAAGGCTATGGAAAGACCGTATTTTCCAAGACTTTGCCAATACAAAAAGAGTCCGTATTTTGAAAGACAGTCTTTTTATAAATCATGAAAATACCAATGTTTAAAGTGTAAATTAAAAGTTATGGAAAGATCAATGTTTAAAGTGTAAATTAAAAGTTATGGAAAGACCAATGTTTAAAGTGTAAATTAGAAGAAATGAAGATAAAATTTTTGGATTGCATAAATCAGGTTATAAACTTTATTACCACTACATGTTGCATAATAAAATTTTAATACCCTAGACGTTGTATGTAAATCATTATCTTTGTAAGAAACCAATGTGGTATATATCTTTTAACAAACTCAAGCATTTCACCTTTTATTATTTTAATTAAATTCCGTCATTTAATAAGCCTATGGAAAGACGGTCTCTACTTAGAGTTTACCATACAAAAAGGGCATTACTATATCTCGCCCTGTATTTTACTATTCTCGCCCTAATACGTATAAATACACGTATTAATATTTTTAAAAAAATAAAAATTAAAAACCCTAAAATCCTCTCCCCCTTCCCTCTCTCCATTCCATCCGCCGCCCGCCGCCCGCTGCCCGCCGCCCGCTGCCCGCCGCCCGCTGCCCGCCGCCCGCTGCCCGCCGCCCGCCGCCCGCCGGCGCCCGCCGCCCGCCGCCGCCGGAAATCCGCCGGAAAATCGCCGGAAAACGTAAGTTTTGGAGGATTTTTTTTAGTTTTCGTGCGAATTTTTTTTGTTTTCGTGCGAATGAGGGGTTTAGTTGTAAATATAAGAAAATAGGAGGCTTCACTCTTAAATTAATTTATTTCATAAGATCATAGGAGATTAAGATGTAGAATAATTCGGAGAAATCTAATATTAGGAATTTAATGAATTTTGGAATTAAAACGAAGAAATTGTGTTTTTTAGAAATTATTTAGTTCAAATTTGGAAATGATTACTATTTCCGTAATTTGGAAAGTATATGTGACATAATAGAATATAGTTCTATTTAAATAAAATTTATTAATCCGATGTAAACAATTGTGTAGTAAAATTATTATGATATGTTTTAACAATTGTTTCCTTGAATGTTAATAATAGTGTGATGTGGTAAAAAAATAAGATTATTTAGTAATGTAATTTCCAATTTGTAACTTAAAAAAATGTCAAGTCTGAATCATTTGCTTCGCGTCCGCATGGAGCTTGCTGCTCTGTCTATGACCCTCGGGGTACACTGAGAAAGAGTGGTTGTGCATCCCTCGCCTAGGATCCTTGCACGGCACTACATTCCAACCATCCCCCGTGATGCTCTGTTTCAAGACAATCGCGAATGGGCAGTCACAACTTCTGGTCGAGCTGCTACTCCGTCGGACTCTACATCCTTATCCTTTCGGCCCCGATTGCAAATGCAATATAACCTCAGCGGACCATTCCTATTCTGTTTGTAGGACTTCGTGACAAGTTCAAATCCCACCTGCAGAGCAATCCGTTGCAGCATCAACATTAACGTTACAATAATTAAAATTAACGTTACAATAATTAAAATTAACGTTACAATAATTAAAATTAACGTTACAATAATTTTTACGTTACAATTAATAAATTAAAATACTCAGATGAGCATAAATTAAAAAATTAAGATGAGCATAAATTTCTTTCTCCCTAACAGCTAAAACATACACGTAATGGAAAAAAAATGAAATAACATTGTGGCTAGAATTAATATTACATTCTTACAGTACAACAAATTAAAATATCAAAATAACGTAAAAATACGTAACTTAACGTTACAATAATTAATAGGACATAAATTAGAAACAGCATTACGTAACAAATATTAATAGGAGATAAATTCATAGGAGATAAATGTACAATAGTTTCTACGTAACAGTTAATAAATTAAAACACAAAGACGAGCATAAATTTCTACGGCAAAAATTATTCAATTTAACAACTACGTAACTAATTAGTAAAATTACCTCCGAAGACATGAAATTTCTAACACCCTTTCCGGAGTAATTTTTGCTCGTTTTGGATAGCAAAAAATTTCGAGTGCCCTCAAAATGAGTAGAATTCGTGCTAAAAAAAAAAAAAAAAAAAAAAAAAAAAAAAAAAAAGGCACGGCTCGCGCCCAGGCCACGGCGAGCCGTGGCTCGCGCCCGGACCCCGGCGAGCGGACCGACGGTGGCTCGCGCCCACCGCACGGCGAGCCGTGGCTCGCGCCCGGACCCCGGCGAGCGGACCGGCGGTGGCTCGCGCCCGGACCCCGGCGAGCGGACCGGCGGTGGCTCGCGCCCACCGCACGGCGAGCCGTGGCTCGCGCCCGGACCCCGGCGAGCGGACCGGCGGTGGCTCGCGCCCAGGCCATGGCGAGCCGGAGCCGCCGGCGGCGGGCGGTGGTCCGGCGGCGGCGGACGGTGGTCCGGCGGCGGCGGACGGTGGTCCGGCGGCGGCGGACGGTGGTCCGGCGGCGGCGGACGGTGGTCCGGCGGCGGCGGACGGTGGTCCGGCGGCGGCGCTCCGGCGGCGGTGCCGGAATTTTTTTAGTTTCAGATTTTGGATTTTTTTTTTGTTGAATTTTTTAAATTTGAATTTAGTTTAATTTAGTTATTGAAATTAAATTAAAAATATATACTGTATACGTATTAGGGCGAGGATAGTAAAATACAGGGCGAGATATAGTGATCCACTACAAAAATCACAAGTGAAGGATATTTTAAAGACGACCTCATGAAAATGGTACAAATTTTTTTGAAAAGAGAAAGGAGAGGTGAAGATTGAATTGAGAGTATAAAAAGTAAGATGTGTGAATGAAAATAACCTAGTATTTACAAAAAAAAAAGAGCCAAAATAAAAAAATCATCTTAATAAAAAAAAAGAGATATAATTAAAGGACCAGAGGGAGACTATCCTTGATGTACTTGCACTACCTCGATCCGGTTCTAAGTATCAAACTTCAATCCTAATCAATTTCCAATTATGGAAATACCACATCTCGATAACTATTACTAATCGAGAATACGTGGATTGCTATATCACGCCCTATATTTTACTAGTTACGCCCTGTATTTATACTATTTTATATACAATATATATTTTTTAATTTAAATAATTTAAATAATTTAAATTAATTAATTAAATTATTTATTTATTTAATTGTTCTGCCGCCGCTCCGCCGCCGCTCTCCTTCTCCTTCTCCTCCTTCTAAAATACAGGGTGTGATATAGCAATACCCGAGAATACTGTCAACTATCCCATGTTCTTTCCACACATTTATGTATGATTCACTCATCACAACATATAAAGCACAACATAGAAATAGCTATTAATAGTGTACTTGTATAATTGTATTATAGATGTGCGATTGGTAATATTATTTTTGTTTGTTTTAATTGTTTTCTTTATCTCATCTATATTTATTATTTGTACTGTTAGATAAATATTTAACATTTCCAAAAGTAAATTTATTCAAGTCTCATACTCCCTTTGGTTCTCTAACAATGGCCTCCTTTGAATTGGCACAAAGTTTTTTAAAAAGTAGAATGAGTGGTGAAGGTTGTATTGAGAAAGTAAAAAGTAAATTGAGTGGATGAAAACAATCTAGTATTTGCCAAAAAAGGAAGGAGCCAATATAAAAGAACCATCCCAAAATGGAAAGTGAGCCATTGTTAGAGAACCGGAGGGAGTACATTAAAACTTTATTGTTGGCAAAAAATAATAATTCTAAATAAATAAATGAATATATTTTAAAAATATCTAATTAACTACATTATCTTTAATATAATCTCAATTACAATCAATATCTAATTATATAAATTTATTCATAAACAAACTTTAATTCTGAAAATATTCCACTTAATCACTATAAATTATAATAAAGAATTAATTCATTACGATTTCATGCATATATTTTACTTTTAAGTAAAATTCACAAAAATAATTATGAATGATACCATCCACGAAAGATGATTACCAACCATGTCAAGACAATTATTTTATGATTATATATCGTATATTATTACAATTGCTTCATGTTTCAAACACGAAAACAGCGTGTTATATAAAAAAAAAAGCGTGTTATAGAATTTGCCATTAAAATAACATAAACATGATAAGATATTTTAAGAATTAGAAATTAATTAGGCTAAAGTTATATACTCTATCTGTTTCACTGAGAGTGACACACTGGATTTATGTTCTTGCATTAATGTGAAGAAAATGAAAGGTTGAAATTGAGTGTAGAAAGTAAAAAGTAAAAAATGTGAATTAGATTGTAGGAATCTTGCCAAAAATAAAAAATATATCATTTTAAAAAAATATCCTAATAAGATAAATGTGTCAGATAAACGGAGGGAGTAAACATAGATCGATTAGGATTAAGCTACAATATAATATATAATACCGTTTTTCTACTCCCTCCATCCCAGCCGAATCTGCACACTTTTTGGTCAACTTTCTCAAGACATGTTTGATCATAAATTTCAACTAGTATATAGATACCAATATCATTATGTGAGATATTGTTGGATTTTCTGCATACTGTATTTTTTAAATATCAAATTTTAACACACCGATAACCTGAGAAAGGTGACCAAAAAGTGTGCACATTCAGCTGGGACGGAGTAATAACAAATATACTCTATGTTAAGTTAAATGCCCGACTACTTTTGAGGGACAGGGACGACGTATCTTTCACAGTTGCTAGCTCAGATCTCGCCGCCACTCCGCCACCGCCGCGCCGCCGCAACAGAAAAACTCTTCCCTTGAGCTATCATGTCAACAAATAAATCCCGCCGAATGTTCTACAATCTCCCGAGCTTATCCTTATCGCTCCTGCTCACTTGGTTAGCTCACTCCTCTACTGCCTCCGGCGGAGTCCCACCGTTCAACGTCTCCCACTACATCTACCCCTACTCAAACGAAGTCGTTCTCCCCCTCGCCGCCGATCCTCCGCCGGCTCCCCCTTTCCTCCACGACGTGCTGAGGGAGATCGCAAGGAGTGAGAAGTGGGATTTGCAGGACGTTCGGGTTTCCAAATTGGACCCGAGTAAAATCCGGTTCGCGGATTTGCAGCGGTTCGAGTTCCCGGTTCGGGTGGGGAAGAGTGATTTCGTGTTCAATCTGCTGGATCAGGTCTCCACCTGGAAGAGATTTGAAGGAGTGGGGGGTGAATTCGATTTTCAAGCTCTTGTCGGTGAGCTCAGCTCTAAGGCCGTGCTTCATACTCTGAAAATCCAGGGGCCCGTTCGATTGCGTGCTCGAGGAGATGATCACTTCACCCTGCATCTGACGGTACTATTTTCTTCCATCCTTTTGAGTTGTTAACATGAATGAAAAAAACGTGCAGTAGATATGAGAATCGAGAACAATTAGGTGGATGGGAATTAAATCGGATTATGCAGGAGTGACTTCCATATATGAAAAAAAACAGGATTGCATCCTCTAGGTAGAAGGCGATTAGATGAAAATAAAAGGATAAGAGAAACAAGTTTGGATTCGGGCACTCACATGGGTAAGATGTTTGAGAAAGTTAAGTGGAGAAGAGGAAGATTTAGCAAGATTTTGGAAAGAGACTAGAATCGGTGTGTCTTGACTGCTGTAGCCAATCCCATGCATTGAGATAGAGGTTTAGTTGTTATTCACTTCATGTGAGAATATCCAGTTCCCTGTTTTACTTAACAGTTTTTCAATGATTTTCCCCTTTATATACTGGATTCTGGTGAATCCACATAGAGATTTCTGTTTCAAATACGTATGTGAATGCTTGCTGATATCTTTATATTTATCATAAGTTTCTAACAGTAAACTATTCGAAAAATATCAAATGAAAACTAAGTGATGAGAGATGGGTTTTCCACTTTACATCCCTTCTTACGGCTTGCATCTTTTGCTCTGTTCAGTCCAGTCAGCCATATCGTGGTCTGAAAGATATCTATGTCAGTGAAGGCATTACCGTGGAGATCAAAGGTGCTGAAGAAGTTTCACTTTTTCATTCCACTGATCTTCGCAAGAATACTAATGGAAGCGCTTTAAGCAGATTGGAGAGAAGTGAGTTTGGATACTTTTGGCCTACTCTATGCATTGCTTGGCCCCCAGTATGGATTGTAGGTTCTGCTGCTGTGGTAGCTTACAGGACTGGAAGTCCTGAGGCTTTAATTGAATCCACGCTCTTGTCCAATAAATCAATTCAGTTGCTCCCTCTAAAGTGCTACAGTAAGCGCATTTATCAAGTGCCAAAGCACCCTCTGAACTTTCTGACCAAGAGGGTAGCTTTGCTAGGAAGAGTTTTGCAGACCTTTATTGGTCTCAAAGGCAATCGAAGTGCGAGCTTGAGTTCGGTAAAAGTAAACATTAAAGCATCAGCCACATTTCGTTTCCAGTTGGAACTGGAAAGGGATGTTCGTGCAAACGATAGTCATTGGAGTACAGTAGCTGAATGGCGTACCCGGCCTGATGTTGAACGGTTATGTTTTGAGGTAGTGGGTAGGCTCAGTGCGGGTGTTATGAAGCCCTTAAATATTGAGCAGGTTAGACCTTTGGGTGAAGTAGACGTAATGGCACTAAATCATCTTTTTTCGAATGTTTCTTTCACACAGTTCCCTTCAATCCTTGTTCCTCAAGAGGCTCTCACCTTGGATGTCAAATGGTAGGGAGAAAGGATATCTTTTTATCTGTCACATTCATGAGTGACATTTTGATGTCTGTGGTCATCATCTTTCTCTAATACTTATCCAGTTGAGTCAATTCCTGTATGGGATCTGTACAAATTTAGCTGTAATGAATTTTGTAAAGTGGTGCAAATAAAAAGATATAAAAAGAAGGCTTTCTCAAGATGCAAATTTTAGTTCCTTGGTTTGTTTTTGTTGGAAGCAAGCTCTAGCATGAGGCCTTGTATTAATGTCTTCAAAGAAATTTTGTAGCTGGCTTAGTTGTGCAGAATATATATTATTAAAGTAACATTCTTTGTCCCGATTTCAAATATATATTTTTCATTTGTTGGATTTTCTTGGAGTAGTGGGTTCCCTAATATCCAAAGTCACCTGTGTATTTGATTCTTCATTATATTGATTCTTAATTTTTCTTTTTGTTTGTATCCATTTGCTGTGATTTTACTACTATTCATCTTGAAAGCTGAGAGGGTGGCGGTTCTTATCTTGCCAATTCTTTAGTGTGGCTGCAATATATGTTCTGATATCTCTCTTTGGTTTCCTTATAAATATACTTCAAATATCATTCTTTGTTGAAGTTTCGAGCTGATTAATTCGGGAAAATGTTTCCCTGGAAGACTGGAAGTGATTTCCAGCATTCTAAAGGAAATTTATGTGCTATTTTTTGTTTACTTATCGACAAATTGATGGATAAGAGGATATGCATATAACATTTGCAGTGTTGCAATTATTGCCTGACTATGCCTCATGTTTAGACTGTGGAGTTCCAGCATTGCCTCTTAAACTTTTGCCTCTGCATTTTCCTTATAATCAGCTTCTACCTGCTTCATTTCTATCCTTTTGTACTTATACCAGGATGCACACAGCATATAAACTCCTAAATTGACTGCACTTAGTATTGCTAGTAACCAGTAGAAGTAGTTCAATTTATCTCGGTTCAGATTGTTGCTAGCCAGCCATCCTCCGGTCCCTTTGTTCACTACATCCACCACCACTGAACTCAGGAAGTACCCGAGCGCCACCGAGGACCAGGCGATGGCTGTACCCAGTGACTTCATTCCCGATGAGCTCTCTGCGTAGAAGAAGTCTATCAGCCCCACCAGTGTAAACATGTCAGCCATGCCAAAAATAGAATAGTGGATGCCCAGCCAGAAGACACTCATAGGCAATGGGGCAACTGAGTCAACCATGTTGTGCTCAAAAGCAACAGATTTCCTACGTGTTTCAACAACTCCAGCTACTCCCATTGAGATTGCAGAAAGTACAAGTCCAACCGCAACTCGCTGCAGTTGTCGGATTCCAGTGGGGATTCCTGTGAACTTCCTAGCTAATGGGACGAATATGTGCTCGTAGATGGGGATGGCTATGGTCATGAAAAACAGTGGAATGAATGAAATCGAGGATGCTGGCACTTGAAAGCTTCCAAGGCTTCTGTCCATTGTCATGCCTTGCTGGATGGAGAAAGTTTGAAGCTGAGCCAAGCAAGTGTTCATGAAAACCGTGCTCAATATAATGGGGAGCATGCGTAGCAGAATTTTTGTTTCTTCAACTTGTGTTATTGTACAGGTTCTCCAAGGGTGAGTAGATTCATCCGCACCCCTGACAATTGATGCCTTATCCAAACACCTGCAATATATTGACTGGTTAGTCATATGATATGTACATACAATTGCTCAAGCACTTGTAGACCTTGAAAGTTGCAAACATACTTAAACTGTTCAGTTCTGTTAATGAGTTCCCCAGGTTCTCTGTCTCGGATCTCGTGTAAGCCATCTGCCATCTCTGGCAAAGGAAGCTTCCGATTTCTGATAGCAGCAACGAATACCTAGATGGAAAAAGGTACCCTTTTGCATTATGTTCATTTCTTTTTGCCATGATGTCATTGCTAAGTTAGTTCCCATTTTTGTTTAAACATATATACCTGTGCAATACGAATATAAGGGCTTCCTTGTGGGACGTTATTTCTGTAGATTGACCTTCCCATGCTTAAAAATAGGAGCCCCATTGTGACAGCAATGGTGCAAACACCGAATGACCAATCCCATCCCTGATTTGCACTGATCCAGACCAAGAATGTGACCCCAAACATAGCTCCTAAGGTTACGGAGAACATCAACCAATTGAAGTAGCTTGCCAGATTAGGAGCCTCCGTGGGATCCCTTTCATCAAACTGATCAGCTCCCAAACCTGGCATGGCAGCTTTGACGCCACCATTGCCGAATGCCACCAAGTATAGACCTAGGTATAGCACCGTCGTTTGGGTGCTGTTTGCTGCTGGACATTGATTGGATAGGAGGGCAGCTGCATCCTTGCATGGATCGGGTCTTAGTTGTGGGAAGTGTGCTTGGACAGTTAGCAGAGCTAGCCCCTGTAGATGTAGGTAGAACCAGACTAGTGAGCTTCTTGTCACTTTCAAAACTCGCTCAGCTCAATAAAAAAGGGTAGTTCAGGTCTTTTGTTCCATGCTCTGACAAATATTTAATTGAGAGTACAACAAAATGGACGGCTGGGCAATTCTAGCCTGAATTACTTTTTAATTGTCTTCTTCCTAGGAAGAATGTATGTTTAGCAAGTTCGCATGCAGGATTGTTCATATATTGCCCCTTTTTGTAAAACTTTCGTTCTATTTGGTGTTAGAGTTGACCATGGAGTAATTATTGCTGCTTAGAATTAATAATTAAGGATCATGCATTGCATTATGTACTTATTGCTGCATAGTGGATACAGAGTATAGCTTCATCCAATTATTGCTTAATGATTTGGTTTATGTCGAAACTGAGTTTTGGTAGGTCATGTCTGAAGTTGCATGGCAAAGTTGAGTGAGCAATACATAGTTATAGCACAGGATAAACAGGAAACAGAAAGAGAGAAACATTTGGGGAATAAATAGTTGGTGGTGGTGGTTAGAATGGAAATTGGAAAATGAAAATGAAAAAAATAAAGCTAATATGTAATTAAAATACATGAAGAGAAGTCTGTAATTGCATACCACAGCTTCTAAGCATCCAAAGAGAATAGCAGTCTTGAATCTTGATAGGTAAGTGTCAGAAATAAACCCTCCAAATAAAGACAGCAGAAAGGTCGTCCCCATAAGGTTAGTGAGCGCATTAGCCGATTTGGTCAGGCTGAAGTTCATATCCCCGTAGAAGTAAGTCACCAGGCTCACAGCATTGGCAATAAATGCCATGTTCTCCAGAGAAGCCAATGCTGCGTAGATCATATAAACACATTCATATCCAAAACAGCCTCATAAAACATGCGATATCAGCATCATAGTTAGGAACCGGAAGTAGTGATTACCATAGACGAATAATGCCGCCCTTCTCCCTCCAAGTTTTGGCCCTCTTTTGTTGAGCTTGCTGATCTCGACATCCATGCAGATCCCCTGACAGGAGAAAAAAAGGGTCAGAAACCAATCCGATAGCGAAGTCTTAGACTTCGGGTAGAGGACCATCGTTACCATTTTTTCGAGACTTTGTTTTAAGTGCAGGCTGCAGCAAGAGAGGAAGTGAGTGTAGAAGGAATAAGCATTTGGTAGGGTGTTTATATAGAGCTGAAAGAAACCAGAGGGCGGCAGGATGGTGTGAGTGAAGGATTAGGTGGTTTTTGTTTTTCCTGTGAAGGGATTTCATGGTCTTTATTCCTTGGATTACTAATTTACTGTTGATTGATGCGTTTGTGGTTTTTGTATTAACGAATAAAAGTAATGACATGCTAAGTTCTGACTTTAAAAGGTGCTGACCTTTGCCAAATATTTGAAGAGATGCTCCCAGTGTATATATGAATAGTAGAATCATGACAGAGAATGAGAATAAGTTGGTGGTTTCATGAATCGTGGTATTGCATTTTCTTTTCTTTTCTTTTCTTTTTTTTCCGGCCCGAAGAAGTCAACGTGAAGTGAACAGCTATGATACCGCTAGAAATGAGAATCTGAATGAAATAATACATCTGTGGGGAGCTAGGATTTCTATTGAAAAAAGAAATGAAAAAAAAAGAAGAAAGAGTAGGGGGTTAAGAAGCACCGCAGTAATATCTAAACCTAATGATTCCCGGGGTAAAATGAGTTCTAAATTCTTTTACCCCCTTGAATATGGGTAAAAGATTAATTGGTTGTGAGTCAAATGGATAAGGTTGAGCTGACAGGGCAGAGAGTTCATGGCAAGTTCTATTAATGGTTTTTTTTTGGCTGAAAAGGACCATAGTGGGGTTAAAACTTAAAAGAGGAATTAGGGATAGGGCGGATGATTATTGATTAGCAGTTCTTAATCAATAATTTTAACCTACATTTCTGTGCACTATAAATTACTTGTACTCCCACTAATAACTGCACTATAGGTTTGTTTAGATTTAGGTAAAGAAAATTAGTGGATGAAATTGAAATAAAAAATAAAAAGTAGAATGAGTAAATAATTTAAAAAGAAAGTGTGCAAATAATAATAGAGAGACAGGAGGAGTGCGGTAGGATCGCATATAATAGTGTGTAGATTGGGGAGGCGTGTTGAGATGACGCCAAAGCTGTGTCGTCCGTTTAAATTTTAGGGTAGCATATGATTTTGCTAAATGACGGAGTATAAGATACCCGAGCACTGTACAAAATCACAGATTAACAGCTACGAATCTAAATTAGCTGAGGAAGCCCTTTCACAATAAACAGCCGGACGAAACAGTTTCAATTTTTTAATTGAAACTTGATTGTCTAATTATTGGCTCTTATCGTCTAATTATTCAACTTGATTGCAGTTACTTTATTAACACCCTTTTGTTTTTTAGTTCATTTTTCTAATATTATCTTATTTTTATTTCTAAGAGGCGGTCTCCTTGATCTTATGAGCATGCCACTTATTTTTCACCTTATAAATTACATTTGTTAAATTGCACAAAATTTAGAATTTTTGAAAATATATTTTTATATTTTTACCTTTAAATACACATTATTATTTATTTTAACTTAAAAATACAATATTTAAATTTTATAAAACATTATAACATTTAAGGTAAAAATTCATGTGAACTGTCCATAAGTTTATGAAAATACCGCAGGAGACTTTCTCTATTTCTAATATGTTTTTCTAAAATTTATTCTTGCATAGCAACCCTTCTGTATGTGAACCGCCGGCAGTACTACATCGTAGCTCTACGAATACACGTTCGGTTTGACCATGGAATTCATTGTCAACGCAAAGATATGAGCAATTACACGGGTTGAGTACACAGTTAATAATTATAACCGACAGAAAAAGTACTCTTCGTGGTATATTATACATTTTGAGAAGGTAAAAAAATACATTTTGTATTTTACTTCTAAAGCCATACCTGAGAAATTAAAGCTGCAAATATCTGACCGATTAGAAAATCGACAGGAACTCCATTAATACCTGGCCGTTTTGGAGGATATGCTCCAAGTGGGGAGGACTCGATGTTCGACAAATTTTGCGCATAGTTTGACGGTCATGCCTTTTATAATTGCTTCATTTGAATCACACTATCATAGTGGTAGTAAAGATATGGATACATCATTTTCAATACAATCATCAAAACTCGCCCACTTAATTTCATAACTACGCCTAAAATAATGGAGTTCGTCTCTTTAAATATGGTCTTTTCATAATTTATGGAAATATCAAGGTTTAAAGTGTAAATTAGAAGAAATAAAGATAATTTTTTTAGGCGGTATGAATTGGATTATAAATTTTATAACTTGTACACGTTGTATAATAAAATTTTAATATTGCAATTAAGATTTTTTACATTTTATTATTCTAGTTAAATCTCATCTTTCGATAAACCATCTTTCTCGTAACTTTTTATTACAATAGTTTATTTGAAATATAATGGGACATAGGAGTAGGTTATATGTACTGTACATACATATGAATTTTATAAAAAGGATCAATTCAAAAAAGTGCTTTCTAATTTAGTTATTGTTTATATTTGCTATTACTCCGTCCCAGGCGAATGTGCACACTTTTTGGTCAACTTTTTCAGGTCATGTTTGACCAACAATAACTTTAGTTACGTATATTAACGGTGTATTAAAATTTAATATTTAAAAAATACAGCATGCAGAGAATCCAACAATATCTCACATGATGATATTGATATCTATATACTAATTGAAATTTATGGTCAAACATATCTTAAGAAAGTTGACCAAAAAGTGTGCAGATTCGACTGGGACGGAGGGTAGTATAATATTTGATCCACATTTATTTGAATAGTTTATCCCGTCTGACCGTTGACTTCAGTTTTTACCCTTTAGATATGCAATATAAATGCCAAAGTATTTTGGCAAACTTTTTCCAGACGAGAAATACGAACTCTAGTTTTTGGAGAAGTGCCACTAGCCTTGGACTACTGTAAAAGTGTTTCGACTCTGTCTCAAATAAATTTGCACAAAATCTTTTTCATAATTTTCAATGAACATGCTTGATTATAAATATTTGTAACTATATATAATAATGACACATAAAGGTTAATATTTAAATACTACATGTTACGAGGAATTTAACAATATAAAATGTCTAATTACAATAATATTAGAGTCCGTCTCTTGAAAGACGGTCTTTCCATAAGTTATGGAAAGACCAAGGTTTAAAGTGTAAATTAGAAGAAATTAAGATAAAATTTTTGGGTTGCATGAACCGGGTTATAAATTTTATAACTACTACATGTTTCATACTAAAACTTTAATATTGCAACTAAGACCTTTTACCTTTTATTATTCTAATCAAACCCCGTCTTTCCATAAGCCTATGGAAAGACCGTCTTTCCCAAGACTTTGCCATAATATTATTGTGATTAAATTTCAATAAATATATGATCAAACATTTGGTCAATATTACTGGTCACTGGTCACGCATCTTCATTTTCTTCATCTTCCCTACCAAAACCACCACCATCATTAATTTGAAATTCGTACCCACAGGACTTACAGTAGGCGCATGGGTTCTTTCCTATTGATTCAGGTGCATCCACTTTTGTTGTTGAATTTATTTGATTCCTTCGAATATGAATCTAGTTCTTTAGGATAGTTTCTCTACAGACAGTAGCCAGCGTTGAAACGATGATGTTGAGTACCAGATGGCAAAGAATCTTATACCTCATAGCTAAATTTCTTACTCCATCCGTTACAAGATAAACTGCATACTTAAATAAACTGCATACTTCATAATATGTCACTATTCACTGTCAAACTTTGACTACATATTTGAATAGATATATAAATAATAATATTATCATATGTTATATGATTTGATTCGTCGTAACAAGTAATTTTTGAAAAGTAACTTTTAGTTAGCCGTAATTATACGTAGTTAAACATATTAACGATTAGACAAGTTTCTTGATGAGCGTGAAAAAGATTCTCTACTATTTAATTTGGAACGGAGGGTGTATTTGTGTTTCATCGGTTGATATATATGAACCTACTCATCTCTCACTTTAAATAATTCATATCCATGGCTTGGTGAGCTCTCTCTCTTTAAAAATTAATGGGCAATTTGAATTCAATTGGACAGAAATGACTACCAATGAGTGCTCCAAAGAAGATATTTGAAAAATAAAGAGTGCGTCTCTTGAAAGACGGTCTTTCCATAAGTTATGGAAAGAACAAGGTTTAAAGTGTAAATTAGATAAAATTAAGATAAAATTTTTGGGTTGCATGGACCGGGTTATAAATTTTATAACTACTACATGTTGCATACTAAATTTTTAATGTTGCAACTAAGACCTTTTACCTTTTATTAATCGAATTAAACCCCGTCTTTCCATAAGCATATGGAAAAACCGTCTTTCCCAAGACTTTGCCAAAAATAAATGGAATCATTTTCCCATATTTTGAACAAATTAAATTCAAGTGCTTTTAGATCATTTAAACAATTGATAACCTTAATTGTTGTTACTGCGAAGAGAGAACAAAACTTGGGGTTCGAAATACTTTTGACCATATTTTCACATATACAGGAATTGAGGGTTAGATGGGCATTTTCTTTTTTCTATTACACCGGATTAGCGTTGACGGATTTTTGGTCATTTTACTATTGCTAGCCTTGAATACAATTTCTAACCAACTTGAGATTATTTCGTCACTTTCAAAAAGGGCAAATTCTTGGGAAAGACGGTCTTTCCATAAGGTTATGGAAAGACGGGGTATAATTAGAATAATAAAAGGTAAAAGGTGTTAATTGCAATATTAAAATTTTAGTATGTAACATTTAGTAGTTATAAAATTTATAACCCGGTTCATGCAACCCGAAAATTTTATCTTCATTTCTTCTAATTTACACTTTAAACCTTGGTCTTTCCATAACTTATGGAAAGACCGTCTTTCAAGAGACGGACTCTTCAAAAAGCACTCAAAATCATATATTCACAATTTCACATGCTAAAAAAACTTAAGTTACAAGGGCAATTTTTCCTTAGTTAATTTTTATTTTTAAAACCTTGTTCTTTTGGACATAACTGAGACGAAATAATACTCGAATTTGTCTCCCTTCAATTCAGTTAAGAAAGAAATCAAGTCACACTTAGCCAAAACGCAGAAATCCTGCCCCATAAGCTGAATGAGGGCAAGCTCGGTGTTCAATTTATCAAAAGTTGCAGCAACCCATTGCCACGCTATCAAATCCGCATTTATTGGCGATGTTTACACCGCCAACACCATCATAAACGGATACAGAAGTTGCAGAGAAATGGGCATTGCTCTGAAACTGTTCGACGAAATGCCTCACAGAGACTCCGCTTCTTGGAACACCATGATCGCCGCATATGTCAGTTCTTCCGACTTTTTCAACGCGTGGGAGCTGTTTAAGTGGATGAAGTTTTATGGTTTCGCATTCGATGCATACACATTTGGGAGCATACTGAAGGGCGCTGCTGCTGATGCCATCCATGGCGGTATATCAGTTGGGAAACAAGTGCATTCGGATGTTGTTAAGTATGGCCATGGCGGGAATGTTTACGCGGGCAGCGCTCTTTTGGACATGTATGCGAAATCAGGTAACGTTGTGGATGCGCATCGTGTGCTCGAGTTCTTGCCTGAGCGCAACTCTGTGTCGTGGAATGCTTTGATCGCCGGTTATGCAGACATTGGTGATTGCGAAAGGTGTTTTAAGTTTCTGGAACGGATGGAGTATGAAGGCGCGAGCCTTGAGGATGGCACATTTGCACCCCTTCTGACTTTGCTTCATGACTCTGAGTTCTTGAAGCTGACAATGCAGGTCCATGCCAAAGTGATGAAGCTTGGGTTGGGGTTTCGGAACACTGTGATGAATGCTTTATTAGCTTCTTATTCAGGATGCGGGGATTTGGAAAGCGCTGAAGGTGTCTTCGATGCTGCCATTGGATACCGGGATTTAGTCACGTGGAATTCTATGCTTGCGGCTTATTTAGAACACGAGCGAGAAGAGCTCGCGATTGTGATCTTCGTGGATATGGAGCAGCTTGGGCTCGAACTCGATCTTTACACCTATACAAGCATAATAAGTGCCTGTTCAGTGGATGGAACAAGTAGTCGAGGAAAATCTCTGCATGCTTTGGTGTTGAAGAGAGGATTGGAGCAGATTACGTCGGTATCTAATTCTTTAATCGCTATGTATCTGAAATCAAACAGCAGAGATGTGGAAGACGCTGTGAAAGTGTTTAACCATACTGAGATTAAGGACTGTGTTTCTTGGAATTCGATTTTGACTGGTTTATCTCAGAAAGGGTTGAGTGAGGATGCATTGCACATTTTTCTGAAGATGCAGTTTGAAAACATGGAGATTGATCACTACACTTTGTCTGCTGTCCTAAGATCCTCCTCGGATTTGGCATCTCTGCAATTAGGTCAACAAGTTCATGTTTTTACAGTGAAATCAGGGTTCGAGAGGAATGAGTATGTCGTGAGTGCTCTGATATACATGTACTCCAAGAGTGGGAGTCTTGAAGACGCGTGGAAGTCTTTCACGACATCTTCTCAGAACAGCCCGATCACTTGGAACTCGATCATGTTTGCATATGCACAGCATGGACGTGGTGAAGTTACGCTCGAGCTTTTCTCGTGCATGACTGAGGAGGATCAAGTGAAGCCAGATCACATAACCTTCGTCGCCATCATAACTGCTTGCAGCCATGTTGGTCTGATAGATGAAGGTAAAAAGTTCCTGGAATCAATGGAGTCAATGTATGGCATTGCACCAAGAATGGAGCATTACGCCTGCGCGATAGACCTTCTTGGCCGTGCTGGCCGTGTAGCAGAGGCTAAACTGCTCTTCACAGAAATGCCATTTCGGCCTGACGCGATGGTGTTGAAAACTCTGTTGGCCGTTTGTCGGAAATGTGGCGACATGGAGATGGCTATTGAGGCGGCGAGGTGCTTGCTTGAGTTGGAACCAGGGGAGCATTGTACGTACATTCTTCTGTCGGAGATGTACGGGCAGTTTCAGAAATGGGATGAAATTGCGACGGTGAAGATGCTCATGAGAGCGCGAGGCGTGAAAAAGGTTCCGGGATGGAGTTGGATGGAGGTGGAACATGAAGTCCATTCATTCAATGCTGAGGATTATTCGCATCCTCGCTGCCACGAAATCTACCGGATTCTGAGACAGTTGACGTGTGAAATGGAAAATGTCCGAAAAACTACCTCATCAACCAAAGACTTTGATGAAGTTTGTTATTATTTATTATTAACAGAAAGCATAGGTTACAACACAAGTTATTCTTAGTACAAATCAAGGAAGGGTAGGATTAGCCACAGTGCCGATGAACTGAACCACCCCAGTAAGGTCTTCTCTGATGACAAAAAGGAAGGGATGGTCGGCGACAAAGCTGAGTTTTTCACGAACCATCAAACCGCGTAACATGATCAAAGCAGCAGTTGAGGCAGCGGCTTCTGTACCTTCTTCGTTAACCTCCACGAAGGATTTATGGAAGATGTTGGAGACGAAGAGTTTCTGGCCAACAGGAGAGTCTGCAATTTCTTCCAGTCCTCCATCGGAAAAGGGAAGCACCAGCCCTAATTCTTTCAGAGTCTTCGAGGCTTCGAACCCAAATGAAATCTTGAACTTTGGAATGAGGAAATTGTCGAGTTCCACCTTTGAGGCAGGTAGATGTCGCTCCAAGAATCCGGGTTGGGATCCGAGCTTGTCTACCAGAGCTGGCAGCCCGTCGTTGGCATCCGGGAGGTAGAAGTACATGGAGAAGCGGCGCTTGTCATCACCTTGCTTGTATGGAAGGCAGAGAACCTTGAAATCGTCATAGGCGCTCACGTACTGTTTCTTCTTGCTGGTCATGAAGGGGACTTTGATTTTGCTGCCGTTTGAGAGATGGAAATCATGATCCTTTGTCTTCGATGCATCAAACTTCTCGTCCCACGCTCCTTTGAAATACAATGCATTCGCGAAAATCAGCCTTGCACTGCTGTCAACGGCATTAGGAGGAAGAATATCTTTGATCAGACCATTTGTTTCCTTTTCAGCCCAAGCATTCACTTCATTGCTCACCTCGACAGGCTTAGACAGAAATCAATATAGATACCATAATTATTTGCAAGACATCAATAAGAAACACACTTTAGATTGCAATTTTCCCTCTTTATTTTACTTTCTGCTGTTTTTCTCAATAAGAAGTATGAGCAAAAGAAGATCATGGCTACAAGCAAGAAACAATCTACTGCAATGATTATCAAAGTCAAGATCGAGAGAACAGCATTAAACTTCTAACAGACGAAAATGACGCAACTCATTAGTTCAAAATCCAGACAGAAGAAGAACATGCTCTACCTCTACACACATTATCGTTGGTGTACTGACATTACTACATTGAGCTAATATAAAAGATGATTCTCGAGCGTAAACATTCAAGAATAGAATCACACTAAGAACTGAAGATGTCCCTCGGGACAAGAACCAACTTGTTCAAATCAAAAGGCCGAGAGACATAAGCTTCATTTCACAGTAGAAAAAGCAAAATGGGCAGGCAGGTAATCTCAACTCTCCATGTTTCTTTCATTTTTCAACACCCCCAATATAATCCTTAACAAATAAAAACTTACACTAATAAGCCCTGTGCTCATTCATGTTCAAACTATAAAACCTCGAATCATGATCGGGTTAGTGTTTTAGTATTAACAAATAATGGAAACATTAACTTGAACCGATCATCCTTTCTCCCAACAAGAACATATCCAGGTTCAAAATGCTTCCTTTTAGTCACTAATTTGAAGTACAGTCTAGAAAAATTGTAACAGAAGATAATTAGTAAAGAAAGCTAAGAACTTCCAAAAAAAAAAAAAGACATTCTCAATAGTAATATCAATTGAACCATAAAAAGCAACAAAACCCATCTTAATAACATTGAAGCTACCTTAATGTTTAAGATTCGAAATGAATTGGGGAAAATAACATTAAAAATACCTTATTCTGAAAATCAACTTGCTTGGAAGCGGCCCTGTAAACATCATCCACAACCTTCTTGAAGGAGGGTTTAAGAGACAGCGAGTGATCCACCCAGACGCCGTTAGCGAAGCTCAACCGGGGACCGCCGGAAGCGCTGCCGTCGGCGAGGACGACGGCGACGACCTGAGACGAGAGGAGGTTAAGGTTGTCGGTGGATTTTGACTTGAGGAAGGAGAGGAGCTGGGCCTGTGTTGGGCCGCTGGAGCCGGCGGCGATGAGGCCCAGAACCAGGTGCAGCGACAGCGGCGAGAAGACGGAGTTGGCGCCTTTCGCCTCCGTGGAGAGGAGGCGCGTGGCGAGCGCCAATGAGACGTCGTTTTGGGAGGCGATTGATTCTCTGATATCCATTTTTTTGCAGATGAAAAAGTGGAGACGAAGTAAGCCCTTTAATTACTCAGTCTCGTAGATCCGCCAAGAAGAGAGTTGTTACGTGTGAAATGCTCGACATACACAGGTGTCACAGAGTCACGATAGAGAATATTTTAAAGAGAAAGTCTTAGCAAATATTATTTTTCCATAAATTTATGGACAGTTTAGAGTGACTTTTACATTAGATGTTATATATTTTTTTTAAATTTAGAAAAAAATGCTTTTATAACCCTACATAGTCGACATAAGTGCCAATATAACCTTTCAATATTCGAAAGTGGCAATATAACCCTATATAGTTAGTGAAAGTGCCAATATAACCCTATACGTTTTAAAGATGTGCTGATATAACCCAACAAACATTATAGATGTGCTGATATAACCCCACAATTATTAGGAATGTGCTGATATAACCCAATAAGATTGCATAGTATGCTGATATAACCCTACTTAATTTCAGCGAACTATGGCGGTCCGGCGAACTATGAGGGTAAAATTGTCCACCCAATTTCAGAGTTAGCCCAAAGGGTATTTTGGTCAGTTTACATAGAGTCAAAGCTGGAAAATTGAGGTCAATGCCGAAAATGGGATTTGATGGTTATATTGGCACTTTCATTAACTAGTTAGGGTTATATTTGCACTAAAAATTATCATAGGGTTATATTGACACTTACTCAAGTAGATAGGGTTATATTGACACTTATCCCTAAAATTTAAATATTATTTTTAGAGTCCGTTTCTTGAAAGACGGTCTTTCCATAAGTCATAGAAAAACCAAGGTTTAAAGTGTAAATTAGAAGAAATGAAGATAAAATTTTTGGGTTGCATAAACCGGGTTATAAATTTTATAACTACTACATGTTGTATACTAAAATTTTAATATTACAACTAAGATCTTTTACCTTTTAGTATTCTAATTGAACCCCGTATTTCCATAAGT
Organism: Rubia yunnanensis; assembly: GCA_037428765.1. Classification (NCBI taxonomy): domain Eukaryota; kingdom Viridiplantae; phylum Streptophyta; class Magnoliopsida; order Gentianales; family Rubiaceae; genus Rubia; species Rubia yunnanensis. The sequence continues at coordinate 101,446,933 of CM075067.1, read as the reverse complement.
TTATGGAAAGACCGTCTTTCCCAATACTTTGCCTTATTTTAAAAGTTAAAATAAGTTATAATATGCATTTGACAAAGTCTTGGAAAGACCATCTTTCCATAGACGTATGGAAAGACATGTTTGATTAGAATAATAAAAGGTAAAAGATCTTAGTTGCAATATTAACAATTTATCATGCAACGTGTAGTAGTTATATTATTTATAACCCGATTCAAGCAACACAAAAATTTTATCTTCATTTCTTCTAATTTGCACTTTAAACCTTATTCTTTCCATAACTTATAGAAATATTGTCTTTCAAGAGACGGACTCTTCATCTTAACATATATTTTCTTATTATCAATTTTATATATGAAAATATTATGCATAACTAGAGATTTTAACTGTCAAACGTGATCATTGAAGACCGTGAAAAAGTAAATAAACCAATAATTATGGGACAGAGAGAGTATAATATAATAAATAATTTTAAAAGTAGAAAATTTAGTATGTCACATTTTTTTTTTTGAAAAAAATTTAATTTGTAACTTAACAAATGCAGTGTATAAGATAAAAGATAAGTGGCTATGTCAGAAGACCTACTCTATTTTAAAATCATGTTTGTTACAATTAGACACGTAATTTATTTATTTTTTGAAATCAATATATATATATATATATATATATATATATATATATATCACAATTAGACACGTAATCGTGTAAATTTGTGTTCAAATGTGATCTCACTAGTGATGGTTCTGCATTTTTTGAATAACAATTGTTTGAAAGGAGTTCCGATACCAAAATATTTTTAAAAAATCATAATTAGACACGTAATCGTGTAAATTTGTGTTCAAATGTGATCTCACTAGTGATGGTTCTGCTTTTTTAAATAACAATTGTTTGAAAGGAGTTCCGATATCAAAATATGTCATGGTAACTGGTAAGATGACCATTTAATGGTGATATTCTATCTACAGTACTCCCCCTGTCCTACGGTAGCTTTTTTTTTTTTGTAGAGAGGGAAAGTCTCTTTTTAATTTCAATGATCATAATATTCATGTATTTTTCAACTATCCAAATACCAGCCCTGGCCTCCTCCTCCTCCTCCTCCTCCTCCACCACCACCACCCATCTCTCGATCTCCGTTTCCGCCGTCATACCTCCTCAAACACCTATCTCCCGATCTCTGTTTCCGCCTAGCCGCTTCCTCCACCACCCATTGTCCAACTCCATTTTTGTCAATTATGTTTCCGCGACTCCTCTCCGCCAACCCGCCTCCTCCTTCAATCTGGCCTTCTTCCACAAGACACACCGAAGCTGTTAAAGAAATAGAATATCTTTCCTTGGTTTTTCCTCAAGCTTTTCCCAAATTAGTTCAGTAAAAACAGTATTTGTAGGAAACCATTCAAGGTAATTCTCTTGACCCTTCAGGATGGTGGGTGCAATAACCAAACCAGGTTTGTCAGAAGAGCCAATGAAGTAGGGCTTAATCGACAAACGACCAACATGTATAGGTTTGCAACTGCAACTATTTCAGTAAAGTCGCAATTACCTCATAGCCATTATTGTTCTGAAGCACAATAGCCTCAAAACCAACATTAGTATGGGCCTGTTCTTCGGGATTACTTCCAGAGGCATACATGGTGCAAAAACAGGTAAGGATCGGCGGCGGAGCGTGATGGGAACGCGGCGGTGCGAGCTTCGGGATCGGCACGTGTGGCTTAGCGCATAGACCGATCGGATCCCGAAAGGCGACGCATAGATTACCACGGCCAGACGGTGGCGGTGGCGATTGGCAATGTAACGACGAACGGTGAGCTTCTGACGGTGGCACAGCGGCGCGTGGAGGAAAGTACGGCCGAGAGGCGGCGACGGGAGCTCGGGAAAAGGGCAGCGAAATTTTCTTTTCAGGTTTCAGAATTTTAGGCTCTGATACCATGATAAAATATAAAAGACTTTATTATGGTGCACTGATATTAATTAATGACACATCTCATCAAGGATGAGGGTTGCAATATATAGAGTTACATCAAATTAAAGTCTGACAGGAATAAGATTTTAAGTCTATAAGGAAACTACAATGTATAACTAATTCCATAAGGAAACTAATTCTATAAGGTAACTACCATCTATAACTTTTTCTACAAGGAAAAGTATTCTATTTCTTTAACAGAAGCCTTGCCTCCTCCCTTAATCGGGTCGCCACAGCGTTAAATCTACCCAATCGCCGCCATGTTAAATCTGCCCAGTCGCCGCCTCCTCCTTCAATCATCGTGAGGTTTGGGTGGAGAGTATTTGAGTAGAGGGTTGCGGTGGGAAGGATTTGTGATGGAGAGGATTTGGGGTTATGAAGGTTTGAGCGGTGAGGGTTTGGGCTACGCCGAAAGAGAAGAAGTTTGGGGAAAAGAAAAAAGAAGTGGCGGGCTGGGTGAGGCGGGTGGGGTAGAGTTTAGGTGTAAAATTTTAATTATTTGAGAGTAAGTATGTCTTTTGTTAGGCTAGTTATTTCTTAAAATAAAAAGTGTCCAAATTTTACTGGAACAGACGACAAAGGAAAGTGTGAATATTCGAATGGTACAGAGGTAGTAACAAATTAATGATGTACTTGATATGAAGTTGTTCAATCATATACTCCTAAATATTGTTGAAATAGATGTACTTTGGTATGGATCCAGTACTATTTTTATGTCGAAATTGATTTAATATATTATTGAAAGTGACTTAATGATAAAATATTATATGTATAATCAACTATGCATTCATGTCTCATCAATGACACATCTCATCATTAATGAGTATTACAATATATAGGATTACAAACCAAAGTATAAAATGAATAACTCATCAGAATAGTCTCTCTCTAAACCCTAGCACAGCCGATCCCCTTTCTCTCAACTCTACTTCTTTTCTTCGATCACAGTAATTTTTCAATGACTAAATTATTTTTAGTCTCGTACAAAGTATCTTATACCATGTGTATTCCCCTTTTACAAATCAACACTTAGACAGTACCCCACAAATTCAGAACGATTTGTTTGGTCCCCAAAGGTGGTTTTCAAGGAAAGTCAACGGTAAAATTGGTCAAGATATGTAAAATGACCATTATACCCCTATTTTTAAAAAAAATAAAAAGAAAAGCTCCGTCTTCTTCGCTCGGGCGTCTTCTTTGTTGCGGTTCGTCTTTGTCACCGCTGCCGCTTCGTCTGGAGCAGTCTCCGCCGCTGCTTCGTCTGAACCAGATCTGGAGCTGTCTCTGCCGCCAACGCCGCTTCGTCTTCTCTGCCGCCGAGAAGTTTCACTTCGTCTTCTTCGCTTCGTTAATGCTGGCTTGGAGAAGCTTTTCCAGCATGGGCACTGATCGTCTCCGGCTCTCCCAGCGGCGTCGTGATCGGAGTTCTGGGCACGATCTTTGAAATCTTCCCATCAATTATCTTCGACCAGGTCCTCGCTTCGACGACTCCCATGGCGAACTCCTCCTTCCTCAGCAACACCAAATCCTGGCATTTTTCTTCTAGATACTTCTGATGATCCAGTAAATCCATCCGCATGGAGCCCAGGGTGGACGACGTGAGCGCCACCATGTGGTTGCCACCGCTGCCGCTGATCTCTGTCAGGAGGTAGGCGTGCAATGAGTAGCTCCGCCACACCGGAGAATGTGCCCCCTTGCTTATGTTGCATACTTTTGGCTTCAATGTGGCGCAACCCATGAATTGAATACTTTTTCTTCAGTCAATCTCGATTAATTGAGGAATGTTCTATTCCCATTCCCAATCAATCAGCTAGATTTGTAGGGGCGGATTTTCAGAATCAAAAACAATTTGAATGATGAATACTCTATAGCATTATTGAAAGAAACAACACCAAGGATTCAATAGAAATTCTTGATGATTTTGGAATGGAAAATGCAGAATAAGCTTCGTTAAAGGCGGCGGCGGTGAAAAACAAAAAAAAAATAAAGTAAGGAAATTTTAATTGAAAAATATTTTTTAATTAGTAAAATTATCATTATACCCCTAGCTATACCGAAAAATTATTTAGTCTTACCTGAAAACCGCCTTTAGGGCCCAACAAATCGTTCTGAATTTGTGGGTTACTGTCTAGGGGTTGATTTGCAAATGGGGACCAAAACATAGTATAAGATACTTTATAGGGGGACTAAAAAAATAATTTAGTGTGTTCCAATTGAGATTGTTTGAGTGTTTATGTTTTTGAACACGCATGGATTATTTTCATACATTAGTATTGTTCTTTGATTTGATAGATTAGATTGTTATGTTCATTATGATCACTTGATTTAGTTGATTGCGTCGATGTTTTGATCTCGATCTGGTTGTAAAGATCGTGTTTTTGCAATTGTGTTTGTGTTTTTGAATTACAGTTTCCATTAATTTGGATGAGTTCAGATCTGTGTTTTTCAAGGTGTTTACAGCTTGAACACCATAGATTGTGCTTTGGATCAAGTGGTGTTACAGTTCTTGAAGATCCCTATTTGGCAAAGTGATTGATGCTGATACGCTCATCTTTGCCAAGTTGTCATGATTTTAACGGAAACCAAGTTAATATCCCAATGGCGATATTACAGTTTTTATAGGATCTCTGATATGTAATAGTACAGACAATTAGTCTGGTTGACATGTAATTTAGATATCCTTGCAATAGATTAGTTATTGCTTGAGGCTAGTTAAATTGGATGTCAATTCCACTTATTCTAATCGCCGTCGAGCGTTTTCCCATCACTTATGAATGATTATTTTTTTTAAAAAAAGTATAACATTAATAAGATTCTAAAGTCTATAAGGAAATTACCATATATAATCTAACCTAAAAGAAAACCTAATTTATAAGGTAACTACCATCTATAACCTTTCAGCAGTAAGACGTTCCTCGATGAGATCATCGGCTGAGACAAGGTCATCCACAATGGTGAGCATAATGTGCAACTTCTTGACACCACAACTTCTTGAGACAAGGTCATCCACAATTTTATTGCTCCCCATAGAAGCCCTGGCATCTCAACACTGCGAACGGCTTCTTCAAGCTCTTTCATGTCGGTTTCATCATCCCATGGTTTGATGTCAATAAGCACACAAGACTTTCCACTCTCTTTCTTCTGGGAAGATGCTTTAGCAGCATAAACCTTAATGTCATCCTTTGTCAACACATCCCCATATATGAATTTCTTGTCGGTGTGCCCACTAGTAGAGAAAGCTTTATTAAAGGCACCGTTAGAATGCGGTTCCAATTCAAGGCACCATTAGAAGGTAATTTCATTGAAACTGCCTTAAATTGATGTCCGGAAGCATTTACAAGACCGAAAATACCTTTGAAGGCTGTTCCAATAGAACCGCCTTTAATGACAATCAATTAAAGGCGATTCCACCTTTGAAACCGCCTTAACTTGAGGTCTGAAGCTATTTCCGAGTTCAGAAATACATTCCCTGCCCTCCTATTTAATTTAAAGGCGGCTCTACATTTAGAGCCATACTTAAACTGAAGCAAAAGGTAGAAACCCTATTGCCTTATCACATAACCTTCGTCGCCATCATAACTGCTTGCAGCCATGTTGGTCTGATAGATGAAGGTAAAAAGTTCCTGGAATCAATGGAGTCAATGTATGGCATTGCACCAAGAATGGAGCATTACGCCTGCGCGATAGACCTTCTTGGCCGTGCTGGCCGTGTAGCAGAGGCTAAACTGCTCTTCACAGAAATGCCATTTCGGCCTGACGCGATGGTGTTGAAAACTCTGTTGGCCGTTTGTCGGAAATGTGGCGACATGGAGATGGCTATTGAGGCGGCGAGGTGCTTGCTTGAGTTGGAATCAGGGGAGCATTGTACGTACATTCTTCTGTCGGAGATGTACGGGCAGTTTCAGAAATGGGATGAAATTGCGACGGTGAAGATGCTCATGAGAGCGCGAGGCGTGAAAAAGGTTCCGGGATGGAGTTGGATGGAGGTGGAACATGAAGTCCATTCATTCAATGCTGAGGATTATTCGCATCCTCGCTGCCACGAAATCTACCGGATTCTGAGACAGTTGACGTGTGAAATGGAAAATGTCCGAAAAACTACCTCATCAACCAAAGACTTTGATGAAGTTTGTTATTATTTATCATTAACAGAAAGCATAGGTTACAACACAAGTTATTCTTAGTACAAATCAAGGAAGGGTAGGATTAGCCACAGTGCCGATGAACTGAACCACCCCAGTAAGGTCTTCTCTGATGACAAAAAGGAAGGGATGGTCGGCGACAAAGCTGAGTTTTTCACGAACCACCAAACAGCATAAATTGATCACAGTAGCAGTTGAGGCAGCGGCTTCTGTACCTTCTTCGTTAACCTCCACGAAGGATTTATGGAAGATGTTGGAGACGAAGAGTTTCTGGCCAACAGGAGAGTCTGCAATTTCTTCCAGTCCTCCATCGGAAAAGGGAAGCACCAGCCCCAATTCTTTCAGAGTCTTCGAGGCTTCGAACCCAAATGAAATCTTGAACTTTGGAATGAGGAAATTGTCGAGTTCCACCTTTGAGGCAGGTAGATGTCGCTCCAAGAATCCGGGTTGGGATCCGAGCTTGTCTACCAGAGCTGGCAGCCCGTCGTTGGCATCCGGGAGGTAGAAGTACATGGAGAAGCGGCGCTTGTCATCACCTTGCTTGTATGGAAGGCAGAGAACCTTGAAATCGTCATAGGCGCTCACGTACTGTTTCTTCTTGCTGGTCATGAAGGGGACTTTGATTTTGCTGCCGTTTGAGAGATGGAAATCATGATCCTTTGTCTTCGATGCATCAAACTTCTCGTCCCACGCTCCTTTGAAATACAATGCATTCGCGAAAATCAGCCTTGCACTGCTGTCAACGGCATTAGGAGGAAGAATATCTTTGATCAGACCATTTGTTTCCTTTTCAGCCCAAGCATTCACTTCATTGCTCACCTCGACAGGCTTAGACAGAAATCAATATAGATACCATAATTATTAGCAAGACATCAATAAGAAACACACACTTTAGATTGCAATTTTCCCTCTTTATTTTACTTTCTGCTGTTTTTCTCAATAAGAAGAAGTATGAGCAATAGAAGATCATGGCTACAAGCAAGAAACAATCTACTGCAATGATTATCAAAGTCAAGATCGAGAGAACAGCATCAAACTTCTAACACACGAAAATGACGCAACTCATTAGTTCAAAATCCAGACAGAAGAAGAACATGCTCTACCACTAAACACATTGTCGTTGGTGCACTGACATTACTACATTGAGCTAATATAAAAGATGATTCTCGAGCGTAAACATTCAAGAATAGAATCACACTAAGAACTGAAGATGTCCCTCGGGACAAGAACCAACTTGTTCAAATCAAAAGGCCGAGAGACATAAGCTGTTGGACATATATTGATTATATCATGCGAAAAATTAAACAACAAAATTGAACGAGCAATTAACATATGCAAGAATAATAAACTTTTATTAATTATTCAAGCATACAATCGAAACGCTTAAATTACAAATAATCAAAGCATAAATCACGTTTCAAGTAATGATGGAGTCACGAGTAACACTCGCTGCCCTTGAAACGAATGAGTCCCGTCGTGGACATCGTTCCCTAGGATAAAACCATCGAAGGTAACAATTAACACGTAAGAGTTACATCGGATTCACGCAAAGCCCGAAGGACTATCACCTTGACAGAGCATCAACTGGAAACTTCGAGAAAGACAGAAAGAAGACTCAAGTTTAGAATAAATGAGGAACTTGAGAATGGTGCGTATTTTCTGACTGACTTAGAGGCTCTATTTATACTACTCTAAGAGACCCTAATCATGGAAACATGATATTCTGATTTTCTGTAATTAGAGAAGAATATTCTCCAATCACCAACTCACCAAATCCGAGACATTCCATGAATACTCGAATCAAATCTGCTGGAAATGGAAGAAATATTTGTACAAATATTCTTCATCATATTAAACATGGTAAACCGCATATTTATTTAAGACAAGATATCTCACAAAATATGGAAGTATTTTGTTCTTATCTCTTAAGAATTACACACAAGCAATTCCATATATACTATGCGGTTGGGCCTTCATAAGACTTCCATGCGGTCCATACGCATTTTGGACAGTCCAAAGAAAATTACCTGGGCCAATTTTCACCCATTTTTTTCCTCTTTCAAGAGTGAAATTAAAACATTCATATCTCATTCACCCTTGATCCGTTTTGAGAGTTTAAATAGTCGATTTTATAGTACTCGCGGAGGAGAACCCAAAAATGACATCCATTGACCCAAAATCCATTCGGGTCCCACTCTAAACGAAGCCCAAAAAGTTGACGAATTTCAACCTTTTAACCATCATTTTCCAACAATCCCCCACATGAATAGATATTGATGTAGGAATCAGATTAATCACGTCAGACACAGAGTTTGACTTGGTGATAGATTCATTTCGACGGCATAGATGCTGCATAGGATAAGTAGGTGTCACCCTTTGAACTTTCCCTTGAGAGAGTACACTTAGCCCACTGGTTAGGAAGTAGACGCGATGTCCTTGAACTTCCCCTACCGCTTGTGTGAACGACAATGCACTTCCCACAGACATCTTTCCTAGCCCTTGCGCTTTCCTCGGTTGTGTCCATTAATCAGGCCATGGCACACGCCTAGTTCTGTAAGGTTTCTAAGGAATTGCGTCCCAACAATTCCCTTTCGAAGCGGCCACACTTCTCGCTTACATAGGTGATTCTTGGCGTAAGAGCAGTTCCGTAAACTATTGCGCTCTTTCAAGTACTACATACTCGATGCCTTGAATCATTAAAAGCAATTTAATACTTAACCTCCATTCACATCACCGTTTCTTCATCATAGGAATAAGACAGGAGGTATGAAACCCCCACAGCGATCGCGATGGGTCTTTGCAGTTTAGTTGTCCCTTTGAACCTAAATCTTGGGATCTCCAGTCACATAGGTTGGGTGTCCACATACGTAACCCACCATTTATTGGACTTAGTCATATTCCTTTCGATGAGTTCTCAACTAACTCTCGATTCAATTTCTTCGTCAAGAAATCGATTGAATCCTTTCGTCAAAGAATAACAACACTTATCATATCGACCTTACGTAGTCAACATCGATAATTATCGTAGAGAGTAGTCGTCCAATGGTAAAGTGTCTATGTCGAGACACACCATCATCGATATGGCTTTAAGCTACAAGCTTTACGCTACACCAATACGCATAAAAGTGCTTTGGTCATCCGAGGGTATATCTTTCCCAATTTTGTCCAACACGATGGACTTAGATTCCTCTATGAATCTAGCAAGAGAGAACCATTTCTCTACACAACTCAAGCCATATCCACGAGTCTCACACACAGCTTGTTTCCAGTGATCTTTTTTAGATTACTCGTGTATCATCTTACTATCCATTGTAAGAATAGTCTAATGTGCACTTTAATAAGTACAACAGACTATCAATGACTCTTGAGTTATCTTCTTAAGAGACACCTCACCTTTACAAAAAGGTAACTCATAATGTTTAGAGTCATTCCATTGAATACGACATATCTCCAAGAGACTCAATCATCGTATCAATTTTACTATCAATGAGAAAATCATAAATCAAAGACATAAATGACATGGTCATTTTTCGTGTCTCTTAGCGTATCTGCCTTCATCAAACTCATTGATTTAATATCACTGGCTAGAACAATTAGTTTGGTCACATGATGGATCATTTAGGAGCATTGAGCTTTTCATTCTTGCTCTATTCAGATTTTAATATCTAAGTCTCCAAATAACCATTTAGGTCCATTAGATGTACTTCTAGCTTTCATAAAATCTTGATAGCAAGTACCATCACCCTTGGACTCATTCTCACGTCTAGAGAACACCCACCAAGTACACAAATATACTTACTAATTGTTCAAATCTACTAGTACTCTAGTGATTTGCACTCATGGTAGATCAATCTCTCTATTGATCACCACTTTCCACAAAAAGTATTTCATGGAATCTCGTTTCCTTCGTTGGTTTATCCCTGATCCTTAATGATTTCATCTATTGACCCTTAAGTCCATTTAAGATAAATCAGGATCTTTAACAGAAACTTCCACAAAATACACTTTCCATCAAGATATATTTCTAGTTTCTGCATAATATTTCTTGTGAATTTCAAGAGATTGATAGCACTTCAACATTGTGCATATCTAGTAAAGATACTGTTTAAGTATTCCTTTTACTACATTCGCAATATGCCAACCCACACATTCGAAAGAACTTTTAGGATGGCTCTATGAGGAGCTTTATTTTCCTCCTTCTTGGGGTATCTTATTTAAAAGATCGCCAGCCAACTTAAAGGCTCCCCCACAACGCTTGATCATTTCTAGCAATGACCTTGCAAATGTCTACATTGTGAATCACATTCCCCAAAGGATTCTACGTATTCACATCATGGTCACAGATAACCTCATATGTTTTCTATGCATCACGTAAGTGGTTTCGTTAATATATAAACCCAACTTACTAAAAGTCCGTGTGTTCAATAATGAATCGAACACTAGATTCTTACCCATAAAATTTCTTTTAGGGATTGATCCTTTCAACAATCAAAACACCTTCATGTATTGATCTTTTATCGTGAAAGTCTCTCTTATTCCTTCAACTCCCTTGGAATTAGAGATAACTAAACTCTCCGATCTCAATTAATCGTTCTTCCTCGCATGACCAATACCACAACCGATGCAGTATCAATCAATCGAGGATTCGATTAACTCTCACTAAGGCGCAGTGTGAGTTTACCAACTCCACACAATGCCCATTTTAAAGCCAAGCTTCAGTACAACTGTACTTTACTTTCAGACAACTCAAATCAAACTTGAGTGTCTTTATGCTCGAAACACATTCAAGTCCATTGATCAACTCAAGTTTGAGTGCACTGCTCGACTTGATTTCGAGTTTACCCTTTTGGTTTGAGTTAAAGTCCTCCCGACTTGATCAACTTGATTCAAATCTCTCGTGGTTACTTTTTCACTTCAAGTACCTATCAAAATTCATATCGTCGTTGAATTTTTAGGTTTTCGTCTACCCCCCACATTGGGCTGGTTTATACACATGTTAAGTTTCTCAAAAACTCGTGTCTTGGGGTTCCTAGACCAAATGTCTTAGGATTACTCATCTCAGAATTCTAAGGCTTTCCAACCAAAAATCTAGAGAATTGACCAAATGTCTTGGGATTCCATATCTCATGATTCTTAGATTTTTCAACCATAAATCAAGAGATTTGACCAAAAGTCTCGGGATTCCCATTCTCAGGATTCTTAGTTTTCTCAACCAAATTCTTGAGATTTTTCCCTCAATTCTTTGATTACAAATAATCAAAGGTTTTTAGCATAGTCATGATAACTCATGCTTTAGGGTTTATACCATGGTTCACAAGAACCAATACCCTAGACATAGTTGTAAACTAATGTCTTCACGTTCACATTTATCAGGTCATACAAAATAACCAGAATATGTCGAACTTCGAGCTCATATGCTCTATCTGTGCAATCTAACAATTGTCACTCGTGAGCCATATGCTCGTAAGCGATCAATCAAGATAGCCAATTATCGGGACAAGCCTTGTCAAACCTTTCATTGCATCAAAAGGGCACTTTCCCAAACAATTAATATAATTATAGCATATAAAGCATAACACAATTTTAGACACAACATAGATCTAAAATTTTTGTATATGCAGCTAAATCAAGTCCCTAAATGAACGAGAATACATCATGGATCAAATAACCCAATGTCACATACTTCATTCATGCACGAATATATTTCACTCTTTCCGAGAGATGTCATGTTTAAGTGCAAATGAAGTTTACCAATTTTTCGCATGCGATTCTCAGACCAAGCATATAAAAGTCATGAATCACTAGCAGCACATTTGCACACAAATATGGTTTAAATCTTTAACCAATATAAGCAGCCCACATCACCAAATTATTATACCATGCAAAATAGGTATTTCAACATTTGATCAAGTATTTAAACAAATACTATAGCATTTCAAGGGCTTTGAAAATTAAACATGTCTCATAATTTCCAACCATATGCACTGCTTTCATGTAATTGAATAATAATGTCTGATCCCATATTTTAAACTCATGGCTTTTTTTTCCAGTAAATTTAATTCAATCTTTCATGCAAAGAATCAAATATGATTTCTTACCATATCAACATTTAATCTCATAAGCATGAATATCACGGAATTAGCATATTTCCATAATTGCGCCATGTAATTTAACATACATGCTCAACTCATTTTCCCACATAATTAAGGGATTAATATAACCAAATCCATTTACTATCAAATTTGATAGCCTTAGTGTACTGGACATATATGTGCAAATATTATTCACATAACTCTCTTTGTAACAAAGTCATGTTTACGTCCAGATTCACGCAAATGGTTATCAAATATAATCCAAGCAATATATGTATATATAGCATATGCCATTATTCACTTTAATTAACGTGTATACGTACCATAGTTTGCAAAACCGTGGTTACACTCTTGATTCTTTCATGTTGCCAAGCAAATCCTGCCGTATCTCCATGCCTAGTTTCCCTTCCATAAGAGATATACAACCTCGGATTCACCAATGCGTACATACAAAAGATTTCCATCGTTAAATATATGTACAAATCTCAAATATCGTAGTATAATATTTTAAATAATTATACATAACAAATTGCTCAATATGATTTTGTTGTAAATAACCAAAATCATTAGCATGCATATTTTCACAACCATACAATTTCCATAAAGCATGCAATTAAATATTTTCGCAAACTTGCAGACCATATGCATATTTTCGGACAAACATTGATATGCATATTACTGCAGTCAGATCGGATAGATTGCAGCATTCTCACGGATAAATATGGTATGCATGCAGTCAGATCGGTATGCATAATATGGTATGCATATTAATACAGGGGTTAATAAGTATATCAGGCAACTGATATATGCAAATTGATTGCAGCATGCAAATGCAAATTCTGACTTCACGCATGCATACTGATTAACCAAATCAATATAAATCAACAAATTTCATTCGTTTCAAGACTGTTGGACATATATTGATTATATCATGCGAAAAATTAAACAACAAAATTGAACGAGCAATTAACATATGCAAGAATAATAAACTTTTATTAATTATTCAAGCATACAATCGAAACGCTTAAATTACAAATAATCAAAGCATAAATCACGTTTCAAGTAATGATGGAGTCACGAGTAACACTCGCTGCCCTTGAAACGAATGAGTCCCGTCGTTGACATCGTTCCCTAGGATAAAACCATCGAAGGTAACAATTAACACGTAAGAGTTACATCGGATTCACGCAAAGCCCGAAGGACTATCACCTTGACAGAGCATCAACTGGAAACTTCGAGAAAGACAGAAAGAAGACTCAAGTTTAGAATAAATGAGGAACTTGAGAATGGTGCGTATTTTCTGACTGACTTAGAGGCTCTATTTATACTACTCTAAGAGACCCTAATCATGGAAACATGATATTCTGATTTTCTGTAATTAGAGAAGAATATTCTCCAATCACCAACTCACCAAATCCGAGACATTCCATGAATACTCGAATCAAATCTGCTGGAAATGGAAGAAATATTTGTACAAATATTCTTCATCATATTAAACATGGTAAACCGCATATTTATTTAAGACAAGATATCTCACAAAATATGGAAGTATTTTGTTCTTATCTCTTAAGAATTACACACAAGCAATTCCATATATACTATGCGGTTGGGCCTTCATAAGACTTCCATGCGGTCCATACGCATTTTGGACAGTCCAAAGAAAATTACCTGGGCCAATTTTCACCCATTTTTTTCCTCTTTCAAGAGTGAAATTAAAACATTCATATCTCATTCACCCTTGATCCGTTTTGAGAGTTTAAATAGTCGATTTTATAGTACTCGCGGAGGAGAACCCAAAAATGACATCCATTGACCCAAAATCCATTCGGGTCCCACTCTAAACGAAGCCCAAAAAGTTGACGAATTTCAACCTTTTAACCATCATTTTCCAACATAAGCTTCATTTCACAGTAGAAAAAGCAAAATGGGCAGGCAGGTAATCTCAACTCTCCATGTTTCTTTCATTTTTCAACACCCCCAGTATAATCCTTAACAAATAAAAACTTACACTAATAAGCCCTGTGCTCATTCATGTTCAAACTATAAAACCTCGAATCATGATCGGGTTAGTGTTTTAGTATTAACAAATAATGGAAACATTAACTTGAACCGATCATCCTTTCTCCCAACAAGAACATATCCAGGTTCAAAATGCTTCCTTTTAGTCACTAATTTGAAGTACAGTCTAGAAAAATTGTAACAGAAGATAATTAGTAAAGAAAGCTAAGAACTTCCAAAAAAAAAAAAGACATTCTCAATAGTAATATCAATTGAACCATAAAAAGCAACAAAACCCATCTTAATAACATTGAAGCTACCTTAATGTTTAAGATTCGAAATGAATTGGGGAAAATAACATTAAAAATACCTTATTCTGAAAATCAACTTGCTTGGAAGCGGCCCTGTAAACATCATCCACAACCTTCTTGAAGGAGGGTTTAAGAGACAGCGAGTGATCCACCCAGACGCCGTTAGCGAAGCTCAACCGGGGCCCGCCGGAAGCGCTGCCGTCGGCGAGGACGACGGCGACGACCTGAGACGAGAGGAGGTTAAGGTTGTCGGTGGATTTTGACTTGAGGAAGGAGAGGAGCTGGGCCTGTGTTGGGCCGCTGGAGCCGACGGCGATGAGGCCCAGAACCAGGTGCAGGGACAGCGGCGAGAAGACGGAGTTGGCGCCTTTCGCCTCCGTGGAGAGGAGGCGCGTGGCGAGCGCCAATGAGACGTCGTTTTGGGAGGCGATTGATTCTCTGATATCCATTTTTTTGCAGATGAAAAAGTGGAGACGAAGTAAGCCCTTTAATTACTCAGTCTCGTAGATCCGCCAAGAAGAGAGTTGTTACGTGTGAAATGCTCGACATACACAGGTGTCACAGAGTCACGATAGAGAATATTTTAAAGAGAAAGTCTTAGCAAATATTATTTTTTCATCAATTTATGGACAGTTTAAGTGACTTTTACATTTTAAAAAGAAAGTCTTAGCAAATACTACGTTGCCGCCACCCTCCGCCTGAGCTCTGTCGCCGCCTGATGCTGGAGTTGCTCTGTTGTGTTCATTGGTTGTTGTTCTGTCAATTCTGGAGCTATTTATTTTCGATTAGATTTTCAGATCTGGTTTTGCGCTGCCGAAAATCGTCCGACAACTATTTTTTTGGAAGGTAAGAAACACTTTCAGAATGTGTTTCTGGTCTTTTAAGGCGGTTTCGCGAACCACCTTATTTTTAAGGCACTACTATTAAATGCACCTAAAAAGTGCCTTTAAATTGCAGATATATAGAACCGCCTTAGATAGGTCATTCCTACACTAGTGGCCTCAAGGGACTCGGTGTGAAGATCTTTGAAGGCAACAACTATTGGTTTTGATATGGGGTGTTTTGGGTTTGATGAAAAGAAAATATGCTGAAACCTCTAGGGATCAATATTACAATATACTGTATAGGACTAGAAATCAAAATCTAACGTGAATAGGATTCTATTGTTTATATGCTGAAACCTCTAGGGATCAATATTACAATATACTGTATAGTATAGGACTAGAAATCAAAATCGAACGTGAATAGGATTCTATTGTTTATTAGGAAATTACCATATATAATCTAACCTAAAAGGAAACCTAATTTTATAAGTTAGATACCATCTATAACCTTTCATACAAGGAAAAGATTTATATTTCCTTATCACTTAGATTTATTATATTTGTGCTCGTAAATATTGTTGTAAATATTGTTAGATATCAAGATATAGTCGCATTTTAAAACTCAAATTTAAGAATTTAGAGGATTTATTGCAATTCAAAGTTGAACATTGAAGCGGATATCCTATTGAGATCTAAACATAACTTTGGCCCAGTTCTCTGGAGCTAATCTGCATTTCAGTTCTGTTCAATTTAATTCAGTTCAAATCAGTTCAGTATAAATTTAATTTTAGTGGAACTTAGCTTAATTAGTCGGACATTGCTATTTTTTAACACACTTATTTTCAGTTCAATTTAATTCAGTTCAAAGAAGCCACATAACAACTGTCATTGCTTGATACGGAGTCATGACTGTCCCTAATTCTCATTTGGACCAAGCCAAACCGAGCTTTCGATAACAATATTACTTGTATATCAATTCAAATATACTGTAAAAAAATTTAACAATTTTAACTAAAAAACAATTCTTTGCAAGTTAGGGAGATACATAGAGTATTAGACCTGTAAGTCAACTCGTTGACTTACATCATCCTTGATTGCTCACTACTCAATCAAGTCAATAAACCGACTTGTTACACAGTCAAAACCTTAACAAGAAACCATGGATATTAACATGATAGAATCAATCAGGAGCCAAAACGACGTTTCACTGACATTGGCAAAACAAATAATCTTATCCGAGTGCAATAACGCCAACTCCGTCTTCTCTCCGTTAATCCTCCAGTTAGTGCTCGCCCTGCTCGCCGCCGGGTCGGAAGGCCCGACCCGGGACCAGATCCTCTCTTTCCTCAGGTCCGGCTCCGTTGACCAAGTCAATGCTCTTTCTTCTCTGTCCGTTGACGTTGTGCTCGCCGGCAGCAGCGTCGCCGGCGGCCCTTGTTAGAATAAATCAGACTCACGATTAGATTATGATTTATTATGATTAGAGTTCTTTCCTTATTACACATTTATTGTACTCTCTATATATTCAGGTATTAATACTACAATTCATTACGGTAAATCATTCTGTCATGGTATCAGAGCAAGTTCTGATCCTAAACCTTAAATTGTAATTTATTGTTCAGCGCCTCCCTCCTTCTCTCTTTTCCGGTGAAGTTCCAGTCAAATTTCGGCGTCCTCTCAAGTCTCGATTTTCCGGCAAAATTTTCATCTTCTTCCAGCGGCGCCTTCATCAGCAACATTCCACCGGCGCCGATGCCGATGCCGATGCCATCGGTTCTAATCAAGCTCACCACGCCGCTGCTAAACTCTCCACCGCGACTTCAGCTGCTCCGCCTGCTTTGCCAGCGCCCATCGAATCTTTGTCTGCTGCTCCGTCCCCTGCTCAAGTTGTTGCTCCGCCGCGCATCTTCGCCCGTTGCTCCGTTTGCTTCTCCATGCGTATTTTCCAGTGCGTGAAAGTCACGCGCCAGCTCAGCCGAAGAAGACATCTCCAGCGCGTGAAGGACACACGCGAGTTGACTCGCGCATCAAGTGAATTTCTCGCGGCCTTCAATTTATCGCGGGTTGAACCTATTTCTCACGAGTTGAACATACTTCTCATGAGTTGAACCTGTTCTCGCGAGTTGAACCTGTTCTCGTGAGTTGAACCTATTTCTCACGAATTGCTCAAATTATCGTCAGCACCCAGTCAATTTCTGTGCAATTTTGGTCCTTTGCTATGGTTTATTTGGGCCCTATATCTAGGGAGGATTGCTCCACTAATTGGATTGCGGAGAAGGTGTTGTTTCATGCCAGTTTGAATGGTCCCAACCGTCATTCTTCGTCGAATCAGTGGATCGTTGATTCAGGTGCTACATCTCATATCACTGCTCACACCAGTCATCTTGATCAGATACAACGTTATCGTGGTTCTGATTCTATTCTTGTTGGAAATGGTGAATCATTATTTATTTCTCACATCGGCCAATGTCATTTATCTGGTTTCTCTGTTAATGATGTCCTTGTGGTCCCTAAGATTACTAGAAGTTTATTGTCCATTAGTAAGCTTACTCGTGATCTACCTGTCTGTGTTATATTTGATGCTGATGCATTTTCCATTGAGCACAAGCTTACATGGACGATAATTGGTAAAGGCCGTCATAGGTCTGGTCTTTATTTTCTTGAGACTGGTGATTCTAGTTTTTTAGGCGAACTACGCTCTACAAAGCTTCATGCTTCTTTTGAGCAGTAGCACTCTCGCCTCAGTCATGTGTCTCATGATACTATTCAGTTATTGAATCGACGGGGTCTTATTTCTGTCACTTCTGCTATGCCTGCACCTGTCAGTTGCTCTCCTTGTCAGATGGCCAAGAGTAGCCGCTTGCCCTTTTCCACTAGTGAAAAATGCGCTACTGGTTTATTGGATAAAATACATTGTGATTTATGGGGACCAGCTCCTATTTTATCTGTCGGTGGTTTCTCTTATTATGCCGTTTTCATTGATATTTTTTGCGATTCACATGGTTTCTTCCGATGCGGCATAAGTCGGATTTCTATGACACTTTTATCTGGTTTCAAAAATTCGTTGAGAATCAGTTTTCTGCTAGGGTTAAAATTTTTCAGACCGATGGTGGCTCCGAGTTTACTAATCACCGACTTCAGGCTCATCTCATATCATGTGGCATTCATCATCATATGTTCTCGCCCTATACACCTGCTCAGAATGGCCGGGCTGAGTGGAAGCATCGTCACATCACAGAGATTGGTCTTGCCATGCTTTTTCACTCTTCTGTGCTGCACTGTTATTGGGTGGAAGCTTTCTCCTCTGCGGTTTACATTATTAACTATCTGCCTAGTTCAGTTTTGAGTGGCAAATCACCTTTTGAGTTGTTTTTGGTCATGTGTCTGACTATACCTCTTTCACCCGTTTGGTTGCCGTGCATTTCCATGTCTGCGTGCCACTGCTACTGATAAGTTTGCACCCCGGTCCATTCCCTGTGTTTTTATTGGCTATAGCCCTCGTCACAAGGGCTTCCAGTATCTCGACCCAACTTCTGGGCGCATCCATATCTCTCGCCATGTTTGTTTTTATGAAACTTTCTTCCCTTATGTCACCTCTTCCACTGACAATCGTTCGATTTCAGATCTGGAGATTTCATCATTTTTTTATGGAACTGTTACTTCATCGATTGGGGCCGCCACGCCTGTGTCTGTGCCTGTTCCAGCTGCTCCTCTTTCACAACCATCTTCTATCTGGACGGCCGACCTGGACCAAGCTCCTCGGCTAACGCCCACCATATCTCAGCCGCTGGCCATCACTCATCAGCCACTGTCTCAGCCACCGGCCACCATATCTCAGCCAGTATCAGCTATTCTTTCTCCGGTGACTTCCGATGGCCACTCTCCGGTCAGCGCAGCTCAATCTTCCTCGGTGTCATTAGCTGGTTCGACTCCTCCAGCTTCGCCGCCCCAGCTTCGTACTCATCGGATGACCACTCGGTCTTCTACTGGTGCCATTCAGTGCTGGGATTATTCGGATATTATTGCTCATGGTCTCACTGCCGCACTCCTCTCTCATACAGAGCCCACTGATTATCGCTCTGCCCTTCAGGATCCAGCCTGAGTTTCAGCCATGGATGATGAGATGGCTGCTCTTCGTGGTCAGCACAGGTGCCTCGACCTTCGAATGTCAACATTGTTGGCTCCAAATGGGTCTATAGGCTCAAGTATCGACCAGATGGCACTATTGAGCATCAAAAAACTAGACTTGTGGCACAGGGTTTCTCGCAGATTTTGAGTTTTGATTTTGACCACACTTTCAGTCCTGTGGTCAAAGCCTCCACTGTTAGGACTGTTCTCGCCATAGCCACCATGCGTTCCTGGCCACTTCATCAGTTGGATGTCAAGAACGCTTTCCTTAATGGTGTTCTTGATGTTCCTGTCTACATGAAGCAGCCCGTTGGTTATCAGGATTCTGTCCATCCAGACTATGTTTGTCGTTTGCGAAAGGCCCGCTGTTTCTCGCTCTAGCACTGAGTCTGAATATCGTGCTCTCGCCAACACTGCCTTAGAAGTGGTCTGACTCACTCATTTGCTTCGTGATCTTCGGGTTCCACTTTCTGGTTCTCCAATGTTGTTATGTGACAATAGTAGTGCTATCTTCCTGGCCCAGAATCCAGTGACGCACAAGCGGGCGAAGCACATCGACATTGACTACCATTTTGTTCGTGAGTTGGTGACATCCGGAAAGCTGCGCGTTGCTTATGTTCTGACTTCTCTTCAGATTGCGGACATTTTCACCAAGGGGCTCTCTCGTCCGCTGTTCGAGTTCTTCAGGTTCAAGCTGTGCGTCAACAAGCATCCGACGCTCCACTTGAGGGGTGTTAGAATAAATCAGACTCCTGATTAAATTATGATTTATTATGATTAGAGTTATTTCCTTATTACACCTCTATTGTACTCTCTATATATTCAGATATTAATAATACAATTCATTACGGCAAATCATTCTGTCAGTCCTCTCTTGTCTTTTGCTACTGGGGTCTAGATCGATCGGTCTCTGAATTTTAAGCCCCGTTTTAAGAATGTTGTTGACGGTGTTTACAAGTCTGCTCCCCATCGAGCTGACTTCCAGAACAATGTGAGAATATTTTTTTATTTTGATGGGATAGGACTATTCATTTGAAGCCCTTTTTTATAACACTAAAATGATTATTCGTTCCATCTCATTTCAAGATGCACACTTTAACTTTC
Organism: Rubia yunnanensis; assembly: GCA_037428765.1. Taxonomy (NCBI): domain Eukaryota; kingdom Viridiplantae; phylum Streptophyta; class Magnoliopsida; order Gentianales; family Rubiaceae; genus Rubia; species Rubia yunnanensis. Next base: position 101,426,380 of record CM075067.1, on the reverse strand, counting down.
ATCGGTTGATTTGAAAAAAAGTTTAATCCTTAATATCTTTCATTATGGATAATCAAAACTGGTGAAAGGTGGGTATTTTAAAAGTGTATGCTATAAGAAATCTAACAATGTATCACATGATAATATTTAGATTTATATACCAATTTAATTTTAGGGTCAAAGTTAGAAAATTTTAACTAAATGAATAGTTAAATTGCAGTTTGAAATGAGACAAATGGTGTAAATTGAATTGACATGCTCTAATTAAGAACAAACTTTATACTACTAACTTATTGTTAATAGAAGTTTAATTGAGTAGAATTGAATTAAATTTAAGAAGAATTTTTTTTTTAGTGTTTGTGTTCAATTATTTGTGTTAACTTTATTTTAATTCAGTTCACTTTGGAACAAACATAAAGATTTTTTACTACATCGACTGTAATTGACCATAAACTCCACCTCTCTCTAAACTTAAGTATCACGAGTGGTGGAAGGGGTGATTAAATATGGTTCTATCAAACCAGAGACTGTGCATTTTCCAGATGTTTTATCTGGCTTCGCCTTTAATCTTGCAACGTTTAAAGGCGATTGAAAAACAATCTTTAATAGGAACCTAATTCAGAGGTTCAAAAAAAAGGTTGACGGAAGCCAATATTGATTTTCGAAAGCCTTCATGTGAAGCACAAAACACAGCAACCCTCAAACATCAATAATCATTCAATCCAAACCTTAATAATAACCCACACACAATACAAAATAACTCAAAAATTCAAACCCTATTGCATAAACTAACCTCAACATAGACAAATCGGAAATGATGGAGGTGTACGACAGGTGGAAACGTTCGGTCGTGATGGAGGGGCTTCCACGGGCGCTCGCGAACATGGTGTTGACACCTGAGCTTTTTCAGGGCGATCTTGACATTTTCAGGTTGGTTGAAGAGAGGTGGAGGCATTTTTTGTCGACGAGGCTGAGGAGAGTGGTGGGGACGGAAAGGCGGTGAAGATGGAGCGGTAGATCGGTGGTGATAAGAATGGAGCAGCGAGTGGTGGTGAAGAGAGGAGGCGTTGGATCTTTGATGGTGAAGAGAGAAGGAAAGAAAATTGCTAAGGAAGAGGAAAGAAGAGTTCCGACTCTTCATTGGAAAAAAGCACCAAGGAATTAAAGAAAAGAAACCTTAACCTATGTATACTTGGACCAAATACTTCAACAAAGGCAACAAAGGCAACAAATTAAAGGTGGTTCTTTAATAGAACCGCATTTAATCAATTTTGAACTGCTTTTGAAATAAATGACGAACTTGGGATAGTGATTCCGAAATCGAAACCTACTCAAGAAGGTGATTCCTAAAAAAGCAAAGTAAATACCTTTTGTTATTACTCCGTCCCAGCCGAATGTGCACACTTTTTGGTCAACTTTCTCAGGTCATGTTTGACCAACGATAACTTTAGTTACGTATATTAACGGTGTATTAAAATTTGATATTTAGAAAATACAGCATGCAGAGAATCCAACAATATCTCACATGATGATATTGATATCTATATACTAGTTGAAATTTATGGTCAAATGTGTCTTGAGAAAGTTGACCAAAAAGTGTGCAGATTCGGCTGGGACGGAGGGAGTACTATATTTAATAGGTCGGTCTCCACTGGTGTATGCACTTTCTCCGATGACCAATCATCTTATTTACAGTATAGGGCAAAAATGAGACAAATGTCAATAATCTTATTTACATTACAATCATTCAATTTGATTTCATCAATTATAATATTTTCTATTTTCTTGTATTAAAAATAATGTGGTAATATCAAGAGAATGAAAGAACTATGATTTATAATAGGGCAAAATATAGACATGACCCTGTGTTTTGGTCATAAGTGTCAATATAACCCTGTAAAGTTAGAAAGGGCTATTATAACCATATATTTTGCATCAAAAGTGCCGATATAACTTTTTGGCACTATTTTGACATTGACTTGCCATTTTTCGGCATTGACCTAACTAAAAAGACTAAAATAACCCTAGCCTAAATACTAAAACTGTAAAGACAAAAATACTCCTTGTTCTTCTTCTTCTCCATAATACAGCCACAGCTGCTCCGCCGCTCTGCCGCCCCGCCACCACCTCCACCACCCGCCACCACTTCCGCTGCTCGCCACCACTTTTGTCGTCGTTATCCCTCTGCCACCATTATCCCTCTGCCATTATCACCCTTCCGTCGAAACCACCATTACCCCTAGCCCCACCGCCGCAAACCCTAACTCAGCCTCACCACTGCTCACCACCTAACTCAGCCTCACTGCCGCTCAATGCAAACCCTAACTCAGCCTCACCACGTGTTTCCACACAAGAAGGCACCGTTCGATCTATAACCCTCCGACAACTCCGAAGAATTCATCGCGTAGAGGGTCTCCGGCACCAGCGCTCCGTCGACCGAGCTGCAGAAGCAGGCGGCCCCACAGTCCCGCGCTACCATTTTTTGGCGGCGCTCAGCCAAGCACCGAAAAATGGAGACCTTCGCTGTGGAGAACGGAGTCGGATTCAGGGTCTTCTTTTGGTTGGGAATTGAAGAAAATGGAGAGGCATAATTCTCGGCTCCATTGAAGCAAACGAAGAGGGATACTTTTGAGGGATAATTCTCGGCTCCCTAGTCTTTTCTTTTGTTAGGATAATGATGGGTCCTAAAGGAATAAAGAAAACTTGATGAGGGTATAAACGTCTTTCCAATTTTGCTGAATATTTATTTTTTTAATTAAAAGGGTATATTCATCATTTCAAGCTTTTCCGGCCAAATTCAGGCCTTCGGGGTTATATTGGCACTTTCAAGCAAAACATAGGGTTATAATAGCAATATCTAACTTCACATGGTCATATTGACACTTTTGACCAAATCATAGAGTTATATGGGCACTTAGTATAACTATATTTCACATAAAAGACTAGTTGACTTGTATATAAATTTGGTGGATTATTGCTTCTATTACCATTATCAACTGATTTTAGTATGGAATTTTACTGGACTTCTGTGCATGTTCGATCACTCCTTTCTGTAATGAACCATGTCCGATCGCTCCAATGAGCGTCAAGCGCTTAATATTCATTTACCACTTCTAGTTCCAAAATAGTGGTGATTTAAAATATAGTGAGAGAACATAAAACTCACACTAATAGCGACTGTGTTTATTGATATTTATTGGTGTGTATAAAGAGTATTACAATCATACAAGAAATACAATGCTACAATAGATGGATCAGAAATGTTTTCTGCTATATCATGTCTCGATAACATGTGTTCTCTTACAGCCATCCGAGGTCAGCGTTGAGGTCAACGCATGGGCGGAAAGACAAACAAACGGCCTCATCAAGGACCTTCTTCCTCCCGATGCTGTCACCGTCGACACAAGGCTGGCTCTCGCAAATGCTCTGTATTTCAAAGGAACCTGGGACGAGAAATTCGACGCATCGAACACCAAGGAGTACGATTTCCACCTCCCAAACGGCACCAAAGTCAAAGCACCATTTATGACCGTTAACAACAAGAAGAAGAAACACTGCGTCGCCGCCTACAACGGCTTCAAAGTCATCCGCCTTCCCTACCAACAAGGCGGCGCAGACAACAACCGCCGCTTCTCCATGTACATATATCTCCCCGACCATCACCTCCATCATTATGATCTGGTCGGAAAAGTGTGTTCCGAGCCTAGATTTCTCGACCATCACATCACGTACAGCAAAGAAGAGATGGCGAACTTCCTCGTCCCGAAGTTTAAGGTTTCGTTCGGGTTCAAGCTTCGGAAATGGTGGAGCGGCTAGGACTGGTTTTGCCTTTTGTTCCAGGAGGGCTTACGGGGACGCTGGACAACGACATCGTTGGTCGGGAACTGTTCGTTTCGGGCATTTTTCATAAGGCGTTTGTGGAAAATGAAGAAGGTACAGAAGCTGTGGTACGGAATTAGGAATTAGTAATATAGTTGTTATGGAATTAGTGTTAATTAGTATTGGTATTGGAATTGGATTTGTATTCCTACCATAGTTGTACTTGTATTCTGTTAAGCTTCTCCTAGCTAGGATAGGTCTCCTGTACCTCTATATAATGTATCCTGAATTCATGAATAGAACACAGATTATTACCCTTATTTCCTACATGGTATCAGAGCCTAAAATTCTGAAACCTGAAACAGAAAATTTTCCGCTGCCCTGATCTTTCCTGAGCCGCCGCCGTCCGACGCCACGCGCCGCCGCCGAGCCCACGCGCCACCGCCGCTGCACCAGTGCCGTCGCTGTCCGCCGGTTTCCGACGACGCCCGTCAACAACGTTCGCTGCTCGAGTTTTTGATCCGTTGCCGTTAGCTTCCGACCGACGCCACGCGCCGCCGTCTTCACGCGTCTGTGCTCCGCGCGCCTGTGTCCCCTTCAGCAATTCGGTTCGCTTCGGTTTTTTTTTTGGCTACTTATTATCTTATTATCTTATTATCCATTTGATTGCCATTTGTGTTATGGCTACTTTCGCCGGCGTAGTGACGTCGCCGCAAGGGTTTGCGGTGACCGCCTCCTCTGGCTTACCTACACGATCTGATTTTGGTCTTGCTCTGTCTGACGACCAATGGAGTACGACCATACATTTATTTAATCAGTTTGATTCATTATCTGACCATGGGTCCGGTAAGTCTACTTTACCTTGGATTCTTGATTCGGGAGCCTCATATCACATGACTGGTGACAAAGGTTCTCTTACTGATATTACTACTACTACCAACACTGTCAATGTTATACTACCTGATGGATCTGTATCGTCTGCTACACAATATGGGTCTATTTGTTTTGGTGATGTCACCCTTCCTCATGTGCTCTACATACCTACTTTGCGATGCAATTTATTATCCTGTTCTAGATTGTTATCTGCCCTAAAATGTCTAGTCTTGTTTACTGAAAAATATTGCATTTTACAGAAAATCAGTACGGGGATAGTGATTGGCGTGGGTGAACAGAAAGGGGGGGTTTATTGGCTTCGTCTGTTGGATACTCGCCTTCGTCCTCATATCCTACAATCTATTCCGACAGTTGCTTCGGTTTCTTCATCTGATTTATGGCATCAGCATTTTGGTCATCCATCATCCACGGTGTTGTCTTCTATTCCTAATCTTGATTTTAGCACCAATAATACTACTATACCTTGCTCTGTCTGTTATAGAGCAAAGCAGACTAGGCACAATTTTCCATTAAGTTCTACACATGCTACTGCATTATTTCAATTAGTACACTGTGATGTTTGGGGACCTTATCGTACTCCATCCTCTAGTGGTGCATTTTATTTTTTGACAATCGTAGATGATTATTCCCGAGCTGTTTGGGTTTATTTGTTAGTAGCTAAATCTGAAGTGGCTTCTAGATTTTTAGAATTTAGTGCTTTAGTCAGGAACCAGTGGGGTAAAACAATCCAACGAGTTCGGGCTGATAACGGCACTGAATTTTTGCCTCTCCGATCTCACTTTGCTGCATCTGGGATTATTTTTGAGACATCTATGGTGGATACTCCGCAGTAGAATGGTCGAGTTGAAAGAAAGCATCGTCACTTACTCAATGTGGCGCGAGCTTTACGGTTTCAAGCCAATCTTCCTATTGACTTCTGGGGAGAATGTGTTCTTACTGCTGCCTACCTGATCAACCGAACACCGACACAGCTTCTCAACGGTCGTACTCCCTTTGAGTTACTTTATGGACAGGCGCCAAATTACTCTTTTTTACGAGTATTTGGATGCTTGTGTTTTGCTGCTCGTGTTCCAAGATACCGTGACAAGTTTGCACCAAGAAGCCGTCGGTGTTTGTTCCTTGGTTATCCTGCCGGAAAGAGAGGTTATCGTCTTCTCGACTTGGACTCCCGAGTTATCTTTAACACTCGGGATGCTGATTTCTTTGAAGACCAGTTCCCGTATTCTGCATCTCCGCAATCCACTTATACAGATGAACCTGGCGGCGTCACCACTGCACCGCCGATTTCTTCCTCCTACCCACCGGAACCATACGACTTTTCCGATCAACCGCCGGCCGCCCTTCCGTCAGTCATTACTGACCGGTCAACACCGGTCAACTCCGACCGGTCAGCTCCGGTCAACTCCGGCCGGTCAATGCGGTCAACTTCGGCCGGTCAACGCCGGTCAACGCCCAGTCAACGCCAGTCAACACCGGTCAACTCCCGGTCAACACCGGTCAACTCCGGCCGGTCAATGGGCGGTCAACACCGGTCAACACCAGTGAGCCAGCACCGGTCAACGCCGGTCAACGCCGGTGGGTCAACACCGGTCAACGTCGGTGAGACAACGCCGGTCAACACCGGCGGATCAGCTCCAGTCAACGCCGGTGAGACAACGCCATTCAACGGCGTCCAACTAATTCCGGCCACCGCCGGCGTCCCACCGCCCCCTGACGCCGGTCCTCCTCCGCCTGCTGCCCATAATCCACCATCCACCAGACAGAGTGTTCGTGCTCGACGTCCACCACCGTATTTGGCTGATTATGATTGTGATGATTCTACTTGTGCTCTTGTTACTGAAGACCCCCCCTCTTCGACTACGTTCCCCCATACGTCATCACTATCCTCAGGTGTTCTCTACCCTCTTACTGATTATGTGAATTGTGATAATTTTTCTAGTCTGCATACTAGATTTTTGGGTGCTGTAACTTCTAGTGCAGATCCCACTACTTACTCTGAGGCTTCCCGTCATTCTTATTGGCGAGATGCTATGGTTGCGGAGCTCACTGCCCTAGAGCGCAATCTAACTTGGACTTTGTCTCCTTTGCCTGCGCATAAAAAGGCCATTGGTTGTAAATGGGTTTACCGAACGAAGTTTCGCTCTGACGGTACCATTGAACGTTACAAAGCTCGTCTCGTGGTTCTTGGAAACTGCCATATTGAAGGAATTGATTACACAGAGACTTTTGCTCCAGTCGCAAAGATGAGTTCCGTTCGCTTGTTCCTGTCCGTTGCTGTTATACGTGGTTGGGAATTGCATCAAATGGATGTTCATAATGCTTTCCTGCATGGTGATTTACATGAAGAAGTGTTCATGCGACCCCCACCTGGCTATGTGGTTCCACCTGGTCAGGTTTGTCGCCTTCAGAAATCTCTTTATGGTCTTCGTCAAGCTCCTAGGAATTGGTTTGCTAAACTGGCGCAGGCTTTACGGACATTTGGTTTTGTTCAAAGTAAGGCAGATTATTCTTTATTTGTCTTTTCCAGTGGATTGCAGTCTTTACATGTTCTGGTTTATGTGGATGATTTGGTTATTGCTGGTAGTTCTTCTTCGCTCATCTCTACGTTCAAGAAATACTTGGGTTCTTGTTTTCACATGAAGGACCTTGGTTTGCTTAAGTATTTTTTGGGCATAGAGATTGCTAGAAGACCGGAGGGGATGTTTCTCTCGCAAAGGAAATATGCTTTGGACATTCTATCTGATACAGGTTTAACTGCTTCTAAACCAATTGATTTTCCGATGGAGCAACAACATGATTTGGCACGTATTGAAGGTCCAGCCTATCATGACCCGGAGCAGTATCGCCGCTTGGTTGGGCGTCTGATATATCTAACTATTACTCGTCATGAACTTAGTTATTCAGTTCATACTCTTGCGCAATTCATGAAGTCTCCTTGTGTTCCTCACTGGCAAGCCGCGGTTCGTGTTTTGCACTATCTGAAGAGTCATCCTGGTCAAGGTTTATTTCTTTCTTCTCGTAGTACTCTCCAATTGACTGCTTATTGTGATTCGGATTGGGCCGCCTGTCCTATTACTAGGCGTTCCTTATCCGGTTATTTTGTTATGATTGGTGATTCCCTGATTTCCTGGAAGACTAAGAAGCAACCTACTGTTTCTCGGTCTTCTGCTGAAGCAGAGTATCGTGCTATGGCAGTTGCCTGCTGTGAGTTATTATGGCTTCGGTCCTTGTTGAAAGACTTAGGGGTTTCGCACACTTTTCCTATGAAATTGTTTTGTGACAGTCAATCAGCCATTCACATAGCAGCCAATCCGGTTTTCCATGAACGTACTAAGCACATTGAAGTTGATTGTCATTTTGTTCGAGATCTTGTTCAATCTGGCGCTATTGTTACTCACCATATTCGTACGGTTGACCAACCCGCGGATTTGTTCACTAAAGCTCTCGGCCGTAACCAGTTTCATTCCTTACTTGGCAAGTTGGCCATTTCTGATCCGCATGCTCCAACTTGAGGAGGAGTGTTACGGAATTAGGAATTAGTAATATAGTTGTTATGGAATTAGTGTTAATTAGTATTGGTATTGGAATTGGATTTGTATTCCTACCATAGTTGTACTTGTATTCTGTTAAGCTTCTCCTAGCTAGGATAGGTCTCCTGTACCTCTATATAATGTATCCTGAATTCATGAATAGAACACAGATTATTACCCTTATTTCCTACAAGCTGCTGCTGCGAGTGGTGTTGTGATCGAGATGCAGTGTCTTGTGTTGAGGAAGATGGATTTTGTTGCTGATCGTCCATTTCTTTTTCTCATTAGGGAGGATGTCACTGGTTTGGTTCTGTTCATTGGTACTGTGGTTAATCCCGTTGAAGCTAAGAACCACTTTGTGAGTTTGTGAATAAGGATGAATGCTTTCAGCTTCCCATTTATACACGGGAGAAAGACTCGCATGAGACCGTCTCACCGTAAACTACAGAAAGTATTGCCTGTCATCTCCCATCTTTAACTAATTGTACTTATTATACCATTCGTATCACCGGAAAATTAGGTGAAGCCATCTCACCTGAATCTTTGTATGTAGACAAACTGCTTCAATTGATCATCACATACCTAATACCCTTAATGATGTGGCACGGGTGCACGGGTTTATGTCATTTTTATAGGGAATGATAAAGACATTCTTCTAAATGTCATTTAAATTGCATTAAGATATAACTTGATCGATTTCATTCAAAGAATGAAAACTAGGGAATTGGATTTCCTTATAAACTAGTTTGATGGCTAAAAGTGTTTGTAAAGAGTTGTGTCTAAATTGGACTATCAAAATAGTTCAATGGCCACACACTAGTGGAAATTGCGTGATTAAAGGCGGTTCTATCGAACAGGATAAGACACTTTAGAACCGCCTTTGATCGAAATAGATCAAGGGCGGTTCAAAAAATTGCTTTTGTTTGGATCCCTAGCAGTTACGAGTTTGGTTCGGCAAAGAGAAACAAATCCAGATATGCAAACCACAGATTCAACACAACAGACCCAACATAGTAGAGCATTTTGCGGAGGAAACCTAATGCAACAATAGCCTTCACCAGAGCCTTTTGCGGCGGAGCTTTTACCGTGGAAACCTTTGTCGTGGTGTAGCCTTCAGCGGCGGGCACCCAGTGGCCAACGACAACTCACTCGGGCCCAGGATGTCAAGGGGCGGCGTGAGGTGGCTAGGAGCGGCGTGAGGTGGCTAGGAGCGGCGGATCCTTGGAAGGAGGAGATGACACGGCTGGTGGAGGGAGGAGAAGACGCGTCCAGTGGAAGGAGGAGAATAGGCGGTCCTGCGAAGAAACGAGAAAGTGGGCAACGGATGGAGGGAGGAAGGAGGTGGCATACGACAGATGGAGATTTGAAGGGAAATAGAGTGAGGGAGATGGAAATGAGTGCTGGAGTTAGGAAAATAAGGAGAGAGGCGTTGTGTGAGGGAAATGAGGGCCGGAGTTAAGAAAGAAAATTAATCCAAGGGACGGGCTAAGGTTTGGGAGGGAGTTCTGAATTCGGAACTCTTTGGGATCTTCGGGCTAGGGTTTGGGAGGGAGTTCTAAATTCAAAACTCTTTGGGATCTTCATTAAAGGTGGATCTTTAATAGAACTTCATTTAATTGATGCCAATCAAGAACCGCCTTTGATAAATAGAAAAATGACTTTAAAATTTCTCATTGGGACTTGGGAGGGAGTTCCAAATTTGGAACTCCTTGGGATCTTCATTAAAGGCGGTTTCTCAAGAACCGTATTTGATTGCGTATTTTTTATCAAGAACTCTTCACTAGTGAAACGTTGTGAATTGAAAAGATAAAAATACAATTATATCCCTAAATTTATCATGCTAACAACACATGGCATGAAAGAGAAGAGTTTTGATAAATTGACCTTTAACCCTTATCTTTGGAAAATTTGATGGTAAATCCAATGGTCAAAATGGAACAATAAGATAGTTTGATGAAGACAAAAATCATTTTCCCTTATTATGTAATAAATTGTTTTTTCCTCAATCCTCGTATTCATTCTTGGCTAACTAATTTTATCTTAGGATTAAACACATATGTGACACCCCTTTTCTTATGTATCAATATAACCCTGATTTTTTTAAGTGCTTATATAATTCTTGACTGATATTGACTTGACAGCTTAACCTCTCTAACAGTGGAGCAACGATGGCATACATTTTTTTGAAAGAGAATAAATGTAAATGACATAAATATTGTTGATAGTTTGGTTGACTTTTTCTGATCGAAACATATGACCTTACGATATTAGAAATGTGCTCATAGTAGAAACTTATATGTTGGAGCAATGTACAAGTTTTTGAAAAGTGCTAATACAATCTTGACCAAGTAAATTGATAAGGAAATAAAAATTCTTTCCTTGTAGGATATGTTATAAATGGTAGTTACCTTATAGAATTGGTTTCCAAGTATGTTAGGTTATAGACTTCAGAGTCCTATTCATTTTATACTTTATTTTGTTGCCCTATATATCGTAGTCATCATCATTGATGAGATATCAATGCACCATTAATTAACACCTAATTATACTTTCTCATGATATCAGAGCATTTATAATTCCTCATAGTATCAAAGCCTAAAATTCTAAAGACCGGATTCGATGTCATTCTCACCGCAGCCCACCGCTATCTGTTGTCATAGCCCGCTACAAATTAATGTCGCCGCCACCCGACTTTTGTTGTCGTTTTGTTATTCTTGTCGTCTCTGCTCCTCGTTATCTGTTGTCGTAGTTTACCGAGTTTTGTTGTTGTTTCTGTCTTTCGCTGCTCACTGTTATCTGCTATCGCAGTCCACCGACTTTTGTTCCAGTTTCATTGTTATTGTTGTCCGCTGGTCGCCGTTATCTGCTGTCGCAGCCCGTTGACTTTTGTTGCTGTTTTGTTGTTGCCATCGTCTGCTGCCCGCTGCTACCTGCTGTTGCTGCACGATTAACTGATTTCTATCGATTTCCAACATGTCGAATCCAGAAATCGATGTTGTTGCTACCTACTGCTTGTGAACTGGAATTGAAAAATGCTCCACCGCTACAATTCTACCAGTTCCTATGTATCCTTCCTTCCACCACCACTCCTAAGCTACCGCTGTTGCCGAAAGGATCTCCGTCGCTCGTCATTGTTGCTTACCATTCGATCATGTACATGATCTTCTGCAAATACTGTTCTTACTGAAGTTGGATCTTATTCTATAGAGATTTTTTAAAAAAACTTTTAATGATTAGCAATTTTTGAATCTTCTTTGCAAGTTGGGCATTGTTGTTCTTCATGCTTCAACTTGAGTGAGGGTGATAAGGAAATATAAACCATTTACTTGTATGAAAGGTTATAAATGGTAGTTACCTTATAGAATTGGTTTCCTTGTAGGTTCGATTATAGACTTTATAATCCTATTCCTTTTATACTTTAGTTTTTAACCACATACTATATTGTACTACTAATCATTGATGGGACGTGTCAATGCACCATTAATTAACCCGATTATACTTTCTCATGGTATCAGAGCTTTTATAATTTCTCGTGTATATATATATATATACATATGTAGGTTTCATGACAGGGGGCATATCTTTGTTTTGGACAATCTACTGTATTTTTTAAACTTATGTACTGCATTTGTTAAATTAAACACTAAACTTTTATGAATAAATAAATTATTTTTAAGTTGATATTGTATCTTTTATATAATGTTTCTTATATTATTACACTTACGCACTTACAAATTTTTTTGAAAAATCAATCATTCCAAGAAGTTGAGAAAAACGCCCAACAGCGATTACAGTGAGTGGAATTGACATCCAACTTAACTAGGCTATAGCAATAACTAACATATTGAAAGGGTATCTATACTACATGTCAACCAGACTGATCGGCTGTACTATTACAGATAAGAGATCCAATAAAAATTATAACTATTACAGATAAGAGGTCCAATAAAAATTATAACATCGCCCTCATATATATTAATTTGTTTCCCGCCAAAATCATGACCATTTGACAGAGAGGAGCATATCACACATCAATATCACTATGCCACCTTATTACATTTTAAACTTATAAAGTACAATATTTGAATTAGAAGTATTGTTTTAAAGTTAAAATATAGAGTAGTTTGTCCATACGATCATACTACTTTTTCTCTGAAACTTTCTCAAAAAAATAATTTCGAACAAAAAACTTAAATGACAAAACTCGTACAATTCTCTATTTAGTAGTCTTAAATTTTGAGCAAAGTAGTGCAATTTTCTAACAAATTTTGTCGTTGTTATGCTAGATATGGTTTGCTAAAATCATAAATATTTAAATAGAACTGCATTTAAAATTAATAAATGCGTGTATGTAGAAAAACATGGAGTACAATTTAGCCTAATAAGTTCAAAGAGCATAAATTGTGCAATGGGCGGCCCCACATGCTCTCACGTGGTGGCGCGAAGTTTTAAAGTTTTGAACGGTTATTAAGCAGAGACTATTTAAATGTCCACTGGATTCCTGTTCTTGATATCCGTGTATTGCAATTTTTGCCCCTCAACTATTGCCTGAATTACCATTCCATGCCATAGGGTGGCAAAATAGACTCGCAATCCGTAGATTATGTATTTTTAAATCTGGATGAGTATGAGTCAAATGGGTAATTAAAGGTCGAATGGGATGGGTTTGTGGGTTGAATGCTGATTTACTCAAATGGTACGATAGTTGAACTAATGTCAGGACTCACATGTATACTGGGAATTGCAGTTAGAGAATGCCCCTTCGTTGTGTAGGCTTTTTAGTTCGATGGCAGGCAAACATATTTATGAAGCTATTCTCCTGAACCGTCAACGCACTTATATTAAGGCACATCAATTTTAATTGCTCTAACATTCTCATGTGGTAAGATTTTGGATTGAAAAAACTGACAAAGATAGGTGAATTTAGCAGCTCGTTAAACCCATGTATAGGTTGAAATATGCGGCTTTACCCGTTTTCAACCCGTGAGTGAAATGATTTTTAACCCGTGGGTTTAACCCAATTCGTTTTGACCCAACCCATTTTTTTATCCATCGTAAAATGGGTCAAAATGGGTCATACCCATATTTTTTTATTACCCATATTACCAAACCCATATTTGACTCATCCGCCCATTTGCCACCCCTACCATGCCATCAATGTTTTATGCGACTAAGTTCGTACACACACGAATGTGACCATATGATCGATTTTAAAAAATAGTTACTCTCTCTGTCTTAGCCATTTCTGCATAGAAATGAATGACTGGTTTTAATTGGAGGGAGTAAAATGCCCAAAATACTCCTATTATTGAAGTTCTCTATTTTGCCCTCTCTACCGACGTACAATTTCAGTGTTTCCGCTCGCTCGCCGGTGTGTCCTCATGCTTGGTCACCTCCTTCCTCGACCTCATGTTCGGTGCAAGAAACCTCCCCCCTATTCTCGCCAACTGAGGGGATGGGGGAGGAAGCACAACATTTGTTGATTCGACGGTAGGGATGGAGACACGGTTGATGGAGACATGGGCAACGGAGGTGCGGTGGAGCCTCAGCGGAGATGGTGAGAGGGTGAGAGAGAAAGATGGCAGAGAGGGTCGAATGGGATGCGGACACGGCGGAGAGGATCGAATGGGATGCGGATGCGGCGGAGAGGGTCAACAGAGACGCGGTCAACGCGATGGAGAGGGTTGATGGGGACACAGTCGAAGGAGACGCGACGAAGAGGGTGAGAGAGAAAGATGGAGGAGAGGGTGAGTGTGGGAGAGAAAGATGGCAGAGAGGGTGAGACTTGAGAGAGAAAGATGAGGAGGCGAAGAGCTTGCGAGAGAGTTGAGGAGGGTGTGCGAGAGTAATTTAGGTTTTGTGAGTAATTTTTAGTTATTTCAAGGGTATTTTTATCTTATGACGTACATAAAATATCCAAATATGGAAAGTGTTCAGAAATAACTGAGACAGGGGGAGTACATATATATATATATATATATTTCTTTATTTAGATTTACCGTTGCATGTATTCTTTAAAGGCAAGGTCTTGCGAAAGACTGTCTTTCCATAAACATATGGAAAGACGGGGTTTAATTAAAATAATAAAAGTTATAAGGTGTTAGTTGCAATATTAAAAATTTATTATGCAACGTCTAGTAGTTATAGAGTTTATAACCTGATTCATACAACCCGAACATTTTATCTTCATTTCTTATTATTTACACTTTAAACATTGGTGTTTTCATAACTTATGGAAAGACCGTCTTTCAAGAGATAGCCTCTTTTTTAAATATTAAATATTTATAAATTTTAACAATATAAATTTGGTATATTTAAAGTTAAATCTATTTATTTTTAATTTCAAAACGTAAGAGTTGAAAGTTTAAAAGGGATAGAAAAAGTACTTAATTAGTAACCACACATAAATACGGAGTATATATTTATAATCCTCTAAGAAACCAAAAAGAGGTTTTATATTTAGGGAAATTCTCAGGAAAGACGGTCTTTCTATAATCTTAAGGACAGTTCTCAGGGGCATTTGCCTTAAATTTTGTAGTTTTTTATAAAATTTAAATATTATATTTTATAAGTTAAAACAAGTAATATTATGTATTTGAAGGTGAAAATATAAAAATATATGATATATACAAATATTTTCAAAAATTTTAAATTTTGTATTAATTTAAGAAATGCAGTGTATAAGGTAAGAAATAAGTGGTCTGTCCATAAGCTTATGGACAGGCCTGCCAGAAGACCCACTCTTATATTTATATATTTGAAACGAGAAAATATTTTAATTATGCATCATTCATTTTTTATAATTTGCTTTAGGGCCGATCCAACTAAGAAATATACTAATGTTCCCTTCATTCTAGTTCAAATTTCCCACATTCCTTATTGGATTTCCCATCACAAATTACACCAAGTCAGAACTTGCTAAATTTTGCTCATTTAACATTTCCATTGTCTGTAACCTGCAAAATTTGGCAACTTGTACTCTGAACATTTTTAACTTATAAATTATAGTACTCCCTCGGTCTCATTCGAATGTTCACATTTTTTAGTCAACTTTCTCATATGATATTTGACCAACGAATAATTTTAGTTACATATATTAACAGTGTGTTAAAATTTAATATTTAAAAAATACATCATGCAAGGAATCCAACAATATCTCACATGATGATATTTGTGTCTATATACTAGTTGAAATCTATGGTCAAACATGTGTTGAGAAAGTTGACAAAAAAGTGTGCAGATTCGACTGGAACGGTTGGAAAAGCTCTTCTCACTAATGCGTTGAAAATGTTGTGAAGTTTAGGTACGTCTGAAACAATTAGTCTTTCAGTTTTATAATAGATAAATTTAAAATATCATATTTAAAATATGAATTTCTATGATTATTAGTCTCTCTTTTTTTAAAAAAAACAATGGGGTACTTCTCATTAAGACATTGAAGGGGGTTACAATTCATGGCCACTTGAGCCAGGTTGTGTGCATCAGTGATTACTAATCTATCTACTTTTGCAATTATGAATTTCAAATACACCATTCCTAGAATCTGGATATCCTTAACTATTAATCTTACGTATGGGGGACTTCCGGAAACTTGATGATGTAGTTGAGGACATTCTCGCAGTATGTTCTGATTAGAAGGCGCCTAACTCCTTTGACTGATGCTTCTTTCACAGCGGTGAGGATCGCTGTTCGCTCTGCTTGAACAATCGAAAGTGATTGGAACTTTTTGTACCTTCCCATATGAGGGATTGTTGTGATGCGTGGGCACACCATGCAGCTACACCGTTCCCTGTTGCAACCGAGAATGCACCATCTGTGTTAATGATTGTGAACCCTGGGAATAGATTTTTTGTTCTTGTTTCTCTGCTTAGCCATTGGAGATGAATATCTACTACCCAAACTAGGTCCTTTGTGACTTCCTACGTCATTTGTTGTTAAAGCGTTTCTTGCTGGGGGATATTAAATGGAGTCCGCGGAGACTTGCTGGATCATTGTGTGTTCTTATTTGCCTCCCAGGAGAGCGATTGTGTCATAGCGACTACCTGGTCGAGGGAGATTTGTCCTTGGTCTATTGTTGCCTTGTTCCTGCAACACCATATTGCCCACATTACGATGCAAGTGAGCTCATTGTCTTCTTTTCCTGGTGCTATATTGAACCATTGGTTTAGCCATTCGCCAAGTGAAGTCAGACTTGTGTTAAAGTCTAGGCCCAACCTACTCAACCTCCACACCTTTTTGCAAATTTGCATTCAAACAACATGTGCTTCACTGATTCCTCATTTGTGTAACACATATGACACATTGTGGATATATTCATTCCCTGTTTTCCTTAGATTTGGGTTTATTGGGGTAGCTCATTGGATCATCCTCCATTTGAGAAACTTGATGTTCCCTGGTAGGTTAGTATTCCATAGAAATTTCCACTTATGATTCTTCGTATTATCAGTTGTGCCGACCGTGGACACTGATAGAAGATGTCTCTTCTTTTCCTCACATGTTGTGTGGTATCCCGACTTTACTGTGTATTTCCCCAGTAAATCTCTTTCCAAAACTTGATAATCCCGCGCTCCAAAATTATGGTGAGGAATGTGTATTTTTGTGATCTCCCCAACCGTTTGTGGGGGGGAATAGGACGTTAAGCAGCGGCATTTTCCACTCCTTCTAACTATCGATTAGGTCGCTCACTTTGAACCCCAAGTTTGGCATGAGGTTGTTTTCAAAGCATGTTGGATTATGCTGGTTTGGAATCCAGGTTTCCTGTATGTCTACCTTTTCACCCGTCACGATTTTCCACTTCAGGTGAGGTTTGATTAGCTCCAGTACCCAGATGATACTTCTCAACCCCCAGGAGTCACCTTGCTTGGTTTTTGTTTTTAGGAACTCCTTGTTCCTACAGTACTTTGCCCTGAAAAACTTTGAGAATAAGGAATCCTTATTCTTCATAATTGACCAAGCTTGTTTAGCTAGCATATCTTGGTTCGTTTCTGTCGTAGAGCGCATGCCCAGTCCATCTCTCCACTTTAAGGCACATAACTTTGGCCACTCTTTCCAGTGGATTCCTTGGCCTTCTGGGTCGCCTGCCCATATGAACCTTGCCATGCGTTTGTCAACTTCTTTGGCTGTGGTCTTTGGGATCATAAAGGTTCCTATAGTGTATAGTGAAAATGATGTTAGAACGTGTTTGCACAGTGTAATCCTTCCCATCACAGATCTTGCTTTTACACCACGATGTTGTCTTTGCTATAATCTTTCGCTGAAGGCTTTTGAACAATCTGACCTTAGAACTTTCAAAGTTGATGTTGTAGCCCAAATATCTTCCTTCTAGAAGGTTGGGTTTGATCTTGAAGGTGCACTTGATCATATTAGTTTTGTACAAACCTTCGTTTGGGCTTATTAGGAACACTGACTTGTTGAAGTTGAGTCTTTATCCTGAGTATGCTGCAAACAAATTAAGCGTGGCCGCTAGTTTTCTCACTGCGCCCTCTGTGACCACTAGTTTTCTCATTGCGCCCTCTGTGACCTCTAGAAACATGATGCAATTGGAGACTAAACCCCAGAAACTGCCCCAAGCCGGAATCGAACCCGGGGTGCCTCTGGGACGAGCATACGCCCTGGCCACTGGGCTACTCCCAGTGGTTTTTATGATTTTTTTAAATCACACAAGTTGGTGAGATATTCTCTCTTCATCGATCAATTGAAAAATTAGCAAATAACAATTAGTTTTGAGAATATTTTGTTGGATATTTTGATCAACTATTTGTCTTCTTTATGTGTAGAATGTTTGGTAAACATTTATTGGATTCTTTCAAATGACTAACATAAACGTTATTATATTATTTTAAAACATTTGATATACATGTACATGTGTATGCTAAATATAGTATGATATTTGATAACTTGATCACCATTACATTGTATTTTAGTACATTTGATATATATGTACATATGTATGGTAAATATAGTATGATATTTGATAACAACTTTATGATCATTACATTGCTGAAATCTTTGGGAAGAGGTATTTCATATTATAGAAACGGGAGAAATTAGCTTCACCCATACTTATCATGCCTTGTCCTAGTTTTGATCCTGCAATTCTCTTTCAAAAGCCATGAATAGCTTGACTCACATGTTACCTAAATTTCTGGTCTGGATACTTTGGAAATCAAGAAATAGTTTCATCTTTGATGGACAAAGGCCTCATATCTCAACAATGAAATTAGAGCTGCATAAATTATGTGTATTCATATTCATGATTAACCTTTAGGTTATTAAGGAGGACCTTTAACGTGATGTTATCATGGTTATATTACAAAAATTCAAACCTCCTAAACTAAAAGTGATCAAAGGCTATAAATGGGAGCCCTCCGATGTTGATTTTTGAGATTAATGCAGATGCTTTATTCTTAGCTATCATCCGGCCAATTGGAGGATACATAGTTAGAAATTACTTAGCTGTAGTAGCATCTTAAATGATGTCATAAATTCCCTTCATGTGGAACTCAAATCCTATCTTATTGGAATACGAATGTGTATTCAACACAACTTCCTTCCTCTAACTGTAGAACTTGATTCTTTGCCGACTATGTAAATGGTTCAAGGCAAAAGACCTGCTCTCTGGAGGATGACTACTGAACTATGGCAGATGTGGCAGATCCAAAAGATCTGTTTTGACTAAAAGTTTGTCGGGAAAGGTATATCTATTCTTCATTAGAGCTCATTGCGATTCGAAGAATTTGTCGGAGAAGGTAAATATGTTTTTTTTGTTAGAGTTCGCCAAGAAAGATTATGGAAGGGTGTGGTGTGGTAGGGGAAGGGGTAGGACTGTGGCGGAGGTCACCGGAGGTGATGGCATGGCATCAGAGGATTTACTAGTGTTCTTTTTCTTAGCGAGACGAGAACACGGGTCGGAAGGGAGATGGCCTACAACTCAATCTTTGTATTATTTTATATAAATATTTGTTTTATATATTCACATTCAAACATGTCTCCTTATATTTTTAAAGTAAAATATATAACATTTAAATTATAAACTATAATAATTATTTCATAACATTACTATATATCCAATTTTCTAAAAGAGAAAGTCTCAGGAAAAGCGACATGTTCCAAAGCTTATGGACAGTCAACTGTACCTTTTACATTAAATGTTGTAATTTGTATATGAAATTTGATTTTACCGAATTCTCTTAATTATTACTAGTATGTTCCAACATAACATATCTAACCAAATATGCAATAAAGAAAAGCATTGAAGACACAGCACTTAGTTACGCAGTTCGGTGAAATCCACCTACATCTGCGAGGCCTGACCTAGTTCAGAATGAATCCACTAGTCAGAAAGATACAGTAAAAGTACACCATACAAAATACTTATCTTTACTAATCAAATGTGTGAATTCTGCTAGCTCCCCTAGCTACCGATCCGCCTTGATCAAACTCCCACTGACCTAAAAAATCATCGACGCTAGATCCCCTCCTCCCAAGGAATTAAGGCATACGATTCTGAACTTTTAACAGTAGGTCACGTATGTTGGAAAATAGAATTCCGCCTCTTTGCAATTCTCTCAAAATAATGAAAATCTGTGTGCAGATGCTCTCTGTTAAATTCATGTATTGATTGCAGCTGTGGTGTCCCCTTTTAAAGCCATGAGCATATCAGAACTCTCCATGATTATCTCCATAATATTCCTATTCCTTATCTGTTTCATGAAGCATATCCAAATCTGATAAATACCACGATTTTCCTTATTTGTACCAAACTGACCTAGTTCTTCTTGCATTGCAATAATCCAGTATTCGTCCAGTAATGCCTCCTTGTAATTCTTTGGTTCAATGAGAGAGATGAAGCATTGTAATCCTGCCAACTTCCTGTAATCCACCCGAGGAACTGATCGAGTACTCTGTGCCATTGATTCAGGTTGATCTTGTGTTGGAACATAGGATACGGCAGTGGGGGATGATGTTCCAACATGCTCAGTTTCAACTAGTTCAGCATCAGTCTGCTCAGATGTTCCAACATGCAATGGATCTGCCTTGTCAGGTTGACGA
Source organism: Rubia yunnanensis (assembly GCA_037428765.1). NCBI lineage: Eukaryota > Viridiplantae > Streptophyta > Magnoliopsida > Gentianales > Rubiaceae > Rubia > Rubia yunnanensis. The sequence continues at coordinate 101,406,107 of CM075067.1, read as the reverse complement.
GGCTGTGTTGGAACATGAGTATTACTAGGTTCATCTTCTACAACATCTGACTTTTTTCCTTTCTTCAGAATTATCCACAATTACATTTATAGATTCCATGAGTGTGTTTGTCCGATGGTTATAAACACGATAAACCCAGTTGTTCACAGAATAACCAAGAAAGATTCCAGCATCACTACGATAATTAAATTTTTGCCAATTGTTCTCTGTCTCTGAGGATGTAACACTTGCTTCCAAACACATGAAAGTATGCGACATTTGGTTTCCTACCCTTCCAAATCCCATAGGATGTTTTGCTGGTGAATGGACGCAAATATACTCGATTAATTATATAGCAAGATGTGTTAATAGCTTCTACCCACCACTTTTTGTGAATTTCTTTCTCGGCCAACATAACTCGAGTCATCTCCTGCAAGGTTCTATTTTTCCGTTCTACAACACCATTCTGCTGAGGAGTGATTGGTGCAAAAAATTCCTGTTGAATCCCGAGCTTATCACAGAAGTCACTGAATTGAGAATTTTCAAACTCTCTCCCATGATCACTACAAATTCGAACAATCTTCCCAACTGGACTTCTTTTTTTGGTCTGTAGCTTTATCACCAGACTTCTAAATACTTCCATCGTATCAGATTTTTCTTTTAGAAAAGCTACCCATGTAAATCTGAAAAAATTATCAACACATACAAAGATATACTTCTTTCCACCTATACTAGGTGTATTGACCGGACCCATCAAATCCATATGCAATAATTCCAGATTTCTTGAGGTGGTTATATATTAAACTGAAGAGTGGGGAGATCGAATTTGTTTACCTTATTGATATGGTCCACATACAATTCCGCCCTTGCTTGTTATGGTAGGCATACCTCGTACAACCTTTGTATTTGCAATTTTCACCAAGGTTTTGTAATTGATGTGACCGAGCTTCCTATGCCACAGAAATCCTTCATCCTATTTCGAGATCATACACCGCACTTCCTGTTCCAGCAAATAACAATTATCTGATGATCGTATGCCTGAAAGAACCTTGGCTTCTCCGTGTTTCACTATGCATTTGTCTTTCTGAAATTCCACAGTCATATTGTCATCACACAATTGACTTATGCTCAGTAGATTGGCCTTCAAGTCTTCAATAAACAACACACTAGTGAATATTGGAAATCCTTCAATCTGTAGTTCACCTTTTCCAGCCACTCTACTCTTCTTTCCATCACCAAAAGTAACATAACTGTCATCGTATGGTGTGATATTTGTAAGGAATTCTTGAGTGCCAGTCATGTGGCGAGAGCAGCTGCTATCAAAGAACCATGAATCTCTGGAATAAGATATAAGCGAAGTATGTGCAACAAAGCATGCACCAGAACATTTGACAACCCATACCTTTCTGACCATTTTTGTTTTCTGGACTTCGCCTATGTTGGAACATACCAAGAGTTGACGTCCTGCCATTAGGTTTCTGAGCAGTTTCTGGCATTTTTCCTTTGAGTGACCTTGATATGAACAGTGGCTGCAGATGGGAGGTTTTCTTTGATGAGGCTAATGAGGCTTGCCGAACTCTCTCTTTACCTTTCAAATCTTTGTCTTGAGAGTTACTGGACTCTTAAGTATCTCTTGTGTCCTAGGCTCGAGTGCGACTGTGTTTTTGAGTGGGTTGTAATACCCAATTCCGTGTCGATCTCCAAAGTTCTTTCCCAAGTCCAGAATATCGTCGAGTTTTGTTTTCCAGATTTCAGCTTAGAAATCACTGCTTCAGAAGTCTCAGCTCCCTTGGTTGCTAACATTAGCTTTTCATTCAAATCTTCATTCTCCTTTTTAAGTTCAGCAACTTCCACACACAATTCTTTTTTCTATTTCCGTAAAATGTGTTTTTTCTTCCTTCGGCTCTTTGTTTGTGTTAACTACTTTGAGCCACATAACATAAATCTTTTCATAAGTGCTGTAGATTTCTTCATCACTTACAGCAAGTCCATCATCTTCATCACTAGATACTTCATACGAGTCTATGTTGGAACATAAGGCTTCATTTTTGTCTGATGTGTTGGAAAATCCATCATCTGATGCATCATGAATTTTTGCTCCAAACTCCACATAGTTACTTGTGAGTTCCTCTTCATCTTTATCGTCATCTTCATATTCACTCCATGAGATGACATATGATTTTCCTTGCTTTTTTCGGGTATTTGCACATTCAGCCTGAATATGACCACGTCCTTCACATTCTCTGCATTGTATTCGTCCAGGCTGCTTTGGTTCACCACTTTGATTTCTAGAGACTGCTAATTTCCTAGTTCAAATCTCATCCCACAATTGCCTCCAAATTCTCGTGGCCTTGGTCTATTTCCACCATACCTTTCCTGAGATTTCTTGTTTACTACTTTCTTCAGCATTCTTGAGAAGTTTTTCGTGATAAGTGCAAGTTTTTCAAGCTCATCATCACTGTCGGATTCGTGATTATCCTTTGATGAGGATGTTTTGAATGCCAACTCCTTTTGAACCCTTTTTGTAGCCTGCTAGAATGTAATTTCATACATATGTAATGATCACATTAATTCATCTAGGCTCATGTGGGCTACATCTCTTGCTTCTTCTATTGTTGCGACCTTCATTGCAAACCTTTTGGGGAGTGATCTCATTGTCTTTTTCACCAATTTAGCCTCTTTGTAGACTTTAGCAAGTTGATACGCCATATTGAAGATGTCCCTAAGTTTTCCGTTGAATATAGCAATAGTGTCATCTTCTTCCATCTTGAGTTCCTGAAACTTAGTAGTTAACATCTGTAGTTTAGATTCTCGAACTCGACTAGTTCCTTCATGAACAGTTTGCAGAATATCCCATGCTTTATTGGCTTATTGACATGTAGAGAAGAGTTTGAACTGGTTTTCATTAACAACAATGAAGATAGCATTTAGTGCTTTTGAATTCGCCAGAGATGCCTTGAGGTCACCAGGAGTCCAAGTAGATTTGCCTTTGAGTTTATGCTCCCTTTGACTTGACTCTCATTCTTTCGCATTAGAGCTTGTATCAACATCTTCAGTAGGGTGATTCCATTCATTTTCAACACAGTAGCACTCAAGTTCATCAAGTGAGTTGATGAAAACTCTCATGTATGTCTTCCAATAATTGTAGTTGTTGCCTTCCAGCAGAGGTGGCCGAGACACTAAAGCTCCTTCTTTGGTTGCCATGGTAAAATCGGATCACACTCCACAACCAAGGGAAAAAAATAAGTGACCAAGCTCTGATACCAAATAAAATTTGGTTTTACCAAATTCTCTTAATTATTACTAGTGTGTTCTAACATAACATATCTAACCAAGTATGCAATAAAGTAAAACATTAAAGACACAACACTTGGTTATGCAGTTAGGTGAAATCCACCTACATCTGCGGGGTCTGGCCCAGGTCAGAATGAATCCACTAATCAGAAAGATACAGTACAAAGTACACCATACAAAATACTTATCTTTACTAATCAAACGTGTGAATTCTGCTAGCTTCCCTAGCTACCAATTCGCCTTGATTAGACTTCTTCTTACCTCGAAACTCGTCGACACTGGATCTCCTCCTCCCGAGGAATTAAGGCATATGATTCTGAACTTTGAACAGTAGGTCACGTATGTTGGAACATAGAATTCTGCATCTTTACAATTCTCTCGAAAGAATGAAAATCTGCACACATGTTTTCTCTGTTAAATTCATGTATTGAATACAGCCATGGTGTCCCCTTTTAAAGCTATGAGCTGATCAGAACTCTCCATGATTATCTCCATAATATTCCTATTTCTTATCTGTTTCTTGAAACATATCCAAATCTCATAAATAAAGGGATTTTCCTTATCACAATATCTCTCATATATTCGATAATCTCAATACCATATTTGTAAGGATTTTCCAAAAATCAACTATGCTTCTTCGAATGCCTATCATATAGCAGAATATTCAGATTTTTATAAATCACAAATACCATAATATTCAGTCCTTTTTCTCGTAAGATTTGCTTGGCGTATTTACAGCTCATCAGCATGTTCCAACATAGAAAGTTTTTTGCTTCCAAATAAGTTCACAAATTGTCAATTAAAATATTCAATGAATACCACTTGACTTTACCGTATAAAATTTTAATATTATATTTAAAAATTATAACAAATAATAATATGTATTTGAATGTAAAAATATAAATAATAAAATTTTAATTTTAATTTTAATTATTAAATATTAAATATTAAATATTCAAATTTAGTAATATGATTTAACAAATAGAGCATTTAAAATAAAAAATACTTGCATTATCCATACATTAATGAACAGACTGCCTGTGAGGTAACTAGCTTTCAAATTTAGCCGAAATAGAGGATGGTGGAGGTAGGCCCGTCAAATATGTTAATTGGATAAACACATTATCCAAACCCAATGGATCATTATCCAATGGGTCATTATCCAATTAACCCGTTTATTAAATGGGTCATAAATGGGTTGGGTCATTAAATGGATAACCCATTGGATAACCCAAGAGACATTCATATGACCCAATGGGTTAAAATATATTATCCAATAAGTCATTATCCAATCAATCATTATATAATTAACCCAATAAAGTTATCATTAAACATTTTCTATCGATTTGGGTTACAAGTTGTCATTATCCATTGAGATCAGGTATTAAATGCTCATTATTTTTTAGGATTTGGGATGAGAATAATTATGTTAATGGGAAATTTTGATCTCAATGGGTTCCATATTATGTTAACTCAATAGGAACATAACAAATACCCAATAAATATCCAAAATTACCAATTAAATGCATGTGTAATATTTAGCATAAATATTCACTATAATTTACAAATTATACAAATTATAATTCACAAATTATTCGAGTTCAATCTCGTACAATATTCGAGTTCGTACAGTATTCGAGCTCATACAGTATTCGAATTCAATCTCGTACAGTATTCGAGTTCGTACAAAATTCGCACTCAATCTCGTACATCATTTGAGTTCGTACAATATTCGAGGTCAATCTCGTACAGTATTCGAGCTCAATCTCGTACAGTATTCGAGCTCAATCTCGTACAGTATTTGAGCTTAATCTCGTACAGTATTCGAGTTCATACAATATTCGAGTTCAATCTCGTATAGTATTCGAGTTCGTACAATATTCGAGCTCAATCTCATACAATATTCGAGTTCGTACAATATTCGAGCTCAATCTCGTACAACATTCGAGTTCGTACAATATTCGAGCTCAACCTCGTACAGTATTCGAGTTCGTACAATATTCGAGTTCGTACAATATTCGAGTTCAATTTCGTACAGTATTCAAGCTCAATCTTGTACAGTATTCGAGTTCGTACAATATTCAAGTTCAATCTCGTACAATATTCGAGTTCGTACAATATTCGAGCTCAATCTCGTACAGTATTCAAGTTCGTACAGTATTCAAATTCAATCTCGTACAGTATTTGAGTTCGTACAGTATTTGAGTTCAATCTCGTACATTATTCGAGTTTGTACAGTATTCGAGCTCAATCTCGTACAGTATTCGAGTTCGTACAGTATTTGAGCTAGAGCTCGATCCCAAGTAATATTGTTCATTAGTTTTGTCGAGTTTACAAAACCAACATATTATATACTATATATTTTTATTAAATATAATATAATATAATGTACATAATATGATATTACATAATATAATATTATGAACTCGAATATGAACAAAATGCAAACCGATTGATGAACAAAACGCAGCTCGATTGATGAACAAAACGCGGACTGATGAAACAAAATGCAGACTGGGAAGTGAGAACTGAGAAAGAACACGGACTTGATGAGTAATTCACGTTTCACCCAAATAAATGACATATACCCAATGGGTCATCTAGTTCGACCAAATGGATAATTAGTATAGACCCAATGGATAATTAGTATAGACCCAATAGATAATTCAGTATATACTTAATGGATAATTAGTATTTTCAACCATTTAAACTTTAAATGGATAAGTCACGTAATATTTTACTTGGAGTGAAAAATTACTATTAACTCTAATCATTTTTTGATATAGGCTGAATTGTGTACATAACTACAAAAGAGAAAATATTTATTCGAGTGGCTAAATGTAGGGATTTCATTTATTATTTTCTTATGTTCAATAAAAGAAAATATTTTTAAAAATCTTCATATTTCATGGAGGAGATTTTTCAAATTTAGTAAAAGTTTCTTAAATACTACTTCTACTTCTTTCGTCAAGATCTTTTTCAATTTTTAATTGGTTCAAATTAAAATTGATTAAGACATGAACCGAAATCGATAAATATGATGAATCGAGAATTTGATCATTTATAAAATAATTATATGTGTTAGGGAAATATTAAATCATTCGTAATCAAACTTGTGAAAATTTTATTATCTTATGATATGAAATTATCCACGGATCACCCGTTACCCAACCCAACTCGACCCACCCAAAATTATCCAACGGATAATTCATTATGCAACCCAACTAAATCCAATAACTGCAATCCAATGGGTCATTATCCAATAAGTCTTATCAAATAAGTGAAAATAGTATATGGGTAACGATTATCCAATAGGTCACCCGACCCATTTGACAGCCCTAGGTGGAGGCCACGGTGGGGCTTGATAACAAAATATTCCAAAGCATATGTCAATCAATAAGGTTATGTGAATTTGGTAGACATTACATGGAAATTTCATTGAAAATCATGAGTAAATCTCCTTCTTTTCCTTTAGTCAAAACAGATATCATATCTTAATCCTTCCCATTTCCAAGAACATCATTATGTTTGATATCTGGGCTCAAAACAAGACTGCAAACATGATGAAGCTGAAGAAAGTTCAAAGCTTCAAGGGTAACGTGAGGGGAAAAGAACAGGTTAATGATGGCAAAATTGTAATAGAAAGGATGAAGAAGGGGTTTGTTTTGGATATTACTGCTAGTACTTCTGGGAGTAGTATCTCGAGGTTGGTGGGTCCCCCACATGTCCTCTGTTAGGACATGCATTATGTTCCTGGTCCTTAGCGTACATGTAAGAAACCCCTATTCTCATTTCATCTCCCTTCATTTGGACCTTTCATGAATTGTCAGAAAACGCTTCTGGGCTGATCTGATCTATAACATTTAATAAGAACCCATTAATTCTGTACCATAAAGTTTCGATTTTGATATTGTTTTTTTCTTACTCCTGCAATAAAAACAGAGTTTGAGTAACGTGGATAACCATTTCTAGACTTGTACTTTACTATAAATAATAATAGCACAACTCTTCAGGTCGGTGCTCTTTTCATTCTTGGGAACGAGAACCAAATTGAAGTGCGAAAAGGGAAGGAATTTCATTCCAAGTTTGGAGAAGTTAAGGTTTGCAGAGGAAAGATGGGGGAAACGGATAATCACAATCACAACCACAACCACAACCACAACCATAACCACCAGCCTCCGCCGCCTCCGCCTTCCGGGATGGCGCTGCCTCTTGGTGGTGCAAGAGGGCCTGTGTATCCTCCGGCGGAGCAGCTTCTTCAGCTTCACTACTGCATCCATTCCAACCCCTCTTGGCGTGAGTTTTTTTTTTTTTTTGCAGTTCTTGCAATCCTTATCTTGTCAGAAGTGATTGCTACTTGCATTTGTTTATCGTTTGTTGAAAAGGGTAATCAAAATTAGGGGTAAAGGTGCAGCCTTTATGTTTGCATGTAATTCTTTTTGTTCCTTTTATTTTTTTTGTAGTTGGCCCTTTTTGCTTTGAGGGATTGGGGTTTGGATTGGGATTGCTGTTTGTTTCTTTGATTATAGCCTTTGGTTCACATGTTTTTTTAACCTTTTGAGTTAATAATTGCAATTGAGAATTTCTCCTTCCTCCTCCTTGTGATAGGTTCTAAATATGTCATGTTCTTGACTCAAGAGTTTTGCAATTAGGGCTGATAGATATTATGGGTTTTTTTTAACACTTTGGTGTTCTATGTTCATGTCCTGTAGCCCAAACTGTGCTGTTGGCTTTTCAGCACTACATTGTCATGCTTGGAAGTGCAGTTTTGATTGCGAGTACGCTTGTTCCGGTAATGGGTGGAAGCAATGTAAGTTTTCTCACCATCTTTGTAAAAGCTGCAATAAGGTTCTTTTCTTGTCCTGATTGGAGCAATCAATTGTTTTGAGCAGGGTGACAAAGCCAGGGTTATTCAGTCGATGCTTTTCATGTCTGGGATAAATACGCTTCTGCAAACTCTGCTTGGTACGAGGCTTCCTACTGTGTTTGGTCCATCTTTTGCCTTCACGATTTCTGTACTGTTCACTATCAATGATTTCAACGACAGTGGCTTCGAGAATGATCATGAGGTATGCTATTTTGTTGCACTTTGAGTCTTTCCTATGTTTCGTATGAGTTCAGTTGTTGGATACAGCATACTAGGAAGATTCTGGTCTAGAAGAATCTGCCTCTCGCCTTGCTATTTTGCTCATGATTTCTTAGGATTGGTAGTATCTTTTACAAGATTTTATTCCTATCTTAAACTGTGGATTTAATTTTTGTTCTTTAATAGGTTCGCGAAGCTTTTCCTCTGTTTAGAAATCACTGACGTTCATTCATTATTTTTCTAACTATGGATACTTGTAGAGATTCACCCACTCAATGAGGACGATTCAAGGATCATTAATTGTGTCGGCATTTCTGAATATTATAACTGGATACGGCAGGGCATGGGGAAATCTTACAAGGTAAATAAAAGCAGACTTCTGTGTCATGCTATTCTTGCCTTTCTTGATTGCTCGGCTGAAAACTAATACATTCTGCTACCGTGTGAGTAGGTATTTCAGCCCTGTCGTTCTGGTACCTGTAGTCTGCGTCGTTGGTTTGGGTTTGTTTGTCAGGGGTTTCCCACTGGTACGTTTCTCCCTTACAGTTTCATGCTAGTTTCACTTCAAGATGTCAAGATGGATTTTGTCCTTATTTATTTCTGTTTTCCTTAAAGCTCGGCAATTGTGTGGAGATTGGACTGCCCACGTTGATTTTGCTCGTCATCAGCCAACAAGTACGTCTGTTGTATTATATATTACGCATTGTCATGAGCTATCAAGATCTCTAATTTTCTCTGTTGTTTATCAGTACCTGCAACGAATCCATCCGGTCACCCGTCCCATACTTGAGAGGTTTGCCTTGCTCTTATGCGTCGGGTTTGTCTGGGCTTTTGCTGCCATTCTTACTGTTGCGGGTGCTTACAACAATGTCGGGCCCCGCACAAAGATTAGTTGCCGTACAGACTCTTCTCATTTGATGCAATCTGCTCCATGGTATGCTGTGAAATGCAAGATTTTTCTCTTCCTGTCCGAGTTTCCTAGTATTTGATTATGGCGTATTTTCTACTCAGGGCCAAGATTCCTATTCCCTTCCAGTGGGGGACTCCGATATTCAGAGCAAGCCATGTTTTTGGAATGATCGGGGCTTCTCTAGTTTCATCAGCCGAGGTATTTATATTTTATCAAAGCATTCATCTAAGGTCGTCTTTTTTTTTTTTGGTCTTCTAGGCTGAAGTTGGATTTGGTAGTGCAGTCAACTGCAGCATTTTATGCAGCTGCCAGACTTTCGGGAGCTACAATCCCTCCTGCACATGTCGTGAGCCGAAGCATTGGTTTGCAGGTCAGTTATTTTAGTAACTAATGTAACTAACGATCTCTCTGTACTCTTTGTTGGAGTTGATTATTCTTTGAAAGGTTTGAAATCTGGCAAGCTAAATGGCACCCGTTATATGTTTTACTGCTCCATTCAGGGCATTGGTCAACTTCTTGACGGCATTTTTGGTTCTTTGGTCGGTTCTACTGCATCTATGTAAGATATCTTCTCTATCATCTTTTAAGCAAATTCCATATTTTGTCACTATACTTTTGGTTTGTCCGGCTTTAGATTGCTCAACTGAATTTGTACGTATTTTGTTAACTTACCTATAGAGGTGCCATATTATCATTTCAGCCGTTACTGAAATAAATGAAGTTTAATCTTGAGCTATCTTTCTAATCTTGTTCCTTTCAGTTACCATACTTTTTAATAGACGTATGCATCATCCATCCCCTTTTCTTGCACGAAAGTGGTTTTTTCTCCACCTTTCAACTGGGATGATCCTTTTATTGGCTTAAATGCAGAGAAAATATCGGTCTTCTTGGGATTACTCGTGTTGGGAGCAGAAGAGTTGTTGAAGTATCAACCGCATTTATGATATTCTTCTCAATATTTGGTTAGACTTATCCTATGAATCTCTGTTTATCATTCTTTGAGGCTATTGTGGAGCTTGACAATCAGGTTGCTATTGCAGGAAAGTTTGGGGCCTTTTTTGCATCAATTCCTCTGCCAATTTTCGCCGGTCTATATTGCGTGCTGTATGCCGTTGTTGGTAAGTAACTATGTAACCTCTTCCATTTGATCATGGACAAGGTCGTACGAGGTTTTATAACTGAACTGATTTTCCAACAGCTGCCACGGGTGTATCCTTCCTTCAATTCGCGAACCCGAACTCCATGCGCAACATTTACGTTTTAGGCATCTCGTTGTTCCTCGGGATATCAATACCACAGTACTTCGTGATGAACACTGATGCCTCCGGCCACGGACCTCTGGGAACCCCGGCTGGATGGGTAATAGTCGATAATCTGTTATTTTTGCCCTTCATTTTGCAACATTATTCCTTTTCATTGTAACATTACTCCTTGTTGCATGCAGTTCAATAACATAGTGAATACCATATTTTCTTCGCCACCTACGGTGGCAATAACTGTTGGGACACTCCTCGATAACACCCTGGAGAGGCACTCGCACGAGGAACGCGGTATACCGTGGGTTAGACCATTCCAGAAGCGCAACGGGGATAGCAGAAACGAGGAGTTCTACAGCTATCCTCTCCGGATAAACGAGTACATCCCAACAAGGTTTCTGTGAAAAATAATGGTTTGTACATTAGCCCTTTGTTTGTTACTACATACACTTTTGTTTTAAGTATTTAGGTTGATGTGAAAGCAGATTGAGATAGCAGTCAGTGGTTAAACAATGTTTGGCATGTTTGGACCACATTAATTTTCCCAAGTCAAAACATGCTCTAGCTCCTCATATTTGACCAGGGTGTTAATTAAATATAGCCCATCAAGTTCTTGTTTTTATTGCTCCGTTCATGCATCCATACTGTTGACAATGATATCTACATTCTTGTAGGGGAAAAAATCTTGATTTATTTTATATTTTATTCCATTTGGCTTTCTTAGCAGCCTCTTGGATGTGGATTGGGATTAGGATAATGATAGTTGAGTTATTGTTTTGGATCCTATCATAGCTCATCAAGAATCCTTTGGTTCAGCCACTATGAAGCCCCAACTGGGCTCTAAAATGAGCTATAGTACTACCTTAAAAGATAAGGCTGTCACACTTTATAATTTAGTCTCTTTTGATAAGTGCGACTGGGAGTACAGTTACTAGAAGTTGTGGTTGTACTCTCTGCTTTTGTAGTTATACCTGTAGGATATTCCACGTCACTATTCTATCTCAATGCTGTACCATTACATTTACCACTTGTGTGAATTGATAGGAATTGGCAAAGACTATTTTATTGAGTGTTTACCTAGGGGTCCACACGGTTTTGTTTTCCCTATCTTTCCGAGCTCATTCGATGAATTCTTCCCATAAGTGTCAAAAGTCCCATTTGCCTCAAAGATGGGGACAAATCCAATTTCAACCACTCGAGAATTATTGTAGCTTTTAATGATCATATTCTCACGACCCATAAAGTGATTATGTGTTAACCGGTGGCTTTCATTTCTATCTTATCTATAGGGAAGTTGTAATGAAATATACTCCAGAATACATGATCGAGAACAACATTAACATGCATTAATGCAGCTTACTGCATAGTAGATTCCTAAACAACTATTTACACTGTCCTACAATGCGGCGATCATTCAGATAGAAAGTCAAGATTGAAGCATTCCTCTGCAACCTGAACACAGAGACCTGGGACAAGGCTCTCCAAGTCCTTCCACAACCACGATACCTCCTCGTCGCAGATCACGCGCTGCAAAGATTGCAGTGTGTGAATTGACGCTGGCAGGTTTCTGATCAGCGGGCATTCTCTCATATCAATCTTGACCAAACTCGTGCAGTTACCGATATCTTCAGGGAGGCATCCCAGGTTGACACATTGGGAAATATCAATGTACTCCAACCACTTAAGATTACCAATTCCATGAGGTAGCATTTTAATGTTTGGACAAGCATAGATCCGTAAAATCTCCAAACTAGCTAACATTCCCAAATCTCTTGGGAGTTCTTGGATCGTATCGCAGTTTGTAATGCTAAGGATCCTCAGGGATTTCATTCTGGATAGGGATTCAGGCAAGGTAGAGAAATTGATGCAGTGATCCATTGTGAGCTCCAAGAGTCTTGGAAACAAGAATGGCATGTCTATGGCTGAGTGATCCAGGTTGTGGTTGATGTCAGAAAGAACTACCGATAGTTTCTGCAGATTCTTTAAGGAAATCTTCGCGTCGCGAAAGCAAGGAAACTCAACCTTTTCCATCCAGAGGCTTCTCAGGCTGTTCAAACTTCCAAAAACTGACAGATTGTGTAAGGTTGCATTGGATGCTGCATAGTTGATGAGTACAAGAGCTCGAAGCCTTGGCATTTTTGCGATAAATGGAGGCAGGAAGAACTCCGTTGAAGAGAAATTCAATACGAGCACTTCTGCTTTCGGGAATTCCATCTCGAACCAGTCCATCTCTTCCATTTCACCTGAATCATTGGACAAGAACATCAGCAAATGGACTTAACGTCATTCTACATTAGACAAACAAAAAATGTATATATATACCTGTATAGACTGAGACTATCTGCGCATTGAACGGGTTTTCTGAGTTTCTTTCCCACTCTTTCGGGAGCCTTTCTTCCCTCCTCGGCATCACCAGACGCCTCCTTTTGTTAATCTCCTCAACATTGCTCAGATGGATAGCTAGATCCCTCAGGACATCATGTTGAGACACAGATATTTCATAGTAGGTGCTGTAATTGTCTCCTGATCTGAAACATCAACACCAATCAGTTCCCTATCCAGAAACATAGAAGCATACTATTACACGAATAGATTCACGTACCGAGCATCCTTAACAATAGTCAGGAGATTCTTGTTCGAAAGCTCAACCAAAATCGCAAAAGCCTCTTTGGCGTCGATGTCATGAAGCTCTACCCACATGTTGATGAGAATGTCGAGGGGTATCTTCTTGTCCTCAGGAAATGATCCCAGATCCAAGAAACACTGTCTCACTGTCTCTTGCAAGCAATCAATACTCATCTTCATCCTCTTCAACAACTGAACTTCATGGGATTCACAAATTGGTTGGCTTCTTGTTAGCCTGTTTTTAGCACTTGTCCAATACATTTCAGACTGGTCTCTTAAAGAAGCTCCAATCACCTTAAGAGCCAAAGGGAGTCCTCTACATTCATCCACAACCTAAGAGATTCAAAATACTCAAATCAGTTCGACAGAATTCGCAAGAACATCACAAAGAAGGCTAATAAATCATCAAAAATCCATACCTGTTTGACCAGATTCTTGTTGATTCCCGGAGGGATCGAGTTCTGTCCAAACGCGTGGTGGCAGAACAGACGCATGGCTTCATCTTCCCTCAACAGCTCCAACTCATAAGAACAGTTGATCACGGATGAAGGGAATTTAAACCGCGAAACCACGAGGATCTTGCAACCGGGAACTCTGAATATTAATCGTTCGAGAACTGACAGCTCCCAAACATCATCAAGAACAATCAGCGTTTGCAGTTCCATGTCAGGCCCAAACCTCGGACTCACAGCTCCAGAACCTTCAATAATTTCCACGATTTGCGATCTCAGTTGATCCACATTAGGAGACTGAGATACAGTGAAAAAGAACACTCTATCTCCAAAGTAACCTGGAAATACAAAACATCATCAATTCCCACGAAAAAACAATAACTTCACATATTACTTCAGACATCTAATGAACTTTGTCCATAGTTTACATACACAATTAGGCTATATTCTCCCGATCATACTGAAAGAGAGTAATAACATGACTAAACTAAACTAAATTTCATCGAATCAGATTTCTATTGAACGAACAGAACTGAAGTGCAGATGAACTCAAACTCAAACAAAACGCTAAACATACTACTCGAGTTAAACTCGAATAGAATTCGAAGATGATTTAGTACTAAAAAAAACTTAAACTTACTTTTAACTTCTTCATCCCGGCAAATCTCCCTCGCTAACGTTGTCTTTCCGCTTCCGCCGATGCCGGAAACGCCAATCACACCCTTACCCTCCTTCCCCGCCATCACCATCTCCTTAACCTTCCTTTTCGCGAGCTCCATTCCGCCGCCAAAACTCACCTCCCCACCTTCCTCCGCCGCCACAGCCGCCATATCCATCTCCTCCTCCGCCCTCTGCAGCGCCTCCCCCACCACCCCAATCTTCATCGACCCGAGGCTCTGCTCCAGCCGCCGGGCAGACCCCTCAATCCGATCAAAACGCTCCACCATATCGAACCGCATGTGGTGAACATCCGCGAGAACGTGGGCCTGCATCGGCCCGTTGACGAACATGGAGATGGTCTTCTCGAGCTTCTCCATTTTGCGCGCGAGTTGCAGGTTCTTGTACACGTTCCATCGCGGCGACTTGAGGACCTTTTCCGCGAGCTCGAGGCCGTACCTTAGCTTCTCAGAGAGGAGGTCGAGCTGGCGCTGGCGCTGGTGGGGGAGCTCGATGCCGGAGTACTTGATTTCTTGGATGATGGGGTGGAGCTCTTGGATGGAGTGGATGAGTTCTTGGGCGCTGACTCGGCAGAGAGTGGATTTCTTGCAGATGGTGAAGAGCTGTTTGAGAAGCTCGGTGGCTATCTCGCCGGCGAAGAAGTCCGTCACGGCCATTTTGGCCACCGTAAGTGGTGGTGGGATGTGTGGAGATATAAAACTGGAGGAAGTTTTAAATAAGGAGGGAGACTCAAAAAGGATGTGGGCCCACGTGCAAACGTCGGATTCTGGGGGGTTAGTTTATTTACATTTCAACCCCCAGTCTAGTTTAATTTTTCAATTACCCTCGTTTCTAAGTATTATCCCTATTCTAAATGACATAAGTTTTTTTAAAAGTGAAATGAGTGATATAGGTTAAATTGAGAAAATAAAAAATAATTTTAGTTGATGAAAATAATCTAAAATTTACTAAAAGAAGAAGGTAACAATAAAAAGATCATTCCAAAAAAGAAATGACACCAATTGAACAACCGGAAGGAATATGATTTTTGAGGGGGGGAAATTGTACTGTGAATGAATAAAACGAGGAAAAAAATTGTACTATGAATGAATAAAACGTGGAGTATATAAGTGTATGTAACCTTTTGTTTTTATAGTACAATATATATATATATATATATATATATATATATATATATAATATTAATTGCTTTTAATTATATGACTTTCAAAATTAATAATCATATATTTCCTCCGTTCTCTGTATATAAAACTATAGGTTTGATGTTTAGATTTAGATGGTGAAAATAAATACTATATGAAATTGAATTTCGAAAGTAAAAGGTAGAATGAGGGATAAAATTAAAGGAATATTATCAAAAATAAAATTATTTTAATACTTCCTCCGTTTTTTTTTATTGGCACCTCTCTTTTGGTGTTAGAATTGAGGAGATGCTAAATGAGTGGATGAAATTGAATTGAAAGAAGAGAAAGTAAAATGAGTGGATGTAAAAACCTTAAACTTGCCCAAAATAGTAAGTGTCAATTAAAAAAAAACACCACTTTTAGTAAGTGTGCCAATGAAAAAAAACGGAGGGAGTATAAAAGAAACAATTCTAAAAAAATGTATATACGTCGGTGGAGGAACAGAGGGAGTAAATTAATTTAAATAAGATAATTTATGTTGGCACAATTCACATTTATAGTGCTACAATATTACATGAAAGAAAGATAAATTTCAAAATATAATTTTTATAAAATGCAGGGAGTGCATTTTATAATTATCAAATTTTGAGGGGTAAATGTGAATGAGAAAGTATTAGGAAAGATGACATTTCCATAAGTTTATGGACAGTTAACAGAGAATAAGATCCGGAGCAAGGACCCCAAGAGTTTGGAAGATATATTAAGAAAAGGTTTACATTAAATGTTGTAGTTTTTTTATAAAATTTAAAATTGTATTTTATAAGTTAAAAAAAGTAATAATATGTATTTGAAGGTGAAAATATAAAAATAGAGAAAGCTTATGGAAATAAATAGTCAAAAGGGGTTTTTACTTTAAATGATGTAATTTTTTCATAAATTTAAATATTGTATTTTATAAGTTAAAACAAGTACTAATAATATGTATTTGAAGGTGAAAAAAATATGATATAAAAAATATTTTTAAAAATTCTAAATTGTGTATGTAATTTAACAAATGTAGTGTATAAAGTAAAAAATAAGTGGTTTATCCATAAGCTTATGGACAGACCACCTGTCAGAAGGCCCACTCATAAAAATATATGATATAATCTTTTTTAAAAAATGTTTAAAACTTTGTATTTATTTAACAAATGCAATGTATAAGGCAAAAAATAAGTGACATGTCCATAAACTTATGGACATGTCGTCTGTCAGGAAACCCACTCAAGGTGAATTTATCTATTCCCTCTGTTTCATTGCATGTGGCACACTTTCCTTTTTTTAGTTGTTTTTGTGAATTTGTCACCTTTCTTTTTTTTGGTAAGATTCCTCCATTTTCATCCACTCATTCTATATTTTTTTTCTAAATTCAATTGCATCCACTCATTTCATTCACCTATATCTAAGCACCTAACGCTAGTGTTCCACATCCATGAAACAAAGGTATTACTCATGTGAATTTCAATAATTGTGTAAAGATAATATCTCAGAAAATGCAGCATTTTCATAAACCTGTGGACAATTCACAGTGATTTTTACACTAAATATTATGTTTTTTAAATAAAATTTAAATATTATATTTTAAAAGTTAACAAGTAATAATATGTATTTAAATGTGAAAATATAAAAATATATAATATAAAATTATTTTTAAAATTTCTATACTTAGTGTATAATTTAACAAATGCTACATAAGATCAAAAATATATTATATATTTATAAATTTATAGATATGCTACCTATCCGCACACCTACACTAAATATATGTATGACTCTTGTAGTGATGGCACTGTAATGCTTGACTACAAATTTACTCCGTCTGTTTTTGACAGTATAAAAAGTGGCGCAATGTAATGCTTGACTACAAATTTACTCCGTATGTTTTTGACAATATAAAACGTGGCGCAATGATGACGTATATTGAGGAGTTTTTGTGGGGGTTTTCTTTCATAAACATTTTCGTTGGGAAATAGTACGTCCGTTCCGGTCAAAGATTTCTATTACCGTTTTTGCTTGAGCATTTAAGTATATTGTGTGGTGTTTGTAGGTGGAGAATAATGAGTTAGTCAAATTTTAGTCATAAATTTAATTTTAAATAAGGAAATTGTTAAAATAGTAACATTTAATTGGGACAGTCGAAAATAGAAAGTATGAAACTTTAAATGAGACAGATGGAGTATATTTTAAGCCAAACGATTTTTGTGGCTATTAAACGGGTCAAGATCTTCTGTTACACTTTTGTGTATCACTGTGTGTTACACCAATAAGATTTGGCCATGTGTACCTCCTAAATTAGTTAAAATTAGTTTAATAATTTTTATCTTAGTATAATTTTTTAGGAGAGACACATGGCAGAATTCTATTAGTGTATCACACAGTGGTACACAAACGTGTAACAGAGGATCCGAATCCCTATTAAACTATCTCAATTTTGAACAAAACATAGCAAAAGTAAAACCCTAAACCGCCACACCTTCTTGCTTCTTCTCTGAAGTTCTCTTCTCCGAACTTCTATTCCCATCTTCTCATCATAGGAAGATGGGGAAATAATAGTTATTTCAATTGATTTTCTTTTGATGATTTCGTTATTCAATAAGTGTGGATTTATTTTCACACATTACTATTATTTTTTGATCTGATAGATTAGATTGATGCGTTCATGATGATCATTCAATTTAATTATTCTTGTCGATGTGTTTTGTTCGAACTGGTTTTACGGATGGTGTATTCGTAATTTTGTTTACGTTTCTCTATCAGAAGTCCTGTTCCTGATCTGTGTTTTTCAAGGTGTTTGGACAATATAGATCGAGTTTTGGATCAAGATCAAGTGGTGTTACAGCTTTTATAGACCCTTGTTTGGCGAAGTGATATTGATGTTGATACGCTCCTCTTTGCCAAGTGGTCATGATTTTTGTGGAAAGCGAGTTAATATCCTCGAGTGTGATGTTACAATTTTTTTATTTGGATCTCTGATCTGTAATAGTAGAGACGATCAGTATGATTGATATGTGAATTGAATATCCTTGCAATAGATTGGTTATTGCTAGAGCCTGGTTAGGTTGGATGTCAATTCCACTTATTGTAATCGCTGTTAGGCATTTTTTCCAACATCTTGGAATTATTGATTTAAAAAAAAACTATCTCAATTGTTTTATCTTGGGCAATGGTTTTTTCTCGATCCTTTTTCGCCATCGAACTTTCAAGGTAGAAGGTCTCAGGGGCAGATGTGGGCGGGGTCTGAAGGGAGCTTTATCCCCCACCGAGATGATATTTACGGGGAATACGGGAGTAAATTTTTAAAAAAATATTTATCAGCCCCCTCTAACATAAAGAAAAAGGGGAACTTTTGTTTCTTTACATATCAACATCCGCCATACATATAATCTGCCTCTGCCCATGGAAGGGCTAAGACTTTTCCGTCAAGTCAATATGTTAAAACTCATCTACGATCCATCATGTGTCATTTGCGTGACAAAGTTATGGAAAAAAATGTCCTTTTATCTTATCGGTTTTTCTAACGAGTGCTTATGGGCACTCGTTAGCAACTTCAGATTTCATCTGAAGTTGTGTAAGTCAACCGGTTACGTAATCGAAAAAAACACACTTATTTACTCCATTATCGAAATCTACAGACAATCATTAACTGCGCCCCATCTGTTTTCCCTCCTTGCGTACGATTGCACTAATCTCCTTTCCCTCCAAAACTTTACATGCTTTCCCTCCATACTGTACGTGTTACCATTATTCCATTTTTATACATATTAATAATATTTTTTCATATTTTTAACATATTTATAATAATGGTTTTTATATAATATATTTTATTTTCAATCATTCCTTGTTATTTTTACTTTGTCATATTATTATAATATAATACATGTATCAATGTAATGTTTTATATTTTTTTGCCGATCAGGTTGACAACATGGAATTGTTTGATTTCAATTTACCATACGAAGGAGAAGAAAATATGGATGAAATATTTTTCGAACCTTTCATCGGTCAGTGTTTTTTAAGTGAAGAAGAGGCTTATCTGTTTTTCGAAAAGTATGCAAAACATCATGGATTTTCAATTCGAAAAGCTCGATTTGATAAGAGGAGTACGGGAGAAATCAAGAGGCGGGATTTCTTATGCCATCGTGCCGGACGACCACCGCCGAAGGTTTTCGATCCGTCAAAGCATCAAAGGAATCGCATCTCAACCAAATGTGAATGTAAAGCACATATGAGGATTACATTGAAAAGAAGTTTTGATATCTTTCCCGAAGAATGGCATGCTACTGAATATGTAGGAGAGCATAATCATGATTTGCTATCTCACGAGGAGGTACGTTTTCTTCCATCTTATCGTACCATGACGAAAGAAGATGAGGAACAAATACTTTTATTGAGGGATGGTGGGTTGAATGTGAAACAAATAATGCGCATTATGGAGTTGCAGAGGAATGTGAAATATGGATATCTCCCTTTTACCTCCAAAGATGTCCATAATTTCTTTAGTAAGATTCGAAGTAAGCACATGAAGAATGATGCCGCCGACCTTCTAGAGCGGTGTAAACTTGCAAAATCTGAAAACCATAACTTTCAATATTCCTTCACACGTGATGATGAAGGACGATTGGAGCATATATTTTGGTCACCGGCTCACTGTTTTGAATGGTATCAAAAATTTGGTGATGTTGTGGTTTTTGATACTTACAACATGCCATTTGGAATTTTTGTTGGAATTGATAATCATGGAAGAACAATTTTGTTTGGATGTGCTCTCCTTCGAAATGAGACTTGCAGTGCATTTTCTTGGTTAATGAGGGTAAATGATCTCGAGTGAATTTTTTTTGTATAGTATGTGTTTAAGTATTTTAATACAAATTATTATTTTTTGCAGACATTTGTGCATTTGATGAAGAGTTCACCAAAATCAATTCTAACAGATCAAGATCCATGGATGACTAGAGCTATTTCACAAGAAATGCCATCAACCCGACATGCATTTTGCATATGGCATATCACTTCCAAATTCAGTAGCTGGTTTACAGGAATTCTGCGCAATGAATATTTTAAATGGTGTTCTGATTTTTATGATCTATATAGGCTTGATGATCATGAGGAGTTTGAGCACAGATGGCCCGGAGTTGTCGCAAAATATAATATACAAACTAACAAACATGTGTTAGGTTTGTATGATATAAGACAACATTGGTTGCCTGCGTATCTTCGTGGATCTTTTTTTGGTGGGATGTCAACAACGGGACGATCAGAAAGTATCAATGCTTTTGTGAAACGGTTTACAAGTCCCAGTTTATGTTTGAGCCAACTCATGAAACAGGTAAGTAATGCATTATAAAATACTAACTTGATTTTTGTTATATTAAATTAATATTATATTTAGGGATTAATTATTGATACTAATAATATTAATATATGATGTTAGGTTGATCTTGCGATTGAAGATGTCACACAGAAACAATTGGAAGTTAAAATGCTAGACAAATATCGTGGATCTTCATTGCATACCTTTTCTCCAAGATATTTTAACTGCATATGTTTTTGAAATGTTTCAAGAGGAATTTGGAAGGGCTAATAATTATACGGTGCACCAAAAATTGGATGTTGAGTATAAGGTGAAATATTACAAGGAAGGTACATCTCGGGAGCACACAGTGTACTGGGATAAAGAAAATGGAGGTTGCTCGTGCAAGCATTTCGAATTTTGGGGAATTCTTTGTCGTCACATCTTAAGTGTTTTTCTACACAAAGATGTATTTACCATCCCTCCAACATATTTACCCATCAGGTGGTGTCAAAAAATTCCCGAACCAATCTCATCATCGTTTCAAGAAGGAATGCATAATGGTACGGAGGACGTTGGTACGTTTGAGATTGGATGCCCACCAAAATCGAAAACAAAAGGCCGGCCAAAAATGAAACGCCAAAGAAGTGGAAAAGAGTTGAATACCAAACAAGTGAAAACTTGTAGGTTGTGCAAGCAGGCGGGCCATTATTATACGACTTGTCCACAGAAAGTTGCTGAAGACACCAGCCAACCTCGAATGGAAGAGGCGAATGATACCATGGTAGAAAGTCTGAATCCAATATTTCATCTTAAATTTTAGAGATGGCAAATTTGCCAACTTTTTTTATTTGGTATGGTTGTTTGTTAAATTGCAGACATCTCAGATTATTAACCAACGTTGTGATTCATTTTGTTTTATTTTTTGCAAAGCATTTTAAATTGTAAAATTATATGTTAACTAGTATCACGTACAGTATGGAGGGAAAGCATGTAAAGTTTTGGAGGGAAAGGAGATTAGTGCAATCGTACGCAAGGAGGGAAAACAGATGGGGCGCAGTTAATGATTGTCTGTAGATTTCGATAATGGAGTAAATGAGTGTTTTTTTCGATTACGTAACCGGTTGACTTACACAACTTCAGATGGAATCTGAAGTTGCTAACGAGTGCCCATGGGCACTCGTTAGAAAAACCGTTATCTTATTACCTTCGTGAACTATGCCCACTGAATTATTTCAACCATTTCATTTTGGCCACTTAATTTGTTTCAATCGCTTTTGACCATGAAATTTGTTACTGAGGAAATTCAACCCCCGTCACTTATATAAGTAAATTAAATTAGTTAATTTCCGTCCAAATTCAATTTAAGAGACGTTTATAACAATATTTTCGTCTTTCTTTGACAGATTAAATTAATGTATCAAATGATTATCACATCATTTCCGCCCAAGGATTCTACTATGATCGGCAACATCATCACACCATCATCTTAGCCCAAAGGAGAAGGTTGCGACAATGACGAAAACTCCGCCTCTAAAATTTCAGTGTTGCCGCACAACCCGTCATTTGATGGATCCTTTTTGTACTAAATCATTTGCTTGTTGTTCATATCATATATCATTGAACTTTATTTCTATTGTTTTGTTAGATAATGATTTTTATGTTCAATCCCTTACATTATTTGGTCTGATATTTATTTTTCTATGTTGATTGTATTTATCGAGCTTCAATCGTGGTCATCTCATCCTCCCTTCCACACACGATGGTCGGGTAATGTCGTTGGACACAGTGGAATCCATGTGTGTTAGCAAGGTGATAACTTCTTAATGGACATATTTAATATGTCAAAAAAGGCTAAAATATACTCGTAAATATCCCTTGAATAGCACTTGAATAGAAATGACTAGTTAATTTAACAAACATAAATAAGGGAATGGGTTGACTTGCCTTTTAAACTAGTTTGAACGACAAAAGTGATAGGAAAAAATTGAGTGATCAAATAAAAACAATAAAAAAAATAGTTCATTGGCCTTGGTTTATGAAGGCAAAATGATTTAAACATTTTTTACCCCTGACGTTATCACGCAAATGACATGTGATGAGACAAAGATGAGTTTTTAAGGATTGACTTGTTAGAATGATCTTGATTCTTTTGTTTCGATGGTTCGATGTCCAAGTGATCGAAAAAAATTAGTAGTCAAAATGGAACAACCAAAATGGCTTGATGACCACATAAATCATTTGTCCTATATTTTATTAAGACAAAATGATAAAAGAAAATGTGCACCTATGCTTCTATTTATAGGTGCAAGTACTCGTATTAATAATAATGTGATAAAAGTAGATAAATGTGCATATATGCCCCTCAGTTATTTGTTTTGTGCACATATACCCTTAATTTTTTAAAAGGGCATTTGTGCCCCTGTTGTCATATTAAAAATTGGTCAATTTTGATCATTTCCGGACTCAAAGAAAATGATCGCATGCCCCTAAAGAATAAAACCAAAAATTAGAAACCAATTTCAGATTTCACCCCATACCTTGAATATGTTTGAGTAATCCAACACGAACTAGGGAAATCCACCCGAATTTGGGTCTGAAACAGGAACTAAATCTCGCTCCGTCAAGTCATGTATGAAGAGATTCGAATCCCAATCCAGATCACACTGTTTTTGGACTCAAAATTTTGACACAACATTTTTAATTGATGTTGATGAAAGGCGGGCCCACTTCAATGGAGGGTAAAATAGTCCTCAGTTTCTTCAAAAATGAAGTGAAGGTTATTTTGATAATTTCAATATTGGTCAATGCTGGAAAACAAAAGGTCAATGCCAGATTATTGAGGAATATATGTACACTAACCAAGTAGCTGGGGGAGAGATGAATGCCTTTTACCCTAAAAAGTAATACTGAAATCTTCATATACTGTACTAACAATGGATTTCCGTGAAACAATTACTCCCTCCGTCCTAATTCAAATTGTCCACTTACTATTTGACATTATTCTCTATTAAATTTTGACCACATATATAAATAGATATATAAGTAATAATATTATCGTATGTAATATTATTGAATTCATCAAAAAAAGTAATTTTTTGTTTACTAATAATGTACATAATTAAATATATCAACAGCGAAGCATATTTCTTGAATATCGTAAAAAATATTTTATGCAATTCAAGGTGGGACGTAGCTAAACGCAACAGATTTGAAGAATTTCGGCACTATCAAATTCAATGTATTTGAAGAAGTGCATCTTATAATAAATCAAGTGGAGTGTAGCATTTATGAAAGTCGTTATTGATCCAACATACGAGTAGTATATTTTCATGTTTTGTCTTTGATCGCATACCATTTATTTACTAATTGCTATTTGACAGAACCGAATATAACGTGACATAAGTTTCTAGACTTATTGGTAATTGTTTGCATGCTAAATAAAGGTTGGAAAGAAAAAATTCCCCCAAAAGTTGTTGATTTAAGTTTGACGATTCAAACAAGAATATGCTGGGTACCTTTCGTAAATGAGCCGACCATAGAAATTAACATCCCTACGGCTCTAACTCAAACGTAGCAAGAATTTGTATCCACATTTGGTTCACCTTTGTCCCGTTAAATGGGCGCAGGATGCAGAAAGTAGAAGCAAGTCTTTCAAATTTTCCTTATTCTCGAACACTCAGTTAAAAATGTCTACTCATTACGGTAGGACAGGGTAATTACACCGGTAATTCAGGATTCCATATCCATCCTTATGTATATGGGTGTAAAAATATAATAAATTTGCACCGATAAAATGGATCGGTGTAGAGCCATATTTGCACCGGCATCTTAGGCAGGTGTAAAATGGTGTGATCACAAAATATCTGCATCAGTATTATTTGGAACACCGGTGTAGATATTTTGAAACCGGTATTTAACCTATGAACCGATGCAAAACTGTGATTTGTACCCCGGTATTAAATATGACACCGATCTTTCTTTTGTAGCTGGAATATATTTTTTCTGCACCGGAATAGATCGCACCGGTATTTTTTACACCGGTATTACTGTACTTTATGCACCTGTATTATTGAAATAATTAAAAATAAATTATTTAAAATGTGAAATTTATTTACACCAGTACCTGCATTTTATACCGGTGTATTATGTGGCTAAAATTTGCAATGGCTAATTTTTTTTCCGATGGTCCATCCCAGATCATTTTCGGATAGAAGAAGTATCTTAAACATGGAATGAAACAAAGCAAAACACAAGTTTAGCATAACCAAACATCATCCATAGAGTTCTAATATCATCAGTCATTCAAAAATAAACCATCAACCTATTATGTTATTTTTATCATCCAGAAGTTGTATCGTAGTGGTCGCCTGCTGATGGTAGTCTTCGAGCTAAGCCTCACACCATCTCTCTGCTACATCTTGAATTTCGTACACATGGTACGACCCTTTGCCCTCCGAGAAAATCTATTAATTTCAAACTTACACTGTTAGTCAATAATGTTGCGTTTACTAGAGATTAATAATATCAAATTTTAAGATGCAAGGTTTACCTCCAAGATGTTGTTTGTCTCTGGGTGATCAACAAATTCTTCGATGAAGAGAATGATTGAGTACCCGCATTACCACGATTTTGATTTTGGTACTGCACGGAAAAGGTAAATATAATTACTAACCCTAAACATAAAAATTTGATGGTGACATGATTGTACACCAACTCACGCAACCTCTCCCCCGCGATCATCACGAGGGTATTATAGCTATCATCGCAATGTGCTGCCAACCACCGCCGAGAGCCATCAACTACCGCCAACCGTTTAGCACCATCGACGCTATGAACCGCCGTGTGCCGCTTCTCTTCCACTCATCTTTGGCCGGCCAACCATGAAATTAGAGCGATGTTAAACTTTATATCTTTTTTTGGAGCGTAAATTTTTTAAAGAGATTGTCAGTCAAAAACTCACTTATTCACGTTATATTATCATACTGACGCTTAATTAGAAGTTTATACTCCTATCCCCTGAAGATGCTCTGAACAAAAAACAAATTGGTCAAACTTTGCAACTGGTTTATTGACAAATTAAATTTTGCCCCGCAAATTGCTCTCTCCTCAGTTAGGCTGGGGAATTTGTCTCCTCGTTCAAAATAATGGCAACAAGAAATGAAGAATTGATGTGGACGATTTAACGTTTATTAACAACTGGGGGAACTTCTAGTTTGACCGGCACTACTCCACTTATTAATCAATTGAAGTATAATATAATAAAGCCGACTTGGGCTTATCACCTTTAATTATTGTCACGTTTTGCAATTAGTTTAACAACGATGTATGATTAGATTTTGTTGTATTTTGTGTGATAGTGAGGTGCATAAGCCAAATTCAACTCATGAGACGACTTTTTTCCCTTCCTTTTCCATCTTAAAGCAATAACCTCAAACCCTTGTACACGATTAGTTTCATGGATGAGTGGATAATCCAACCAAAAGACATTTATATCTCTAGTTAGGCATGAGGTTTATCTGTATTTCAATTCATTTTAATTTAATTCAGTGTAAATTTAATTTTGTGAAATTTAACTCAATTATTTTTTATTCAATCATACAAGACCTTAATTCAATCATACAAGACCTTATTTTTCAACATACAATACCTTAATTCAATCATACATTACTATTTTTCAACACATTTATTTTTAATTTAATTCAAATTATGTCAAATCAAATCAATTTAGATGAATTTTAGAGAACAATACCTTACTTAGATAAAGAGAAAATTACTTTTATAACCCTAACTAGTTGACATAAGTGCCAATATAACCTTCCAGTGTTCGAAAATATCAATATAACCTTAGATAGTCAGTGAAAGTGCCAATATAACCTTCTCTGACAACTTTTAGCCGAAATTTTATAAAAATACATTTTTGCTCTTCTGAAAAAGAATAAAAATACTATAAAAAAGGAAATAACGTTATTACTCTTAAAGTCATTAATATTCCAATATTGCCAAACCGCCGCCGGACCACTGTTACACTGTCGCCGTAATAGATAGGGTTATATCAGCACATTATGAAAATGGGTAGGGTTAAATCAGCACAATCCTAAAACTTATAGGGTTATATCAGCACATTCGTAAAAAGTGTAGGGTTGTATCAGCACATACCATAGAATATATGGTTTTAATGATATTTTGTTTATTTTGTTGTGTTTAGTCTGGAAGGATGGTTGGATGACCTTTTGGTGTTGTGTGTGGTTGTTATTTTGCTGTGTTCTTCAACCTAGGATTTTTAATGTTGATAAATTTTGAAATGATGGTGTTTAATATGAATGATGGTGTTATGATTTCAAATTTGACGGTGTATAAGACACTGTTGTGATGTGGTAATGATGTATATGATGATGTGGTCGCATGTTACCACACACTTAACCTTTATAATATATGTTGATATAACCCTACAAGTTTTAGAAATGTGCTAATATGACCCTATAAGTTTTCAGAATATGCATATATAACCATACCAATTTTCATAATGTGTTGATATAATCCTACCTGTTACGGAGGCGGTGCAACAGTGGTCTGGTGGTGGTCCGTTGTACACATAATTTCATATTTTTCCTGAAGGGTATTTTGGTCAAATTACATAGAGTCAACGCCAGAAAATTGAAGTCAATGCCGGAAATGGGGTCTGAGGGTTATATTGGCCATTTCATTAACTAGTTAGGGTTATTTTTACAGTAAAAATTATCTCAAAGTTATATTAGCACTTACTCAATTAGTTAGGGTAATAAACTTTCACTTCAAGATTATTGGAGAATTTAAACACTCCATTTTTTCACTTCAAGATTCATACTTGCTCCCTTGTCTTAACATGATAAGTATTATTTTTATCTCATACCCGTCTCATTCTATCAAAACTCCATCTATATTAAAACGAATACGGGACGAATCTCCGCTAAAATAGGTCAAACTGACGTGCAAAAGAGATAAAAAAACAAATAAAAAGAAGAGATAAAAAGCAAATAAAAAGAAGGGAAAAGTGCAAAAATAACCCTATTAAATTGAGAAAGAGCATATATAACCCTGTAAAATCTAAAAGTGTAAAACTAAGCCTAAATTTTTGTAAAATTGTGCAGATATACCCAATTTACTTAATTTCTACGTTGACTCAATGAAGTCAACTGTTGACCAAACATAAAATGACATAAATACCCTCGAATTCAAAATAGAATTTTTGAAAACCATTCTATCACTACCGCATCGGCCGCCGGCCACCCATCGCCGGCACCACTCCTAGCCAACACACATCGCCGGCACCACTCCCAGCCGACACACATCGCCGGCCACCACCGCCCAGAACCCATCCCTCCGCCACCCGCCACCGTTGCTCACCTCATGTCCGATCCACCGTCTAGAACCTCTCCCAAAATTGCCCCGCCGCACACCACCACTGGCCACCACACTCACGTCGCACACCATCACTCGCATCCACTCATAGACCACCACTACCCATCCCTCACCACCACCATACGTTGTCGTCCATTGGTGAGCACCAACAGTGGCCTCACCTACAAACTCAACCTAATGGTGGTCCTCAATATCTCCGACCACCACACTCACGTCAAGTCCCAATCGCAGCTGCCACTGCAGCTCTGCTTCACCGCAGACTCTGCATCCAATGCCCAGAACTCCGCACTAACGCCAGCTACGATGGTCGCACCTAGGGTTTTCGACTGTGAATGCCACCGCCCCTAGGGCTTTTCAGATTGAATTTAATCTGGATCTGAGATTGTCGGTGGCCGGCGGTGGGAGGGCGGAGGACAGGTGGGGGTGTAGAGGGTGCTGGGGAAGATTACAGGTGGGAGGGTGTCCAGGACTTTCGAGGAAGACAATAGAAATTGAGGGCTGGGAAGACGATGGAGATGGGAAGGGCATAATGGTATTTTCTTATTTTATTTTATTTTTAAAAAAATTTAACTCACGGGTATAATGGTCATTTCATCAACTTTTGGTCAATTTTACCATTTGTAATTTGGTCAACAAAGTCCATGATAAAATTAGCACTTTTAAAATTTACAAGATTTTTTATGTACTTTCAAACAAAACATGGAGTTAAAAACACATTTTTCTCTACAAAAGAAAGCACGGATTGCCAAAAGATTAAAAAAAAAACGAATCTGTTTTTCTTTCAAATGAAATTTAGCCTTCTCTGGCCTTGTACGTCAACATGACCAATTTGTCATCCCAAATACTCGCAGTCATAGGTCAAGCAGTGGTTCTTATTGACTGTATTTTCAAGTTGATTTTTTAGTTGCTGCACTTAATGTTGGAAGTTTTATTTTTATTTACGGTGTTTTAAAAGTGGAATGAGGGAGAGCGGCTCGATCGACAAAAAATAAGAGTATGTATTTATTTTACTTTTCTAAAATATATTTAATTCATTTCCTATTTCTAAACATTATTATACGGAGTACTCAAATTACATGGGTAATAAATAGAGAAAGGAAAGAAGTGTAATTGTTGCTCTTTGGCAATTGAATTCTTTTGTCTGTGTGCAGAGAGTCAAACTAGCACAATTACTTAATCGTCCAGAGAGTCAAAAGACCATTCATATTTATAGTGGCAGAAGAACAAATCATCAATTATTGCAAAAGATAAAAAATAGAAATGTTGAAATTAAACCTCCATAATGACCGTCATTATGTTGCTTTACTTCCTCAATTTATTAAAGAAAGAAATGTTTTTATAACCCTACCTAATTGACATAGGTGTTAATATAACCTTTAAATATTTGAAAGTGTCAATATAACCATATATAGTTAGTAAAAGTGTCAATATAACCATATATAGTTAGTAAAAGTGTCAATATAACCCTATAAATTTTAAGGATGTGCTGATATAATCCAACAAACATTAGAAATGTACTGATATAACCCTACAAACATTAGGAATGTGCTGATATAACCCAATAAGATTGCATAATGTGCTGATATAACCCTACATAATTTTAGCGAACTATGGCGTTCCGGCTAACTATGAGGGTAAAATTGTCCACCCAATTTTAGAGTTAGCCCAAAGGGTATTTTGATCAATTTACATAGAGTCAATGCTGAAAATTTGAGGTCCATGCCGGAAATGGGGTCTGAGGGTTATATTGGCACTTTCATTAACTAGTTAGGGTTATATTTGCACTAAAAATTATCATAGGGTTATATTGGCACTTACTCAAGTAGATAGGGTTATATTGACACTTATCCCTTTATTAAAATTTGATACTCCCTCGTCCCAAACTAAATTATCCACTTACTTTATGACAATATTCTCTATCAAAGTTTGATATCATATTTAAATAAATATATGAGACATAATATTATTGTATGTGATATTGTTGAATTCGTCGTAACAAGTTGCTTCTAGAAAGTAACTTTTTATTTGCCGTTATTATATGTAGCTATATTAACGGTCAAACAGATTTCTCGAACGTTGTGCAATGAATATCCCGTAATTTAAACTGGGATGAAGAGAGTACATTATTTTATAACACAAACATGCATAGTACGATATTATAAAACTAGATGAATTTTGTTTTATAGAGTATATTCAACCAACCAAATCACATACTACATCATATTATATTGAAATTCAATGAGTTTGAAACTCCACTCATTTAAATAGTTTAGCGAACTCTCTTTCAAAAAATATACAACTGTTGCACCACCAATGAACCACCAATACTGAAAACGGTATCCACACAATCACACCATTATGGACAACTTGAAAGATTAGAAAATACAGTGGAGATGATCATCACGGTCCCACAATGCTGAGGAATGTCAATAAACAAATTGTTCTAAAATTCACAATTCTTAACAAGGGTGTGACTTGCACCACCAACAAAACACCACCACCGAAAATGGAATCCCCACAGTCACACCTTCGTGGACCACTTGCAAACTGAGATACCACAATGGAGACCACCGACATCATCCCACAATGCCGTGTAATTACTACCAGAAAATTATTCTAAAAGGCACAATTTTTTATATGAGTGTGACTTTAAACTCATACCTAACTGTTATAAAAAGTGGATCAGCCACCTAAACAACCCCAATTCACTAAGCTGGATGAAATATAATAAGATAAAATAAATGAATGAAATTTATGCGAAAGTGATATAATAAAAAATTAGTGGATCTCATGACATGCGGCATGTCCATAAGCTTATGGACAGGCAAAGACTAATTTGCAAATTAGGAAAAATTAATGAAATTCACGGGCCGGGTCATAAGATCAAAAATGGGTCACCTGTGTTCAAAACCCTCGTTCTTCCTTCTTTCTTCAGAAGCTATGGCGATTTCAATTTTCCTTACAGTTTCCGTCCCTCAATTTCAATTACTTCCTCCATTTCTCTGCACCGCTTACAGTCTCCCCCGGAGCTCTAGCAATGACGACTGGTGGTCCGACTGTGTTGCAACTCCGCGGGAACGTTGATGGGATCGGCAAATTCACCGACGTAATTTTCGGCTAGCTTCATCAACAACTGTCTGACCGGGAGAAGATGATTCCAACGGCTTCCGAGGTGAGAAGCGATCCTATATCTAATGCCATTTCTGACCTGTGATCTAAATATCTAAGAAGGATGAATTTGTGCCATTTCTTAGGTCCAGTTCTTCAAGTCCATCTCAGCTTCTATTATCTATAGCTGAGTTCGTTTAAATGTTGAGATAAATATGTGTACATACTAGTTTAATAGAATATGTGCTGGAACTATTAGAGACTAACATCTCTTGTAGATGATAAGGGCTAGAGAATAATGAAACTATGATTTGGCAATGTATGTCAGACTTAATAGATAACCTCTGAAACAAAAAAATGGAAGAGGAAGACCTAGAAATACCTGGAAATAAAGAGTATAGAGAAAGATATGTTATGTTTGAATGCAAAAGATGAAGTGTATATGTAGTTTGTCTGAAAAAGGTGAAATGTATGTGTAGGAAACTTGACTTGCCGAAATAATTTGTCAACTGTCTTTTACTACGGAAATCTTCTCCGTTGCTTCTTTATACTCCCTTCATTACTGTATGGGTGTAGTATCCAGTAAAGTTGGTTATTATCAAAACATAGGAAGAAATGTGTTATTTCCTTGTGCTTCATGAGGAGCTTCTTCAACGGCATGGTGCATATCAGCCTGTATAATTAATGATTAAAGCGTTTGCTCGTTGAGTGTTTAACCTCTTATCTGGATAGAAGATTTGTTACTCTCTCAGATCCCTTTCAAGATCATTTTAGAGAAAAGTGCACTTTGAATTCTTTGTTACATGATAGCATCTCGACAAGCTAATAGTGATGGATTAGTTATTTCATGATGATCTATCAGTTTCTGTTGCATTTCGATGTAATGTCATTACTGCCAGTAACATTCTGTGCTGATTTCATTTACTGATTTGTTTTTGATTGGTAGTCTTGCTATGAAGTCAATAGCATCTTTGTCTACGGTTCCATGTTGTTTCATTATGAAGTCAAGAGCAAAACTGCTCCCCTTTTTTGTTCTAAAAGCAAAAGTTTGTTGGCCACGCAGGGTTAGTAAAGGTCTAGCGATCTTGAAGTGTTAGCCAGAGGCTGTTACAGCTGTGGCATATGATTTTAATCATCTGGTAATTGGAGCACTTGAACACGGGCACTGGCAGCAAGAGGGTTCTTCTTGGGCATAAATGGAGATATTTCTCTTAGAAATGCTTCTTCGCAAGCAAGAGGCGAAGGGTCATCTTCAACAGCTTTTCCTCTCAACAAAAAAAACCTCCAGTATTTCCTTGCTTGCCACCAAGCTCAAAGTTTCAAAGATTTCAACTTCAGAAATTTCTCTATCAATCCCTTTAAGAAATTTTGCTTTAAAAAGTTGTAGCGAAAGAAATGTAGAAAATGAAGAGGGAAGAAGTGGGTGACTTACAAAGCTGTAATCGTGTCGAGTTCAATTATTGAGGTATGTAACAACTCTGTTTTGCTTATTGGTCCATGAGGTTGCAGAAAGATTGCGGTAAGTTTCTTGTTCTTTTTAGGTACCCTTTAATGAGTTCTTGACTATTTAAATGTGTTTGATAAATTGGGTTTTCAGATATTGCAATGCTTTGGAAATTGATGTGCTGCTACGCATGGTCAATTTGAGGAAATCACGTACCAAGTTGATAGTCCTTTGCACCATGCTTTGAAGAAAGGAAATAGATCTGTTTTATCAAACCATAAAAATGGCCTTCATTGTCTAGAATTGTGGAATGAACCCGTCAAGTTTTCCTACTAGGTACCGCCCGAGAATCACGCAAGAGAAAGATGAAGTCATAGGGCAATGCATGACGTTCTATACACAAAGAGCAAGTGTTGATATCATACAGAGTTTGCACCAGTTCCTGATTTCTTCTGCTGCCGAGAATCAATTTTCGTTAAGTTGTCAAAGCTTTTAGAACAGTTTCAATAGTTTTAGTGTTTGGATGAAAGATGAGGTGACCGCTGTGAAATGGTTGTTGAAACTTCTGAATGTATGAATTCTGCTGCTATGAACATGTAAAAAACATGTGGCAAGTATTCAAAAAATAAAATAAATGCTGCTAAAAAAACATGTGGCAAGCATTCAAAAAATAAAATAAATGCTGCAAAAAATTTGTGTATATATTATGCACCTGTTACCTTACAATATGTATCGTTTGTATTAAAAAATGCACTTGTTTTAAGAGCTCTAAATATGAATTATGAAACATTTTGCAGGAGATCGTGTATAATTCAAATTATGAATCGTTTATGTTTTGTTAAAGCATGCATATGTTAGTCTAAAACTATACACTGAATACAAGGTACTACTTGTCACAATCCATTGGTTCATATAGAATACACTGAATGCTAACAAATGTAATAAATAACTGAACAAATGCAATTTCTAATTCAAAATGAACGACCCACAACAATTGAAAATAAAAGTTCACATACAACTAACTAGTACCAACTGAATACTAACGAATTCAACATTTAACTAAACAAATGCAGTTCCTAATTCAAAATGAACGATCCACAACAACTGAAATTAAAAATTCATATACAACTAACTAGTATTAACTGAATACCAACAAATTCAACATTTAAGTAAACAAACGCATTTCCTAATTCAAAATGAACGATCCACAACAAATGCAATTAAAAAGTCATACACAACTAACCAGTACCAACTGAATACTAACGAATTCAACATTTATCTAAATAAACGCAGTTCCTAATTCAAAATGAACGATCTACAAGAACTAAAAATAAAAAGTCATATACAACTAACAGGTACCAACTGAATACTAACGAATTCAACATTTAACTAAACAAACGCAATTCATAATTCAAAATAAATTATCCACAACAGTTGCAAATAAAAAGTCATATGCAACTAACTAGTACCAATTGAATAGTAACAAATTCAACATTTAACTAAACACACGCAGTTCCTGATTCAAAATGAACGATCAACAACAACTGAAAATAAAAAGTAATATACAACTGACTAGTATCAATTGAATACTAACGAATTCAACATTTAACTAAACAAACGCAGTTCCTAATTCAAAATGAATGATCAACAACAACTGAAAATAAAAAAGTCATATACAAGTAACTAGTACCAACTGAATACTAACGAATTCAACATTTAACTAAACAAACGCAGTTCCTAATTCAAAATGAACGATACACAGTACAACTGAAAATAAAAAGTCATATACAACTAACTAGTACATGCATAATACTAATGAATGTAACATTTAAGTAAAAGAATGCAGTTTCTAATTCAAAATGAACGATACACAGTACCACTAACAAGTACACACCGAATACTAACAAATGCAATATATAAGTGAACAAATGTAGTTCTTAATTCAAAATGAACAATAAAGAACACTTGAAAAAAAAAGTCATATACAACTAAGGGCGAACGATTCGCCAGACCGTCCAACTTTTGTCATTTGACTCTTTTGGTCCTCCATTTTTTTATCACTTTCATCCCCGAACTAATAAAAGTTCTGAATCGTAACACTTCCGTTCGGTCAAAACGTTAAGTTCAGTCAAAACACTTAAATTTAAGGGCAAAATGGTTATTTTTCATTTTCCCCTTTTTCTTTTTTCAATTTCTTTTCTCATTTTCCTTTTTCTTTCTTTTTCTCCTTTTCTTTCCTTTTCTCCTTTTTATTTCCTTTTCTTTTCTCTCTGCTTCTCTCCCATCATCTCCATCTTCCTCAAGCCCTAACTTGTCAACACACTGATACCACAAATCCACTACTCTTCTCCATACAATCCTAAAACCAGATCAACATTCGAGTAAAGATTGAACTGAATCCTTGTTTTGAATGAATCGCTGTGCTTCTTTTCTCTCTGGCTCCATCTGTGGGCTCTGGGCATCGTCTCACGTTGCTTGAAAAGTTTGCAGATTTTGGTGAGGTGAGATGAACCCCGTGTTGCATATTGCTCCTGTTTTTCAGATTTTGCTTTTGAGTTCCTTTGCTCTAGTTGAATTGGCTTTCCCCATTTTCAGGGATTAGTTTGACGGAGTGGTGTATGCTTCTCTGGGATGCATAAGTGCATTCGAAGTGTTTGATTTTATGCTTAACTTAGCTTTGAAATTAGTTATTCCTTGGTTTGGCTTTACTGATGTTAGAGAGAGGACTGACCTAACTTCCAGATAAGAGGAATCGAAGTTATATTAACTATCGTAACTTCAGAAAACAAAGTAACCATCTTTCACTAATCCTTCTCTTGGCGATTTGCTGATTGTTTCACTACAGAGAGAACGAGAATTTGACTGGAACAACTACTCCCACCAGCGACTCCCCTAACCACCTCCTCCTCGCCATTGGCGATCGCCAGAGCCGCATCTCGCTGCTTGATTTCCGCAGCAAAACCTCCGTCCTCGCCTTTGAAACCGACAGCGGCGCTGGCTCCAAGCTCGGAATCCAGGACCTCTGCTGGGCCCAGATCCGGGTCGACTTGTGGGTCCTCGCAGCAAATCTCCGGGTCCTCTTTACTCTCCCTCTACAGCGCCGTCACCGGCAGATGCTTTTTCAAATACGACGCCGCACCGGAGTTCTTCGCATGTCTCCATACAGAAGATGGAGACGATGGGAGAGAAGCTAAGGAGAAAAGAAAAGGGTAGAAAAAGGAGAAAAAGAAAGAAAAAAAGACAAATGAGAAAAGAAATTGAAAAAGGAAAAGGGGAAAGGGGAAAATGAAAAATAATCATTTTGCCCTTAAATTTACCAGTTTTGATTGAACGCAACGTTTTGACCGGATGGAAGGACTACGATTCAGTACTTTTGTTAGTTCGGGGCCGGAAGTGATTGGAAAAAAATGGGGGGGACTAAAGAGTAAATAGCAAGAGTTTGAATGTCTGACAAGTAGTTCGCCCTACAACTAACTAGTACATACATAATTTTAATTAATGCAACATTTAAGTAAAAGAATGCAGTTTCTAATTCGATATGAATGATCAACGACAAATGAAAATAAAATATTATATATAACTAATTATTGCATACTGAGTACTAACGAATGCAACAAATAATTAAACAAATGCATATCATAACATTAACCTCACACAAATACAGAGCTTTACTTATACATCATTTAAATTAACATATACGTAATTTCACTAAACACAATTAATAATCAGATTGATACTTCTAAAGTTTGTGTATCGAATACTTCACCATCCTACACTGCATTGCTACTCGAAGATAGTCACTTCCACCAAAAGAGCGGTAATGGTACAATTGGTACAAATGGTAATGGTAACATCAGCAACGTTACTGGTGTTAGCTTCTCCTTGCCTCTCAAAAGCCAACTCCATTCTCGAGGCAGTTGTAGACCTCCATTATCTGTTTCACGTCAGCGTGTTCGAGATCTCCTAAACTCTTCAAGCATGTCCAAAAATGAACTCGAAAACAACCAACATCAAAGCCAACTTGAAAAAAGCAAATGGGATCATAGAAGTAAACAAGCAATCGACTTACATTTCCCATTCCAACAAGGCCATTGTCGAAGAAGAAAATGATGCCCAAAAATGAGAAAAAAAACTCGGAATCCCGTCAATCCCAGCCCAATCTCTGTTCAAGCAACCAACTCAATCATTCTCAATACACATACTAAATTCACAACATCAAACATATATATAAAAAGGACACTCACTTTTCATGCCGTTCATCTCAAAGGAAACCATTTTGTGTGCAACTCGATTTGATTCAAAACATGGCACAGTTAATCAAAACACAAACTAAGCTCCCAAACACAGTAATATTGATCAAATTGAAGAGTGATCCAGGGCTTAGGAGATGGGAAAAATTGAGGCGTACCTTTGGATGGATTATTCGTCACGGATTTCAGATCCCAATTCTAATCAAATTTGATCAAATTGAAGTAAGGCATAGTTTTATGGGTGTATATGTAATGGCGAACCTTACTCTCCATGGATTGGATAAGATTGGAGTCAATAGCTCCGGGATCCGTCGCCGCTCAAAAACAGAAACTCCGATGGCAGAAACCTAGACTGTGATTGGATAAGAAGACCGGAGAAGGGTGAGAAGGAGAGATGGAACAAAAACTGGTGGGTAAGATGTTCATCGGAGGTGATCGAAGCGTTGACTCCTAGTTTCTGGCAGAGGCGTCTCTAATAGGTTGCTCCGCACGGTTGAAGAACAATGAGAGTAAGTGGAGATAGAAATGAGGAGGAAGAAAGTGTTTAGTAGATAATTTCTCTAATTAGTACCAAATTTTGATTAATTACAAATTGAACCATATTTTTCAAAATAGTTCCTGACCTGTTCATAAACTTATGGACATGCCGCATTTCTTGAGACTTTCCGATCAAACACAACTTTCTTTAACAAAAATGTCAATTATTTTTTAATAAATGGAGAAAGTACTGTTCAATTGTGTTCAGCTTTTATAGTGTCTGTCAAAGTTTGTGTTCTCTTCTTCGTGGCCGCGGCCCGTGGCCCAGTTTAAGAATCCAAAAGTTATCAAATTACAGAGTCCATACTGATGGGCAATGGGCCCGTTGAGTTGTGCTTGGCCCAGTTAATTTTATTAAACTTTGAAGCTCTTGAGGTGGCCAGTGTTAGGAAATGAGTGAGTGACTTGGCCAATTTCATGCACGAAATACATTTCATAGTGACTTTTCATGCATGGAGTATAATTTTTGTGTTTTTTAAAAATAATTATTGAGATGTTGAAAAAAACACTCAATTGATTCTTGGTTTTTTTAGCATGGACTAAGGTTTCTGTTTTTGAAAAATCTAGTGCGTTACATATTAAATTTGGATAAATTCGCAGGGTTTGAATCCATTTATGAACTCATGTGGCTTTATATACCAATTCATACGGGTATACCCGCAATTTTCAATCCATACATTGACCAATATAAATTTATATACCAACTCATACGCGTAGTGTTGACTTACATGAGTTTATATATTAGAACATATGGGTAGATATGCGAATTTCAACCCATATATATTGACCCATATAAGTTCATATACCAATGTCTATTGACAAACCCCAAAGTTTTAACTCATATACTGAAACTCACAGTTAATCCACAGACTCAATCCACCAAACTCATGTTTTCTAATCACCCATTTGATCCGGTACCCATTTTATCTATATTACGTATGATTTATAACTAAACAAATCTGTGAATCGTGAATTTATTTTGCCAGATGGATGGGATGAAGACAGTAAACTTGATTAAGGGGGTACTTGTCCGAAAAACCGGGTAGGTCGAGAATAACGCGGTTGGGAGCAACGTTAGCAGATATGTATGCAGTGATGTGAGGTTACAAAGTTGCTCTTGTCGTCTTAAGTAACCCATACAGCTGTATTGTATACTTTTACCTTTTAATCAGTCTTCTCTGCTCTTCACTTTCCAGTTTCCAGTTCAACTCCCCAGTCTTCTTTTCTTTTCTTTTTTTTTTTTGAAAAGCCATTCATAAAAAATGCCCAACAGCGATTACAATAGTCGGAACTGACATCCAATCTAACAAGCCTCTAGCAATAACCAATCTATTGCAAGGATATTCAAATTACATATCAAGCAGACTGACCGTCTGTACTATTACAGATCAGAGATCCAATAAAAAACTTTAACATCACTCCCGGAGATAATAACTGGCTTCCGGCAAAAAAAAATTGCCACTTGGCAGAGAGGAGCGCCAAACATGGATTTTCTACAACTGTAACACCACTTGATCCAACCACGATTTATGTTGTTCACACTGTAAACACCTAAAAAGACACAGATCTTACTAACCTAAATTGATGGAAACCCAAAAATAAAAGCGAACGCACGATTTGAACAAGCAGAACAATAGATCAACATGAATAACTAAGTCCAGTTATCATCATGAATGCAATGATCTAATCGATCAGATTGAAAAATAAAATTAATCTGTAGAGGTAAATCTCACATTTATTGAATAACAAAAAGTATAAATTAAAATAAACTATTGTTCCCCATCTTTCTTATTGGGGAAAAAAGATTGAAGAAGGAGAGGTGCCGCAATATTAGAAAGAGGCTGTGCGAGTTTTTTTTTGTTAAACCCTTCAACTCACCGGTCTTAACAAACACAACCTAGTAAATTGTTATAATATTACTAATACTTATCATAAAGGTATTTGAGAATTCCAGTTCCACGCGTCAATTTGTCAACCCTTGAACCAGTCATCGCAACACCCTGTTATACACACTCCCATTCTTTCTTTGAAAAAAAAGAAAAAATTCCTCTATAAAACATGCACTACTTATGCACTTTCTCCAATTTTGTAAGTGAAGTTATATCAGGTCCTGTATTTTATTTGATTATACCCTGTATTTATATTATTTAATATATAATATGTAATTTAATTTAATTTAAATAAGTAAATATATTTAAATTAATATTAAATAAAAATTACTATTTTGCACCACCGCCGCCGCAGAGCATCGCCATCGCCGAGCACCAATGTCGAGCACCAACACCGCCTTCTCCTTCTCCTCCGCCTTCTCCGCCTCCTTCTCCTCCGATCGTTGTCTTTTCCTCCTTCTCCTCCGCTCTCCTGTCTCTTTCTCCTCTCCCAGCTCTCCTCCCCCCGCTTCTCCGTTCTCCTTCTCTTCTCCCCGCTTCTCCGGCGAAACTTTGTCTTCTTCGGTATCCTTCTCCATCGCCCGTTCTCTTTTCCTGGCCCGGCCTGGTTCTCCTTTCCCCGCTCTCCTTCTCCTCTCCCCGATTTCATTCTCCTCTCCCCATTCTCCTTTCCCGCTCACCTTCTCCGGCCCGGCTTATCCTTTGCCCAGTTCTCCTCACTCGGTTCTCCCGCCCCAGTTCTCCTTTGCACGGTTCTCTTTAGCCCGGATCTCCCGCCCCGGTTCTCGCCTGGATCTCTCACCCCGATCTTCGCTCTGATCTCCTTGCCCTCATTCTCGCCGGGGAAGACGGCGAAGAAGGCTAGGGATGAATGGTAAGGGACAACAGAGAAGGAGAAGACGAACAAGAAGGAGAAGAAGGCTGGGGTCGGAGAAGACGGGTGGTGGAGAAGGCTGGGGACGGCGGACGGAGAAGGCTGGGGATGGACCACGGCGGAGAAGGCAGTGTACATTGGCGGTGGCGGTGGCGCCGGCGACGGTGGAGCTTGCGAAACCAGATTTTTATTTTTATTTTTTTGTTTTTTGAAAAATTAAATTTTGTATTATACACACATACGTGTTAGGGCGTAATCTAGTAAAATACGGGGCGTGTATAGCAATACCCTTTTTTAATGGTGTCATTCTTTTCATTCGAACTATTATATAATAGTAACATTTTTTTTTCTAAGAGTCCGTCTTTTGAAAAATAATATTTTCATAAATTATGAAAATATCAAGGTTTAAACTACAAATTAGGAGAAACAAAGATAAAATTTTTTAATTACATTAATCGGGTCATAAACTTATAAATACTGGACGTTGAATAATAAATTTTTAATATTACAACTAAAACTTTATATACCTTTCTATTATTCTAATTAAACCATGTCTTTTCAATAAGCATATGGAAAACAGTTTTTCCTAAGACTTTGCCTTTTGCTAATACTACAAAGATATTTTTAATTTCACACACTTTTTTTACTTTATAAAATTTCCAATTTAGTTTTCCATTCCTTTACATACTTAAACTCAATTGTCATTTTAGAGAGTTTCATTGTTATACAAAAAAAATATTCGTCTATTTCAAAGCTTTTGCCTTTTATTTTTAATCTTTTTAAATGTATATTTATCCATCGAGCATTTAAATTATGTAGAATAATGACGCATAAATTTAATATTTAAAATAAAAACTATAATTTATACCATACCGTTGTGATGGAGTAGATCTATAAAATAGTGTGTACCAAGTAAACAGTCTGATGGAATAAATATATCACTGCTCGTTTCCTTGCTATTTCCATGTCGGATAACGGGTAAAAGACTAAAAGTAAAACCTCTTTCGGCATTGACATTCACAGTTGACTTTATACTGCCAAAATTTGGTACACTATGTAAAGTGACTATAATATCATGGTTAATGTTTGTACACCTAAAACCCGTTATCATGTACTATATGAATTTGGCATTGATTCTGTGGTTAATTCGCTATTTTTTATAACAAAAATATTTAATATTCTAGTCACATCCCTAATAAGAATAGTGACATTTTAAACAATTTCATGTTAGGGTAGGTTCTAATCGCACCCCAATAAAAAATTATGAATTTTAGAATAATTTTGTGTTAGGTAGGTTATTATCACATTCATAGCAAGAATTGGGAATTTTAAAGTAATTTCGTATTAGGTGGTCCATGAAAGTGCAATTGTGGTGGCTCGATGGTGGTGCAACACCCAAGTGTTCCTCTGAAGGCGTCTCCAACTATTTAAATGAATAGATTTTTAACGCTTCATTGAATTTCAACGTATTCAAATGATGGTGTCTCATAAATTAGTCTTATCTGTAAAGTATAATGTATATATGTGTGTGTAATTAGTTGTTTTAATATAATCTTTAAAAACATATATAATGTACGTAATTGGTCTTTTTATAATTATTTTTATGAAAATTCATTTTATCATAACATAGGGAGAGATGAACAATAAAATAATTTTTTAAAGAAAAATCTATATCATCTTTTATTTTTAAATTGTATTTAAACTCGTTTCATCCTTAAGTTAGGTGAGACTATCTCATCAAAATCTTCATATTTTTAAATTTATCGAATTTTCATTCATGGATAATTCATGATTGACTAATAAGAACATTTAAGGTGTCTTTTGAAAATGTGTTTTAAACATGTTGGGTAGTTATATTAGGGGTGCAAAACGAAATAAATCTTTCACAACCAAATTACAGCTACCTCGGTTAAAAGTTTGTTTGAAGCTTGAGTTGGATGAATACGAGCCGAGTCAACTCGGAGTGACTCATTTATTAAATAATATTGAACATTCTGATCGTTGTTTAACACCCTCATGGAACATAATGAGCATGTACTTATCATATGTAAATATAGTTTATAGTTTTATGTGCAAATACTACTATAACTTCTCTAATTTCAAACTTTTCAGCTCAACAAATTGAGTTGGTTCAAATATGCAATTATGAGCTCAATGAATCAAACTCACTCGAGTTTAACCTCGAGCTTGAATAAGATTGAGCTCACGAGTCAAAATTGAACTGACACAAACAATCAAAATCGATTTTGAGGTGAATTTTCTGAGCCCGTGTGAACTCGAACTTGACCACAAACACGAAAACATTAATTTTTGGGCAAAATACTAATATGACCCTGTGTTTTGAAGGTTTGTGCTGATATGACTCTGTAAAGTTGAAAAGTGTTATTGTAGCCCTGTGTTTTGCATCAAGAGTGCCGATATAACTCTGTGGCACTATTCCGGTGTTGACTTTGTTATTTCCGGCATTGATAAAATACCCCTAGTCATCAAATTACAAATCTAATGACTAAAATACCCTAGATTTCTTCCTCTTCACCACCACTATCACCATCTCCGCCATTATCACTGCCACCGACCACCACCAACCACCGCCAGAACCACCAGCCATCGCCAGCCACAACCACCACCACCAGCCACCGCCACCACCAGCCACAACCACCACCACCACTTGTCCCAACCACCACCACCACCCGAACCTAAACCTAGCTCCACCACCAGTCATTGTCATCACCACCAGCCACAACCACCACCACCCGCCCCAGCAGAACCTAAACCTGGCTCCGCCACCACCACCAGCCATCGCCACCACCACCAACCAAAACCACCACTGCCATTACTCTCTCCAGTCACCGCCACCACTCATCCCAACCACTACCAACACCACCCACCCCAGAACTCGTCCCAACCACCACCACTACCGCTCAACCCTAGTCCCACCACTGCTCGTCCCTAGCCCTGCCACCACTCGTCCCAACCACCACCACCACCGCTTATCCCTAGCCCCGCCACCACTCGTCCCAACCACCACCACCACCGCTTAACCCTAGTCCCTAGCCCCGCCACCACTCGCACTCATCCCTAGCCCCGCCACCACTCATCTCAACCACCGCCACCAACACCGCTCAACCCTAGCCCAACCCCACCACCGCTCAACCCCAACCTCGTCACTGCCACCGCTTAACCCTAACCTAGTCGCGCCACCGCACTCCACCTCTCCCTCTTGCCTAGCCCCGCCACCGTGCTCTACCTCGCCCTAGAACGCCAATTGGAAACCCGATTGGAATGCCACTTCGATTCACCTCCACCGCCACCTTCGACTCACCTCCGCCACCATTTTCGCCTTCGATTTACCTCCGCCGCCTTCGACTCACCGCCGCCTTCGATTCACCTCCACCGCCGCAGCTTTGCATTACTAGGGAAAAAAGAAAGCTCGAGAAGAAGAGGGAGAAAACAGAAGACAAGAAGAAGAGGGGGAAAAAGAAAGGTTTTGACGAGAGGAGAACAAGAAGAGGGGAAAACAAATCTAACAAGGGTATAAATGTCTTTCTAGCTTTTTCAATTTTTTCAATTTTTTTAATTACTAGGGTATAATAGTCATTTCGTGTCTTTCAGGCCAAATTCAGGCCGGCAGGGTTAGCACATTCTAG
The DNA here is from genome assembly GCA_037428765.1 of Rubia yunnanensis. Classification (NCBI taxonomy): domain Eukaryota; kingdom Viridiplantae; phylum Streptophyta; class Magnoliopsida; order Gentianales; family Rubiaceae; genus Rubia; species Rubia yunnanensis. The sequence goes on along the minus strand of CM075067.1, from coordinate 101,362,224 downwards.
CAAAACACAGGGCTACAATAACACTTTCCAACTTCACAGGGTCATATTAACACAAACTCTCAAAACATAGAGTTATATGAGCACTTTACTCTTAATTTTTTCCCAAACTCGACTTAATTTAATTACAAAAATATATTAAATCATGTCACTTTCCATTTATTGGTAATTAAGCTTAGTTTAATAAAATGTTAATCTACTATGTACTGCACTAACATGGTTTAGTTAAATTCAATTGAAATTCAATTCACATAATCTATTAAGTACTCTCTCCATTTCACAATAAACTTACTACTCCCTCCGTCCCAGGGGAATCTGCACACTTTCCTTTTATGGGTTCCAGGAAAATCTGCACACTTTCCTCTTTAAGTAAAATTTTACATTTAAAAAGATGAATCTACCCTTATTAAGTCAAAATTTTACTTCCCCACCCAATCTGCTCATCCCCATCCATCTCCTTCATCCATTTTCTCCAGCTCTTTCCTCCACTCCTTTTCCTCCATCCTTTGCTGATAGTCCCATGCCGGAACCTTAGCTTCCCTTCACCCTAGTTCCCTCGCCATCACCCCCGCCTCCCTTCACCTCCGCTCTACCCGAACCCACCTTCCCTCGCCATGCCAGAACCCTAGCTTCCCTTCGTCGTTGCTGACGTTGAACACCAGGTCGCCCAGATCATCTTCGTTGCTGACGCTGATGTTGAACACCAGGTCCTCATCATTGCGGCCCCGATCTGGTGCTGTTTTTTTATTTTCTAATATGGGTTCTGATGATCTTTGTGAAATTGTTGTTTTGATCAAAAGTTTTAATCTTTGTGTTGTTCTTCTGAGGTGGGTTATGATGATCTTTGTGAAATGGATTGTTTTTTTAATGTAGGAGGATGATATACTCAGAGAGCAAATGAGAATCCATGGTTCAGAGATGTAGCGATTCGATTTTGGGTTCTTTGATTAAGGTTTTTTTGTGTGATAAGATTGATTTTGATTATGTTTTGGGATATGTGTTCATACAGTTGGGCGATCATTGCCTCAAACTTCAAAGATAAAACAGCCAAGCAGCGCTGGCGAGCGGTAGGCTTGAGAAGGACGAACGGCAACGAGCTTGAGGAGGTCGAGCGACGGATATGAGATTGAGGTAAAGACACGGGTAATATGGTATTTTCACCAGGGTCAAATCTGCAAGGAGAATTTCTCTCTCTGCATATTGCCCTGGGATGGAGGGAGTACTACTTTCCTTTTAGTCGATCTCACAAATGTTTTTTTATTTGTAGTCATTCAATCTATCAAATTTACCATCATCTAACTCCTAAATTTTCTTACTTTTTGCTACTTTATGACATTATTTATGATACCACTCATTTACTAAAACTTTCTTTTGGTTCCTTCCATAAAAGTTATTTTGAAATAAATAATCCAGCCACATTAAATTGCATAAAAGATTGAAAGTGCATTTCTAACCCTACGTTTAGGCTGAAAGTGCCAATATAACCATGCAAAATGAGAAAGTGTCAAACTAACCTAACTTCATGATAAATTGTGCCAATATAATCTTCAGGCAACATTCCGGCGTTGACTCACTATTTGGCCGTTGACCAGACCCAAAATGATGAATACGCCCTCAGTCATTTCAACTTAAAATTTTCCCATTTTACCCCTCCAATTGGCGCAAGCAACCACCTCCCGCAGCCAGCCACCACCCTCCCCACACCCTCTCGGTCTTTGGAAACTCTAGGCCCTTTCTAACCACTGTCACACCACTTCCAACCACCACACCACCTGTAGCACTTTCCCACACCTATACCCCCTCCTCCAACCCACCTTCTTCACCGCCAACGTTTCTTCACCCCCAACCACCAGTACCCTGGCCTCTCTTTGCCAGAGCACCGGCCGAAAAAGAGCTCGACCGGTTTAATCTCTGAGGAGCAGTTCACTTTTGAAGATAAGAGAAGCCAATCGCATGAACGTCATTTGAATCGTCGAAAAGGCAGCTCTGATTCAATTGCTGGAACGCTATTCGAAGAGAAGTTAAGCAGCTCCGTGACTCAGACTACCAGCGGAGCGAGTGGCTTGCTACATTTTGCTACTAATTACAGAAGAGAAGATGACTGATGGTTATCCATTTCTTTCTTCACTCCGCTACTAATTAGGGAAACTCAACTTTTATATGATTAGGGTTTTGAGGGGTTCAACAAGGATAACCGAGGGAAGATGACGAATTCCTTCACCCCCTAACCACAGGCACCAGAGCATAGGGGTTCGACAAAGGTTTTGCGGGAAGAACAAAAGAATAAGAAATGGACGAGAAGCCGTTTAAAAAAAAATTCTTCTACTTGGCAGGGGTAAAATCATCATTTCCTTAAAATCCGGCCACCCAACGCTGACAATTGGAGTTAACGGCCCTCGGGGTTATATTGGCACGTACGTGATAAAGTTAAGGTTATTTTGACACTTTCTCGTTTTACATGGTCATATTAGCACATCCAGCCCAAATATATGATTGTTTTAGCACTTAACTTTGAAAGTAAATAGAAAAAATGTTTCGAGATGGAGGGAGGATTTGTTCTGACCGATTCAAATTCAGAAGAAAAAAAGTCTCTTAACTGATCTGATCGGATTACTTCACTCACTTCTTGTCGCTGAACAAAGTATCGTGGGACTCTGGAAAGTACCTACGACTCCGTCCATGTATGCCCAAAACCATAAACAAATCCCAGAATTCAACATCCACCTCCCCCATTGACATTGACAAATCAAGACATGTATAAATTAAGTCTAATGGGTCATGCAGAACCATGCTCGTGCATTGACGCCATCTCTCTCCCCATCCAACTGCGCTACGCTACACCACTCTGTTCCTCCAAATGTCTTAACCAAACAAAACCCATCATTTCCGCCTCCCACAATCCCACCAATCATGTCCTGGACTCCATTTTCGCCGTCCCCGAAGTCATCTTCGCCGTCCCTTTTGACCTCGCCGTCTGATTCCCCCAAGAAGGAGAGCTCCCGGAGAAAGCAGATTTTTGGCTACCGGAAGTCCAGGCACGCCGGCGATGACGAGCTCGGCTTGCATCCGGCCAAGTCTTTGCCGGTCTCCCCTGCCAGAGCGGCGCTAGTGCCTTGGTCGAATTCGGCTGTTCATCTCCCTCAGCCGCTGCCGCTGCCGGAGCGGAAGAGCGTCGGCTCCGCCGGCGTCCATATTCCGTGGCTTAGAGAAGGTGATAGCCCCGTTAGCGCTGCGATTTCAAGGTGCGAATTTGAAGTCCCTTTTGAGTAATTTTTGTAAGGATTGAATCTTTTGTGCCCAGGAAAGTGGTTGAATTTCGCTTTTGTTTGCTGCAAACCGCCAAATAAAAAATGGGATCTTGAGAATCTATATGAGACTTCTTTGTATTTTATATAGTTTGTTTCATATTTGACACAGTATCTTATTTGAAAACATCAATTAAATGTTGTCTGACCGGTTGAAGAATTGTGTGATTGTGCGGGTTCGAATCTGAGATTATTGTGACTGTGCGGACTCTTGATGTTGTTTGATCTGATTATACATTTGTTTTCCTTGTTATATTAGCAACCGTGAATTTGAAATTACTAGAAGGAAAAGCTGTGGTGATGCTGTGAAGAGACCATCTAAGTCTCCGGCTTACCGACGAAGGGGATTCGCTAATGAGCTTCTTGTGGAAGGAATCAGGCATGACTACGATCATCGGGTGCCTCCCCGGAGTGCTCCGGGAAGTGGCTATTCGAGCCCTGCACTGAGCCCCCAGAGGTTCAGAACCATGGACCATACCTCAATCCATTCCTCTTTCCGGTTAGACTCTTCGCATAAGGACAAGCTCATCCGTGAGAGGATGATGTGTAGCCCAGAGCATTCGCCGCTTCAAAGCCCTATATCACAGAATTCAGGTGTAAATGCTAGGAAACATAAATCTCAGTCAGAAACATGGCTTGAAAATGGTGGTCCCAACGTGCACCCACTGCCTCTTCCACCACCGGGAATTTGCAGGCCTTCGCAACCCGCCACCACAGGCCATCAGTATGCGGATGTATCGCCGGTTAAGGCTCAATGGAAGAAAGGGAAACTCATCGGGCGTGGTACTTATGGAAGTGTTTATATTGCAACAAATAGGTAGGTTAAGATTGTGATATTGACATTCTATTTGCTTTGCCAAGGTAGGGAACGTTACGCCTGATGTTGCTTCTTGCAGTAAAACTGGGGCACTTTGCGCGATGAAAGAGGTTGATATCATTCCCGATGATTCCAAGGCTGCAGAATGCATAAAGCAGCTAGAACAGGTAGTTAAAAGTGGTTTATATTGTTGAATGAGTGATGCTAATAGCTCTGCCAAACTCAATTTACATGCATATCACAGGGAACGGATTTTTGGAGAAATCTGTAGTTGAGTTTGCACAGTTAAATGGATTACTGCGATCATAGTTGCATATATGTTCTTTTCTTATCAATGTCACTGTGGTTCGGTGATAATATTTTCAGAATTAGTATCACTCTATTTGTTTGTGTCTTTCTATATTCTGTTTTCTATCATTCTTATTTCCCGTCTAACTTTTATCTTTCGAATTGGAACAAACTAGTATGTCGTGGGATAAATAGCTTCTTTTCCCCCCATGCAACGTTAAGGGTTCTAAGGTATTTGTTTTACTGATACTGTATGTCCACTTGGCTAATATATGGAATAAAAAGTTTCCAGTAGTTGAGTGGAGAAGAAAAATCTATGCTTAATAAAATGCCGATACTTCTGACTTATCAGGCCAAAATTGATTTTTCCTTCAAATGCTTCTTCTTCAGGAAATCAAAGTTCTTCGCCAGTTGAAGCATCCAAATGTGGTACAATACCTTGGCTGTGAAACTGTGAGTAATGATTTGTTCTTTGCTTATAAATCTAGCCATGTTTTATGTCGTCTAAGTAAGCATATATTAACTCTGTGAAACCCTACTTCTGGTAGATTGAGGACCGCTTTTGCATATATTTGGAGTATATTCATCCGGGACCAATCAATAGGTTTGTTACTGAGCATATTGGAGCTATGACAGAGTGCGTTGTTCGCAGTTTTACTCGCCATATTACCTCGGGGCTGGCTTATTTGCACAGCAAGAAGATCATCCACAGGTAATCTTTTATGCTCGACTGAACATTTGCTTATGATGTTTATGTCTATTGCTCTTGACCTTATAATGTTCTTTCAAAAAAATCATTTTTATTAAAGTCTTACGCTAACACAATCTGAAAACTAATTTCTTGGAGAAGAAACACACTAGTAGATGGTTTAGCAAGGGTATAAATTTGCATGCTACTTTATCTTAGGGACATCAAAGGGGCAAATCTGCTCGTAGATGCAAATGGTGTTGTGAAGCTCGCGGATTTTGGTTTGGCAAAGCATGTGAGCTCTCGGTTTTGAGTGCTTGGCTTGAATATACCTACGATATCGCCCTTTTCTATCGTTGAGTTATCTTTTCTGCTCTAATGGTGCAATCATCTTCTTTTCAGCTTACGGCTTGTGCCAACGAGCTTTCTCTGAAAGGCAGTCCACATTGGATGGCCCCGGAGGTATTATTCCCCTACTACAATTGCTTATAAGTTCTCACTACCAATTTTATCGTAACTGCTTAAGCCGTGATACTTTTCCGGTACCATAGGTTTTGCAGGCTGCTATGCGAAAAGATACAACTTCACAGCTCGCCTTTGGAGTCGATATATGGAGCTTGGGCTGTACAGTGATCGAAATGCTCACAGGAAAACCTCCTTGGAGTGACTATAATGGGGTAGGCTTAAATATTAATTGCATCTCTCTCAAACTACATTTTATGTTTCATACTAATTTGTTTGGAACTAGGTTCAAGCCATGTTCAGAGTTTTGAACAGATCGCCACCTATACCAGATACACTATCTCCTGAGGGGAAAGAGTTCTTGCAGCTGTGTTTTCAGCGAAGACCTGCTGATCGGCCTTCAGCAGCTAAGCTACTCGACCATCCTTTTCTGAGGCAGCCGAATGATAAAGAGGTTGCAAGCTGCTCGGCCAACTTTTCTGGACTGACATTATCTGTAAGTGTTTGTTTCCTTCTATGTTTGATGCACATATCTCGACACGTCTGGTTTGGTTCTGATTGATGATGTGGTTTGCCAGGATAAAGTACAAAGTCCCGAGCGCGCTAAGCGTAAGAAAGACTTGATGTCATTTCTGCCAAAGATCTCTACTAAAAGTAGGGAACAAGCTCATAACAACAGGTATGGATAATTCCCTTTATCAAGGAGCTAAGATCAGCTTGGTTTCAAGTTCTCCATTTAACAGTATCAAATTTATGTGTTGTAGCAACGAAAGCCGACATATTGGTCCTAAAGTTTCCGATGGTGTCCCCTCCTCCCGACACTCTCCCCGTTCTACACTCGAGGGTCTTTTTACCGTCTCTTCACCAGAGCTAAACCCTCCTAACGTTTGACAACTCGTGTCCCATCCCACACAATCTGATCGCGAGCCATTTGACAGTTTCTGCTGTTGTAGATTAAGGAATAACAGTAGTTTCAGGAAAGCTCAAGGAGTGCAAGTTCTGCAGAATGTTTGTGGTATAAAGTCTATGGTGACAAATGTTGTATTAGGTATACTAGCAAAACATGTTTTGTTGCTGGTAAGACAATGTTGTTGTAAAACAAATAGAAAGTTATGCACTCCCACCATGTACAGATGTTGTTGGACTGAAACTCTGAATTTTTAGCATCAAGTGTACCGAACTGTAATAACTTGAGCACATTATTGTTCTCTAATTTATGTTTTAAAATTTGAAAATACAAAAATGACAACAGTGTTTAAATAATTCAATATGTAAACTAGTGGTTAATTGAACCGTACTGGTGTTCATTTAAAGAAAAAAATGTTTTTATAACCCTACCTAATTCACATAAGTGTCAATATAACATCCAGATAATTGAAAGTGCAAATATAATTCTACATATTTGATGTAAGTACAATTGTACCCATTTCAGCAGTTTAATGCTGAATTTAGTTGAAAAGACTATTTTACCCTTTGGGAAAAAAAAGAGTGAAATGACTTTTATACCCTAACCCCATTATTCTTCCCTCTCTTCTTTACCGTCGTTTCTTTTTCATTCTCCGGCGCCGCTGCTTGTCATCGAGTCTCCATTGCTCAACTTTAAAACCAAAGCATCCAACTTGAAATCGAATTATGTCATTAGGAATTCGATTGGTTTTGCGGTTCTGATCCCTCAACCCTCTCATTCAATTCGGTGCCGCTGGTTCTGATTCTCGCCGGAGAGAAGCTTTACATCATTTAGTGTTTTGCGGTGTAGTCTGGCGGGGTGGCTTTCCGGTGGTGCGGGGCTGAGTTTTGGTGCGCATGGTACCCATGGTGGCTTTGGCGGGCGCGGGGGGAAGAGATGGTGACTTCGCTCCTGTATGATCTCTTCTTCATGTTCGATTTGAAAACGAAAGCCACCACCACGCCGAGCGCCGCCGCTCCTCGGGTGGCGCTCCAATCAGTGTGTCAGAGTGCTCTTCTCCTCTGCGGATGTCTTGGGTGCTTCTTCGAGTTCCAGGTGCTGCTTCATCAGATCGGAAATGGAGGGATTTGGGCCGACGTGGCGATGGTTCAAATATGATCAATAATATAACTTGCCATCAGATTGGTGAGCTTGAAAATATCCATGCCGTTGAGAAGCACGTTGTAATACTGAAAATCTCCACGCTATTATGGTGGCCGATAGGTGGGGGTTGTGGTGACCATATGCGGCGGCCGGTGGTGGTGACCAGTGGCCGGGTAAGAGCTAAGTAATAACCAGTGGTAACTAGTTAAGACCCGTGAACAAGTATGAAAATGAAGAAGGAAATGGGTGAAATGTAAAATGAATTTTTAGTTTTAGTCCAAAGGGCATTTTGGTCAATTTATATAGAGTCAACTTCACAAATTCAAAGTCAATACCAGAAATGAGGTTAGAGGGTAATATTGGTACTTTCATTTCTTAGTTAGGATTATTTTTGCACTAAAAATTGTGTAAGGGTTATATTGGCAATTACATTGATATACTTCCCTTTTTTTTTTCAAAAGCGCAAAATGGAAAGGTAATTTAAGCTCCAATAGACTAACCTGTCCTTCTAGTTCCCCTAAATAACCGATTTCAGCCACTTCACGTTCCCCACACTTGCGTTCTTTTCCGCTCAAAAACATTTGCAGTTTTTCGCCACCAACATCGCCGCCGAACAGAAGCTTCTCCGATCGGCATCTCCGGTGCCATCGGGATCACCATAAATCCATTCTCAAGTAACTAGCTCTGGCTAGATACTGCAATAGAAAGCTCACAGCTTACAAACTTGACCATCTAATCAAATTCAGACCCTTTTACGCTTCTCCGGCGCATCTCGCGATCTCTGAGCACTCGAGGCCCGACCCGCGACCCGTTTCTGAACAATGCAGCATCCTCCGCCGCCTAGTAAACCACCCGAACCCCGAAATCTCCGCGTTTCCATACAAGGGCTTTTCGAATATCACCGAATGCTCAGTTGGCCAGGCACTGCACGCCGTCGTTTTGAAGGACGCGTATTCGGACCTAAGCATTCTCCATATAAACACGTTGATAACAATGTACTCGAAATTCGGCAGAATAAAGAATGCCCGGAAAATGTTTGATGAAATGTCTGAGAGAAATAGTGCGTCTGTGAACAACATGGTATCTGGGTACGTGAAAAGTGGGTGTTATATGGATGCAGTTTTGCTGTTTGTAGAAATGTGGGCTCGGAGGATAGAGGTGAGCGGGTTTCTTGCTGCGAGTTTACTGACTGCGTGTTGCCGGTCCAAGGATTTGGTTTTGGAAGGGCTTCAACTGCATAGCATGGTATTGAAGAATGGTTTGTTCGATGATGTTTACGTGGGAACTTCTTTGTTGCATTTTTATGGTGGATATGGGTTCTTGTCGGATGCTCAGAGAGTCTTTGAGGACATGCCAGAGAGAAATGTGGTTTCTTGGACTTCATTTATGGTTGGGTTCGCGGATAATGGAGATCATGCAAGGGTGATTGATGCGTACCGGAGAATGAGACATAAAGGGATTGTTGCGAATCAGAATACGTTTACTACTGTGGTTTGTTCTTCTTGTGCACTTGGTGATGAGTTTCTGGGCCATCAGGTGTTGGGACATGTTGTAAAGTCGGGATTTGAGGGTAACACGTCGGTAGCTAATTCCCTTGTTTTTATGTTTGACACTTACAGTAGAGTGAGAGAAGCATGCTCGGTTTTTGATGAGCTGGATGAGCGTGACACAATATCGTGGAATTCTATCATAGCTGCTTATGCACATAATTTACTCCTTGAGCAGTCTTTCAGGTGTTTTCGGGTGATGCGCCGTGATCATGGTGAGATAAATGCGACTACTTTTTGTTCATTAGTTTCAGTTAGCAGTGCTCTACAAGATTTGAAGTGGGGCAGGGGAGTTCATGGTTTGGCAGTGAAAATGGGAGTAGATTCAAATATATGTTTTAATAATACGCTTCTGACTATGTATTGTGAGACTGGCAGAACTGTAGAGGCAGAACGTTTGTTCGAGGGAATGAAAGAGAGGGACCTGATTTCTTGGAATTCCTTGATGGCTGGCTATGAATCAGAAGGGAGAAGATTTGATGCATTGAGATTGTTGACAGATCTGTTGAACTTGAAGAAGTTCATAAGTTACGTGACTTTCGCGAGTGCATTGGCTGCATGTTCTGATCCCGAATTTACCTGTGAAGGCAGGGCAGTCCATGCTCTTGCACTCATCTTCGGGTTCCGAGAGAATCTGATTGTGGGGAATGCTTTAGTGACTATGTATGGAAGGTGTGGGACGACGGCAGAAGCTAAGAAAGTATTTCAGAGAATGCGTGAGCGTGAGTTGGTTACTTGGAATGCACTCATCGGAGGCTATGCTGAGAATGAAGAACCTGATGAAGCTGTAAACACGTTTAAGTTCATGTTGGAAGATGGTGAACCGGCTAACTACATCACCGTGACGAATATTCTGGGTGCTTGTTCAGCTCCATCTAAACTACTGGAACTCGGAAAACCACTGCATTCATTTATAGTTCAGACGGGGTTTGAGACAAATGAATACGTGAAGAACTCCCTTATCACAATGTATGCTAACTGTGGTGATCTGGGGTCAAGTAAATTGATATTTGATGAACTTGTCAACAAGACTTCTGCAACTTGGAATGCTATGATTGCTGCAAATGCTCATCAGGGCTATGGAGAAGAATCCTTAAAAGTGTTGCGGCAAATGCAGAGGGCTAGAGTGCCTTTTGATCAATTCAGCCTTTCAGCTTCTATGGCAGTATCAGCAGACCTGGCTTCATTGGAAGAGGGAAAACAACTTCATGGAGTAGCAGTAAAGCTCGGACTTAACTCATACCATTATGTTGAAAACTCCATAATGGATATGTATGGGAAGTGTGGCGAGCTTGATGATGTTCTTGAACTGCTTCCAGAACCGCCAAAACGATCAAGAATGTCGTGGAACATCTTAATCTCATCCTTCGCTCGCCATGGACTTTTCGAAAAGGCTAGTAGAACTTTTCATGAAATGGTGAAGTCCGGTTCAGATCCTGATCATGTTACCTTTGTCTCTCTTCTCTCAGCATGTAGTCATGGGGGATTAGTCGACGAGGGCCTTTCATATTTCAACACAATGACATCAGAATTCGGAGTCAAACCCGCGATAGAACACTGTGTATGCATAGTTGATCTTCTTGGAAGATCAGGAAGATTTCCTGAAGCCGAGGCATTTATCGTAGAAATGCCAGTTCCTCCAAATGACTTCATCTGGCGAAGCTTGTTAGCATCATGCAGAATCCATGGAAACATGGATGTAGGCGAAAGAGCAGCTCAACGCCTTCTTGAATTCGACCCTTCAGACGATTCAGCATATGTTCTTTACTCCAACGTATGTTCTGCATCCGGGAAATGGCAAGACGCACAGAACACCTGGATGGGAATGGAATCAAACAGCGTAAGAAAGAAGCCTGCCTTCAGTTGGGTGAAGATGAAAGCAGAAGTTAACACATTTGGGATCGGGGATCTCTCCCATCCGATGTCTGAACAGATTTACGCAAAACTTTCCGAGTTGAGGAAGAAGATCAATGAAGCAGGCTATGTAGCTGATACGAGCTTCGCTCTGCAAGATACCGATGCAGAGCAGAAAGAACACAATCTGTGGAACCATAGCGAGAGATTGGCGCTCGCGTATGGTTTGATCAGTACTCCTGATGGTTCGACATTGAGGGTTTTCAAGAATCTTCGTGTTTGTGGTGATTGCCATTCTGTTTACAAGTTTGTTAGCAGCATTGTGCAGAGGGAGATTGTTCTGCGGGATCCTTACCGGTTTCACCATTTTAAGAATGGTGTTTGTTCTTGTGGTGACTATTGGTAGTTGTATAGATAATTGGTCATCACTGATAATTGATTCTTATTTCTTAGTAAACAATAATTACCCCCTTCAGTTGTTTGAACTTGGTACTATCTTTTTCAAGTTTTGGGGCAGGAGGATTAATCAACACATGTTTTTGTCCTCTTTTTTATCAAAATTTACTTACATGTTTGATCTCTATTTATATTTCCTCTTTATATGACAAACGAACCTACTAAACAATTCAAATTATACACCTTACTATTAGAATAGAACAATCCCACTCCCTCCGGTTCACTAACATTGACTCACTTACTTTTTGCACTTAAATTTAGAAAATGTAAAACTAGTGGTGGAGAATGTATTAAAAGAGTAAAAAGTAAATTATGTGGATGAAAATAATCTAAAATTTGTCAAATAAGGAAGGAGCCAATATTTAAATATCATCCCAAAACGAAAATTGAGTAATGTTAGTGAACGGAGGGGATTAATTGTTACATGTGGGAGAGAGAAGAGAGATGCACCTTGATAGAATCCAAGACTTCCATCTTAATCTAGCACTTTGCTTGTTTCGTCGGTGGTTACAACTAAATTATATTGATTGGTTATTTTTAATTCTGAAACACTATCGTCACTTTTAAAAAGAAAAACACACGCTTATTGTTGTGTAACTGTAAGTGCCGTAATGAAACACCGGAAAAAAAAGAAAAATGATGATTTGGCTTTTGGGAGAAATAGAAGTAAATTTATAAAACTGTATTATGGTAAATGTTGGTGTAATGGAACTTGGATATCGATTTGAGTCGCGTTAACATACGCTTTCCTTAAAGAGTAATTCGACCCAGTTACAGCCTTGGGTTACACGAATTCTCCTCGAGGATAAAATAATCAAAAAATACCCTCTTTATCTAGGCTTGAAACAAGAGAAAGGCTTTGAGTGCAGTATTTTGGTTACTGAGTAAGTCTGAAAATTCTAAGATTTTCACTTATTTTTCTGTGAATGCATACACATGTATATATAGGAGATGTTCTGAAAAGACGCTATCTGTCGTGGAATTTGTAGGTTACAGGTCACCACGTTTTAATGATGCACTACTCTGATACAATTGTAATACAATGTATCTTTCCACAAATGATTATATTTTCCACATACGATGTATCCTGACATGTATCCTAGTTGTCAGAGATGAATTCTGAAACAACACATCTTTTCACGTAAATGATTAAATTTTCAACATCCTGTGTATCGTAGTTATCAGAATTTTAATAAACTCTGAATTGTGTATTTTTCCACGTGACAATGCAGTAAGTTGAGTACGCTGCCAACACTGCATCCCGTACACATCCTTAGTTCATCCTCATCCTTTAAGGGGTCAGGTACTATACACCACCACCGTTATAAGAATGTATAAATATGGTAGTTAGAATGATCTATCTTTCCACAAAAAGGATAATACATGTTAGTCTTGCCAACAAATTTTAATACATATCCCAGGTAAGCTCGTAGATAGTTTATACAAGTGTGCTCGTAAATAGTTTATACAAGTGTGCACTCCGCACCACCAAACTTGTTTTAACATCCCGAGCTCAGAACTACTCGAATCCAATCATACTTAAATAGCTTGTGTTTCTTTAAAACACCAACAATCCTCCCCTATTTAAGTATTATCCTTGATTCGAAAAATCCAACAACCAAACCAAACAAGTGCATAAATGAAAATATCTTGAAGATTGAATTTTCACCTTAGTAAATTACACATTTCAAATATTCGAGAATCAGGGTGTCTTTAGAGATTGAACCCTTCAACCCATTTGAACACTTGAAGATAATCTACACACAAGTTCAAGTACAAATCTCAAAAGCTAAAACTTGACACTATATTAGCCATGTGTCCTTATCCATTCATGAGTGTATAGAAAGCCAAGCCCTAGCTTCTTGAAGCGGCTACACTTCACACTTCATATAGGTGAATCTCTTTAATCGTACTCCTGCAAAAGTACTTTGTCAAAAGATCCATTAAGAAGATAAACTTCAACCTAACTTACATGCAGGTCCAAACATATTACCTTCGGGATATTAAATCATATGTATCAATCTCAAACAATAGGCCTTCCACATTGAATTTTACTCCAATGTCATATCAGTGCAAAATTGGGTATCCCACAATCAGAGAATTAAATAGGCTTTAAACTCATCCCGATCACCGACTTATTTACCAAGTCCCTAGCTAGTCCCTTCATCAAGTGATATGCTAGATTGTGTTGAGATCTTACAAAATCAACTGAAATCACACCATGAGTTATTAACTCACGTATCGCGCTATGCCTAACGCCCAAGTGTCTAGATTTTCCATTGTACACTTCACTATAAGCCTTAGATAGACTATTTGTACTATCACAATGAATAGAGATAGGTGAAATCGGCTTAGGCCCCAATGGAATTTCATATACCAGATTTTGTAACCATTCCGCCTCCTTACCTGCTGCTGCAAGAGCTATAAATTCTGACTCCATAGTAGAGTTAGTTATGCAAGTTTTCTTTTTAGAAGCCCATGAAATGGCACCTCCACCAAGTAAGAATACCCAGCCAGTTGTAGAAGAATGATCTTCCGTATTTGTTATCCAACTAGCATATGAATAACCTTCTAAAACCGAAGGAAATCCAACATAGCACAAACCATAATTCATGGTTTTCTTTAGATACTTAAGTACACGCCTACTGCTTGCCAATGATGTGTGCTGGGGTTACTTGTGTACCTACTCAATTTGCCAACCGCAAAAGCGATGTCCGGCCTTGTGCTTGTCATGGCATACATCAAGCAACCAATTACTTGTGAGTACTCAAGTTGTGATACCGCTTTACCCTTATTAGGCATAAGCTTCATACTTGAATCCATTGGAGTGCTGACCAGGGAACAATTCTCACAATTGAATTTCTTAAGTACTTTCTCAATGTAATGAGACTGTGTCAGAGAAATTCCTTTAATCTCTCGTTTGATCTTAATACCAAGAATCACATCTGCCTCCCCCATGTCATTCATGTCAAAACTTGATGACAAGAATGCCTTCGTAAGGTCAACTTGGATCTGATTTGTGCCAAAAATTAGCATATCATCCACATATAGACAAATGACAACTCCATTTCCAGAACTATCGAATTTGCTATACAAACATTTGTCGGATTGGTTTAACTCATATCCATTCGATAAAACCACCTCATCAAACTTATGATGCCATTGTTTAGGAGCTTGTTTTAGCCCATACAATGATTTGACAAGTTTACAAACCTTATGCTCATTTCCAGGCATAACAAACCCTTCAGGTTGTTTCATGTAAATCTCCTTTTCTAGATCTCCATTCAAAAATGCAGTTTTGACATCCATTTGATGGATCACTAGGTTGTTAATGGCCGCTAATGCAATTAACAATCTAATAGTGGAGATCCGAGCAACTGGGGCATATGTATCGAAATAATCAATACCTTCCCTTTGCCTAAAGCCTTGGATAACCAATCTAGCTTTATACTTGTCAATAGAGCCATCGACTTTCATCTTCCTTTTGAAGATCCACTTGCAACCCAAAGTTTTACAACCACGCGGGAGATCAAAAAGAACCTACGTATTATTACCCATGATGGAATCCATCTCATCATTTATCGCTTCTTTCCAGAAAGTAACATCTCAAGACTTCATAGCCTCACTAAATGTCTTAGGATCCTCTTCAATATGATAACAATACAAATATTGATAACTTATCTCATCTCTTGATCCCTCAACCAAATAAATTTGGAAATCAGGATCGCAAGACTTCTCAATCCTACCTCTCTTGCTCCTTCGAAGCTCAGGTGACTTGACTTGATGAGACATTTCATATTCCTCCATAGTTCTACTTGAAGTAGGAACTAAATCCCTTGGCCTTGGTACTGATGTGAATCGATTTTCATCAAAGATAGCATCTGTTGATTCAATTACGGTGTGAATCGAAATAAAATCATTAGGTTTTGTAATATAGAACCTATAAGTCTTGGAATGCATAGAATATCCAATAAAGATGCAATCAATACCTCGTTCCCCCAATGTTTTTCTTTTGGGATTGGGAAGTCTAACAACTGCCCGACAACCCCGAACTCGAAGATAATTCAAGTTTGGTTTCTTTTTATACCAAAGCTCATATGGAATGATCTTGTTCCGTTTATTAGGAACCCTATTTAATAAATAGCAAGCCGTTAACATGGCTTCACCCCAAAATCCGTCACTCAATCCAGAATAGGATAACATGGAATTAACCATTTCTTTAAGTACCCTATTTTTCCTTTCTGCCACACCATTTTGTTGCGGTGTATATGGAGCGGTAACCTCATGAATGATACCACAAAATTCAAAAAATGAAGGATCATAATATTCACCTCCTCTATCAGTGCGTAACTTTTTAATCAAAATTGATTTTTGCAATTCAACCTCAATTTTAAAAGTCTTAAATTTCTCAATTGCCTCATCTTTGGAATGCAACAAATAAATGTAACAAAATCTTGAATAATCATCAATGAATGTTATTAAGTACTTTTTACTCCCCAAAGAAGGTGTTGCATGCAAGTCACAAAAGTCACTATGTATGAGTTCTAGCAATTTTGAAGTTCTTTCAACACTTTTAAATGGTTGCCTAACAATTTTATTCAACATGCAAATATTACATTTTTTCACATTTATATCAAAAGCAGGAATCAAACTATCTTTAGACATATCAAGCATAAGTTTGTAAGGAACATGTCCTAGTCTAGCATGCCATAAAGATGGTAAATCAACATTGGAGCAGATCATGTAAATAGAACCACACATATTATTTATATTGAGCATAAACATTCCATTACAATAATATCCGTATTACACACCAAACTTTGATAAGATAAATTAATCAGATTCATACACTTGCTTATAGCCACACTTAGACAATATACTACCAGAAACTAAGTTCTTTCTAATTCTAGGTACATGTAGAAATATTTTAGAAGAAGATTTTTCCCAGAACTAAATTCCAACACAACATCTCCTCGACCAAGAATAGTGGCAGTAGATTCGTTTCCCATATGAAGAATTGAACCATCGTTAGCAGGTTCATATGACTTGAACCACCTACGGTCCTTGCAAACATGTTTGGTTGCTCCAGAATCTATCCACCAAGCAATTTCATCATCCTGTACATAAAATGCTTCAGAAATTAATGGTACATAATTCTCAACCGAATTTAAACCACAATTAACATTCTGACCTTGATGAGGAGTTTGGCCTTGGTCCTTTGACCCTTGCCTAGAATGATTTGGTGTCACTCATTTCTTGCTCTTCCTAACACAACAATCACGTTTGAAGTGTCCTGTCTTGCCACAAATCCAACATGCACCCTTAGGCCTCTTGTTGGACTCTTTGCTTGTGTTGTTAAATGGGCGCTTCTTCCCCTTTGTCTTCTTAGAACTATCACCCTCTTCCATCATATTAACTGAAGAGAGTCCCACAGTCTCTTTATCTTTGGACTTGCCATTTTCATGTGCCCTTAGAGTTTCCTCTATGCGCAAATGGCTTCCGAGTTGAACAAGAGACAATTCTTCCTTTTTGTGCTTAAGCATGTGCTTGAAATCCTTCCATGAAGGTGGAAGCTTATCGATTATACTTGACACAGAAATAGGTTCATCCATTCCCAGTTTGTGTTGTGAAAATTGTCCTAAAGTCCGAAGCAATTCATTGTACTGCTCCATAACGGGCCTAGAGTCTGACATCTTGTAATTCATAGAATTATTGACAAGGAATTTCTTACTAGAAGCATCCTCATCCATGTATTTTGACTCTAAGGAATTCAAAAACTCTTTTGCAGATTCAACATTTTGATAAACATCAAAGAGTGAGTCAGACATACCATTCAAGATGTGACCACGACAGATGTAGTCATCATTTTCCTATTTGTTCCTCCGACGAGTTTCTTCTAATGGTTCATCATCTGCTGGTTCTGTCATTGGAGTAGACAAAACATATGCCACTTTCAGAGTTGTAAGGAGGAAATGCATCTTCTTCTGCCATCTACGGAAATCAACGACTTCAAACTTCTCCAGTTTCCCAAACTTGGATGCCATATCACGTACAGTTGCCATGTTTTGTACGATGAGAAATTACTCTTTAAGAATGTTGTGTAACTGTAAGTGCTGTAATGAAACACTGGAAAAAAAATGGCGATTTGGTTTTTGGGAGAAGTAGAAGTAAATTTATAAAACTGTATTCTGGTAAATGTTGGTGTAATGGAACTTGGATATCGATTTGAGTCGCGTTAACATACGCTTTCCTTAAAGAGTAATTCGACCTAGTTACTGCCTTGGGTTACACGAATTCTCCTCGAGGATAAAATAATCAAAAAATACCCTCTTGATCTAGGATTGAAACAAGAGAAAGGCTTTGAGTGCAGTATTTTGGTTACTGAGTAAGTCTGAAAATTCTAAGATTTTCACTTATTTTTCTGTGAATGCATACACATGTATATATAGGAGATATTCTGAAAAGACACTACTTGTCGTGGAATTTGTAGGTTACAGGTCACCACGTTTTAATGATGCACTACTCTGATACAATTGTAATACAATGTATCTTTCCACAAATGATTATATTTTCCACATACGATGTATCCTAGTTGTCAGAGATGAATTCTGAAACAACACATCTTTTCACGTAAATGATTAAATTTTCAACATCCTGTGTATCGTAGTTATCAGAATTTTAATAAACTCTGAATTGTGTATTTTTTCACGTGACAATGCAGTAATTTGAGTACGCTGCCAACACTGCATCCCGTACACATCCTTAGTTCATCCTCATCCTTTAAGGGGTCAGACACTATACACCACCACCGTTATAAGAATGTATAAATATGGTAGTTAGAATGATCTATCTTTCCACAAAAAGGATAATACATGTTAGTCTTGCCAACAAATTTTAATACATATCCCAGAACTGTAAGCTCGTAGATAGTTTATACAAGTGTGCTCGTAGATAGTTTATACAAGTGTGCTCGTAGATAGTTTATACAAGTGTGCACTCCACACCACCAAACTTGTTTTAACATCCCGAGCTCACAGCTACTCGAATCCAATCATACTTAAATAGCTTGTGTTTCTTTAAAACATCAACAATCCTCCCCTATTTAAGTATTATCCTTGATTCGAAAAATCCAACAACCAAACCAAACAAGTGCATAAATGAAAATATCTTGAAGATTGAATTTTCACCTTAGTAAATTACACATTTCAAATATTCGAGAATCGGGGTGTCTTTAGAGATTGAACCCTTCAACCCATTTGAACACTTGAAGATAATCTACACACAAGTTCAAGTACAAATCTCAAAAGCTAAAACTTGACACTATATTAGTCATGTGTCCTTATCCATTCATGAGTGTATAGAAAGCCAAGCCCTAGCTTCTTGAAGCGGCTACACTTCACACTTCATATAGGTGAATCTCTTTAATCGTACTCCTGCAAAAGTACTTTGTCAAAAGATCTATTAAGTGTCTTACAGTTACACAACATTTTCCTCTGCTCTCAAACACTATACATCACCACCGTTATAAGTATGTATAAATATGGATGTAGTTAGAATGATCTATCTTTCCACAAAAAGGATAATACATGTTAGTCTTGCCAACAAATTTTAATACATATCCCATAACTGTAAGCTCGTAGATAATTTATACAAGTGTGCACTCCACACCACCAAACTTGTTTTAACATCCCGAGCTCACAACTACTCGAATCCAATCATACTTAAATAGCTTGTGTTTCTTTAAAACACCAACACTTATTGTTGAGGCCGTTTTTATGTAGTGGGATAGGTCTTGGGTTGACTATGTTGGGTTGGTGAAGGTGCTCCACTACGGCTCCTGTTTGGTCCTTCTTGCAGTGTTAATTCCCATCTAATGAACATCTGTAAAATGGTATTGGTCACTCAGGGTAGGGGTGGGCAAAAAAAATCAAAAACTGAAAACCGAACCAAAAATTGAATTATCCGAATTTGAATAACCCGAACCGAATTTAATATACAGTTTTTGGATATCCGAATTGAATAAACCGATTTCTGAATACGGTTTTGGTTTGGTTTTGGATATTAAAACTCAAACCGAAACCCGAACCGAATACCGAATTGTAATTAATTAAATTAATTAAATATATATAATAATAAATAAATTTTAAAACTACAAAACTAAATTTATAAGTAAATATAAGTGGGAGGACTAATCAATAAATTTTAAAAAATTACCCCAAACATCTTAACATTAAATGGATCAAATAGACAAAAGACTGATATTCAAGTGTTTTATAATCCATATTCATTATAAACAAGTTTAATAAATTAGTTCGTTTAAATTTCTTATAAATTTTAAAAATAAGTATATATATTCTTATAAATTCTTATTGGCATGAACGTAAATGGAAAGCATTAACTATAATCAATAAATATCCATATCTAAACTACAGTGCTCTTAGTAATCACAGTGATAAGGTGCACGAATAATTGATTCTTCAAAAGTAAACTTTCACTAGACTAAAGCATTCCTCAAACAATGGACATTTTCCTCTGCTCTCAAAAATCAACAAACTACAATGGACTCAGAAGAGATTACTTGGTGAAGAGATGAAGACGGGGATTAGCAACCGAGAAGCATAAACAAGTGAGGATGTGGATCGTTGTGTAATGGTTATGTTTCCGGTAGCATGAAAATGAGCCTATTTCAATCTGATTCATAATTTCCAGTCTTTACTTCCCATATTCACTTAAACAGAAGAAGAAAATATGTCAGTTCAAAGTCAAAACCAACGTTTAAATCTACTCGTAGAGAACCTAAAGCAACTAGCCTGGTACAACCCTTATCTAACCGCAGACAGTGGCAGAACCAGAACTGATTTTAAGGAGGGGCGGGAGTGGGATGATAATAGTAGAAAAATAATTTAACATAATACACGATCTAGAATGTATAAAATATCATTTTTACATAAACATAAAGATGTAAGAGATAAAATTTATGATAATTTAGATTTTATCTTTGAACTAAAATATAATACATTTTAATACATTAACTCTTAGTTTTAAAAAAATACAATTCCTAATAATTTTGATGAATACATCTACTAAAATATGTAATTTTTAACTTAAAAAAAACTTTAAAACTGTAATATATAAATATCATAGTTAATTTAGGAGAAAGTCTCCTATTAGGCTATCTAAATGTTAGACTAATCATGAAAAATCTCATTTCAATAACTATTAGGGTCAAATTATAACTATTTATACATTACTATACATTTTAAAAGTTATAAGAAATTTGTTGCAATAAATAAAAATAAATATCAAATCAACTTATTAGTTATATCAGTTATAAAATAACCTCGTATAATGATTTGTCAGTCTAAAACAAGACGTTATGTTAATTTAATAGTGGAATTTTTGTCTCACCCTCTAAATGTATTTAAATTACTTATATAAATAGAAGAGAAATAAATCATAAAATATATTATAAACACATTCATCATGTATGGAAATGGTAAAAACATAAGTCAAATTAATAGGGTAATAATAATAAAAAAGGATTTGAGATCAAACGGTATTAAATAATCCCCAGTCACAAAATACTCCTCAAATTAAATAATGTAATAATAAATGGCAAAATCTTGGAAAATACAGTCTTTCCATTATTCCATAGGCTTATGGAAAGACAGAGTTTAATTATAATTATACAAAGTAAAAAGTCTTAGTTGCAATATTAAAATTTTATTATGCAACGTGTAGTAGTTATAAAGTTTATAACCCGATTCATTCAACCCAAAAAATTTATCTTCATTTCTTCTAATTTGCATTTTAAACCATAATATTTTCATGACTTATGGAAAGACCGTCTTTCAAGAGACAGACTCATAATAAATTCAACCAAAAAAATGTAATAATAATTAAAGGAAAAGTTGAAAAATTGGAAATGAATCCGTGAAGAGCCAAGAGGGCAGCACCTCCGCAGCAAGCAAGGCTTTGAAACTTGAAAGAAGAGTTAACTACATTAGTTATTTAGTCCCATATCGAAAAGATGGTGGAGACTTAGCATATCTATCAATTATAAATACTAGGGTATCACTCCTTCATATTTTCAAAGCAAAGCATTAGCCATTAGATGCAATTGCCAATTGGGCCTCAAGTGCCAAATCACTTGGCCTTGAATTGACAAATCATTTTGGTTTGGCCCACAATTGTTGCGGGCAAATCATTTTGGTTTGGCCCACAATTGTTGTGGGCAAATCATTTTAGTTTGACCCACAATTGTTGTGGACAAAAAAACCGATTGAATTGAATTTGGTTTTATAAAGATTGACATCAACTCGGTTTATTTGGTTGAATTCGGTTTTAAATCAAAACCAAATTTTGAATTCGGTTCGGATAATTCGGGTTATTTGAATTATTTGGATCGGATTCGGTTTTTAATTTTTTAGGGAAAAAACTGAATAACTCGAATTGAATAGACCGAAAACCGAATAACTCGAATCGACGCCCACCCCTAACTCAGGGGGTGCGATGGAGTATACCTGCGGTTGCTCCAATGCTCAAGTCAGATATGGAAAATGAGTTAGGGGGAAGATAAGGAGCTGAACCGAGTCTACATGTTTGATAGTTTTTTACCTCCTCCTATTATAGCTGAAGTATGTGAGTCTTCTTTAGGTCGTGTACCGCACCTTTGGGTCAGGTAAGTGGAGATATAGGTCTACAAACCGACATCTCATCGCCTACTTAACTATTTCAATTATACAACAAACTTATTACTCCCTCCGTTCCACCTGAATCTGCACACTTTTTTATTAACTTTCTCAGAATAAATTTGACCATAAATTTGAATTAGTATATAGGCAACAATATTGTCATGTGAGATAATGTTAGATTTCCTGTATCATGTGGTTTCTAAATATCAAAGTTTAATACACTAATAACATATGTAATTAAAGTTATTGATGGACAAACATGCCATGGGAAAGTTGATCAAAAAGTGTGCAGATTCGAATGAGATAAAGAGAGTATAAAATTTCGACAATATTACATAAGAGGAGGAGAAAGGGAGCCGCATTTGAATCAAATCTAGGACTTCCATCCCAATCAAGCAATTTCAATTTGTTGGTGGTCAATTGGATTATACAATTAAATATTTGAGAAAAGTGCAGATATAACCTTATATAATTGATGAAAGTTCAGATATAATTTTGCGCTAATTGAAAGTGTAAATATAACCCCATCTATTCGGGTTATGTGAAAATATAACCTTTTCAGGCAGTTGGCGGCCGAAATACAATAAAAAGACTATTTTGCCCCTCTGTAAAAAAAATAAAAATTTGAAAAAATGCTGAAATTATATCCTACCCCTAAAGCCCCCTTCTTCGTTCTCAGACCTCTTCTTCATTCATTGATTTTTCGTACCCAGACCCCTAAAGCCCTCTTCTTCGTTCCCAGGCCTCTTCTTCATTCATTGATTTTCCGACGCTGGCTGAGCAGCACCGAAAATGGTGGTGGTGGCGAAGTGGCATGAGTGGTGGTGGAGATTAGGGCTAGGTGGAGGTGGCGTCAATTAGGGGCGTGGATTGGTGGTGATGACGCGAGGTGGTCGGCGGTGACGAGGTGGTCGGCAGTGTTAAGGTGGTCCACGGCCGGCAGTGTTGAGCGGATTGGTGGTGGAGTTGAGCGGGGTCGGTGGTGTTTAGCGGATTGGTGGTGGTGTTGAGCGGGGCCAACGATGTTGAGCAGATTGGTCGACGGTGACGAGGTGGTTGGCGGTGACGAGCGGATTGGTCGGCGGTAACGAGGTGGTCAGCGGTGACAAGGTGGTTGGCGGTGTTGAGCATTGATGAGGTGGTCCAAGTAACCGACGGTGTTAAGCGGATTGGAAAGGGTGTTGAACGGGGCCGGCGATGTTGAGCGGATTGGTCGACGGTGACGAGGTGGTCGACGGTGACGAGGTGGTCGACGGTGACGAGCGGATTGGTCGACGGTGACTAGGTGGTCGGCGGTTAAGAGGTGGTCCGACTAACCTCTCAATTTTCATTCTTCTCGGTTTGAGCTTTATGAATTTCATTGTTTTCCTGGGATAATCTTTGGGTTGCCTACATCAGATTCGATGTTAGGATTGGTTGTGTTGGTTTTGCTAGCGACTGAGTTTATGGAGGTTCTGGTTGTGTTGGTTTTGCAGGCGATGGAGTTTATGGAGGTTCTGGGTTAGCAGTGGTGGTGGTGGTGGTGGTGGTGGTGGATCAGTGGTAGCTTAGCGGGTGGTGGTTGTGGCCTAGCGGTGGAGGTGGAGCCAGGCGGGCAGGTGGTGGTGGTGGTGGCCTGGCAGTGGAGGGCATAATTGTCCCTTTCATTTAAATCTTAGGGCATAAGGGTGTTTTAGTCTTTTCAAGTGGGTCAATGACCGGATTCTGATGGTCAACGGCGGAATCATGGTCGGAGGGTTATATTTGTACTTTCATTCAACAGTCAGGGTTATATTTACACTAAAAAATAATTGAGCAATATATTTACACTTTCCTCAAAATAAAGGATTATATTTGCATATTACCCTAAATATTTATCGTTTTGGAATGCCATTATAAGTTTCGAAAATAAATATTACACTATATAATCATGAAAAACTAGAGTAACAATGTGATTGTGTATTACTAATCATCGTAATTTCAAACAGACACGTACCACAAAACATTATACTAGGGCTTTAAAAAATCACCACAACCGCATCTAAAATACCGTAGCAACTAGACGTCTCAATCTCTGACATGAATTTTTGAACCGAGCCGACTCGATCGAACTCAACATGAACTCGATTCTGACCCGTAAAATATTGACCCAAATTCGACATGAACCGAACTCAACCCGAACCCGATTCTGACCCGTAAAATATTGACCCAAACACAAACCAAACCAAACTCTATCCAAAATTCAATTTTGACCTGATAATCTGGGCCCAAACCCGAACCTAACTCGACCCGAGGTCAACCCAAAACCCGATTTGGACCCGACAGAACCCAAACTCAACCTGAAACCCAATTCTAACCTGGTAAAGCATTTCTTAATTTTCTTAAAAAATTAAATGCAGTCCTAGCACCAGTATACTATAACTTAGACTGTGGCTTTCCCACCGCAATTTAATAGTCAAAATTACTATTCTAGACATAGGCACTAGTATTAGCACTGGTATATGTCATTCAACCAAACCCAGTCCTGAAAATTCAGTGAACCGCTATTGGATTTATTCATATGCTCCATTTTTTGGTTCATTACAAGATTGCCATTGCCTATGAAATTCCTAACACCAGTATTGCTTTTCCAGCACTGACATATCGGTGCCTATATACCTTTTTCTAGTAGTGTAATCCAACCCAATCTAAACCGAGAAATATTACAGACCCGTCAGAACCTGATTGGACATTTTTCCGATCCGACCCGACAAATAGACTTCATCATTTTTCAACCCAAACACATTTACCCAACCCGACTCGACTAACAGATTTCGACTATTTCAACTTGAACCCATTTCAACCCAACCTGACCCGACCTGACAAACATACTTCGACCCGTTTCAACCCGAATCCGTTTTGACCCGACCCGACCAACATATTTCAACATATTTCAACCCAACCCAACCCAACATACATATTTTGACTCATTTCAACCAGACCCGTTTCAACCTGAATCTATTTGACTCAAACCCAAAGTCTACCAAAATAACCGAGTTGTCGTAGCAACTAGCAGGGAAAATCACCATCACCGCACCAAAAAATTCCCTATTGAGCTAGAATTATCATAGAATACTAATATGATCGTTTAATAGTACTTTATAAGTAGCTCAACACACATCGTTATAGCGTTAAGTATTTTCTTTAAAAAATAGTGTGAAAACAAAATCTTTTAATAAAAATGTGATTTAAAACCTAACACCCCCTTAAATCTTAATGTCAAATTTCTTCATTCTCGGTGAAGACAAATTTTGGAAGGATCCAACAACATCCTCCCCAAAACAATAGAGTTGATGCAACCCTGTGAATACAAAGTTTGAAAGGATCGAGTAGCAGACCGTCGATATGGCATGTGAACTTCAATCAAGAAATTGGATTTGAAAGGTTCATTTGTGGGGAGCTCATCCCACACTGTGTGAGCTAACTAGGTGTTCAAGCATAGATTAGATAGATTAGTTATAATTGTTACTTAGTGGTTGTACGGCCTTAACATGACACAATATTGTAACAATCTTATATTAATGTGAAGGAGAACACCTATTTTTTCAAAAAAAAAAAACTCTTCACTCTCAAAAAAAAATTGTTTTTGGACAAAGGACTCATTTCTATGTTTTGATCAATGGTAATATTGGTACCCGTTCAAAAAGTTTTGGGTAATATGCAAATATATCCCCGTATGTTGGAAAAAATGCAGATATAACCCTAAATTATTTTTTAGTGCAAAAGCTACTTAGACTATTGAATGAAAGTGCAAAGATAACCCTGTGACTATATTTCCGGCGTTGACCCACTTGCAAAAACTAAACTACCCTTATGTTGAAAGTCTTACATGAGATGGACAATTATGTCCTCTCCGCCGACCACCACCACCACCCCCACCAGCCAGGCTCCACCTCACCCGCTAGGCCACCACCACCACCCGCCTGGCTCCACCACCACAAGCCATCCCGCCACCACTACCCAGCCCCACCACTGCCTAGCCAACCTTCCACCCTCGACACCGCCTTTCAACCCCCACACCCACCATCACTGCCCAGCCACCCCGCCACCACCCGGCAAGTCAAGATCTGGTGGCCACCACACTGCTCGCCACCGCCCCACCACCACTAACCAGCCAGCCTCGCCCCTCTACCACCTTCCACCCCCATCACCACCACCAGTCATCCCACCACCATTGCCAAGCCCTACCACTGCCCAGTCAACCCCTGCCACCACCTTCCACCCCCGCTACCACCACTAGTCAAAGATCTGGTGGCGAGTCAAGAATTTGGACTGAACCGGTGCCTTTCTCCTCACCGATGTCGTACCTTGTCCCCTCCTCCTCACCGCTGCCCTCCCCCACCAATGAAAACCTGATTGAAAAATGAAAACCCTATCTCCTCCCCCACCAACAAAAACCCTAGTTGTCCCCGCCGATTGAACACCCCATCGCCGCTCAGCCCCACGCCCATTTAGACCCCAGCGCCGATCAGCCAAGCGCAGGAGTTTCTAAACCATCGCGAGCAGAAGCTGCTTCACGACCGCAAGCTCAAACGTCAGCAAAGGCAAGATGTGGGTCGATGAGAGCAACTCGCAAAATGTTGACGAGCTTTTGGCGGTTCTGGGTTACAAGGTCAAGTCCTCGGACATGGCAGTGGTATCCCTGAACATTGAACGACAGAAAGAAAAAGATGAGACCGGCTTTAGAACATTGAATGAAGGAGAGAAAAAGATGAGATTGACTTTAGGGGTATGATTGTAATTTTAATGTTTTTTATGTTTTTTACTTTTTTTATAGAGGGCAAAATAGTCTTTTCAATGTATTCTAGCTTCCAACTGCCAGAAAATGTTATATTTGCACATGACCTAAATATCTAGGGTTATATTTACACTTTCAATTATTGCATATTTTATCTTCACTTTCGTCAATTATGTAGAGTTATATATTCACTATGCTCAAAAGTTTTTGTTTAACTTTTTGAAGAATATAAAAGGAATGTTTTTACCTGAAAATTTGAAACTTTACTCACTTGAATCCAACCGGCGCCATCTTCTCCGGCATAACACCATCACTCTCAGACTCCGCTTCCGAATCCAACATCATCAGAAAGAAGAAAACGGGAAGAACAAAACCAGAAATTTCTTTTGAGCGCATAATTCATTCTCACTGCCAATTTGGTTTCCTCTTGATACACCTCCCGTAATCAAAATGAAGGGCAGAATCTCATTTCACCATCCTCGCCGGAATTTAAGGTTCATTTGAAGGAATAACAAGCCATGGAAGTCTCCGGCAGCTTAATCAGTAAAGTTCACAGGTCGTTCTCCAATAATGGCCTGCATTTCGCCATACCATTGGCCTCCCAGAGGGCCAATGAAATTGAATTGGTATGCTCTCTTGTAACCAAAATTCAATCTTTTCACAAACCCACAATTTTTTGTTGTTGATTTTGTTCTAATGGTGGTTTGATTTAAGGTAAAAGGAGTGTTGCACACATGCCAAGGTTTCTCGAGTTCATTGTTCTATTGGGATGATAATGTGCAGTGTTTTCGGGTTAAAGGCGGGGTTTACGTGTCCCATCTTACGCAGGGGAGTCTTCTTGGGATGCTTGATCAGTTCACATTTGCTGCTAGCTGTTTGAAATCAGTTGAAATCATTGTGAATAAGATTGAGGGTTCTGCAGTTTCGCCACCACCTACATTGAGAGCATTTACATGCTCTGTATCACTCTGGCTTAGAGTATGTATTTTACCTAGTTTTTGTTGTTTTCGTTTCATGATTTGAGTTTTGTTATGTATTATTGGTGCTGATGCTTTTCCATTGCAGAAATTAAGGGATGTTGCTTTGAGAGAGGAGGAAAAGACAAGCAGATCCGATGGAAGAACGGTACACACACTTTTAGGGCTGTCGAGTTCCTTATCAAGGTCTGTTGGATTTGGGAATTTTATGGTTTTGTGAAGTTTTCTCACTATCTGTACAAGAGAACAAAGTTCTAAGCTCTGCCAATAATATGTTTGCTAGTCTACGTTGCTCGAGCATTTTATTGGGGCTGTTACCATTCATTTGACATTCTTTATTGTTTAGTCCGATGCAGTTCCAAGTTTTGTGGTGATCATGTTTATAATTATGTTTGCGATATTGCAGTCTATGCTCGGGAGCTGAATATTTGTTGCAAATTGTTAATGATGCTGTTCCAGAAACATATTTTGAGAATTATCATTCTGCTGCGGCTGCAGATATTGCGACCCATGTTCTTAATCAGCTTTACCGGAAGCTTAATGAAGTTTGTCTTGTGCAAGGGGGTGAGGTTGTTTTTTTCCCTCTCTTTGTGGGAAAGTGTTCCTTTCTGTGAAATATGCTTGAGCTCTTGTAAGAATCTTGATGCATTTTTCAGGAGGATGCTTACAAGATGATACTGTACATATTTATTGGGAGTCTATTGCCCTATATTGAAGGTCTTGACTCTTGGCTTTTTGAAGGGACTCTTGATGACCCTTTTGAGGAGGTAATTCTTCATGAAATCTTTATTAGGTATTTTTGAAAGGAGCATGTGTGTTATCATAAATGGAAACTGATTGTCAATATGTTAGACTTGAATTATCTAGTAATAGTCTTGTAATGTTTAGTACCTTAATCATTAGAGTAACAACTATGGCCTGTGGTCATGAAACTTTCCGGTGCCAGCTATATTTTTCTCTGGAGCCAACTCGTTTTAATCTTTTCACTTTTCAGATGTTCTTTTATGCTAACAAAGGAATTGCTATTGATGAAACTGAGTTCTGGGAGAAAAGCTATTTGCTGAGGTCAAAAGCTCATGAAAAGCTGAATCTTGGGTCTTCTCCCGATGCTTTTCTGACAATGAAAGGGAAGAAAGAAGCAACTGGAAGAGAGCCTAGTTCTACCGATGGGAGGAATAGTGAATACCATGTATGTCCTTTGTTCATTGAGGACATGGGAAAGGCTATTGTTTCTGCAGGGAAGTCCTTGCAACTTATTCGACATTCTCCCCCGACATCCTTTTCGACTACATCCAATCATAGTCATTCTGTTGGTAGATGTGTGGCTGGATTGACATTATCAGAGGCCTTTTGTGTCTCATTAGCTGCTCTTGTTGGCTGCAGTGATCACATTGCTGAATATGTTTGGAATGAGAGTTTGATTTTTACTCCGTCTAAATCCCGTGGTGGAACACATAAAGAACTGGAAAGGGATGAGATTTTGCCATCCTTTTCGTCCGATAAGGTCTGGTATAAGTTCTTGACTGATACATTGAAGCAGAAAAGGCATGTTGACATACGACCTGGGCACAGAAAAGCTGCTGTCTCTGATTTGGAGAAAGATAACTTACTTTTGGATGTGGTTGATGAGATTCCTCGCATAGGAACATATTGTCATGAAAATCCATCTATGACTGTCTGTCAGAAACTGCTTCACAATAACAAGGATGCTTGGGGTGCATTGAGTTTGTCCAGAAATATGCACCTTCCACCTTTAGATGATGAGAAACTAAGAAAAGCTGTGTTCGATAAAACTGAGGGCACCTATGGGGAGAGGAACACCGATTTCAGGTTTGGATTTGGGTTTGATGAGTCTGAATTTCATCGTCAGCAAGAAGAAACAAAAATGCTGGAGATGTTATTTCCTTTTCCGACTTTGCTTCCTTCTTTTGAGGTACTAACTCCATGGTGTTTTGACGATGTCTGTTTGGTAATTTCTTCAAGCATTTTGAACTGAAATAAAATGTCTTTTGTGGGACAGGAGAACCTTTACATATCAGAGTTTCTGCCATTCGAGAAAAATAGTACTCTTTCATCCAAAATTCTTGATTGGATACTGAGTCTGGAACCGAAGGTTACTCCACCCCCTGTTGTTATTATGCACGAATGCCTTCGTACTTATATAAAGAAGCAGGTTTGGTTGCAAATAAATGGTTTATTCTATATTTGCACATTTTATTCGTTACATACATCTTTATAAGGTCCCAGTCACTGTCTAAAGCTCTTTTGTTTTCCCATAGGCTGATTACGTTGGCAGTAATATTCTGTCGAAGTTACTGTATGATTGGAGATTACTGGATGAGCTTGGAGTGTTACGTGCTATATATTTGTTAGGCTCAGGTAATCCTTGACTGCGATGAAAAGATGATTTGTATTATGTTAAAGAGGTATCCACTAACCATTAATGAACTAAAAATATTGAACGGTTCTGTTTGCAGGGGATCTCTTGCAGCACTTCTTGGTGGTGATTTTTAACAAGTTAGACAAAGGAGAATCGTTGGATGATGAATTTGAGCTAAACACTATCTTGCAGGTGCAAATGATGGATTAAATCCTTTGTTTGATTTGTAAGAAGGCAATTTCGTTTGCTAATATTGTTTCCATAATGATGCTCTATTTCAGGAATCAATTCGAAATTCTGCTGAGGGATCATTACTAAGCTCACCGGATGCCTTGGTTGTGTCAATCACTAAATCCACGGACGCGAGTGGGGACGACCAATACAGTGCAGCTGCTTCTAACTTGACTCCTCGTAGGAGTCGACAGCAGACCACAGGAATCGATGTTCTTCAGTCCCTGAGGTTTACGTACAAGGTTAGCATTGTGTACTGTGTGCTTGCAACTGCTTACCTTTTTCGGAAATGCCTCATTGCTGTAGTCCTTATAAATGTACAGGTTTCATGGCCACTTGAACTTTTGGCTAATGCCGAAGCACTAAAGAAGTACAATCAGGTAAAAGTTTGATTTTTCCGGTAAATGCATTTCCCAGTTTCCACAATGTACTCATTCTGAACATTTGTATAGGTAATGGTTTTCCTGTTGAAGGTGAAGCGAGCAAAGTTCGTTCTTGATAAAGCTCGAAGGTGGATGTGGAAGGTTCATTATCCTTCATTCCCTTATTTATTGCATTCCACAATGACCGTTCCCTAAAACTTATTCGATCTCTTTCAGGATCGAAGCATAGGTACCACCACTCGCAAACGCCATTGGTTACTGGAACAAAAGTTACTGCATTTCGTGGATGCCTTTCACCAGTATGTCATGGACAGAGTATGTCTTATATTCTTTTTCGTGTTTTCTCTAACTTTGCTGCCTTGCACTATCTTAACCGGAATATCGCATCTAGGTTTATCATAGCGCGTGGCGCGAACTCTGTGAAGGCATGGCATCAGCTAGGTCATTAGATGAAGTGATGGAAGTGCACCAATCCTATCTGCTGTCGATTCAGAGACAGTGCTTTGTTGTTCCTGATAAGCTGGTTGATAAACCTTTCCTATCCTCGTACTTAACACTGTTTTGTTTCACGTGTTGATGTCTTTTCTTGTATCTCCAGTGGGCGTTGATTGCTAACCGGCTCAATATCATCCTTGGACTTGCGCTGGACTTCTACTCGATCCAGCAGACACTAAGCAGCGGTGGGGCAGTTTCTGCCATAAAAGCAAGGTGCGAGATGGAAGTGGATCGGATTGAAAAGCAGTTCGATGATTGCACAGCATTCCTTCTCAGAGTACGTTTTCTTGGTCTTAACCTCAGTTCAGTTAAGTCCATATATGAATTCATCCTTTTGTTTCTTGGTTGCAGATTCTATCGTTCAAGCTGAACGTGGGGCAGTTCCCGCATTTGGCAGATTTGGTTACGAGAATCAACTACAACTATTTCTACATGTCGGATACAGGAGCATTACTTCCGAGATAGATTATCCAGCGCTAAAAATTGTAACACACATTTGTGAGTTGAAATACAATCATATTGAAATCAAATACTTGGTTAATCTCAATACAGAAACATAAATTGTTGAATTATAACATTTGTTTATACGTTTCAAGTGCCATGAACAACAAAAGATCAGTCGAAGTTATCGATCTTGATGGGATTGATCCCATCTGCAACTTCGAAACCTCCCACCATACGTGCAAAGAAGATCATCTGTTGTTCCATTGTGAACTTGATGGTTTCAGCCTGTGAAATTGAAGTACATTGGATTACTGTCATTTACAGTATTTGAACCAGAAACAACCTTAACTACTTAAAGGGTTCGACTCGTACCAGTCGAAATCCATGCTGTTCTCCTTCATACTCAACCAAAGCAACCGGGAAACACTTTTCCTTCAATGCGTGATAAATTTTCCGGGCTTGCTCTGGAGGGACAACCTGCGACAATGAGGGCAATATTCATTAGTGTTGACTGACTGATCAGAACAAGAAAAAAGAGAGTAAGAAGGTGATCAAAGTTGCTCAAAGTTGCTCATACCTTGTCTTCTAATCCTTGGAATAGGATCACTGGGCAGGAAAATTTGCCAACAAAGTTAATTGGGGACCTCTCAAAGTACGCAATATCACTTCCTGCAAAAATACATTAAGACTTCATTGAACGATTCAAACAGATAAAAACAAACAAAGATTGGCGCGATGTGAATTACCAACAAGATTGTCAATATAGTGAGATTCAAATTTGTGCGTGTCTTGTCTCAGCAACTTCAGATCTGCTATCTGCTTAATTGATAGTTAAGATCACAAACACAAAAGTTAGGAAGAAAAACTCGACCAAGCACTCACACCATACAAGGAAGCTCCAGCTTTGAACACATCTGTGAATGCAAGCGCAGCTAATGTTGTGTATCCACCAGCGGAATCTCCGGCGATGCATAGCCGTTCGCCATCAACCTTTCCACTTTGAACCTAAATCAAATGAAGAGTAATTGGTCATTTCTGTTATCACTAGGTGAAAGAAAAGAAGCAGATTGTTACCAAAAACTTTGCACAGCTGCAACAATCATTAACATCAACAATGCCCCACTTCCGTAACAGCCTTTCTCGATATGCTCTGCCGTAGCCTTCAAGTATTTCAAATGAACAATATTAGGCATAAGAAACCAACAAAACTTCTATCAGAACCTATTGTTTTCATGCACACAGACAAGTAACCTATATGCATACCAGAACTTCCACCATAGTTAACGTCAACAATTGCCCAACCACGACTTGTCCAGTATTGAATGCTGAGGTTCAGTATACCCCGGGTCTCTAGAGTAGGCCCTCCTGTGATTATTAAAACCATCAGAATTTGCAGCCAAGACATTTTTGTTATTACTCCAGACAAAATCGCTTTGTGACTCGTGAGTACCATGGCAAAGCAACAACAGTGGAGGCTTTTCTTCTGCACTAGCTTGATAGATTGAGTTGGTTGGTGGGTAGAAGTATGCAAATGCATTCTGACCAGGGACTCCAGTAGGGAATTCTATCAACTCTGGCTTGCTAAAATAAGACATGATTGTAGGAGTACTCGGTGAAGAACACCACATAATCTTGAACTCTATAGCTTTTGTGTTTTGATCATCCAAAGTCACCTGGCAACCAAGAAGGAATCCCGAATACAAACGAACATAAAGAGAAAACCATTATAAACCATAAGATACATGAATTGTAACAAGCAAATCAATATTACCATGAGGGAAAAAATTAAGCAGCACCTTAGCTAATGCTGGTGGATGCACAGCAGAAGCTCCCTCAATGTAGAGGCATTGATCCCAACAACACTGTTAAAGCAGCATATTGAGAAAAAAAATCCATTACATTCGTAATGTGCAAAGGTCTTTATACCAGAAGAATAAGGTTTCGAGCTTTTACAATATTACGTATATCCATGAAAGGAATATCCACAAGTGACAGTATGCTTTCAACAGCATCAAGAATACCAAGAAAGGACGTCCCATTTTTTCTGTGCGTAGATTATCCGCATTGAGAGTGACATAGTCATTGAAGGCTGAAAGTGCCATTAAGAATACGCGTTCAAATATATACTTTACCTGTAACCACAGGCAATTAAGATCTTTTGATTGTTCTGTATAAACTCATAGGAGTTCATACCGAAATCCCACATAGGTCTAGTAAACTCAGCATCAATGGGGTAAACTGGAAGCACCTCATTCGTAGACTCAGCCTATGATAAACATATTAGATACAATGGTAAGCAAAATATGTTCACGCAAAAAAAATTAATATCCTGCAGATTGACAATCACTCAATCAATAGTATCATTAACATATAGTAAGATGAGATGGGATGAGAATAGACAGACTGCAACTCACATGAAACGAAACATTAATGCCAATTAGTATCGGGAGAACTCACCCATTTGTAAAGGTTCCAAAACCCAGTCTCTCTATCACTAATAAAATACAGTTCCCCTGCAATAGCAAGATTAGCAATCAACAAAATTTATGGTCGGTGACTAAAGGATGTAAAGGCTATCTGTTTGTCACGGTAAAAATCCAAAGTTATACGGAGTCCTATTTCTGTTGAACAGCTGAGGTCTGACTTGCATCAGTTCAATTAGACTACAAACAGTATGCTGTAAAGGGTGCGATCAGCAGCAAACAAATGACAAATATATCAACCTTCAATCATTACTGAACTCCATGCATGCATATCATGATTGTAAAAGTAAACCAACACCTAGTTAGGGAAGACCACTTGAGAAATAAAGCATAAACTATTCTAATACCTTGGGGAGACCACTTGGGTTCAGTGGGAGATTCAACAACTGTGTGTTCACCACCTGCAACACAAATCTGGTTGTGCAATTCTCTGAGCAAAACAGCAATATGAACATTAAACTCTAGAGCTACAATTAGTCATACATGCAACCATGTTCCACAAGACACCATAACCCTCAGAGAGAGCAGTTATGCTGCATACCCTTTATCATTGATATAGCCAACCCAAAGTTCCGATATGTCCCATGGCATGTTAGGATGGCTCCACTCTATCCATGCAATCCGTTCTCCTTTTGGATCCAAACGAGGGAAGGCATAGAAGTCACTACCAGCAATCATTTCTTGTGGTTCTACAAAATACATTGTGCACTTATGTGAGAACAATATACGGTTCTGATTATATAACCTTCCATGGTACTTCTACAAAGTTCAGGCACCCCAAGAAAACCAAAACAATAGCAAATATTCAAAAGAACCAAGATAAAAGGTACCTTGAATTTCCCCATCCTTCACCTTGATTGACACAATAGTTGTAATAGTATCTGTACCACTTACACGACAATCTGTCCCATGCAATATACAAATGACACTAACTTCTTAACACCACACTACTACAAAACATAACCTGAAATAGCTAACAATTTTACGTTGCATACCTTCCTGAACAGTCACATAGCGCTTAAAACGTGAATCATAAACTCCATCTGCATAACATACAACTGGTGCACCATAATCCGGAGTAAGTGGCACCGGAGCAGAATCTGCCAGCAAAATAAAACATATTCAAATTCACTCGAAGCATAAACAAACTAATTATAACTGGAAAAAAAAATACTAATTCTACCTTTGGAGGATATTGATTGTTTATAAAGTCTCTGGTCAGAGTAATTTGAGAAAATTACAGTATCCTCAAGGATGTGAAATGCTCTGCCTCCGCATTGGTGAGTTTCTGACCTAATCGAGAACTCCTTCGGCGTGATATCAACTGGCGCGTCCCCTTCTCTCACTCCTTGCTTCACCAGAACCAATCGTCTGAGCTTACCACAACCATAAACAACTCAAATATCCTCATTAACACGTAGTACATAATCTATAAACTAGAAACAGTTATTTGCACGCAGTATTCAACAGATCAATTAAACAACACTAATCTAGTGTCAATTCATGTAAAAAGATGCGATGATTGGAAAGAGCGTACCCTGATTCGGCGGGACGAGACTCGAGCCAGACGAGGAAGCCGGTGGAGTCGACGGCGAAGCCGTCCAGACGCTTGTCGGAGCCAGAGACGAGATCGGAGGTTATGGGGGACTTCCAGGAACCGTACGGGGCGGTAGTTTGGCCCGTGCTGCTATTATCGGTGACGGTTGCAGATGACATTTTTCGCGGGAAATTGAATGGGGGAAATTTGGGTTAAATTTTTCTGGAAATGGAAATGTAGTTGAATCAGGTCTCAAAAAGAGTCCAAAGAATTGCGTTTCGTTAATATTTTGTTGAATAAAGTGCAAATATAACCCTACATAATTGAAGAAAGTGCAGATATAATCATAACACAATTGAAATTATAAATATAACCCTAAATATTTAGGTTATGTGCAAATATAACCTTTTCCGACAGATTTAGGTTGGAATGAGTGAAAAATCTATTTTACCCTTTTGAACGAAAAACAAAAAAGTTGCATTTACTATTTTAACCCCAAAAACCCCTACCCTAATGCTTCTTCATTTATCTGCGAGAAGACTTCCAAAGCCACAAGACTTCCCTCCGCGTTCTTCTTCTTCCACAGGAGAAGAAGACTTCAAACCGTCGTCATGCTGGCTGCATCACAAATCACCTCAGACCCTCCTTTTTCTCCAAACCAAATAGCAATCCCTACAATCCCAGCTACACCGCCCCGTCTCTGAGCCAAAGTGTAAGCCACTTCGACCATGTTCATTTATCAAATTGAACTGCAATTGGGTTCAAAAGAGCGTGGTCCGAGGCCATTTATCGTCACATCCAACGAATAACTTTGTTTTCCAATGATTATATTAAGTGGTGGCTTGAGTCCATTTATCGTCACATCCGGTGAATAACTCTGTTTTCTGATGATTATATTAATTGGCTCCATCACAAATCACCTTAGACCTAAGTTTGCGCCGTCATGCTGGCTCCGGCATCATCAATGCACGGCTTCTTCGATGGCGGCACGGTGTTCTCCACTTTCTTTAGTTGGCTCTGGCATCATTGATGTGCGGCTTCTTCGACAGCGGTGCGACGTTCTCCGGTGCGGGAACCCTCTTGGGCTCGATCATCTTGAGGCGCCTCTTGAGCAAATTGCCATATCTGAGAAGCAAATCGCCAAATCTGAGAAGCAAATCGCCTCTTGAGCAAATCATCAAGGATGGCGGCGTGCTTGTTACCGAGGAAATTAGCAGCGAAAGATGTACTTAAGCCGGAGGATGTGTGTTAGGGTTTAGGGCCGGGTGGTTCTGGCGGGAGGGGTTGGTGGTGGTGGCCAGGAGTGGTGGAGGTGGTGGAGTAAGGTTATTTTTGTCTTTTAAATTTTTGTATTTGGCTGTCAATGGCCGAAAATGGCCATTCAATGCCGTAATAATAGTTTTTAGGGTTATATTTGCACATATGTATAATAGTGAGGGTTCTATTTGCACTAAAAATTATCTCAGGGTTATATCTCTACTTTCTCAACTATATAGGGTTATATATGTATATTACCCTATTTTATTCAGTAAAACCCCTCCTGGGCTATTGGAATCTGTGACCATCCAGTCCATTACTAATAGACACAGTCTAGTGTTAGATTAATTAGCATAATAAAGGGGGTAATCTAGTCTTTTTGTTAAGAGTTAGGCGGTAAAGGGAATATCCAAGCTGTATTGCTCAGTTGGTTGCTCGGTTTGGCTCAGCTACAATTGGAGGAATCATTGCAATAGAATCGGTTGATGAGTTCTGTTACACAAGAAGGGCTAGGAAGCTTCCACCAGTGGGTATAAAGAGAATGCATTAGGCATGTACTTAGGCATCAAGAAAATCATTGAGCAATTGTTAGTTTGTAATATTCTTCTTCTCAGAAATTCTCTCTTAGTCTGTAATCCTCCTCTTCGTTTCCGTACTCTATCAGCCTTAATCCCAATTTCTTCCTGTTATATCCCTTTTAAATACTTAAATCATGACATTTGGTATCAGAGCCTAGCTTTCCTTGGCCAATAATGGCAGAAAATACCCAATTCCGAGCATTTGAAGCTCAGATTGAACTCATGTTTGCTTCTCAGGATGAAAAAATTGAGAAAAGGTTTGCAGAGCTTTCTCAAGAGCCGGGGAAGATGATGTACAACTCGGTGGAAGCCAAATTCAAAGTGCTTACAACATAGATCAAGCAGAAAACCGGAGCACAGATTGAGAAGGCAATGGAAATTCAGAACGGCCAACTAAAGGAGATGTAGGCTATGATCTTTCCTTTAGCAAGGGGCAAGGATCTACAACCACAAGATCCAAGAGATAGAGAGGTGTTTAATGCGGATAGCTCTGCTAGATTGACCAGAAACAAAGGAGAGATTGAGAAATTAGTGGAACAAATACCATATGGAGTGAAGAAGAACCAAGCTCCAGTGGACAGATCGGAGGAAAACATCCACAACTTGTGGAAAGAAAAATTTAAAGGAGCAAGCTATAGCTATCTGAGACTGGAATTATCAAGTTTCATAGAAGATAAGGCCACTGAATGGTTGAGAGAATGCCAAAAAAAATTCAACTATTATCAAGTTCCTAACATTGGAAGAGTGGAGGCCATTGAAGTGTATCTCGAAGAAAGAGTTGAAGTCTGGTTCAACGGTGAGAAAGGATCCAAGGAATTCTGGAGTTGGCAGGGCTTTTTCTGAAGCAGAGCTAAGGAGATTCACCTAGTTAGGCAGCAGAGACAAGATCGAGGCCTTCAACAAATTGTACCAAAAGGGCACAGTCAGAAACTACTAAGAGCATTTTGAAGAGTTAAAAACTCTGGAACTCAGTAAGAATCCTACTCTGCCTGAGTCAAGTTTTGTTTCAAGCTTCTTAAGTGGCCTAAAAGATGAGCTGAAACCTAAAATCCGCATGTTTAAGCCTGGATATCTGCGTACCGCTATTGAATTGGCTGTTACAAGAACATAATCTGGATCTGCTGTTAAAAGTTCTAGTGAATTTAGTGCATCATAGTTTGGTTCTAATCCTAATCTGAGTAGGCTTAATGGAGATAAGAGTGTTAACAATGGTTTTAAGAGAATCTCTCCACAAGAAATGCAAACATAAGGGAAAATAACCTGTGTTTCAAATGTGGTGATAAGTTTGCTCCCGGTCATAGTCGTAAATATAGACAGAATAATTGGATGTCTAGTAAGGATGAGGATGATACGGGGGGGATTATTGTGGCAGAGATAAATGAAAATTAAGAAGCACTCAATTCTGTTGAACCTGATCATTTCATTTTAGAAAATGTGCATTTATGCCCCTTAGTTCCTTATTTTGTGCACATATACCGCCCCAGTTTTTTTAAAGTGCATTTGCACCCCTGGTGGCGTCTGAAAAATTGGCCAATTTTGGTCATTATCGAACTCAAAGGAAATGATTGTTTTACCCCTAAAGAAAAAAAAACCAAAAACTTGAAACCAATTTTAGATTTCGCTCCATATCATGAATCCGTTCGAGTAATCCGACATAGACGAGGGAAATCCGCTGGAATTAGGGTTGGAAATATGAACTAAATCTTGCTTGGCCAAGTCGCAGATAAAGAGCTTCGAATCTTTGTCCGGATCCCATTGTTTTTGGACTCAAAAGTTTGACACAATATTTTTATATCAATGTTGATGAAGGGCTGGTCTCACTTCAATGGAGGGTGAAATGGTCCTTAGCTTTTTTAAAAATTAAGCGAAGGTTATTTTGGTAATTTCAATATTGGCCAACGTTGGAAGACAATAGGTCAACGTTGGACTCAGACAGGAGCGGTATGAGTATTTTAAGTCACAGTTAATTTAGGGGTACATGTGCACTTTTGAAAAACTAGGGGGTATATGTGCACTATCCAAGGAAATGAGGGGCATGAATGCATTTAATATCATTGGTAGCAGCAAAAGGATGAATATCATTATTGTCTATAGCTTTATTAAAGGGATGAAGGTCAGTATCTTGTTTGATACATGCAATAATGAAAGTTTTATGGATCCTGAGATTGTGAAAATGACAGGAATGAGGGAAGAAATAACTAATCCCTTTGTTGTGACTGTGGCTAATGGCAATCAGTTCCATGGTTTTACCTACTGCCCAAAGGCTTGGTGGAATATTCAGAATCATCACTTCTCTCATGATCTGAGAATAGCGCTACTGGAAGATTAAAACATCATTTTGGGAGTTAATTGGATGTGCCAATACAGTACAATCACTTTTGATTATGCTGAGAAGAGCATTGGATTCAATAGTCTAGGAGACCAGTGGATAATACAAGGATTTGATGAAATTGTAGAGCTGAAACTGATCAGGGGTATCAAGGCCAAGAAAATGTATGAGTTTAGAAAAGGAAGGTTGTGTCATGAAGATCTGTGGTTCACAGAGGATAAGAGGATAAGATGCAATCAAATGGGTGCAGGGGCTGGGAATGGAAGTTCATCACGTGCTGAGAACAAAGGGAATGATGTAGTAGAAGTAACAGAGGCAACAACAACTTGTGCTCCTGATGGAATCTAGAAACTCTTAGACAGGTATCCTGAAGTATTTGATATTCCAAACTCTTTACCACCTTTGAGGAATACTGATTATCAAATACCTCTAAAAGTATATGCAAGGCCTTTCAAGCTGAAGCCCTATAGATATCTAGATGCACACAAGGAGGAGATTGAAAGACGGGTTGAAGAGATGCTAGAAAATAAGTTCATTAGAAATAGCAATAGTTCATTTGCCTCACCTGTGTTGTTAGTCAAAAAAAATTCATGGAGGTTATGCATAGACTATAGGAAACTCAAAGAATTGACTATAAAGGATGGGTTCCCTATTCCCATCATTGATGAATTAACGGATGAGTTACATGGTTCAGTATTTTTCTCAAAACTAGACCTAAGGTCTAGGTACCACCAGATCAGAGTTTGTGATCAAGATATACACAAGACTACATTTCAGATACACAATGGCCACTTTGAGTTCTTAGTGATGCCCTTTGGCCTCACTAATCGACCGGCTACCTTCCAAGCTCTCATGAATCGGGTTTTTAAATCTCATATCAGGAAGTTTGTATTGGTATTTTTTTATGACATACTTGTATATAGAAAATCACTTGCTGAGCATGTACTTCATCTGGCTGAAGTATTGGAAATAATGAATCAGAATCAACTCTTTGCTAAGAAATCCAAGTGTGTTTTTGCTAGGACTCAAGTGGAATACCTAGGCCATTTGATCACAGCACAAGGAGTACAGATGGATCACAACAAAGTAGAGAGTGTAGTTAACTGGCCTAAACCACATACTATGAAAGAACTGAGAGGGTTTCTGGGATTAGTTGGTTACTATAGGAGGTTCATATCCTCTTTTGGCATAATTTGCATACCTCTCCATGATCTGATTAAGAAGGATAGCTTCAAATGGAATCCACCTGCAACTGAAGCTTTTGAAAAGCTGAAAAGGGTTATTACTACTGCACCAATTCTAAAAATACCCGAGTTTGATAAAATCTTTGAAATAGATACTGATGCCAGTAACTTAGGCATTGGTGCAGTATTGATGCAACAGCAACAACCTATTACTTAAATGAGCAAAGATTTTTGTCAAAAGAACA
Organism: Rubia yunnanensis; assembly: GCA_037428765.1. Lineage (NCBI taxonomy): Eukaryota > Viridiplantae > Streptophyta > Magnoliopsida > Gentianales > Rubiaceae > Rubia > Rubia yunnanensis. Next base: position 101,320,787 of record CM075067.1, on the reverse strand, counting down.
TCGGTCTGTCAACCTATGAAAATGAGATGTTGGCCATTGTAATGGCAGTAGAAAAGTGGAAACACTATCTTGTTGGTAGCCACTTTGTAGTAAAAACAGACCATCGGTCTCTAAAGCATCTACTAGATCAGAAGCTAAATCATGCATTGTAGCATAAATGGACGACAAAATTGCTTGGCTTAAATGTTGAAATACAGTACAAGAAAGGTACTGAGAATAGGGCAGTTGATGCACTATCCAGACAACCCTTGCTATAGTTGGAGAATACTGATTGAAAAGAGATCGGGTTGAATTCTATCTCATCTTTACAGCCTACTTGGATATCTCAGTTGGAGGATGTTAAAAACTCATATCTGTTGTTGTACTAGATAAGACGGGATCTAGAGAGTATCAGTATGTACGTGGAATACTGAAGAAGGGAAAAAGAATTCTGCTTGGCTCAAAAAGAGATATCAGGAAGGATATTCTGCCATCTATGCATGCTTCATCCTTGGGTGGGCACTCAAGACAGTCAGTCACAATCAGGAGAGTTATGGCTTTATTCACTTGGCTTGGCATTAGGAAAGATATACTGCAGTACATCCAACATTGCCAAATTTTTCAGAAAAACAAATATGAACACTACCATCCCCTAGGTCTACTCCAACCTCTACCAATACCTTTTCAGGCCTGGAAACACATAACCATGGACTTCATTGAAAAGCTTCCTATCTCAAAGGGTAATGGCACTTTACTTGTATTAGTGAATAGGCTCACCAAGTACAGTCACTTCCTACCCTTGGCACATCCCTTTTTTTTCTACATAACAAGTGGCCAGTAAGTTCATTCTGAAATCTACAAACTACATGGCATCCCTGATTCTATTGTGAGTGATAGAGATAAAGTGTTTTTAAGTTTCTTCTGGTACGAGCTCTTCACTAAGTTGGGAGTGACTTTAAACTTTAGTTCAGCTTACCATCCTCAGAGTGATGGTCCGACAGAAAGAGTAAACCAGGTGTTAGAAACATACTTGAGATGCTTTTGTGGGGAAAGGCCAGATTCTTAGGTAGACTGGATTGGTGCAGCAGAGATATGGTATAACACCACTCATCACTCCAATATTATAATGTCTCCATATGAAGCTCTCTTTGGAGTTAAGCCTTTGGAGCTGCCATTTGGAGTCCTCACAGACTCTTTATTTCCAACACTACAGGACTTAGGTCAACAAAGAGATCCGGTAAATAGTTTGCTCCAAAAACATTTAAAGTCTTCTCAGGAAAGGATGAAACACTTCTCAGACCTCAAGAGAACAGATAGAACTTTCGAAGTTAATGATTGGGTCTATTTGAAACTTCATTAATACAAGCAAAGATCATTGAGGGGTCAAATCAATATGAAGCTATCTCCCAAATTTTATGGTCCTTTTCAGGTGATACAAAGAATTGGCAATGTGGCCTATAAGCTCAAACTACCTGATCATGCTAAAATACATCTTGTCTTCCATGTTTCTCTTCTTAAGAAACATCCAGGACAACTCCCAGGCCACTAATAGAATTTGAATAAACACTCCAGATCAGGCCGAAAAACATCTTACAAAGAAGATTGGTGCAAAGCAATTGCCAGAACCGCACTCAAAGTTTAATAGAGTGGACTAATCTACCAATTGAAGAAGCATCATAGGAGGATAGTAACATTATCAAGGTGCAATTCCCAAATTTCAAACATTGAAGATCACATCATTCCTTCAGCTTGAGGTCAAGCTAAATCTTAAGAGGGAGGGAATGTTAGGATAATTAGCATAATAAAGGGGTAGTTTAGTCCTTCTGCTAAGAGTTAGCCGTTAGAGGGAATATCTAAGTTGTATTGCTCTGTTGGTTGCTCGGTTTGGCTCAACTGCAATTAGAGGAATCATTACAACAGAATCGATTGATGAATTCTGTTACACAAGAAGGGCTAGAAAGCTTCCACCAGCAGGTATAAAGAGAATGCTTTAGACATGGACTTAAGCATCGAGAAAATCATTTAGCAATTGTTAGTTTGTAATCTTCTTCTTCTCATAAATTATCTCTCAGTCTGTAATCCTCCTCTTTGTTTCTGTACTCTATCAGCCTTAATCCCAATTTCTTCCTCTTTTATCCCTTTTAAATATTTAGACCACGACATCTAGATTGCTTCTCAAACGGCCCGAATGAAAATTTACTACTTTAACGAATACTTTAATTCAATAATAGTGCGACTTTAATTCAATAATAATAACACGACTTTAACCATTTAATAATTTGATTTGACTTAACTTGATTCTTAGAGCATGTGCAATGGGGGTTCCAAATCGGTTCCAAATCTGATTTGAAACACATTTGGAACTTAGGAACCCCACAATGAAGGTTCCAAATCGGTTCCAAATGGAACCCAATATTTTAAACCGCTGCTCGGTTTAAATGATTTAGGACCGTTCCATATTCATAAAGTGGCAGAGTCCACGTGATGCCGCCATTTCTTTTCACATCTAGTGGTACGTGGCACCCTTTGGTTGGGCCACGTGGCGAACTGCAGCTAGTCCTTTTTTAAAAAAAAATTGAACAGCTGATTGGGACATGTGGCCCAATCAGTTGGTGCCACGTATCCCAACCATAAATAAAAAGAAAAACAAACTTTTTAAAAATGGTTAGAGCCTATGTTTAAGAAAACAAACTCTTCTCAATAGATTAATAGTATTTGATAGTAATTTGTCCATCGACCCTTCATTTAACATCCTTCCTGTGAAAATTTAAACGAGTAAATTTATCAGATCACTTCTATAGTTCTATAGCATATTAAAACGACTGACGCACTCAAACACTACACTTTATTACTTCCATTAATCCATCTTCTTTCCTAGGGATCTCGATCCGTTGCATTTTTCAGCAGCAGCATACACTAAAAGATGGGCCGTTCATGCACGTAGGGCCAACATGTTCTTTTTTAATGCACAGAGTTTAATAAATTAGAAAAAAAATGCACCAAAAAAAAAAAGCAGAATAGATTCAATATTGTGCCATACCATACCTATTCCCAAGAAATATCGTAGAAGTAAAATTTTAAAACAATATCCTCACTTTCATTTCCTTTTGTTTTCAGTTAAGGATTTGGCTTCAACTTCAATTTGCAAACTGGAAAGTGGAAACTGCTTCTCTTTTTCCTGTAAGAAGTGCATGCATTTGCTACCATGGCGTTCAAAATAATGTTTTTCTAGTTGGATCACATAATCTTGTCGGACATAAATCCCAAGCTTATCCATAAAATATCCGCAAGTCAAAGATCCTTCTTCCATAAACTATAAACTGCGGATTAGTTATACTTCCTCCGTTTTTTTTATTGGCATCTCTCTTTTGGTGTTAGAATTGAGGAGATGCTAAATGAGTGGATGAAATTGAATTGAAAGAAGAGAAAGTAAAATGAGTGGATGTAAAAACCTTAAACTTGCCCAAAATAGCAAGTGCCAATTTAAAAAAATACCACTTTTAGTAAGGGTCCCAATGAAAAAAAACGGAGGGAGTATGATATTTTAAATTTAGATATTATAGTTTTCAATTTGAACATGTAATATGATGTATTCAAATAATAATACTAATCCGCATATATTAAAGAAATATTTATAAATAAATGGATGTATGTGAATTGGGTCTTGATTAGTTGGTTAATCCACCCTCTTTGTAATAGAGAGGTTCAAGTCTTGAACCCATCGAGAATTGTGACTTGTAGTACAATTTTTTAACAAGGATTACCAATTATTGCGAAACTGTGTCAAAGGTTTCCCCTTGTGGTTTTTCAGCATGCAGGTGGTTCAAGTCACACTCTATCAAGAATTATGATTTTTAGAGTAATTTATTAATAAGGATTACCCGACATTGTGGGGCCCTGTTAATGGTCATGCTGTGATTTTTCATCCAGTGGGTGATTTATAAAGGTGCGATTATGTTAGTTCTGATTTCGTTGGTGGTGGTGAAGCAACTCGGCTGTGTTCAGATAGCGTAATCAAATATTCAAATGGATGGAGTTTTCAAACTTCACTTGATTTTAATAGATTCAAGTGGCACTGTCTCTTAGTTTAGTCCTATCATATTATAATTTAAGTTTATTTTATACAATCTTTCAAAACAAAAACTCAAAGACACATAACTTTCAAACCTTATTATTCTCTCTTTGTATGCATAGAGATATGGCGTGATAGTGAGGAAATTGTGGTATGTGTCACTAGCATATCATGGTCCAAAAGCGAAGACACTAAGAAGATGAAGTGAACCTAAGAAGTGGGATTTGGGAAAGGCAACAAATCGATGTGGATATGCCATGAATTTATCAGAGAGGCACATGCCTTAGCTCCAAAACTAACCAACTTTTGCACCATTTTTCCTTTCTCCACTTTCCTCTTGTGGTCTACTTTCTTTGAATCATCACTATCAAAGTCTTCCTTGCTTTTCCCCAATCAGCTACAACTTCATCACTTAGATCCTTACCCCATTTACAAAGTGCCTGTCATTCTACAAAAACATAGCCATGTTACTAAGGATCAAGTACATATTCCCATCTCACATTTTTACACAATATATACTCATGCCTCATGATTAAAGATGATTAAGTATGTCTAGTGAAAGACAACTTTTTCATAAATTTGAATATGAGTACAAAATTAAGCTGTTTCATAGTTTTGATATAATTGCATTTCTTAAAAATAAGCCAAGTTTTTATCTTACACCTTTTGCCTCAATTATAAATGCTGAGGGATAACTCGGACATTTTCAACATTGATTTTTTTGAATGTGTTGTTAGAACTAATAGATGTCGTAACAGATCGTCCATTAAACAATGTTTCACTTGTTTAGTTTGCAAACAAGTGTAACTCTGCAAATCTACTAGCTTGATGTGGGAACATTCGGTATAACTGATTTTCTAAATAAAATGGGTGAGTTTGACATAAAACCTTGATTGGGCAGTTGTAATTCACGAATACAAACTTCTTACATTATCCAAATACTTATTAAAAGATTAATTTTTAAAAAGTAGAATCAATGCAAGTTATATATACTTCCTCTGTTCCAAAAATTAATTTTTTGCCCCACAAATACCTTTCTATTTGTAAACTTTTATATGTAATCATTTGATCCTTTAAACCCCCAAATTTACCACTATTTTCTATTTATTATTATTATTCATGACATCACATAAGCAAAAGTTTACAAAAAAATAATTTTTAAAATAAAAAAATATTGTCACGTCAGCTTATTAAAAATATTAAGTCAAAAGCAAATGGAAGTAAATTCCTAAATAGAAAGATTGTATCAAAATAGGCTTAGTTCTCCAGAGATTATATGCATTTCATTTCAGTTTAGATCAGATCAGTTCATTGCAAATTTAATTTGGTGCAATTTAACTCAATTTAATCATACATTACCTTTTATCACCCACTTATTTTCCGTTTAAATCAGTTCATTTCAAGTTGAGTTATATCAAATAAAATCAGATCATTTCGAATAACCTCCGGATAACGGGCCTTCATAAGAGATATATATATAGCTTGCAAACCACTCTATTAAAATCTGTTACGCACTAATCATCATGCACTTGTTTAGCTATAAAGCGGCTGCTTGTGAATATTTTACTCCCTCCATCCCAGTCGAAACTGCACACTTTTTGGTGTTTGACCATATAGTATATAGGCACCAATATTGTCATGTGAGATATTGTTGGATTCCCTGTATGATGTATTTTTTAAATATCAAATTTTTGCACACTGTTAACATACGTAACTAAAGTTATCGTTGGATAAACATGACCTAAGAAAGTTGACTAAAAAGTGTGCACATCCGGGTGGAAGGGAGTATCATAAGTATATAAAACACCTTTAAGGTTAAATGCAACGCTTATAAAACGGCGTTCCATCTTCTCATTCATTTCGAACCAACCCAATCCTTCTTTAATAAATATCTCTTCCCGCGCCAAAAAGCGCTACTGTAACCATGACGTCACCATGCAAAACCCCTCTATAAATCACATCCATCTGAAAACTCACTCCACTAACCCAAAATGCCGATCCCGCCGGTGCACTCAAACCCTTACCAGAAGATGGAAAACTCCCTCTTCCTCACCCTCTTACAGCGCACAATCAACCCAGAAAAGAAACCGTCGAAATCCGGCAACCGCCGCAGCGGCGGCGGCGGCGGAGGACTATTCAAAATGTTCAAGCTCCTCCCCATGCTGACCACAGGCTGCAAAATGGTGGCCCTACTCGGCCGGCCGAGGAAGAATCTCCTCACCGACCGGGCCACGACGGTGACCCTATTCGGGTACCGGCGAGGCCGGGTCTCCATCGCGATCCAGGAGGACCCGCACCGATTACCCGTTTTCGTGATGGAGCTCCCGATGCTGATCTCCGCGCTGCACAAGGAGATGACGAACGACGTCGTCCGGCTGGCGCTCGAGTGCGACGCGGCGCAGAAGAAGAGCAAGCGGAAGGTTCTGGAAGAGTTTGTGTGGGCGGTTTTCTGCAACGGTCGGAAAATGGGGTACGCGATCCGGCGGAAGGACATGAGTGAGGACGAGGCGCATGTGGTGAAGCTTCTCCGGGGGGTTTCGATCGGGGCTGGCGTTCTGCCGGCGCCAGACGATCGGGAGACGGCGGCGGACGGGGAGCTGACGTATATTAGGGCCCGGTTTGAGCGGGCTGTCGGGTCGAAGGATTCGGAGTCGCTGTATATGATTAACCCGGATGGCGCGTCGGGTCAGGAACTCAGTATTTTCTTCGTCCGAATGCGGTAGATTTTGTTAAAGAAACGAATTGAAAATAATAACTGATCATATATGTATACAGAATTCTTGGTTTTCAGATTGGGGTTGAAAAGAGTGAAAGGGATCTCTTTCTTGTAAAATGTTTTACATATGAAAGATCTAATGTAATATAATTATGAGTTGAGCTATAATATAATTTAATCAAATATATACGCTCGTGTATTATAAACTTACCGTATTCCCCAGTAATAACCCTAGTAATAAAATTGTTATTATTTTAGGAGTGATTTTAGGGGTATGTATCATCGCGTATTTTGAATTGAAACCATATATACAGGGTATATAATAATCACCGTATCTCGGATGCACAGTATAATTTACGATAAGTCGTTTGGTTCATGTGGGAATTCAATTCTGTGGTAATTTGTATTTCATGGGAAGTTGTTTCCGTGATCAAATTTCTAGGATATACACAAATCGTGTTTGGTTGCACATGCGGATTCTATATTTCCTATGAATTAATTTTCTGCATGTTGTTTGGTTGACTTCATTTGGGTATGCAAGAAGACGATGAAGTAGAAGGAAATGAAAAATTGCCGCGTGAAGGAGGGAAACCATAACGTTTTACGCGCCATAGTTAGGATAAAAGTGTAATATCACACAATGGATATTCTAGTAACTTCTGGTACAAACAATTCTAACAATATGAGTATATGATAGTTTTCTGATAAAAAAAATTTACTCATGACAGTTGCAAACTCTTCAAAAGGTGCTAAAAATTTAGCAACACTAAAAGGACTGATCTGCAATGTGTATTTGAGCTTGCAAGCAAATCTGACTCGAAAACATTAAAATTAAATGTTGAAGTAATTAAAAGACGAAATATCTCACTTTCAGGGTCCCGTCATCTCACCGTCACAAGAAATCCTCGTATTAAACAAATTTCTCATACTGCATTTATAAGGATTCAAACCCCCACAATCACCAGGGTATTTAATCAAACAATTAGAGTGCACTGAAACTGGATGTTGAATACTAGTAACAGTGATTTACAGTGCAGTGCATAATAATAATTGGAGAATGATGAAACGAGGAGGCCAAACCGAACGTCTTGTCGTCCGATCAACCGGAATCGGTCCAAAAGGAGGCGTGTTGTTTCTCACCTTTATGCGCACGATCCCACATCCTTTCAATTCAGTAATCACATCCAAAATTAGTTCCATATCATCCTACAGTACCAGTGCTTTCGGTAGACACTGTTGATCCCTTTGGCCAAATCACTTCGCCCAACATGTAATCATGAATCATGCAACGAAGGTGCTTTGGGGATTTGATGATCTTGTTTTCTGGATTTCTAACTGCTTGCCCTCAGCAGCCGGCACCACAGCCATCATGTGAGAGGTAAGTCACGGTAGCCCAGCACCAGGACCATTGGGCCAACCCTTACTCGGTGCCCATCAGGAAGCCCAATCAGACCTTGGCCCGAAGGACAAGTTAGCTCAGGACATTCCCACACGGTAGCTGTCGAGCTTCGAACCAGAGACCTCCGTGAGGAGGAACCCAACTCCCAACCACTGGGGTACACGCGCGGGTGTTTGTTTTCTGGATTTGTAGTTTGATCTTCTTGTGTTGTCCTACAATTTCTTTCAATAGAAAGAGAAATATTCATTCATTTGTGGTGCAGATGCAGCTAAGTGTTCTTCGAATGGAGTCTTTGGTGGTGCAATACATGAGTTTTTTTTGGAGGGTGTCTCTACTCCCTATGTCTCACCTGAAATTGCGCTATCATCTATCAAAGTTTTACCGCATATTTGAATAGATATATGAATAACAATATTATTGTATGTAATATTATTCGATTCATCATAACAACTGACCAGTGGAGGGCGGGGTGACTAAAGACGGTTATTTTAAACTAGAGAAGTGGTCATGACTGATCGATTCAATCAAAAATGGTTTCGAAAACCGCTTTCTATCACCTTCTCCATAGATTTCAAATTCGGAACATGTTTTTGGACCCTAAAAAAAAGGTAGCCGAAACCTAAACCTAGATTTTCGGCGGCAATAACAGAGATGACGCGTCCTAAACAGAGAAGCAATATCGAAGCTAGATACAAAGCAATATCCAAAACAGAGAATCAATAGCAAAATAGATCTGAGATTCCAAAACAGAGAAACAATATCTCTCCGGCGAAAGCGACGTGTCACTCGGCGGAGACGAAGCGTCCGGCGGCGGGCAGAGGCAACGCGACCAGTGCCCGGCGGAGATGACGCATCCGACGGCGAGAGGAGGCAACGCGTCCAGCGGCGCGGCGGAGAAAGGCGAGACGGTGGTGCAGTGGCACTGGAGCGAGCGGTGGCGCTGGAAACACGGTGCGGTTGAGGTGATTTTAAGGTGGCGGGGGGATGGCGCGCTGTGGCGAAGGGGTGGCGGAGGGTGGCAGAAGGTTAGCGCGGGGTGGTGAAGGGGTGGCACGGGGTGGCGCTGAAGATGAAGAACGATGATGGAGAAAACTCTGATGAGAAAAAATGGCTAAGGCATTGGACGGCGGAGGGAGATAGGAGAAAATGGAAAAGGAAAAAGAAAGAAATGAGTAAATAAACCCCAGTTAGGCCCAAAAATAAAAGCAAAGTCAGCCTATTGGGACTTGGGAGGGAGTTCCAAATTCGAAATGCCAGTAGGATCGTCTTTGACCAACAAAAAAATAACTTAAAAATTTATTGTTGGGACTCAGAAAGGAGTTCCAAATTTGAAATTTATTGGGATTCTCATTAAAGACAGTTTCTCAAGAATCACTTTTAATTGAGTGTCTTTAATCACTAGCTCTCCACTAGTGTACTTTTTAATTATCAACTTCTTATTTGCTATGTTTAAAGCATATTAACGGTCAAATATTTTTCTTGAATAACATACTAATAATTACAGTGCAATTTCAGTTGGGACAGAAGAAGTAACTATTTTTAATGAATTGAGTTTCATGTGTAACTGGATTTCAATAGATTCAAGTGGTGTAGTCTTATGTTTTAGATATATTAGTATAGAAAGATTTATTTACTCCACGAGGTGCCTCTATTTTCTACCCATTATAAGACGGTGCAAAGTTTTTTTTTAAATGAAGTGTGGAATTGAATTAGAAAGATAAAAAGTAAATTATGTGGATGAAAATAATCTAAGATATGTCAAAAAAGAAATGAGTTAAAGTAATTTTTTTTTAAATCATCCCAAAATATAATAGAAGTTATTATAAGAGAATCGGATGGAGTATGTAATTCAGTTCAATCTACGGAATATTTCGTCTAAAAAAAGGAACCATAATTGATGTTCATAGACAATGGAAAAAATGTGTGCCAATTTTTGTCCTGCGAAAAAAAATTTAAATTGCTCTTCCTCGGTTTTATTATGTTTTGTATCATACGTTTAGATGATTTATTTTTGCAAATTGAAATGTGTTGAGGGAATTGATTGAATAGAGTAAAAAATTTAATGAATTATCGATAAGGATTCACTTTTTACCATTAAAGAGAATATGTTAATTTTAATAAAACATATTGATAGTGTGTAAATTCATATGGGCCCAAGTACCTAGTACGGCCGACCTCTGATCCATAGCATTGCCTTTTGGGTAATGACATTTGGGTTGGTCGAAGGTGGGAGTACTTACTTCATAAGCAAACAAAACAATTGTCCTACTTGCCTACCTATATGAAGGCTAAAGGTAGACCTACACACTCAACTATTTATTCCTAATTACACTCTTGTAATTCTGTTTGCTTATTTGGCCCGTCAGAGCCTCTTCCTCCCGGACACCTCTTAGGGTTTTGTCTTGCAAATTGAGGCGTACGGATGGTGGCGCAGCGGCGGTGGTAAATTGAGGCGCAACACATACAAAAATGGTAAGTGTGTCAAAGTAAAAAAACACAGGGAATATGTTGCTCCCATTAGGATTGAAATTTGGTTTTCTCGCCCGCACAATTGATGAACACGAGGAACTACTCAACATAAGGCTCAAATATGTGATGAAGCTTTAGATGAAAAGTTAAAGAGTAAAGTGCTCATATGACCCTATGTTTTGAGGGTTAGTGTTAATATGACCCCGTGAAGTTGGAAAGTGCTAATATAGCCCTGTGTTTTGCCAAAATGTGCTAATATAACCCTATCGACCTGATTTTGGCTGGAAAGACATGAAATGACTATTATACCCTTTGTTATTTAAAAAAGAAAAATTAGGTTAGATAGAAAGACGTTTATACCCTTGTTCCTCAATAGACAAAAGCTTCCTTTCTTTTTTTTCTCCTCATTTGTTTCCCGCGCCCGACCTTTCATATCTTCCTAGGAGAACTCCAACAGTACTCGCGCTTTCAATCGGACCGGTCCGGACGTTGTGCCACCGTTTTCAAACAGGTCATTTGCGACGGAGTCGACCGGTGGTTGGAGTTCTCACCAAGTGTTCACTTGTGTCGCCGTGGTGGTGGGTTTGGATGGTGAAAAACAGAGGAAGTGTAGATATGGTAAGCTCTGATCCATGTACACCAAAATCCGTTCAATTTTATGCGTCGTTTTGGTATATTGGTGATGGTTTTGTTGATTTTGTTTCACATTTTGTGTTTTTTGGTCGTTTGTTCACCGCCGATAGGGTCTTTTGGGTTTTTAATTTTTGGGGTTATTATGTTCACCTTTTGTAGTTGTTGCATCTTAAAATCCATCTTGTATGTTGTGTTACCGCAATTTTGTTCGGTTGGTACTATTTGTGGCCGCGATAGACTAGGGTTAGGGTTTTCACATTTTTTGGTTTTCGAGAACAGGGGTTGCATGAGAATTTTGTGTGGAACAGGGCATGAGGGATGAAGAAATGTCTAGGTTGTTTGTTGTATACCGATCTTGCCATTTTTTTAATCAGCATCGAAGTTAAAATGTTTGTGATTTGTTAGTGTTCTAATTGGATTCCATTTTTTTGTAGGATGATGTCGATGCTTTTTACAGCATGAAGCTTCGTCATGGTGATAGGTGGAAAGTATTTGATGGCATCGATCCGGATAGGTACTCACTGGTTGTTTTGATGTTTGATTTCACCGAGCACTTCCTGAATGATCCGGAGTTGTGGAAGACAGTACATCTTACATTAAGCTATTTGCATCCAGTGAAGCAGAAGACATTTTTGCGCACCGAGGATGACGTTGTTCGCATATTCAAGGATTTTGAGCTGTAGAAATCAGTGGTGATTTTTGGGCAGGTTATGGATGGAGCTGCCGGGCAGGGTGAGTGCAGCAATGATATGAAGTTGAAGTCCACTGGAAAAGTGAACGAAACAGGGGTTGCGGTGGACATTGATGCCTCAGACCATAGCAGTCAGGATGACACATATGTCGACGAACCTGAGGATCAAGCAGTGTTGGATCAGGAGGCTGATTGGATATACCGCTACACAGAAGAAGGATCTGATATAGGATCCGGGGATAATGAAGATGTGGAGAACAGAGCTAAACTGGATGGGGAGAACGACAACATAGCTGAAACAGGTTATGATACAGAATTCGATAATGGGGTGATTTTCACCCTTTGAGAAAGTGCATGAATATGGCAAAGTTTGAGAAAGGGCAAGGCGATAGGGTGAGCTTGAGGGAGGGTATGATGTTTCCGTCCCAGAAAGACATTAAGCAAGCCTTAGTTGATTTTTCTATTCAGGATGGATTTATGTACAAATTTTTTAGAAGCGAGAAAAATCGGGTGACAGTTTTCTGCAAGGATCTAAATTGTGATTGGAGGTTGCATAGTTCCACTATTTCAGGTACTCAGACTTTTTTGATAAGGACGCTGACTGGGCAGCACACTTGTAGGTTGGAAGGACATGTGTTGGCCCCCAAAAACTGGATTGCTCGCAGAATTATGGGGTTGTTGGCCGCTGACCCAAAAGTGTCAAACAATGTGCTTGAAGAGCACCTGTTGCGATTCGGAGTGCAACCGAAGAGGCATAAGTTAATGAGGGTGAGGCTGGATGTTTTGCATATGATTGATGGTCACCATGGAGAGTCTTTTAGGGCATTGCCACGGTATTACGTGCAGGTGGTGAAGAGTAATCCTGGAAGCCTAGCAATGTTGAAGTATGATGGTGGAGCGGTGCAACCAGTACCCATTGTGAAGAGATTTTTTCTTGGATTAGATGGTCTGAAGAAGGGCTTTTTAGAAGGTTGTCGGTCATTCCTTGGTTTTAATGGCTGTCACTTGAAGGGGAGGTATGGTGGTGTGCTTTTGAGTGCCATGGGAAAGGATCCCGACGACCGATTCTATCCCCTAGCCGTAGCGTATGTTGAGAGCGAGTCCAAAGATAGCTGGTTATTTTTCTTTCAGATGATGGAATATTTCCTTGGTGGTTTTGCAGAAGGTAGACCGTGGACCTTCATGACAGATCGTCAAAAGGTAATATTTTAATTACCTATATTTTCAGTTTATGTGATGATTTGACCCTTAGTTTTGTTTGTATATCTTTGTGCTAAATTAACCCTATCCATTGTATATATGTGTTCCTATAACGTTAAGCATTTTAATACAGATGTGGTGTTGTTTTTTAGGGTTTAAGAGAAGCAATTTCCGAAGTTTTTCCCCATGCCACCCAAAGGAAGTGCAGCCGCCACATCTACGCCAACTTCAGGAAGAAATGGCCCTCTGGCATCTTGAAGAAGCTTTTTTTGGAGAGCGTCAAAGGTAGTGTTTCCTCCTTTATGTACTAATATTAACCTTATTATGACCCTGTATTTTTATACTTGTGTGCTAATATAATCCTGTGTTTTGGTTATAATGTGCTCAAAGGACCCTGTGTTTTGGTTATAATGTGCTCAGAAGACCCTATGTTTTGGTAATAATGTGCTGATATGACCCTGTGTTTTGGAAATAATGTACTGATACGACCCTGTGTGTTGGTATTAATGTGCTAATATGACCCCATGTGTTGGTATCAATGTGCCAATATGACCCCGTGTGTTGGCATTTTTGTTTTAGTCATACAATTTAATGGACTTTAAAGCAGCAATGGAGAAGATCAAGGAGCTGTCGGAAGAGGCGTATGTGTATTTGGAAAGTCTTGGGGATTCCTTATGGGCAAGACATGCTTTCAGTACGCGCCTGAAGTGTGACAACGTCACGAATAATCCCGCCGAGTCTTTTAACCATTGGGTGGGAAAACTGAGGGAGAAACCAGTATTGACGCTTATGGAAGGGCTGAGAATAAAGCTTATGAATCGGTTGAAGGAACGGTCAACCCAATGTGATGAGTGGGATACTATTGTGTGTCTGAGGACAGACGAGATGTTGAAGATAGTAATTAGACAAGGTCGAAGGGTAACATTCCACCAATGCTCAGATACTGTTTTTGAGGTTGTCCACTACGAAACCAATTACGCTGTGAGGATTGACAGGAGGTCTTGTGATTGTGGTGTATGGGATTTGTCCGAGGTGCCGTGTAGACACGTTGCTGCAGTGTTGCTGCAGAAAAGGCTCCATCTGCACGAGTATTGTGACATCATGCTAACAAAGACACAGTTTGAGAAGGCATATCATCACAAGATTCAATCTGTCTTACACAGGGCGTTCTGGGGACCTGATTGTGTGCAAGAGTGTAATCCCCCTGGTATACACCGCCGGGCTGGAAGACCGAAGAAGAAGAGATCAAAAGAGCAATTGGAGGGCGAAGGTATAGGAGGGAAAGCTCACAAATGCAGCACCTGTGGGGAGTTTGGACACAACAAGCGAGGATGTCAATGTGGTCCAACAGCTAAGGAAAAGAAAGAGGCTGAAAAAAGAAGTGCAGTAGCTACTCCGGTATAATAATTGTTCACTATTGCATAGGTTTACACTTACATATTTGTATAATAACATTTTGAAAAAAATTATTTTCTAAGGTGATGGAAGGGACTTCAAATACAATGAGCACTCAAGCCACTGAAGGCAGTGAACTGGTTCAAGAAATTCAAGGAAGTACTAGTGGCAAGGAGGTGAAGGTCACAGGACAGTGCCTCTTCAAAGGCCACAACAAACAGGATGGTGCAGCTCCCAGTTCTAGCCGTCAACCCAAGAGGGGAACAGGGCCAAAGGTATGCCTTCTATGCTTTTTAGTTATTTGTATATCACGATTTATGGTGTGCATGAGGTAGAGGTTTGAGGGCTCTATGTAGATGTTCGAGGGCTCGAGGTAGAGGTTCAAGGGCTCGAGGTATCTAGGACTCGAGGTATAGACTCGAGGTAGAGGTTCGAGGACTCGAGGTACAGACTCGAGGTACAAACTCGAGGTCTCGAGGTCTCAAGGTAAAGATAGAGGCTCGGGGGCTCAAGGTACAGACTCGAGGGCTCGAGGTCTCAAGGTAGAGGTAGAGGCTCGAGGGCTCGAGGGCTCGAGGACTCGAGGTACAAACTTGAGGGCTCGAGGTAGAGGTTCGAGGACTCGAGGTAGAGGCTCAAGGGCTCGAGGTAGATGCTCGAGGGCTTGAGGTAGAGGCTCGAGGACTCGAGGTAGATGCTTGAGGGCTCGAGGTAGAGGTTCAAGGGCTCGTGGTACAGACTCGAGGTCTTCAGGACTCGAGGTACAGACTCGAGGGCTCGAGGTAGAGGTTCGAGGACTCGAGGTAAAGAATCGAGGGCTCGAGGTAGAGGTTCGAGGACTTGAGGGCTATAGCCTCGAGGGCTCGAACTACAGGCTCGAGGGCTGAGCATAATGGTTCGATTTTGGAAATCTGGGCATTTCAATGATGGATTGGAAAAATTCAGGGTCTGAACTCTAGGCATTTCAATGATGGATTGGAGGAATCTGGGCATCGTCGATGTCCCGGTTCTAAAAGAGATAGAGGGTGATATACCTAGTTCAGAGGTGCCTATGGCTACAACTGTTGTACAGTTCGATGCTGATGTTCTTGGGATGGTGTCCCAGATATGGAGAATTTGGTTAATGCCCCTGTTTGGCAAGGGGATATGGTAGAGGATTACGACCTAGATGAAGGTCCTTATGAGCAAATTGTTGCTGATGATTTGAGCGAGAATACTCACAACATGATTCAAACAGTGGCCATTATACCCCACCAACACACATGAGGTATCTTTTTTATCTAACATGATTCATAATCTGTTGATGGTAATTTTTAGTAACCTAGGGTCGGTTGATTGTGGACAGGATTTGCAAGTTGGCTGAACGACTGGAAAGTGCTCCAGAAACTCCCACTAATAAACCCAATTACATCTCTGAGGTAATGGTAGTTTTTTTTTAAATTCAGCACTTTACTCTTGTATGTATTTACCCTATCTTTTGTTCCACAAAACAGCAGCATGAGCCAATCCGACTAGGAGACGGCCGTGAGGCATTCAAGAACATGCTTTGGGGGAAGTCATTCTTGTACAACGAGAGGACTGCAAAATTGATGGGCACAACTCTAGCTCCAACTTACCACAGGCCGTCAAGCTCACATCGCCTCGTCCACCACCTACTGAAGACTTGTCAGAAGATGCTAGAAGTTAGTCGCTCCCACCGCCGGAGACGGGCCCAAAATGATGATGTATGATGATGTAATTGCTAGCTTTTGATGATTCTAATTGTAGAATGGGTTACGAACAACTTTCTAGTACCTATCATTCTCACTTTTGTGAACTCTGCTGGTGAGCGTCGTTTTACTCGCCAAATAACCTGCAAATTCAGATTAATATTAATTAGCACAGTGATAAGCAGGGTCGATCCCACAGGGAGCAAAAGCAATAATCATTAATTATTTTTCCCACTAATTTTTGAAAACCTTTTAGTGATGCCACCACGCCTTAAATGTAATGATTTTATTAACTCTAAAAATGCAAATCAAGACTTAAACTTATGAGAAATAAATATATGAATGAATGATATCGGCTAAGAATAACTCATGCTAGTTATTATCGATCATAAGCGCAATAATGAATCAATTCCTACACATCTACCGGTTATAGGGAAGTAGGTACGCTTAACCCCCCCAATTCTTTCTTACTTTATCGACAGTTAACTAATTATGATTAATTAACCGTTTCCCTTACCAAAATGTTCCCAGAAAGTATTCGCTAAACCAGAACACATTTTGATAGCATTAAGTATTAAAAGAACCCGATATAGCAATTACCAAAGTAAAAGCAAATAGTAACGCACACTCAATTATCCCCTATCTTGCTATTACAGTCTTAGCTAGTTAGCTGTTTTTCACAAGACTGTGCTACTTACTAATCCCATCCAACAATTACGTATTGGCGGAAATTAGATAGCAGTATTCTAAAAACATTTAAGTTGATCAGGCCTAAACATATTAGAAATAAATTCAACCAAGGACAATCAAGAACATGCAAGAATCAATTATAATGCAATTAGGCCTCACGATTGATAAACTAGCATTTGTTATTCTCTGCCGATATATAAATTAGCTACTCATGATAACTAAACAAAACAAATATATATAATAATATATGAACATGATTAAAATGAATATGAGACAAGTAAAACCAAGATATAAGCTTCGCCCAGAACTGTATCCTCCTCTGGGGAAGTAACAAAACAGAGAGAAGAAATATTCTAAAGTAATATTCCAAGTCTTTTCTTTCGTCCAGAAACCAAAAAGGAGAAAAAAGATGTCTTCTCTGTCTTCATGCATACAATTTATAGCCATTACAAAATTATGTCCATATTGGACTCTTCCAAATAAAATAGAATTCTTGCCAAAATTAAATTCTGATTTTGAAGAGATAAAATCCAATCTTCAAATTATCTCCAAATATCTTCAAGAATATTTCCAAGAATATCAGTCCAATCTGCTCCAAATTAACTGCTACGATTCTGCTCTACATTTGATTGCTTCATTTGCGATAATTGCCCAATCCTCCCTACTCTCCTCCAAATTCCTCTCGAGCCCAAAAACTGTGATCTGTTACAAATAAAACATTTAAAGTGCACATTAATCACGTAAAATCACAGTTAATTCCCAATAAAATAAACGACATAATTAACACACATCAATTTTATTCTCCTATAGTAATGTTATTCTCCTAGAGAAACAGTCTACCTTATATCTTTTGGAAGACAATGTGTATAGTGCATTATTAATTTATTAATCTGAATAGAATGTTGTTTTCTATACTTCTAGGGTTATCGACCATAAAGGTCCCTACAACATAGGGTCTAATAAAAAATAATTTGTAGCACACAGGGTTAGATTACCACATAGTGGGAAATGTTAGGGTTATATTCGCACTAATCTACAACATATAGGGTCGGATGAGCACTTATTAAGCAAACATAGGGTTATATTAGCACTAATTGAAAGAATATAGGGTCAGATGTGCACATATTAAGCAAACATAAGGTCAAATGAGCACTAATTGATCAACCATAGGACCAAGCATCCAAATACTTTCTTCGAATTACAACAGAAAGTACACCAACAACAACATGAACTAAGCTAATGCATCCCGCGCCTAACACATCCCATGGCCAAGTACAACCAACCAACACTAAATTTTGGGACTAAGCCAACACATCCCACGGCCAAGTACAACAAGAACAGGGACTAAGCTAACACATCCCACGCCTAACACATCCCACGGCCAAATACAACATACCACACAAACAATAGTAACATGTTACCACCAACCAACACTAAATTCAGTGCTATCAAGCCCTTGGGATCAACGGACAATTACAAGCATTTCTGGGTGCTAAAATACCTTAACTAGGGCCACCCATTTGGGCTACAACCAGTTCGTCTGGAGATTCCTATTTTTGAACCGGTATACGAACTCTGGAGTTGGGATGAAACGGAGTTACACCACTGTCATGACCCGACTCAACGGCATCAAGCACAACCCACTGCTGGAATCCATCGTTCTTACATCGATAATACATTCTGCCCGGATTCTTTGCATTTCTTGACATAAAAACACTAATTTCTTTCTCACACATTATAGCTCGATGACTCCATCCTTCAGGCTAGTTAAACGATTAAAACACCACGTCAAGAATAGTTCAACATCCCAGAACCATATACCAACAAAACTAGATATAATCGAGAAACCCCAAATCACAACTATGGTGCGTAACCAGATCGACAAATCATAATACCAAGCAATTTTCAATACGATACTCGACCACAATACCAGAAACTCCAATTCCCCCAAATCAAGCCTAGGGTTCATACAATGAACGAGATTAAAAACTTCGACATACCTGGGATGGTAGTTGACCACGAGTGAAATTTTTGAATGCTAACTCGGCCGGAGAAGCAGATCCAAGAGGAAGAGAACGAGTTTTTTCTTGGTTGGAGATCGATCAGTGGAAGAGAAACAAAAATTGGACAGAGAGGAACAGTCCGGAGGATATAACCGATTTCAATGCAGGTTCTAAAGGGTAAAATGGTCACTACAAATTTCAGATTCTAAGTCAGGGGAATTTTTGTCTTTTTAAATTTAGTCAACGTCGGAAATTACTAAGTCAATGCCAGAATAGTGCCACAAGGTTATATCAGCACTTCTGATGCAACACACATGGCTACAATAACAGTTTCCAACTTCACAGGGTCATATTAGCACGAAACTCCAAAACATAGGATCATATTAGTATTTTGCCCAAAGTTAAACCTGTAGACACATTTAAATGTCGCTGTGTCGCTGTGTAGGTAGGGAGATCATTAACATCAAAATATAAGTTATTGACAACAAATATTGATGACTCATAAATAACTTGCCGAAACCGTCTAAATATTGAAATGACGTGCCCTTCTCCAAAAAATTTGACAAGGCGATACCAAATAAGTCAACAATTGCTCTAAATAATATTAAATCGCATAAGAAACTGGACCAAATTTTGGGAAAAATCATGTTTCCATTACTTTATGGAAAGATGGAGTTTAACTAAAATAATAAAAGATAAAATGTTTTAGTTGCATTATTAAAATTTTATTATACAATGTGTAGTAGTCATAAAGTTTATAACTCGATTCATTCAACCTAAAAATTTTATCTTCATTTATTCTAATTTGTACTTTAAACCTTGGTCTTTTCATGAGTTATGAAAATACCGTCTTTCAAAAGACGGACTCAAGAAGTTATATACACCTATTTTTACTGTTATTTTAAATCACAATATTTTTTACGCTAAATCTTTCATTCATATATACCTTACCAAATTAGTGAAATACAACACGTTATTAGTGCAATACAATATATTTTTGGTCATGGTTTATTGCTTATATTTTTTAGCAACTTCTGGTCGATTAACTTTGTAGATAGAATTTAACCAAAAAAACTTCTTTATTTTTGGAAATAAGTACCAAAACAACAAATCACAAAGCGATTATATCCAACTTTCTATCCTCTTAATCTTGCTCTGAGTAGCATCTAACATTCATTTCGCGCATTTACTTCTTAATTTTTGTAACATCCACGATCTATAAACTATACTCTCTATAATATTCTCTACAATATTCTCCTTTCATTTCTTAACAAAACAATTGTCGCTTCTATCCATCCAAATTCCATACAACGTTTCAGTCGCATTAGTCTTCAGAGCTAAGGACTTCCACCCTTTCCTTTTACTGTTTCTGAGCAACCACATCCGTTCTTCATCCCAGTTCCCAGGCTCTTTGATTATCCTCATCCATTGCAGTACTTTCTTCCACAGTTTTCTTGTTTCTAAGCATGCCAAAAACAGATGTTGCACACTCTACCTCATCACAGATGGAGCACTTCACATCTTTTATCAGCCCAAACTTCTTCAGTCTTTCTTTTGTAGCCAATCTTTGTTGCCATTCCAGCCAAAAAAACAAACTAAGCTCTAGGTCTAGCCAAATTACCTTTCAGCATTCTGCACCATTCCATCTTCTCATACCTTCCTCTCAGTTCTTTGTAAACTTCTCTGACACTAAATTTCTTCTTCAAGTTCTGTTTCTGCCATGCCTCCAAATTCACCATTTTATCCCTGCATTTAAAGATCCTCTTCACAATCCAAGAACTATTGCAAGGTGCTTTTACAGACTAATGGACACTCATTCTTCCATCTGTCTCATAACTAATGATCACTCATTTTTTAACTCAATATTTAAGAAAGCTAACGTGACACTCACCTTTTTGCTTAATATTTAAGAATGTTGATTTGACTCAACTAATGATCACTTAATTTTACTAAAATTAATAAGTTTTATAAGTTACCAAGAATTATGGGACATACTAAAATAAATAAGTGGCTAATAATTACGGAACGGATAAAGTATACTCTACCATACAATGATGTTTCTATATGCCTTACCAACCACTTTACCCGTCATTATGCCCGTCAAATGGGTCGGGTGACCCGTTGGATAACCGTTACCCATATACTATTTTCACTTATTGGATAAGACTTATTGGATAATGACTCATTGGGTTAATGGATATAGTTGGGTTGTAGTTATTGGATTTAGTTGGATTGGATAATGGATTATCCGTTGGATAATTTTGGGTGGGTCGACTTGGGTTGGGTAACGGGTGACCCGTGGATAATTTCATATCATAAGATAGCAGAATTTTCCCAAGTTTGATTATGAATGATTTAATTTTTCCCTAACACATATAATCATTTTAGAAACGATCAAATTCTCGATTCATCATATTTATCGATTTCGGTTCATGTCTTAATCAATTTTAATTTGAACCAATTAAAAATTGATAAAAGATTTTGACGAAAGAAGTAGAAGTAGTATTTAAGAAACTTTTACTAAATTTGAAAAATCCCCTCCATGAAAATATGTAGATTTTTAAAAATATTTTCTTTTATTGAACATAAAAAAATAATAGATGAAATTCTCACATTTAGCCACTTGAATAAATATTTCCTCTTTTGTAGTTATGTACATGATTCAGCCTATATAAAAAAATGATTAGAGTTAATCGTAATTTTTCAGTCCAAGTAAAATGTTACGTGACTTATCCATTTAAAGTTTAAATGGTTGAAAACACCAATTATCCATTAGTATATACTGAATTATCCATTGGGTATATACTAATTATCCATTGGGTCTATACTAATTATCCATTGGGTCGAACTAAATGACCCATTGGGTGTAGGTCATTTCTTTGGGTGAAACATGAATTACCCATCAAGTCCGTGTTCTTTCTCAGTTCTCAGTTCTCACTTCTCACTTCCCAGTCTGCGTTTTGTTTCATCAGTCCGTGTTTTGTTCACCAATCGGTCTGCGTTTTGTTCATATTCGAGTTCATAATATTATATTATGTAATATAATATTATGTACATTATATTATATTATATTTAATAAACAAATATATATAATATGTTGGCTTTGTAAACTCGACGAAACTAACGAACAATATTACTTGGGATCGAGCTCGAGCTCAAATACTGTACGAACTCAAATATTGTACGAACTTGAATACTGTATGAGATTGAGCTCGAATACTATACAAACTCGAATACTGTACGAGATTGAACTCGAATACTATACGAACTCGAATACTGTACGAGATTCAGCTCGAATACTATATGAACTCGAATACTGTACGAGATTGAGCTCGAATACTGTACGAGATTGAGCTCGAATACTGTACGAGATTGAGCTCGAATACTGTACGAGATTGAACTCGAATACTGTACGAGATTAAGCTCGAATACTGTACGAGATTAAGCTCGAATACTGTACGAGATTGAGCTCGAATACTGTACGAACTCGAATACTGTACGATATTGAACTCGGATATTGTACGAACTCGAATACTGTACGAGATTGAGTGCAAATTTTGTTCGAACTCGAATACTGTACGAGATTGAGTTCGAATATTGTACGAGATCGAATACTGTACGAACTCGAATATTGTACGAGATTGAGCTTGAATAATTTATGAATTATAATTTGTATAATTTGTGAATTATAATTTGTATAATTTGTGAATTATAGTGAATATTTATGTTAAATATTACACATGCATTTAATTAGGTAATTTTGGATATTTATTGGGTATTTGTTACGTTCTCATTGAGTTAACATAATATGGGACCCATGGGGATCAAAATTTCCCATTAGCACAATTATTCTCATCCCACCCAATCCCAAAAATTAATGAGTATTTAATACCCGATCTCATTGAATAATGATAACTTGTAACCCAAATCAGAAGAAAATATTGAATGATAATTTATTGGGTTAATTATATAATGACTTATTGGATAATATATTTTAACCCATTGGGTCATATGAATATCTCATGGGTTATCCAATGAGTTATCCATTTAATGACTCAACCCATTTATGACCGAACTCATTATGACCCATTAATAAATGGATTAATTAGATAATGACTCATTGGATAATGACTCATTGGATAATGACTCATTGGATAAAGATTCATTGATTTTGAATAATGAATTTACCCATTTAACCCATTTATCGGGTCTACCCGTCATCAAAAAATATTGAATGAGTTGTACTAGGACCAATCAAGTCTTTTAAAAAATGAAGTATTTTAAAAGATGGCACAAAGTTTTTGGCAGTTATCTTTCCAAATTTCCCACATAAAAGCAGAAGAAAGTATCACTTCCTCCATTATTTACAAAACCACTCAAGGTATGGGTATGAATTTACCATATTTTCAACACGCTGCGAAACTTCTGTTTGACAGAGTTTATAAATTCTTTTAACTTATAAATTGAGTATTTTCTAGTGTTTGGTAAAGTGCAAAAAAAATAACTTATTTTGAAAGTATAAACTATTTTTGGGAACAACATAAGCTAGTCTCCACTTCTTTCAAAATAAGTCATTTTTTCTTACAAGCACGACTCTGCCAAACACAACATAAATCTTATAATTATGACAGTTCAACAAAAATTCTTCATTCATCACTTGTAATATATAGTCCTATAACAATAGGGCACTATGTCATGATCCTGGAGGGTAAAACAGTCTTTCTCAATGACTGAAGCAGAAGAGGAGCTATTAAACATAATGTCTGCTGCATAACAATAAGAGATGAGTGAAATCTGTTATAACGGGGTGGTTAGGAGCAGTTGTGGGGGGGATTAGGAGGATATAAACGTGAAGATGGTAATTGGTAGAATTCATCAATTGTATTTTGATCGGATTATATGGTTTCTTGAGATGGAATTCAACTATTCTCTCTCCTAATTCTAAAGGCTTCTTTTGGTAATTTTGTTGTGATTTCTCTGTTCATAACATACTATTGATCTTGATGGGTGGCCCATTTACTATTGCATACATTGCTTCCTTAAGCCCAAGTTCTACACCCAAACTCAACTCAATATTTATACTACTCCAACACATGCCTTGTGGAGTTTCAGTCCAATATTTTAGTAAAATTTGTTAGGGCCAGAAAAGGCCCAAAGTCCTCACTTTTCTGCAATTAGCTTGACAATTCACAAAAACTGATTTTGTTCTTTGGGAAACTAGAAATAACATAAAAATTGTTTGTACTATGATTTCAGTTTTTCCAGACCAAATAGAGATGTAAAAATTAAAATACTCCTCTCCTCGTATACATTAAGTCCAAATTTCAATATTAAAACTATCATTAAAAAAATAAGATTTTGATTATGAGATATATAATGTATTATTCCATGCCTCTTCCAAAACTGGGCTTTAGTTGGAGAAGATGAATTTGTGAAGTCTCTGGTAAAAGTAAAATTGAAGTTGGGAAAAATACGAAGGGAGAGATAAAAGCAAAAGGAGGTAAAATTACAAGATCTAGGTGAGTTGAAAATGTTGAAGATGGGGGTATAATAAATAATTTTCTTCGTTAAAATAAATATCAATCATTTCTCTCTTTACAGAAAGAGGTTGGACTGGAGAGTACAAAAAATTTCATCCTATTGTATTAACATGCACCAAGTTGGATAAATTATCACATAAATATTCTGCCTTAAGTTTATGACAATTTACACTTAAGTAAGCAATGATTTTAAAACATAAAAGATATGCTCAAATCCTACTCCCTCCGTCAAACCCTCCCGCTCCCTTATTCTTCAATTTTTTTTAATCTTTGTATTAGGAGAGATGGGGAACAACAATTTATTTTAATTTAGATTTTTGTTATTCAATAAGTGTGAAATTTATCTCCACATATTAGTTTTGTTGTTTGACATGATCAATTACATCGTTGTGTTCATGATGATAACTCGATTTAGTTGTTCACGTTGATCAATTGTTCTCGATCTGCATGTTCAGATCGTGTGCTCGTAATTTTGTTTGTTGTTTCATTTTTGGGTTTTCATTAATTTGGATTCGTCACATCTGTGTTTTTCAAGGTGCTTACAGTTTGGACAACATAGATCGTGGTTGGATCAAGTGATGTTGCAGTTGTAGAATATCCCTATTTGGCATAGTGATATTGATGTGTGATATGTTGCTCTCTCTGCCAAGTGGTCATGATTTTCGTGGGAAGCGAGGGCGATATTACAATTTTTTTTATTGAATCCCTGATCTGTAATAATGCAGACGATCAACCTGGTTTCCATTTAATTTATATATCCTTGCAATATGTTAGTTATTGTTAAATGTTAGTTAGGTTGGAAGTCAATTTCACTCATTATAATTGTCATTGGGCGCTTTCTTAGCATCTTGTAATAATAATTGATTTTAAAAAAAACCATAAAAGAGTGTAAAAAAGTTCAAGCCGTCCGGAATTTGTTCCTAAGTTTCTTGCTTTTGGTCAAATTAATCACCTTTTAATTTATACTTACCACTCCTCATTGCTTCTTTTCAAGTTCTCTTCTCCAATATTCTTTTTTCCATCTACCCATCATGGGAAGACCGGAAACAATAGTTATTTCAATTGATTTTCTTTTAATGTTTTTGTTATTAAATAAGTATGAATTTATTTTCACGTATTAGTATTGTTCTTCGATCTGATAGATTAGATTGATGTGTTCATGATGAACATTCAATTTAATTGTTTATGTCGATGTGTTTTGTTCGATCTGGTTTTATTCTATTGGCTTGGGGAACCAATATACCAACCCCCACCTTCGGGTGTCTTTCCATTCAAAAAAAAATCTGGTTTTACAGATCGTGTATTCGTAATTTCGTTTACGTTTCTCTATCAGAAGTCCAGTTCTTGATCTGTATTTTTTAAGGTGCTTACAATTTGGGCAATATAGATCGAGTTTTGGATCAAGATCAAGTGGTGTTACAACTGTTGTAGACCCCTGTTTGGCGTACTGATATTGATGTTGATACGTTCCTCTTTGCCAAGTTGTCATGATTTTTGCTGAAAGCGGGTTAATATCTCCGAGGGCAATGTTGCAGTTTTTTATTTTGTTCTCTAATTTATAATAGTACAGACAATCAATCTAATTCAATAGATTGGTTATTGCTATAGCCTAGTTAGGTTGGATATTAATTTCACTTATTGTAATCGACATTAATCGATTTTCATAACATCTTGAAATGAATAATTTTTTTAATTTTTTTTAAATCACCTTCCTATTTTTAATACGCTGAAATTACAACGTACTCATGGGACAAAACAAAGAATGAAAGTAGATCTGACAACGTGTATAAACATATAATTTATGCTACAAAGTACAATCTGAATTGATACTACTTGGAAGTTTCTTAGCATTTTCAGGGAGAATACTCCCTCCAATTTTCTATTTATAGAGCCATAGGTTAAGATCATTGGATTTAGGCGAAGAAATGAGTTGATGAAATTGAATGTAGAAAGTAAATAATAGATAAAGTGGATAAAACTACAGGAATCTTGCCGAAAATGAAAAAAATATTAAATAAAAAAATATATTATTTATAATAAATGTGTCATAAATAACAAAACAGAGGACGTATATATAATGAATGTAGAAGAATTTTAAATATGCAGTAGCGACAAGCAAGATTTAAGATTAGTTTACGGTGCAATATGATGGTCCCTAAAAGAAGCAACCAAATTAGCAGAATAAATTGGTAATACCAGATACGATGTTGAGAAGATTAAACTACACTACAAACAAATTATTCACACTTTATGCTTTAATAATTATGTTCAATGCACGTAGACTGAGATTTATATATAAGTCTATCATATCCAACAAAAAAATAAATCCAACTGGCAATTTAGTTCCTGCGGTATCCTTTCAATGGATAAATAGGACTTTCATTTTAACGATGGAATAGAATGTCACAAGACTTGGCCATTGTCACAAGACTTTAGGCCAATAAAAGGGGAAAATACATGAATAACCTTGGGCCTAATTAGCTGTTGTGACAATCCCTCGTGCTGAAATGTTGCTTGTCCTCAAGCAATAAAAGATGGAAACTGTGAACTTATGAAATCAGCATCCTCCCATGAAGCATCATCTGCTGGGAAATTCCTCTATTCAATCAGCCATTGAGTGATCTGCTTACCATTTCTAATGATCAGTCTTCTCTGTAAAACTCTAGCTGGAACTAGTTGATTTTCTTCATCAATGTCATCAATTGGTAATAAGCTACTGGCTGGTGGAAGGTTTCCAATGTACTTTTTAAGAAGTGAGACATGGAATACCAGATGTATTTTGCAATGAGGAGGTAACTTGAGTTGATAAGCCACATCTCCAACTTTCTTTTCTACCTGATAAGGTCCAAAATACTTAGCAACTAGCTTGGGATTAACCCTGCCTTGTAAAGACTGTTGCTTATACTTGTGAATTCTCAGAAAAACCCAATCACCAATATCAAACTTCCGTCCAGTTCTTCTAGCATCTGCATAAAGCTTCATCCTTTGTTGAGCTTTTTAAAGATGATCGTGGAGTCTTTGATTAACCACATCTCTCTGGCTGATTTGAGCAGCAGGCACAATGGCATCAGTAAGCAGACCTAATGGCAAATGCAGTGGTTTGACCCCATATAATGCTTCAAAAGGTGTGAAGTGTTGTACCATCTTTCAGCTAAACTCAACCAGTCCTTCCAACTTGAGGGTTGATCACTACAAAAGCTTCTGAGATAGCTTTCTAAGACCTGATTCACTCTTTCACTTTGGCCATCAGTTTCAGGATGATAGGCTCTACTGAGTTGCAACTTAACTCCCAGTTTCCCAAACAGTTCTTTCCAAAAGTGGCTTGCGAATATTTTGTCGATGGCACTTGTAATAGACTCATGAAGTCCTTGGAGTTTATAAATTTCATCCATGGAGAGTGCAGCTACCTGTTGTGCAGTAAATGGATGTGACAAAGCCAAAAAATGAGCATATTTGGTAAATCTATCAACTATTACCAGGATGGTATTATAACCTTGTGAGTTGGGTAACCTCTCAATGAAGTCCATAGTGATTTGTTTCCAAGAGTAACCGGGGATAGATAGAGGCTATAACAAAACAGGAGGTGGACAGTGTTCATTCTTGTTTCTTTGACAAGCATCACAACTCCTGATAAACTGAATGATATCTTGCTTGAGTCTTGGCCAATAGAACACTGTTATTACTCTCTTAATGGTAGCCCTCTGACTTCAATGACCTCCCACAGCTAAAGAGTGCATGGTTGTAATAATGTCCCACCTAGCACTACCACTAGCACCAAACATAAAATCAGCTTCCCCTTTTTAAAGATTCTTGTGACATAAGAGTACTCATGTGGATTGTCCTTTTGCAAAACAGCCTC
This sequence comes from Rubia yunnanensis, assembly GCA_037428765.1. Classification (NCBI taxonomy): domain Eukaryota; kingdom Viridiplantae; phylum Streptophyta; class Magnoliopsida; order Gentianales; family Rubiaceae; genus Rubia; species Rubia yunnanensis. The sequence continues at coordinate 101,292,432 of CM075067.1, read as the reverse complement.
TGCAATCAAATGTTGAGATTCCTGATCTCCCTCACAACTATGCTCAATCCGCTGAATCCAAATAGGTATCACAGATGTAGAACTGGTATTAGTCATATTGCAATATTTGATATTTTCCTCAGAAGTCACATCTGAAACTTGTGGATGTTCTTCAATTGTACTGATTAACTCTTGAGTGTCCTGGATTTGGACAATCTCAGGGATTAATTCTTCATCCACTGATTCATTTTCGGCATGGTCCGATCTGACTTGATCCATACTAACATCCTCCCACTGAACAAATTCTTTTTCCACTAGGAGTGATGGACTTGCCTCATTTTAGCCCTCCTTTAACTGATCTCCTGTTTTAGCTCTTGGCGTCTTAAACAATGCATCAGCAGCTTGATTGTTGATCCCAGCCTATATTGTATTTCAAAGTTTAAACCAAGAAGTTTGGTTATCCACTTATGCTGAATGGCAGTATGAAGCTTCTGATTCCAAAGATACTTGAGGCTTTGATGATAAGTTCTAATAATGAATCCATTGCCAACTAAGTAATGCCTCCATTTTTCAACTGCCATAACCAAGGCCAATAACTCTTTTTCATATGTAGATAAACCCTTATTTCTGGTGCAAAAAAGACTTACTTAGATAAGCTATTGGTTGTTGTTCTTGCATAAACACAGCTCCCATGCCATTATTACATGCATCGGTTTCCACTAAAAATGGTTTACTGAAGTCTGACATCCTCAAGACTGGAGCAGAAGGTACTATTTTTTTAAGCTTCTCAAATGCTGTTGTAGCTTCTTGATTGCATGTAAAAGAATATTTTTTGAGCAAATGGTGTAAAGGTCTACACATCACTCCATAGCCTGCTATAAACTTTCTGCAATAGCCTGAAAGGCCAAGAAATCCCCTCAGCTCTTTCTGTGAAACTGGGATAGGCCATTTTGAGATACAAGCTATTTTACTAGCATTCATCTACACTCATTGCTTTGAGATAATATGTCCTAAATACTCAACCTTTTGCTTAGCAAAAACATATTTAGAGAGGTTGGCAAACAACTCATTTTGTTGCATCAGAGTTAGAACTAATCTGACGTGTTCAATGTGCTCTTCAAGTGTTTTACTGTAGATCAAGATATCATCAAAGAAAACAAGGACAAATTTCCTTAGATAAAGTTTGAACACTTGATTCACCAAAGCTTGGAAGGTTGCAGTTGCATTAGTAAGGCCAAAAGGCATGACTAGAAATTCAAAATGTCCTGAATGAGTCTGAAAAGCAGTCTTAGGAATATCTTCTTTATTTACCCTTATTTGGTGATAACCTGATCTAAGATCTAGCTTAATAAAATATACTGCCCCAAAAAATTCAAGGAGTTCATCTATTATAGGTATTGGGAACTTGTCTTTAACTGTGAGATCATTCAATTTTCTATAATTAATGCAAGCCTCCAAGAGTTATCCTTCTTCTTAACTAATAGGACTAGTGAAGAGTATGGACTTGTACTGACTTGAATCACTTGATTGTTAAGCAACTCTTGAACCTGCTTCTCTATCTCATTTTTGTGGAAATGTGGATACTTGTAGGGTTTCACCTTAAAGGGTTGAGCATCATGTTTTAAATGAATTTGATGGTCTATCCCTAACAAGAGGTAAAGCATTTGGAATCTAAAATATATCTGAGAAATGATATAGAACCTACTTCAAATCCAGTGGAATGGCAAGTGAGTCCAATGTTTTAGTCAGTTCTTGCTTTTGATCTTCAATACAACTACTTTGTCCTGAATTCATATCATACAAATGATTGTGATCCACTTCTTCAACTCTTTTCCCCAGCCTACCAAAAACACTGGGATATTTCTTCAGTTTTTGAGGATTTGAGTCCCTCAATTGATTATGCTGAATACCCTGCAACTGATCTCCAAGAAAATGTTGATTCTCTTGTAGATACACAACTCTCATTTTCCTATGATTAGCCAATTCACTGGCCTCATTTCCTCCCAGAACCTGCAAATGAACTTCTCTACAGTTTCCATGCAACAACCACTCAGTCCCCAAGTGGTAGAATGTTACTTCATTTGATCTGGAATCAAAAGCTATGGGGCTCAGATGGATCATCCATTCTACTCCCAATATCATGTCTTTCCAAACTAATTCTATAACTTGTAGGTTAAAAGTAAAGCAATGCTCCTGAACTTCCCACTCAGCTCTTGGACAAACTGTGCACCCATTGACCTTGCTTCCATCTTCTATGGTAACTACAAATGGTTTGATCAACATTTCTTTCAATCCCACCTTCTTGACTAAATCCGGATCTATGAAGCTACCTGTGGATTTTGTATCCAACAACATCAATATCTGATATCCCTTCCTTCTTCCAACCAATTTTATGGTGTTGGCTCTTTCAATCCCTTCAGTAGCATTCAAATTGAGTTGGTCGGGTTCTTCTTCCAACTGTTGTAACTCTTCACATCCAATCTCAGCCACAAGTATATCATTCTCCTTGTCCTCTTCCACTCCTGAGATGAAGTTCACCTGCTTATACCTGCAAATATGGCCATGGACAAACTTTTCTCCACATCTATAGCATAAGCGATGTTCCTTCATGTACTACTGCTCCTGAGGAGTTATCCTCTTGAATCCCTCAGAGTTTTGCCTCCTATCAGGTGGATTAGTCTTCCATTGGATTTTAGAGGCCTCGGATCTAGGTGCAGCTACATTTGAAATCCCAGAATGCATACTTCTGTTATTTTTGTTCATATTTTCTAAGTTTAACTCATGCAGAACTGCTATTTCAAAGGCTTCATACGAAATACTTGGTTTAAATAGTTTAACCATAGGTTTTAGCTCCTCATTTAATCCGCTTAGAAAAATAGATTTGAAGCACGCCTCACTCAGTCTTGGATTAGTAGCTATCATCAGAGATTTCAATTATTCAAACTCCTCCTGATAAGATCTAATAGTTCCCTTTTAAAACGGTTTTTTAAACTCTTTTACCTCATCTTTAGTCCCTAATTTTGAGAAATGTTTAAGTATTGCTTCACAAAAATCTTTCCATACGCTGAATAGCCTATAAGTCCTCTCAGAATTATACCAAATCTCAGCCCTCCCTTCCAAATACAGCTCCATAGTTTCAATTATAGCCTGATCATGCATGCTATAATAATTGAAGAACTTATCGCACCTCCTAAGCCATTCTCTGGGATTAGATCCATTAAAATAGATAGTTCCAAATTAGGTTGCATATTAACATAACCTCTAGACATGAAATTTCCCTGAGCCAAATCATCATTCATCAAAATTCTCGGATTCTTCAACACATGCACATTAGCTCTACTCCTATGCTCAGATTGTTTAGAGTGTCCTAATTTGAAGGATTCTGAATCAGGTTTCCAAATCTAGGACTTGAACTTGAATCCGTATTGGTCTCCCTTGAAACTTCCTTCTCCTTGCGATTTGAAGCATTTTGCATCAACACCTGCAACTGCCTATTGTTCTCTGCTTGTTGTCTGTTGTTTTTGGCTTGCTGCTTGACCAAATCGAGTTGTTTCTTGTTGATCTCCACTTGTAACTCCTTGAGTGATGAGTTCATGTGACTCCTCATCTCCGAGCTCTACAATTTTAGCTCAGATATTTTAGTTTTGAGCTCTGCAGTCTGCTGCTTCATCCCTTGAAACATCTCACAGAACTTGGACTCCATATCCTTCACATATCCTTCTAGAGATATCATTCTAGTGTTTTCAACCATCTAAATCTAAGGAAAGCGAGGCTTTGATGCCAATTGTAACAAACTAAGGGATTTATTATGGATAATTGGATAAAATTGCAGTTAAAATAAGTTGAGAAGTAAAATTTTGAGAAGATAAAGAATAGATTATAGAGGGAAGGAAATCAGAAACATTCTGATCATTTTTGCACAATGAAATCGATCCCTTTCCAATATGTTTTTCTCCCTATTTAACCCCTCAAACTCCCTCTAACTAACTAACTAACTGAATTGGCATGTTGCAAACAACCTACTCAGGTGTTGTCCTGGTGCAATTTTGTTGCTAATCAGTTGGATTTGCTCGGCTGAACATGGTTGAAGAAAATGTCTCTTCTTTAGGCCAATAAAAGGGGAAAAGACATGAATAACCTTGGGCCTAATTAGCTGTTGTGATAGTTGGATGACGAGTGACTCGTGGATAATTTCTTATCATAAGATAACAATTTTTTTATAAGTTTGGTTAAAATTTAATTAAATTAGGTAAACTGCTAAATGACCCATTGGGTCAAAACAAAGTGACTCGTTGGGTCAAAACTAAATGACTTGTTGGATAGAAGTCATTTAGTTGGGTTGTAAACAAATCGAGCTGTAAGTCATGGGTAGCGGTGTAAACGAACCGAACTGTTCACAAAAAACTCGCAAACAACTCGATCAAAGCTTGAATCGAATTTGATTTAACTAAACTCGAGCCAAGCTCTTATAGTATTCGAGTTCGAGTTCATTAATATTGTTCATAAAGTTTGTCGAGCCAATATAATATATATTTATTATATTTTTATTATATTTTTATTATATATAATATTGTATAATGTGCGTAAAAAATAAAAATATATTTAATCATGACTCGAGTTAGGGTTCGATCAAAATTAATTTCATTCAAATTCGAGTTTGAGCCAAAAAATTCCTACTCGATCGAACTCGATTCGAGCTCACATTGAGGGTTTTTCGAGCTTGGCATGATTCATTTTCATTCCTAATCTATTCGAACTCGAACCCAATTAATTTCATTCAAACCCGACCGCGATCCAAAATTTTACAAGCTTGATCGAAATCGAGCTGAGCTCAAAATTAAGATACTTTAAACTAGTTGAGCTCGAATTAAAAGTTGTTCAAATTTGGCTCGAGTTAAAGAGATTTTAAACCAGCCGAACTCGAATTAGATTTGACAACTCAAGCTAAGATAGAATAGTATTCGAAACTAAGCTCAATCAATACTATTCGTTAACTTCGTCGAGATTATTGAGCCAACATAATATATATTTGATAGATTTATTAATTGTAATATTTTATAATGTATATAGAAAATTAAAATATATAAAATTATATTTAATCACGGATCGAGTTCGAGCTCAAACACGAGCTCGAATCAATTACATAATGACTTATTGGATAAAGGGAGAAAATGTTGGAAAATGACTTATTGGGTTAGTTACACAATGACTTATTTGCTAATGACTTGTTGGATAACCTAATGGGTCACATGAGTTATCTCATGGGTAACACTTTGAGTTATCCATTCAATAACCCAACTCATTTGTGATCCAACCCATTAATAAATGAGTTAATTGGATAATGACCCATTAGATAATGAGTTAATTGGATTTGAATAATGGGTTGATCCAAATCACCCATTTGACGAGCCTACCATCAATTTCGATAACCAAATGTGTTAACTATCGGTGGCGTTTTATGTAAGGATTTAGAATGGGAATAGATATCAATAATAGTCAAGAAAGTCTCATATTAGATCACCCAACAGAGTAACAGATATATTACGCATAAATTTTTTTTTATAAAGGTGATATTTAGAATCAGATTATAATTATTTATATTTTATTTTTTGAAGTTATATGATTTCTTTGTAATAAATGTTAACAAATATCAAATTACTTCATTAATTACATTAATTATAGAATAACATCATCCAACGGCTAGGCGATGTAAAACAAAACTTTGTAATAAGAGTTTGATTACATGATAAAGAATGTGAGAATGAAATATTGAAATCTATCTCCTCAAATAGTACTGCCAGTATTAAATTTTATATTTCAATCACAAATATTTATTTTCAAACCTATAACTAAATAACTCCTGGTTCATTTCATTCCAGTCCCTAATTTTCAAATTCATAAATCAAACAAATGAAACGCCGCTCTAATTATCAGTCACATAAAAATGTCGGTGCACAAGCCATCCCTATAATTCGCTAATCAAAAAGGGGATTAGAGTTTCATCCATTCCCTTCTTCAATTGAAGAAAATTTTATTAGAACGGCTAGAATTTCTTGACGATGCCGTTAAACCGCCTCTTCTTACATACTGATCTAATCTGATCTGTCCCATCACACGTGTTAGGAATGATGCAAATTAGGACAGTGGGATTTGATTAGGGAAATGAGGATCTAATCGCAGAATCTTGTCCAGTTTGGAGACATGAATGCGCTGTAGTTGCTCCAACGGAACCGACATGTTCGTGGACTTTTGCCGTGACCTAATTTGCCTTCTCTAATATGGCATTTACATATGCAAATGCTAGGAAGCAACCGTGAGCATTAAGTAATGGATAATATTGCAATCCTTTTTTAAAGATGATGGATCAAAGTTCCGACACAAATGATACTAAGATAAGGGGTTTAGTTCATGAATGTTGCGAGATTGAGCGGATCTCCAACAGTTGTCACTCTTTAGATTGTCTGTTGCATATTCAAAATATCAAACACATTAAAAAAAAGCTACATTGATGGTTTGTGGGATGCATATAAGAGCCCGTCTCCTGCGAAGGCTGTTTTATGGTAAAATCAGGGGTTAAATTACAAATAAAATAAATATAGAGCAACAACTTTTTTTTTTCCTTAAATGAGCGAGTGATTTATTAGGATCATTATTCCTTCCAAATGAAATTATAAGTACGAGTAGATACATGTAGTACAAGATAAGCTAAACCTGAAATGAGTAGAGTACGAAGGCAAACTAATTGCCATTAAAGTCATGTCTTGTTATGTGTTAGACTTTATTATTAAAGTCATGTCTTAATATTAATTCATCATTACTAAAATGATAAAACATCAAAAAATATTTTAAAACTCTAAACCATCAAATTAAATAATTATACTAAAATAGACATCAAACTAAAATAGTTAAACATCATACCAAAATTACTAAGCATCAAATTAGATAATTAAAATATTAAACTAACATGGTAAAACATCTTATTAAAATAAGTTGAAAACATTCATTCCACCATTTTTGTAGATTTGAAAAGACTATTTTGACGTACCACTTATATCTACTGATCTTATTATTTTTTTACATGATAATTTACAAATATAAAATGATATGTACAACTTTACGTATATTACAGATGAACAACATAAAACATCATACATTAACAATTCAAAATCGAAGGGATTTACTTAATCATTACTAGCACTTACCTGGACGGGGTCTATGGGCAATCAAGAAGGCCCATGGCTTGGAACTGTGACCTCCATTGCACTTTGGAGGGGTGCTTTTCTAAGGTCTGCCCACGGGCAGAGCCTACGTCATAATTTGTTCATATGGGGGCCTGCGTCCGCGCGGCCCCTGCTTTAAAAGAAAAAAAAAACGTATAAAATTAGCATATAAAAGTTGCAAACTTTAATTTGACGCTTTACGTTAACATGTAAAAATGTCAATCGCCATAACTATCGAACCATCAAATATCATTCATCACAAAAGGGTTCAAATGCCTTAAAATTCGCTAACGTAAAAACTAGAAAATTTCAAATTAAGGTAAAAAAATCAATTACAATGAAGCACCTCAACACTATCACTAACAATCAACCATCAAAACTGAAAAATGAATGTTAAACAATACATCCTAAACAATCAAATTCTATTTTTTCTCGACTTGTTTCCCTTTGCCACTGACTTTTTCACATACTTGCATTCTCCTTCTAGTTTTGAAGTGGATGACTCTCTTACTGCATCAACACACAGATCAAAGGTCGAATACAGTTCCTTGTTCTAGGGAACACCTTTAGAGCATGGTTCTTAATACCATTTTTCTATTAACTCATCAATGGCATCGTAGAGCTCTCTAACATGGAAAGTATTCCCGTGAAATAATATAAAACAACACATAACATCGATATCTAAAATTAAAACATCACAATAGCACACATGACATCACTGATGGCTTCATTGAGAAATATCAAACGCGGTATTTAAAACATCAATCTCAAAATCTAAAAACATGAAAAGGTATACACAAAATATCAAAAGAATAAAACTGAACATCAGTTGCATACTTAAATATGAAAACACCACAAGCATCAAATACTTAAATTAAAACCATTACACCAACACACATAACAATACTTAGAGCTTAAACATGAAAGCTCAAAGATAGAACCTGAAATATCAACAACAATATCTAAAACATCACAACTAAAAAAAAGAGAAAAATTGCAACCCCTACTTCATTCTCGAATGCAGCAACAGTGGCCAAGTGCTCTTAGACTTCTAAGAAACAGCGACAACAACACAAAAATTAGCGAAAATAGTAACAAATCCCTAAAATATCACACACAATTAAAACAACAAAATTGAACATCAATTGCACACTTAAAACACTACAAACATCAAATACTGAAATTAGATCATCACACAAACACATATAACAATACTTAAAACCTAAACATGAAATATCAAGCAAAAACCTGAAACATCAACAACAGAATTTAAAAAATCACATTTGCAAAATAACAAAATTTACAGATCCTCTTTCATTCTCAATTGCAACAACAGTGGGCCAACATTCTTACACATATAAGAAATATCAACAACACAAAAATTAGCACAAATCGTAACAAAACCCTAAGATGTCACACACACACACACAATCAAAGCAACAAACTGAACATCAATTGCACGCTTAAAATACTACAAGCATCAAAATATAAACAGCAACAGACAAAACTCATGTTGGGCGGGGTAGAAACACCCAAATAAACTACAAACACCTTTACTCAAAGAATTATCAGGGCGAAGTGTGATGGAATGCTGGCTAAGCGATGCTACAACTTTGGATTCAATATTCAAATGAACCTCATCCTTAGGAAGTTTGGACTTTGGAACGCTATAATTCCAAATCAAAAAGGCTGGCCTACTATCATTGCTAAGCTTTATGAAGAACAAATTTTCACGCCACACCCCACAATTATTGGGGAACCCGCTGACAAATTCAACGGTGGGGATCACATGATAAAGGGTAAACTCATCAGAGGAATTCTTCACTTTGCGAAGATGATAAAGATTGCAAAATAAGTCAATCAAAAAAGGAATACAGCCGCTTCACATATATGGTAGAAGAATACAAAGATAGAAACTGCTTTAGGATGCAACTAACATAAGGAAACTCTATAGTGCAAAAGCATATCCAACCCATGTTGGGGTAAAGGAAAAGAGAGACCAAACTTAAGATAATCTAAATAACAAGACATGTAACCACGGGGGGGGGGGGGGGGGGGGGGGGTGGAGATTGCGAACATTCTCAGAAGCTTCTGGATCCTTAAGTTCGTAAGAACATAAAAAAGGAAAGTAATTTTTCAACTCCTAAACATAAGATTCAGATAGGTGACTGTGAATTGAAGAACCAGCGAAGTGATCGGAATCCTCCCCGAAATCAACATTGACTTCACAAACAGTTGTCGCAGAAATTCCAATATTGTTAGAAGCAGACATTTTAGACCTCGAGAATCCCTAAAATCCAGATGAGTGTGGCGTCAATTAAAATAGCACAGGTCAGAATTCATAAATTCTAGGCAAAGTCCAGAACAGGAACAGAGAAATGGGGAAAAATATGCAACCTCAATCACAAGGAAACCAGACCACGTTATACAAGCTCCACACAATTAGACCAACACAACTTGACACAAAACGAAACAAAGGGAACAAAGAAAGAACTTACTGGTTTAGCAAAGAAGATGAGAGAAATCCTGAAGTAATAAAGACAGAAGTAGAAGACAACAAAGTTTGAGGCTATGTGAATCTTTAATTAAAGAAGGTAAAAAGCCAAAAACACAAAAAGTGGAATAGTACATAATCATTATGGCCTGACATAAAGCAACTTACCTTTTTGGGAAATTGACATGGCGGCGGCAGTAGTACACTGAATAGGGACAACTATTAAAGTGAAAGATTCAAGGTTATCATAATAAAGAGAAAATGTAAGGATGAGTGAGAGATCTACGGAGAAAATCATGAACACACAGGAGCGAATCTCGGCTAAAGGATCGCAACGGTTACTTACCAGCACAATACGCAATTGTTTAAAATTTTGAAATTAAAAAATAGGGGTATGATCCATGAGAGTTGAGATACAAAGTCAAGAAGCATACAAAACTTCGAGAAAGTCATTCAGGTCACTGTGAACATGAATTGTTGATTACGCACAACTTCGACCTGCTGTGATAAGTTCGAGCACAACAACTGAATATAGAATTAACTTCGTGTTGTATGGACTTCATGGCTGGGGAGGCTTATGGTGTATAAGCAGCCCAGTATCGAAAGGTTGGTGGCCGCCAGGCCCAGCCCAATACCATCTTATAGCGAGATGATCATGTTTTAGCCCAAGATGCAAGTCAATTGGACGTGAAGCATCTGGTCGTGGCAGAAGATGTGGGCCGAGAAACACGGGATGAGCAATGAACACGAAGAACATGAAGAACATGAACGAAGAATGTGGTGTATCCACGATCTTAATCCCTAGAAGCAAGGAACTGTAACTACGTCGGCCTATAAATACAACAACCTCTGAGCAAGGTGAGGTAAACGTAACTATCTTGAGAAATTCCAATTCTTAAAGGAGAGAACTGACTTGATCGTTGGAGACTTTCTCCTGGAATCACTTCTGAGGCTAGTTTTGCAGGTGAAGAAGTTCAAAGAGCGAACAACAAGTGATTTTCCTGAACGGACTACCACATCAAAATGAATCTCCTAATACCTCACGTGATATTTTTATTAGAAATATATTAATTTATATTTAAGGTCAAATTTGACCAAGTTTGACTTGGAAAAAATAAATAGGTCAAAACTGATGGGAAATATGGAGTATACCATAAAAGTGATGGAACTTATACGAGGGAGAAAAAAGAACACATTCATCTATCTAAATTAGGGGTGTACAGGAATTGTATCGAGTTCAAAAATATTTTGTATTTGTGTTTAAGCACGATCTCATTACCTACTAACTCGAATCAACTAAGCTTGTTGAATTTGGAAGGTTCGTACTTAGAGAAGTCTTATAATTTTTATTTAGTGGTACCATTTTTAGAAAAAGTCTCCCGTTAGACCGACAAACTATTAGTACAATTATAAAAAAAATCTTTTTAATAAATTTTAGGATCAAATTATTATTATTTATAAATTGCAATATATATATACTCCCTCCGTCCCACAATAAACTTTCTACTTTCCTTTTTGGGATGTCCCATTATAAACTTCCTAATTCTAAACTTTCTATATTTAGCCATAAATATGTGGTCATAATTCTTCCTTTCACTTAGTTTATGTAGGCTTATTCTCATCACCCACTAAAAGGATGTCATATAGACTTGTCTTAAAGTTTGTGCAAAAAGTAATTCAGAACTTTAAAGTGGGACGGAGGGAGTATATATCTAGGGAAAAGTGCAAAAATGACCCTATTAAATTGAGAAATGACATAAATGACTTTGTAAAATCTTAAAGTGCTGAAATAACCCTAATATTTTGAGCAACGGTGTAGATATACCGAAATTGCACTATTCCATTGTTGACTAATGTAATTAAGACATTGAACTAAAATGGAAAGACAAAAATACCCCCTAACCTTAAAACTAAAAATCTAATGACTATTATACCCCCAAACTTCTTCTTCTCCAACTTCAAACACCCCAAACCTGAGTACCATCGCCACCTCCACCACTGGCTAAAACCACCATCGCCTAAAAATAGCTCCCCCTCCTGATGTGCTTCATTTTTCATGCGTTAACCATTGCATCCGACATAGTTTTTGGTATGTTTTGTATGGCGGATTGCTAGTATTAGTTGAGTTTACGTGACAAGGGGTTTTGACGGTCATGTTTGGTTTTATCGTCTAAATCCTGCATTTTGTAGACTTAATTAGTACCAATGGATATCTTGTATCCACGGACTCCTAGATCTTCCATTTGATCATCCTTAGTGGGTCGCCCATGGGTACTTTTTTGCTACATTCTATGTGAAGGTCGTTCGTAAGGATGGTAGAAGAGATTGAATTCCCTTCACCTCTAGAATGCTAGTAGACGGATTCCACAAACATCAATGCGTGGTAGAAGGAGATTGGAGTCAATTATAGGCGGCAACGGAGATCAAAGCAGCCAATGAAGAAACGGGGAATCATGGTCTGATAAGTTGTGCCAATGTCAGATAAGGATCCGAGAAGAACTAGCCATCAAGGATGCTTTCATTGGACTCATCTTTTTGAGCACTACAAAATTGACTACTAGAACTAAAAAATTGGACTAACGGTTCACCCGTAGCGAAGGAAACTAGTTTAGCCGTCCAAGGTACTACGAGTCAACGCGGGCCGTTCATGACCAAGCACCAACGGCCCGCGCCAGAGGAGACACCCCCCATCAATAGTTCCAGTGCAAGGTAATGGCACGAGCCGCACCACACCAAGGTCCGCGCAACTCAAGTTCAAAGGTTTGCTAAAAAAATAGCTAAGCATGGGCGCGGACCGTCTCATTTACGATGACATGTGCCGTTTCAAGATCAAGATACCAAGACCAGTCGTTGGCCCGCGCTAAGGTTTGCTTTCCACACCGAACTTCTAAGAAAATCGTACTTCCTGACCACGATCCATGCCATAGCCCATGGTCCGCGCCAAACTTCTGAGCAAACCAGGCTTCTTGACCACTGCCCGCACCAAAACCCACGGTCTGCGCCAGAGCCTCGCGCTATGGCCCCATGCTAGATTAAGCTCCCCACGCCTATGAAGAACCAAGGCCGCACAGGATATTGCATCCCTCGATAAAGTACTTGGAGTGGACCGCGCCATCCGCTACGGTCTGCGCCAGGCAGCGGCTGACGTATGGTTTTGGTATTTTGGCCCTATTTTTAGGCTCAATCCCTTTCTCCTATATATATGACCTTAGTCTACTGGGTTAAACATGTACAAAGTAGATTAGTTCATTAGGAGAGCACTTTACAGAACGAGAAGCACTTTATCCTTTTCCTTTTTTCTTTATTTTCTTTTTTGTGTTCATCCTAGATGTGGAATACAAATCTGTATTTGAAATTCATGTTTATGGAGTAGTTTCCATAGCTTGGGGATAATTGTAGCGCATGATTTAATCTTTATATTTATGCGAGATTCATTAGATTCATCATATTATATGTGTTCATGATATTATTATGATTGTTCTTGAATGTTCTAAATGCATGAATATTACACCACATACCGGCACACACTTTGGGATGTATTCATGTATGGTGCATTTATTGATGCCCCCTTGAGAAGAGAAACTTGGATGAGTACGTTGCATCTGCGTGAGTGTGTGCATGGGAGACCCAAGTCATACTCTGACTTATTTTCCATCGCACCAGTCTTAGCTAATTATGTAAATTTTTCTAATAGGTTGCGGGTAGAGATAGTGAAAAAGTAGCAAACTAGGGTGTGAGAGACCCTAGATCATTGATAAGGTGCCAACGACCCCTGGGCCTAGTTGATAGGACTCGGGGGAAGTTGTGCATTCGTGGTGGAATCCCGGGACGTAATCGCACAAGGGAGAAACATTCCTACAACAATGGTCAGACCTTGTTGTACTCTCCTAATTACGATGGCAGCGTCGATGGAGGGTTCCAAGTGCACCCAACGTGACATGTACGGGGAAGAGTATTCCATCGGCCACACCACGTGTTATGAACACAATATTAGGTTGCTTAGTAAATCTCGCATGTGAATGAATCGAGGATCGAAACATTAGGTTAATCATGTTGTGCAATGACTCCCCAAGTGCTTAGATTAATTAGATTACTTGTTTCATTTTATGCTTTGTAGTTGATAATTTGAAAATTCAAACCCCCTCATGTTTGCATTTACTAGCTATTATTTTCACTCGTACGGACTGATGACCCGTACGAGGTTGTGTTTTTAGTTGATACTTGAGCCCTAGCATCTCCCTCTAGGTAGTGTAGCAATGAGAACGAGAGCAGAATATAAATTTTATCTTTGACCTGCTCAGGCTCCGCACAGGTTAATTAGCTACAATTAGTGACCTTGGGTGGAGGCGGGTCACCCCCCTAAAACCCTAGATCCACTCAGCTTTGCCTTCCACACACCACGACCTTTCCCTACCACTCAGTGACCCGTCGGCCGCCACCACCTCCTTAACTGTGCTCCGCCTCAGCTCCGCCTTAGTGACCCACCACCACCTCTCCCGACCGCTACTAACTTTCCCTGCTGCTCCCTAACCTGCCACTAAACTATAGTTCCGCCACCACCTCTCCTTGTTGCTCCCAACCTAGCCGCTGCCAAACTCTAGGTTCAATGTATCTCTCCTCGCTACTCCCTATCTCGCCGCCACCAAACCCTAGTTCTAATGCACCTCTCCTTGTCGCCTTCCTACGCACCGCCGCCCTCCAACTCCCCCCACCGACCTCCAACGCATCGCCGTCCTCCAACTCACCTCACCGCTCTCCAACATAGCCGCACTCCAACTCTCCCCCGCAACAGATTTTAAAGTTTGGGGTTGAATTTTAGGGTTTTGTTTGAAGATAGATTTCTGTAGACAAGGTGAGAAGGCGGGCTGGGTGACGGGGGTGGTGGTGGCGGCGGCGGGCGGGGTGAGGAATGAGAGAGGAGGTTCTAGGTGTGAGGATCTGAGGGAGTGAAACTGAGGGAGTAGGGAAGATGATAGGGATATATTGGTCTTTTTTATTTTATTTTTTAAAATTTTAACTCAGGGGTATAAGGGTCATTTCAGCTATTTCCAACCAATTTGGCCATTGACATTTTAATCAATGAAATTCAAGGTTATTTTTGCCATTTCAGATTTATAATGTCATTTATGCACTTTCAACCAAGAGATAGGGTTAAAAGCGCACTTTACTTTTAATTTTTTTTAATGTTATAGGAATCTCTATGCAATAAATAGCAACAAACGTCAAAGTACCTTGTTAGGTACATCAATTATAAAATGACCTCGTTTAGCGGTTAGTTGGTTTAAAACAAAATTTTGTGTCATTTTAATATATAAAATTACAAAATATATATCATAGGTACTAGCTATTAAACTCCATGAACTTGTCAAACAATAATCAAGATAGTACTTGAATTCGAGCTTATTTAATAATTAACTCAGTTTGAACTTGGCTTGTATTCGTTTAACTCGAAATTGAATCAAACTCTGAATAGAGTTCTGCTCATGAACGGTTTGATTCGCTTAACTAGGATACCCCTAGTTAAGATGGCATATTTTTTTCTTTAAAATGTTTATTGTTTATTGAGATTTCAAAATTATTAAACTATAGTAGTATTGCAAGTATGAATCACTCAATAAAAAATTATTTATACTTATATTCAGCAATAATTAATTCAAAAATAAATATATTATTAATTTTTTGATAACAACTTATATAAGAGGTAAATAACACATTTATCCATTTAGTAAATAAAATATAAAGACATAAATACATTTATAACCCCTACTTTAGGCAGAAAGTGTTAATATAACCCTGGAATCTCAGAAAGTGTCAATTTAACTCTAACTAATTATTATATGTGCTAATCTAACCTTAACTTTTGAAAATTTTGTGCCGATATAACCAAACTCCTCAATTCCGGCATTGACCAAATGAACTCATGCATGACCAGTAACTGAAATGACAAAAATACCCTTATGACAAACCTATCTTCTTCTTCAAAATCTATATTTCTTGTTCACCGAATTTAACGCCACCGCGCCAGGTTCATGCTGCTCCAGTCCCCCACCACCACACAACCACCCCCACTGCCTCCCTCGCCTCGCCCCACCTCCCTCGCCTCACCTCACCCCCGCCTCCCGCCTCCCGCCTCCCACCGCCTCTCCACGCCCTAGCCTCACACTACCTCTCCATGCCCTAGCCCCGTCTCCCCCTCCCTAGCCCCGCCTTCCGCCGCCTTAGTAATCTTTGCCGAGTTGACGCAGCTCCCGTCGCTCCCCCCCACCTCTCCACGCCCTTGCCCCTGCCTCCCCCTTCCCTAGCCCCGCCTTCCGCCGCCTTAGTAGTCTTTGACGAGTTGACGCAGCTCCCGTCACTCCCTTCACCGCTCTCACAACTCCAATCCCCCACCATCACACAACCATCCCCCCTCCCCCCCTCCCCACGCCCTTGCCCCCGCCTCCCGCCGCCATAGTTTTACCTCTCGCCGCCCTAGCCTCGCCTTCCCGCTAATAGTCTTTGCCGCACATCCTCGAAACTGGGTTAGAGGTAACCAGGTCGGGAGAATCTAGATTTGGAGAGGAAAGAAATGGGCGACTGTCGGAGGAGCAGGGAGAAGAGTTGGAAGGAGAAAAAGGGGAAGCCATTGGCGGGGGGAAATCGAAGAAGACGCCACCAACTGAGGGAAGGACAAACGGCCTAAGGAGAAAAGGGGGACGCCACTAGTGGAGGGAAATCGAAGGAGATGCCACTGGCGGATGGAAGGAAAACGGCCATGATTTGCTCTGCCGCGGCCTCGAATTACAGAAATCGAAGAAGCGGCGGCGGGAGGAAAGGAGAAAAGGTGCAAGGAAGAAGAAAATGGGTAGGTGTAAATCATTTTCATTTTTTAAGGCAATGGCAAAATTGTCTTTTCGTCAGTATATGGCCAAAGAAAGGTTGACTAAAAAGTCAGCGAACGTTATTTTGGCACTTTCTGAAATTGCAGGATTACATTGACACTTTAAACTAAAGTAAGAATTATTTTATCAGTTAAATCAAATATAAAATTACAACTTTATACCTTACCTCTGATCACAATCTTTTCTTAGCACCCTCAAAATTAAATTTTATATTATAGGGTATGAACATGCATTAGTCTAATGACTAATAAGGGCCATTTGGTACAATATAACAGATTTCTCTTCTTATCATTCTTTCTAGCTAGGGGCTGAGAAGTCTCCCTACTATTTTTTGGTACCATATACTCCACCTTAATTCAAGCTACTTTTAAATTGATGTAAAAAATCAATCGTTATACTACTTTTATTTTTCTAGTGAGATGTTTTTCTTTAAATATCACACTTTATATTATTGACAAGATTTTTTCAATTTCATCAACGCTATCTACTTTTTACTATCTACATTCAATTTCATCCATTCATTTTTTTTCCCACCTAAAATACATGCACATAAAACCAATGGTGTCACTATTATTGAAACAGAGGAAGTAATGTTAAATTTTGTTTGATTGGTATTAACATATATTAATTAATATTAACCATAAATTAATCTATGCTATTTCAAACGTAAGATCTACATGAGACAAAAGGACTATTATTGACGAGTCATTTTCAATAACTGTACACTTTTAGATTTACATCAATTTAATTAGTGGAAGAGGGAGAGACCTAATTAACAGAAGAAAAAATAATAAAACGTGGAACAATGACCAAAATTATTTATTAGTCCATTAAACAACGACTTTTTCCCAATTTGATGCGACTTGAGCTAATCTCCTGTCTAATTCTCCAATCAAGTTGAAAAAAAACACTCCGAATTAACTAACGCTCCACCATATGTTCATGCTAATCACGTTGTTTGATTAATGTCAACATTTTTCCCATTTCCACCAATATGACGCTTTTGAGTTTATATTTATGTGTATGAATTAAGATCTAGGGCGAATCAAAGGAAATTGATAACTTTGAAGAAATATTGACAACCAAATTAATCTTAATAGAGATATAATTGATTTAGAATTGAGATAAGAAAGGGATAATCTTTCTCATTGGTTTTGTATATATCATGTTATATTTGTTTAAGTTTTGTATAATATCAATACACACTGATAAAGTAATTTTCCATAATGATTCTGATTAATGATGAAGAGTATATATATAGAGTACAAAGAAGACTAGTCTAAATATAACTCTAGGTCTAGTTAACATGGAATAAAATATTATCTAATCTTCTATTTGCTTTATTCTAACACCCCCTCCCCTCAAATGAAGCGTCGGATGCTCGTCGACGCACAGCTTGGATCTGAAGAACTCGAACAACGGACGAGAGAGCCCCTTGGTGAAGATGTCCGCAATCTGTAGAGAAGTCGGAACATGAGCAACGCGCAGCTTGCCAGATGTCACTAGCTCACAAACAAAATGGTAAACAATGTCTACATGTTTTTCCTGCTTGTGCACCACTGGATTTTGAGCCAAGAAGATAGCACTGCTGTTGTCGCATAACAGCAAAGGCGAACCAGAAAGCGGAATCCGAAGATCACGAAGCAAATGAGTGAGCCAAACAACCTCCGAAGCAGTGTTGGCAAGAGCACGATATTCAGACTCGGTACTAGAGCGAGAAACAATGGGTTGTTTCTTGGCACTCCAAGAAACCAGATTCCCACCCAAATAAATCGACGAGTCTCCAGACAGCGGCCCCACTCAGCATCAGAATATCCTAACACTTCTGGAGTGCTGATAGAATGAAAAACCAGAACAAAATGAAGAGTGTCATGAACATAACGTAAAATTCGTGTAACTGCAGCAAAATGATCATCTCTAGGATCCTGAAGGTACTGACTCACTGTGTTGACCGAGAAAGCCAAATCCGGACGAGTGATGGTGAGATACTAAAATGCCCCAACAAGATAGCGATAAAAGGTAGGATCCCGAAACGGCGGACTAGTGTAACTGTGCAGCTGAGAACCGGGAACAAAAGGTGTAGAAACTGGTGCAGCATCAGTCATACTAGCTCGAGTCAGAATATCTCGAGCATACTTTGCTTGACCAAGAAGTAACCCTGAGGAGGTAGGAAAAACTTCAAGACCAAAAAAGTAATGAAGAGCACCAAGATCCTTGATCACAAACTCTTTGTGCGTCCGAGAAATGAACTGACGAAAAAGAGTCGAGTCTTTCCTAGTAAGAATAATGTCGTCCACATACACAAGGAGATACAGTAACGGCAACCCTCTCGATAGAACAAATAATGAAGTATCAGCTAAGCTGCACTGAAAACCAAACTGTGTAAGATAACTGCTAACCGCTGGAACCAAGCTCAAGGAGCCTGCTTAAGACCATAAATGGCCTTCCGCGGGCGACAAACAAAATCCGGATGAGAAAAATCCTGATAACCAACGGGCTGCTTCATATAGACTGGAGTGTCTAGAACACCATTAAGAAAGGCGTTCTTGACATCCAGCTGATGAAGTGGCCAAGAACGCATAGTGGTAATCGCAAGAACTGTTCGAACAGTGGAGGCTTTGACCACATGTCTGAAAGTATGGTCAAAGTTAAAGCCAGGAATCTGCGAAAAACCCTGCGCCACAAGTCTGGCTTTGTGGCGCTCAGTAGTACCATCTGGATAATACTTGAGCCGATAGACCCATTTAGAGCCAATGATGTTGGCATCCGAAGGCCGAGGCACCAAGTCCTAAGTGTGCTGACTACGAAGAGCAGCCATCTCATCGTCTATAGCTGAAACCTAGGCTGGATCTTGAAGGGTTGAGCGATAATCAGTAGGTTCAGTCTGAGAAAGAAGTGCAGCAGTAAGACCATGCGCAATAATGTCCGAATAATCTCATTGATGAATGGCACCAGTGGCTGACCTAGTGGCCATCCCAATGAGTACGAGATGGAGGCGGCGAGGCTGGAGGAGTCGGACCAACGAATGACGCCGAAGAATATCCAGCTGAGCTGGTCGAGTGACGACCGATGGGCGAGGTCAGAGAAGAGGCGGCTGAGACTGGCTGAGACACCGTGACTGGCGGCTAAGAAAACAGGGCCGGCGATGGAGAAGCTAGTTCTGGGTCCATCGTGCAAGTGGTGCACGGCGGCAAAGGAGACGATGCTGGAATGAGCACAGAGGTAGCAGAGTCACCATCAGGATCAATAAAAGCAAAGACATCAAGAGCGGATGTTGGAGAGCTTGAGGTCGAAGAAGTAGCAAATGGAAAGTATGTCTCATCAAATCGAGCATGACGAGTGATGTAGACTCTGCATGTAGAAGAATCTAGACACCGTAAACCTTTGTACTGTGAACTGTAGCCAATGAAGACACGAGGAATGCTGTAGGGAGATAATTTGTGGTCCGCATATGGTCGAACAAATGGAAGAACCCGGCTCCCTAAAGGATGAAAATTTGAGTAACTAGGGTCACAACCATATAGGAGGCCATAAGGAGAAGAACCATGCGGTACAGGAGTAGGTAGTCGGTTGATTGTGTATGTAGCTGCGGAAAATGCATCATCCTAGTAAGAAATAGGCAAATGCGAATGAAAGAGCATAGTAAGACCCATCTCGGCAACATGCATATGTTTGCGCTCCGAATGACCATTCTGTTCTGAGTGTAAGGACACGATATCTGATGGTGAATGCCCTAAGTGGCAAAATGAGCCCATAGATGAGTGTTCAGAAACTCCGTACCACAATCACTCTAAAAAACCTTAATTTTGGATGAGAACTGATTCTCCACAAATGCTTCAAATTGTAAGTAAGCATAAAAAAAATCTAACTTGCGACGAAGTGGATAAAGCTAGGTGAAACGAGAATAATCATCTAAAAATAAATCATAGTACGAAAAACCATTCGACGATAAAATGGGGGAAGGTCCCCATAAGTCACAATGAATCAAATTTAGTACATGCGTAGCACATTTATGGCTCTCAACAAAAGCCAACCGTTGACCTTTTGCCACGACACAGGGGACGCAGGTAACAGGTTTGGGCAACAAAGAAGACAAAGAAACTAAACCAGACTTCTGCAAACTATAAATAATTGTTGTCGGTGCATGACCCAAGCGAGCATGCCAAAGCTCGTAAGATGCCCGTCCTTTATTCTATTGTGAATGCAAGAAAAATGCTCAATCGCCTCTATCCAAAACATAGAGACCACTCTCACTGTGGCCCCTTCCCATGACTGCCTTGGAAACTTTGTTCTGAATGACAAAGTTCCGATCATCAAAGGTGACAAAAGCATTTAAATCTATGGTTAGTTTACTAATAGACAGCAGATTCTTAGTAATATCAGGAACAACCAGAACATCATACATGCATAAATTATCAGAAATATTAGTATCACCAACATGAGAGATTCGAATAGAAGCACTATTACCAATAGAGACATGAGAATTACCAGAATATGGAGCGGCAGACTCTAAACCAGTGGCGGAGGATGCCATATAAATGGTGGCGCTGGAGTCAATATACCAATCAGAAGATCGTGCAGTAGGCTCTAACTGCAGAGATGACTGAAAAATTTCAGTCAGATGAGTGGAGTATGTACGACGAGTTGGACCCTGAGAACCAGCCTGAGCAAGCATCTTTTAACAAGTCACAACATAGTGACCGGGACGACCACACCAAGTGCATTGCGGCCGACCACGACTAGCCCTAGCCGAGATCTAACCTCCGGACATGCCGCCTCACCGACCTTTGAAATGGCCACCCCTGGCGGTGCGTGAGCCGTACGCGCCGCTGCCCCTCGCTGCCGCGTGATCCGACGCTCGGCCGGCCGAGGGGTTTTCGCCTGCTATGAATGTGGCCGGCCCAATGGCTGGGGCTGAACGGTCCTGTAAATTTTTCAAAATTTAGATGAAGAATTAATTAAAGGTGCAGAAAAATCCTTAAACTCAGTTCCGAGGGTAGTCAAAAACCAAATAATCTTATCATCATTTGATACAGGAGAACCCATCATAGACAACTGCTCAAAATTTTATTTAAATTTAAGATGGAGTTCATGAACTGTACCATTTTTACGTATACCATGGGCAGCGGCACGAAGACAAAGGATGGTTGATGCATTGCTGTCGTGATAAATGGACTAAAGATTGTCACATATTTTCTTGGAAGTGGCGCAGTCTGGTAAAACCGCCAAAGCCTCTGGCGTGAGAGAAGAAAAAAGAAGATTGCACACACGTTGATCTTCATCAACCCAGATATCATAATCAGACTTGGCCTTCAAGTAGGCCTCCATGAGATCGGGTTAGTGGTGGTGCTGCGAATAGGAGTGGCGCCAGCAGCCTGAGCGTAGGTGGTGGAAGAGGCGCCGGCCGGAGAAAGTGGAGGAACAACCGGGCAGGGCTTGCAACCATCAAGAAATCCTTACAGCTTCTGGGGCTTGAGAACATAGCCAGCTTGACGCTTCCACAACAAATAATTGGATGATGAAAGTTTGATAGTCATCATGTGGAACAAGGTATTATAGGATAATTTCTCTTCAAACATGATGAGAGAAGAATAAATTGCAAAGAAAAGGAGGGGAGGAGAACAAGATGGCGGCGGCAAGGGGGAGAGAAGAGAGCCGCCATAAAAAGAAAGAGGGTTTAGAACCAGGTTTGCTCTGATACCATGATAGTGTAATTTTCCATAATGATTCTGATTAATGATGAAGAGTATATATAGAGTACAAAGAAGACTAGTCTAAATATAACTCTAGGCATAGTCAACATGGAATAAAATATTATCCAATCTTCTACTTGCTTTATTCTAGCACACACAACCATAATCATTTGTGGGTTTACATTCTAGCATGGTATTAGTCAGGTTTCCATGATGTTCCTGGCTTTTATTCCAAAATTACCAAACAAAAATAAAATATTCTCGTCCCTTTTTACCAATCGGCCACCCACTACCGTCTTCCACTGACGATATCTTCAGCTGCCATCTGGTTTCACAGCCTGCTGTCTGCTATTCCGCCGATCGTCATCCTTCATCGGTTGCCATCCTTGTCTTCTGTTGTTCTCGGTTTTCTCCATGTATACACGTTGCTCTGCTGTCTGTCGTCTTGTTTCTCTATATCTCAACGTCTGATCAGAGCCTTGGTTCCCCATCCTCGATGAGCCTTGTCTTCTCCATTCTACGGCGTCACCTTCTTTTGAGACAATCCACGATTCAGATTCTATCGCCCGGTTTCCGATTTACTTCAGGAGGTTTCCGCAATACAATGCTTGGCGATTCGTTGTCTCCTTCTCCGATTAGTCTTATCAGAGTGAGATCTCCATTTCTGGAAGCACGTGAAAGCCACTCGCTCATTTGGTTTCATCTCTAAAGACGCATGTACGACATGCACGGTCCATATCGCCCTATTTCTCGCGCAGCTATTCCGCTTAGAGCAAGTCCAACAACTAAGAGAGATTTTCATTGATTATATGGATTCTACTTTTTCAAATCCAACAACTTCTATATCTCATTCCCTGAAATAGGAATTTTGATGAGAGAGAATATTAGCTTCCCTATATTTGTAAAAAGAGAAAAAAAAATTATAGGGAATGGAAATTTAATGCAATTCCAACTAAATGCATTAAATCATAACACAATCTTCATTTTTCTTGGGCTAACATTTTGAGCCAAATTTTCGTACCAACCAACTTACCAACTGGATCACGTATCATTTGTACCGAACATGTTAGTAACCGATGATGCGGTACCATACATATATGATGGGACAGTAATGGTATTTAGAAATTATTACCATGGTACTACCGTACCATACCACAAACTACATATCAAAAATATAATTAATATTGTAAACTTGATATTTTATTTAGTTAAAATTTAGCGATTCATTTATATTAGTACCAATAGCAATAATTTGATATATGTAGTTTTATATTTTGGTTGCAATATGTTGCATATTGGAAATTTTTAAAATTATTTTTCTTAGATAAGATTTCTTTACAACTTCATTTTTGTTAAGTTTAAAAAATATAAATTAAATCATAATTTTATACTATTTCTTATGACTTACTTATTGTAGTTTTTAATATGATGTTATCTTACTTTATTATTATGTTTAGAGAATATTTATTTTTTTAAAATTATGCTTGTACAATAGAAAATTTTAGATTTTTGTACGAACAAAAAAACTAATTATTTATATTTTAAATTTGGTGGTATTCTACCATGCCATACCGATACCAACCAATTTTTTTTGTATACCAATGTGTTGGTACACCAAGGATTTGGTACGGTATTGGCTTTTAAAAATAATATACCAACATTATTGGTATGGTAATGGTATTAGTAAAAAGTGACGGTAACCGTACCGAATCCACCCTTGCCTTTTTCTATTAAAAATTTAATTCTCATATTTCCCCCATTCATCCATTTTTACTAAAAAAATACATACGACTTACAACAATTTTTTTATGGATAAAACTACTATAATGTCAAACTCATGTGGGATGCTTATTCATATTTTTGGTAGGGTTTTGTCAATATGATTTGTTTAGAAGATTGGAATTAATCTTTTTGGTTTATAGTAAAGGTGACAAAATAGACATGCGGGTTGTCTATTGTTATATTTGGGTGGTTATGGGTAAAATGAGTGATGAGTTAAATGAGTAATGAGTCAAATGGGTAGTTAAAACATATGGGTTTGACTGGTTGGGTTTATGGATTGGCCAGATTTACCCATATGGGATGAAACCCGCGGGTTTTACTCATATGGGTTGATACATAAACCCATATGATTTTATATAAAGGTTGAAACTCGCGGGTTTATCCATTTTCAATACGTGAGTTAAATGATTTTTCCATTTTCAACCCGACCCTTTTTTACCCGTCCCATTTTTTGACCCATCATAAAAATGGATCGAAATGGGCCATACCCATACTTTAATTACCCATTTTACCGAACACATATTTGACATGTCCGCCCATTTGCCACCCCTAGTTTATAGTGTAAATTTTTTTGAATATTTTGGATGTTGTTACCTTTTATTTCAAACTGAGTGAATATATGAAAAGAATACGAAAAGAAAACTAGTTCTGATTACATCAAAATTTTAGTTTCAAATTTGTTATATTTATTGTATTAAAAAACTAACTTAAATTTTTATGTATGATATATTTTAGATTAAAAATAAACTCTTAAATTTTAAATGAAAAAGTAACTATAGTGTAATAAATGCAAGATCATGCAAAATAGGGAAGCTGTTAGAGTTGAGTCAGAAAAAATATGGGAAATATTGGTTTTCATTCCCTATCTTAGAGAAATTTTCAAGGAAGCTGTTGGAGTTGCTCTTAGTCAGCACCGAATTTTATTTTATTTTAAAAAACAGATTGGTATTCTTTTGTATTGTGGCTCTTTTTGATCAACCAATGTGTCAATGGTGTTATGTTCCGGGCCATGTTGCTTCTTCTTGCTCTAAGTTGTAAGGTGAATGGACCAGTTGCAGTGTTAATGGTGTAAGAAATTTGGTCACTTTGCCTCGACGTGTCCTCACTTGGTCTCTCGGGCTCCTTTTCCCAGCTCTTTACTGCATGCTTGCTGGATAGGTGATTTCAACGCGACCAACCACATGACCTCTTCTCAGTCCTCTTTTGATCGCGTGACTCCTTAAATAGGTAACACGCGTGTTATTGTTGGTAATGGTTCTGCTCTTAACATCACTCATATTGGTCATTCATTATCCTTGTCTGATGTTTTGTTGGTTTCACAAATTACTAAAAAGGTGTTGTCTATTAGCAAGTTGACTAGGGTTATGAATGCTTTTATTTGTTTTGATAATTCCTCTTTCACCATTTATTGGCAATGGCCATTGTGATGGAGGTTTATATGTTTTGGATTTTGGTGGTGCTGCTTTATCTGCTTTTGTTGCATCCAGTGCTTCTAAAGCATCTTTTGAACTTTGGCATAGTAGATTGGGTCATGTTCACCACAATATCATATCTTCTTTGAGTAAGTATGAATGTTTGTCAATTACCAGTTTGCTGCCTTAGCCTCATTTATGTCCCTCTTGTGAGATGGCTAAAGGCAAGCGTCTTTCTTGTAGAGATAATTTAAAACGAGCACCACGCATACTTGATTTAGTTCACTATGATCTTTAGGGACCCTCTCATGTCATATCTCGTGTCGAGTATTCTTATTATGTCATTTTTGTTGATGATTTTTCTTGGTTCACCTGGTTCTAACCTCTGCGACGAAAGTTTAATTTTGTAGATGCTTATATGGATTATGAGGGGCTTGTTGAGAACCAATTTTCTGCCACTGTGAAAATGTTTCAGAATGATGGTGGAACCGAGTTTCTGAATCATCGCATGCGATCTCATTTTACGTCAAAGGGTTATGAATGTTGTTATTTGTTTTGATAATTCCTCTTTCACCATTTATTGGCAATGGCCATTGTGATGGAGGTTTATATGTTTTGGATTTTGGTGGTGCTGCTTTATC
Organism: Rubia yunnanensis; assembly: GCA_037428765.1. Classification (NCBI taxonomy): domain Eukaryota; kingdom Viridiplantae; phylum Streptophyta; class Magnoliopsida; order Gentianales; family Rubiaceae; genus Rubia; species Rubia yunnanensis. Next base: position 101,266,330 of record CM075067.1, on the reverse strand, counting down.
TGCTTTTGTTGCATCCAGTGCTTCTAAAGCATCTTTTGAACTTTGGCATAGTAGATTGGGTCATGTTCACCACAATATCATCTCTTCTTTGAGTAAGTATGAATGTTTGTCAATTACCAGTTTGCTGCCTTAGCCTCATTTATGTCCCTCTTGTGAGATGGCTAAAGGCAAGTGTCTTTCTTGTAGAGATAATTTAAAACGAGCACCACGCATACTTGATTTAGTTCACTATGATCTTTAGGGACCCTCTCATGTCATATCTCGTGTCGAGTATTCTTATTATGTCATTTTTGTTGATGATTTTCTTGGTTCACCTGGTTCTAACCTCTACGACGAAAGTTTGATTTTGTAGAGGCTTATATGAATTATGAGGGGCTTGTTGAGAACCAATTTTCTGCCACTATGAAAATGTTTCAGAGTGATGGTGGAACCAAGTTTCTGAATCATCGCATGCGATCTCATTTTACGTCAAATGGCATTCATCACCAGATATATTGTCCTTACACTCCTGAGCAAAATGGTCATGCGGAGAGGAAACATCGTCATATTACTAAGATAGGTCTATCAATGCTCTTTCATTCTGGCTTTCATCATTCATTTTGGAATGATGCATTTTCAATAGCATTCTACATCATCAACAGACTGCCTACTCCGGTTTTATCTTGTTAATATCCACCCTCTGTCATTTTTGGTACTACTCCATTTTTTATCCATTTGGTTGTTGAGTTTTTCCGTATTTTAGGCCCTATGTTGCGCATAAATTAGCATCTTAGAGTATGTCTTGTATATTTTTGGGTTACAGATCACAATACAAGTTTATCGATGTCTTGAGCCTCTCACGAACAAGGAGTACATCACTCGCCATGCCCAGTTTGATTAGTTATTTTTTCCAGCTACTCGTACTGGTACTATTACAGATTTATCATCACTGGATATTTCTACTTTTTTGGAGCCTTCGTCAGTCCCATTCGAGGTGTTTGAGCCATCTTCCTCAACAGAATCACCCATTATTTTGGAAGATTGAAGTTTTTAGACTGTACCAGAAGTTTAGGGTTCCTGAGAAAATTGTGTATGTTTGCCACAGGGTGACCAGTAGCATGATCAGCAGTAGCCAGCACCTCCAGTTCAAACAATGACGTGGCCACCGAATAATGCATCGGCCACCCCGACCACGCGTGTGCATCACACGCCACTAGCTTCACTGACTTATCCAGCCAACCTAGCTTCACCAGCGCCACCATCGGTGTCCTGTGCATAGTCGTCATTGCCAGCCTCAAGTTTCGTGCCCATCTCCCTGAGTTTTGTGCATGCCTCGGGATCCCCACCATCTCTGACTGCGGGTCCCTCTTCTCGACATCTGATGGCTACTCGTTCTTGCACTGGTCTACTAACTATGATATTACTGGTTTATTGAATGCTTTATTTGCTATGACCGAGCCTCGTAGTCATCGCTCGACTGTCAAGGATCCTGAATAGATTGATGCTATGGACTCGGATATGGATGTTCTTCGCACTTAACAAACATGGGAGTTGGTTCCGCATCCTCCACATGTTAATGTGGTTGGATCAAAACGGTGTACCATTTAAAATACAAGGCTGATGGCTCCCTTGATTGACACAAAGCAAGGTTAGTTGCTCAAGGTTTTTCACAATTGCCTGGTAATGATTATGATCATACATTTAGTCTGGTGGTGAAAGCATTAACTGTTCATACAGTTTTATCTTTTGTGGTCACTCAAAATTGGCCTCTACAACAACTTGATATCAAGAATCCATTTTTAAATGGCATTCTTGATTCTCCGGTTTATATGGAGCAGCCTCTTGGATGCAAAGACCCGATGTATTCTGATTATGTTTTTCGTTTACGCAAGGTCATTTATGGTTTGAAGCAAGATCCTCGTGCTTGGTTCCAGCGTTTCAGTTCCTTTTTGGTTGGTCTGGGTTTTGTATGCAGTTCTGCCGATACCTTCTTGTTTATGTTTTCACAGGGTGTCTCTTTACCTTATTTGCTGGTTTATGTTGATGACATTATTCTTACTGGGAATAATGGTCATCTCATTTGGAAGTTTATTGATTAGGTAAATCAGGAATTTAAGATTACCGATCTTGACACTTTACATTACTTTTTGGGTTTGGAGGTTGTTCGTACTTCAGATGGCTTATTACATGGTCAAGCCAGATATACCAAACACATTTTATAGCGCGTCGGGATGCAAGATTCAGCGCCTGTTGCTATACCATTTTTTGCTTTTTTACAGCTTGCCAGCTCTTCTGGTAAGCCATTCGGATATCCCACACTTTATCGCTCTTTGGTTGGTGCACTACAGTATTTTACTTGACTACACATCCTGACTTGTCTTATGTTGTCAACACGTTCGGTCAGTATATGCATGCTCCTACTGATGACCATTACCAGGTTGTTACTTGAATTTTGCGTTATGTACTTGGTACTCTTTCACTATGGTCTTCATTTTCGCATAAATTCATCTGCTTTACCAGTTTTGGGTTATTATAATGTTGATTGGGCTCGTTGTATTGAGACTCGTAGGTCTACATATGGTTTTGCTATTTTCCTCAGTGGTAACATGGTTTCATGGAGTGCTAAGAAGCAACCTACAGTCTCTCGTTCTAGTTCAAAATCATAATACCATGCTTTGGCCAATACTGCTACGGAACTAGCTTGGTTGATGAATTTGCTTCGGGATTTATGTGTATCGACTTGTGTGCCTCATGTTTTTCCTGTGTGATATTAATATGGCTCTCTTTCTTGCTCAGAATTCAATTTCGCATAAGACAGTCAAGCGCATTGATATTGACTATCATTTTTTGTGCATGAGATGGTGTATTCTGGCAAGCTCAAGGTTGCTCATGTTTCTACGGACTTGCACCTTGCTGACATCTTTACAGAGGGGTTACCTCGTCCTCAGTTTGAGTTTTTGCGTTCCAAGGTTTGCATTGCGCCAGTCCTACGCTTCACTTAAGAGGGGGTAATAGAGATATAGTTGATTTAGAATCAGGATAAGAAATGAATATCCTTTCTGATTGATTTTGTGTTTATCATATTCTATATTCGTTTAAGTCTTGTATACCCTTTGTACTCACTATATATATATATATATACATATATCAATACACACAACCACAATCATTTGTGGGTTTTACATTCTATCAAATCTCAACAAATTCTAGTGAATTGGAATGGATCATTCACCCTCTCAATAACAACAAGGTGCGTACTTCAAGTTACATCCATGTTAAACATCGTAAATTTCAAAACAATTTTTTGATGCTCTCTCTGTCTCAGTGTTAGATTCCTATAACCTTTCTATACGGGCATTCTTGCAAGCTGATATGACAAGGAAAGTAAGGGATTAGATTGATCTGGCAAAATTTTAGCCAAAAAATTTAATTCAAATAAGGAAATATGAACCATTGAATGGGGGACAAGCGAAAAAAAAATCTTATGCAAAAATGTAGAGTAGAAATTTTTAGCTTGTGGAAACGTATCGGTGAATCTCAATACAATTTCCAATGAATGATCATCCATTGTGATTGGAAGCACTTAAATTATATGAGATACTGTATTAGGGAGAGTAGAGTGAAATAGTTAGGTTTTAATTATTTATTGGTGGAAATGGAAAAATAAATAAAATCAAACAGCTAAGAGATGCTACAGATGGTTAGTCTTGGAATTGAAACAAGAATATGAGCGATAACTAGAGCTATCAATCCCTGACCCGAACCGAAAACCCGACACGGACCGAAACGATCGATTCAACCCGAAAACGAATTCAACCCGTGAGAAATCAAACCGAACATGAGCCGACACGACCGAACTCAACCTGAAACCCGAATATAACCCGAGAAAGATCGACCCGACGTGAACCCGACACGACTAAGTTCAACCCGAGACCCGATTCCGACCTGAGAGATATCAACACGAACCCGAACCCGACACGAACAGGCTTAACCCGAACTCGAACCCGACACAACCAGGCTTAACCTGAACCCGTACCCGACACGACCAGCCTTAACCTGAACCCGTACCCGACACGACCAGCCTTAACCCGAACTCGAACCCGACACGACAAGACTTAAACCGCACCCAAACCCGACATGATCAGACTCAACCCGAAACTCAATCTGAACCTGAACACGATTCAACTTGGCTCACAATTATCCTGAACAATATTCAACCCGATAAATCAACAAAATAACCATATAAAACTATGAGCGACACTATAGATAAGATTTAGGGTTGTTTTCATGCGTTCTGTTATGTACTTTTGGATCGCTTTTTTACATCCCAAAATTATCATATTGTGTTGCTTTTTTGCATCCTAAAATTAACATATTGAGATGCTTTTTTGCATCCTACGTTAACATATTGGGTTTCTTTTTGCATCTTAAAATTAACATATTAGAACGGTTTTTGCATCCTAAAATTAACATATTGGGATGCTTTTTGTGATTTTAAATTATGTATAAGGGTGCTTTTATGTATACTGAATTTAATTAATGGGTTGCCTTTTATGACTTATGGTGTGTAATTGTATACTGGATCTTCTTTTTTGCATTCTGAATTGAACATGTTAGGCCTTTTTTTGTAATTTAGAATTGTATATTGGATCACTTTTTTGGAAAACTAACAGTTCAAATATGTACGCCCTTATGGACATTAGGAACCGACAATTGTACAAATGTAGTTAACCAAAATAAAAAAATAATATATGTAAAAAACACATCAGATATATCCTCCATTCATATTAACCGGATATAGTTAATTTGGAATTCATAAATGTCTAATGAACAATGAGTAATTAACTAGGAAACATTACATTAGAACCCTTCATCACCGCAAATCTCATTAATGACCGCAATAGCCCAAAATTTCACCTACAAAAACAAGGAAGAAAAATTATAGTCAACAACAAATTAATAATGACTAATTGTAGTAGTTTAATATGAAGCTCTCAGATCCAGTAATTAACCGTAAGGAAAATTTCCTAGGTTTATTACAAGAATGATCATCATAGAGTTCTTGGTTGACAATTTGCAAACATAGAAGCCATCACCAGCAAATACAATATGGGCATCACTCCACAGCGGAGAGGTCACCATGACATGTAAGGGCAATAACTTCAAATGAATTGCAAATGACAACGTATTAGTAATCTTTGCACAAGAGACCTACCAAAACCACCCACCATTAGTTGTCACAATGCAGAAAAGTCATCACCAGCAAATACCATATGGGCAACTTCAAAATGAAGTCACCATCACATGTAAGGGCAATGACCTCAAATAAATTGCAAATGACAACATAAATCAAGATTCAAGAAGACTCATTTTGAAGCTCATTCCCTATTTCGAGAACATTCTCTTCAATTTCCTCATATCCATGCAGCCAATTTTGAGTTGTGACCAGAATTTCAACATTCTTTGGTAAGAGAGCAGATCTGTATTTGCTCAAGGTACGTGCTCCCATGCTAAAAGCTGACTCGGAAGCAACTGAAGTAATTGGGATAGTTAAAACATCTCTAGCCAAAACAGCAAGCACGAGATAACTAACAAGTTGACTTTGCCAATATTTAAGGACATCATAATCATCATGATCAACATCAACAGGTTTAGGCTCAAGTGGAGTTAACAAAAAACGCTCAATTTCAGATTGAGTGGTCATTGTTGCGGCTGAACTATTTTAAAATTCCTGGTAGCAACAACAAAAAGTAACGTAAGTACATGGTACAAAATCTAATACTGGACAAATAAATCACAAGGAAAAACTTATACCTGTAGTATGTTAGCCCTTTTAAAGGGTAGAAAAGAACTTATCGCTGCATTTGTTGCAGAAGTAGATGACACTTGACGAGAAGAATTAGAAGTGGATGATAGAGATGAATAATAATCATACAAATCCTTTAAAGCTAGCCTAACCTGATTTACCTTTAATTGACACTCTGAGTCAACATATAGACGACTATACATAGAAGCAACAAATTGTAACTTGTAACGAGGGTCAAGAACAACAGCAACAGAAAGAATTACAGAATAACTATCCCAACAAGACTGAAATTTATCAAGCATGGATTTAGCCATCTCATTTAGTTTTGGATCCAAGTGCCCTCGCATTAAATTTTCTTCAATCATGATTATGTTCAAAAAATACTGATTAGCAGTAGGGTATAAGGAGCCAGAAAATAAATTAGTTATAAAAGAAAAAGGTTCAAGAAACTCACAAATACTTCCAATAGTTTCCCATTCCTCCTCATCCAATCTATCCACAACATTCATATTACGGACAACAAAATAGTTTAATGGTTCCTTGGCTTGTAAAGCTTTCGAAAGCATTGCAAATGTAGAATTCCATCGAGTCGACACATCAAGTATTAATTTACATGAAAAATTAGACCCAACTTCAGTCACAGCTCGTTCAAATGATGTAATCCTAGAATCCGACCCATCAATAAATTTCACAATATTACGTAGTTTACAAACACTAGCATCAACACACTTCAAACCAGATTGAACAATAAGATTCAGCACATGAGCACAACAACGAACATGGAAAAATTTTCCACCACAAGGTAGAGGTGTCATATTATTCAATTCAGTTTTCAAAGAGTTGACCATATTATCCATACAGCTGGCATTGTCTAGTGTCATAGATAGAACTTTTTCTTCAAGTTTCCATTCTTTTAATAAATCAACCACAAAATTTTTAATATTGGCAGCACAATGAGGAGGCTCAAGATATCTAAAATTCAGTATTTTAGACCTAAGAATCCAATCTTTATCGACATAATGAGCGGTAAGTGTGAGATAACCACGACTAGTGCAAGCAGTCCATAAATCAGTAGTAAAACTAATCCTACCAGGAACATCAGTAGTCAAAGTCTTAAGCAACTCGCATTTGAACTTTTCATGTTCTGAAATACAATACTTAAGCATCGTATTACAAGACACATGTATCACATTGGGGTTCAAATAGGTAAGCATTTTCCTAAGGTACTCATGCTCGACTATTCTCAAGGGATATGCATGACAAATAATGGCACGTGCAAATAATTCACAATAGATTTTTTGATCAAATGGAGCGGAATTTGAACACCCTTTTTCAGTTAATGATGCTTTACCTTTGCAAACCTGTATATGCTTTCTTGGATTTCCAGTACCATCTTTACCCTCAGCGGGGTATGTCATACAACAAAACTTACAGCGAGCACGCAACAAAGTTACCCCATCTTTAACTTCTTTATAAAAATTATAGTGAGCCCATACCTCTGAACGCTTTAGTAAAATCTTCCGATCACTGTCATCAACTGGTATTTCCTCCGGAACATTGGATTCAGTAACATTAAGCAAACAGCATGAACTTATCACATACTTATCTGACCTAGGGGAACAGCAAACAGCATGAACAAGACCAGATAAACATGTCAATAAATTTGCTTAATAAGCCAACAGATCCGAGCCAGGTAATACATGTGCACTAAATAGACAGACTCTAACATAAACAGGCAGCACACAGTTCTAAGCAAGCTAGCAAACAAGTCTTTTTTTTTAAACGAGAACAGAGGGGGAGCAGAACCACAATTGCAAAAGGATCTAACCAAAACCCTAACCACAGTACTTCTGAGCCAGGTAATACACATGCAATAAATAGACAGACTCCCGAATAAATAGGCAACACACAGTTCTGAGCAAGCTAGTAAACAAGCCATTTTTTTAAAACAAACAGGAAAGATTTAACAAGAAGTGAAGCTTCGGACAACAGTACAATCAGAATAAATATGATCAACTATAACATTCAGCCAACACTTCCATACCACAAAGCAAAAAAGAAAAGAAAAGAGAGTGAGAGCAGGGACGAGAACAGAGGGGGAGCCGAACCACAATTGCAACAGGATCCAACAAAACCCTAATCAGTAATCACAGTACTTCTACATCCAGCAACCAAAATTTCAGACCTCATAAAGTAGCCAAAAAATGGAGAACAATATTTTCAGAAATCCCAACAGTACATGAGTAACACATTCAGTAAACATGGCAACACCAAACTCCATAACTGTAACTCATTCAGACTAATCACATACTTATCTGACCTAGGGGAACAGCAAACAGCATGAACAAGACCGGATAACATGTCAATAAATTTGATTAATAAGCCAAGAGATCTGAGCCAGGTAATACACATGCACTAAATAGACAGAATGTAACATAAACAGGCAGCACACAGTTCTGAGCAAGCTAACAAAGAAGCCTTTTTTTAAAACGAGAACAGAGGGGGAGCAGAACCACAATTGCAACAGGATCCAACAAAACCCTAATCACAGTACTTCTACATCCAGCAACCAAAATTTCAGACCTCATAAAGTAGCCAAAAAATGGAGAACAATATTTTCAGAAATCCCAACAGTACATGAGTAACACATTCAGTAAACATGGCAACACCAAACTCCATAACTGCAACTCATTCAGACTAATCACATACTTATCTGACCTAGGGGAACAGCAAACAGCATGAACAAGACCGGATAAACATGTCAATAAATTTGATTAATAAGCCAACAGATCTGAGCCAGGTAATACACATGCACTAAATAGACAGACTGTACCATAAACAGGCAGCACACAGTTCTGAGCAAGCTAGCAAAGAAGCCTTTTTTTTAAAACGAGAACAGAGGGGGAGCAGAACCACAATTGCAACAGGATCCAACAAAACCCTAATCACAGTACTTCTACATCTAGCAACCAAAATTTCAGACCTCATAAAGTAGCCAGAAAATGGAGAACAATATTTTCAGAAATCCCAACAGTACATGAGTAACACATTCAGTAAACATGGCATTCAGACTAATCACATATTTATCTGACCTGGGGGAACAACAAACAGCATGAACAAGACCAGATAAACATGTCAATAAATTTGATTAATAAGCCAACAGATCTGAGCCAGGTAATACACATGCACTAAATAGACAGACTCTAAGCAACAGAAAACAGCATGAACAAGACCTGATAAACATGTCCGTAAATTTGTTTAATAAGCAAACAGATCCGAGCCAGGTAATACACATGCAGTAAATAGACAGACTCTAACATAAACAGGCAACACACATTCTGAGCAAGCTAGTAAACAAGAACAGAGGGGGAGCAGAACCACAATTGCAACAGGATCCAACCAAAACCCTAATCACAGTACTTCTACATCCATCCAAAATTTCAGACCTCATAAAGTAGCCAAAAATAGAACTTATCATTTTCAGAAATCCCAACAGTACATGAGTAACACATTCAGTAAACATGGCATTCAGACTAATCACATATTTATCTGACCTAGGGGAACAGCAAACAGCATGAACAAGACCAGATAAACATGTCAATAAATTCGATTAATAAGCCAACAGATCTGAGCCAAAAAATACACATGCACTAAATAGACAGACTCTAAGCAACAGAAAACAGCATGAACAAGACCTGATAAACATGTCCGTAAATTTGTTTAATAAGCAAACAGATCCGAGCCAGGTAATACACATGCAGTAAATAGACAGACTCTAACATAAACAGGCAGCACACATTCTGAGCAAGCTAGTAAACAAGAACAGAGGGAGAGCAGAACCACAATTGCAACCGGATCCAACAAAACCCTAATCACAGTACTTCTACATCAACCAAAATTCCAGACCTGATAAAGTAGCCAAAAATAGACAATAACATGTTTCGAACAAACAAGCAAAGACGATTCGAAAAATCAAAACAACACAGAGCAAAAAAAAGAAAACATAGGGAGAGCAGATACAGATACGATAAGAGAGGGGGAGCAGAGACGGGATAGAAAGCAGGGGGGAGCAGAGGGAAAGCAGAGGGAGTGAGAGCAGAGAGGAAGGAGAGCAGAGACGAAGGAGAGCAGAGGGAGATAGGGTTTCAGTTCAGGGAGTTCGAGAGAGAAAGAAATAGGGTTTCACCGTTTCAGAGAGACACTCGAAGGCTTTTATACTATGGGCCTAAAAAATTAACGCCACTGATTAACCCTAGTTGAAATCAACGGCTGAGATAATTTGTCTCTAATTTATTCTTCTTTTCTCATTTGTTACTTACCTTTTAACCTGATTTAATTTCTTTTATTTTTTATTTGTTTTCTAATTAATTCAATTTTTTCATTTCTTTTTTCTAAATTTATTTAAGCTTTGTTATGAATTCTCACTCATAAATTTATTTAATTAATGATATGCTAAACTGTAAAAATTGAGATAAAGTACTGCAAAAACAGTAAAAATTTTACAAGTATGTTATTTGTGAAATATCAACTAAAGATTAATTAATTAGTGCCAAACTAGTTATAAATTGAAATGTTTATAAAAAAAAGGTATAAAGGATAATCAGTGTAGATATAAATGCAGTTATTCAAAACAAAATCAACTTCTCATGTAAGAATGCAGCTACATGATTAAGAATGCTAATTAGAATCGTAACATCTATACCTTATTATATCATTGCATTATTGCATTACAAATTTCCAATCATAACATCTAGTTCAAAGGAAAATCATATATATTATATATACCTTATATGTACTTATAACCGGAAAATAACCGTATATATTACTGTTAAATATATTTTTCACTTATTAAGACAACAGTAGTCATTAAAAAGACAATTGATGTATATAAACCATTTTATGAGTTATTGCAAAAAGTCATAATTAAATGATCATTTTAAATTAGATGTTGAATTTAAATTAGTGTCTATACAAATGAAACTTATGCTTTGTTAGATAAATATATAGTTATGTGAAAATTTTCATATATATACATATATATATATATATATATATATATATATATATATATATAACCAAGTGTTGATTTGTGATTTCTGTTAGTTATACACAATTTATATAATTGTATAGGGATATAGTTTAGTGTGTAAAACTCATTAACAATGTAACTATATAAAGTCTACTGACATTAATATGGAACTAAATAAACTTGGTTATATGTTAGGCTAATATATTGGTTGAACATATTTATGAGAATAAAGTGAGATTTATGTTTATTAAAAATCTACAAATATAATTACATAAATTCATCTCGTCATAAATTTTAGCGCGCAAGGGTAAGTTTAAAATGCAAAATTACGATTAAGTTTGAAATTCTGTTTCACCTAAAATCTATACTTTTATGCCAAGTTGTTTATCGTTTGGTGTTGGAACACGAAATAAAACACACAGTGCACACACAACTTGTTTACGCAGTTCGGTGCAAATACACCTACGTCTGCGGGACCTTGCCCAGATCAGAAACCATCCACTAGAAAGCAGTCTTTAGTACAAGAAGCTTAACTTGAATAATAATCCATTGCTAACCTATGAGTGAATGTCGTGAGCTCTCCTCACTGTCGATCCTACGTCGTTTAACCCTCACGATCAACACGTTTCCCTGGATCTCCTCCTCCCGAGGAATTAAGACTTCCTTATTTCTGATCTTTAAGAACTTGGTCGGATGAATCAACACTCCTCCAAACACCTCAGGCAGATCGCTCCAACACTTCTCATGTAGAGATGAATTCTTGGTCGCTTACTGATTGCGTTGTATCTTCTTCTTTTTATATCCTTCGCAATCCTGCCTTCTATCAAACTCTTTCCTTGTCTAACTCTACCATAAATAGACTAATAGACTAAGGAAAGATCTAATTCTAATCTGGTATTTAACTGGACAATCCTTTATCAATAGTGTGAAACATTGACTTGAAACATTGAAATTTAATAAACTGACATGACCTAACTTTTCCAATTTTCCAACTTTCCCTTTAATTATTATTGCATTTTTTGGTTGAATTTATTTTGAGTCTGTCTCTTGACAGACTGTATTTCCGTAAGTCATGGAAATGTTATGGTTTAAAATGCAAATTAGAAGAAATGAAGATAAAATTTTTGGGTTGAATGAATCGGGTTATAAAATCTATAACTACTACACGTTCCATAATAAAATTTTAATATTGCAACTAAGATCTTTTACTTTGTATTATTATAATTAAACTCTGTCTTTCCATAAGCTTATGGAATAATGGAAAGACGGTATTTTCCAAGATTTTGTCATTTATTATTACATTATTTAAATCGAGGAGTATGTTGTGACTGGGGATTATTTTGGCCATTGACTTGGAAAATACAATGGGGGTGTATAGGGTAGCATCATTTTCAAGCAGATTTTAATTTGGAGTTACGAGTCAAATTTTTACATTTTGCAAGTTACAAGTTACAACGAAACAATACATGATAATAGTGCAGTTGTAACAATAACATTATTGAAATATAACCTAAATCAACCCAAATTTAATCAGGTGACATGAAACCCGATCTAAAGTGAACCAACCCAAAATATATCTAAATTTAATGTGAAACATTATGAAAAATAATTGACATAATCAGATCCGAACAAAACTCCAGTACAAAAAAGGACACGACAATAACCCGATCCAATTCAACCCGACCCGACAATATTCTGACCCGACCCGATCTAATCCGAGTATAAAAATTACACGACACTAACCCGACCCGATATTTACTCAACCCGGCACTAACCCGACCCGATATTAACTTAACCCGACACGACCCGATCCGAGAAAAAAACTGACACGTTTTCAACCCGACACGATAAAACCCAAATCCAACCCGACACGACACGATAAATGAAAGCAACACGATTCAACCCGACACGTTTCCAACCCGATACGATAAATGAAATCAACACGACCCAACCCGACACGTTTCAACAAGCCACGTTTCAAACCCAATACGAATGCGACACGATAACCCGAATTGACACCTCTAGCGATAACATCATGAAACCAAATCTGGTTGACCATTTGGCAAAAATAAGAGGGTAGAAAACAAAAGTTACAAATACTAGAGCATTTTCCACGCGGAAGAAAGGGTACCATTTGTTGATGGTAACAAACCAGTTGGGTTGGAAGGGAACACCTTGGGACAACCTTGATTTTCCACCTTATTTTTACTCTTCCAAAATCTACCCCTTTGTTATTGTTTAAAAAAAAAAATGCATTATCCTCTTTGTTTCTAGAATTACATAGTTTTCAATAGAATTAGTGAATGCCTATTAATTTTCATGTTTCTTGTTGCAAGTGTGACAGTGTCCCGTATTAATTTGTGTAGTATATAAATTATTAGTATAATTTTCACTTAATTTTATTTTTGGTCATCGTACTTGATCAATTATTGTTTTTAGTCATCGTACAAAGAAGTGCTTATTCTTAGTTACCACACTAATTTTCCACACTCTCATACTTCATGTTAAACTCCAGACATCGCTTAGTGGTAAATCACATTCTCAATAACTGAGAGATCCAGGGTTTAAAATACACTCTCATAAAAAATTGTGAATATTAGAGCAATTTCTTAATGAGTTACCCAGCGTCATGAGGCCGTGTCGATGGTCTTCGTTGTGGTTTTCCAACCTGCAGGTGGTCGATGATGGTGATATCGTGTTTGTTTCGATTTTGGTACCGGTGGTTCGTTGGTGGTCCGGTGTTTAGGTGTTCTCAGGGGCGGTCCCTATCTATTCAAATGGATGGAGTTTTAGGCTCCACTGATCTTTAGCAGATTCAATGATGGTGTCTCATAGTTAGGTCATAAATTAGGATGCTAATATGTAATTTGGTTCCTCGTATGTAATCTTTTAAAAAAACTCCATACATCGCTTTGTTTTCCACATTGAAGGATGAAATTGGTATTTGACTACGTTTACCGTACTCCTTTTTTTCATTTTTCTAAAAATAATTTGAAACGGTTAATGATGAAGATTTTTAGGAATCCAACCAATCATACTTATCTGATTAGATGGCCGTCTACATTGTGAATGATCTTTTACAAAACAATATGAGAAAATCTCATTTACTTAAAGGCAGTAAAAAAATATATAAAACAATTACTTTTGTGGCAAAATGAAACGTACCATCGAACCATCCAATAAGTTTAACTCAACCCGCTTAGTTGAAACCACACCGACCCAAGACAACATCTTAACTCGAACTGATCATATTATTAAGCATAGGACATAAATATTTAGAGTCAAGTGATAAAATTACCACAACTTTATACTGAAAATATCAACATGATCCCACAAATTGAAAAGTATCCAAATAATTTTAACTTTATGATGTGTGTGTCAATTTAGCCCTCGGTATTGTTGACTTCATTAGTCAATGGGAGACTTGCCCAGAAACTAGAGAAATGATGATTTTACCCTAGATTTAAAAATAGTGCTAGGATCTTTAAAAGAGAATGAGAATATAAGAATATTTTGTCATTTCAGCTCCGGTCAACACCTAAATTGATGAATCAATGTCGAAATAGTGACAAAAGGTTATAACTGCACTTCTTTTTATAAAGATATAATTATTTTGGCATTTTTTTTATATTAGCAGGTTAAGCGTAAAAGCGTAAAAGACCCTAATATTTAACCTTTTGTGGATTTTTGACTCACTAGAGAAACGCTCAACCACAAAAAATTCTATCCAACACCATTCCACTTCATCTTCCAACCTCACCCCATTGCAATTGCTATTACTCTCTCAGTTTCATTGGATGTAACACCATTCTATTTTTGGTTAGAATCATTCATTTTTATTCACTCATTATACTTTTTTTTTATAAATTTAATTTCATCCACTCATTTCATTCAATTAAATATAAACACCTAAGGCTAGTGTGCATCCTCCAATGAAACGAATGTAGTACAATATTACGCAAATATCTTAACTTCACACTATTTAAACTTTCAAGTAACCATATAAATGAAAAGCATTAGACCAAAATCTTTTTTTATATTTTAAATCAAATCTTTTCTAGTTTTCAGCCTCTTAAGTTTAGTCAGTCGTAATTTCACAATTTTAAAATACAAACATATTGTCATTTCAACCCAAGAAAATTGAAAATTGAAAATTGAAACCTGAAACCTGTAGTGGTGGTGAAGTGAAATAAGAAGAGCATTGAGGAGTAACCTGTAAATTCCCACCCGGATCAGGGATGAAAGGACGGTCATCAATGAATGAAACAGAAAAATATATCCAACGGGCCCACAAATCTGACGTACTGTGAGGCACAGCCACCGTCCGATTAGCACAGCTTCGAAGCAATCAGGTGTTTTCGTCGTATCTGAACCAGTCGGTGCAACTGCCAGCTGTATACTGGTTAAATCTGCTCAACTGCTCAACTGCTTTGCAAAACGTACGATTTTGCCCTTAAAATTCTGCCACGTGGGCGGCCTCACAATAATCCTTTTTTCCTAACATTCCGCGTGCGTTCACACTCCTAGGCCACACGAATTCTATTTTTTGATTATCATTCCTTTTTAACTCATTTCCATTTTCTCGCAATGGTGGATTTATTTTGCCAAACAAACAATGAGTGAGCGATGAAGGGAGGTTGACATCTACCCATCTTAACTTTCTTCAATTATAAATTTATAATGTTTGCTGTGGTTTCATTGAGAGTGAATGATGAAGTACTCCTCTCATGAGTTTAGCTGTTTGGATTTAGGTGAACAAAATGAGTGGATGAAATTAAATGTAAAAAGTAAAAGTTAGAATAAGTGGATAAAATTGAAGAAATTTTGCCAAAAATGGAAAGTGTGTCAAATAAAATAAAGCATGTATTTACAGTAAGTGTGCTATAAATAACAAAATATGGGAAGTATGAGGTAGGGATAAAGAAAGTTATGGATGAAAATGTTTAGAAGAAATAGTGATTCAAGTGTATTTTATGTTTAAAGTTATTTAATAATTATATAAATATTATAATTTTATAATTTTATTAGACTGATCATTCACGGCTAACTACCAAACTATACTATTCGTATTAGTTTTTTGGATATAAGAAAATTGCAGCTAAACTTATTGACAACGTTTTAGATTGTCAAGCGGTTAGATAATTATGATAAATTCATTCCTATAAATTTTAGATTATAATTATTTATATTTTAATATACATTTTAAAAAAATTAAAATTAGTAGAACTTTCACTGCAATAAATGAAAACAAACATTAAATTAACCTCATTAGTTATAATTCCTCTGTTTTTATGGATTTTGCACCATAATTTTTGGTGCTTGAATTTGTGGTTCATGAAATGAGTGAATGCTATTGAATTTAAAAGGAAAAAGTAGTGAATAAGTGGGTGAAATTGAACGAATCTTGCTAAAAAGAGGAAGCGTGTGAAATTCATACTCCCTCTATTTTTTTAATATTGGCACACTTTCTTTTTTGGGTTTTTTATTTTATATTGGCACACTTTCTATTTTTTGCAAGATTCCTTCAATTTCATCCACTCATTCTACTTTTTACACTCTACATTCAATTTCATCCACTCATTTCATCCACCTAAATTTAAACACCTAAACATATGGTCCCACTATTAATGAAACAGAGGGAGTATAAACAACCCGAAAGTGTGTCGAACCCCTGATAATGAATGGAGTGTGAATTGTAAAATGACCAAGTCTACGGTTAGACCATATTAAAACATACTTTATGATTTTTTTGTGATGAATTTAATTTATCAATGCTGAATTTAACTTAAAGTAAAGTGTTCATATGACCCTGCAATATTAGAAAGTGCTATTATAATCCTATGATTTGTTGAAACGTGCTAATATAACCCTGGAGGTCTGCATTTGAGCGAAAAAATATGAAATGAAGAGTATACCCCTGATATAAAAAATATTCAGAAAATGTGAAAGGACGGTTATGCCCTTCCACTTTTAGAGGATAGTCTTTATCCATCCGATTCCAATCCTTCTTATTCATATCATTCTTCTTCGCTGCTTCCTATCCTTCTTCTTCATCTTTGATCCCATGAATTTGCAGTTTATATCCTTCTTCTTCATCTCCACTTTTCGTCGCTTGGCTGAGCGGCACTGCAAATGGTGGCAGAGGTGAATCGAAGTGGTGGAGTGCGGTGGCGGGGATTGCTGTGGTGGGACTAGGGTTTCCAATCGGCGTTCTAAGGTGGTGGTGGTGGTGGTTGGGAGCGTGGTGGCGGGGATTGCTAGTTGGTGGTGGTGTTGGTGGTGGTGGGCGTTATAGGGTGGTGGTGGGCGTTATAGGGTGATGGTGGTGGTGGTTGGGAGCGCACTGGCGGGGATTGCTGGTTGGTGGTGGTGAGCGCAGTGGCGGGCGTTCTAGGGTGGTGGTGGTGGTTGGGAGCGCAATGGTGACCTAGGGTTTCCATCGGTGTTCTAGGGTGGTGGTGGTGGTTGAGAGCGCGATGGGGATTGATATGGCATGCCTAGGGTTTCCAACGGCGTTCTAAGGTGGTGGTGCTGGGGTGGGTAGTGATGGTGGTTGGGACGAGTGGTGGCAGTGGCTAGGGAGAGTGGTAGTGGTAGTGGATGTGGTGGCTGGCGGTGGTGGAGGTGGTGGTGTTGGGGTTGCATTCTAAGGTGGTGTTGCTGGGGTAGGTGGTGGTGGTGGTGTTGGGGCCAGTGGTTGGGATAGGTGGTGGTGGTGGTGTTAGGACGAGTGGTAGTGGTGCCAGGACGGGAGGTGGTGGTTGGTGGTGCTAGGGCGGCGGCAGAGAAGCGTCGGGTGGTAGCGGCGTCCGGTGGCGGTGGAAGT
Source organism: Rubia yunnanensis (assembly GCA_037428765.1). Lineage (NCBI taxonomy): Eukaryota > Viridiplantae > Streptophyta > Magnoliopsida > Gentianales > Rubiaceae > Rubia > Rubia yunnanensis. The sequence continues at coordinate 101,248,690 of CM075067.1, read as the reverse complement.
GGCGGAGCAATGGTTAAGGAGATGAAGAAGAAGAACTTAGGGATATTTTTGTCATTACATTTTTGGATAAGACTAGGGGTAGTTTAGTTTTTTTTATATTTGGTCAATGATGGAAACTACCTAGTCAATGCCAGAATAGTGACAAAAGGTTATATCGGCACTTTTAATGCAAAACATGGGGTTATAATAGCACTTTCTGATCTTGCAGGGTCATATTGACACATATAAGCAAAACATATAGTCATATGAGTATTTTGCCCTTTAGCTTATTAGTAGTGAATTTAATTTATTTATTTTGATTCTGAATTTAATTTATTAGTGCCTAAATTAATTTATTGAGCTAAAAATAAACCAAACTTCATACTAGGACCTTTGTTAATTTATGTATATATTAGAGTGGCTAATATATATTGGGTAAACCAATCAATATATGCAAGCAACATCATATTACTTCAGCAAAATCAGAACAAAAATTGTGAATGAAAAAATCAAATTGCAATAGCTGTCCGTACACAAGTTCGAAATCTTGAAATTTATTGTAGGTTTGAAATTCTGTTGGACGGTTTTTAATCTATGAAACGAAAAGAGTACAGTGGATCACTATATCTCGCCCTGTATTTTACTATCCTCGCCCTAATACGTATACAGTATATATTTTTAATTTAATTTGAATAAATAAATTAAACTATATTAAAGTGTTAAAAATTTAATTTTTAAAGAAAATAAAATCTGGGAAAAAATAAAAAAAAATTGCGCCGCCGCCGGAATTTTTGCGCCGCCGCCGGACCGCCGGCCGCCGCCGCCGGACCACCGTGCGCCGCCGCCGGACCACCGGCCGCCGCCGCCGGACCACCGTGCGCCGCCGCCGGACCACCGGCCGCCACCGCCGGACCACCGTGCGCCGCCGCCGGACCACCGGCCGCCGGCGCCGGACCCGGTTCGCCACCGGCTGGGCGCGAGGCGCCACCGGTCGGCTCGCCACGGCTTGGGCGCGAGCCGTGGCGGAGAGTCGCCGGCGGTCCGGTCGCCGGGGCATGGCCGCGTGCCGCCGGCCATCCGGTCGCCACCGCGGGACGGCGAGCCGCCGCCGGTCGGCCCGCCACGGACAGGCCGCGTGCCGCCGGCGGGCCGCTCGCCAGGGTCCGGGCGCGAGCCGGACCGGTCGCCTGCGCCAGCGCCAGCGCGCGAGCCACGGCTCGCCGTTCGTTGGCCGCGAGCCGGACGCGGTCCGGTCGCCAGGCCGTGGGTGCGAGCCGGACGCGGCTCGGCTCGCCGTGGCTTGGGCGCGAGCCGAGCCAGGAAATTTTTTTTTTTTTTTTTTTTTTGAAAAATCTGACCTCTATAAAAGGGTGCTCGGATTCCATTCTTCCAATGACAATTGAATTGTTTTGCAGGCCTAGTTTGGTGAAAAAAAACTCGAAAAAGGGTGTTGCAAATTCCATGTCTTCGGAGGTAATTTTACTAATTAGTTTTCTGTCCGTAAGTAGTTGTTGAATTTAATAATTTTTGCTGTAGAAATTTGTGCTCGTCTTTGTGTTTTAATTTGTTAACAGTTACGTAGAAATTATTGCACATTTATCTCCTTCGAATTTAGCTCCTATCAGTTGCAGTAACGTTAATTTTGTTGTTAATTTAGCTACATAATGCTGTTCTGAATTTATCTACAGTAATTCATGGCCTATTAATTATTGTAATGTTAATTTTGTTGTTCCGTTAAAATTCTTAAGCATTGCTGTAGAAATTTATGCCCGTCTTTGTGTTTTAATTTGTTTTGCAGTCCTAGTTTGGTGAAAAAAAACTCGAAAAAGGGTGTTGCAAATTCCATGTCTTCGGAGGTAATTTTTCTAATTAGTTTTCTGTCCGTAAGTAGTTGTTGAATTTAATAATTTTTGCTGTAGAAATTTGTGCTCGTCTTTGTGTTTTAATTTGTTAACAGTTACGTAGAAATTATTGCGCATTTATCTCCTTTGAATTTAGCTCCTATCAGTTGCAGTAACGTTAATTTTGTTGTTAATTTAGCTACATAATGCTGTTCTGAATTTATCTACAGTAATTCATGGCCTATTAATTCTTGTAATGTTAATTTTGTTGTTCCGTTAAAATTCTTAAGCATTGCTGTAGAAATTTATGCCCGTCTTTGTGTTTTAATTTGTTAACTGTTACGTAGAAATTGCTGTAGAAATTTATGCCCGTCTTTGTGTTTTAATTTGTTAACTGTTACGTAGAAATTATTGCACATTTATCTCCTACGATTGTTAATCTGTTAAAATTGTTAATTATTGCCGTAGAAATTTGTACTACTCTTTGTGTTTTAATTTGTTAACTGTTATGTAGAAATTATTGCGCATTTATCTCCTAATTATTGTAACGTTAATTTTGGTTGTTCCGTTGTAATTCTGATTGGATGGAAAATACTATATTAATTTAACTACGTAATGCTGTTTTGAATTTGTGTACAGTGATTTATGTCCGATTAATTACTGTAGCGTTGATTTTGTTGTCCTACTAATTACCTGATGTTTATTGCTGTTTCAGGATGACAGTCAGTCATGTGAAGCTGCTGCAGGGCGGAATGGATACTCTCCATTTGCCACCTCAGCTGTGTTCCCAGATGTTGCCGAGGCTTATTCGTACCTGCAGCGGATTGCTCTGCAAGTGGGATTTGAACTTGTGACGGGGTCCTACAAGCAGAACAGGAATGGTCCGCTGAGGTTATATTGCATTTGCAATCGGGGCCGGAAGGATAAGGATGTAGATACGAGCGAATCTGATGTAGTCCGACGGAGTAGCAGCTCGACCAGCAGTTGTGGCTGCCCGTTCGCGATTGTCTTGAAACAGAGCATCACGGGGGATGGTTGGAATGTAGTGCCGTGCAAGGATCCCCGACGAGGGATGCACAACCACCCTTTCTCAGTGTACCCCGAGGGTCATAGACAGAGCTCCAAGCTCCATGCGGACGCGAAGCAGATGATCAGAGACTTGACAGATTCAGAAACAGCTCCAAGGCATATCAATGCCAGCCTCAGTAATTCGTTTCCGGACATGCATCAGAACATTAGGCAGGTGTACAATGAGAGATCGGCATATGTAACGGAAAGGCGAGGCGGGCGCAACACGGCGGAGAATTGTTTGCATCTGGCCACCGCGAAAGGGTATGTATCTAGTCACCGCTCAGCAGGTGATGGCACTCTGACTCATTTATTCATGGCCAATCCCGATGCTGTTGTGGCATTTCGCACGTTTCCGTGGGTTGTGGCCATCGACTCAACATACAAGACCAATCGGTACGGCATGCCATTCATTGAGATGGTTGGGATGTCCCCTTGCAACACAAACTTCTTGATTGCCTACGCAATTGTTGTTGACGAAACGGCAGACACCTATGAGTGGGTGCTGAACGCTCTGAAGAACTTGCTTGTGGATGGACCGTTCCCTGAGGTTGTGGTCACCGATCGGGAGATGGGACTGATTAGGCCACTTCGGACTGTGTTTCCAGAATCGAAACATCTGCTCTGCACCTGGCATATCAACAAGGATGTGGAGGCACGTGTGACCGTGCTGACGGGGAGTAAGAGGAACGGGTCAGGGTTCAAGAACGGTGCATGGTTCCGGATTTGCAATGCGTCCACCGTTACAGAGTACGAAACCGCCGTGGTTGATATGAGGGCTGCATGGGCTTGGAGCCCATCTGTTATTAGCTACGCTGAGACGACGTGGCTCACACCCCATAAGGAGAAATTTGTGAGGGCATGGACGAACAGATTTCTGCATTTCGGGAACACAACTACGTGCAGGGTCGAGAGTGCACACTCGTCACTGAAAGGGTGGTTACACACGTCGACTGGTTCACTGGACACGGTATGGAGGCGTGTCGACCTGCAGATAGCCCAGCAGATTACTATGATCAAGACCGGCCTCGAGAAGTCAAGAACGCGTATCGGAAGATTGCACCGTATGGCCGTTTTCAGCAACTTGACCAACAATGTGTCCAAATTCTGCCTGGATAAATTGAGGGTCGAGTACCGCAGGATTGATGCACTGGGAGCACAGGTATATGCTTACTGCGGCTGTGTGCTGCGCTCGACATACGGAATACCGTGTGCATGCGTCATGGCCGCGGCAGTTGCTGAAGGAATCCCCTTGTACTTGGACGACATTCATCCGCTGTTTAAGAGCCTGGCATTGGGTGATCACCCGCAGAGCTCGGAGAACATCTCGAGGGCCGAACAGGATCAGTCGCGGTTCGACACTCTGTTGGAGGAGTTGGCACGCAGCGACCCTTCGGTCCGACGACGGGTTGCATCCTACGTAGATGCGCAGTTGCATCCGGAGGAGAGCGGCGTTGGCGAGCCGGACATCTGTACCAGTGCACGTGGGAGACCAAGCGAGCAGGCCCCCCGATCAAGATCAACCCGACGTTCACCGAGCTACCACGAGCACGTGAACAGGCGATACGGGAGTAGTTCAAGGTCCCCGGGGCGTGCTTCAGGGAGCGGTCGCCGCCACGGTAAGTACAACATGTTTATCTTATTGTTTATCTAAATGTATATCGCCGCCTGCACAAGATATTTATGTTAATGTGTTGTCCTGCAGCGACATTCCCGTTCCTCGAAAGTGTCCCCCACATTGTCAGGCGTTACATCGGAGGCTGGAACGATGTCGTGAGTGATGGTAACTGTGGCTTCAGATGCGTTGCTGATGCGTTCCACGTAGACGGTGAAGGTGAATGGTCCACAGCGCGTCGGGCAGTATTTAACGAGATATCAACTCATTGGCCTGACTACGTTCCCATTTACGGTTCGCAAAATGACGTTGAACTCGCCAGAGCCCGTATACACCACACCAGCGGTCCATGTGGTCCAGAGCATTGGTTCACGGTCATTGCGGACATGTTTCCCGTCGCCACCTACTACAACACGGTCGTGGTTTTATATTACATTTTAGAGAACGGGTCGGCGGACCATTGCTGTACAGTCCTTCCACTGAGGGCGGGTGGGGGCGAGGCTGGAACAAGTAGGGAGCTGCACATTGTATACGTTCGCAGTGCAAGCCATTTCGTCCGGGTTAACATGAAGGAAAACTGTCCCATGCCCCCCGTGGTTAATCTGTGGACCACCCTAAGGAAGCCTGATGTCGTAGGTTGGGAGTTACCCTTTCGTAGGAGGCTAAGCGCTTGGAGGAGAGCATACTCCCAGAGTAATTAACTGTTGTTATTAACTCGGCATGTACGCAAAAATGTGATATGCAAAAATGAATGACGCAAAAATGTGATATGCAAAAACATAGCTGATTACATAAATGAGCAGAATATGGCACAACTGTCAGCTCACACATACACAAACATTCGACTAAGGAATGGGTCCATAACCGAGCCTCCGATACTCATCGCGAAGACCGAGCAGAGTCGTCATCAACTCCCTCACGCTGGGGTCGCCGAGTCCATCAACGGTCGCCGAGCCAAACGGATCCAGTGCGCTCATCACGTCACTCAGCATCTGTTACACAGGAAACGGAGTTTACAATAACGAGACAGTAAAATGTAATATAATTACTCGAAGCAAACAGTTAGTGAAAACTTACCGAGGCCTGTGTCCTGTCCGGGCCACTCGCGGCAGCATGTTCAGGATTTGCGATCACTGGGTGCGAATGAGTCTCGTACCAGTCCTCGTAATCCATGGTACACTCTGATTGGGGCGTGGCTACCGGGAACGCCGCAAGCCGTTCCTTGTGCCAAGTGTGTGCCATCTCCCATAGGGTCAACTGCAGCCTCCCTGGGTAGGTCACTGAATAGCCGGCTGGATCAGCCGGGCGGAAACAAGGCTCCGGCGCAATAGCAAGACCCCGCGGTATACCCTGTAGGAGACCGAACTGCCGCACAACGCGATCTGGCATGTACGCCTCCATTGCGTCGAGGTATCGGATCACGCCGCGGTAGTGAGTCCTCCCCCCCGCAGCCCTGACCACGTCCACTCCATATGGCAACCAATCCACCTGCAAAAAGTTGCACAGACATGTTACGTTTCTATGGAATCCGATCTATCTACTACTGTCAGAATAAGAGTAAAAGCATGGAATTCATACCTGGTCGGGCTGTAAGGCATCCAACTGTCGCCTGATGGCACCGAGCCTCCCCGTACCCCTCCCCGATCTAACCCCTGTGTGCCACCGACTGGCGCGACCCGGAAGAGCTGGCAACGTACTCGGTCCCGGCCGAAACATCGGAAAGTACTCGTATATCCATGCTTGGAGCAGCGTGCAACATCCGCATAGGCCGCGCGCCTTGGACCGGGACGCAATTCCCAACTGCAGGTACAAGCTGGCCAACGTCGCCGAGCCCCACGACAACTGCGACAACTGCGAATCAAGCAGGGGTAGAAGGTTGGCTCTAACCTTATTCCCAGTTTTATCCACAAAAAGCGTGGATGAAAACAGGGTCAGCATGTAGCACATGAATTGGAAGTTCTGGCTCTGCCCCCCCGCTACGCACCTCGCCATCAAAGATTGGGCATCTATGTTACCCCCGTTCCAGTCTTCCGCGAGAAAGGACTCCACGTCTTTCCCAAACATTTCGGCGCACGCTTCCTCAATAGTCTCCGCCGAAATGGTACTCGCAACAGCGCCACCATCGATGGGAATGCCAAGAATCATCTCAACGTCATGCATCAAGATGGTCATCTCCCCAAACGGCATGTGAAACGTGTTCGTGTCCGGCTGCCACCTCTCGACAAAAGCGGATATCAGTGCCATGTCAAGGAACTGGAACATAATCGCAGGCAGGTGGCCCAACCCGGTCGCATGTATCCGGGCCTGTGCAACATCGCTCAGTTCGGGGAGCGTGTCGACTAGCTGCTTGCATAGCGGCGACCGAGCATGGCATCTCAACACACCTCGCTCTATACCATTCCAAACGTCAAGCGCGACGTGTCCTCCGAAGCTTGGTATGACGAGGTCATCCTGCGGGCCACCAGCCACTGGTCCCCGCACTAGCCACGTCTCATCGGCGGCGGGTCGCTTCCTCCTATTCCTCCGTGCCATTCCGGTGCTAGGCTCACCGGCATTGCACGATCCACCAGAAGACTGTGCGAATTGACCAGCTCTGTTCCTCACGGTGTGCCGGGCTCCAGCTTCAGCATAACGTTCGATCCCGGCATCCAATGGAACACTCGAACCAGGTTGGCCCACCGGGGGGACATCTGCGGGCAGGTCATAATTCATCTGCCAATCACTTTCATGACGAATACCACCGGGCGGGAGGATGTTAATCTCCGGACCGTCCCATGTCGGCATGGGATCGAATGCACTAACGCTCGGTGGAGAAGGCTGCTCCGCTCCTACATCAAACTCCCGCGGGCGAGGCGACGGTTCATCCTCGACCACGCGGCCTCTAGCCTGTCTCGCCGAGGCACTAACACATCTTCGTCGTATGGAACGACCATGACCGTCACGTTGACCACCAGTGCTCATCTACGACACAAGATATGTAATTAGTATAACAACAAGTGAATCAAACTGATATGATAAGATAAATTAACATACATTTCAACAACGTGTGAACTGATTTTCCGAACTAAATAATTTCTAAATAACCCAATATCTAAAAAATACAATTTCTAAAACAATATGTCCAAATTTAAACTAAGTAATTTCTACGAAACACAATTTCTTCGTTTTAATTCCAATTACGCCACATACCTAAATAATTTCTAAATTGGCCAATTTCAACAAAATACAATTTCTAAACCATTATGTCCACATTGAAACTAAGTAATTTCTACAAAACACAATTTCTTCGTTTCAATTCCAATTACGTCACATAACTAAATAATTTCTAAATAACCCAATATCTAAAAAATACAATTTCTAAAACAATATGTCCAAATTTAAACTAAGTAATTTCTACGAAACACAATTTCTTCGTTTTAATTCCAATTACGCCACATACCTAAATAATTTCTAAATTGGCCAATTTCAACAAAATACAATTTCTAAACCATTATGTCCACATTGAAACTAAGTAATTTCTACAAAACACAATTTCTTCGTTTCAATTCCAATTACGTCACATAACTAAATAATTTCTAAATAACCCAATATCTAAAAAATACAATTTCTGAAATATTATGTCCGAATTGAAACTAAGTAATTTCTACAAAACACAATTTCTTCGTTTTAATTCCGATTATGTCACATAACTAAATAATTTCTAAATAACCCAATATCTAAAAAATACAATTTCTGAAATATTATGTCCGAATTAAAACTAAGTAATTTCTACAAAACACAATTTCTTCGTTTTAATTACGTCACATAACTAAATAATTTCTAAATAACCCAATATCTAAAAAATACAATTTCTAAAACAATATGTCCAAATTTAAACTAAGTAATTTCTACGAAACACAATTTCTTCGTTTTAATTCCAATTACGCCACATACCTAAATAATTTCTAAATTGGCCAATTTCAACAAAATACAATTTCTAAACCATTATGTCCACATTGAAACTAAGTAATTTCTACAAAACACAATTTCTTCGTTTCAATTCCAATTACGTCACATAACTAAATAATTTCTAAATAACCCAATATCTAAAAAATACAATTTCTAAAACAATATGTCCAAATTTAAACTAAGTAATTTCTACGAAACACAATTTCTTCGTTTTAATTCCAATTACGCCACATACCTAAATAATTTCTAAATTGGCCAATTTCAACAAAATACAATTTCTGAAATATTATGTCCGAATTAAAACTAAGTAATTTCTACAAAACACAATTTCTCCGTTTTAATTACGTCACATAACTAAATAATTTCTAAATAACCCAATATCTAAAAAATACAATTTCTAAATAAATTCTATTAGGTCACATAACTAAATAATTTCTAAATAACCCAATTTCTAAAAAAAACAATTCCTAAAATATTATGTCCAAATTTACACTAAGTAATTTACACAGAACACAATTTCTTCGGTTTAATTCCAACTATGTCACATACCTAAATAATTTCCAGAACAACACAAATTCTAAACAAATAATTCCTAAGTAATTTCTATTATGTCACATAACTACATAATTTCTAAAAAACCCAACTTCTAAAAAATACAAGCTCAACAAAATTCCAACAAGCCCAACAAAATTATAACAATTCCGACAAGCTCAACAAAATTATAACAATTCCGACAAGTTCAACAAAATTCGAATAGATCGGGCAACGATTCCCACGAAAAGAAAAAAAAAATTCTCAAAAACTTACATTTTTCCGGCGGGATTCCGGCGGGATTCCGGCGGCGGCGGGCGGCGGCGGGCGGCGGCGGGCGGCCGGAGACAGGCGGCGGTCGGAAGGGGAAGGGGGAGAGGGATGGTCGGAAATGGGGAAGGAAGGGGAAGGGGGAGAGGGAATGGGAGAGGGAAGGAGAGAGGGGGGGGTATATATAGGTTTTTTCATTTTCTTTTTCCTTTTTTTTTTCTTTTGTCTTACTATTTTTCCTTTTTTTTACAAATTTAAAATTCTTTTTTATAATTCAAAATACATGTATTTATACGTATTAGGGCGAGGATAGTAAAATACAGGGCGAGATATAGTAACACCCAAGAGTACACGTTACAATTAAAACAATGGGACACAAACAAGAATAGTTAATTGCAAGATAGGGCTCCAAAGTCAAAGAAACTGGGAAACTCCATATCACGTGAGATTCCTCCAGCCTGTTGCGGGCCCATCGTACGTGGAAGTCGTTGAAGTCATCCTCAAACTCCTTCTTTTACACTATTTTATCAATTTTCCTTTTTGGTTCTAGGCTTTTGATCAGCCGGTTGATCTCAGCCGTTGGTTGTGCTGACCGCAATTGACAGCCGTACGTTGAAGGAAACTACTCTCGAACTGATTTTTGCTAAATTAAATTGCGGATATTTATTTTTAAATTTGATTAAATTTGGGTAAAACATACAATGGATTAAATTAAGCAAACAAAAATATGGATCCAATGAGTTATGATTGTAGTTTGATTGCGGGTTAATAAAATTAACGGATCCGTGGTTTTGCTCATATGAAAATGTACTTATTGGATTTGTTCCACTTTTCTTTTTTTGTTGTTTTTGTGAATTTGAGACATTTTTCTTTTATGGAAGGATTCATTCAATTTCATTCACTCATTCTACTTTTTCATTTCTAAATTCAATTTTATCCACTTATTTTATCCACCTAAATTCAAACAACTAAGACTATGGTGTCACATTCAACGAAACAGAGATAGTATATAGATTCATATGGATCTCTGAAACCGATGAATTTTCCCATATGAATTGGTACAGAAATCTATATGAGTCAATATGTTGGTTAAAACTAGATTCACTCATTCGGGGGCTCAAGATCTCCTGTTACACTATTGTGTATCACTGTGTGTTACACTAATTAGATTCGGCCATGTATTCCTCCTAAATAAATTATACTTAGATAATAGTTATTAAACTATTTTTAGCTAATTTAGGAGAGACACGTGGCAGAACCTTATTGGTGTAACACACAGTGATACCCAAAAGTGTAACAGGAGATCCTGAGCCCATTCGGGGGTCCGTGCATAAACATGAAGGGTCAATATTTGAGTTGAAACTTACAGACTTATCCATTTTTAACCGGTTAGTTAGTGATTTTTTTACTCTTGAGTTGAGCGAGTTTCAACTTAATCCAATTTTTACTAGTTTTAAATTGATAGAGAAGAAATATATCCAATCTTTTAATTATCCATATTAATCGATTCATTTTCAACCCACTTGACTATTTACCACCCAGGTTGAGAGAACGCAATCTTACTCTTATTTTGACCATAAATTCCAAATTATACATGAATAATAATATGACATCATATGAAATGTAATTACATTTATTGTAACATGTAAGTTTAATATTGAAATTTTATATATCGTTACTATACAAAACCTAAATAACTCACGGTTAAACTTACTTTAAAATTGTGATTGAAAATGTGAAGTAAATTTTGAAATAGATGGATACCTACTGGTTTAAAGAGGGTTTGTTTTGAAATAGTATTATTTCTTCTTTTACTGCTAATTATTCGAATCACACTGGATTTTACCACCTTTTGAGGTTTGGTTGATATTGAATGGCGCCTACCCTGTGATATCAATCATGATTAATGACGCTGCTCGATGTTATTGATAACCAGCTGCTCCTTCCCTGTCAATTCCCTTTTTTTTATCCCTTCAAATTTCTGTGTTTGCCTCATTTACACTGAAATTATAATAAATTCTCAAAATACTGGTAATATTTGAACCTCTTGAAAAACTGATAATCTTCACATTTTCACTTTCTCCGTAATTTATTTTCTCAGAAACAGCATGCTCTTCATGGTGCTATGTTTTGTGATAAAAAACATTACCCCTATGTATAAATTGTTGCTAAAAACACAATGCCTAAATGTATAAAGTGTTGTACCACCTCCGTTTGGTTGGATTTGACACCATAAACTTAAGTGTTTTGAATTTTGGTGAATGGGATAAGTGGATGATATTGAATTTGAAAGAAAAATAAAATGCGTGGATAAAATTGAATGAAGGATACCAAATAATAAAAGTATGTCAAATCTAATTAATCATACAGGGTACTCTCTCTGGTAACATTTTCATTTTTCCTAACATAGAGTACTTGAAAGGATTTTGTAATAATGACACGCGTGTTTATTTAATAAGATAATCCAATCTCCATTCATTTTATTTTTTTCAAATCCCAACTCAACTTTCTCTAGTTATTTTATCCACCTAAATTCATATGCAAAACAAGAGAGGGACAATGTTAGAAAATCGAATGGAAAATGTTCATTTTCAATAGTAATAGAATTAAAATAAATTTACTAAATTAAATTAGGCTTATTTAAAAAAAACTAAATTTACAAGAATACTACTCTACTACTCCCTCCGTTCAATTTATTATGACACACTTTCAACCAGTTTTCTCAAGGCCTGTTTTACCATTAATAATTTTTGCTACTACCTCTCTCTATTTATCTATTATTGACACGCTTTCTTTTTTGGGTTGTTTATTTTATATTGCACACCTTCCATTTTTAGCAAGATTCGTTCAATTTTATCAATCCATTCTACTTTTTACTTTCTAGATTCAATTTCATCCACTCATTTTTTTCAAGTAAATCCAATCACCTCACTTATGGTGCCCCTATTAGTGAAACAGAAGGAGCATATTAATGCTATGTACAATTTTGATATTTGGAAAGTATGTGTTACGAAGAATCTAACGATAGCCCACATAACAATATTACTACTTATACATTACATGAAATTCATGGTCAATCGTAACTTGAAAATGTTGACCGAAAAGTATGTCAATATTAGTTGCCGATTTGAGTATTTATACTCCGTACAACAATGATAGATGATTAGGTAGAAGTTCCATGCGCCCAAAATCACTCCTCTCCACCAAATACATGTGTCCATTTTGATAGCCACAAGGCACAAAGCCTTTAAACAGCATTACAAAACTCCACCTCTCATGCAAATCGGATCCGAGAACCAAACACCTGGAATCTGCACACTCTCAAACGAAAACACGAACACTTACAGGCATTCATTAATGCTGCCTTAAAATCACAACAATAAATCGTAGGATCAGTATCTAATCGCGATTGCATACATTGGTACGAAACGAACCTTGTACGGAAAATGTACAAAACGAAATGCAATCAATGAATCATTTGTGCATCTAGACTAGAGGACAAAACCCAATCCCGTCCTAAAAACACAATTCAATGAACCGAAACGGCCTTGTTTATTTATGGATCCTTAAAAAGGACACATTGCCTAATCAATAATCCCACCCCCCGAATCCTTTCGTATCTTTCCGTAACCAAATACCGACAAAACCCGACATTTCTCGTCCTAATTATATGATTATTTTGTTAAGCTGTAATTTCCCCTACCTGCTTTACACTAAGCACTTTCCAAGAACCCTCCCTCCCGCTCTTTATACTTTCGCCGAAATGCATGCACCCCATTTTCCTCAGCCGCTAATTACTTTATTTTAAGGTGTGTGCCCCAAACGAGTGTCCCTAAAGTTCAAACGAGTGTCCCTCCTTTGAGTGTGAATTTAGCCCTCTTCTATTGAATTTATTCGAACTAAGCTGATTGTATTAGGATGAATCGAGTTGATTTGAACTGAATTAGAGATAAATTTAATGATGGATAAATATAATATAACTAAGTGAAGATTAATTTCATCAAATGATTTTTTTTATTGAACATGACTTAAGTGCAGGTAAGATCAGGAGAACAGGGCCTTAGAAAGCGTTTATGAGTTAATAAGTTGATTTACTTATAAGTTAGTTAGTTTTAAATGTTTAGTAAACCGTTGAGAAACAACTTATTTTATATGAATAGGGCATTTTTGAAAGAAAAAATACACAAGCTAATTTTTTCATGCTTCTTATAATAAGTGAGCGAGAAAGACTCATGTGAGACCATACCACCATAACGTATGGTGAAGACAAAAGATAAAATAAAGGTTTAAAAATTACAAAAAGTACCCCACGTCATCTCTTATATTTAAATAATTATACTTAGACCCTCCGTCTCACCATGAGATTGAGTGAGATCGTCTTACACAATTTTTTGTATAAGTGGAATTTGCTTATAAGCAAATTTTATCAAATAAGTTGGACTTGCTTCTAAACACATAGTATTTGTCAAACACATCCTTAACTCCTCCGCCTCTCGGCGGTCACCGGTCAACCCAATCTCGCTGCCGTTGGAGGATTAATTCAAACCTTCTCCTCCTCCCCAGTCCGCCGCTGCTCGACTCCAACTTCACTGTTGTCAAACTACTACTGGATATCTACGGGGCTCTCTTCCTCGCCTTCAAGCTCCAACAACAATGAATTAGAACCTGCAAATCTCCTGGCCGCCTCTCCAATGTCCAAATCTCATCATCCTCTGCTCCAGTGTCCAAACTAGGGATGGGCAAAAAACCAAAAACTAGCAATCGAACCGAAAATTGAATTATTCGAATTTGAATAACCTGAACCAAATTTAATATACGGTTTTCGAATATCTGAATTCCGAATATGGTTTTTGGTTCGGTTTTGGATATTAAAACTCAAACCAAAATCCAAACCGAATACCAAGTTGTAATTATTTAAATAATTAAATTTTTTAAAAAAATTAATTTATAAATAAATTTAAGTTGGAGGACCAATCTTTAAATTAAAAAATTATTCCCAACTCTATAAACTAAGTAAGGTTATGGAGTGCTTGAAGGTGAATGTGAATGTGGATTGCTTGAAGGCTTGAAGAATATGAATGATTTGAAGGTGAATGTAAAATGAACTATTTTTCTTTAATTTTAAATGTAATGCTAAAATTGTTATGGTTGAATTTGTATTGTATTTGTTGGATTTTTATTTTGAAAACTTGATTTTGATGATATAGAAATTAGATTACATATTTTTATTTAATTTAAGGTTAATTTATATGATTTTAGTAATTATTTTTTTAAAAAATAAAATCAATTCGGTTTATTCGGGTTGAATTTGGTTTCAAACCAAAATCGAATTTCGAATTCGGTTTGGATGATTCGAGTTATTCAGGTCGGATTCAATTTTTGGTTTTTTAGGGGCAAAATCGAATAACCCGAACCAAATAAATCAAAAACCAATTAAACCAAACTAACGTCCACCCCTAGTCCAAACCACCGCTCTTGGCCTCCGCTCTAGCAAACCTCACTCCTGTGGTGGGTGGGGGGTGGGTGGTGGCAAGAGAGATTAGAGGTCGTGGGAGGTGGTCGTTGATATTCAGATTGATGTGAATCGACAGGAGGTGGTGGCTGGTGGTTGTGATCGTTGGTGGCGAGGTTGAAAAAGAAGAAAAAGGGTAATATGGGGAACAAAAATTTTGCTTAAGGGTATGGGATATTTTTGTTATTTCAAATTCGATCAACGCCCAACTCCTTAAGTCAACGTCGAAAATAGGCCAAAAGATTATAACTGTACATTTTGTCCTAAAGTTAGGTTTATTTATGCCCTTTCTCGATTTGCAGGGTTGTATTGACACTTTCAGATTAAATACAGAGTTAGAAGTGTAAAAAAAAAATTTTTTGTAAAAATAATTTTATATACTTTTTAAAGTAATTAATTGATCCCAAGCCCTTTGAAAATGTTAAAAGGACGGTTGAGTCATGAAAGTTTAAATATGATACTCCTTCCAGTCCTCTAATAATGACTCACTTTCCATTTTGGGACTATTCTTTTATATTGACTCCTTCTCTTTTTGGTAAATCCTAGATTGTTTTTATCCACTTAATTTACTTTTTACTTTCTCGATACAACCTCCACCACTCATTCTACTTTTTTAAAAAATTTGTTCCAATTCAAATGAGGCCAATTATAGAGAACCAGAGGGAGTACTACGATTTTGGCTTAAACTTTGGAATTAATTTGACATGATGGTAACGTTCGACAAGTATTAGTGTTGTTTCATCGACGATTACTTAGAATTGTGTCAACACTTTTGAATAACTCAAGGTTGTTTCGACCCTTTCAGAAAATTTCAAGATGGTTTTTATTTTATCCAAAAAAAAATTCTGTGTATTTAATTTGGGATAAAATCTGTTAGGATAAATCAGACTCCTGATTAGATTATGATTTATTATGATTAGAGTTCTTTCCTTATTACACCTCCATTGTACGCTCTATATATTTAGATATCAATAATACAATTGATTACGGCAAATCATTCTATCATGGTATCCGAGCAAGGTTCTGATCCTAAGCCCTAAATTTTAATTTATTGTTCAGCGCCTCCCTCCTTCTCTCTTTTTCGGCCCTGATTCCGGTGAAGTTCCAGTCAAATTCCTCCATCGGCAGCCTCCTCCAGCGGCGGCCTCCTCCTCCGGCGTCCTCCAGGGCGGCTCCTTTCAGCGGTATTTTCCAGCTCTCGCGGCGAGATCTACGTCTTCCAACGGCGAGATCGCTAAATCCAGCGCTCTTCTTCCCGTCGTCCAACGCTCGTCTTCCCGTCGTCCAGCGCGTGAAGGTCACCCATCTTCCAGCGCGTGAAGGTCACGCGCCATCTCGGCCGAAGAAGTAAACTCCAGCGCGTGAAGATCACACGCGGTTTGACTCGCGCAACTTCAATTTGTTGCGTTCTTCAATTTATCGGGAGTTCAGCATGTTTATCGTGAGTGGAACTGATTTCTCGCGAGTTGAACCTATTTCTCGCGAGTTGAACCTGCTTATCGCGAGTTGAGGTCCTTTATCACGAGTTTTTCATATTCTAATCAGCACCCAGTCAATTTCTGTGCAATTCTTGGGCGCTTGCTATGGTTTATTTGGGTTGTACATCTCGGGAAGATTGCTCCACTAATTGGGTTGCAGAAAAGTTATTGTTTCAGGCCAGTTTGAATGGTCCCAACCGTCATTCTTCGTCGAATCAGTGGATCGTTGATTCAGGTGCTACATCTCATATCACTACTCATACCAGTCATCTTGATCAGGTACAACGTTATCTTGGTTCTGATTCTATTCTTGTTGGAAATGGTGAATCATTATCTATTTCTCACATTGGCCAATGTCATTTATCTGGTTTCTCTGTTAAGGATGTCCTTGTGGTAACTAAGATTACTAGAAGTTTATTGTCCATTAGTAAGCTTACTCATGATCTACCTGTTCGTGTTATATTTGATGCTGACGCATTTTCCATTGAGCACAAGCTTACAGGGGCGATAATTGGTAAAAGCCGTCATAGGTCTGGTCTTTATTTTCTTGAGACGGGTGATTCCAGTTTTTTAGGCGAACTACGCTCTACAAAGCTTCATGTTTCTTTCGTGCAGTGGCACTCTTGCCTCGGTCATGTGTCTCATGATACTTTTCAGTTATTGAATCGACGAGGCCTTATTTCTGTCACTTCTGCTATGTCTGCACCTGTCAGTTGCTCTCCTTGTCAGATGGCCAAGAGTAGCCGTTTGCCCTTTTCCACTAGTGACAAACGCGCTACTGGTTTATTGGATAAAGTACATTGTGATTTGTGGGGACCAGCTCCTGTTTTATCTGTCAACGGTTTCTCTTATTATGCCATTTTCATTGATGATTTTTCGCGATTCACATGGTTTCTTTCGATGCGGCATAAGTCGGATTTCTATGACACCTTTATCCAGTTTCAGAAATTCGTTGAGAATCAGCTTTCTGCTAGGGTTAAAATTTTTCAGACCAATGGTGGCACCGAGTTTACTAATCACCGACTTCAGGCTCATCTCATATCAAGTGGCATTCATCATCAGATGTCCTCGCCCTATACACCTGCTCAGAATGGCGGGCTGAGCTGAAGCATCGCCACATCACAGAAACTGGTCTTGCCATTTTTTTCACTCTTCTGTGCGTACTGTTATTGGGTGGAAGCTTTCTCCTCTGCGGTTTACATTATTAACCGTCTGCCTAGTTCGGTTCTGAGTGGCAAATCACCTCTTGAGCTTGTTTTTGGTCATGTGCCTGACTATACCCTCTTTCACCCGTTTGGTTGCTGTGCATTTCCATGTCTGCGTGCCACTGCTACTGATAAGTTTGCACCCCGATCCATTCCCTGTGTTTTTATTGGCTATCACCCTTGTCACACCCGACTTCTGGGCGCATCTATATCTCTCTCCACGTTCGTTTTGATGAAACTTTCTTCCTTTATGTCTCATCTTCCACGGACAGTCGTTCGATTTCAGATCTGGAGATTTCATCATTTTTTATGGAACTGTTACTTCATCGATTGGGGCCACCACGCCTGTGTCTGTGTCTATTCCAGCTGCCCCTCCTTCACCACCATCTTCCATCTGGACGCCCGACCTGGACCCGGCTCCTCGCCAAATGCCTACCATATCTCAGCCGCTGGCCAGCACCCCTCAGGCACCGTCTCAGCCACCAGCCACCACGTCTTAGCCAGTATCGGCTATTCTTTCTCCGGTGACTTCCGACGGCCACTCTCCGGTCAGCACAGCTTGATCTTCCTCCGTGTCATCAACTGGTTCGACTCCTCTAGCTTCGCCGCCCTAGCTTCGTACTCATCGGATGGCCACTCGATCTTCTACTGCTGCCATTTAGCACCGGGATTATTCGGATATTATTGCTCATGGTCTCACTGCCGCACTCCTCTCTCAGACAGAGCCCACTGATTATCGCACTGCCCTTCAGGATCCAGCCTGGGTTTCAGCCATGGATGATGAGATGGATGCTTTTCGTGGTCAGCACACTTGGGATTTGGTGCCTCGACCTTCGAATGTCAACATTGTTGGCTCCAAATGGGTCTATAAGCTCAAGTATCGACCAAATGGCACTATTGAGCATCACAAAGCTAGACTTATAGTGCAGGGTTTCTCACAGATTCCGAGTTTTGATTTTGACCACACTTTCAGTCCTGTGGTCAAAGCCTCCACTGTTAGGACGGTTCTCACCATAGCCACCATGCATTCCTGGCCACTTCATTAGTTGGATGTCAAGAATGCTTTCCTTAATGGTGTTCTTGATGTTCCAGTCTACATGAAACAGCCCGTTGGTTATCAGGATTCTGTCCATCCAGACTATGTTTGTCATTTGAAAAAGGCCATTTATGGTCTTAAGCAGGCTCCCTGGGCTTGGTTCCAGTGTTTCAGCAGTTATCTGACACAGCTTGGTTTTCGGTGCAGCTCAGCTGATACTTCTTTGTTTGTCCTTTCGAGAGGATCGTCGTTACTGTACCTACTTGTGTATGTGGACGATATCATTCTTATGGGAAATGACTCGACTCTTCTTCGCCAGTTTATTGATCGGACACACAGAGAGTTTGCGATCAAGGATCTTGGTGCTCTTCATTACTTTCTTGGTCTTGAAGTTTCGCCTACCTCCTCAGGATTACTGCTTGGCCAAGCAAAATATGCTCGAGATATTTTGAATCGGGCCGGTATGTCTGACGTGGCACCTGTTTCTACTCTATTTGTTGCTGGTTCTCAGCTTCACAGCTCTACCAGTCCTCCATTTCGGGATCCTACACTTTATCGTTCTCTTATTGGTGCTCTCCAGTATCTCACCATCTCTCGCCCGGATTTGGCATTCTCGGTCAACACAGTGAGTCAGTTTCTTCAGGATCCCAGAGATGATCATTTTGCTGCTGTGACTCAGATTTTGCGGTATGTTCGTGGCACTCTTCATTTTGGTCTCCGATTTTGTTCTGCTATTACTCCTGGTGTGTTAGGATACTCTGATGCTGATTGGGCTCGCTGTCTGATGACTCGTCGGTCCACTTATGGTTATGCAATTTTTCTTGGTGGGAATCTGGTTTCTTGGAGTGCCAAGAAACAGCCCACTGTTTCTCGCTCTAGCACTGAGTCTGAATACCGTGCTCTCGCCAACACTGCCTCAGAAGTGGTCTGGCTCACTCATTTGCTTCGTGACCTTCGGTTTTCGCTTTCTGGTTCTCCACTGTTGTTATGCGACAATAGTAGTGCTATCTTCTTGGCTCAGAATCCAGTGGCTCACAAGCGGGCGAAGCACATCGACATCGACTACCATTTTGTTCGTGAGTTGGTGACATCCGGAAAGCTGTGTGTTGCTCATGTTCCGACTTCTCTTCAGATTGCAGACATTTTCACCAAGGGGCTCTCTCGTCCGCTGTTCGAGTTCTTCAGTTCCAAGCTGTGCTTCGGCGAGCATCCGACGCTCCGCTTGAGGGGGGTGTTAGGATAAATCAGACTGCTGATTAGATTATGATTTATTATGATTAGAGTTTTTTTCCTTATTACACCTCTATTGTACTCTCTATATATTTATATATCAATAATACAATTGATTACGGCAAATCATTCTATCAAAATCCACTTCCAAAACCAAAAAAACAAAAACAAAAAACCTTAGAACAAATGACCTAGATGGCGACACAAACCTTTCCCTACCATTACTTTAATCTTTCGAAACCATTATTTAATAGCCTTTTGTCCTCTATAAATATGTCCAATCCACACTCATCCTCACTCCCCCACTTGACCAAATACTCCCACTCTCAAAAACAAAAATAAACCCCATCATCCTCCTTCCATTTCCAACAGAGCTTCCAAAAAGGGGAAGAAAATGGATATCTTCTACCGATGTTCATCCACAGCATCTTCCTCCTCCGACTCCTCGACCTCGGACTCCCCGACAGACGCCTTCCGGCCCGAACGAATCAAGGGCCCGTGGAGCGCCGAGGAAGACAAGATCCTGACCCGGCTCGTGGACAAACACGGGGCCCGGAACTGGTCCCTCATCAGCAAATACATCAAGGGGAGATCCGGCAAGAGCTGCCGGCTCCGGTGGTGCAACCAGCTCTGCCCCACCGTGGAGCACCGCCCCTTCTCGCCGGAGGAGGACGAGGCCATCTTAACCGCCCACGGGAAGTACGGCAACCGGTGGGCCACCATTGCCCGGTTGCTCCCCGGTCGGACCGATAATGCGGTCAAGAACCACTGGAACTCCACGCTGAAGAGAAGGTACCATAGTGGCCAGAGAGCTCAGGGGCAAAACGGGATTAAAATGTTCGAGGCGGCGGAAATGGAGACGGAAACGGAAGTTACCGCGGTTAAAAACGAGCGCGCCGCCTCGGACTCAAATGGCGGTAGTAATAATGGTTCTACCGCGCGGGTGTTTCCTTTCGTGAGCGATTATGACGAAACTGACCCTATGACTATGCTTTCACTGGCGCCACCGGGGATGGGCAGCGGGGGCGGCGGCGGCGAGGTCACGGAGAGGCACGGCGGCGATTTCGGCGGTGGGGAGAATGTGCCGGCGGGGTTTTGGGATGCGATGAGAAACGTGATTGCAAGGGAAGTTAGGGAGTACGTTACGACGTCGTTTTCTGGGACTTCCTCGAGCTTTCATTAATAATAAATTAGTTAAACTTGCTTGCTTTCTGTTCTTTGATTATCCCTTCTTTTCGG
Source organism: Rubia yunnanensis (assembly GCA_037428765.1). Taxonomy (NCBI): domain Eukaryota; kingdom Viridiplantae; phylum Streptophyta; class Magnoliopsida; order Gentianales; family Rubiaceae; genus Rubia; species Rubia yunnanensis. The sequence goes on along the minus strand of CM075067.1, from coordinate 101,227,738 downwards.
GGCTGTTCATATTATTGGTATTATTATTGTTTAGTCCTGAGTTTGGAACTGTATCAACTTTTAACAACATTAATTTAATGCGGGGAGCAATCAATGGACAAGATTTTTTATTATTATTTTAATGAAATTGGACCATATGATTAAATCAAATAAAGTAAGATCCTCAAATACGATTGGCTAATTGTCAAATTACTTGTGAATAAATTACGTCGTACTCGATTAGCAAGTAGCATCCACTGGACCATAACGCAGTTGTCACTTGATTGGACTCTTGCTCACGTAGGTAACTAGTCCTACAAATGGTCCAAGATCCACGACTACTTTCTAATCGATTTTTTACTAATTAAAAATATTATTTCTATTTTTTTAATTTTATTTTAAGAGATCAATTATTAGTAATAGATAATCTATTTTTTTCCACAGTGGCAAGATGCAATTTTTTACTATTCGTGAATTCCACTTATTTTTTTTTATTCTACTCATTAAATTTTATATTATATAAATTTGCCCACCCATAAAGTTGAATGTGAAATTTAATAATATATTTTAATATTTAAAATATAATTTCATTTTTTTAAAATATGTTAAATAATTTGTTTTTCTCGTTCTTATAAATTTTATTCTTCGATGTAAAAAATAAAATAATTTCATTTAAAAAAAGAAATTATCAAAACGAAATTGAAACAAAAATAAATAATAAGAGAATTTCATTTTTTTATAAATTATATAAAACATTAAAATTACGAAAACCAATTATAACAACTAGAGAAATTAAATAAAATACTGAAATAATAAAATATTGATATAGTCCGACCAGTAATTACAATTTCAAAATCAATATATTGATCTAATTTGACCAATCATTACAAATAGAAAAATGAAATATTGATATAGTCTAACTAATTATTACTAAGGGAAAACAAGTTAAAAATAAAAAACGAGAAAACATGGATGGCGAAACCATATCGACATCTTAATTTTGACCACCCAAATATTGGTAAAGATGTTCCGTAAGGTCGTTTTTCAATTGGTCATGTTTAGCTCTGTTGTGCACTTCCCTCCAATTTTGCCTAAAAGTCGGTAAATCAGCATGCCGCTCGATGTTATAATGCCAAGGAGATTTGTCGATTCGGTCATAACACCTGGTTGAACTTGCAACCCATATGTATCTCTTTCATCTTTGACTATCATGTTGACAGTATGATACAAGCTATCATAATATTGCCCAACGTTTTTACATTCTAGCATCGGGCTGGATTGCGGATCACGGAGAACCTGACTTATAAAATACCGAAAGCACGTTCGACGTCTTTCCAGTAACTTTCGTGATGCTTTGTGAAGAGTTGTTTCTTGGGGTCATTTGGAACTATATATGCTGGCATGAATGTTGCCCACTTAGGATAGATTCCATTAGTAAGATAATACCCTTGATCGTAGCTGCGACAATTGACTTCATAAGGAAAACGTGAAGCTCTCCCTTCACATACGTCATTAAACAAAGGTGACTAGGACGTTGATATCATTGTTTGACCCAGCCATACCAAAAAATGCATGCCAAATCCATGTATCGTATGAGGCGACTGCTTCCAGAATAATTGAGGTGCGTCCACTCCTACCCTAAAATTGACCTTTCCAACCCACGAGATAGTTTTTCCAAACCCAATGCATACAATCAATACTTCCAAGCATACCTGGAAATCCTCGTCCGCGAGCTACATGCATCAGGCGACCAATATCCTCCTGTTTTGTTGGTCTGAGGTATGTTGGACGGTACACTACAATAATTGCATTCACAAAATGAGAAACTGTTTCTCTGATCGTCGTTTTGACCATTTGTAAGCATTCATCCAGTTGGTTGTATCCACAACCATATGCCAAATGGTGCATTGCCACCGTGCACTTGTGGAGTGGCAAAAATCCCTGATAACCAGTTGCATCAGGCTTTTGTTTGAAATAAGGATCGTGATTAGTGACATTTCCAGTATACGTTCGAATATATTTCACCGCACACGAAACCTTTGACGAAAATGTTAATCGTCGTATATTATTTCAGGAGGTTGGGCAAAATATTGCCTCTAGAGTACTTCCTGTGCTCGAACACTGTCTCTTTTGATATGATTTCTAGTTTTCTTCAGTAAGGTTGGAGAAGTTTAAGTACCTTCATCCTCAATGGATGCGTACCATTATTTAGCCATTTCTGGCAAATTCAAGACAAAGTTAATCGTCTCGGGATGAGTTGATGATTCTCCCAAGTGAAACTCATCATCGTTGTTAGGGGAATTAGAGGATGACATGATTGTGTAGAAGAAGAAAAATTGCATTGATAGGAATTTGGGGTTTGAATGAAAGGTAAACAAATGACCCCCCTTTATATAGAGAACAATCAAATGTGAAAACCCCATTAATTTTGTCTAGCAAAATCTTTGAAATGATGAATTGAACCCATGTGAATAGATGTGACGTGTCCATGAAAAACCCATTAATTTTGTCTAGCGAAAATTTTGAAATGATGAATTGAACCCATGCGAATAGATGGGACATGTCTATGACAACCCCGTTAATTTTGTCTAGTGGAATCTTTGAAATGATGAATTGAACCCATGTGAATAGATGGGACGTGTCCATGACAATCCCATTAATTTTGTCTAGCGGAATCTTTGAAATGATGAATTGAAATAATGTGAATAGATGAGACGTGTCCATAACAACCTCATTAATTTTGTCTAGCGGAATCTTTGAAATGATGAAAACCAATTAAAATGAAAACCAATGACAAATGTATGGTCTAGTCTGACCAATTATTACAAACAAACTATTTCAATCAATTATGACCGCAGATTATCCCAATTATATTATCTCGTAGTGTTTCCTCTGTTGCAGACAACTCTCCCTTTTGAATCAAATTATCAAGGATTTTAGTGTTAGCTATCATCTTATCGTGCTCCGATTGTATTCCGACGAACTCCCATTGCGCTATGTTGTACTCCAGTTTAGCTCTTTCGTTCTCCACAACAATTTCAACCTTTTGAGTAGCTACTTCAATTGCGGCAGCACACTGTAGTCTTTGTGATTCTTTTGATTGTTCATCATCTGTTGTTCTTCCCATTGCCTTTCCTTTTCCCCCTGCCTTGTATTTAGCGGCTTTCACACCAATAGGCCTGGATAGATATTGCATAGCTTGAGCATCATTGCTACTACGGGGCATTGATGGCATCGGTGGTGAATATACCTCTCCACCAGTTTCCTTTGGGCCATATTGTGCCATAAATTTAGGGTTTTTCCTCCTATAGTCATAGCAATGGAGGAATAAAAATGGTTGCCCATCATTTTCATTTGCAAACAAGTTCATGACCCATGAATTCATATCTCCTTGGCTAGAGCCACTCCTACCCTGACCGAAGTGACATGCAGTTTTACTTTCACATCCCACATATTTGCCGATATCGTGAGCCATTTTTTACCACCGACACTTGCACGACTTCATTGATCGGTTGCATTTTGCATAATGATTCACATCGCGCATAATTTTAGACCAAAACACACCAGCATTCTGACTCATACCCACCACACAGTCGGTGGAATGCTCGAACCATGCGCCACATAGAGATTTATCATCATCTACACTCCATTTGTCATGGCTACCTTTCTTCTTCGTAACCTTACTCCCAGACACTATTGCAATTTCATCGTTTTCTTCACCTGCATCATTTTCTAAACGAATAAATCATTTTTCCAAAGCAAAAAAAATGTCAAACATATACTAATTTTTAAAATATGTTTATGAATTTTTAAAACACATGAACATATTAAATGCACTAATTTTTGGCTATGTAGATGCAAATATTATACTTAATTCGTCAAATAATATAATAGATTGCATACACTAGATTGCATGTTAAAATGCATATACTGGCTACGTATATTTCACATGTTCAAATATACTAATTTTAAAACATAACAAAGGGAAATAAAGGCAATCTAAATTAATTATAAACTATAATCTTCACAATTAAAATAAACACATTAAAATAGGGCTTACCATCCGTAACATCGGGACTTCCATATTGTCGTCCATCTTCACTGCCAACATTGGCGGAACCAATGGTACGCTAGGTAGGGCTCCAGCCCTACCTAGATCGCCGGCCGGAGGTAGAAGGAGGCGGGAGCGCGTCTTCCGGCGGAGTTGAGCGTGTCTCCGGCGCGGCGGCAGCGAGTTCGTCGGAGAAGAAGGCCGCGCTGCGGCCTTCTTTTTTTTCAGTTCGTACGTACTAAAACGACGTCGTTTCACGTTAGTGAAACGACGTCGTTTCATTAGGTAATACGAAAAAAAAAGAAACGGATTGGGCCAAAATGAGCCCAATCCAATAGCCAAAATGCCAAATGATATGCTGGAGCTGGAGGCGAGAACAGCAACTCCAGCTCCCTCCTCTGCCACTCTGCCTCACACACACACTCACAGCCTCGCCTCGCCAGACGTCTGCCGCTGTGCCTCCGCCGCCGCGCCACCGCCATCGCGCCACCGCCTGCTGCCTCGTCCCGCCACCTCTCCAAACCACGGTAAGTCTTCTCTTTATGTTAAATTGCTAATATTTATTAATTTTATTATTTTAGGGTTTATTCTCTTTTTTATTTATTTCTTCAAAACTTAAATATATGTGAACATGATTTTTAGATAATTAGATTGGATGTTGAATTGAATTTATATGGTTGTATTATATATGATTGTTGAACTTTAGTTGAATTGCATATTTGAATTTAGTTGAATTGCATATTTAGTTGGAATTTAGTTGGAATTATAATTGTTTGATTTATTTTGTATAATTGTATGTGAAAATGAAATTGTCAATTTGTCATAATCGATTTATGGAATTATCAATTAGGGATATTTGTTAAACTGAATTTAGATGAATATGATTTTATAATTTTTTTATTTTCATTTGTTAACTATCAATTAGGGATATATTATTAAATTGAATTTGAATCGATGAAAAATAAATCAATTTACATAAACCGGACGCCGAACGCCTCTGCACGAAAATTTTTCAGCCTCCCCTGAAAAAATTTTCTGGTTCCGCCCTTGACTGCCAAAACTTTGACCCGGTGAACCTCGACCTCATTGGCTTAAAAAGGTCCTCGATTCGTTTATAGCATCAAGATGTGGAGAATGAAAGTTTTGACCATATAAATTAGGGTACGAATTTTGCGATCGGGTGTTCGCATTTTGGGAAGAGTGGTTCGGGTAAGGAGGGTTTGTGTATGCATTTTGGGAAGAGTGGTATTGATTTTGAAAATTCATGTATGAATGTTGAGAATTCATGTATGAATGTTGAGAATTCATATATAAGTGAGGAGGGATGTTTGGAGAATTTTCACTAAATTCCAAATTTGAAAATGGACGATAATATAGATTTTGCGAAGAATTTGGAATTACCTTATCTTTGCCCTTCGACGTTCCTCGTGGATCCATCACAAAATATGGATTACAATGTAGAAGATGAATTAGTGAGGTAGAAGTAATGGAATTGGAAGTGGTGTGATGAAATGAGTTGAAATCATCTATATTTATATGTAAAAAAGTGGGGGAAGATGGAGTAAAAAATTAAAATTGAAATTATGAAAAATAAAAAAATTGGAAAATTTTAAAAAAATTACCGTTGGGACACGTGTCGCCAGAAGAATGGGACACATGTCCCATTTAAAAAACTGACAATTAATAGTTATTGCAGGGGACACGTGTCGCCTTGTGATTGGTCAACGTATCCCCTAATTTAAACTTAAACCACCCTTTCTGATACTAGCCGTTACGAACACGTGGCCCAATCCCTAGAGGGCAACACGTATCCCATCCTGATAGAGAAAAATTGGCTGTTGTTCAGCGGCCTTATAGCATGCAAATGAGTCAGATTTCTGCCCCCTCATGCGACCTCCAATATGGTCTCTTAGCAACAACCCTATGAGTGGTATCTTATTAAGAGATCACCATTGCCCATGTCCTGACTCCCTTCTTCAAACAGGAAAGCCAAAGGTGGGATAAGACTGCCACAAAATTTATATGAAGTCGGACGAATCTTTCCCGTCATCTTCAAAGTGATATTTGCTACAAACTAATATGATGTCTTCCTGTTTGAAGAACGGAGTCAATAAGGATGTAGTCAGTTAATACCAATATTTGTATCTTCACCTACAGATGAACTCCTTGAGCCCAGCTTGCTTCTGGACCTGCAAAACAGGCAGACTAAGGTTAGGCAGGCAGGCACAGGGTCGTGCCTGCTCCGACGCTCCGGTCATCCATAGACGTTGCACAAGAGTATCCTAGGTGAATAGTAAGATTGATTGTGAGTTACCTTCTCTCCTCTTGCACATCCCATGTTTTATGTGTTTTTGGTGGCTGATGGGATGCCTTCCGTACGTTAGGTCCTATTAGCCATGTGCCTAGCCTAATCTCTCTCTCTCTCTCTCTCCCTCTCTCTAGCCTTCTCTTCTGGGCCTGAGCTGCTAGGTTGTTATTTGGGCCTTATGGCCCATACATTATCAAGTCCTCCCAGCCCAAGACTCAGTCGGTAGGGTTGTGTCTGAGGTTTTGGGCTGATAACGCAATTTTTCTTCCCTGTCAGGTCATAGGTACCTTGCATGGTACTTGTTGGCTGTTAGTGAATTGGTCGAGAGAGTAGGTGGTATTTTCTATTTTGAATTTCCTGAGTCATGCGCCTGTTACTCTAGGCATATGCTGGCGGTTACGCTACCTGCCAGATGAACGCCATCCTTTTTCTCATCCACTTCCGCATGTGGGTCCTTAATTTTTGCCTTTTCCCATGGCTATTATCATCACGCTCTAACGGATCTGTCTCCCAAGGAATTTATTAAGGTTGTCTTTCTTCTTTAAGTTACGGTTATCCTGAGTGCCCTTCCTTTTTACTAGTTTCCTAGAACGCCTTGGCCTTTGCTCTACTTCTACTTCGTCTTCCTCTCCGACATGCTTGTATTTTTCTTCCTCTCAGGTACCCTTTTCTGCTCTTTCCATCTTTCTTACTTTCTTTACCATGGTGTTGATATTGGGTGCCCCCTAGGAGACTTCCTTCTGTGACACCACTAACTTCGAATATCACTCAGCCTGCCGAATGATCGAGGCATCCTTCGACGTCGATGAAATTACCTTCAATGACATTGGCGACCATGTCGCACTGCCTAGTTACAAACAGACCGTGCTGGATGTCCCCTCTGGCACAGTCGTTGTTTACATGAACACCCTAGAGTACTGTTGCCTTAGGTTTCCCTTATCCATTTTTTCCATACCGTGTTGGCCTATTATGAGTTGAGCTTGGCCGATTTGCCCCCCAACTCCGTCCATCTCCTCCTTGGCTTTGAAATTTTGTGCCACCTTCTCCATGTTGAACCTAGAATCCCCATTTTCCACATTTTCGGCCGGCTCGCTAGGATGCCATTAGCTAGACTTTCTTGAAATTTAGGCAGGATGTTAACAAGTTTCTGACTGACTTTCTCACCCGCGTTGACTGGAAATGTCGGTTTGTCTTTGTGGATGAATCTTTGGTCCTAGGCATGGAAGACACCCTGCAGGGCCTTGAAGCTGGTCCTGAGAAGGGGCGTGGGTCCCGACCCAACGACGCTTAGATGGATGTCATTCAATCCATCATTTCCTACCTCGAAGCGGTGTAGGTGAAGTGTGAGCACCGTTTGCGGGACTTGGCCCTGCGGGTTATTGGTCTTCTCTTTCTGCCAGACGGTATAGCCCCTGGCGAGGGGCCCTCCGATTTGAGCGGTATAACATGTAGCTTTACTTATCTGGCTCTTATTCTGTTTGCATGTTAGCATATTTTTTGTTTTGTCGAAGATTCCTCAGAAGGCCTCTAGCTCTCGCATCCCGGCCTCCAGCGAGGAGACCCCTAGCATGGCGAACCAGTAGAAGGCGGTTGTTGTGCTATCTGACACTGAGGTTTCCAATGAGGAGCAATTGCGAAAGAGAACCCACCAGCCTTCTGAAAAGAGGTTTGTAAAGGTGGGAAAGTGCATTGGTTTTGAGGCTATTCCTGAGGAGGTCTTTGAGACCCCTGTCTCTGAAGTTACCACGTAGCCCCAGAGGGGGTCTGCCCTTCCAGTCTATCCCCTTCTCACCTCCGTTTAACCGCAATTCTTCCTGTACTGGCCACCCGTCTACCCCAATGCGTACCACTGCTGCCAGTCTGACTACTTCTCCCAAGCTCTTCTTATCCCTCACTTTAATGCCTAGTTGTTGGAGCGATCCTTGAATGTTGCTGGCACCGGCTCTCTTTCTGACCGCTCTACTTCATTTTCCCTCGAGGTATGCCTTATATTTTTCTTTGTCTTTCATTTTCTTTGACTCTTCCTTGCTGTTATGCCCATGCTCTCTTTTCCTTATCATGCCTGCAACACCTTTGCACTGCTCGAGTCATGCTGGAAAAACTTTCTAACCTGTAGGCCGAGAATAGTGAGATGAAGCGTGGGCTTGACTTTTTGAAGGCTAAGGCTCAGTGTATTGCTAAGATGAAGCGGGACCTTGAGCTAGAAAGGAGGGTCATTGGTTCACTGCAGACTTCCTTGAACCGCACTGAGACTGAGATCGCTCAGTAGAAGGCTTTTCATCACTGGGCCTTCATTCGCTGCTTTCTAAGCCTCTACTCTCGTGTTGTGTGAAGTAATAGGGCTTCCTAAATGCTGAGTGACCCTCTATTGAATGCCATCCAGTTCTACTCCACAAATGAGGACGTAGATGAAGGGACGCTGCGGGCTGTCCTTAGTAACACTTATGTTCCTTTTGCAAACATAGTTTCACTGAGTACTTTGCTCAGCTGAATCCCAGCATGACCCTGGTTGAGCTGAAGATTTGGGAACCAGACAGCGCCTCTGTCTAACCGGACACTCATTCTGCTAGCGGTCCGCATAGAGATGTCAACGCTGCGAGACAGCTCAATCAGGAGGCTGACACTACTGGTGGCACTAACAGGGAGATAGCTGGCGAGGGCAAGACTTAGGCAGTGGTTGAAGCTGGAGTTGGAGTTGTTGATGATGTTAAACCTTGAAGGCTTTGTAATTTTATCTTTTTTATTTATTATTTTACTCCCTTTTTGATGATCTAGGTTTCCCCTGCTGAGGGATGAAACATTTCTGTTTACTTTCTGGTAGATTTTTTAACTTTAACTTTTTGCTGAGAATCTGCATCCCCTAGCTGGATTTGTTGGGGTATGTCCTTCTCCCCCTTTTATTGAACAAAAAATTATCGCTACCATCATTTATTTGCTATCTCTTGTTGATTTTTGACTTACTTTTACTGGGTTGCTGGGAAAGCGACGATTTTCCAAAGAGTTGGCTTATCTTGCCGGGAATTAAATTTGTCGCCCGGACTTGGTTTTTACCTATTTTACTCTTTTGACTTAACAACTTTTTTGGTTGTTGAGGTCAAACTTGTTGTATTTGATCCAACGTCGACCCGTTCTCCTTCAGCTTCAATCGTGGCTGAGGTTTTCTTGCTTATTTGCCCCTGGCTTGGCGTTTACCCTGGTTGTTAGAGCCAAATTGGCTTCTTTGAGACAGGGTCGTCTTATTTTCATCAATCGGTGCTGGCTGCGATCGATATCTTTTTTGCCTATTTGCCCCTGGTTTGGCATTTTCTCAGCCTGTAGAGCCAGATTCACATCTTTGAGCTGGGGTTAGCTTATTTTCTTCAATCGGTACTGGCTGCGACTGGCATCTTTTTGCCTATTTACCCTTGGCTTGGCATTTTCTCTGGCTGTTAGAGAAAGATTCGCATCTTTGAGCCATGGTCGGTTTATTTTCTTCAATTGGCGATGGATGCAACGGATATCCTTTTGCCTATTTACCCCTGGCTTGGCATTTTCTTTGGCTGTCAGTGCCAGATTTGCACCTTTGAGCCAGGGTTGGCTTATTTTCTTCAATCGGCGCTGGGTGCAACCGATATATTTTTGCCTATTTTCCCCTGGCTTAGCATTTTCTCTTACTTTCAGAGCCAGATTCGCATATTTGATCCAGGGTCGGCTTATTTTCTTCAATCGGCACTGGCTGCGACTGGCATCTTATTGCATATTTGCCCCTGGCGTGGCATTTTCTCTTACTGTCAGAGCCAGTTTCACATCTTTGAGCCAGGCTTATTTTCTTCAATCGGCATTGGCTGCGACCGACATCTTTTTGCCTATTTTCCCATGGTTTGGCATTTTCTTTGGCTGTTAGAGCCAGATTCGCATCTTTGAGCCAAAGGTCAACATATTTTATTCAATTGGTGCTGGTTGCGGCCAGTGTTGAATTGGCTTGTCCTACACAATTTTTTGGCTACTTCCTTTCCCGCATTCGAATTTGGCAAAACAAAAAAAAGGTGGGCAACTAGGGTACATGTCGGGGTTTCTCGTGGGTCATACCCTTTATGGGCTTACAAAAGACCACTCAAGAAATTATCGTCCCACCTGCCCGTACAAATTGACCACGTTTGCATGCAGGTGCCGATTACATAATTATATTTCATAACTATTTATGCGTAGTACCTTCTGATGTAAATGATGTTCTAGGTGCATGGAATTGGCTTGCCGTCACATGTTTCTAGCTTGTAGACCCCTTTGTGTAACACTTCGATTACCTTGTACGGGTCTTCTCATTTTTCCTTAGTGCCAAGTCCCCTTCCTCTAGGGCCCTAGGCCTGACCTTGCTGTCATAGTGTTGTTCCATCCACGACTTATATGCAGCCTCTTTGAGCGATGCTCTTTCCTTAACTTTATCCAGCTCCTCCAGATTTTCTCTGATTGCTTGGTTATTCTCTTGTTGACTCACCTGCTCCGTTACTCTCCTGCTGGGAACCGCAATTTCAGGCGGAATGATGGCTTCCATCCCAAAGCACAACCTATAGGGAGACTCCTCGATGGCTATTCTGGGTGTGGTCCTATTAGCCCAAGACACACTTGCTAATTCTTCTTCCCATTCCCCTTTCGCCTATCCCAACCTCTTTTTCAAGCCTTTCACAATAGTTCTATTTTTCACCTCTGTCTGTCTGTTTGCCTAGGGGTGCGCTACCGACGTGAACTGCTGTCTAATGTTCAGGCCCGTGCACCAGGATTTGAACGGCTCATTGGCGAAATGCTTCCCGTTGTCACTTACTATCACTTGTGGGATTCCAAACCTACACACTATGCTCCTCCATGCAAAGTTTGTGATTTTTCTCCCGGTCACCTTTGCTACTGCCTCTGCTCCCACCCACTCTGTGAAGTAATCTATCGCAACCACTAGAAACTTCTTCCCAGAAGCCTCCGGGAAAGGCCCAAAGATATCATTCCCCCATCTGGTGAAAGGCCAGGGTGATATTATGTTAGTGATTAGCTCCGTAGAGAGCCTCTAAACCCTGGCGTACTCCTGGAAACTGGGACATGTCTTCACCAGGCTCTTCGCATCTACCCTCATGGTTGGCCAATAATACCCTGCTCGCATAGCTCGCAGCGCGACTGTTCTTGGTCCCTAGTGACTCCCACAACATCCCTTGTGTATTTCACAAAGGATCATATCTGTCATCTCTCGTTCGGCGCACCTAAGCCATGAATCTGTGTATCCCCTCTTTACAACAGGTCTTTTTTCAAAGTGAACTACACGCCTTTCTCTTAACTGTCCTTGCCTCTTTCTCATCTACTAGCAGCACCCCATACTTCTGGTACACCCAGAAAGAGGTTGTCCAGTTTGGTGTTGTGTCATAGATCGCAACCACTAGGTCATTCTCTGTCAACTTGCTTGTCAACTCCTCGACCAACACCGACTTAGTCAAGTGGGCATGTGCGGAGGATGCCATCTTACAGAGCATGTAATCCCTCGTGTTTTGAGACCTTGGGACCCTAATGATATCAAACTCCTCAAACTTGGATGCCAAACATCTAACCTTATCTCTGTACTTCATCATGATCAGCTCCCTGGTAGCGTACTGCCCATTATAGTGGTTAGCCACTAGCTTAGAGTCACCATATGCTTATAGTTTCTTTGCTCCCAATTTCATTGATATCTTCATACATGCTATCAGCACCTCGTATTCAGCCTTGTTGTTTGACTCAGGGAACTTAAAACGCAGGGTGTAAGTCACCTCTACGCCCTCCAGGTCCGATTACACTAGACCTGCTCCCGCGCCTTTCACTATGGATGCCCCTTCAATATATAATTTCCACACATCTGGCCCTATCAGGAAGCGAGAGCTCATTGCCTAGTCCTGGTCTATTTCTTCCTCTTGTACTTTTATTTTCTCTCCTTTGGGCGTTTCATCTAAGAATATGCCACCACCTGCCCCTTCATTGCTCTTCTTTGGGTGTACTAGATAGTGTGTTCTCCCAGCTCCACTGCCCACTTCATGAGCCTCCCCAAGGCCTCTGGCCTTTCAATATTGCTTTCAACGACTGATTGGTCAGCACTATCATAGGGTGCACTTGGAAGTATTGCCTGAGCCTTCTCGCAGCATGCACTACAACCAGTGCCAATTTCTCCTAATCCGTGTACCTCTTTTCTGGCCCCTGCAGGGCCCTGCTTACAAAGTAAACTGGTCGTTGTACTTTATTTTCTTCTTTCACTAGCGCCTACTGATTACTTCCTCGCTGGCTGCCAAGTACAAATACATGGTCTCTCCTTTTTTTGGACTGGTCAACGTGGGAAGATCCTTCAGATAGGTTTTGAGATCCTCAAATGCCCTTTCCTTAGGTTCTCTCCACTGTATTTTCCATTTCTTATCCACACATCCCTTCAAGGTTTTGAAGAAATAGAGTGCTCTCTCTGCAGCCCGGGACATGAAGTGGTTCATGGAGGCCAACTTTTCATTCAGGCTCTGTATTTCCCTCACCGTACCAAGTGGCTTCATATCCAGGATTGCCTTTACTTTCTTTGGGTTTTCTCTAAGGCCTTCATTTGACACTATGTGCCCCAAAAACTTTCCAACCCCATGCCAAACTGGCATTTGGCTGGGTTCAACTTCATTTATATCTCCCTAAGTCACTCTAGGGTCTCCCCGACATCCTCTAGGAAAGTCTCATACTGGTTGCTCTTTATGACCATGTCATCCACATACACCTCCAAGTTCCTCCCGATATGTTTCTGGAAGATTTTATCCACCATCCTTTGGTGTGTGGCCTCAGCATTCCTTAAGCCGAATGGCATCATCCGGTAGCCAAAGGCCCCTCTCTCAGTAATAAAAGTAGTTTTTTCTACATCGCTCTCTAGCATATGGATTTGGTGATACCTCTTTTATGCATCAAGAAAGCATTTAATTGCATAGTTAGTAAGAGCATCTACCTTTTGGTCTATAGCTAGCAGCGGATAGCAATCATTGGGACAAGCCTTGTTCAGGTCTGTGTAATCCACGCACATCCTTCAGCTGCCGTCTGCTTTTCTTACCAACACTGGGTTGGCCAGCCAGGTCAGGTAGGGAACTTCTTGTAGAATCCCCGCTGCAATTAGCTGGTTCACCTCCTTGTTCATTGCCTTATTCCTCTCCCCGCAGAGCATCATTCTCTTCTGCTTCACCAGCATATGAGTCGGATCTACTTTCAGTTCGTGACAACCCACATTTTTCTGGACTCCCGTCATATCCTCCAAATTCCATGAAAAAGGCGTTCTTATTTTTCCTTTAGCACCCCTATCAGTTCTCTTTTAACCTCGGGAGCAAGTGTCACGCCTACCTGCATTGTCTGATCTCCATTTATTGTTGTTGATTTTACCTCAGCATACAACTTTGAGGGGTCATCTTCGCATATGATCATCCTAACAGGTCGGGGACAACATCCTTGACCCTCCAGTCGGGTTTTAAAGTTTTCTCATTTTTTCTTGCTCAGGGCAATCCTGTGACATTCCCTAGCATTCTGTTGATCTCCTCTAACAGCTATTATCCCCTCTTTCGTAGAGATTTTCATGAGCAGATGTAGGGTCGACACAATTCCTTTTAACAAAGCCAGGGCCTGCCTACCCAAGATCATGTTATACGGGTTGTTCGCTTTTACAACTATGAACTCCATGTCCACAGTTTTGCTCTTCTTTACTTCTCCACCGTTTCAGGGAGAAGTATGGTCTCTTCTGGCCATACTATCCTGTCTGCAAAATCTACCAGGGGGATCTCTGTAGGCTGCAGCTTCCTTTTTGTGTTTTCATCCAACTTCTCAAAACAACTCCAACACATAATCTCCACCAAGCTCTTGCTATCTACTCACGGCCGGTGAATTCTCTTTTCCATCACCCTCATTGTTATCACCACAGCGTCTCCTCCCGCCGGTCTATCTGATATGGGGTCGCTGGAGTCAAATGTGATTGCTTCATTTGGCCCTAGCTTCCTATCCTCCGATGTTGGCTACGAGGTCTACCTACAGCGAGCCTTTTGCAGGGATTCTGTTTTGCATCTGGCGCTTCCTCCTATAATGCCATATATGTTAGTTGCTGTGGCGGGCCTGCTGTCCTCCGTTGGGGAATCATCCCTTGGTTTTTTCCCTCGTTCATCTTAGGTTTTGGCCCTAGAAACCTCCTTGCCTTTCTCCTACATGCGCTCCCTATCTGGGCTTCTGACTTAGCCTTGTTTCTCCTGTCTGCAGAGGCATCCATGTTTGTTCTTGCTCTGCCAAGTATCCTTAATATGAGCTTTAGCGCTCTTTGCCAGGTGCACGAGCTCGCCACTCTGGACACAGTCCTCAATATTATACTTTAAATACATACAATCATTCGTATCATGGCCGTGGTCACCATATTAATCCCATAATCGATTCTTGTTCCTCTTATCGGGCTCCTTCCTCATCGTTGGTGGCACGTCCCTGATGTTCTTCCCTGCATAAAGGGAAAAAATCTTCTTGGGCATTTTGATCAGTGGTGTAAAGACCCCTTCGAACCTGTGAAGCCCGTTAGGCGTCAGGGAGACAGGTACCTTGATACGCTCTTCCCTCTTCCCCTTTCCATCTGTATCAGTCATTCTTTGCCCATGGCCAGCCTGTTCTTTTCTCCTCTTGTCGGGCAGGTCCACCCTTTTGAAGTTCCATACTCTCCTCATCAGGCCGTCAATCATTTCTAGCGGGTCCAGTGTGAAGTTCCTTAACAACAGTTCGTGCCTCAATCCGTTGATGAACGTGTCGATGAGGAACTGACTACTCGTTTCTTCTACCTGATTCGCCTCATCGTTGAAGCGTTCCCAGTATGCTGACAGTGTCTCTCCAAGCTTCTGCCTGATAAATAGCAGCTCGAAGCGCGTCTTCTAAAAATTCTTCCTCTGCATGAACCGTGCCAAGAATTTTTGTTCCAGGTGGCTAAAGCTTTCGATCGTCTCGTCCTCCTGGTTTTTTAACCACACCCTGGCTGCAATGGTCAAGGTGGTCGCAAACACTTTGCACCAAATGGCACGACATCGCAAAGGTAGCCATGTTGGTGCAAATCGTGTGCAAGTGGTCTTCTGGGTATGCCTCGCCGTTGTAGTGTCCTAGATTCGTCGGTATCTTCAACTTTGGGACGACTGTAAATACCTGAATCCTCATGGTGAAGGGAGATCCCTCGCTTTTCTTCCTCGGCTCCTGCTCTTATTCTCTGGCAGAGGCTTTACCCCAGCCCCACTCCTCTATCCGTGTCACTATCACATAACCTTCCCTCCATTCACGGTCCTCCACCCTTTCTCCTTGTTGTAGCTCCTTCTTTCTGGAGCGGGTCCTACTCCTGGCTGTCTCAGATTCCTTGTCTCTCCGGCTAGGTGCCCCGCTCTTTGCCTCCTGCTCGGGGAATAACTGCATTGGCTGCAGGTCTATCGTCCTTCTCCTCGTCTCACCATTCTAACGATCTTCCAAGTCTCTCATCCGTCTTAGCATTTCATTCTAGGATGCCAAGAGCGCCTGGAGTACCTCTAAAGACAGAGGGAGTAGCCATTTTGCACAAATATTTATGCGTGCTGATATGGAAGGGAAACTGAGGGATTGAATAATCTCATCAAATTTCATTCCATATCAGAAGAAAATAAGAGCACCTTTAATTGAAACAAACAAAAATAAATTCTAGAAACTTAAGTAGGGAGGGACGGAGGGAGTATTACAAATTTTGAGAAGAAAATTCAAGCTAAAATTGGATCTGGTCGGATAAAGTACTCTAACCACTTGAGTTATACTAAATGGTTAGTGTTTGGTTTTTTTTTTACCAGTTATGGTTTGATTTCTCTATCATATAATTTGTACGAAAGAAAATGGAAATAAGGAGACAGGAAATTCTAATTTTACGATTCAGATAATCGAAATCGATTTGACTCGTATTATAATTGTGCGCATTGATTTAACAAGGAACTACATAACTAAGAATTTAATTATTCTTTTGGTATTTTATGATACGATTGTACCTATTTCTGGAAAAAAATTGAAAATAATTATTCATAGTTGCAGGAAAAACACCAACATTGATTACAGTAAGTGGAATTGACATCCAATTCAACTACCCTTTAGCAATAACTAACTTATTGCAAAGATATCTAAATTACATGTCAACCAGACTGATCGTCTGTACCGTTACAAAATAAAAATTTAAAAAACTGTAATATCGCTATTGGGATATTAACTCACTTCCCACAAAAACCATGACCACTTGACAGAAAGGAGCGTATCACACATCAATCTTTTTGCCAAACAAGGATCTTTAAGAGCTGCAACACCACTTGACCCAAAACAGATCTATGTTGTTCAAACTGTAAACATCTTGAAAAACACAAATTCAAAGCATCCAAATTAAAGGAAAACCTAACCAAAAACACACAAAATTATAAAAACGCGATCTGTACTACCAGATGGAGAACAAAACTTCGATGCGAATAACTAAATAGAGTGATCTTCACGAACACAATAATCTAATATATCAGGTCAATACTAATGTATGGAGACAGATCCATACTTATTCAATAACATAAAACTTAAAAAATATCAATTGAAAAATTACTGTTTCCCCATCTCCTTGTAATGGAAAGATGGGGAAAAGAAAATTGAAGAGAAAGTATAATTTTTTTGACAGAGAGGAGGAGAAGGAGATTCGGGCGGAAGGGTTCAAGGAGAGGTATTTCTGATCCTTTTTTATTAAGGATCTCGTGTGGGATCTAAATTTATGTGTAATTTTCTTAATTCACGAATGTAGAAACTTGTTTTAAATGTTAAATTGAACCTCTAGAGTTTCTAAACTTTGTTTTTGTATAAGAAAAAAGAAAACCAAATAGTAGGACTTCCCCCATCCCAGTTATTTTTGAAATTTTTTTTTTTTGATGTTCCAAGTGTTTTTGCATAATTTACTTTATTTCTTTTTTTATTAAATTTTATTTATTTTTATGTTAAAAAGAGATGAAATTAAATGCAAAAGAAAAATAAAATAAATTTACACAACCAACACATGAGTAAAAAAAAATAATAATAAATATTTAAAAAATTTGTTCATTCTCTCTCTACGTAAAAGGCTGAGATGAAGGGAGGAATTGGGGACCTTGGGGTAGTTTACGTGATGTTGGATTAAGCAAGTGATAAATGAGTATGGGTATTGTTATATCACGTCCTGTATTTTACTACTTCACGTCCTAATACGTATATACACGTATAATACCAATATTAAATTTTCAAAATAAAACAAAATAAAAAAACAAAAATAAAAATAGAAACCACCGCCGCTGCTCCGCCGGTCCGCCGCCGCCGTCCCTTCTGCTCCACTTCTTCGTCTTCTCCGGCGGTCTCGCCACCGCCACCACCGTACCTCCTCCGCCGTCCTCGTCCTCGTCCGCAGTAAAACCCCTAGCCCCGCCGCCGTCCTACCTTCGCCTCGTCCCCGCCGTTCCTCCTCCTTCCTCCCCGTCGATCGAAACCCTAGCCCCTCCGTCTCTCCTCCTTCGTCGCCGTCGAGCTCCACCCACCGTCGATCGAAGCTAGCCCCGCCATCCTCCATCATCCTCGAGGGAAACCCTAGCACCGCCGGCGGAGAAAGGGAGAAGTGGCGGAGAAGCGGCGGAGAACGGGAGCCCGGTTCGCCATGAGGGCGAGGAGAACGGGACCGATCCCGGTTCGCCAGGAGGGCGAGGAGAGTGGGACCGATCCCGGTTCGCCAGGAGGGCGAGGAGAACGGGGCCGGTTCGGGCTAGGGCAAGGGTGAGGCGAACCGGCGAGGAGAGCCGGGTCGGGCTAGGGCGAGGAGAGCCGGGCCGGGTCGGGTGAGGAGAACCGGCGAGGAGAAGGAGAGCAGCCGCGGCGGAGCGGTGGCGGCGGCGGAGCGGTGGCGGCGGCGGAGCGGTGGCGGCGGCGGAGCGGTGGCGGCGGCGGAATTATATAAATAAATTAATATTAATTAATTTAAATTATATAATTATTTAAATTAAATTTAAAATACATATTGTATATTAAATAGTATAAATACAGGGCGTAATCAAGTAAAATACAGGGCGTGAAATAGCAATTCACATGAGTATCCTGGGGACAATTTGTCATTTGTAAAATGACAAAATTCGTGACGTGACTCCGACAGTCGCATTGGGCCCCCACGATAATATGTTGAACCTATTGTTGCTACTTTCGTTTTATTGGACATGACGCAGTAATATTAATTGTTTGGATTTAAGTGAATGAAATAAAATTTAGAAACAAAAAAAAAGTAAAATGAGTGAATGAAAATGAAGGAATCTTACAAAAAAAGGAAAGTATGTCAAATTCACAAAAAAGGAAAGTGTCAAATTCACAAAAACAACCATAAAAGGAAATTCAAACCCGATCCGAAAGCCCAACTCCGATCTATCAACTATGGCTTGTCACCTGCAAGGTAAAGGCCCCGGAGATATCGGGGGGGGGGGGGGGGGGGGGGAGGTTCCGATGGTAAAGTTGGTCTACGGTCGTCCTTTTAATGAACAGTGAAAATAATCCATAAATAAATGACATTCCTTCTTATTTATGACTCTTGAAACCTAATTAGGGTTGCATATTTCCTAAGTCTTCTCTCCTACTACGAGGCCCACTGAGTCTTCTTAGCGCCATGCCTTAGTGGGCTGTCCTTGGTTCTTCCTTAGCATTGGGCTGGGAGCCCATAACATTTCGGCCTAGTTCTCCATCAAGAGCCCCTATAAAAGCCAAGTGATATGCTATGGAGAAGTCGTGCTATCAAACAGTCTTATAGAGCTTTAGCTTGTCTTCGATAAGTTCCGCGTTGTAGTCACGAGGCTTCGATGACAGCTAATCACTTGGTTTTCTTCAGGTGGTTTTTCCTCTTCCATGTTTTGTTTTTCCTCTTCCATGTTTTGTCTTTCAATCCTAAAGGTTGCGCGTGGATAAGGGAGAGTGGGAAATCTGAGCGTGTGTGGGCATTTCTTTTCCAGACTCTCCACGTCGTGTCAGAATTTTTGCCTTTCTATGCAATTATCATTCAACCACCGCTTCTCTTTCCCTTTTATTCTCTTCCAAACCGTCATTTTTCCAATTTAACTTCTTTCTTTTTTGCTGGTAGAGTCATATTTCGCAGAGACTTCTTCTCAAATTTCAACTCTTTCCAGTTGTCACCTTCATCCTTCCTTTTATGAGTAAGTTCTCCTCGCCATGGCATCTTCTACCTTCAAGTGTTGCTCCACAATATCTTTGAGCTGTTGGAGGGTATTGGGGATTTTTTCCGTCAACTTTCTATACAGCTCTAAACCTTTCATCCCTATCGAATACCACTGAATCACCTCATTCTCTGTCCCTTCGACCACTCCTAGGCTTTCGTCAACATATCTGTGATAGAATGCCGCCGTTGACTCCCTCGGTCTTTGCTTTGTTTGGTACAACTCTGTGAGCGTCTTTGTAAACTTCTTCTTCTGGCAATACAGGCTCAACAATGCTCGACTGAAGTCCCGATAAGACTGCAATGATCCTCTGAGAAATTTATGGAACCACTCATCCGCCTTTCCTCGGAGGTAGCTGACCACGCGCTTACAAGTTATCTTCTCATCAAAATCCCTCAATTTCATCAAACTTAGGAAGGTCTAAATGGACTCGCGAGGGTCAGAGTCTCCTACATAAGTTGGAAGCACATCTGGTGGCTTTGTGTCCCCTGGCCAACGGCACCTAGTTATCTTTTCATCCAAAGGGGACCCTGCAGATTTTCCCATTAGTCCTATCAACCTGTCAAACTTCCTTCCAAGAGTATCTCCTATTTCTCCACCCAGCATCTCCTTGTTTTGGTTCTGATTTTGATGATCTCCCAATGGAAAAACATATGATGGTGTTGTTATCTACCCCGGGTAGGACCTCGCTCCAGCATATCCTGGGTAACCTAACAAATCGACCCTCTGATTTTAATAATCATACCTGTTATGGCTAGTCATGCCTTGGTTCCTCCTATCCTCAAAGCTTATGAACAACGACCTTGAATATTGCCCAAACATTCCTTCCGGGAACGAAGGCTGTGGTCGGGGCTGGGCAGCTTCTTGATGCCGGAAATAGGGGGCTCTCATCATCTGGATCGTCAAGGGCAAAGCTCTCACTGGCTCCTAAGTTATCGAAGGTGCCCCTATTCCCAACGAACTTGAAGCTACCACTAGGGGAACAACTTGGTATCCCGCTACTATTAGTACCTGCGAGATCTGCTTCAATCCCACTCGCTGCCTCATCACAACATTTCAATTTTTCTGAATCATCCTTTGGTACAATTCCATATGAGAATCTCCAGAACATTATGTAAAATGGCCGTCGCTACCTCTTGGCACCAAGTAAGGTTCAGTCACCGGGATATCCACCCTGGGCTCGATAGTCACCTCCACATCTCTAGAAGCTATGCCAACCGCGCGTGGACCTTCGATCGGAGTCACCAGACTAAGTCATGTTGATACCTCTATCGGATCTATCCTCACATATTGCGTTGTTGGGGCAGCAACCTTCTGCCTTCTACACACAGACTGTACTTCGTCTCTGATGTCTACTCCTTTCCTCCTTATTCGCTCACTCTTCCGAACAGTAGCCGTGGAGGTGGACATACACCAGCAGATCTAGATCTGACTTCTAATTGGGTCCCACCGGGCATGCCAACTTGATGAATCCTCGAGTCTGATCCGAAAGCCCAGCTCCGATCCGTCAGCAATAGCCCGTCACTTGCAAGGAAAAGACCCCAGACTTATTCGCTGGGAGAGTCCCTGATGGTAAAGTTAGTCTACGAACGTCCTTTCAATGAATAGTGAAAAATATCAATAAATAAATGACATACCTTCTTATTTATACATCTCGAAACCTAATTGGGATTGCCTATTTCCTAAGTCTTCTTTCCTACTACGAGGCCCACTAAGCCTTCTAAGCGTCATGCCTTAATGAGCTGCCCTTGGTTATTCCTTAGCATTGGATTGGGAGCCCAATAATATTTCGGCCTAGTTCTCCATCATGTGTCACATTCAATAAAACAGAGAGAGTATACTGCATTTTTCCTCCTCTAAATGGGTACTTTTCCCAATTTTTAATAATTTCCATTTCCCCCTAAGTTTGAATAAAGGAATGAACTTTTTTTATTTTATTAATTCCATTCATACAAGGCTTTAATATACTTTTACATGTAAATATTATTCATATATAAAGAGTGTCAGAGTTACCAATTGGGTAAGCTACAATTATTCTGCACATGATATTTGAGCCCAGATTGGATTATTGGGTGATTGGAATCATGATGAATGAAATAGATGAAATTCAATTTAGAAAGAATAAAGGTATATTGAAGGAATCTAACGAAAAAAAGTAAGTGTGCTAATATATAAGGCAAAATCTTGGGAAAGACGGGTTATTTTCATAAACTTATTGAAAGACGAGGTTTAATTAGAATAATATAAGGTAAAGGTCTTAGTTGCAATATTAAAAATTTATTATAAAACGTGTAGTAGATATAAAGTTTATAACCCGATTTATATAACCTGAAATTTTTATCTTATTTTCTTCTAATTTGCACTTTACACCTTGAATTTATATGATTTATGGAAATACCGTCTTTCAAGAGACGGACTCAGCATGTAATATATTAAAATGGGTAAAACACAATAAAACGAGAAAAAAAAAGGGTATGCAATAAAGATTGAAAAGTGGGTTTTAGTTACTTCTTCACACTCCCGTGACCACTATGCAGGCTAAAATCAAAACTCAACCTTTGAAACTGGATAATGATATATTTGTAGTTTTGTACCTTTTGTTTCATTGTAAATACTATATGGCAGTCTAATAATCTACTATTACAATAATGCTTAGATTCTTAGAACTATCCAAATTTAAAAGTAACTAAATGAAAACACAAGTTTATGAAGTCATTTTTTAGTTCTTACCATTGGTCGCCAAAATAAATTTCCCCATGCATTTCTAAATGTGATATTTCACTAAATAACAAAAAAATCATCGTGTAAAGGGGGCGACTTGAGCAAATGGGGGAAAGAAAAACACAACAGGATGACATTCTAGAAACGTTAAGTGTGAACAGTGAATAGCATGAGTGTTTGGTAAAACGTCCTTTAGCTGGATTTTTAATTAATTTAAATATCTCTGAAATTGATCAAACAGCCAAAAAAGGTGATTGGCTTACGGAGTACTCCATCTGTTTATCTATTAGTGACACATTAGATGCGTTCAAATTGTCCGATCCGATCCAATCTGATCCATTTGATCCCGTCTCATTTGAATTGGGTCGGGTCAATGTCCTCATCTGGGTTGGGTGGGTAAATGTCCTATTTGGGTCAAAATGGGTACCCAAATCGACCTGTTTTAACCTGTTTGCAATTTTGTCCCATTTTCTTGAAAAATAGTCATATAAAAGAATTAAGAGTAAAGGGCTCATATGACCCTATATTTTATATGTGTCAATATGACCCTTCAAGATCAGAAAGTGCTATTGTAACCCTATGATTTGCTTGAATTGTACTAATATAACCCTGGAGGCCTGAATTTGGCCGAAATTCTATGAATTGACTGTACACCCCTGATATAAAAAAAATAAAAATTCAGAAAATGTGAAAGGATAGTCATGCCCTTCCATTTTCTTCTTTCAGCCACAAATTCCATTTTCTTGACCCTCCATCTTCACAAATGAACGTTCTTCTTCATTTTTTACCCTTCGTCTTCTTCAAACGAACGTTCTTCTTCTTCACCAATTCTTTTTGACCCTCCATCTTTCTGCCACCAATTCGATTGTTGTTGTTGTTCTTCTTCAGGGGGGTCTCCACTTTCCGGCGCTTGGCTGAGCGACATCGAAAATGGTGGCGGAGGTGAATCAAAGGCGGCGGTGGAGGTGAATCAAAGTGGCGTTCAATCAAGTTTCCAACCGGCATTTTAGGGAGAGGTGGAGCGCAGTGGCGGGGCTAGGCAAGGGAGAGAGGTAGAGTGCGGTGGCGGTGGCGGTGGTGCGGCTAGTTTAGGGTTGAGCGGTGGTGAGGCTAGGCTAGGGTTGAGCGGTGGTGGTGGTGAGGATAGGGTTGAGCGGTGGTGGGTCTAGATTTGAGTGGTGGTGGGGCTAGGGTTAAGCGATGGCGGGTCTAGATTTGAGTGGTGGTTGTAGCGGTGACACGGCTAGGTTAGGGTTGATGACAAGCAAAGGAGAAGGAGGTGCGATGGTGGTGCTTGGCTGAGCGGGTTCTTGGAGATGGGCGGAGAAGGAGGCGGAGCAGCGGTGATGGACGGAAAGTGGCGGTGGTGCTTGTAAATGGTAATGCTTGAGAGGTGATTCTTATTGGATTGCGGAGGGGATTGGTGGCAGACTGAAATGGCGGTGACGGTGGCGGACGACGGCGGTGGACGACGGCAGTGGACGATGGCGGTGGACGATGGCGGAAGAAGCATGTTTGGGTGGTGCTTTCCATGGATTTGATCATCTGCATTATCTTGTTTGCAGTGTGGTTGGGTATTTGGTGGGGGTTCAAATGTGTTGATAATGAAGAAGCTTGGGATGTTTTTTCATCTAGTTTGATGTTTTTTGTCCATTTTGAGAGTTCTTCAATGTGGATTGGATATGGGGATGAAAATTCAGATGCTGGTTATATTTTTCATTTGAATCATCTCTTCTGTGTTTGTTTGAGTTTTGATTTGTGATTCCTTGTTGATCGGCGAGGCGGTGAGGTTCCAGCGGAACTCCACATTCTGGCGGCAGTGGTGATGAAGCAGCTATGAAGGGGATGAAGAAGAATCTAGGGGTAGTTTTGTCATTAGATTTTTAGGTTTAAGACTAGGGATATTTTAGTCCTTTTGTATTAGGTCAACGCCAAAAATTACCAAGTCAATGTCATAATAGTACCAAAAGATTATATTGGCACTTTTAATGCAAAACGTAGGGTTATAATAGCATTTTCTGATCTTGCAGGGTCATATTGGCACATATGAGTTATATGAGTATTTTGTCCAAGAATTAATTTTATACAATATATCCACCATTAATTTACTTCATAAACAATTTTAACATTCTTGAAATATATATATATATATATATATATAAAGCTAAAAATAGATTTAAAAAAAATAGATTTACTATTTTTATATGATTTTGGTCAATTTGGGTCAACCCGTGATCCAGTCCAACTCGACCCAACCCAACCATAAACTAGTGGGAATTTTGACCCGACCTAACCCGACACATTTGACCCTAAATTTAGGGTTAATTTGGACCAGGTCAGCTGACCCGCCTTGACTGATGAACACCCCTATCAGGCACAATACTTTTGGTGTTAGAATTTAAGAAATGTTAATTGAGTGGAAAAAATCAAATTGAAAGAAGGAAAAGTAAAATGAGCGGATTTAATAACCTTAAACTTGTCATAAATAGAAAGTGTCAATATAAAATAAACATCCCAAATTAGAAAGTGTGTCACTATTAGATGAACGAAGAGAGTATTACTTTTCAGCGGTTGAAAGTTAGTTTTAAGGTTAAATGAAAGACAAAGTTTTGGGAAAGACCGTCTTTCCATAGATATATGGAAAGATGATGTTGAATTATAAATATAGAAAGGTAAAAGGTTTTAGTTACGGTATTAAAGTTTTACTATGCAACGCACAGTAGTTATAAGTTTACGACCAGATTAATGCAGCCCAAAAAATTTATCTTGATTTCTTCAAATTTCAAATTTAAACGTTAATCTTTCCTTAATTTATGAAAAAATTGTGTTTTAAGAGACGGATTCTAAATGAATTTAGAAAAGGCTAGCAGAAGCAAAAAAAAATTTAGTTGGCGGTTTTATTAGTTCCAACTACTACATTATTTATATCAAATAACTACTACGATTAGTATTTAATAACTAACTTTACCAAAAAAATAAATAAATTTGAGAATCAAACCATAAATATAAACATTTTTTAAAATGTTCCACACAAACACCAAATTACATACATATGAACATCTTACTTTAAGACCTAATTAGCAGACGCCACTATTGAAATTATTAAAACTCACTGAAGTCTGAATAGCTAGAAATGTCCTCATGAGAACACCCAAACGATGCATCATTAACGTCTGCCACCATCGAAGTCGGAACCATCACAATCTTACCTTCATCGACAACCTGCAAGTTGGGAAAACACAATGGGAACCACCGACATGGTCACATAACCCTAAGTAATCTCCATAAAAAAAATTGCTCTAATATTCACTATTTTTTACAGGATTGTGATTTTGAACTCTAGAGTCTCGACTTCTCAATTATAGAAAGTGTAGATTACACAAAACCAGACCCAGTTCACATGAATATAAACATTTATTCGGTAAATTAACTGATAAATTAATGTAATGAATTGATTGATTACTAACTACCATGGAAAATTTCGTAATTGGATGTGAAAGATCGGTAAAATTCGACAAGTGTTAAATTTGTTGGGAAAAGATGAAAAGTGGAGCAAAAACTACAGTTAACTTTCAAATACATTTGACATATGTTCAAATTCTACTGGCCCTTTACCTTCACGCGTAACAAATTTTGAACTATTAGTAGCAATAGTAATTTATGAAATGAGGTGTATACGAGCATTTTAAATAGAAACATACAATATCTAATTCGACATACTCCCTCTAATTTTTTTTATATTGACATTTTTTTTTGCGATAGTTTTTTTATATTGACGTCTTCCTTTTTTTAGTAAATCCTAGATTATTTTTATCCACCAAATTTACTTTTAATTCTTTCAATATAATCTCCTTCACTTATTTTACTTTTCTAAAAAAATTGTGTTTACTGTAAGGGTATCAATATTTTGGAACCAGAGGGAGTATCATGCCATTTTTTTTAATAAGATAGCTCTCAAAGTGTATACTACATGATCACAAGCATCTTTAAAAGTTTGGGGAGAACAATTTCTACTTTGCTCCAAAAATACATTTAAAAAGCACTTTTAAAGTTGTTTATCCAACTGTAAATTTTTTTGTAATTTATAAGTAAAACACACCATTTATAAGTAAAACATACCATAAAACACTTATAAATTTCGCCAATCACACCATTTAATGTATGTCAACAACTCAACGTTTGTTAAACTGTTTATGTGAAATCTACTAATCCAACATCAAACATGTAGTGGAAAGTACAATATTACACTTCATAATGATGTTAAGAAAAAAACTTGAGAAAATCGCTTATATAACTCTACATATTTGATATAAGTGTCAATATAACCCTGGATAGTTAGTGTAAGTGCCAGTATAACTCTGGATAGTTAGTGTAAGTGTCAATATAACCCTCTCCGAAAACTTTTAGCCAGAATTTTATACAATTACATTTTTCCCTTCTGAAAAGAAATTAAAATACTAAAAAATAGGAAATGACGTTATTGGCCTTAGAGTCATTAATACTTCAATATAGCCGGACCGCCACCAAACCGCCGCAGGACCGCTGTTGGGTCACTGTTACATCGCCGTCGAAATAGGTAGGGTTATATTAGCACATTATGAAAATCGGTAGGGTTAAATCAGCACATTCCTAAAACTTATAGGGTTATATCAGCACATTCATGAAACATATAGGGTTATATCAGTACATTTGTAAAAAGTGTAAGGTTATATCAGCACACACTATGAAATATAGACGTTTTAATGTATTTTGTTGTGTTTAGTCCGGATTGATTATTGGATGACCTTTGGTGTTGTGTGTGGTTGTTATTTTACCGTGTTCTTCGATCTAGGGTTTTTAATGTTGATAAGTTTTGAAATGAGGCTATGATATGTGATAATGGTGTTTAATTTGAATTATGGTGTAATGATGTTGAATTTTATGGTGTACAAGATATTGTTATGATGTGATAATGGTGTATATGATGATGTGGTCGCCTGTTAAACCCAGTCAAGTACCACACACTTAACTTTTATAATTAGTGTTGATACAACCCTATAAGTTTTAGGAATGTGCTGAAATAACCCTACAAGTTTTATGATTGTGCTGATATAACTCTATCAGTTTTCCTAATGTGCTGATATAACTCTACCTGTTTTGGTGGGGTCCAATGGCGATCCAGCGGTGGTCCGATGGCGGTTCGACGGTGGGCCGATGGTATTCCGGTAAATTATGGGTGTAAATTTTTCCACATAATTTCATATTTTTCCCAGAAGGTATTTTGATCAATTTACATAGAGTCAACGTCAAAAAATTAAGGTCAATGCCGAAAATGGGGTCTGAGTATTATATTGACACTTTTATTAAGTAATTAGGGTTTTTTTACATTAGAAATTATCTCATAATTACATTAGTACTTATTCAAGTAGATAGGGTTATATTGACACTTATCCAAGAAACTCGGTGAAAACAGAAAAGTTAAAAAGGATAGGCTTGATGGGAGGGTTGAGCCGTGTGGTGGGTGGGACCAGAATCCATGCGGTAGGGGAGAACGTTGCCAGCACTTGGAGTATTTTAAAGTCGTATTCAGTACAGTTGGGATGCATATTGAAAACGTGCGACGTTGGTATCAATGTGTGAAAGCGCTGCAATCCGGCACCGCCTACCAATCCTCTGGTGCCGGTCTATTCTTTGTCCCCTTTCAATTTTTAACAGAAGATGAAACATGATTAGTGAGAAATGAAATACCATGCTCACTCTGATTCTTTATTACTTACCCACTTTTTTTTTGGATTATTTTTTATATTGGCACACATTTTATTTTTAGCAAGATTCTTTCAATTTCATCCACTTATTCTACTTTTTTATTTTCTACATTCAATTTCATTCACTCATTTTCTTCTCCTAAATTCAAATACCTAAACTTATGATGCCACTATTAATGGAACGGAGGGAGTATAAATTGTGTCGTTACGACAGCCATTTCATAATTTATGTATTTGCTATTATCTCATTCTTATATTTACTCACGTTTATTCGACATTTTTTTCTACTTTAATCAAATATTCATACTTTCTATTTTCATATGTCCAAACAAAGCGTCTTTATTTTTACTATTGGGTATGTATTTATGCCCCTGATTACTTAGTTTAATACACATATACCTCCAGATTTTTTGAAGTATGCACATATCTTTCCAATTTTTTCAAAGTGCACATATAGAAAGTAGGGACGTTTGGTATTAACAAAGGAGTAAGGGTTTGATTCATAAATGAGTGCTTCAAAAGTTGAACTTGAAATCTTATAAAATATGAAGAGTTAGTGAATTGTTCGAGGGTGTGAAAACATGTAATTCTTCAAATTTTGGGATAGCTAGTAGAGTGAAGAAACGTCGACTGCGTGTTCTCCCTCTTTATCTGGTTTACTATATAAAAGGAATACTTGGAAATGGCACGCTTGTGTCAACCGTCGTCAGGGGCATAGTGGTTATTTCCCAGCAATGCCGAACGTGTGCCCTTCTATGTGCTCTCAAGTGGCCACCCAAAACGACGTCGTTTTGGGCACCACTTTTGTCCTTTTGTGCATCCATTTGTCAAAAGTTGTGGCGCCTCCATGTGCGGCTGTATGTGCTGCCAGTTGGCCGACAAAAACGACGTCGTTTTGGGCACCCCTTCGAGGGTCCAGCTTTCAGCCTTGAAGGGATGGACTCTCAGTCCTCGAAGGGGTCCAACTCTCAACCCTCGAATGGATGGACTCTTCTATATCCTCGAAGGGGTCCAGCTCTCGGCCCTCGAAGGGATGGAGTCTTCAGTCCTCGAAGGAGTCTAGCTCTCAGCCCTCGAAAGGGTCTAGCTCTCAGCCCTCAAAGAGGTCTAGCTCTCGGCCCTCGAAGAGATGGACTCTCAGTCCTCGAAGAGGTCTAGCTCTCAGCCCTCGAAGGGATGGACTCTCAGCCACGAAGGGGTCCAGCTCTCAGCCCTCGAAGGGGTCCAGCTGTCATCCCTCGAAGGGGTTTAGCTCCCAACTCTCGAAGGGGTCCAGCTCTCGGCCCTCGAAGGGATGGACTCTCAACCCTCGAAGGGGTCCAGCTGTCATCCCTCAAAGGGGTCCAGCTATCATCCCTCGAAGGGGTTTAGCTCTCAGCTCTCGAAGGGGTCCAGCTCTCAGCCCTCGAAGGGATGGACTCTCAGCCCTCGAAGGGGTCCAGCTCTCAACCCTCGAAGGGATGAACTCTCAGCCCTCAAAGGGGTCCAGCTCTCAGCCCTCAAATGGGTCCAGCTCTCAGCCCTCGAAGGGATGGACTCTCAGCCCTCGAAGGGGTCTAGCTCTCAGCCCTCGAAGGGGTCCAGCTCTCAGCCCTCGAAGGGAAGAACTCTTCTATCCTTGAAGGGGTCTAGCTCTCAACCCTCGAAGGGATGGACTCTCAGTCCTTTAAGGGGTCGAGATCTCAGCCCTCGAAGGGATAAACTCTTAGTTCTCGAAGGGGTTGAGCTCTCAGTCCTCGAAGGGATGAACTCTTCTATCCTCGAAGGGGTCCAGCTCTAAGCCCTCGAAGGGAAAACTCTTCTATCCTCCAAGGGGTCTAGCTCTCAGCCCTCGAAGGGGTCTAGCTATCAGCACTCGAAGGGATGAACTCTTAGCCCTCGAAGGGGTCTAGCTCTTAGCCTTCGAAGGGATGGACTCTCAGTCATCGAAGGGCTCCCGCTCTCAGCCCTCGAAGGGATGGACTCCCAGTCATCGAAGGGGTCGAGATATCAGTCCTCGAAGGGATGGGCTCTTAGTCCTCAAAGGGGTCCAGCTCTCAGTCCTAGAAGGGATGTATTCTTCTATTCTCGAAGGGGTCCAGCTCTCAGCCCTCAAAGGGATGGAGTCTTCTATCCTCGAAGGGGTCAAGCTTTCATCCCTCGAAGGGATTGACTCTTCTATCTTTAAAGGGGTCCAGCTCTTAGCCCTCGAAGGGAAGGACTCTTCTATCCTCGAAGGGGTCTAGCTCTCAGCCCTCGAAGGGATGGACTCTTCTATCCTCGAAGGGGTTCAGCTCTCAGCCCTCGAAGAGGTCCAGCTCTCAGCCCTCCTCAGCCCTCGAAGGGGTCCAGCTCTCAGCCCTCGAAGGGATGGACTCTCATCCCTCGAAGGGGTCCAGCTCTCAGCCCTCGAAGGGGTCTATCTCTCAGCTCTCGAAGGGGTACATTTATAGCTTCAGTCACAACTCTTTTAACATTCATATAAAATTTCTATAATTTTTTATCAAGCTCACCATGCAACGCGCGGTGTAGCCACACTAGTTAGTTTTGAATTAGGATGCAAGTTTTGTAGGTAACTGTTTTGAATGGAAAACTTTTTCATTAAATTTGTAATTTGTCTGATCCATTGATGTTAAGCTATGTGTTTATTAGTATAATGTAGCCAACACATTTCTATCAATTTCTTATTAGTTTATCTCAATTCAGAGCGCACATTATTTTTAAAGGTAAAAATTCCCTTTTGATTATCTTTATCCTCTACTCATCTACATTAATTTTCATCACCCTATTTATAAACTTATCATCCACTCAGTTTTACTGCATATCATCTCGTATTATTAAGGAATATAAATATTACTTATAATTGTAATTATATTCTATTTCCTTTTCCTATCTTTTATATGTATTTTGTACTACTATATAATGTACCCCGGGGTCATGAATAAACACAGATCATTACCCTTACTTTCTAAATGGTATCAGAGTCTAAAATCCTGAAACCTAAACCTAAAATTTTTGTCTTCAATTTCTCGTAAACACTGATGCAATCGTCCGAGCGTGACGCGCTACCGATCTGATTTTCTTTCCTCATTCCAAAAAAACCCTCCTGCTTTGCCCGCTGCTCCGCCGAGCCACAGTTTCCAGGAAAGCTCGTTCTGCACTCCCGATTTATCTGTCGAGCAGATCGACTTTTTTCCCACGTAGATCTCCAACCGGCTGGCTCGTAGGGTTTGCTACTCCTCCGATGCCATTTACCCGGTTGCCATTTGCATCGTTCATTCGTTGCTCGACTGCCACTCCGACCGGCGCCCATTGCCCGTCTGGTAGACAAGGCACGGGTGAGATTCACGCGCGCGACCTGAAGCGCGTGTTGTCACGTGCGCACTGTAAACTGCGCCTTCCCTCTTCCTCAGCGCGTGTAACCACGGACCATTATAGGGATGCGCAGGTCACTTCCTCAGCGCGTTTAACCATACTCCTGCTCCCTTTGTCGATGTACCTGATCGTTTGGTTGATGTACTCAATTCCTGAAATTATTATTATTATTATTATTATTTATTAATCAAAATAAATTATGTTTTGGCTACTTTTGTCGATGTAGTGACATCACCGTAAGGGTTTGCGGCGGCCGCCTCCTCTGGCACCCCTACTCAATCTAATTTTGGTCCTACTATGTCTGACGACCAATGGAGTACGATCATACATTTATTTAATCAGTTTAATTCATTATCTGACCATGAGTCAGGTAAGTCTACTTTACCCTGGATTCTTAATTCGGGAGCCTCATATCACATGACTAGTGACAAGGGTTCTCTAACTGATACTACTACTGCTACCAATTATGTGATCTACATACCTACTTTGCGATGAACTTTATTATCATGCTCTAGATTGTTATCTGCCTTAAAATGTCTAGCCTTGTTTACTAAAAATTTTTGCATTTTACAGAATATCAGTATGAGGACTGTGATTGGCGTGGGTGAACAGCAAGTTGGGCGGTTATTGGCTTCATCTGTTAGATACTCGCGTTCGTCTTCATATCCTGCAGTCTATTCCGACAGTTGCTTCAGCTTCTTCATCTGATTTATGGCATTAACATTTTGGCCATCCATCATCTACGGTGTTATATTATGTTCCTACTCTTGATTTTAGCACTAATAATACTACTATACCTTGTTCTATATGTTATAGAGCAAAACATACTAGACATAGTTTTCCATTGAGTTCTACAAATGCTATTGCATTATTTGAATTAATACATTGTGATGTTTGGGTTCTTATAGAACACCATCTTCTAGTGGTGCATTTTATTTTTTTTACAATAGTTGATGATTATTTTCGAATTGTTTGGGTTTATTTGTTAGCGGCTATGTCAGAAGTAGCTTCTAGATTTTTAGAATTTTGTTCTCTGGTCAAGAATCAATGGGGCCAAACTATACTGCGTGTCCAAGCTGACAACGGGATTGAATTTTTGCCTTTGAGATCTCATTTTGCTGCATCTGGGATCATTTTTTAAACATCTATGATTGATACACCACAAAAGAATGATCGAGTTGAATGAAAGCATCGCCATTTACTCAACGTGGTGCGTGTTTTACGGTTTCAAAGCAGTCTTCCAATTGAGTTTTTGGGAGAATGTGTTCTTACTGCTGCTTATCTGATTAACCGGACACCGACGAAACATCTTAATGGTCGCACTCCCTTTGAGATGCTATATGGACAAGCTCCAAATTACTCATCTTTAAAGGTATTTGGATGCTCGTGTTTGCTGCTCACGTTCCCAGATACTGCGACAAGTTTGAACCCAGAAGTCAGCATTGTTTGCTTCTTGGTTATCTTGCCTGAAAGAGAGGCTATCACGTTTTTGACCTGGAATCCCCATCATCTTTAATAGTCGGGATGCCATTTTCTTTGAAGACCAGTTCTCGTATGCAGTAACTCTGACATCGGCCTTTTCCGTAGATCCCGGCAGTGCCACCTTCTCACCGCCAGCATAACTTCCACCGCTACCAAAGTTACATGCCCAAATTGCGACACCACCGGTCCCACCGACCGCCACCGACCCTATACCACCAGTTGCTGCCGCTCCAGTCCCATCGACCGTCATTGGACCCTTACCATTGGATGACGCTGGCTGCTTCTTCGGTTCTGGCGACCGACCCAGATCATCGAAAACCCTTGTTGGTTCGGCCTGATGATGCACCACCCGAGATGCCACCACCTCACGCGCCACTAGTGAACGGCGATCACGTGCCGCCAGCTCCGGTGACTCCTTCTGTTCCGCCGCCCGACGTGGTGTCTCCGACCCCAATTAATTCCGCTCGCCGTCTGCTTCTATCAGCTCCACCACTTGTTTATTTGGTTTTTCTGACGTCTCATCCCGCATCTGAGTTGCCTCCTATCAGACAGAGTGTTCACGCTCGTCAACCTCCTCCTTATTTGGAAGATTATGATTGTGATGGTTATGTCTATGCTCTTACTACTGAAGACCCCCTACTGTTGTGTTCACTCATATGCCATCACTATCCTGAGATGTTCTCTATCCTCTTATTGATTATGTAAATTGTGATAATTTTTCTAGTATGCATTCTAGATTTTTGGGTGCAGTAACATCTAGTGCAGATCCCACCAGTTATTCTGAGGCATCATAGCATTCTCATTGATGAGATGCTATGACTGAAGAGCTTACTCCGCTTGAGTGCAATCAGACTTGGACTCTGGCCCATCTGCCTCTGGATAAGAAGGAGATTGGTTGCAGATGGGTTTGCTGAACGAAGTTTAAGTCAGATGGTACTATTGAATGTCATAAGGCACACCTAGTGGTTTTCAGGAATCGCTAGGTTGAAGTGATTGATTATACTGAGACATTTGCTCCAGTTGTGAAGATGAGTTATGTTTGCCTATTCTTATCTGTTGCGATCATTCGTGGTTGGGAACTGCATCAGATCGATGTCCATAATTCTTTCTTGCATAGTAATTTGCATGAAGAGGTTTTTATGCAACCCCCACCGGGCTATGCCGCGTCCTATGGTCAGGTATGTCACCTTCATAAATCTCTTTACGATCTTTGCCAGGCTCCTAGAGATTGGTTTGCCAAATTGGCTCAGGCTTTGCGAGCATTTGGTTTTGTTCATAGTAAGGCAGATTACTCGTTGTTTGTTTTTTCCCGTAGATCAGTTTCTTTGCATGTTCTGGTTTATGTGGATGATCTGGTCATTATTGGTAGCTCTTCTGCGCCATCTTTGAGTTCAAGAAATACTCGAGTTCTTGTTTCCATATGAAAGATCTTAGTGTACTTAAGTATTTCTTGGGCATAGAGATTGCTAGAAGACCTGAAGGAATGTTTCTTTCACAAAGGAAATATGCCTTGGACATTTTATCTGATACAGGTTTATCTGCCTCTAAACCGACTTACTTTCCGATGGAGCAGCAACATGATCTGGTGGCTCACTTTACCATGATCCTGAGCAGTACAGGCGATTGGTTGGGCGCCTGATATACCTTACCATCACACGTCCTGAGCTTAGTTATTCGGTTCACATACTTGCTCAATTCATGAAGTCTCCTTGTGTTCTTCACTGGCAAGCTGCAGTTCGTGTGTTGAACTACTTGAAGAGTCATCCTGGCCAAGGTTTATTTCTCTCTTCCTGTAGTGCGTTACAGTTGACTGCTTACTGTGATTCCGATTGGACTGCTTGCCCTATTACCCGGCGTTCTCTATCCGATTACTTTGTGATGATTGGTGATTCTTTGGTTTCTTGGAAGACCAAGAAGCAACCTACAGTTTCTCAGTCTTCTGCTGAAGCGGAGTATTGTGCTATGGTTGTTACCTGTTGTGAGTTGTTATGGCTTAGGTCTTTACTGAAAGACTTAGGGGTTGCGCATACTGCTCATATACGTTTGTTTTGTGATAGTCAATCTGCTTGTCATATTGCAGCAAATCCTGTGTTCCATGAACGTACAAAGCATATTGAAATTGATTGTCATTTTGTCCAGGATCTTGTGCAGTCTTGTACTATAGTTACTCATTATATCCGCGCTACAGATCAACCTGCAAACTTTTTTACCAAAACTCTCAGACGTAACTGGTTTCATTCATTACTTGGCAAGTTGGGCATTTCTGATCCCTATGCTCCAACTTGAGGGAGAGTGTTAAGGAATATAAATATTACTTGTAATTGTAATTAGATTCTATTTCCTTTTCCTAGCTTGTAGATATTTTGTATTAATATATAA
Organism: Rubia yunnanensis; assembly: GCA_037428765.1. NCBI lineage: Eukaryota > Viridiplantae > Streptophyta > Magnoliopsida > Gentianales > Rubiaceae > Rubia > Rubia yunnanensis. The sequence continues at coordinate 101,192,500 of CM075067.1, read as the reverse complement.
TGTACCCTGGGGTCATGAATAAACACAGATCATTACCCTTACTTTCTACACTTACTTTGAAAATGCTCTCTTTGTGAAACTTGAACTGCGCCAGATTATTTTTTTAATTGCTCCCTCCCGTCTAATTCTATTTGCGCTCTTATTTTTTGGACACTATTCTTTAGTAAAGTTTAACCGCATATTGAAATGTATATATACAACAATATTATCGTATATGATATTGTTGAATTCATCGTAACAAGTAGTCTCTAAGAATTAATTTTTTATCTGCAACATTATACGTAGGTAAATATATTAACAGTTAAACATGTTTTTTTAACAGCGTAATGATGATTGTGGTGTAAATAAAGTTGGGACAATGGAGTAATTTTCTCTCTCACTACTACCTAATTTGTGAATCAGATATGGGTGTTAACAAATGGGCCTCTTTAGGCCGAATTCAAATTGGAGCCCAACAAGATGGACCAAAAGGTCCAGTTTCATCGTCTTCTTGTTCTACCTTCACCACCTAGGAAGTTGTAATCCATTACATACAGTGGAATGCTTTGATTGTTTCTGTGGAAGTTCGAGTTCTCTAAGGTGATTATTCAGTTCTCTATCTTTTCATATATTTCAGCTTTTAAAACTGATAATCAGTGAAATTGTGTCAAATAATATACCTTCACATGTTTAAGGGTTTGATTTGGTTAATGTAAGGTTGCATATATCTTGTGTTTTTCTAATTTTTTGTTTATGAACAACCATCTAATCAGATTATTTGGGAATTCTTGAAGCATAAAGATGAGTGGTTCAGTTCCCAAAACTCCTATATTTTGCTTGAAATGGCCATGGGATGTGGCTGAACAAAACCTCAAGAGCTCCAATAATGGCTGTCAATTTGAGGCCCCTTGGCTATTTAGGTCTGTGAAAAACCTTGGCTCTATGGCATTTGGTTTAGTTAATAATGTATCACAGCAATGGCCAGACTACTTGCCTAAAGCCCCATTCCAGCTACATGTTAATGGAGTGAAGCAAAACAATCCCAAAAGGAAGGTTTTGACGGCGGAAGAGCAAGGGGAGGCTGAGCAGAGGGCTCTGGCAGCTGCTCTTGCTTCTGCCAAGGACGCGACTTTGGTCGAGTTCTACTCGCCAAAGTGCAGTCTTTGTAGTTCCTTGCTTGGTTTCGTGCAGGAAGTCGAGAATAGAAACTCGGATTGGCTCAACATTGTAATGGCTGATGCTGAGAATGATAAATGGTTGCCCGAGGTACCTACTCTTTACCATTTGAAAGATCACAAATTCAAGTTATCGACTTGTTTGTGTGAATCTTCATGTTTTGATTGACAAATTAACATTTGCGTTAAGTTTCTTGTGATGTACTAGCTATTTACTTTTTGAGAGATTACGAGCTTAAGGCATCGATGTGTCTGTGTGAATCTTCTTGTTTTCATTGACAAATCGACGTCTGTATGAAGTTCCATGTGATGTACTTACTATTACCATTTGAAAGATCAAGAGTTTGATGCATCGACGTCTGTATGAAGTTCCATGTGATGTACTTACTATTACCATTTGAAAGATCAAGAGTTTGATGCATCGACGTGTTTGTGTGAATCTTCTTGTTTTAATTGACAAATCTACATCTGTATTAAGTTTCATGTGATGTTCTTGCTGTTTACCATTTGAAAGATCACTAGTTCAAGGCATCGATGCGTTTGTGTGAATCTTCTTGTTTTCATTTGATGTTTACCTTTATTTCATAGTCGTTACTTGTTTTCTTCATCTCTTATTATGTTAGAAAGATGAGATTGATGATAGCCTTCATCTGTGTGATGCAGCTGCTATATTATGATATAAAGTACGTGCCTTGCTTTGTTCTGCTGGATCGACATGGGAAGGCGCATGCAAAAACAGGCGTTCCAAACAGTAGGCTACATGTTGTAGCAGGTGTTTCTCATCTTCTAAAAATGAAACGCCCCAAGAAGTAAGTCATTCGCACCAGCCTTGATTTGACGTCTAGAGTAGATACACTGATTCTTGCTAGATTGCCAATGAGTTTTGTGTTATCGTGTTGGAAGGGAGTTACTGAGTCATAGCACGAAACTGGGCAAAAATATTGATTTTTGTATCTAATCGAGATGTGAATCTAAGAAGCATTGTTTTACATAGACCGGGGCTCTTCATTACTGGGAAAATTTTACTCAAATGATATTTACAATCGGCAGGCTTAACTATTTACAAGCCCTTGAATGATCCTCCTGGATTCAGCAAGAGGATCACAAGGATGAACCCCAGTAACCCATATATTTTGATAAGGAAGCGCAGTGATCCCCAGTTCACCCACTCGGTTTTCTAGCCTGTGAACGGGTGTCGAGTCCATGGGAGTAGCAATAACCGTCCATAAGTTGCTGGAGCAAGCATTCATGATTATGCGTCGGAGGAAGTTCTGATGAGAGCTGCTCATTGGTTTACTATTGTCGTCAACAGAAACTGTACAGTCCAGACACGAAGAAACATCCATCACGGATCCGTGGTTTCTTAGTATTACTCTCTGATGCTGTCTCAAAATCGCATTCAGACAGCCAACTGAGGAGCCATTTACATCCTGTCTTCTTGGGATCTTTGCTCTAGCGTCTCTTGAAACTGATTCAGCGCGCAATCCAAGAATAGTCGCGGCGCTCTGGTGATCAGCCCAGCAACAACACGAAAGCGATCCATCCTCTATAAGATCACAGTGAAGATACATAATATAATACAGTTTAATCAGACAACTAGTGAAAGCATAGATAATGTTCTTACCCACAAGAAAGCCAGCAAGTGGGATATCAGCTATGGATGAACAAGATTGTGCTTTTGTACTAGAATTTCCAGATTTCTTGTTTCTCTGTAAAACCACTAACATAATGCCAACCACCTGCTTTAAATTGGCATGTTTAGGGGAAACATATATTCAAAATTTTTTATACAAACACGAAATACCAAGTTCCTACCCTGACATGAAGTTGCATAGGATTAAAATTCAAGCTCTGAGTTATTTCGGAGATCAAATCCACAGGAACGACGCTTGGTGAAGTTGCATGTTGTGAAACTGCACAATCTAATGTATGATCTTGCTCATCTATATCCTCGGAAACATTAGCAGACTCAAGCACAATGAATGATGCAGACAGTAGCTTATACTGATTTTGTCCACTGGCATAAACAACAAATTTCATGTCAGAACAGTAAAAAAGTTCAGATTCAAACACAATGTTCTTCACAGATGAATGGCTGCTTGCTATACTAGAACAAACATGAAGATTGGACACAGCGAGGCCATACGAATAAGCAGAAAAGGCATACCCAAGTACAAGAATTCGGTGAAATGTTGCATCCACTCCTGGACCAAAACCTACGGGACATGTCCTTTCACCTAGAGAACCAAAAACCAAGGCCTGTCAAACAACAGACTGACATAAGATACTGGGGAGGTGCAATATTGATAAATTTTGTGCCTGAAAGCAAAAGGTAGGTTAAATTGGAGTATACCATGTTGTTGTCTGCAAGAACATGAATGCAACTTTGACGAGCATCAACAGAACTCTGATGCATCGGATGAGAAATAACAGAAGCACCATCAGCATCATGAATGTCAAGTACAAGCCCATGAAGCGAAACAAGATCTCCTTCAGGCAAAAGGATATTCATGCCACCAATGCCATTGGATATAACAGTGTCCTGTTCAAATGTAACGGATGACATCGAGATTCCACTTTCTGAAGCATTGCTGCCAATCTTTAGATAATTTAAGGCATCAGAAGGCATGAGTAAAGTGATGTCTGAGCAACAAGGTTCAGATAGCCGAGAAGCATCGTGCATGGGCTCAATTTCATGACTGGTAAGAAATGGAAATGCAGACGACGAATTTAAATTTTCAGAAACCGCGTCTGATAATGAAAGGCTCCAGAGACATGTCTTAGTAGTGATTAGCATTGTTCCACCAGTTACTCTGTTATCATTCTTTGCAGTGAAGAGAAAATCATTCCTTTGATCCTTTATTATGTAGTATGCACCAATTCTCAACCCCTGCAAAAAGACAGATAGAACGTTTACATCAAATTCTATCATTCTTGTTGAAGATATTTAGAGGAATACACAATATTAACCGAAAGCACAATAGGAAAGAAGCAAAACCTGATAAAGGTACAAACTTTCAGAATCAAACTCCAGCAATATCTCCCTCCCATCCGGTTTCCACCCAGAACGTGTGACAGCCTTATTGTCAGTGCAACACACAAAACCTTGGCGAGGACACTCAAAGCTATTACTGGAGACTAAACATGGCAATCTAAAACTCAGATCTCTGTGATTCCTCATTTTAAAGCATTTGTTGCAGTTTCCCATTTCACACGACTCGCGTTCACCACCACTTAGTGATTTATCAGTTTTACATCTTTTTAGGACAACTTGTTTCTCCAATTTCTCAACATTCATGAGTTCCTCTAAGTGAATCCCCTTTAAATGTTCAATTGCATCCTTCTGTGGCAAGACCAAATCCCAAGGCAAGATTGCTGCCTCGGCAAAAGCTCTTGATCTGTTTGGAATGATTTGATATCCTAAAGACTGCAAAAATACGAACAGTATTAGTTCAGGAATTAAGCAGATAAAGTGGCTGGTATCATAAGCTTAAAGCTAGCAATGAAAAGCAATACCTTAGTAAGCATTGGAAATTTGTGCTTTAACCAAAGTAAGTGAAGGTTTCCAGCATCAGACTGCTGAGAGATTTCTTTACAGTGCATGCTTGAGGGAGAAGAATTAAGTTTTGCATTTTCAGCACTAAGATGGTGATAAAGAAAAACGGATAACTGTGTGTCTCTCTTTACTGGAGGATCCCCAAAGATACTCCGACACGTGAATGGTACACAAGGGAACACTTCAGAATTGTTCAATTCGCCGGGTATCCCTTGCACAATTACCTTGAAGTCTTCTACCTGGATATATTTGATGCGTCAAAACACTTGAAAGTCACAACGAACAGTGTTTGTGAAACAAATTTAAGTAACTTTCTATGATTCTAGGAAAGGACAAACTAAAATCACCTCATAGACTTCTTTGAAATTCCAGGTTAATGGAATGTTGGGAATGACAACATCTATACTGCCAGAAGCATCAACAAGCTGCAACCTCCCGGAAGATAGTGAGACCTATATCAGAATAGATCAGAGCATGTGTAGCATAATTAACTATAATCATTAAAGAAAAAGTACAATGACAATGCACCTTCATGAATCCAAGTAAACAAACAGCAGTTTCTTCACTCGGGAAGACTTTTCTTATAAACTTCCTGTAAGATCGTCCACAACAGGACAAATGGTTTCTTGCTACCATCTTACTGAATACATTATAATCATTTTCCGGGTCCAGCTGGTCTTTCATCCATCTATTTTCGACATAAATTCTAAACCAAGAAACTGGTACTGCCTAGTAACAGAATACAGCAAATAGGTTAATAGTTTGAAGCTATAATTTAAGGTCACAATGATTACTGGTTCATGCTTACCAACTTCATTAGATTGTAATCTTCTTCCTCAACATGACTGCAAGAAGAATGCTTGCAGAACTCCATTAACACTCCGTGCTACAAAATGTTAAGACCAATGACATGTAAAACTGCCTAAACACTTTGACATCATTATAATCACATAGAAATTTACCTGCTTTCGGTAGGCTGATGCAGGTAGACAGGATGTAGCATATGTTTGAGCTAATCCTACCATCTGGGAAAACCTTGTAATAACTGCTCGCGTCAGTTGTTGCAAATTCAACACAATACGTAGCTGAAAAGAAAGATGAAAAGCAGTAACAAATTAACGATAACTAAAACATTGAGGACGCAATTTACATGTTTTGATCCTAGGATTTCCTCTTCAGATGAAATCCCGGCAAACTTTTTCTGGAAGCACATGACTGTTAATAGTACCCTGAAAGCAAGGGGAAAGTACAAGTCAAGTAAAATTCAGCACAAGGGAATCCAAACAAAAAATCACGAAAACCTATTCCTACCATAACCTTGCAGAAAAGGTCAATGAATCAACAAATTTCCACAGAAGACTTTGAGAATAAGATCTCTTGTAACCCCTGAAACACGAAAAAGTACCATATTAGTAAAAATATACGATCGTCATAGGTTTACAGCTCAGAAAATTTTGTAAAACAAATGAGTGCTTACCCTGCTTCCAACGGTGAAAATGATTCAATACAAATGCATGTTATGAAGCAAGCACCAAGTACAAGCGTCTTGGTCCAACCAAACCTGGGATTTACAAAATGAACATTTCTCACACACACCTGTAAAATGTGCAAAGATCAAAAACTTCCATTTCCAAAAGAACAACAACAATTAACAGATAGAATTCATTAGTAGCATTAATAACTCAAAAATTCAACAACTTTGCTTACCAGAGCACCAATTCTCAAACTATGCGGAACCATAAGCTGGCGATCTGTCAACAAAAGAAGCAGTTCTTGATCCAACTCCACAACCAGCCCTTTCATAAAAACCCCAGTTACAGTTCCCACATAGCTCCCAACTTCTCCCATCCCTCTCAGTGCTGGCTTCGAATTCAAAACCCCTTTCTTCACCATCTTCGGAACATGCAACAACGTCCTCTCACTGGAAACATACATCAATTCAGACACATCCTTAACAATATAAACCAGCTTCTTCTTCAATCCGGATAACACAACAACACTGCCTACTAGCTTCAGAATGGCAGGGTACCACGACGAAGCGGATCCACAGAAATAAACAATGAAACTCTTCACAAAGCAATGATCTTTCAGATTCCCTTCAGCTAACTCCCCCAACGCAACCGACCCTTTTCGCGATCGGCACACTACACAATCACAAACAGAAACTCTCGCGAGAAACCCGCGAAGATTTCTCGAAGAGCTCGCAGAACTAACCGTAGTGACAGGACTCAAACACTCCAACACACCGAATAAACAATATTTCGCATTGCAATCCTCCTCCTTTTTACTACCAGTCCTAAAATCCACAGCTAATGAAAAAGAAGACGGATTGACAGAACATTCTAGAACCTCCCAACTAATTATTTCCAGAAACCCACCAAACCTGCACCCGGAATCCGTAGCAATGAAGTTCCACGCGCTGACGCGCGCCTTCCTGCCTATGATCCGCGGGTGAAAATTGAGGATGTCGCAACAAATTGAGGCGGAATCATCGGTGAACTGAAAGCAGCAGCACTGAATAGGCGTTCTGACGTCGTCGTTTTCGAGATGGGTCGGAAGGGAGAGCGTTCCGACGAGTGCGGCGGGGTGTTTCAAGGGTTCGAGGAGTTTAACGGCGGTATTATTAGGGTTTGGTTTAGCGAGTTTGGGAGGATTCTCGTAACGTTCCCAATCGAAATCGGAGACTGGGTTTTTCGGAGTGACGGAGGAAACACCGGCGACATGGCGGGCGCCGGAAATGAGATCGGAGAGTTTGAGAATTTTGGCGGGAAATTCCTCCATTGTTTTGGGGTAATTTTTCGGCGGTTATATTATAGCGGGAAAAGAAGCGTACTTGGGAAGCCAGGTTAGTTGGGCCCGGGAGTTGGGCCCAACCCCAACCCACAGCATCTGTGGCAACTGGCAAGGCAAATCCTTCACTTTATTCTTTCACATTTTTGTGGTATCTTTGCTGAGATACGATAGTACTGTATTCTGTTCAGGCATTTTTAGTACTTGTTCATTTGTGTGAAAAAGGGCAATCTCATCATTTTGTAAATTGGATTTTTACACTTTTAACTTTAATTTTATGTTAAAAGTGCCAATATAACCCTGAAAATGATAAAGTGTTAAAATAGCCCTAATTTCAATGTGCATTTGTGGCCTTTTTCACTATTCCAACATTGACTAGTCAAATTGGGGGTTAATCGGAATTTAAGGAAAGGACGAAAATACCCTTACCCCCATAAATAGAATTCTCTTTTTACCCCTCTTCATTAATGGGTAAAATTATCATTTCTTTAAATTCTGGTCAAACCTTCCGTTGATAATTGAAGTCAACGGTGCCCAGAATTAGATTGACGCATATATCACAGACATAGAACTATTTTAACATTTTCTCATTTTGCAATTCCAGAGCCTCCACTCTTTTGTAAAATTATCTAGATGTACACTCAAGTAATTCTCTATCATCAAATCTTCTCCAAACAAACTTTGCACTTTCGGACATGCTTGGATAATTAAGTATGAAAAGACACTTTTTTCTCTAAACTTATGAAACAAAATAGTAGTCCTCTACTTAAATTTATATATATTTTTGAAATCGTAGCTGCAAAAATCCCGCCCTGTCATCCCAAATTACTCCCATACTTTATTACACTATTATCTATCAAAATTTCACAGCATATTTAAATAGATATATGAGAAATAATACTATCGTATGTGATATTGTTGAATTCATCTTAATGAAAAGTAACTTTTTATTTGCCGTTATTGTACATAACTAAACATATTAACGATCAAATATGTGTGTCGAATAATGTGCACTGATCTATATGTAATTTGAATGGGAATGGAGGGCGTACTGGGAATAAAGTTGAGAGGAGGAATAAAATAAGCTTAAAGCAAGAGTTGATGGAAGCATGGCCCTATCAGTTCCGGGGAGGACTCTATCCTCAACCGTCATTCACTGCGTCAAGCTCCGCATCTTCTCAGTCAACGCTCTCATTACGACGCCGTATCCACCATTCACTCGCATTTCCAGAAAACTCCAACTCGCAGCTTCACTCCACTCTCCCGCGAAAATGTCTTCTTCGTCCGCCGCCAAGATCACCACCGCGCCGTACGGTTCCTGGCAGTCCCCCATCACCTCCGACATCGTCTCCGGCTCCGAGAAGCGCCTCGGTGGCTCCGCCGTCGACTCCTCCGGCCGCCTCTACTGGGTCGAGCCGCGCCCCAAGGAATCCGGGTAAGAATAAAAATGCAATCTTTATTATTGTTTCAATCAGTTTGCAGGGTTTATAAGGGGTTTATGAATTCCGTACTTCGTTTGTCACACTTGTTTTTCATGATCTCGATAACGCTCGGCTGCATCAACATCTTCTAGTTTACTAAAAAGATACAAAAGATCATATTTTTGGCATAAGAATTCTCTGCTAAAGTTCATATGGTTAAAGTTTGTAAGTTTTGAACACAACTAGCAAAATTAAGTGTGATCGAAGGCTTGTTTTTGATGGTGTATTTTGTGGGTTCCAGGCGACTGGTTTTGGTGAAGGAAGGAGAGAAAGAAGGGGATGAACCTATTGATGTTACTCCCGAGGGGTTCTCTGTGAGGACAGTAGCTCAGGAGTATGGAGGTGTCGCATTTACGATTGGTGGGGACACTGTAATTTTCTCAAATTACAAGGATCAGAGGCTCTACAAGCAGTCATTATCATCAAAAGGTTGCATTTTTACTGTTTTCGAGTTTGAACCCATGTTTTCTTTGAGTTGATTAATTTTTATGTGGTTTTTTGCGGGCAGATTCTGTTCCCATGCCACTTACTCCAGACTATGGTAAACCGGCTGTATCTTATGCGGATGGGGTTTTTGACTCGCGCTTTAATCGTTATGTGACTGTACAGGAAGGTATGTACATGTTGGTTATAGTTCAAGGTTGCATTTTGAGGCAACTGATATTATTGTGTAGTAATAAATGTTGGCTTTTTTGAATTTTCTGCTACAGATTGTCGTGAAAGTGGTACGGATTCTGTTACGACTATTGTGTCATTCAAGGCTAACGATGAAACAGTTCAAGGTATATGGTTATGTCTTAGCAGTTATCTTTTTTGTCTTTTCTATTATTGACAACGTAGATTTGAATGAATGAATCTCATTTCTTGTGGTGCCTGAAGTTGTTCTGATGAGGAACCTTCCAAAAGTTTTTTTCCTTTTCGTTTGTATTAATATGCAATGTACCTTACAGAACCACAAGTACTGGTTGCTGGGAGTGACTTTTATGCTTTCCCTCGTTTGGATTCGAAAGGAGAGCGAATTGCATGGATACAGTGGAGTCATCCTAACATGCCATGGGACAGATCAGAACTTTGGGTTGGCTATATCAGTGATAAAGGGTATGGCATAATTGATTTTCTAAGGGGTAGGGGATATGGTTTTGAACTCGATTGTTTTCTGACTGATAAGAAATATTTTGCTCTGCTGTCCTTGCTTTTATTGAGGACTAAATTGCATCTCTTTGCTTCATTATCTTCCATTTTCAGTTCGGATTTGAATCTTTCTTGTTTTGTTTGCACCAGGGAAGTGCAGAACAAGATATGTGTTGCAGGGGGTGACCAGACACTTGTTGAATCACCTACAGAACCCAAGTGGTCTCCTCGAGGTATCTGAATAGCTTTAGGTTTATATCTCTATCGTGTTTCCCAATTTTTTTGGATGATTTAATTTTCCCCCTCTTTGTATTTGGTATTGAGAGTGTAAATGTACTTTTTTACTACAAAAACTATTTGAGCTTCTGGACGTTATCATGGCAAGTAGACAGTAATGGAAAAGACGTGTACTTGCTTTAGTTGACTCTGCTCGAAGACTTTGACCTGTAAATTATGGTTTGAAACGTTGCTTAGCTTGGGAAAAACAAGAGTATTGCCAAATCTTTCACAAGAAATCCCCATGCATTTTGGCCATTTCTTGGATCTACCTTGACTATTTTCTTCGCCAATGATTCTATTTTAATTGGAGAACTTCATGGGCTCTCTTCATTGATTTATTATGAAAAGAACCATTTTACAATCTAGATTCATTTAGTAGTGCGTAGTATCACTTATGTTGGTGAAAATTCTGTTGCTTCAGTATTTTTCTTAAGTGTTCGTGCTATTTCAGGAGAACTGTTCTTCATCAGTGATAGAGGATCTGGGTTTTGGAATATCTACACATGGGTAAGCTTACCTGAAATTAAGTTGCTGAAAATTTTCTGTCACATGACACTCTTTGGTATTGTAAGATCTGATTATGACGAGTTTATCTAATTCTCTGACAAAAGGTTGAGTCTACCAACAAGGTGCTTCCAGTTTATCCTTTTGACGCTGAGTTTTCTAAGCCTCTGTGGGTTTTTGGTACGAATTCTTACGAGTTTATTGAGGACAGTGATAAGAGCTTAATTGCCTGCACTTACAGGTATCCTTTTGAATATTTATTATGAATAGCTTATTCATGGTATTTCCAGCAGCCAGTGACTTCCTCACCCTTATTTTATGCAGGCAAAATGGAAAGTCAGTTCTTGGAATTCTTGATGCTGTTAAAAGCACATTTTCGCTTTTGGATACTCCTTTCACAGATATAGGCAATATTGTAAAAACACAAACCCTTTCACCTTGATTTTTGACCTTCTTGGGACTAGAAATTCAATGTTTTTAATTATAACTTGCTGTTTCAGACTTCTTGGCGTCAGTGCCTGTTTGTAGAGGGAGCTTCTGCAGTTCATCCATTATCAATAGCTAAGGTGGTAGTTTCTTTCTACTTTTCCTAGTGTTAATTATTCTGTTGGATGGTTTCAATTTATGCACTTTTATATTTGTCGATGACTTACCTTATATTAAATTATTTTTTTTACCAGGTGATTTTCGATGAACAGATCACAAAAGCAATTGATTTCAAGATTAAGTGGTGTTCTTCATCCTTTGGTACCACTTACCAATCATATATTAGTAAGCCAGAACTAATAGAGTTCCCAACTGGAGTCCCCGGTCAGAGTGCATATGCATACTTTTATCCGCCAACCCACCCCTTTTTTCAAGCTAACAAAGATGAGAAGCCTCCATTGTTGTTGAAGAGCCATGGTATGGTTTAAATCAACTCCATTGAAAATTGCCTTGCAGCCTTTTGTATCCGGAACTTCGGACTGTCCTAATTTCTTTTAACAGTTAATTTTACCTCCAAGTCCTTGTGTTTTCTTTCCACTTGATATTGTCAGTAAATGTTATGCACTTTTTGCTATTGCAGGAGGGCCTACTGCCGAGACCCGTGGAATCTTAAATTTCAGCATCCAGTATTGGACAAGTCGTGGCTGGGCGTTTGTGGATGTTAATTATGGTGGAAGTACCGGTATGTTAAACTTTGATGTATAAAATTTTGTACACTAAAAACCATAGCTCAGCGTGTCATTTGACTGAAGGCATTTGCTGTGTTCTAAGTTTCAAACCTACACATACAGTGTTTCATTTAATTTTACATATTTTGTTTTGATTGGTTATCTTTTTTTTCTCTGGTAGGGAAGTATTATATATATATGTGTGTGCGCTTTATCATGTTATATCACGTAGGATTCGGTTCCTTGTGTTTAAAGATTCTGAATTGGAATATTTGAAGGCTATGGCAGAGAATATCGAGACAGGCTATTAGGACAGTGGGGAACTGTCGATGTTAATGATTGTTGCAACTGTGCAAAGTTCTTGGTAGGCAGATTCTTCTCTATACATTCCTAGAGATACAAAAAATGCAACCAACATCCCTTTAGCATTTGGTTGATTGCGCAATGGATTTTCTCTGATGTTTAGGTTCAAAGTGGAAAGGTCGATGGTGAACGGCTGTGCATTACCGGAGGTTCTGCCGGTGGTTTCACCACATTAGCAGCGCTTGCATTCACAGACACGTTTAAAGCTGGAGCTTCCTTATATGGTGTAAGTGCTTTATCAATACTTCTGCACTTCTGGAGCAGACAATTTCTGTTTGAATAACTAATTTGTTTCCTTACATTGTCCGACAACAAACAGGTAGCTGATCTAAAGCTGTTGAGGCAAGAAACACACAAGTTTGAGTCTCATTATATCGACAATCTCGTAGGTAATAACTAGATGCACTCTGACTCGACATTTCTCTGATGAAGTTAATGTAGATGCATATGACTTAAATTTATTGGTTTCCTGCAGGAAGCGAAAAGGCATATTTTGAGAAATCGCCAATAAACTTCGTCGATAAATTCTCTTGCCCTGTAATTCTATTCCAAGGATTAGATGACAAGGTATGGACTATAGTACTCCACTTTCTGTTCAGACAATCCTAATACCCAAATGAACGATTCTTGGATGCATGTATCGACTCTCTTGACCTAGGTTGTACCTCCTGAACAAGCACGTAAAATCTACCGCGCATTGAAGGAAAAAGGGCTGCCGGTTGCCCTAATCGAGTATGAAGGGGAAGGACATGGATTCCGAAAGGTTTGAATCTTGCTAAGGTTATTCATTACCGCATGAATCAACAAATGTACTTAGAAATGCTTCGATTTCGCAGGCCGAGAACATAAAGTTCACCCTGGAGCAGCAAATGGTGTTCTTCGCGCGCACCGTCGGGCGTTTCAGCGTTGCAGATGAGATCAACCCCATCAAGATCGATAACTATGACTGAGCCCTCAAGGGAGAAGTTGTAGGGGACCCCTTATGTTATGGGGTACGCAGCCCTTCACAAAGACATAGCTACTGAATTATTACAATACGTTTGGTGGTCTGAAAATGAATAATTGATGAAATGATGAAATAGTCAAAATCCAAGAAAATGTTCGGCCATCTAGAACTTGATAGAATTTGTTTGGAGCCAATAGAATTTGATCTGTTTATTACTTTTCTTTACCTACTTGTGTGTGTGACGTTCATTTGTGGCCGTGCCAAGGAAACGTGATCTCCCTCCAATCCTGGACAAATTGCGGCACAAACAATAAAATAGATTAAAATAAATATTTATGTTCATATTTAGTTAATGGGCAAACGAGTTCGTCTCTTGAAACAGCTTTTATAAGTCATGAAAAAATTAATGTTTAAAATATAAATTAGAATAAATAAATATAAATTTTTGAGTTGTACGAATTGGTTTATAAATTTTAGGGATAAGTGTTGATATGTCCCTATCTACTTGAATAAGTGTCAATATAATCCTATGATAATTTTTAGTGCAAATATAACCTAATCTAGTTAATGAAAGTGCCAATATAACCCTCAGATCTCATTTCCGGCATTGACCTCAATTTTTCAGCGTTGATTCTATGTAAATTGATCAAAATACCCTTTGGGCTAACTCTGAAATTATGTGGACAATTTTACCCTCATAGTCACCGCCGCCGGACTGCCACCGGATTAGGTAGGGTTATATCAGCACATTATGAAAACTGGTAGGGTTAATCAACACATTCCTAAAATTTATAGGGTTATATCAGAAGGGTCATATCAGCACATACCGTAGAATATAGGGTTTTAATGATATTTTGTTATTTAGTCCGGATTGATGATTCGATGACCTTCGGTGTTGTATGTGATTGTTATTTTGCTGTGCTCTTCGACCTAGGGTTTTTAATGTTGATAAGTTTTGAAATGAGGCTATGATATGTGATAATGGTTGTTTAATATTAATGATGATGTCATGATGTCAAATTTTATATTGTATATGATATTGTTATAATGTTATAATGGTGTATACGATGATGTGGTCGCCCGTTAAGGCCAGCCAAGTACCATACATTTAATATTTATAATATGTGTTGATATAACCCTATATATGCTGATATAACATTAGGAATGTGTTGATATAACCCAATAAGATTTCATAATGTGCTGACATCTGTTCCAGCGGTGGCCCGACGATGGTCTAAGGGTAATAACATCATTTCCCATTTTTTTGTATTTTAATTTTTTAGAAGGGAAAACATGTAATTTTATTAAATTTCGGCTAAAAGTTACCGGAGAGGGTTGTATTGGCACTTTCACTAACTAGATAGGGTTATAATGACACTTTCAAATACTGAAATATTATATTGGCACTTATGTCAACTAGGTAGGGTTATAAAAGTATTTTTTTTCTAAATTTTATAACTACTACATATTGCGTACTAAAATTTTAATATTGCAAGTAAGAATTTTTACCTTTTATTATTCTAATCAAACCTTATCTTTCCATAAGCCTATGGAAACACCGTTTTTCCCAAGACTTTGCCAGGCAATTTATGAAAATTATGTTAATGAAGAAAAAGTATCATTTTGTTTATTAGAATAAAATCTTATCTAATCATCAACTTGCTTTATTTTAACACCCCTCTCAAGCGAAGCGTTGGATGCTCGTCGGCGCATTGCTTGGACCTGAAGAATTCGAACAACGAACGAGAGTCCTTTGGTGAAGATGTCCGCAATCTGAAGAGAAGTTGGGACATGACCAACTCGCAGCTTGCCAGATATCACCAACTCACGAACAAAATGATAGTCAATGTTGATGTGCTTCGCCCGCTTGTGCGCCACTGGATTCTGAGCCAAGAAGATAGCACTGTTGTTGTCGCATAACAGCAATGGAGCACCAGAAAGCGGAACCCTAAGATCACGAAGCAAATGAGTGAGCCAAACCACCTCTGAAGCAGTGTTGGCGAGAGCACGGTATTCAGACTCAGTGTGGAGCGAGAAATAGTGGTTTGTTTCTTGGCACTCCAAGAAACTAGATTCCCACCAAGATAAACCACATAACCATAAGTGGACCGTCGAGTCTCCAGACAGCGGGCCCAGTCAGCATCAGAGTACCCTAACACCTCAGGAGTACTAGCGGAACGAAAATTAAGACCAAAATGAAGGGTGCCACGAACATGCCACAAAATCTATGTCACCGCAGGAAAATAGTCATCTCTGGAATCCCGAAGATACTGGTTCACCGTGTTGACCGAGAAGGCCAAATCAGGACGAGTGATGGTGAGATACTGGAGGGCACTAACAAGGGAACGATAAAGTGTAAGATCCCGGAATAAAGGACTGGTAGAGCTGTGAAGCTGAGAATCGGTGACAAATGGCACAGAAATAAGGGTCGCGTCAGACATACTGGCCCGAGTCAAAATATCCCGAGCATACTTTTCTTGACCAAGAAGTAACCCTGTGGGGGTAGGCGAAACTTCAAGACTAAGAAAGTAATGAAGAGCACCAAGATCCTTCATCACAAACTCTATGTGTGTTCGATCAATGAACTGACGAAGAAGAGTCGAGTCATTGCCTGTACGAATTATATCATCCACATACACAAGTAAATACAGTAACAATGACCCTCTCGAAAGAACAAATAAAGAATTATCGGCTGAGCTGCACTGAAAACCAACCTGTGTCAGTTAACCACTGAAGCACTGGAACCAAGCCCGAAGAGCCTGCTTAAAACCATAAATGGCCTTCCGCAAGCAACAAACATAGTCTGGATGAGCAGAATTCTGATAACCAAAGGGCTGCTTCATATAGACCGAAGCATCAAGAACACCATTAAAGAAAGCAATCTTGACGTCCAACTGATGAAGTGGCCAGGAACGCATGGTGGCTATTGCGAGGACTGTCCGAACAGTGGAGGCTTTGACCACTTGACTGAAAGTGTGGTCAAAGTCAAAACCCAGAATTTGTGAGAAACTTTGTGCCACAAGCCTAGCTTCATGACGCTCAATAGTGTCATTTGGTCGATACTTCAATCTGTAAACCCATTTGGAGCCAACAATATTGACGTCCGATGGGCGAGGCACCAAATCCCAAGTGTGGTGTCCACGAAGAGCCGCCATCTTGTCATCCATAGCAGAAACCCAAGCCGGATCCTGAAGAGCAGTGCGGTAATCCATGGGCTCGAACTGAGCAAGTAAGGCATCACTAAGACCATGAACAATGATATTAGAATAATCTTTGCGCTGAATAGCTCCAGTCGCCGATTGAGTAGCTATACGATGAGTGCGAAACCGAGGTGGAAAGACCAAAGGAGCAGTTGCAACAGGCAAAAGGGCCGGTGAGGTGACTAGCGAAGGAGCCAGTGAGGTGGCCGATGAACAGGCCGGTGAGGTGGCCGGAGAAGGGGCCGGTGAAGTGGCCAGAAAATTGGATGGGCTGGTCGATGGACCAGGTGAGCTGGTTGATGGCGGGATGGGCGGAGCAGGATGAGTCTGAGCGGCCACTGGATGGTCCGAATAGTCAGAGCATCCAGAACATGGTGTTGTAGTCGGTGAGGACGACAACATCGATGAACTAGGAGAGCTGGCAACCAAAGTGGCAGACCGAGCAAGAAGAGATACCACCGTGGAAGAAGTAGGAGTATCAGCTGATGTATCAGCAGGATCCAAAAAAGTAGAGGCATCCAGAGAGAACGGAGATAATGAAGTAGAACCATCGGCATAAGGGAAGAAAGTATCATCAAACCGAGCATGTCTGATGACATATATCTTTCCAGACATAGGATCCAAACACCGATGACCCTTGTACTGGGAGTTCGTACCCAAGAAAGATACAGGGCAAACTGCGAGGAGCGAGTTTGTGAGCTGCATATGGATGAAGATAAGGGTACACACGACAACCAAATACATGAAAGTTCGTGTATATGGGAACCCGACCATTAACAACTTCAAATGGTAATCGTCTGCCAAGAACCGGAGTGGGCAACCAATTTATGGTATAAGCAGCTGCAACAAAGGCATGTGGCTAGTGGGAGAGAAGAACATGAGAGTGGTACAACATAGACAAGCCCATCTCAGTAATGTTGTGGTGCTTGCGCTCAACCCGACCGTTCTGCTCAGAAGTATACGGACAAGAAATCTGATGGTGAATGTCTTTTGTCTGAATGTGAGAGCGTAAGCGACCATTTACGAACTCAGTCCCCCCATCACTCCGAAACACTTTAATGGTGGAAGAAAACTGGTTCTCCACAAAAGCCTCAAAGTGGCGATAGACATCCCAAAAATCAGATTTACGACGAAGTGGGTAAAACCACGAGAGTCGGGAATGATCATCAAGGAAAATGACATAGTAGAAGAAACCATCAGCAGATATAATAGGAGAGGGCCCCATAAATCACAATGAACTACGTCAAGTACCCTAGCAGCACGTTTATCATTTGTATGAAAAGATAAATGTTTCTATTTAGCTTTTTCACACGCTTCACAAATGGTGGGTTTAGGCACAGCCGTCGAGACAGCTAAGGATCCAGAAGCACGCAAACCAGAAATAACGAAATGCGGAACATGACCAAGTCTAGCATGCCAAATTTCAAAAGACGCATGCGACTTATTTCACTCCACAATGGACATTAAAGCAGATGCACCATAGTCTAAGACATAAAGACTATCTTCAATATGACCGTGACCTAAGGGTTCCCTAGTGATTTTATGACAATAAAAGAACGATCATCAAGGCAGACAACAACATTTAAATCTCGAGTGAATTTGCTAATAGAAAGCAATTTTTTAGTGATATTAGGCACAATAAGCACATCATAAATAGGCAAAGACTTAGAAATCCGAGATTCACCAACATGAGTAATAGGGAGTTGAGAATCATTGCCAACATAAATGTGGGAAGAGTCATGGTAAGGTCTCACATAATCAACAGCAGCAGGAGATGATGTCATGTGCTTTGTAGCGCCAGAATCTACAATCCACCAATGGCCAGAATGCCTAAATTCTGAGATACCAACAAAAGGGGCCATACTGCAAAGTGGGAAGTGGTGAGGGCTGAAATAAAATGGCACGCAAGGCGCTGGCCAAAGAGAAGGTTGTTGGCGCGTGAAGGGCACGTGCGAGTGGCTTCACGCGCTTGAACTCATGCGGGCGCATGTAATCGAGCGCTGGACACATGCGATGAAGAGATGTCCATGTGTGGATCTGACGCGCCGAACTGGAGATGGCTGCCGTTGGAGACCTGAAGGCGACGCCAACAGAGAGAATAATCCCCGAGAAATAGAGATAGCCGTTGTGTGAAGTCGCTGGTCACAACGAAGAAGAGAACCTCCGCCTGAGATGAAAGCCGGGCCTGGATTGCTCGTACAGGGACGCCGCTGGAAAGCTATTACCAACGACGAGCAGTACGCCTAAGAAGGCCAATTCGGGGAGTTAACGCCGATGCTTTAGGGGTGAATCGAACACTAGAGTTACCGAAGCCGGAGTTCTGTCAGAGGAGAGGGCGCCAGATGTATCAAGAAGATGCCGGAGACAACCGGAAGTTGGCCGGAAGATCGTTGAGAGTTGGCCGGAAGTTGGTCGGTTCCTCCGGCCGGAAAGAAGAGGGGGAGACGGCAGAAAGAAAAAATAATTAAAAAATGTATGTTTTAGGGTTTAGGATTAGAACTTGCTCTGATACCACAAGATTAATTTCCCATCATGATTCTGATTAATTAATAAGAGTATAAATAGAGTACCAAGTAGACTAGTCTGAACATAACTCTAGTCTAGTCATCAAGAATAAAATCTTATCTAATCATCAACTTGCTTTATTCTAACAGGGCGTGAGCTGTTTTATTAGTTTAAACATAATAATGCAATAACGGATTTTGAAATAATAAATAATTCATTTGTACTTGCGGAAGAAATATATTTTTAAAGTATCATTTTGATTCTGCTACATCGTTATTATGTCTCCTAATTTATTTAATTTTGAAAGTAATCAATTGGCGGAGAGGAGCATATCACGCATCAATATGATTACTGCAGCAAATTCAAGAATTGTAACACCACATAATCCATAACACATCTATGATTTCTAAACGATACTATACACCTTGAAAAACACAAATCGACACATCCAAACAAATGGAACTCCAAATAAAAAAACACAAATGAAACACAAACACACAATCTGTAGATCTAGGTCGAGAACAAAATCTCAACGTGAACAACTAAATCGAGTGATCATTATGAATGCACTAATGTAATCTATCAGGTCGAAAAACAATACTAATCTATAAACGTAAATTCACACTTATTCGAAAACACAAGCAAGTTGAACATTTTATTGTTTCTCTGTCTCCTAGAAAGATAGGAAAAGAAAATTTAAGGGAAAAAAAAATCATATCTTCTAATTAATATGCTAATGTAGTATATTTTTTATAGTTACTTTTGAAATTACTCTACAATCATTCAAACAAAAAATTGAATGAAAAAATAGCGATGAAATAGTTAGTACTTTGAAAATGTGCCTTCTCATTAATTAGTAACTCAAATGGGAGATAAATGCTGTTTAGCCAATTCTTCCTTTCTTTTTATATTTTATATTTATGCCCATCTATATCCATTAGCATTTTAATAAGAATACTTATTGCTGTCGCCAAATGTCGAACTTCACGTACTATAAGTCACAGCTAATCGCATACTCTAGATGGTCAACTCAGTTCAATTGAATATTCCAAACATTTTATTTCTTGATAATTCCCCATCTCTTTCAATGTTTTATCAATATCTGATTGAACAAAATTTTGAAAAACAGTCTTTCATAAACCTATTAGTATTTTATGACAGAATATAAACCCATTCACTTGGACAAAAGATCTTCCTCCATTTTATTAATATTGGTATATTTATAAAAATGTGATTGATTTTTCGTATCAATACACTTTATCTCTATATAAATTAAATGTAAGATTAGAACAATGTATTTATTCAATATATTTTACATTCACTTAAATTATTTCATTCACTACTGAAAGATCTGTCTATTGAAAGACGGTCTTTTCATAAGTCATGGAAAAATCAAGGTTTAAACTGTAAAATAGAAGAAATGAAGATAAATTTCTGGGTTACATTATTCAGGTCATAAACTATATAATTTCTGCACGTTGCATAATAAAAAAATTTAATTGAACTAAATCATTTTATATTTTCATAATTATAATTAAATTCATCTTTCCATTTTCCCTATTTTAATATTCTTAATACTTAAAATATAAATAAAGGTGATGGTGTTAGTATTAGAGGGAAAAACAGTATTCCCTCTATTTCTCTATTAGTGACAAATTACTTTTGAGTGTTAGAAAATTAAAAAATAAATGGATATAATTACGTTAAACTAGCTATAATTAAAAAATATCAATATCAAATAAACATGTCAAATTAGAAAGTCTGTAACTATTAACGAAAACGGATGAGGGAGTAGATATTTTCAGAACACAGTACATCGGATTCTCTGCAGGAACAAAAAGTCAAGGACTAAAAAAATTGATTCTGTAATCAAACTTTGTGCTTCTGCATGAACACCAAAAGAAGAAATACAACAATATATCCACGTCTATACAAAAAGAACAAATTTTTTTAAAAAAATTAATCACTTCTTATGGGATAATCCGAACCCATTAGCAAGTGCATTAACGGCCGGATTAAACGCTAATCTCCCCAAAATCCCCTGTTTATATGGCAAGAACGTCTTCTTCTTCATATCATCCGACACCGCCTTATTCGTCTTATAATGCAGCTCGTGAGCCGACACGCGCCCCCTCGTCCTCCTCGGAGAATCCGAATACGACCCGGAGTTCCTCGTACTGCTATTGTACGCCGCCGTGTATTTCTTCAGGGGATCCTTGTCGGCGGCTCTTCCCTCCGAAGCGCTCCGGAACAGGAAGAAGTCCTTCAGCCGCCATTTCTTCGACAGTGACGTCAGCGCCGACTTTGCAGAAGCAGAACTCGTTGCCGTCGCCGGCGCCGGTGGCTTTACGGATGACGATGAAGATGATGAAGAGGGTTGCTCTGTTTTCTTATCTTCTTCCTCCTCCCATGGATATTGCGACACTCGTAATGGAGAAAGTGATCTGGTTTCTCTTCTCGACGGTTGCCTCGCCGTAGCCGGAGCTCGATCTCTCCCCCGTTGCCGTCTCTCCGGCGAATTATCCGTTTCCACGCTTCTTAACCTCTCGTACTGGGTTTTACTTTTCCCCCGGGGTGAAAGAGCGCTGGAAATCATCCTCTTCCCAAGCGAAACCGGGGATTTCGGCGGCATGAAACCGCTTTTTCTTGAATTCCCGCCCGCCGCCATCGGCTGCGGCGTCATCGGCTTTATCACGCCTCCGTCGAACAGCTCCGCGGCGGATACCGACGCCGTATCCCAATCATCACCACCGCCACCGATATCAAACGCGAACTCATCCGATTTCGGAGCAGAGACTGGATCC
The DNA here is from genome assembly GCA_037428765.1 of Rubia yunnanensis. Classification (NCBI taxonomy): domain Eukaryota; kingdom Viridiplantae; phylum Streptophyta; class Magnoliopsida; order Gentianales; family Rubiaceae; genus Rubia; species Rubia yunnanensis. Next base: position 101,170,633 of record CM075067.1, on the reverse strand, counting down.
GAATCCCCGCCGCTTCTGCCGCCATCGCCAGAGATCAAGAACTCATCGAACTCCCGGTAAAACTCCGCGAGCCGGTTGGGGCTCGTGGGAGCGCTGCAGTAGAAGTCCCCGAACCCTCTCGGAGATCTGGGTGAGCCCATCGGAGACGAACGGGCGCTGTTGAAATCGAAGCGATCATCCATGTTCCGGGAGGGCACCAGAACTTCCATTTCCATGAAAATTTTGGTGTGATCTGTAGAATATGAGGCGCTATAAGTACAAGTAGAATGGAGATATTTGGTGGGGAGAGGATCAGCCAGATATTATTGACTTGCAGAGGAAGAAGAGGATGAAGTAGCCGCCGTTTCTTACTTTCCAAGCTCTGTATTTAATGTGTTCTTTTCTCCCGTCATTTCAAATTTCATAGATTTTTTTTTGAGTCCGTCTCTTGAAAGACGGTCTTTCCATAAGTTATGGAAAGACCAAGGTTTAAAGTGTAAATTAGAAGAAATTAAGATAAAATTTTTGGGTTGCACGAACCGGGTTATAAATTTTATAACTACTACATGTTTCATACTAAAACTTTAATATTGCAACTAAGACCTTTTACCTTTTATTATTCTAATCAAACCCCGTCTTTCCATAAGCTTATGGAAAGACCGTCTTTCCCAAGACTTTGCCTTTTTTTTTTACAGTTATAAAAAATAAGGTTTAATTATTAATATAATTAATTATATATAACAATAAAGATAAAAAATTATATTTAAAAATTATTTATTATCACAAATTCAATAATATTATATTTTTATTTATATATTTATTCAAATGCAGTTATACAAAATGGGTGTAAAGCTTGAATAAAGAGTGCGTCTCTTGAAAGACGGTCTTTCCATAAGTTATGGAAAGACCAAGGTTTAAAGTGTAAATTAGAAGAAATTAAGATAAAATTTTTGGGTTGCATGAACCGGGTTATAAATTTTATAACTACTACATGTTTCATACTAAAACTTTAATATTGCAACTAAGACCTTTTACCTTTTATTATTCCAATCAAATCCCGTCTTTCCATAAGCTTATGAAAAGACCGTCTTTCCCAAGACTTTGCCGGCAAAGTCTTGGGAAAGACGGTCTTTCCATAGGCTTATGGAAAGACGGGGTTTAATTCGAATAATAAAAGGTAAAAGGTCTTAGTTGCAACATTAAAAATTTAGTATGCAACATGTAGTAGTTATAAAATTTATAACCCGGTTCATGCAACCCAAAAATTTTATCTTAATTTCTTATAATTTAACCTTTAAACCTTGGTCTTTCCATGACTTATGGAAAGACCGTCTTTCAAGAGACGCACTCTTTATTCAAATGCAGTTATACAAAATGGGTGTAAAGCTTGAGATAAGATGTGGGCAGATAGTTTGAAGAGCAAGCATGAATGGGCCCACAGTGTGAATTTTTTGTTTTGCTTACAGTGAAAAGGGTGAAAATGAGTTTAAAATGTTGTGGGAAAGGAACGCATGCGTAATGAAAGGCTCGTGTTACAGCTAAGCTGGTCAACGGTCAATGTGCTGGATAGTTTATTGCACCGGGTTATTTTAAGAAAATGATTTTCCTGTGACATCCCTCATCATTTGACTTCCTTTTCCAATAATTTTGTTGGAGCCATAATGTGTGAGCACTAAGCAAAATCTAATGTTCGGGTTTTAATTAGTAAATTACAAAAATACCCTTGAAAATCACATTTGGAGATCAAACAAATTATTTTGTATTTGTAAGTTGCTGAACATACGCGTGTTTTTTCCCCCTAACATATTGGTTTTAGGGACTAAAAGATGGTATTGCGACATATATTAGGGAAAAAAATAATTTAGTCTAATTTTATGTTTAGTGTCAAAGTTTTCAAATTTAACTCTTAAAAAGTAATTAAGCAATTTATAGTGCATGGGATGGAAGGAATGTATTTCAAATATGAGAAAGTCTAAAGAAATGCGGTATTTCCATAAATTTATGGATAGTCCACTATGACTTTTACCTTAAATGTTGTAATTTTTTTATAAATTAAAATATTTTATTTTTAAATTTAAAACAATGAATAATATGTATTTGAACGTGAAATTATAAAAAAAAATATAATATAAAAAATATTTTCTCAAAATTTTCAAATTTAGTACTCACTCTGTCCCTACTGAATTTGCACCCTCATCATTATTACGTTGTTCAAGAAACATGTTTGACCGCTAATATGTTGACTGATTTTTTTTTGTCTCTAACATATGATCTTATACCATCTTTTGGTCCCCAAGGCCAAAACCGCTTCCTTTCAGTACCCAACAAATTCAAAATGATTTGTTTGGTCTCCAAGGTTCAAGGTGGTATTCAGTATACTAAATTGTTTTATACCATTTTTTGGCCCCAAAAATCACTTAAAAACCACCTTGGGGACCAAACAAATCATTTAGAATTTGTTGGGTACTGAAAGGAAGCGGTATTGGTCTCGATGAGCAAATGATGGTATAAAATCATATGTTAGGACCAAAAAACAACTGAGTCTAATGTGTTTATCTACGTATAATAACGATAAATAAAAAGTTGATATTAAGAAACTGTTTGTTACGGTGAATTGAACGATATCATATACGATAATATTGTTGTTCATATAGTTATTCAAATATGTGATCAAACTTTAATAGAGAATAAAGTAAAAAAAAGTAAGAGTGCAAATTGAGTTGGGACAGAATGAATATGTAATTCAACAAGTAACAAATAAGTGGCATATCGATAAGGTTATGGACATGACGCATGTCACTCATTAAATATTTGTTCAGTGGGCGAGTTATATATATAAAAGGCTATCACACCTAGCCTTAGGGTGCCCATGCCGCCCGACCACCCGAGCATCGCATGAGAGGTAAGTCACCCTGACCCAGTACCAGGGCCCGCTGTGGGTTACAGTTACTCGCTGCAGACCAGGGTGGCCCCATGCGCCACGTGTACGACTAAGGTCTGCACACGCTTTGCCAGAAACATCACCCCACACGGCGCGCACGAGCATCGAACCGGGGTCTCCCCCTGGAATCACAACGCCCCAACCACTGGGCTACGCGGGCGGTGGTGGGCGAGTTATATATATAGTATATATTTGTGGATGTATATAATATTGTTTCTTATGCTTTGAGGTATGGCCGATTTATATTTTTATATTTGTCTTTCAGTTCTTATAATCTGATGAGTTTGTCTCTTGAAAGACGGTATTTTTATAATTATGAAAAGGCGGTATTTCCATAATTTATGGAAAGATCAATGTTTAAAATGTAAATTTTAAAAAATAGAGATAAAGTTTTCAGGTTATATGAATCAAGTTAATAAACTTTATAACTACTACACGTTACCTAAGAAAATGTTAATATTGCAATTAAAACATTTAACATTTTATCATTATAATCAAACCATATCTTTCATAGGTTAAGACAATTTTTCTCAAAAATTTGCCTAATCCGTTATAAATAAAATATGAGGCACAAAGACAAACATTAAATATTTGTTATGGTTGACCGTTGACTGGAAAAATATGGAGTATAAAACATACATTTCATTGTTGAACAAAAACGACCACTGGAAGTTTGTTCCAACTGCGTGATTGTAGTTTTCCTTCTTCTTTCCTATCTATTGAAGCATATATTTCGTATCGGTTTCTTACAAAGAAAATAACTTATATGAAAGTCACTTCCACTTAATATTAATTAATTTTAAGATAAAAGTTCAAAATACCTTTAAATTTAATAAGGTATCAGAGCCGGATATTAAATCTGGGCCATAGGTTTATTAGGTCGATGTGTAGATACATTTACTTTGGCCCGATGTGGATCGTTGAGTATTTTCATAAAGATAATGACTTACATATATAAGTTGACTCATTTCTTAAAAAGATAATGACTTATATATAAGGTTTGGATCACCTCCATTTAATAACAATTAATTTTAAAATAAAAATTTAAAATTCCTTAAAATTTAACACTGCTTGCGTTTGAACTTGCAATCTGCAAATGCTACACGATAGCAGTGAAAAATTCGATAGCAGTAAAATATTATTGAAAAGGGAGAAATTGAACTTTTACGTGAAAATTGCGGTCACAGAATGTTTATGTATGGGCCCTCGTCATCTACATAACCTAGCTGTTGAAAATTTAAATGAGAAATTAAAAATGACAGCTACAACAGTACGAGTATCTAGAAGTAAAAATGTCAAATATTTCACCTCTACGTAACTGCCAAAAACGTCAGAGACTAAAAATATAGTACTACCTCCAATTCTTTTTATTGAAATTTAGTTTTACCTAATTAATTTAATTATTACTATTATGGTTCAACATAATTTATTTAATTAAATATGTAATAAAATAAAGCATAAAAATACGAGACTTGATTACGTAGTTCGGTAAAATTCACCTATATCTAGGGAGCATGGCCCAGTTCAGAATGAATCCATCAATCAGAAAAATACAGTACAAAGTACATCATACAATTATACTTATCTTGTTTAACTATAACGTGAATCATGCAAGCTCCCCTTACTACCTTACTACAAAACTCGTCGACGCTGGATCTCCTCCTCCCTATGGATTAAGGTATACAATTTTGAACTTTGAGCAACATGTTAGGTATGTTGGAACATAAAATTCTGCCTCTAGCAATACTCTCGAAAGATATCAAATTTGTATACAGATTTTTTCTATTAAATCTGTGTGTTTAATGTAACCGTGATGTCCTCTTTTTATAGTCCATGAGCAGATCGGAATCCTCCATGATTATCTCCATAATATTCATATTCCTTATCTGCTTTCGAAGCATATCCAAATCCCACAAATAAAATGATTTTTCTTATCTCAATATGTCTCATATATTCCATAAATCATTTTTCATATTTGTAGGGATTTTGTCATAAACCCAGTATGCTTCTACCACGGGCCTAAAATACCATATTTCTGAATATCAATCTTCCATAAATCAGTATCACGCAATATTCTGTCAATAAGTAAATCCATTTAGGTTGCGACTGTTGTATGTATGTTACAACATAGAAGTCTTTGCACACGTGAAGTTTATTCCATCTCCAATTCTGATACGCATGAAGTCATGTGCAAATATAATCATTTCTCCACATAATATTCAGATTACAATAAAATCCCTTTGAGATTGAAATTACCAAATCAAATCCCTTGAAGCAATGAATAAAAATATCTCGTCCATATCTATTTCTTAATCGAATAATCATAAATCAATTCCAATTCCATAAATCTAATCCAATCCCATAAATACAAGAATTGATATATTCTCCAAATCAAACACAATTGGACGATATATACTGCTTGGATTTCATCTTCAGTCATTCCTTATATCACTGAAATTCCATTTTTGATGTTTCAACACAACAATTCAATATTACATAACTTTCCACAAATTACCAACAGGATAAATCTAGACTTTACATTTATATTGAAACATTTTCTTTTTTTGGATGGTCTTTTTATATTGACATCTTTCTCTTTTGACAAATCCTAGATTATTTTTATCCACTACATTCATTTTTTACTCTCTCAATACAATCTCTTCCACCCATTTTACTTTTCAAAAAAATATATGTACATTGTAAAGGTGCCAATATTTTGGGACAGAATGAAGTATATTTTGATAGGGATAAAAAAACAACGATGGAATTGACAGGAAAATTACTCCCGCTATGATCGAGAAACAATCGATCACCCGATTTAAGCCAATACTATAAATCATAATCACATGATGTGTATATAATTGTTAGAATAAATAAGATTACTGATTATATTATGATTAGTATGATAAATAGATTAGAGCCCTTTCTTCTTCTTTTTTACCTTTATTGTAATCCCTCTATATATTCAGTTCATCACTACAGAATTACTTACGGAAAATCACTTTATCATGGTATCAGAGGCTCTTATGTTCCAAACCCTAAAAATCGTAGCCTCTCTTTCTTTTTTATTTTTGGCCATGCATTAAACCAACCCCCCCCCCCTTCATCTCCGATAGAAAATTCTGCCCTCTCCCTCTTCATTGTCATGCCTTAAGAAAAACTCTCTTACAACACTCTGCTCTATATGATGCAGATCAAACTCACTTCTTCAAACTATCTCCTCTGGAAGCGCCAATCTGGATATGTTCTTCATCTTAAAGGTCTGTATGGATTCATCGATGACACAAATCCTCATCCGACTCTACCACCACCGCCGTCAGTACTCTCTTTTGCATCAACAAACTCAACTCCTCCAGATGGTAGCAAGGTTGACCCCAAGGTTTCTTATAAGAAAGCAAAGGAGGAGTATGATCAATGGGTTAATGAAGATCAACGTGTTTTCCTCTCTCGCCGCTGAAATTCTCGCAGAATTCCTAGATTGTGCCACCTCTAAAGAGATCTGGGATAATCTTGCTCTCACCTGTCAGAACAATAGTGCCTCCACCATTCTTCATCTTCGTGCAGATGCGCATAGTATTCGTAAATCTGGTACAGTTCATGAACTTCATCTAAAGTTTAAGGAGATTTTTGAACAATTATCTGTTATGTGTAATCTAGTTTTAAATGTTGATCAAATTGTGTGGTTTTTTACTGGTCTTAGCCCTGAGTATAAGGATTTTTCTGCCCTTTTAATTAATGTTGTACCCACTCCGTTATATGCAGATGTTCTTGCTTGTGCCAAAAACCACGAGGCCTTTTTGCAAAATTTACAGCGATAATTAGGACCAGCTGCCGTACAGTGGTGTTTCAGACCAGCAACCAACCTCCAGCCGGCCGCGCGATTCAGTGGAAGACGCGGCGGCCGTTAGCCCTAGTCAGGCTCTCAGGCGGCTGGTCCAGTCCCAGGCCAAGGTCATCCGCATTGTACCTGGTGTGGGCGGCTTGGTCATTCTGATGCGACGTGTTACCAAATGCAGGCCCAGATCGATCGTTCAGCAAGTACACATTTGGTAGAAAATTATCACTCTTCTCAGCAGTCGGAGTCATCCTCTGGAGTGTCAGACTGGTATATTGATTCCGGAGCAACCAGTCACATGGCGTCATCTGCCTCATCCCTAGATAGTGTCACCCCTTATACTGATAAATATCGAGTTCTTGTTGGCAATGGTGCTCCTATTATGATCTCTCATATTGGTGATTCCGAAGTTTCTGAGAATTTACGATGATCTAATGTGTTAGTTGTGCCTAATATTACTATGAACTTATTGTCCATTAGTAAGTTAACCAGAGATATGGGTGTGATGATTACATTTAATGATCAGAGCTTTGTGTTTCAGAACAATGTAACCAGAGCTATCGTGGGTTGGGGCCACAGTGAGGATGGACTTTATGTTTTGGACCGGAGAGATGCATCATTTGTTTCAGTATTACAGCTTAATAAGAGTCGAGCTTCATACGAGCTGTGACATGCACGCTTAGGTCACATGCTCAATGCAGTTATTTCTAGTTTGAATAAATCTAGATTGCTTTCAATTTCTTCTTTGTTGCCTAAACCGCATACTTGATCCCCCGTGTGTTATGGTGAAAGGTCAACGGTTGGCTTTTGTTGAGAACCCTAAAAGTGATGAGTATGTTCCTGATTTGATACATTGTGATTTTTGGGGTTCCTCCCTGGTTTTATCTGGAAATGGTTTTGCATATTATGCTTTATTTGTGGAATATTTTTCTATATTTACCTGGCTATATCCTCTTCATCGTAAATCGGATTTTGTTGACACTTATTTGAAGTTTGAGACATTTGTTGAAAATCAATTTTCTTTAAAAAAAGATTTTTCAAAGTGATAGTGGCACTAAATTTCTGAACACTAGACTTCGATATCATTTTTCGGCAAAAGGTATACATTATCAGGTTTCATGCCCGTCTACTCTGAAGCAAAATGAGCGCGCAAAATGCAAATATCGCCACATGGAGGAAATGGGCCTTAAGACGTTATTTCATTTGCATCTACCGATATTCACGATGGGATGATGCATTCACGACGACTGTCTACATTATCAACTGTCCACCTACTCCAGTCTTGCAGGGATCGACACCTTATGGTCTTCTTTATCATTGGGATCCCATTTATGCCAACTTCCTAATATTTGGTTGTCGGGTTTTTCCTTTGGTTCGTCCATTTGCTGATCATAAGTTGTCTCCCCGCAGTATTCCATGCATTTTTATTGGATATCGTTCTCAGTGCCTCGGCCCTTCTACCAGCAAGGTTTATGTCACTCGACATGCTCGGTTTGACGAGACTTGTATTCCATTTTCTCTGGCATCAGGGATTGGTTCTCCATCTTCAGGGCTGGAAGTTTCGGCTTTTACTAATCTCGAATCTGAGTCGGCACCACCAGTTTCTCTGCCTGTCTCGGCATCTCCGCCACCCAATTTTCTTTTTTTTAGATAATTGTGTGGATGTCACTTGGATTCTTCGCTATGTTCAAGGGAATTTGCATTTGGGCTCAGTTTTCGTGTCGCTTCTTCATCGGAGGTGCTAGATTATTCAGATGCTGATTGGCCCACTACGTTCTACTTATGAATATGCTATCTTTTTGGGCGTTACCTTGGTTTCTTGGAGTGCAAAGAGACAGTCCATAGTGTCTAAGTCCAGCACTGAGTCAGAATATACGGTTCTGGCTAATACTACTTCTGAGGTCATCTGGATGACTCATTTGCTTCGTGATATTCAGGTTCCTCGCTTCTTCTACTTTGTGACAACAACAATGTGATTTTCTTGGCTCAGAATCCAGTTGCTCACAAGTGGGCGAAGCACGATGACATTGATTACCATTTTTTTCGAGAATTGGTCTCTTCTGGCAAGCTGCACATTGCTCATGTTCCTACTTCTCTTTAGATAGCGGACATTCGTTATTTAATTTCTTCAGATCCAAGCTTTGCATCTTTGAGAATCTGATGCTTCGCTTGAGTGGGGTGTTAGAATAAATCAGATTGCTTATTAGATTATGATTAGTATGATGACTAGATTAGTGTCATTTCCTTATTTACCTCTATTGTATTCCCTTTATATATTCAGTTCATCAATACATAACTACTTACGGCAAATCACTTTTTCAATGCATGAATATAAATACTCCCTCCGTCCCAGACTAACCTTCACAGAGTCTTTTTCACGGTTTTCAAAAAACATGTTTAACCATTAGTATGTTTAACTACGCATAATAACGACAAATAAAAATTTAATATTTAGAAACTACTAGATATATACGACGAACCCAACAATATCACATACGATAAAATTATTTTTTATATATCTATTCAAATATGTGGTCAAAATTTGACAATGTTGACTGCCAAATAGTAAGTGTGCAGCTTAATTTGGGACAAATGGAGTATTAGATTGTCGTGAATCTATAGTGCGTGATACTTTGCTTGCTGATCTCGATCTTAGTCGCACAATATGTTCAATCCCTGAATGTATCCATACGAACTTGACTATTGGACAATCAATTAGAGTGTCGACTTTATTCACCTAAAACACTTGCACTTAGAGAACTACTTCTAGAGTTTTCATTGTATGTGACAAATTAGGAAATGTCATAATTTTTGCTCTATTTTCAGGTGTCACTAAATATTTCTGAGGTATGCACATGCCACTAAACTGAATTACTACATCAATCCATGTCACAAAATTTGACGACATTTCTAAGTTGAATTGCATCTCAGTGTCACAAAAATATAACGCGTCACAATATTTTAGTGACACACTGAATAGAGGCACTTCACAAGGAGTCACTAATAATTTTAGCAACGCCTTTGAGTGTCACGAATGCTCCAAAAAAGTGTTTGCACAAGCTGGAAGCTCTATTCTCTAAAGTTTTTCTAAAACTGGTCTGATTTGAATTGAAACAAATTAAAATAAGTATATTGGAAATAGTAATACATGATTAAATTAAGTTAAAATTCACCAAATTAAGTTTACACTGAAATTAACTGAACTGAAATGATTTAAACTGAATTAAATTGAAACAAACTGAACTGAACTGCAGGCAAGATCAACATGACATAAGACTAATTTATAAAAACAATGGAAATGAAGATAATACCACATTCATGACAATTAAAATCATTAATTGAGGCATCTGAGTTTTCGAAAACAGATCAAACTGAACTACTTTCCAACCAGCAACTCATACAGATTGGTGGCCTCATAAGAACGATCCATGAGACTGAGAACCAAAATTCATAACCTTCAATACTCTCATTCACAACTATCGTGGTCAATTTTGTGCCAATACAACAGACATTCACTGTTAGGGGGAAAAAAACAAGAGCACTATCCAATTATTAAATTTGCACCCCTACTGTTTAGTCCTTTTTCTTTTCATCTAAGTAGTAATATTTATAAAATTAAGTTAAAATCGAGTTGAACTGAACTAATTAAGTAAAATAAATTAATTGAATAAAAATACAATTGATATTAGTGCATGTGATGTGTCTTCTGTTGCTCATTCATTAGCTTGCATTGTAGTACCGACACTAATTTAATTATTGCAACAAGAAGTGCATCTCCTTTATCTTTCTTAAAGGGAATAAGACAATGTACTCAATCTAACATAATCATCAATTGTTGGCCGTATTTGGTGACAAATGGTGCCAATATTGTAGGACTAGGATGATATATAGTCAATCAACCAGTTATGGCAGACAAATTATTATGGTCCCGTTGTTGGTGGTTGGGTAGATACTAAATACTCCTTCTGTCCCACCTCAAATTTTGTGGATTTTTTTTATAATTATCAGAAAATATGTTGGATCGTTAATATATTTAACTACGTATAATATCGATAAATTACAAAGTTACCTTTTAGAATATTAATGAATTATAATATTACTTGTAATTGTAATTATATTCTATTACATTTTTTCTAACTTGTATAGGTATCATGTACCACTATATAATGTATCATGAGATTATGAATACATACACACAATTATTACCTTTATTTTCTACATGGTATCTGAGCCTAAAATCCTGAAACCTTAAAAGAAAATTCCGTTGTCATTTTTCCCGAGCTCCTGTCGCCGCCAACGACAGCTCGTACCTCCACGTGCCGTCGCCGTGCCACCGCTGAAACTCACCGTTAGTCGCTGCACCGATCTCCACGTTCCGCTGCTCGTTCAATGCGCCGGTGTGTCTTGCCGATCCGATCTGCTGCCGGTTATTGTACCTGCTACTGATATGTACCTGATTTTACACTATGTCTGGCTCTGGAAGAAATCCCGAAGAACAAGCCCATATTGATGTTACTCCTGAGGTTCCAAAGCTTCAAGATATGAGTGGTTATGATGTGATTGCGACTTTACTGAAGCAGTTGCAATTGCAATCTGGGCCTCGGACTATTGTATCTATTGGTCGTATGTCGACTAATCCTTACTTTATTGGCTCTGGCGATGGTCCAGGTTTACAACTTATACCGAACATGCTGAAAGGTCAAGAAAATCTCATTAAATGGTCTGACGCGATGTACCGAGCATTCCTTGCTAAGAACAAGATTGGGTTCATTGATGAATCCATTACCAAACCCCAAGATGGTCATCCTGATGCTACTGATTGGCCTGGGGTTAATGCTACTCTTGTCTTCTAGATCTTGCAAACCCTGGATCCGATGTTGAGATCTTCTTCAAGCTCGTTAGCCACAGCTAAGGGTGACCTGAAAGCACGATTTATTCTTGGCAATGGTATGAAAGTTTTGCAAATGCAAGAGGCTATTTAGAGTTGTAAGTAGAACGGCCAGCCCATCGACATTTACTTTGGTAAACTGAAGAAGTTGTTTGCAGATTATCACTGCATACGGCCTCCTCTAGTTTGTGACTGTGAAGAGATCAAGGCACTGTGCCATTGCAATATTTTTGCGAGAGTCTTCTGAGAGAGAGAAGGATTTGATTTACCAAATCATCTCTGGCCTCGACAAAGGCTTTCACACTCTGCAATCACATATCATGAGCATTAATCCAATGCCACTTGTCATGAAAGTATATGCCCTTGTTGCCCAGGAGGAGAATCATCGAGCTGTCATTCGGGCTCGTGAACCTTCTTCTAACCCCATGGCGTATGCTGCACGATGCCCACCACCTACAAGTTCTTCCCCTGTTGTTCTTTCTGCATCTGACCACAAGAATCTTGTTTGTACACATTGTCATCGCAACGATAGGGATTCTTGCTTCCAGATCATTGGTGTACCAGAATGGTTCAAGGAGTTGAAGGAGAAAGCCAGCGCCGCCAAGAAGACGGCGCCAGCCTTTCAGCTGATTGCCGCCATAACTAGAGGTTCCGCCACGACGCTTCCACTCCCACCGCTGTTCGCCAGCACCGCCATGTCGCCGCCTAGTCTAGTGGCGGCGGCTTCCTCTGACCGCATCCCTACCCGATCTGACTTTGGCTCTGCTCTGTCTATTGACCACTGGAGCACGACCATGTATTTATTTAATCAGTTTAATTCTCTTACTGAAAACGGGTCAGGTAAGTCTACTTTACCATGGATACTTGATTCGACAGCCTCATATCACATGACTGGTGACAAGGGTTCTCTTATTGATCTTACTACTGCTATTAATACTGTGAATGTTGTTCTGCCTGATAGCTCCATGTTATCCACTACCCAACATGGTTCTATTTGCTTTGGTGAAGTCACCCTTACTCATATGCTATATATACCTACTTTGCGGTGCAACTTATTATCATGTTCTAGATTGTTATCTGCCTTGAAATGTCTAGCTTTGTTTACTGAAAACTATTGCATTTTACAGAAAATCAGTACGTGATTGGCGTGGGTGAACATAAAGGGGGGGTGTTTTGGCTTCGTTTGCTGGATACTCGTGATCATCCTCCTATCCCACAGTCTTTTCCAACAGTTGCTTATGTGTCTTCTTCTGATTTATGGCATCAGTGTTTTGGACATCTTTCCTCTACGGTGTTGTCTTCTATTTCTTCTATTGATTTTAGCACTAATAAGACTTATGTTCCTTGCTCCATATGTTATAGAGCAAAATAGTCTAGACATAGTTTTCCATTGAGTCTTACAAATGCTACTGCACTATTTCAATTAATTCATTGTGACGTTTGGGGTCTTTATAGAACAACATCTTCTAGTGGTGCCTTTTATTTTTTAACTATAGTTGATGATTATTCCTGAGTTGTTTACGTTTATTTATTAGTGGCAAAATCAGAAGTAGCTTCTAGATTTTTGGAATTTTGTGCCTTAGTGAAGAACCAGTGGGGTCGAAGCATACACCGTGTTCAAGCTGATAACGGAACTGGATTTTTACCTTTGAGATCTCATTTTGCTGCATCTGGGATCAATTTTGAGACATCTAAGGTTGATACACCACAATAGAATGGTCGAGTTGAAAGAAAGCATCATCATTTACTTAATGTGGTGCGTGCTTTACAATTCCAAACCAGTCTTCTAATTGATTTTTGGGGAGAATGTGTTCTTACTGCTGCTTATCTGATTAACCGGACACCGACAAAGCATCTCAACGGTCGTACTCTCTTTGAGTTGCTCTATGGGCAAGCTCCAAATTACTCATCATTAAGAGTTTTTGGATGCTTGCGTTTTGTTGCTCATGTACCCAGATATCGTGACAACTTTGCACTAAGAAGTCGACGTTGTTTGTTTCTTGGTTATCCAGCCAAAAAGAAAGACTATCACTTTTTTGACTTGGAATCTCGTCTGATCTTTACCTGTTGGGATGCCAATTTTTTTGGAGACCAGTTCCCATATTCTGCAACTCCAACATCGGCCTCTTCAAAAGAACCTGGCGACACAACCACCTCCACGCCAGCCTGTTTATCACCGCTGCCGGAGTTGCACGACCTACGGCCACCAGCCGTCGCCACCATCGGTCTGTTGCCACCGGCCTCTATAGGTCTTCCACCACCGGTTGTCAATGGTCCTTCGTCACCGACCGCTGTCGGAGCTCCACCGTCGGACACTCGTCACCGGCCTCTGCTTGATCTCCAACCCTAGTCACTGCCTGTTCTCCATTGCTACCGGCTCTTCTACACCGACTGCCGCCGGCTCTGACCACCCGACGCCACCTGCCCAGTCTCCTTTTGCAGCATCTCTAGCTTCGAATGGTTCCACTTCCGAGTTTCCACCTATCCGACAGAGTATTCGTGCTCGCCGACCACCTCCTTATTTGGAAGATTATGATTGTGATGATTATGCCTGTGCACCCCTCCCCCCTTACTTCTACGTTCACTCATGCGTCTTCACTATCCTCTGGTGTTCTCTATCCTCTTACTGATTGTGTAAATTGTGATAATTTTCTAGTATGCATTCTAGATTTTTAGGTGCAGTAACATCTAGTGCGGATCCCGCAACTTACTCTGAGGCTTCACAACATGCTCATTGGCGAGATGCTATGACTGAAGAGCTTACTGCACTTAAGCGCAATCAGACTTGGACTTTGGCTCCTCTACCTCTGGATAAGAAGGCAATTGGTTGCAAATGGGTTTACCGGATGAAGTTTAAGATCAGATGGTACTATTGAACGTCATAAGGCGCTCCTAGTGGTTTTCAGGAATTTCCAGGTTGAAGTAATTGATTATATTGAAACATTTGCTCCGGTTGCGAAGATTAGTTTTGTTCGCCTATTCTTATCTGTTGTGGTCATTCGTGGTTGGGAACTGCATCAGATGGATGTCCATAATGCCTTCCCGCATGGTGATTTTCATGAAGAGATTTTTATACGATCCCACCGGGCTATGCCGTGCCCCCTGGTCAGGTATGTCGCCCTTAGAAATCTTTTTACGGTCTTCGCCAGGCTCCTAGAAACGGGTTTGCCAAATTGGCTCAGGCTTTACGAGCATTTGGTTTTGTTCAGAGTAAGACAAATTACTCTTTGTTTGTCTTTTCCCGTGGATCGGTTTCTTTGCATGTTCTGGTTTATGTGGATAATTTGGTCATCATTGGTAGTTCTTCTGCGCTCATCTCTGAGTTCAAGAAATACTTGAGTTCTTGTTTCCATATGAAAGACCTTGATATGCTTAAGTATTTTTTGGGCATAGAGATTGCTAGAAGACTAGAGGGGATGTTTCTTCCGCAAAGGAAATATGCTTTGGACATTTTATCGGATACGGGTTTATCTACCTCTAAACTGGCTGACTTTCCGATGGAGCAACAACATGATCTGGCACGTGTTGAAGGTCCAGCCTACCATGACCCGGAGCAGTATAGACGTCTGGTTGGGCGCCTGATATATCTGACGATTACTCATCCCTAACTTAGTTATTCGGTTCATACCTTTGCACAATTCATGAAGTCTCCTTGTGTTCCTCACTGGCAAGCTATTGTTCGCGTGTTGCACTACCTGAAGAGTCATCCTGGTCAAGGTTTATTTCTCTCTTCTAGTAGTGTGTTACAGTTGACTGTTTATTGTGATTTGGATTGGGCTACATGCCCGATTACTCGGTGCTCTCTTTCCAGATATTTTGTGATGATTGGTGATTCTCCGGTTTCTTGGAAGACTAAGAAGCAACCTACTGTTTCTCGGTCTTCTGTTGAAGCGGAGTATCGTGATATGTCTGTTACCTGTTGTGAGTTGTTATGGCTTAAGTCTTTATTGAAAGACTTAGGGGTTATGCACTCTTCTCCTATGAGACTGTTTTGTGACAGTCAATCTGCTCTTCATATTGCAGCAAATCCTGTGTTCCATGAACGCACAAAGCAGTTGATTGTCATTTAGTCCGGGATCTTGTTCAAATTGGCACTATTGTTACTCAGCATATCCGCACGTCAGATCAACCTGCGGACTTGTTCACTAAGGCTTTCGGACGTAACCAGTTTCATTCCCTGCTTGGCAAGTTGGGCATTTCTGATCTCCATGCTCCAACTTGAGGAGGAGTATTAAGGAATTAGAATATTACTTGTAATTGTAATTATGTTCTATTACATTTTCCTAGCTTGTATAGGTATCTGTACCACTATATAATGTATCATGAGACCATGAATACAGACACGCAATTATTACCCTTATTTTCTACATAGAAACTACTCGTTATGACGAATCCAACAATATCACATATGATAACATTATTGTTTATATAGTTATTTAAATATGTGGTCAAAGATGGACACTGAATAGTGAAATAAAGTGAAATACAGGGAGTTTGAGATGGGACAGAGGCCTTTTTCTTTTTCTGTTTTACTTAGTTCATAATTATTGACTCACTGTAGGGGAAAAAGAAATTGGCAATAAGACTAGGAATAAAATAAAAGTGCATTTTTCTCATGGCCAATAAAACATGGTTTACTCATCGATCGCTAATCACGCGATGTATAGCTAGCAAGACTCGTTATCCCGGTTTCTATACTCTATTGCTATTTTGTTGAGAGTTGAGCAAAGATTAGCCATCGATTTCCCTCCACTCAAAAATCTTTGGTACTACCTTTGTCCAGGTATTTTTACACTTGGAATTATTCATTTAGTCAAACTCTGTTAACAAAAAAAAGTAAATTTTGAATAATATATAAGACAATATTATCATTAAAATTGTTTTAATATCTATACTAATAATTACCATTATTTTTAAATATGCACAATTAAATATATTAATGATCAAAAGTAGTTTTGATTAATATGAAAAAGTCAAATTTTACAAATAGAGCTGGAACGGAGGGAATGAGTTTTTTTTTAATTACTACACATCCAATTTTAACATAATGATTTATTAAGTTACAATGATCTTGTTATTTTACAAATGTAAAGATAAAATCCTATAACTCATTTAACAATTTAAATATTTACGCTCTAACTTTGTGATTGGCAAACGAACGACACTGGCCCTCGCCAACTCATATATCAATACAAATTAATAGAACCCTATCCTCCGTCACAAATAAAATTGCACAGTAATATTAGCACATTATTTTAAAAATATGTTTAATAGTTAATATATTTACTTACGTATAATAACGATAAATAAAAAGTTGATATTTTAAAACTATTTTTTACGACAAATTTAAAAATATCATACATGATAATATTAATATTCATATATCTATATAAATGTGCGGTCAAATTTTGATAGACAATAATATAAAAAAATATGAGAGTCCAATTTCAAGTGGGACCGAGGGAGTGGTTTCTTTACTCTATTGCCTTTTATTGAGAGTCAAGCTGAATATTTTCATTCATTTTCCCCCACCCGTAACTTTTTAGTAAAAATGTAATTTTAAAGAATTATTTTACATCCAATTCTAACAGAGTGATATTTGTTCAGTTACATTGAATCTGACATTTTTCAAGTGAAAAGATCAAAATTTATATACCATTAGACATTTAAAGGTTATAATTCTAATTACGTGCATGTCGATCTAACTTTAAATTCTCGCAAGTTCATACATCAATAAAAAAACTATATAAATAATTGAATTTTCCCATATAAAATACAGGGAAAAAAAATATTGAAAGTGATGATTGAATAAGAGGAAAAAAATTAAACACCACAAAGTTAGATGCATTTAAATAAAATAACCTAATATATGTGGGGTCCTGGTTCAGATCTGACAAAATGAAATGAAGAAGGCGGCAATAATCGAGGTGCCACTATTCAACGACAATTAATGGTCATTTGATTGCATAATTACATCAGACAAATCAAATCGAAGCATAGTGATACTACGTGGGTAGAGCCGGCTGAAAACGGTAGGAGATCAGAGCATGCAATTTCACCTGCCAACTTCATCGGAACCACGTAGTATGAACAATGATTTCCAAGATATTTCTTCATTAGGATTATTTAGAGTATTTATAGGAAGAAGCTTCTAGTGTAATTCTACAAGAAACCCCTTGATGTATCCTTGGTGTAACTATACAATAACTAGACAATAACTTCTAGTGTAACTCTACAAGAAGCCCCTTGGTGTACCCTTGGTGTAACTATACAATAACTAGACAATAAGAAGCTAACTATTCATATTCTATGACTATTGACATTCTTCCATTGTTACACCCCCCCCTCAAGCGAAGCGTCGGGTTGGCCGAAACGCGAAGCTTGGATCGGAAAAACTCAAACAAGGCCCGATTTAGCCCCTTGGTGAAAATATCCGCTACCTGTAACGACGTGGAGATATGACCAACACGAAGCCTGCCAGCAGCCACCAGTTCTCGCACAAAGTGATAGTCAATGTCGATGTGCTTAGCTCGCTTGTGAGCAACGGGGTTCTCAGCAAGAAAGATAGCACTGTTACTGTCACATAAGAGCAACGGGGAACCCTGCAGAGGAAACTGTAGATCACGAAGAAGATGCGAGAGCCAAACAACTTCCGAAGCAGTGTTGGCAAGGGCACGATATTCAGACTCCGAGCTCGAGTGGGAGACCGTAGGCTGCTTCTTCGCACTCCAAGAAACTAAATTCCCACCAAGGAAGACTGCATACCCATAAGTAGAACGCCGTGTCTCCAAGCAACGGGCCCAATCAGCATCAAAATAGGCAAGGACCTCAGGGACGCCCTCATAGGAAAAGGTCAAACCATAATGCTGCGTTCCACGAACATAGCGGAGAATCCGAGTGACAGTTGCAAAATGATCATCTCGTGGGTCCTGAAGAAACTGACTCACCGAATTGACCGCAAAGGACAAATCGGGATGAGTAATAGTGAGATACTGAAGGGCACCAACGAGTGAACGGTACAGCTTGGGATTGTGAAACGGTCCACTCGTACTGCTGTGAAGCTGCGACAGCGGCAAAAATGGTGTAGATACAGGGGAAGCCTTCAACATCCCAGCACGCTGAAGAATATCTCTGGCATACTTAACCTGTCCTAAAAACATACCAGTAGAGGTAGGTGTAGCCTCCAACCCAAGAAAGTAGCTAAGAGTACCAAGATCCTTGACTGAGAACTCACGATCAGCCCGAGCAATGAACTGGCGGATGGCGATAGTGTTATTCCCGGTAAGAATAATATCATCGACATAGATCAGAAGATAAAGAGTAATGTTCCCCCTGGAAAACACAAAGAGAGAAGGATCCGACAAACTGCCAACAAAACCGAGCAGCCGAACAAAGGCACTGAATCTATCAAACCATGCCCGGGGTGCCTGCTTAAGACCATAGATAGCCTTCCGCAAGCGATAAACATAAGTAGGGCGAGCAGGATCCTGATAGCCAGCAGGCTGAGCCATGTAAACAAGAGTGTCAAGAACACCATTAAGAAAGGCATTCTTGACATCCAGCTGATGAAGCAGCCACTTCCTCATAGTGGCAATGGCGAGAACAATGCGAACAGTTATAGACTTGATCACCGAACTGAAGGTGTGATCGAAATCAAAGCCTGGGATTTGAGAATACCCCTGAGCAACCAGACGAGCCTTAAAGCGATCAATAGACCCATCCTGCCGATACTTAAGCCGGTAGACCCACTTGGAACCAACCACATTGACATCCGGCGGACAAGGCGCTAAATCCCAGGTGTGCTGAAGACGAAGAGCAGCCATTTCCTCAGCCATGGCAGCGACCGATCTGGAATCCTTTATAGCAGCACGGTAAGTACGAGGCTCCTGCTGATGAAGAAGTTCAACAACCAATCCGGTGGCCACAAAGTCAGAACCAAGATCTCGAGCCACACGTGTCCCATCCTGAAGGCGAGTAATCATCCGATGAGTGCGAGGCACAGGAGACGACGAAGACTCTTGTGCTGAAGAGACAGCAGACGAGGAGCCCGAGACCGACAAGGCACCATCAGAAGAGTCCGACGAGGAACTCGAAGACCCAAGGGAACGTGCGGGAGTGATAATAGGATCTTCAACAACAAGAGTCGACGGTGCAGGCTCCGTCAACAAGTCAGGACACAGCGAGCAAGCGGAAACATTCACAGCAGGAGCATCAACATGAACAGTGGAGGATGGGTCGGGGTCAGTGGGGTCCAAAAAGGAGGAGACATCCAAGGATGTAAACTGGGCTGCCGAAGATGCTGTGGAAAAGGGAAAAAGTGACTCATCAAAACGAGCATGACGAGTCATGTAAGTACGTCCTGAGGCTGGATCCAAACACCTAAACCCTTTGTAGTGCGCACTGTATCCAAGAAAAACACATGGAAGACTACGAGGGGCAAGCTTGTGAGCCGCAGTGGGGCGAACATAGGGAAACACCCTGCACCCGAAGGGATGAAAGTTGGAGTACTCAGGTGAACGGCCAAAAAGAACCTCAAAGGGAGACACATTGTCGAGAACCGGAGTAGGTAAGCGGTTAATGGTAAAGACCGCAGTAGCAAAGGCATCATCCCAGTATGAGAGGGGCACATGAGAATGAAACATCATGGAGAGAGCCATTTCTGCGATGTGGCGGTGCTTGCGTTCAGCCCTACCATTTTGCTCCGGAGTGTAGGGACAGGAAACTTGATGATGGATACCGCGAGTGCCAAAGTGGGATTGGAGTCTGGTATTGAGAAACTCGGTACCACCATCGCTCTGGAAGATTTTGATGCGCGAAGAAAATTGATTCTCAACAAGTGCCTCAAATCGAAAGTAGACATCAACAAAGTCAGATTTCCGCCGTAAAGGATAAAACCATGAAAACCGCGAGTAATCATCCACAAAGATAGCATAATAAGAAAATCCATTTCCAGAAGTCACTAGAGAGGGTCCCCATAAATCACAATGCACTAAGTCAAGAACATGACTATCGCGTTTAGAGTTCTCAACAAATGACAATTTCTGCCCTTTCGCCATAGCACAAGGCTCACAAACAGTAGGCTTAGGAAGTACTGAAGTAAGAGAAACAGAACCAGTCTTATGCAACAAAGAAATAATAATAGGGGACACATGCCCCAAACAAGCATGCCAGGTCTCGAAAGATGCTCTATTATTTTTCTCACGAACAAAGGAAACAAGCGCCTCTTCACCACGATCTAGTACATAAAGACCATTCTCACTGTGCCCCCGCCCCAGCACCGCCTTGGTGACCTTGTGCTGAATCACAAAAGACAGGTCATCAAAGGAAATAACAGCACCAAGATCCTGAGTAAGCTTGCTTATGGATAACAAATTTTTAGTAATAGCAGGCACAAGTAAAACATCAGATAAGTGTAATGTAGAACTAAGACGAGCATCACCCACAACAGCAATAGAGAGGGAAGCACCATTTCCAACAGAGACAAGAGTGTTACCCTGATATGGAGTGACACCGGACAGATTCAATGCGGAAGAGCTCATATGGTTGGTAGCTCCGGAGTCCACATACCAGTCCGGAATAGACGAAGAATCTGAAGCAGCAGATGACTGAACTGGCTGAGCATGATAAGGCAGTAAATGGGCAGCGGGCTGATAAGCATGAGGAGGCGGAGACAGGAACTGCTGTGCAAGATAAGCATAAGGAGCCTGAGGAGCCGGAAGCTGTGAAGGAGCATATGGTAGAAAATGCCTAGCAACCGGAGCCTGTGGAGGTGGAGCATACGGAGCAGCAGGTGGCAAGTACTGTGGAGCAGCATAGGGCTGAAAAACCTGAGCCGGAGGACGAGAAACGGACGAGGAACACTGACCCGATATGTGACCGAAGCCCGCACAGGTAAAGCACTGAACTTGACCACCATTAGTGGCTGATCTAGACCAGGGCTGACGACCAGAAGACCCCCAGGGACGACGACCACCACGCCGGCCTCCGGAACGGCCAGAAAAGGCCGCGCGTGGATGCCACGCGCCGCCTTCACGCGCGGCTCCACCAGGCGCGTGAGCCCACGCGCCGTCAGAAGGAGGCTGCTGCTCGACCACCATGAAAGCTACAGGACCTGTACTCGAACCTTATGCAGAAATACCCCTAGTTTTCTCCAAACTAAGCAAAAACGATTCATATCCCTTTGTTTCATCAACCACATTAAGATAAGCAGGAAGGGGTTGACGATTAGCGATAGGGGCACTAAAATCCTTATAATCATGGCCTAGGGCAGTAAGAAACCATAACAATTTGTCCTCATTCTTTGCGGGATCACCCATAGCAGACAACTTATCAATAATAGCCAGTAAAGCAAGATGAAGATCATGAACCGTACCCGTTTTGCGAAGGAGAGTAGCCTGTTGACGAAGGCTGAAGGCATTGACCAAACTTGCAGGTTGATAGACGGTGGCGAAGGTATCCCACATATCCTTCGCGGTTTCACACATCGAGATCTCATTCTTTGCCTCAGCAGAGAGAGAGGAATAAAGAAGACTGCAGAGACGCTGATCATCAAGAACCCATGCATCATAGGCGCTCCGGGCAGCGGAGTAGGCATCCTGGGCGGCCTGAACACGGCGGCATCTGGCGGCGTGGAGGACGAGGAATCCAACGTTGGTATCACCAGAAAACTGGGGAGAGGAGAGGAGCCATCTAGATGGCCAAACAAACCCTGTGAACGAAGCACAAACTGAACCTGTTGCTTCCATTGCAGATACGTAGAAGCTTCAAGCTTGGTATTGAGAAGATGAATCAACGTGGTGAGGGACAATTGATTCGAACTCTTATCATCGGCCATGATCAATTAACAAGAAAATAACAAAAAAAAATTTGATGAAGGGAAGAAAAAGAAGAAGGGGGCGACAAAGAGGAGAAGAGAAGAAGGGAAAGGTTTGTGAAACACTAAGAAAAAGAAAGAAAGAGAGGATCTTTAGAAGGGCTCTGATACCATATGAACAATGATTTCCAAGATATTTCTTCATTAGGATTATGTAGAGTATTTATAGGAAGAAGCTTCTAGTGTAACTCTACAAGAAGCCCCTTGATGTACCCTTGGTGTAACTATACAATAACTAGACAATAACTTCTAGTGTAACTCTACATGAAGCCCCTTGGTGTACCCTTGGTGTAACTATACAATAACTAGACAATAAGAAGCTAACTATTCATATTCTATGACTATTGACATTCTTCCATTGTTACAGTTTGATTAGTTTTACGAGTTGATTGCAAAAACCTTCTCTCAAATCTTGAGACATTCCTTCATTAAATTTTTAGGGTTTTGATGGAATGGGATAAGGGATTGGCGGGCTAGGATGGGGTTGGTGGTGGTGGTGGTGGTATAGTGGCGGCGGGGAGAGGGGTTGGTTATGGAGCAGCGGCAGTGGAGCCAAGCGGGTGGTAGTGGTGGCCTGGCGGTGAAGGTGGTGGTTGGCGGAGAGGGCATAACTGTCCATGTCATTTAAGGGTTTTAGAAAAAAAATATTTTAGTATTTTCAATTGCGTCAATGACTAAAAATATTGTAGTTTACTCCCCACCATCTTGTAATATTAGGTTTGTCGGAAGAAAGAAAACGTCTCCCCAAGGGCCCAATATACAAGTTCATTGATATTTATCTTTGTAATCGGAGGAGTAACCAGTAATTTTATGTTTTGAGGTAACTAATCTCTCAATTGCAAATAAGGAATATAGTTACTCCGTCCCAATTCAAAATTCATAGAAATTGTATAGAATCTTTTCCCCGGTTATCTAAAAATATATTTGATCACTAATATGTTTAACTTATTAATATGTTTAATTGCGTATAATAACAGTACATAAAAAATTATTTTTTAGAAACTACTTGTTATGATGAATCAAACCATATCATATATGATCATATAATTGTTTATATATTTATTCAAATATATAATAAAAATTGAATAATAAATAATGACGTATAGTGAAGTGTGAAGTTTGAGATGAGACGGAGCGAGTATATTTTTGTACGTTCCCATAAATGCAATCGGTTAGACTCAATCCATCGCACTTGCATAAGTCAAACCAAATCCACCAATCAACTAAACGAACCAAGAAGAACCCTTCAATCACCTGATAAAAATACATACCAAGTAGATATCAGACATGGACACATTAGGAAAATGAACATTTATATAAAGCCCAACATACAATTTCAGTGAAATTGAATATAAAACTAAGAAAAAAGTGTTTTTATAACTCTACTTAATTGACATAAGTGTCAATATAACCTTTCAGTATTTGAAAGTGCTAATATAACCCATCTAGTTGGTGAAAGTGCCAATATAACTCTCTTCGGCAACTTTTAGCCGGAATTTAATAAAATTACATGTTTGTCCTTCTAACAAAAAATTAAAATACAAAAAGTAGGAAATGACGTTATTACCCTTAGACTCATCGCTGGAACAGGTAGGGTTATATCAGCACATTATGAAATCTTATTTGGTTATATTAGCATATTCCTAATGTTTCTAGGGTTATATCAGCACATTTCTAATGTTTGTAGGGTTATATCAGCAAATTCTTAAAACTTATAGGGTTATATCAGGACAAATTATAAATATTATGTGTGTGGTAATCGGCTGCTTAACGGGCGACCACGTCATCATATACACTATTATAACATCATAACAATATCATATACAACATAAAATTTGACAGCATGACACCATCATTAATATTAAACACCATTATCACATGTCATAGTCTCATTTCAAAACTTATCAACATTAAAACCCTAGGTCGAAGAACACAGCAAAAATAACAATCACACACAACACCAAAGGTTATCGAATCATCAAACCGGACTAAACACAACAAAATAAATAAAATATCATTAAAATCCTATTTTCTACAGTATGTACCAATATGACCCTACATTTTTTACTAATGTGTTGATATAACCCTATAAATTTTAGAAATGTGCTGATTTAACCCTACCAGTTTTCATAATGTGCTGATATAATCCTACATAATCCGGCGGCGGCCCGACGAACTATGAGGGTGAAATTATCCACATAATTTCAGAGTTAGCCCAAAGAGTATTTTGATCAATTTACATAGAGTCAACGCCGAAAAACTGAGGTGAATGCAGGAAATGGGGTTTGGGGGTCATATTGGCACTTTCATTAACTAGATAGGGTTATATTGGCACTTATTCAAGTAGATAGGGTTATATTGGCACATAGCCCAAATTAATTGATAACAAAAAGCGGAATCGACAAAATTAATATATAAATAACTAATCTCTCACCTGTTAATGTGAAAGATAGGTATATTTTAACAAGGTTGAGGTCAGTCTTAAATCGATGATGCAATTTGATTTTGTTAGCATGTTATAAGATGATTTTTGTCTCAGCTGTTTGATTTAGCTGGATTTGTTTTAAGTCTCTTTGTTTTACCATTCTTTTCATAATTCAAAAGAATAAATTTTATAATAAACTAAAATCGTTAATTATCCAGCCATTAACATTAACTGAATTAGTCAATTCCTACAAGTTGAATGATCTTGATAAGATGAGACGAGATAATTCCGTTGCATTATAAAGTATAAAATTTTAAATAATAACTAGTATGGTAAAAAAATTCGACCACCTATTACCGAACTGTCTTGCAAGATTGAAATTAAACCGTTTTAAAATCAATATCTCGATAAAATTGATCACATTAGCAGGAATCAAAATTGACATTTTTTCCATTACAATGGACATAAACATAACGAAGAAATTGTCGGATATGTTGAAGACATTTACATTGAAAGTTGAGAGACGTATTGATCACTATATTAATGAAACTCCACCGCATTAGTATAAGTCCGGTTGAAAGTGTACCTTATATTAAATCATGCGAACTTGGTTCAAAGCGGATAATATCCCAACAAGTGATATGGCACGAGCCAAACAACATCTATTGTTTTATTTACACAAAACTTCCTTTTAGTGTGTGTGTGAACAGTAAATTTTAAAATTATTAAACATTTTAAACCCCTAAAATCACACGGACGCCCCCAATTTGCTAGAAGAACACATAACGGGAAATAATACACCACCGAATAGAGTTTTCTTTGCTCAAAACTAGATAAATAAATGCAGTTTTTGAAATCTTCTCCCCGCGATTTGGAGACTTTTTTTCCCTTTGATTTAATTATTTACAAGTTGTCTTTATCCTCTCGTGGAAAAAAAATCCCTTTCTTTCTTTTTCTTCTAGAAAGAAATTAGTGACTGAGCAATTTATTTATTCATTTGTCATAGAAATGACAGTATATAATATAATTCGAAGAATTTTTCTCTTCTTCGTGTAAATGCAGATTCTTGAAATCGTTTACTTCTTTGGTTACGAGTGATGGCTTTGTGGAACACGACCCACTGGAACTCCAATACTGCAGCTCCGTTCTATAGTGAAAACTGAAAACTGAAAACTGGGATAATTTCGTTGACCGAAAGTTTAATAATTTATTCTAGGATATTATTAAATTTTGACATAATTGGTGGTAGCTCTGAAAGACAAAGTTTTGGGGGAAAATATTTTTCCATACATTTATGTTAGAATGTTTTTCCATACATTTTTCATAATTGGTTTAATTAGAATAATAAACAAATAAAAGGTTTTAGTTGTAATAATGAAAATTTATTATGAATCGTGTAGTAGTTATAAAGTTTATGACCCGTTTAATACAACACTAGAATGTTATCTTCATTTATTTCAATTTACAGTTTAAATCACGGTACTTTTATAACTTATGGAAAGATCGTCTTTCAAGATACGGACTCGCTCCGTTTTATTGCCCGGGAGTTTTTTTCTTAGAGAGTCTCGGAGCAAGTTTCCAATTAAACAAAATGCGACGTTAACTAATCAGAAAATTTTGTATGTGACGCTTTTTAAAAAAAATTGTAAGTGAGAGACTATTAGAGATTTCCAATTATTTGATGAAGGAAATGATTGGCAAAAGTTGTTGAAATATATATCTCATGTTTGTTTCTTACGATGATGATGAATGTCATATTCACTTAGTGTCAATTAGTTTTAATATAAAAGCTCAAAGATAAATTAAAATTTAACATTTGTGATTTTACAACGATGATTCGTAGTTGCTTTTGAATAAAGAGACGAGCGTAAGATAAGGAGCCATTCCCACACAAAAAAGAACAAATTTTTTATTTGATCATGTGGTATGTGCCAAAATCAATGTATGATTTTGTTATTATACCATATTAAGAATATATAAGAGGGAATTTATGGCAACTTTCTTAATCTTGTAAATAGAAAGAAAGGTAATGGAGCATTTTTGTATAGTAGCAATCTTTCTTTGTCAGGGGTGGGTATCCTGACAAGAGATCGGACCATAAACATATGAACATACCGTTTATGTTTTACCTTATACACTGTATTTGTTAAATTACATATAAAATTTAAAATTTTTGATTTTTTTAATATCATATATTTTTATATTTTCACCATCAAATACACATTATTTTTTTTTTACTTATAAAATACAATATTAAATTTTATAAAAAAATTACAATATTCAAATTAAAAATTTATGTCAACTATCCATAAACTTACGAAAATGACGCATTTCCTTATGCTTTCTTATCTGGTCCAAATATTGTAGTGCAGTAGGGTAATGTTGTGATTGTTCCATTGGCTACGGTGTATGAAGAGTCACACTAGACCTTGGCCCTTAGCTAAATCCAAATGTACTGCGCATAATTCAGGCCCAGTTTTGGAAAGAAAATAAGTAAGACAAGCATCGCACGTTCATCTGAAGGATCTGTCCACTTTAATACGCCCACTCAAGGATGTTTCGTAACACTTCAATGGCCCATTTCCACTCAACGGAAGCGTACAATATAATTAGTGTGGATCGTTAAGTTCCGTTTTATATTTTACTACCTTACACATACTTTTAAGGCGAAGTCCCTCGGGCTCGTCATTTCAGCACCATAGGTTGACAGAAAGATAAGTCGTGGTGTTCAAGGGTCAATCATCTGGTCATCACTTCCTGATGCTCACAAGAAACCCTTCTACAGGAGAAAATTCCCACACTGCATTTGAACCCCTGATTGTGGAGAATTTAACCAGGCCTTTAACAACTTGGCCGATCACGTGGGTGCTACACATACTTTTAAGAAAATGAGTATCGGTAGTGGTGGTGGTGGTGATGGTGGTGATCGACAGTGGTGGTAGATAGTTGTGGTGGACGATTCGCCGGAGCAAGCAACCGAGCACAAGACCTCGAGAGAATTAAGCGACCAAATATTGGTATAGGAAGACTGAAATTTAGGGTTGAGATGACGCGGTGGGTTGATGGTGTGTGGGAGAGCAATTTAGGAAGAATAAAATTGATATTGAATCTAACCATAACTAACTATAACAACATGGCTTTGGGTTTTTCAAATAGTCATGCATATGACACAAATCAACACTCTTTCAACTATATATTTTAAATATATAAATGATACTATTCATTTTTGTATAATTTTTGCATCATATAAAGGCGTTTGGATTTGAACTCAAGACCTCCACCCATTCAAGCAACTTTGCTTTTAATTGGCGACCACCTCATCGATATAATTCACTACTCTTTCAACTCTTAACTCACACGCCTGCATTCAACAAAATAACTTTACTTATTGCTAGTGGACAACTCGACAATAGAATTGATTATGCTTTCAACTCTTAACTTAAACATTTGCGTTCGGCGGAATAACTTTACTTATTGTTGGGGTTCAGAAGTGAGCTGATTGTTCTTTTTTACTCTTAATATGTTGCCAACTTGCCATATAGAGTGTAACACACACCTTACCTACTTCTTTCACTTTCTATACACCATGGTGAGTGAAATTTGTGAGTGTAATTCCCTTCCATAAAGGAGTGCTGAATTTGTTCTTTGCTTAAATAAGGATGATGAAGAATCGGGCCACACGAAAAGGACGGTTCTGCATTTGTGCATGTAGAATTATTGATCTCATTTTCTTCTACTTCTTACATGGAGACAAACTTATATTCTGATTAGCTGTATGCCTCCCGATCCCCACCCCACATCCAATTTTATTTGCATTTATTTTGGCCAGCTTTCTCGAGTTATGTCCGTCAATTTCAATCAGTATATAAGCACCATTATCATCACGTGAAATGTGGTTAGAATCCTTGCATAGTGTATTTTTTAAATATCAATTTTTTATGTCATCGACTTATGTAACTGTAAAGTCAAGGGATTTGCAAGTGAATATTTGATTGGCAATTTTGTGTGAACTTATTTTGAACAGGAAAACATTCAATGTTGGAACATGCTGATGCAGAATATTTACGCCAAGGGTTTATGGAAATCAAAATCAGAATATTGCAGTAGTTTGGAATAAATGAAATTCGTATATTTGACTATGTATATCAGGCGTGTGAAGCATAGTTGATTTATGGAAAATCCCTACTTATATGGAGGTGATATATTCGAATATATGAGATAGATTGATATAAGGTAAATCCCTTTATTTATGGGATTTGGCTATGCTTCAAGAAGCAGATTTGGAATAGAAATATTGTGGAGATAATCAAGGAGTATTCCAATATGTTCGTGGATATAAATTGGGACAAACACGGCTGCATACTTATGGATTTAACAGAGCAAAAATCTGCCTACAGATTTTTGAGACTTTAGAAAATTGCAAAGAGTCAGACTACTGTGTTCCAACATACCTGACCTGCCGCAAAAAGTTCAGAATCATAAACCTTAATTCCTCGGGAGGAGGAGATCCTGCGTCGACGGAGTTCGAGATCAGAGGGTGTCTGATCAAGGCGGATCGGTAGCTAGGGGAGCTAGCAGAATTCACACATTATAGTTAGTAAAGATAAGTATTTTGTAACCTGTACTCTGTACTGTATCTTTCTAATTAGTGGATTCATTCTGAACTGGGTCAGGCCCCACAGATGTAGGTAGATTACACCGAACTGCGTAACCAATTCTTGTGTCTTTTATGTTTTACGTTATTATGCACTTGGTTAATTTAGTCATGTTGGAACACACTAGTAAGGACTAGAAATAGTGGTAAAACTAAATTTCAATTGGTATCAAAGCTTCGTCACTTATTATTCCCTTGGTTGTTTCAAGGAAAGTGAGATCTAGTTTTACCATGACGACAAAAGAAGGAGCTTCAGTCTCTCGACCACCCCTGCTAGAAGGCAACAACTACAACTATTGGAAGGCACGCATGAGGGTCTTCATCAATTCACTGGACGAACTTGCATGGTTTTATGTTGAGAATGAATGGAATCATCCTACAGAAGATGCTGATACAAGTTCTAAGGCGATAGAAGGAGAGTCAAGCCAAAGGAAGCAGAAACCCAAAGACAAGGCTAGATGGACTCCAGATGACCTCAAAGAATCTCTGGCGAATTCGAAGGCACTTAATGCAATCTCCACTGCAGTTGATGAAAATCAGTTCAAGCTTATCTCTACATGTCACCAAGCAAAGAAAGCATGGGACATTCTACAGAATGTTCACGAAGGAACCAGTCAAGTTCGTGAATCCAAATTATAGATGCTGGCTACTAAGTTTGAGGAACTCAAAATGGATGAAGATGACACCATTGCTACATTCAATGGAAAACTCAGGGACATCTCCAACATGGCTTATCAACTTGGAAAGGTGTACAAAGAAACAAAACTGGTGAAAAAGACCCTGAGATCACTTTCCAAAAGATTTGCAATGAAAGTAGCAGCAATAGAGGAAGCAAGAAACGTAGCCACCATGAGCCTAGATGAACTAATGGGTCATTACAGACATATGAGATGACATTCCAACAAGCTACAAAAAGAGTATCTAAGGAATTGGCGTTCAAAGTGTCTCCATCTAAGGATAATCACGAGTCCGACAGCGATGATGAGATTGAAAAACTTGCACTAATCACGAAGAATTTCTCAAAAATGCTAAAGAAGGTGGTCAACAAGAAATCTCAGGAAAGGTTTGGCGGAAATAGACAAAGACAACAAGACTCAGGTAATAATCGTGGAGTAGGATTTGTACCAGGGAATCCGCAGTTCGGGAGAAATCAGAACAACGAACCAAGACAGGTTGGATGAATTCAGTGCAGAGAATGTGAAGGATATGGTCATATTCAGGCTGAATGTGCTAACACTCGCAAGAAACAAGGAAAATTATATGCCACCTCTTGGAGTGAAGATGAAGATGATGAGAAGGACGAAGAGGAACTCACCAGTAACTACGTAGCTTTTGGAGCAAAGGTTCATGATACATTAGAGGACCAATGTTCCAACACACTGAACAAAGGTAAAGCTGTATATTCCAACATAGACGACTCACTCGGCAATGAAGATGATGATTTGTCTGTAAGTGATGAGGAAATCTACAACACCTATGAAAAAATGTATGCTATATGGGTCCAAGTAGCTGACACAAACAAAGAGCTGAACGAAGAAAAAAGGAAGTTAATGGAAAGTGAAAGAGAATTATGGCTCACGATTGCAAAACTTGAAAAGAGTAATGAAGAACTGAATGGAAAACTGATAGCAGCAGTTAAGAGGGCCGAGATGTCTGAAGCAACGATTGTTAAATTAAATTCCGGAAAGGAAAAGCTTGATGATATTCTGGATATGGGAAGACACTTTGGTGATCGACACGGGATTGGATACGTGAAAGAACCCAAGACTGAATCACATGAAAAACCAGTAACCCTCAAGGCTAAAATTCAAGAAGTAAAACGAAAGTATGGGATGCCTCATCAGAGAAAGCCACTCATATGTAAATATTGTACGTATCAAGGACATACGGAAAGGCAGTGTAGAAGACTGATCAGAGATCAAATGACAGGAAGACAACTTCTGCCGTGTTCCAACATAGGCGATATTCATACAATAAAATCGATCAGGAAGGTATGGATTGTTAAAAAATCTAGTACATGTCTGGTGACACACACTTCTCTAACAGCTTATTCCAGCGATTTATGGTACTTTGATAGTGGTTGTTCTCGCCGCATGATTGGCACTCCAGAATATCTCACAAACATTACTCCATATGATGGCAGATATGTAACCTTTGGTGATGGAAAAAGAAGCAGAGTAATTGGCAGGGGCGAATTGAAAATTGAAGGGTTTCTAGTATTCATAAGTGTATTATTTGTTGAAGATCTAAAGACAAACTTTCTAAGTATAAGCCAGCTGTGTGACGATAATATGGTAGTGGAATTCCAGAAGGACAAATGTATAGTGAAGCATGGAGAAAACAAGGTTCTTTCAAGAATAAGATCATCAGAAAATTGCTATCTTCTAGAACAAGGAGTTCGGTGTATGATTTCAAAGTAAGATGAAGGAATTCTCTGGCACAGGAAGCTCGGCCACATCAATTATAAAACATTGGTGAAAATCGCAAATGTGAAACCTGTACGAGGAATGCCTACCTTAACCAGCAAGGATGGAGTTGTATGTGGACCATGTCAACAAGGTAAACAAATTCGATCTCCTCACTCTTCAGTTCAATATATTACTACATCTAGAAATCTGGAATTATTTCATATGGATTTGATGGGTCCGATTAATACACCTAGTATAGGTAGAAAGAATTATATCTTTGTATGTGTTGATGACTTCTCCAGATTTACATGGGTAGCCTTTTTGAAAGAAAAATCTGATACAATAGAAGTATTTAGAAGCCTTGTAGTTAAGTTACAAACTGAAAAGGGGTGTCCAGTAGGGAAGATAATTCGAATTCGAAGTGATCATGGTAGAGAATTTGAAAATGAACAATTCAGTTCTTTCTGCGATGAGCTTGGTATCCAGCATGAGTTCTCGGCTCCTATCACCCCTCAACAGAATGGTATTGTAGAACGAAAGAACATAACTCTACAAGAGATGGCTCGAGTTATATTGGCAGAGAAAGATATTCACAAGAAATGGTGGGCTGAAGCAATCAATACAGCATGTTATACAGTCTATCGAGTATATCTTCGACCATTCACCAGCAAAACCTCCTACGAAATCTGGAAGGGAAGAAAACCAAATGTCTCATATTTTCATGTGTTCGGAAGCAAATGCTACATTCTCAAAGATAGAGAACAATTGGCAAAATTTGACAATCGAAGTGATACAGAAATTTTTCTCGGGTATTCCATCACCAGTCGTTCCTATAGAGTTTTTAACCATCGAACCAACACTCTCATGTAATCAATAAATGTCATTGTGAATGATTCAGAGGATGAACAAAAGTCCGAAGTTGTCGAGGAAGAATCTGGTAACTCTCATGTTACAACACAGTTGTCTCAAACTGACAAGGCGTCTCCCTTGATTGAAATAGAATCACGTCAGAATACTGGTACGCCCAAGCAAATAAGTCCTGAATCTGACGAAGCTGAGTATGTTGGAACATCATCCCCCACTACTGAATCATATGTTCCAACACATGCCCAACCCGGTTTCACCATGAGAAGTACTCGATCAGTGCCTCGAGTTGATTACCGACGACTGGCTGGACTACACTGTTTTGTCTCTCTAATTGAACCCAAGAACTACAAAGAAGCCTTACTTGGCGAGTATTGGATAGCTGCAATGCAAGATGAACTTGGTCAGTTTACAAGGAATGATGTTTGGTATCTTACTTCTCGCCCCAAAGGCATTAATGTCATTGGTACGAAGTGGATTTTCAAGAATAAATCAGATGCAGACGGTTTAGTCACCCGAAACAAAGCTAGACTTGTTGCTCAAGGTTATACACAAGTGGAATGTGTTGATTTTGATGAAACCTTTGCGCCAGTTGCCAGGTTAGAATCTATCCGAATTCTACTAGCTATTTCCTGCTCTTTGAACTTTACTTTGTATCAAATGGATGTCAAGAGTGCCTTTTTAAATGGAGTGGTGAATGGAGAAGTATATGTGGAACAACCTAAAGGCTTTGAAGATCCTCATTATCCACATCATGTATATCGTCTCAAGAAGGCTTTATACGGACTAAAGCAAGCACCCAGGGCATGGTATGAACGACTTACTACCTTTCTTCTTCAGAAAGGTTATCGTCGAGGGGGAGTAGATCGCACCTTGTTTATGCTTGATAAGGCTTCAATGTTTCTGATTGCTCAAATTTATGTTGATGACATAGTTTTTGGTTCTACTTCACCATCTATGGTACAGGACTTTGTCACCGTTATGCAATCTGAATTTGAAATGAGCATGGTTGGATAGCTGACTTACTTTCTGAATTTGAAAGTCAAGGGATTTGTAAGTGAATATTTGATTGGCAATTTTGTGTAAACTTATTTTGAACAGGAAAACATTCCATGTTGGAACATGCTCATGCAGAATATTTACACCAAGGGTTTATGGAAATTAAAATCAGAATATTGCAGTAGTTTGGAATAAATGGAATTCATATATTTGACTATGTATATCAGGCGTGTGAAGCATAGTTGATTTATGGAAAATCCCTACTTATATGGAGGTGATATATTCGAATATATGAGATAGATTGATATAAGGTAAATCCCTTTATTTATGGGATTTGGATATGCTTCAAGAAGCAGATTTGGAATAGGAATATTGTGGAGATAATCAAGGAGCATTCCAATCTGTTTGTGGATATAAATTGGGACAAACACGGCTGCATACTTATGGATTTAACAGAGCAAAAATCTGCCTACAGATTTTTGAGACTTTAGAAAATTGCAAAGAGTCAGACTACTGTGTTCCAACATACCTGACCTGCCGCAAAAAGTTCAGAATCATAAACCTTAATTCCTCGGGAGGAGGAGATCTTGCGTCGACGGAATTCGAGATCAGAGGGAGTCTGATCAAGGAAGATCGGAAGCTAGGGGAGCTAGCAGAATTCACACATTATAGTTAGTAAAGATAAGTATTTTGTAACCTGTACTCTGCACTGTATCTTTCTAATTAGTGGATTCATTCTGAACTAGGCCAGACCCCGCAGATGTAGGTAGATTACATCGAACTACGTAACCAAGTCTTGTGTCTTTTACGTTTTACGTTATTATGCACTTGGTTAATTTAGTCATGTTGGAACACACTAGTAAGGACTAGAAATAGTGGTAAAACTAAATTTCAGTAACTAAAGTTATTGATGGTCAAACATGACTTAGAAAGTTGACTAAAAAAGTGCAAATACAGGTAGGAGAGAGGGAGTAATAGTTTTAAGAGAAAGAAGAAGCCACTTTCATCAAGATTTGCTTGTGATATGCTCGTGTAAATCTCAATCTCTAGCTTACGACTTTTTTTTAAAAAAAACCTTGAAATAGTATCTAGATTTAAATTTCTTGATATCAAAGTTAAGAACATAGCCTTTCTTGTAAGTAGTATTTTCTTTATCCTTGATTAGATATATAAACAAATCAAATTATGGCTTTTGAAAGCCTAGTGGTACCCTCTTAACTTTAGGATGCAAGATATTAGACATCTTGATTTCCAACTAGTGTATTTTCATTGAAATGGTTGTTTGGAATCAGAATTTGATTATAAAAAGGCTAGAATAAATCTTATATATTAAGTAAAATGACATAATTAGAAAATTACCTAAAATAGCAAAGAACAAGTTTACAATGATCCGTTTAACTTCAAAAACTTTTAGATTGGAACCCCTATTTTTCTAAACATCTCTGTTTTTCACAATTATTCCCTACCAAATCAACTTGCATAAAAGAATGAGTCAAAACCAATTTCATTATTTTAGGTGGGACAAAATTAATATATTGGGCAAAATACTGATATGACCCTATGTTTTGGAGGTTTGTGCTAATATGACCCTGTGAAGTTGAAAAGTGCTATTGTAGCCCTATGTTTTGCATCAGAAGTGCCGATATAACCCTGTGGCACTATTCCGGCATTTACTTAGTAATTTCCGGCATTGACCAAATATAAAATGACTAAATTATCCCTAGTCTTAAACCTAATAATATAATGACTAAAATACCCCTACATTCTTCTTCTTCATCATCATTGTTCCGCCACCACCTCTGCCGCACCACCACCTCCACCGCCGCTTCACCACCTCCGCCGCCAACCACCGCTGGAATCTGGATTTCGCATTCCTCACAAATGACAAAAATTATCCACAGAAATTCTTAACCCAGGAGAAATTCTTAACTACTCAGCACATCAATGAAAAATCCCAAGTTTCACCTCTAAATCCAATTCACCCCAAGAACACAGTCTCAATACAGCCCTCAAAACCCCATTTTTTCATTGCCCAGATTGCCCAACACTTCAAGAACAGCTATAAACCAGAGTCATGTTAAAAATGGAAGCAGAGAATAGCTAATTACCAACACGATAGCTAATTTGAACCTCTCTATACTTAATTACCAATACTTCAAGAACAACAAAAAATCCATCTTTTCACTGCTAACCTGAAAACCGTCTCCTTCCGCACCACCGGTGTTCTCAAGACCATGAACTCCGCCTACGCCGCGCCGGAGTCCGAGGAGGTCGACAACGACGACGAGGAGGCATAGGTGGAGACCGTGATTTGCGGGCTTCGGTCAGAGCGCCGACTTCGTCGGAGAGTTAGATTCCAGCCTATTTGGCCGGAGGGATAAATGGAAGTTCTCGGAAGACCGAAAACTCTGAATTCTAACACCTCCGAATTCCCTCTTGTTGTAGTCTTGCCTTATCTCCTATAGCAATCCTTCCTCCGGCCATCGTGAACCTTATTTCCGGCTTGGAGGAGCCAAAAACAATTGCACTTCGGCATCCGAATAAGAACCCAGAAACAGGCCGGTCGGGTTCGTCGTTCCATAGTTACGAACCCGACCACAGCTATCAAGTGATGCTTCCAAGACCCGTGAATATATCAAGTAAGCCAGCCAAGAAAAAGCGATTTTCTAACCTTGAAGTTCTTCAAATCTCCAGACCCACGCCGCCCGATGCCTCTTCGGAGAAGCTCGAGAAGAAGAAGATCTGAGAAGATCCGGACGAATCCGGCCCAAGCTAATGGCGGATTTTGGGTTAGAGGCTAGTGGAGGAAGAAGAAAAGAGGAAGAAGAAGAAAAGAGCAGAAGAGGAAGAAGAAGAAGAAGAAAAGACTTCTGAGGGCAGAAAAGCGGAAGAAGAAGAAACGAGCAGAAGACGAGGAAGAAAAGAGGAGGAAGAAGAAAAAAGCAGAAGATTCTGAGGGCATAATTGTCTTTTAACCTTTTTTTTTAAAAAAAAAACAGGTGTATAATAGTCATTTCAAGTATTTTCGGCCAAATTCAGGTCTCCAGGGTTATATTAGCACATTTTAGCAAAACACAGGGTTACAATAGCACTTTTCAACTTCACAGGGTCATATTAGCACAAACCCTCAAAACATAGGGTCATATGAGCACTTGACTCTAATATATTTATTTTCTGTTGTTTCTAAATACTATTGATAGTCTTATCAAATTCTATGAACCGTTATAAATATTCACTTCATAAATATTCCGCCTTTCAAAAATATTAAAATAATTTCGACAATGGGTGGTTAGACAAAATTCTTTAAGATTATTATTAACATGTTGTGGCGGTGGTAGTGTTTTATTTTTAATGCATATAAACTAATCATTTGATTCTGAAAAATTGCCAGATTCAGACGGTTCAAAAGATGACAAGAGGAAGCAGAGATTAACATTCTTGAATATTGTTCTTTTGACGAATCTATTATTAATGGCATCATAACATATGCTTACGATTTAACCAAATCCCTCTGCAATGTCTACTAAATTTGGACATTACAGCTATTAGCTATGTATGATTTGGCCTATTAAGGTAATCAAACATATACGCCTAACATTTAATTTTGTTTTATGGTTTTAGATTGTTCTTTTCAATTTAACTGCACGTTAGTTTGATTTGCCTAACTTTAGTTTACATTAACCTTCACTATGATAAAATATGAAATATAAGTTTACAAAAGTTTCGACGATGATAAACCGTCTTCCGATAAATGAGGGTTCGATCTTTCGTCAATTACTTGATTCACGGATTTTGATGGGGATTAAATAGTTGTTTATCTGCCATTATCACTGTCAGGTTGAGTCAGGTAAAAATCGCAGGTCCGACCAAATCAGGCATAAAGAAGATTATCTTAATCTCCATTTAACTATGTACCCATCATAACATAAATTCATCAAGCTAATTAGGGGAAAGAACATGGTCCACCAGTATGTAAATTAGCAATCCTTTTGTCCTTTATTAGATGGTTCAGTTTCATATCCACATTTTGAGTAACATGGCTGAGTAATGGGCAGTCACTGTTCGCACCTAAATTCTTAAATGGCATCTCTCAATATTTTCAGACCAACAATCTGTGATATTTTCCCAACTCTTTCACACTCTCTTATCTGTTTTTTCCATTTCTGAGGTTATGTACAAACCAATGCATCATCCATGAAGATTTTCTGTACAAAAACCATGATTTTCAGCCACATGGAACTCTGAATAAAATGAATGATTTCAAGAGCTCTGAAAATATCAAAATTTACTTACAAGAAAAAGACCAGATATACATTTTTACCCCCTCATGTAACTATAGCTGTATATAAACAAACCCCATATAACTAACCAGCCAATCCAATAATCATCCCATCAAAGAAACTGATTTTACCAAAGCGTATTCATGTTTGTAACAGGTACCTGAAACTAAACTCATAGGGCATTACTTCAAGAAACTGCGAAAGTGGCTCGTTTCTTTCTCGATTATCGAGGCAGCTGATCGCCTCTTTCCCGAGTTCGACTGGTAGCTGAAGACATATCCAGTCTACCAATGAGTCCAAGTCCTTGGCGAAATCGAGCATGTACCAATCCAACAGTTTTGGTATTGCCACCACTTTCTTTTTCGTCGATATCCCCACTGTGGCTTGCAAGAACTCTTTTTTCGCGATTTCTAACTCATTCTCAACCTCAGATGCAGTGTAAATCCTCACCTTAATATAATGAAGCAAGCGTATCGAGTCATCAACAACTGAATCATAAAGAATTTTGTTTGAAACGATCATGGACATGATTTCCTGTCAACTTACTGCAGGTGAGGACCAGCTTCCACAGGATAGAGCAAATGTGACAAGTGGTTCGGACAACTCCAACCCGAAGACACTACGAGTTGACATTTCCTCACTTTTTGGACCCTTTGTGAAAGTCTATATGACAGCACATAAACAGATATGATATGAGATATGGTGAATTGTCTTCACATTATGGAAAAAATAGGAGAAAATGATCCTTACATATTTTGAGTGATAAGGGAGTCTCAATATAAAGTGTTCAATCGTTATCGCATTGAGAAAGTGCCCGCCAACATTTATGGTTGCCTTTTGCATCAGCGCGACGACAGTTTCAGGACTTTCAGGAATTCCATGTTCAAGATATGCCTGAATTAAGGAAGAGGTAATAAACTATAAGTTGATCTACAGTGTTCGCATTTGGCCTTGAACAAAATCAAAGAATTAGTAATTGCCATTTAATTACTCACATTCATCATGCAAGAATTGTAAATGTTGATCCAGAAAGCAAGCTTCTCTTGATGAGTAAGGCCTTTTAAATCAACTGATGCTAACTTCTCGAGTAAAAGCCTGTAAACCAAGAGATGTCAGGATTTGTGAACTGGATTGATTGAAAGCTTTGAAAACTGAGTCTAATTTTGGTTGCAACTTACTTTAGTCTACGAACTAGGAACACTGAAATTGTTGTCCGGTTTGGATTTATCGAGCTTGCATCTATAGCAAAGAGATGCTTATAGGGACCAATATCTTGCTTGCAAAACTCTGAACAGATACCGTAAGGGTCCTTGAAATCTGCATCCTCGAGGCCATTGCAAGAAGGCAGTGTGTCAGCCATGCTTCGAGTTTTTCTTGAGTTCATTCTCAGGAAAACGTTCAATAAACACTTCAAAATGCTTTCAGAGAGTTTATTTGGATTCTCATTTCCAGATGATTTCTCATCACCTTTGCTCTCATTCTCGTTATCTAACTGAAAGTAAAGAATTTTCCAGATCAGCACAGCAACACACTTGGTAGACTACAGGAGGGCGAAGAACAAGCAATGTTAAGAATTCACCTGTAGTTTCTTGGGATCAAATCGCCTTTCGGCTGGCCTCAGATCGAAAGGAGGCCTTTTCACAGGAGTTTTGGCAATTGCAGTTTTTGTGCTCGGAGATTTCTGCTTGCTCTTGGTCGAATTAAGACACGACTCATTTTCTTTTCCGCGAGCATCATCTGCAAATCAGTTCATGAAGCAGAATTT
This sequence comes from Rubia yunnanensis, assembly GCA_037428765.1. Lineage (NCBI taxonomy): Eukaryota > Viridiplantae > Streptophyta > Magnoliopsida > Gentianales > Rubiaceae > Rubia > Rubia yunnanensis. Next base: position 101,130,722 of record CM075067.1, on the reverse strand, counting down.
TTAGGTCAACAACACAGCAATGCAGCCTATGCTAAGTGCATAGCATTGGAAAAGGCATAATAGCTTACCCGAGAGAAGTGTTGGATGCCTCCCTCCGGATACCGTCGAAGCTTCTTCTGTCTGAATCGACAACTTATACTGCTTTTGCTTCTGATCAGATACATCGGCTGAATTGTCCATGTTCCTCTTCGAAGATGAAATCTGGACTGCTTCCTCGTACAATCCTTGCCTGAAGTGCACAACTTGCTCTTCGAGCCGAACAACTTCCTCTTCCAAAACAGCAACTTCAGCCAGAAGCTCCAATGTCTACAATCATCAGTTCAAAGTTTCTAACATGATCAAATGACACAAAATAAAAAATAAAAATAAAAATCAAGAAATCAGATTCTTCATCCATAAGAATCACCAACCACATAACACACCGAAGACAAAAGAAACACCGGCATTTCGCTAACCTGGGCAGGGAGATAAGGAGGAAGTCTAGGTAAGGATCCAAGAGGCCTAGTAAAAGCCCTCTCCAAAGCTCTGTGAACATTCTCCTCATGTCTGAGTTTTTTCTTCAACTTGTCAACCTAAATTACAGATAATCAGCACCAAAAAAGTCCAAGAATACAGATGCAAATTGCAGAATTAACAATCCAAGAACACCTACATCTTGCTGTAATGCCTTCTTTCTTTCTCTAACTGAACCTCCGGTGGCTTTTGGTGCTTTGTCAGCCTCCATCATTGCCCTCTTGCTCTGCTGCATTTCCACCTTTTCCTTCAACCAATAACAGGAGAAAACAACAGTGTCAGCTTCCAGCAAGAAAAGGACTTGGAACAATTCCTTACATACACACTTGGGAAAAAGGACCATAATCATTCTGGATAAGAACCAAAGCAACGAACTTTTGAAGCTTTTTGAAAGCAGCCATCTAATCACACAATTAGCAATGAAAACCCACAAAAAGGGTACAATGATTAGTCCAATAAGCCCCTTTCCACATGCTTATGCCCATAATCACAGAAATCAGAAATCTGCTTTCAACTTGATCATAGTTATCAAACTTTGTTGAGATGGAGGCTAAAAAAACAGTGCCAGCTTGGTCCAAAGAGCACAATATCTGGGAATTCTTCACATCTGATGCCATAGACTCCTCAGAAAATCTCAAGAAGTTGGCAAAAATGGGAGGAAACAGAGAAACCCAATAGGATGTGAATAATTACTTTTGCCTGCTTCAATGAAACGGCTCTTGCAGACTGCAGAGCAGTCCTGGTTCTCGTGTTCATCTTTCTCCAACTCTGATTCTCTGAAAACAATTGAATGAAACCATGAAAACAAACAAGAAAGCGTTGGAAGTGAAGAGGACAAAGAAGCAATAATGAATGATACCCTCAGAGGAAAGAATTCATTGCAGAGAGCGGGAAAGGGAAGTTGAGTAATGAGGAGAGTGCTAAATCCCAGATTCCTAGAAGACAAAAAAACAAGTCTTTCTTTCTTTTTCTGTCTCAGAACTTTGCAGAGTTCTTGATCTGTGTGAAGTAAGTGCAAGTGTTATCCATGTCAGTTGTTTGTTTTGAGCTCAAAACTCCACTATCATCCCTGGAGATGAAGTGTGATTTACAGCAGCAAATCAACCAACTTCTTTTCTCTTTCTCCAGATATTTATATACATACAGATAGATCATATATGAGTGCAGTAAACAGAAGTTACAGCTTGGTTTTTATATTTTGCTGAAGAAGGTGGCTGGTGGCTGATGCCTGATGCCCATGTTTGAATTGTGTTGGCCTCCCTTGGATTTTGAACAAATTCCAAATTGGAGCTTTAAATTTCTTTGGAATTGTATTCAAGTCCATTGTCCGATTCGAATATTATTTACCCAACCAGTGCATGTTTGATGTCGAAAGAATGATGGTATCCATTTGAAGAACACTAAAAATAGTTATCTTTTATTGCTAACATGATCAGTCGAATAAGATTCTAATCATTCCGACCAATTTATAATTTGTTTAATACGTAGATAAACCCGTAGGGGACAATATATATAAAATTTTATAGGGCATTATACAAATATGATCCTATATATTTATGAAAGTGGTAATATAAAACCCTCACTTGTTTGAAAGTTAAAATGACAAGTATATCCTCAAACAAAAAGTTGAATTTAGGTGGACAATTATATCCTCACAGTGCTATTGGGCCACCGTCGCACCGTCGCCACCGTAACATGTAGGGTTATTATTATCACATTATAAAAACTAATAGGGTTATATTAGCATATTCTTAAAGCTTATAGGGTTATATCAGCATGTTCGTAAAAATATATAGGGTTATATCAACACATACTATAAAGCAAAGTGTTGTATCATCATAAAATTCACTCTATCCCATTAATTTTTTCTTAATTACTTATTCATTGTCATTAGTGATTATGTTTGACGGTCAATATCTCAAACTACATATCATAATTCTAAATAAAAAATTAATATTTAAAAATAGATGTTAAGATGAATCTAACTTTATCTCAAAGGATATTTAGTTAAAATTTAAAGTCAAAATTTACAAAATTTAACTTTGTAAACAGTGGCAGAGCCACAAGGGCGGAGGGGAATTCAACCCTCGCCAGAATAAAAATCAGTGGAAATTACTGAGGTTAATTTTAAAAAATAAATTATACCAAGCCTCTCTGATATAGAAAAAATTGAAAATAAATAAAATATTTCTTTCAACCCCGTCATATATATTTGCTGCCTCTACCGTTGTTTGAAAAAAAAATTAAGCAAATTTTAGTGGGATTGATAGAAGGCAAAGTCTTGGGAAACACGGTCTTTCCATAGACTTATGAAAAGACAGAGTTTAATTTGAATAATAAAAGACAAAAGGTCTTAGTTGCAACATTAAAAAATTTAGTATGTAATATGTATAACCCGGTTCATACAACCCAAAAATTTTATCCTCATTTCTTCTAATTTACACTTTAAACCTTGATCTTTTCATGAATTATGAAAAGACCGTATTTCAAGAGACGCACTCATAATAAAATAAATAATTTGTTATCAACATTCTAATACTCCCTCTGGTCCTCTTATATTGGCCTACTTTCCATTTTGGGATGGTTTTTTATTTATGTCTCCTTCCCCTTTTGGTAAATTCTAGAATGTTTTCATTCACTCATTTTACTTTTTACACTTTCAATACAATCTCTACCATTCATTTATCTTTTTGAAAAAATTTGTGCCCAAAAGTTGAGGCCAATATAAGAGGACCAGAGGGAGTAATATAATTTGTGGTACTAATTCGAGCCCACTCTAATAATCAAGTTGCTTAAAGGCAGAAGTTGGTGGGTGGGATAATCAGTTGTCCATTGGAAATTGGGACCTTTTTTTAATGCCTAGGATTCTGTTGTTTTGTTACTCCCTCCGTCCCATATTAAATTACACAGAATTTTTTTTACGCTCATCAAAAAATTAGTTAACAGTTAATATATTTAATTATGTGCATGAACGATAAACAAAAAGTTAGTTTTATAAAACTATTTGTTACGAAGAATTCAACTATATAGCATATGATAATATTATTATTTATATATCTATTTACATATGTGGCCAAATTTAAACAGTAAATAGTAATATAAAGTGAAGTATGCAGTTTAACATGGAAGTAACGGAACACTCATATTCTTTGCCCAATCCGATTGAGAAACAAACCTCTTTCTTTTGTGTGTTATTCTCATCTCATTTATTAATGGAACAAAAAAAGATCGGAACTATTTTTAATTTTTTTTAAAAAAAGAATGGGGATTAGAGAAAAACATGGGCATCGTGGCGCGCTTTGAGGCTTGAGGGGGCTTCGCGGGGAGTAGTCAACTGCACGCAACAGTGGACCACCCATTTTTTCAGCTTCATCATGCACTAACGTGCGCCTCTCTCTTTTTGGATCTATGAATTTACTCAATGGTTTTTGCATTTTAGATTAATTTTAAAAAGTATTCTAATTCTTATTTATGTGTTATTGTCGTATCGAATATTTTGAAAGTGCTCAGGTGACGTTTGATTGCCGTTGATTTTAAATAGCTTATTCTTGCTATCTCATTTTAAGCGGTAATTTACTATTTATTTAGTTAAAACTTCTTACTTTGACCATAAAATTGAATTAGTATATAAGTATAAAGATCATTAAGTGATCGTTACTTTGTTAGATTCGTTATAATATATATTTTCAAAATATTAACTTTTTACAAGTTATAATTATCCTTGATAAAAAATATTAACGATCTAATATTTTTAAGTTAACTACTGAAAGTCAAAGTTTGCAGCTTGAAATTGGACAGAGTGAGTAACTCCTATGATTGTTTGTTCAACGTTGATTTAATTTTTTGATAGATAATCAATGTAAATGACATAAATACCCTTGATAGTTTAGCTGACTTTTTTCGGACAAAAAATACAAAATATATATTTTTTTTAAAAAAAAGTGCACATCTAACATTTGACCATAATTTTTTTTGTAGGTGATACCTATGATCGATGTAAGTGCTTATAACTTAACCCCTGCACCGTTTTTCAACCGAAAAAGAAAATTAATGACAAATGCAGTATTGTTTATTTGACAATTCTAACACATTAAATTTCATCCACTACCAACATTGTCACAATACCGCCACTCAACCCACTAGCACGCCATCGTGCACTACCATCACCATTAGTTTCAGCATCGCCGCATAGTCTCCAATTCCCTATCCTTGCCCCGCACCCACTTATCCTCTTCCTCTCTTCTTGTCATCATTGATCTCCTCTCCCTTCGTGTATATGGCCATAGAATATTTCAAACAGTCCCTAACAAACACCACACGCTTGGAGTCTTCATTTTCTGCGCCTTCCCTAACTAGAACCACCCAAATCATTATTATTTTGAGATTCATACCCACGAATTTCAACTACCATCATCATTGTGTACACAATAATTTGCTTGTTCCTTATGTCGCGAGAGGAATCTAGATATCCTCATATCCAGAAAGCCTGAAAGAAACGACAAATTAGATTGTCGTTTCTTTCAACTTTGAATCTAGTCATGTTGGATAACTCCTCCAAAGACATCAGTCGGTGGTGTACAACGGCGTTGAATTTTCGATGAAAGATGGTGTGAACGATGGAGATTCTGATGCCTCACAATTAATGAGATTTTGTTAGTTCGTAGTTGAAATTAGTTTGAAGTTTATTTAAAACTCACTAGACACACGAATAATTTATTCAAAACTGAATGGCTATACAAAAATTAAGACCAACATCATTGTAACATTTCCAACTTTGACAACAATTTGGTTTTTGTGGGCTTAGATCTCACAAGACAAGAAATACAAAGTGTTTGTTGCGAAGGGAATCCTTAAAAAATAGAAAAGTTTCCGTAAATGGCTTTAAACTACCAAAAATTCACCAAATCTCACCTGTTCCCAAAGGAAAAAAACAAAAAACAAAAAACAAGAAACCAAGATACAAAAGAGGAAAGAAGAGTAAATGAAGTGGAAACTCCAAAAGCTGCAAAATCACATGTCTGCCAACGAAACTACTGCTTTTAAACGTGAAAACAAAAATCGCGAGGTCTTTCTACTGTCCAAGCATGCTAATAAGTGTTACATTCACCTCCATTTCTTAAATTTAAATTTTATATACTCCCTCCGTCCCAGGGGAATTTGCACAGAATTTTTTTTACGGTCTCCAAAAAACATGTTTGACTGTAAATATATGTAACTACGGACAATAACGACACATATAAAATTGATATTTAGAAACTACATGTTATGACGAATCTAACAATATATCATACGATAATATTATTTTTCATATATCTACTCAAATATGTGGTCAAATTTTAACAACTTTGACCTCCAAATAGTAAGTGTGCAGATTTGGCTGGGACAGAGGGAGTAGTGGTAGTATTATTTAAATTATAAAAACCAAAACTTACGCTGATCTATACACGTGCAAATGGTGCTTATTCATTGGTGGCTAATGATTTCAAATTCGGTTTAATTCAAATTCATGAATGCAGTTCAGATAGGTAAAATTACAAGTTTCAATCTGGCTTAAAAGATATGTACTTTGCTTGAATGTATTTTTGAGCATTATGAGATCAGTTTAATCAAGATGCCGCCTACAAAAACAGAATGAAATGTGGTAAAGTTATTTGGAAGGTTCACAATTGATCTCTACAAAAACTTTCTTGTTCGTATGAAATGTTTGTAGTACCATGTCTATTTGGCTCTGGTTAGATTTTGCATGCACTCGCATAATAATTGGTTAAGTGATTAAGTGTTTGATTAAGTTCTCCAATAAGCGTAGGTTTAAATCCCGATAATTGTTGTGTGAGAAGATTTTTCAGTGGGGTTTTGATAGAAAGTAAAACCCACAAATTATTGTGGTTGTGTGTATTGATATACAATGAGTACAAAGGGTATACAAAACATAAACAAATATGGAACATAATATACACAAAACCAATTAGAAAGGGTATTCCTTTCTTATTCTGATTCTAAGCGAAGCGTAGGACTGGTCGCAACGCAAAGGTTGGACGTAGAAACTCAAACTGAGGACAGGGTAGACCATTCGTAAAGATGTCAGCAAGCTGCAAGTCCGTAGAAACATGAGCAACTTTGAGCTTGTCAGAAGACACCATCTCACGCACAAAATGATAGTTAATATCAATGTGCGTAGCTCTCTTATGAGAAACTGGATTCTGAGCCAGGAAGAGAGTACTATTATTATCACACAGCAAAATGGGTGGGGTGCATGTCGTCACACGTAAGTCACCGAAGAAGTTTCATCAACCAAGCTAACTCCGCAGTAGTATTTTCCATAGCATGGTACTCCGATTCTGAACTAGAACGAGAAATTGTAGGTTGCTTCTTAGCACTCCAGAAAACCAGGTTGCCATCAAGGAAATAACATAACCATATGTAGACCTACGAGTCTCTATACAACGAGCCCAATCAGCATCAGTGTAACCCAAAACTGGTAAAGCGGAAGAGTTTGCGTGAAATTGAAGAGCATAGTGGACCGTACCACGAACATAGCGCAAAATCCGAGTGACAGCTTGGTAATGGTCATTCGTAGAGGCCTGCATATACTGAATGATCGTATTCACAACATAGGACAAGTCGGGACGTGTGATTGACAAATACTATAGCGCACCAACAAAAGAACGATAAAGTGTGGGATTTCCTAACAGCTTACCGGAAGAGCTTGACAGTTGCGAAAAAGCCACAAATTGGATGGCAACTGGCGCATAATCTTGCATGCCAGCTCGCAGTAAAATGTCCTTGGCATATCTGGCCTGACAAATGAATAAGCCGTCAGAAGTACAAACAACCTCTAATCCCAAAAAATATTGTAGAGTGCCAAGATCAGTATCTTAAAATTTTTATTAACCCGGTTAATAAATTTCCGAATAAGACGACCATCATTCTCAGTAAGAATAATGTCATCAACATAAACCAATAAATAGAGCAAAGATGCACCCTATGAGAAAACAAATAAGGAGGTATCTGAAGAACTGCATACAAAACCCAGACCTATAAAAAATTAATTGAAACACTGAAACCAAGCACGGGGAGCTTGCTTCAAACCATAAATTTCCTTGCGTAAACGACAAACATAATCAGGGCGCATAGGGTCTTTGTATCCAGCAAGTTGCTCCATGTAAATAGGAGAATCAAGAGTGCCATTTAAAAAAGCGTTCTTCACATCAATCTGTCACAATGGCCAATTGCGATGAACAACAATGGATAAAATAGTACGAGCAGTAGAAGCCTTCACCACTAGACTAAAGGTATGATCATAATCAAAACTGGGTAATTGTGAAAAATCATGAGCAACTAACCTCGCTTTGTGCCAGTCAAGAGAGCCATCTGATTTATACTTCAACCAGTAAACCCATTTTGAACCAACAACATTTGCATGGGAAGGACGAGGAACCAGCTCCCATATTTGTTGAGTGTGTAAATCATCCATCTTTGAGTCCATAGTAGCAACCCATTCAGGATCCTTGACATCCGAGCGATGACTCCGGGGCTCGGTCTTAGAAAATAAAGCACTCAGAAACCAAAAGTATCATATTCAGAAATTTTCTTGTATCATAGAGAACCAGTGTGCAGGCGACTGGTCATCGGATGCAGAGAGGAAGGACCCGCAACCGGCAAAGGTACAGATCACAAGGATGGTGCGGAAGCCAAGGCATTGGGCATGGAACCCGAGGCAATCGACGGCGGTGACCCAGCAGGTAGTAGAGATAGCGGCACTGGGGAAGCAGGGGCAGTCGGTGAAGATGTTGGCGGCAATGGGGACGGTGTGTGGCGTACACGTACGACCAGGGTGGCCGGCACCTTAGTTGGCGGTGGCGGCATCATCGGCTGTGTTGGTGGCGCTGGCTGATATCAAACATGTTGTTGGTCACCTTGTGGCAAACAAATGCAATTTTCTGAAGAACCCCGATCTTCCGGTGCAGGTGGAAAATTTGAGTTTTAAAAAATAATGGGTGGTTATGCTGAAGAAGGTGATTCAAAAACTTTCGATGGAACTGAAGAAGGCTCCAAAAAGCAGAAACATCCAGTGATAAAGAATCTGTAATAGTACCTGTATGGGTAGCGAGAAAAAAATACTCATCAAACTGAGCATGACGAGTGATGTACTCCTTCTCTGTAAGAGGATCAAGACATCGATAACCCTTGTATTGAGAACTGTATCCCAAAAATATACAAGACATACTCCGAGGGGCCAATTTATGCGCAACATAGGGCCTCAAATAAGGGAAAACTCGACAACCAAATGAATGAAAATTAGAGTAGTCAGACGTAGTACCAAAAATAACAGAGAGTAGAGACTAACCAGATAAAACTGGAGTAGGCAGTTTGTTGATGATGTAAACCGCCGTAGAGAAAGAATCATACCAAAATGAATGATGAAGGCAAAAATGAAAGAGCATCAATAAACCTGTCTTCGTAATATAACGACGCTTCCTCTCTGCACGACCGTTTTGCTCAGGAGTGTACGAACAGGAAAGCTGATGATGAATGCCCTTAGACGCAAAATGAGTCTGCATGCGATGGTTGACAAGCTCGGTTCCACCATCACTCTGAAATACCTTGGTGGTGGTAGAAAACATATTCTCAACAAGAGTTTCAAATTGCATGTATGCCTCCACGAAATGAGACTTTCGTCGTAGAGGAAATAACCTAGTAAACCGAGAAAAATCATCAACAAAAATGACATAATAGGAGTGACCAGATCGAGAGAGTTTCAAATTGCATGTATGCCTCCACGAAATGAGACTTTCGTCGTAGAGGAAATAACCTAGTAAACCTCTGAAATACCTTGGTGGTGGTAGAAAACATATTCTCAACAAGAGTTTCAAATTGCATGTATGCCTCCACGAAATGAGACTTTCGTCGTAGAGGAAATAACCTAGTAAACCGAGAAAAATCATCAACAAAAATGACATAATAGGAGTGACCAGATCGAGAGAGTTTCAAATTGCATGTATGCCTCCACGAAATGAGACTTTCGTCGTAGAGGAAATAACCTAGTAAACCTCTGAAATACCTTGGTGGTGGTAGAAAACATATTCTCAACAAGAGTTTCAAATTGCATGTATGCCTCCACGAAATGAGACTTTCGTCGTAGAGGAAATAACCTAGTAAACCGAGAAAAATCATCAACAAAAATGACATAATAGGAGTGACCAGATCGAGAGATCACATGTTAGGGTCCCCAAAGATTACAATGAACTAAATCAAGTATGTGTGGTGCGCGTTTTAAATTTTAACTAACAGAAAGATGCTTGCCTTTAGCCATCTCACAAGCTGGACATAAATGATGCTTAGGCAGCAAACTGGTAACTGAAAAATATCCAGACCTGCTCAAAGACGAAATGATGTTGTAAGGCACTTGACTCAATCTACTGTACCAAAGTTCAAAAGATGCTTTGTAAGCACTCAATAGAAAGTAAAACCACGTCATTTTGGTTGCACTTAACTCAATCTACTGCACCAAAGTTCAAAAGATGTTTTAGAAGCACTCAATATAAAGTAAAACCCACAAATCATTTTAGTTGTGTGTATTGATATATATATATATATATATATATATATATATATATAGTGAGTACAAAGGGTAAACAAATATCGAACATGATATACACAAAACCAATTAGAAATGATGTTCCTTTCTTATCATGATTCTATGTGATTTACATCTCTATTAGGTTTCCTCGTGGACACAAGCAAAGATTACAATGTGGTTGATCCACGAACGTCGTAATTTACCTACTCATCACCCATGATACTCACAATGTTGGACCATTCTTTTCATTGGAGGATTCATTGTGGGTACTAGAAAAAGACCATCATGTAACTGATCATCGGACGATGTAATTTACCTTCTCATCAATTGTGGTATCGTGCCAAAGAAATAATAAGAGCGAGAGACATCATTTTTTTGCTCCAATGATTAGAATTCCCATAAACTTTAATGCACAATTAATCGTTGAAAACGCACAGAGACAATACTTTTCACACTACAACCACATCCTATCTTAACTTTTCATACTAGATGTTTAGTGAGGATTTCTCTTTATTATGTGCTTGTTAAGTGAATTTCGCAAGCTATTTTATGAATGTATAATAAGGGGATGATATAAGCTCATGAATGAATGTTTTTTTGGAGTGGGAAACGTAATAATAGCGGGTGGTGGGGGTGGGAATTGTGATGATATAAGAAATTGAGGGATTATAAAATAGAGAGGGCCACGTGAAGTTTTGTTAGTACTACATTTAATTAAGGCTGACATTAAAACGGGATTAAGGTTTCGTTACGACACCTTTGCCTTTGATGCCATACATTTATTAATTGTAATTACTGCGTGCATGGTTGGATTTATGTTTGATTCATTGTCCACACCGTTTTCACCAAACAGCCTCCTCATCTACTTACTACTAATAAGTAATAACTACTCCTAATAAAGTTTGATTCCTTTCCATAACAACGCCCTTCCTACGAAATCGACCTGCATTAGTTTAACCTGTGATTTGTACTCCACCTACCCTATCTGAACGGATCTAATCTAAATTGAGTTGAGTTAAAAATAAGCGTGTTGGAAATAGCAACGCATGACCAGAGTAGGTTAAATCACATCAAATTAAATTTACGTTGAACTGAACTGTACTGAATTGAACTGAATTGAATTGATTTGCAATGAACTAAACTGAATTGAAATGCAAATAAACAGGGCTTGCGTATGTGAAATTCAGTTGATTTCAACTTATTTGCGGTTCAATTTGATAAGGTTTCAGTTGATTTTGTTCTACTTAAGTTTAAATTATGTGAACGGAACAAAAACTTAGGCTCTGTTCTCTCAGGGTGAGGCGAGTTGATCTGATATGAATTGAATTGAATCGAATTGGAATGAATTGAAGTAAAAGTAAGTTGACTGAAAAATAAAAGTAATGGGAGAATTAAATTGAGTGCATATAAAGAAAGCCAAAGAACCTTCTTTCAAAATTGATTCTTGCATTTTTTTCCATTTCAGTTTAAGGTGCTCACTCAATACGATATTATCGTATACAATGTATATATAAATGCAAAAGAATAGAGAAAGGTAGGGATAAATAGAAGTCGGCGAGGGGGTACGGCAAATTACAGAAGCATGCGATTCCTCTGTTCTTTTCTTCCCTTTTTAACTCTACGTAGCTTCAACGCAAATATTCGGTTTGTAGTACACACAGACCTTGAATAATTTTGTAGGGGTAAAATATAATGACATCCTCCCTCCGTTTCACTGTGAGTGGCATACTTACTTTAGTGAGATTTTTTTTTAAGTGACACACTTTTCATTTTTAGCAAAATTCTTACAATCTCATCCACCCATTCTACTTCTTCCCTTCTACACTCAATTTCAACTTCTCATTTTCTTCACATTAATCCAAGAGTCTAAACCTAGTGTGCCACTCTTAGTGAAACAGAGGGAGTATAATGACATACATTGACCTGCTCTTGAAACTCCTTCAACAAGCTCTTTCTACCGTTGATTAGAGAAATCCAACTACAGTCTCTTTAATGGTTGCTGAAAATTTTTGGAGTTGTTGCAACCCGGTGAAGACGTATGTTGACGGCCAAGTAGCCGATTGCCCATATGGCATACAAACCTAATGATAGATCTAGTTGTGTGGGAGGCACTGTGAAACCCCAACCGTAATGAAGTTAGGGTGCATGTAATAGCTACATTTTAACCAAAATTTTCAATCTCTTATCTAATTCCCTTGACTATTTTCAGTTTTTAAAAAAGGGTGAAATTCGGGCAAGTGGACATGAAAATTTATCCAAAGTAAACTTCGGGCAAGTGGACGTAAAAACTTATCCAAATGAAGGTTAAATAGACAAAATTTTAGGTGTTAGGTGCCAGAACCCTATGTCAACATCTAGTATAAATAGCAATTACTGCATTCCCAAACTTACAGTCTTAAGATATTTTCTTACCAAAATAAGAACATCGGTTGAGCGGTGGTAACGTAGAAATGGAGGTTACCCAAGCCAAGTCTAACTGAGGTGAGTGTTACATCGCCTTATCACGAACTGAGTTAAACTTAATATATGTTTACATATATGTATATATGATACCACTAGAACCTGTATCTTTCGAACTCACCTCTGTAACCCTCCACTGAAACCGCCACCTCTCGAACTTCATTGAAACCTTCACCTCTCAAACCTCCACTGAAACCATCACCTCTCGAACTTCACTGAAACCTTCACCTCTTGAACCTCCACTAAAACCGTCACCTCTCGAACTTCACTGAAACCTTCACCTCTCAAACCTCCACTGAAACCTTCACCTCTCAAACCTCCACTGAAACCTTCACCTCTCAAACCTTCCACTAAAACCGTCACCTCTTAAACATCACTGAAACCTCCACCTCTTAAACCTCCACTGAAACCATCATCTCTCAAACTTCACTGAAACCTTCACCTCTCGAACCTCCACTGAAACCTTCACCTCTCGAACCTCCACTGAAACCTTCACCTCTCGAACCTCCACTGAAACCTTCACATCTTGAACCTCCACCGAAACCTTCACCTCTCTAACACTCCACTGAAACCGTCACCTCTCGAACTCACTGAAACCTTCACCTCTCAAACAGAGAATACTTCTCGAACCCTTCACAGAAAGCTTCACCTCTCGAACAGAGAAAAATTCTCGAACCCTTCACTGAAACCTTCACCTCTCGAGCAGAGAATACTTTTCGAACCCTTCACTGAAACCTTCACCTCTCGAACAGAATACTTCTCGAACCCTTCACTGAAACCTTCATCTCTCGAACGGAGAATTCTTCTCAAACCCTTCACTGAAACCTTCACCTCTCGAACAGAGAATACTTCTCGAACCCTTGACTGAAACCTTCACCTCTCGAACAGAGAATACCTCTCGAACCTCCACTGAAACCGTCACTTCTCGAACCTTCACTGGAACCATCACCTCTCGAACCCTCCACTGAAACCTTTACCGCTCGAACCCTCTTCTTGAACCTGTACCTCTCAAACTAGTAACGACGAAACCTTTACCTCCCAAACCGTACCTCCTGAACTATATCTCTCGAACCATACCTCTCGAACCGTACCTTAGGTCTCAAACTAGTACTACTAAAACCTTTACCTCTCGAGCTCACCTCTCGAACCTTACCTTTAAAACCTCACCAACTGAACCTGTACCTCTCGAACCGAACCTCCTGAACTGTATCTCTCGAATCATACCTCTCAAATTGTACCTCCCGAACCGTACCTCTCGAACCGTACCTCTCGAACTGTACCTTCCGAACCGTACCTCCCAAACTGTACCTCCCGAACCGTACCTCCCAAACTGTACCTCCCGAACCGTACCTCCCAAACCGTACCTCCCGAACTGTATCTCTCGAACCGAACCTCCTAAACTGTATCTCTCAAACCATACCTCTCAAACTATACCTCCCTGAACCGTAGCTTAGGTCTTAAACTAGTACTATTGAAATCGTTACCTCTCGAGCTCACCTCTCGAACCTTACCTCTAAAACCTCACCAACTGAACCCGTACCTCTCGAACCTCACCACTTGAACCTTATCCACTTGAACCCCCTGTACTCGAACCCAACTACTCGAACCCTGTACTCAAATCATATACTCTAACACATCTACTCGAAAACCCTATACCGAACCTTCTACTCGAACCTCTCTACCCTTTACTCGAACCGTGAGTACTCAAACCTCATTAGAAAGGGATATGCCTGTTAAACTTAAAATGATGTATATACTGACTGTTAAATTAAGTGTGTATTTTATCATACTATGTTCAATTATCGCGAAACTGAGTTTATGAACTGTTCTGATATTTTTCTGTGAATGATCGGCTTATGCTTTATCATGCCGTGTCAAACTTGAATCATATACTGCTGTGATATTTTAGTGGATGACCGGCTTATACTTTATCTTGTTGTGTCAAACTTGAATTATGTACTACATGATTACTTATCTGTAATTTTGGGGTCCCCAACGAGATTATAATTTGGTCGAAGTCGGTGGGGGAATGGTATAGACCGGGCCGTCTGATTAGACCGGCTACACGTGGAGTTCTGGTATGCTAGCATAACCATATAGATCTAATACGAGTTTGTAACTGAACATCTGATTTGGAGTGATTGGGGAAAATGAATTATGGACTGATAGCCTTCGGGCACTATTGAGAAGGTTATGCCTGTATGTAGTCAGATTTGTCATACAGGCACTTGACATCAACTCGGCATTAACTACCCATATCCTTTTACTGTGTGCTAGAACTTATGTGGCTATTTGCTATTTGTTTTTCTGTGATCACTAAAACTCAACTGGGTAAATATTGGTGATGGAACCTCACTAAGCAAGGATCTTACCCTAGTTAAACAACCCTTTTCAGGTGCAAATGAACTGTAAGAGAAAAGAGTACTGGTGCCTTTACTTCTTTTGAGAAAGGATCATAGGTGGTCCAATAGAATTTTTTGGATAGATTTTAAATAGTTATGTTAATTGAACTGATCCGTACTGAATCCTTTAGAACGGTGATCTGTAGCGGTTAGGTGAAACTTTTGTTCAACACTTGTACTAATCCTTTCACTGTAATAGTAAGTTAGGTTTTGAATTATCCAAATTTGTTTTCTCATAAACTTATCTGCTCGTTAATACTAGAATTCTCGGTAGCACGCTCAGTTTCAACCCGATAGTTGCGTTGAGCAGGTAGGTCTTGGGTTTTGGGGTGTTACACTCACCCCAAAGTGTGTCATAGATAGTGTTCTAGAAAATGTCTAAAAGATTAGTTATAGTTGTTACATAGGGGTTGCGCAGCTTAAACTTAGCACAAATATAACGATCTTACTATTTTAATGAGAACAATAACATATCCACCAAAAAACCCCCCAAAAAATGGTCATTACAATGATCCAAGAAATGGAATATAGAGGACTGTACCCACATGATCGATCAAGTGGTTAAGAGACTTATTATACTTTGATGATCATTAGCTAGACTTTTGGCAACTGCAGCGTGAGAATCGTGAGAATTTCTTTCTGTTGGAGGATTCTTTATGGACACCAGGAAGTAACTATCATATGCTTAACTCTTGGACCCCGTGATTTACATCCTCATCAATTCGTGGTGCTGGAATGACAGAACTCCAAGAGTGAGAGATTTTGCTTTTTTAATCAAAAGAAAAGAGAGAGTTTTTTAAAGTAGGGTAATATGCAAATATAACCCTATATGTTGGAGAAAGTGCAGATATAACCCTGAGTTATTTTTTAGTGCAAAAACAACCCTGACTATAGAATGAAAGTGCAAATATAATGATCATATTTTTGGCGTTGACTAATTCCGATCATTTACCCATAGAAAATTACCAAAATACCCTTTCAGTCTAATACTAAAATTTAAAAGACAAAAATGCCCTATATCTCCCTCACCTCTGCTGCCACCTTCTCCACCACCACCAGCTTGCCGCCGCCCCACCACCATTACCACCCAGCCAGTCCGCCCCACCCCTCCACCACCTTCCACCCCATCACCATCAACCATATTACAGATAATAATCCAAAAATACATTACTAGAGCAATAATAATACTGGATTAGCTTAAAACAGATTCTTCACCATTTACGTGCCACTTCCGGCGCTGGAAAACAGCCGTCGAGACCGCCACCAAACCAAGAAACCCCAGCAATGAATAATGGTGCTGCAACCTCTGGTGTACGAATACCCTCACCTCGAACACGACACCCGATCCCGGAGCAACTCGCCGTAGTTGATGTACCTCCGTCGCTGCCATTACAGAACTCAACCTTGAGTAAAATAATGGAAGAAGAAGGGCAGAGCAGATAAGAGGGGTTAGGGATTCTGGGTAATGGAAGTAATCGGCTAGATGACTAGAGAGGAAAGAGACTAGGTTAGGGATTTCTGGGTTAAAATAGTAAATTACTTTTAAAAAAATTTTAGAAGGTAAATTTATCTTTCGACATTAAATTATCAAAAAAGGTTATATTTATACAAAACCCAGATATATAGAATTATATTTACACTTTCAATTATTGCATGATTATATCTACACTTTCATCAATTGTTTAGTGTTATATATTCACTTTTCTCCGAAAGTAGTTACTACTCGCAGTTAATTTATGGGATATGCATCTGATCCGAAACACACGTTGAAGCTAGAGGAATCTCCAACCAATACATTCACTGTTCTGTCCGACCACTGAAATGGCGTAATAAATGCCAAGTTTTGTATGGACGTCGGAGACAAAGGAACAATGTTGTTCATCCAATTAATCCATCAGCCTGGGCAATCTAGCAGTGATTTCTTATAAACAATCGCCCCGTTCTCTGGAGATCATCTGAACCGATTACATTTGACTGATTTAAATTAAACTGAACTGAACTAAAATAAGTGTATTGAAAATTAGTAACGCATGACTAAATGAAATTTTATTTCACCAAAATAGATTTTGGCTGAACTGAACTGAAATACAGATAAAATCTAGAGAATAAGATCTAAATACGATGTTTAAAAAAAAATTAACCGGAATATGGCATTATGAAAACAAGTAAACATGAAAAAAAAAAAACATGCGAAGGATGGGTGACCCGCGTAATTTCCTGCTTTGTTGCCTTCTTGTTTTGGTGCATTTCCTAAGAAATGCCGTTGTTTTTTTCGTTGGCATGAAGTTTTGCGCAAATGACAGCGTAGTACCGACGTAAAAGATAAATATATGGATCAGCATTGATTTCGGCCGCAATCAGTATTGATTTCCTCAACTTCTACTCCCCTCGGTTCTCTAACATTGGCTCCCTTTCCTTTTAGGGAAGGTTTTTTAATATTGATTCCTTTCCATATATGGCAAATCCTAGATTGTTTCATCCACTCAATTTACTTTTTGTATTTTTAATGATCCTCACCATTCATTTCACTCTTTATAAAAAAAGTGTCTAAAAGTAGGAGCCAATATTAAAGTACAAGAGGAAGTATGTTTTTTTTACTTAAAATATGTTTTCTCCGAATCTGTACATTACATTCATGGAAAGTTGTCACGTCTAATAATGAACACCTTCCACCACTGTCCACTCATTGTAAAGTTTTGGCTCCACTGCAAAAGCGCAACAAAGATTTGCATTTTTCCTTTCAACTTCAAAATTATTATTTGTTTAACTGAACTGATATGGGCAGGAACAGGATCTCAAAACTAAGCCTGTATTGATTCACGAAACAAGTCAATATAAAAACAAAGTACCATCGTGTGTTGTGCGATATTATTATTTAAAATATTAGGATTAAGTTTTATGTACATTTTGTGTCTTACATTTGAATAAAACATAAAGTTTATTTAAAATTTTACACTTTAGCCATATGAGAAAAACTATATATGTTATGAAGTGAAATAATTAATTTAGTTAGAAATCGTTAAATATTGAAAACAATAAAAATTAATTATTTTTATAATATTTTATTCAATTTTTTAAAAAAAGTAATTACTTATCTGTTGAGATTAATTTTAAAATTTTATTATAATTATGTGTACTTCATTGCAATAAATAAAAATAAATATCAAATGACTTTATTAGTCTCACTAATTGTAAAATATCCTCATTTAGCAGTTAATCGGTCTAAATTAAGATTTTTTCATATAAAATAAATAAATAATATGTATACATACTTCTATAAAAAATACTCTATCATTGTATAAAACTAGCTGGAGTATTTTTGATAAAAAAATTTGATTTGAATAAAATTTGTTTTTAGATTTAAGAGATTAAGTATAAACTAAAATTAAATTCTAAATATAATGAGTCCATCTCCTGAAAGATGGTCTTTCCATAAGGTATGAAAAGATCAAGGTTTAAAGTGCAAATTAGAATAAATAAACTTTGTTAGTCAGTTTAATATGAAATATTGTCTTTTATTTTTATTACAATAATCTGTGTATGAATTTCTCAAATAAATCAAGTAGTACTTGATTAAGTTAAAAGAATGATAAAAAAAGGGTAAACATTATAGTAATTAAGAGAAAATTTATTCTCTAACTAATGCAATCAATACATATCTCATCATTCTGCTAGTAAAAAAAATATGTATATCATTATTCATTAAAAAAGGAAACTAAAATTAAAAGGATAAATATGATTCAAATTAAACTCAAAACAATAAACTAAAATGGAATAGAGAAATCGAGAAATATAATGGAATAAGGATCATCCTCGATAATGGATAAATTTTGAAACATATGTCATCCTTCTTGTCTTTGAGTTTGGTTGCTCTTCATCTTCACTTTCAAGTTCATCTTCACTTTCAAGGCTTGACATCAAATTAAGTTGGACATTTTTATTTCTTCCTCTTGAGTTTTTGACTATGTAACAATAAAGAAACAAACTATTAGCTTATTAAAAAGAAATTTGTATAGCATATTGGTTTAAGAATTTACCTTTATAGATCCAACTAACATTAATCAATCAACTTACGTTTATCAAATCATACAAAAACAATAGGTCGTGAAGTAAGGAAATTGTTATGTGAGTAGAGAGGTTCGAGTGGTAATGGGTTCGAGTGGAGAGGGTTCGAGTGGTACTGGTCCGAGTGGTGAGAGTTTGAGTGGAGAGGGTTCGAGTAGTACTGGATTTAAGTGGAGATGGTTCGAGTAGTACTGGATTCAAGTGTTACTGGGTTCGAGTGAAGAGGGTTCGGGTGGTACTGGGTTCGAGTGGAGAGGTTCGAGTGGTACTGGGTTTGAGTGAAGAGGGTTCGGATGGTAAGGGTTCGAGTGGAGAGAGTTCAGGTGGTGAGGGTTCGAGTGGAGAGAGTTCGAGTCGAGATTCGAGTGGAGAGGTTCGAGTGGTACTGGGTTTGAGTAGAGAGGGTTCGAGGGGTACTGGGTTTGAGTGGACCAGGTTCGAGTGCTACTGGGTTCGAGGGGACAGGGTTCGAGTGGTACTAGGTTCGATTGGAGAGGTTTGAGTCGAGGCAGATGGTTGATGTTCGAGGGGTGGATGGTTTGAGTGGTGGCAAGACAGATGATTGATAGATCGAGGGGTGATGCCTCGAGGGGGATGGTTGATGGTTCCAGACCCTCGAAGGTTAATGAATCGATGGAGAGGTCCGAGTGAACTGTGTTCGAGTGGTAATGGGTTTGAGTAAAGAGGTTCAAGTGGTACTGGGTTCGAGTGGAGAGGGTTCGAGTGGTGAGGGGTTGAGTGGTGAGGGTCAAGTGGAGAGGATTCGAACATAGAATTCAAATGGAAAGTCGAGTGGTACTGGTTCGAGTAGAGGTTAGAGTGAAGCGGTTTGAGTCGAGGGGTGATGTCTCGAGGGGGATGGTTAATGGTTCCAGGGCCTCGAGGGTTAATGAATCGAGTGGAGATGCCTCGAATCAACACCCCTCAAGGCAGATGGTTTATGTTCAAAGGGTGGATGGTTAGAGTGGTAGGGAGGCCTCGAGGCAAATGGTTGATGTTTCTAGAGGTGGATGGTTCGAGTGGTGGCATGGTGGATGTTCAAGAACTAGTGGTCCGAGGGTTGATGGTTCCAGGAATGGATGGTTGGAGTTCGAGGGATAGGTGGTTCGAATGGTGGTGTAGTGGATGGTTTGAGGGGTATATGCCTCGAGTGGGTCATGGTTCAAGAGCTAATGTGGATGGTTCGACGCTCTCAGTGGTATACTCTATCGAGGGGTGGTGTACCCTCGAGGGGTAGTGTACTCTAAAGGGGTGGATGTGTGACCTCTAGAGGGGTGGTGTACCCTCGAGGGGTGGAAGGTGTACTTTCTCCAGTGGTGGATGGTTTACCCTCTCGAGAGGTAGATGGTGTACCCTCAAAGGGTGGTTGACAAACTTCTCCAGGGGTGGATAATACTCTCTCCAGTGGTGGATGGTATACCACTCTCGAGGGGTGGATAGTACTCTCTGTAGTGGCGGATGGTATACCCCTCTTGAGGGGTGGATAGTACTCTCTCCAGTAGTGGATGGTACCCTCACCACTCAACTCTCACCACTTGAATCCTCACCACTCGAACTTCTCCACTTTGACCTTTCCACTCGAACCCTCGAACCTCCTCTACTCGAACTCTTTCCACACAAACCCATTACCACTCGAACATAGTATCACTCGAACCCTCTCCACTCTATTCCTCATCGCTCGAACCTCACCACTGGAACCTCTTCGCTCAAACCTCTCACTCGAACTTCTCCACTCGAACTCTCTCCACTCGAACCCAGTATCACTCAAACTCTCCCCACTCAAACCCAATAAATGAGGAAGGCAATACAATACGAACCTCTCCACTCGAACCCAGTAGCACTCGAACCTAGTCCACTCAAACCCAGTACCACTCAAACCCTCTCCACTCGATACTCTCCACTCGAACCCTCTCTACTCGAACCCAGTACCACTCGAACCTCTCCACTCGAATCTTGACTCGAACTCTCTCCACTCGAACCCCCCCACCCTAACTCTCTCCACTCGAACCCTCACCACCCGAATCCTCACCACCCGAATCCTCTTCACTCAAACCCAGTACCACTCGAACCTCTCCACTTGAATCTCTCCAACCTCTCCACTCAAACCTTGAACCTCACCACTCAAACCTTGAACCTCACCACTGTTGGGAGGCACAGACTTGGGAGCAACAAAAGCCACCCTATTAATGTGACTCTCATAGGGCAATGCACCAAGAAGTTCTTCATCACACGGGGTCCGGAAACTCCCTTCCCTTAGAACATCACTCTTTGATTCTCACACAGTTTTCCAGACGGGATCAACCATCGGCGGAGGCCAATTTGTGAATTTCACAAACGGAAACCACTGGGTTATCATTTTCTCCGGAAACTCCCTTCCCTTAGAACATCACTCTTTGATTCCCACACAGTTTTCCAGACGGGATCAACCATCGGCGGAGGCCAATTCGTGAATTTCACAAACGGAAACCACTGGGTTATCATTTTCTCTAGAAGATTAAGCTTAGTTCTGCCCCATCCTCTGGGAAAAAAATTGGTGGCCTTATCCTAGTTCTATTCACAAACACACCATAAGCATGGTCCAACACATATGTAGCATTCCTGGATTTACATGTGTTCAAAAATGGAGGAAGACCCATATTTAATGAAAATAAAAATTGTTAAAGTAAATCATGTTTCTGATTAGATTATAATTGATTCTAGATAAGTCATGTTGACTAAGCTAGAGTCATACTCATATTCTGTTACCTTATTGTACTCTGTATATTCCTGTCAGCAATACAATATTATTTACGGCAAATACATCTTGTCATGGTATCAGAGCAGTGTTATGATTCACCTTCCAAAACCTAAAAAACAATTCGGCCGCCACTCCTTCTTCTTTCTCTAGCGGCCGAACTCCTTCTTCCATTCTCATCATGGCCAGTGAAAAATTATCGTTTAATACCCTTCTCCAAATGCTACAAATTAAACTCAATAAGTCCAACTTCCTTCTCTGGAAACGTAAAATTGAATACGTTCTCTGCCATCATAAGCTTTTCGGATATCTCGATGGGTCAATTCCACGCCCAACTCTTCCCGCTCTGTCGACAGCTGGCTCAACGTCTTCGACCTTTGCCGCCGCCCTCCGCGGTCCTCCCACTGACCGTGCGGTAGCTCAGGCGGCTTACACTGTCGCCAAGGATAATTTTGACCTCTGGATTGATGAAGACCAGAGGTTTTGTAGTCTGATGTTCTCCTCTCTCTCTCTCTCTCTCCTGAGGTCCTCTCCAAATTCCCGGCCTCGTGTGTGACTGCCAAGGACATCTGGGACAGTTTTTGTGCAACTTTTCATAACAGTAGCACATCCACCATTCTCCCCCTTCGTGCAGATGCCCACGGTATACATAAGAGTGGTACGGTTCATGAACTTCACTTACAATTCAAAGATATTTTTTAGCAGTTATCCCTTATGGGTTCTCCTGTTTCTAATGATGATCAAATCATCTGGTGTTTAACTGCTCTCAAGTCTGAGTTCAAGGATTTCTCGGCACCTCTAATTAATTCTTCCCCTACCTCGCTTTATCCTGATGTTTTGTCTCGCACCAAGAATCATGAGGCGTTTTTGAAATATCTTTAAGGTAATTCGGTATCTGCTTTTGGCCCAGTGGCATTCTCTGCATGTGAGCAGCCCCCTGCCGGGCGTACTTGGGATCATACGCCGGCCAGGGGCAGCGGCATATGGGGTTCACGTGCCACCCGAGGTGGCCGATCTGTGGTCACAGAGGCGGTTTTTCTGGCTTTGGTCCTGGTTAGTTCACGGTTGTGGCAAGTTCCGGACGCGGCCGTCCCCATTGTACCTGGTGTGGTCGTCTGGGCCATTATGTGGCTACTTATTACAAGATGTTAGCACAGACTCATCGTTCCAACTCCACGCACTTGGCTGACAATTTTCAGGCTTCACTACAGATAGAACCACACTCTCGCACATGCAACTGGTACATTGATTCTGATGCCACCAGCCATATGGCATCTTCAGCGACTGACTTGACAATGTCGCACCTTACTCAGGTAATTCCTATGTTTTTGTTGGTAATGGTGCTTCTGTTCCAATTTCTCACATTGGTGATTCTTGGATTTCTGATACTTTGACACTGTCTGATGCTCTGGTTGTTCCTGCCGTCACTAAGAATTTATTGTTCATTAGTAAACTGACCAGGGATTTAAATGTCTTTGTTACTTTTGATGATCGAAACTTTGTGATTCAGAACAAAGTTTCCAAGGAAGTCGTGGGCAAGGGCCACAGTGAAGGCTGCCTGTACGTATTGGACAAGGGTGGCACATCACTCATTTCCTTCTTGCAACAGAATACTGGATGGGTATTTTTCGAGCTTTGGCATGCTCAGATGAGGCATGTTCCAGTCTCTATCATCTCTGGTTTACATAAGTGTGGTCTCCTGTCAGTTTCTTCTTTATTACCCAAACCGCATACTTGCGCTCTATGTGTTATGGCAAATGGGCAGCGGTTAGCTTTTGTTGAGAATAATAAGCATGCTGCGCACGTCCTGGATTTAATCCATTGTAATTTATGAGGGCCTTCCCCAGTTTTGTCTTCAAATGATTTTTCTTATTATGCCTTGTTTGTGGATGATTATTCTCGCTTTACCTGGTTTTTCCCTTACGTCAAAAATCCGAGTTTGTCGACACTAACTTGTAGTTCGAGGCCTTAGTTGAGAATCAATTTACGTCCACAATTAATGTTTTTCAAAGTGACGGTGGCAGTGAGTTCTTAAATACGCACTTACGCTCCCATTTTGCCTCCAAAGGCATTTATCATCAAGTTTCGTGCCCTTACATCCCGCAGTAAAATGGTCGGGCCAAGCGTAAGCACAGACATGTTGCCGAAATAGGACTTACTATGCTCTTTCATTCCCATCTGCCCCTGTCGAGATGGGATGATGCCGTTGCTATTGTGGTTTATACCATTAATCGGCTTCCCACTCCGGTGTTACAAGGGACTTCTCCGTATGGACTTCTTTATCATCGTGATCCGACCTACTCGAACTTCCATCCCTTTGGTTGTCGAGTATTTCCTTATGTTCATCCTATGGCCCCTCACAAGTTATCTCCACAAAGCATTCCTTGTGTTTTCATCGGTCACAACTGTCATTATAAGGGCTTTCGCTGTCTTGATTCTGCCACTGGCAAGATTTTTGTCACTCGTCATGCGCGCTTTGATGAAGGTTGTTTTCCTTTTGCCTCATCTTTGACCTCGGCCACTGGCTCTGCTCTCTCGAATTTGGATGTTTCTATTTTTCTGGACGCAGATGGCAGCTCTGGTCTGCTCCTCTCGGCTTCTGATCAGCCGTCTCCTATGCCCGACTCTATTTGCTTGCAGGCCTCTGTCCCGCCAACTGTTGACCTGTCCACCCATCCCAGTCACCGGTGGCCAGCTCTCTTCCCTCTGCGGCATCATCTTCAGGCACCTCTGATATTCAGTCCCTGGCACCCTCTCCGGTTCCTTCTCCTCCGACTTCTTCTTCGCAGCTTCGTACTCATCGCATGGCCACTCGATCATCCACTGGGGCTATTTTGCGTCGAGACTATTCTGGTCTTGTGGTTCATGGCCTACTTGCTGACCTTCTCGCCCAGTCGGAGCCCACAAATTATCGTTTCACGTTGAAGTGCCCGTCTTGGGTTGCTGCGATGAATGAGGAGATTGCTACCTTACGGGGACAACACACTTGGGATCTTGTTCCACGTCCTTCTGGTGTCAACGTTGTTGGCTCCAAATGGGTTTACCGGCTGAAGTATCGTCCTGATGGTACGGTTAATCGTCACAAAGCTCGCCTTGTTACGCAAGGGTTCTCTCAGATTCTGGGCTTCAATTTTGATCATACTTTTAGTCCGGTTGTCAAGGCCTCCACTGTCCTGTCTCTTCATCAGTTGGATGTTAAAAATGCCTTCTTGAACGATATTCTTAATACTCTGGTCTATATGGCGCAACCACTTGGTTACAAGGACTCTCTTCATCCTAATTATATATGCCGCTTACGAAAGGCCATTTATGGTCTTAAGCAAGCACCTCGAGCATGGTTTCAGCGGTTCAGCACCTATTTATCTCAACTCGGGTTTCAGTGCAGTTCTTCTGACACTTCCCTTTTTATTCTCTCTCGAGGCTCGTCCTTGCTCTATCTCCTGGTTTATGTTGATGATATTATTCTCACAGGCAATGACTCTGAGCTTCTTTGAAAGTTTATTGATCGGACACATTGGGAGTTTGCTATTAAGGATTTGGGTGTTCTCCATTACTTTCTTGGCTTAGAAGTATCACCCACTTCCTCGGGTCTGCTTCTCGGTCAAGCTAAGTATGCTCGGGATATTCTCACTCATGCAGGTACGTCCGATGCGGTCCCGGTCTCTACCCTTTTTGTTCCTGGTTCGCACCTATACAGCTCCACCAGTCCGCCATTTCAAAATGTGACGTTGTATCGATCCCTTGTTGGCGCCCTCCAGTATCTGACGATTACTCGTCCTGATCTAGCATTTGCGGTCAATACCGTTAGTCAGTTTCTTCAGGATCCTCGTACTGACCATTATGCCACAGTCACTCGAATTGTTCGCTACGTCAGAGGCACTCTCCATTTTGGCCTCACTTTTCGCTCGGCCAGTACTCCTGAGGTCTTGGGGTATTCAGATGCTGATTGAGCTCGTTGTCTTGAGACTCGCCGATCTACGTATGGATATGCAGTCTTTCATGGTGGAAATATTGTTTCTTGGAGTGCCAAGAAGCAACCTACTGTCTCTCGATCCAACACTGAGTTCGAGTATCGAGCTCTTGCCAACACTGCCTCGGAGATGGTCTGATTGACTCATTTGCTTCGTGACCTTCGTCTTCCGCTTTCGAGCTCCCCATTGTTGTTATGTGATAACAGTAGTGCCATTTTCTTGGCTCAAAATCCGGTTGCTCATAAGCAGGCCAAGCATATTGATATCGACTATCATTTTGTTCGTGAGTTGGTGGCAACTGGCAAGCTGCGTTCGCCCATGTCTCCACTGCTCTTCAAATTGTTGACATCTTCACCAAATAACTTTCTCGTCCCCTCTTTGAGTTCTTCCAGTCTAAGCTTTATGTCGCTAAACACCCGACGCTTCGCTTGATGGGGGGTGTTAGAGTAAATCATGTTTCTGATTAGATTATAATTGATTCTAGATAAGTCATGTTGACTAAGCTAGAGTTCTACTCGTACTCTGTTACCTTATTCTACTCTATATATTCCTGTCAGCAATACAATATTATTTACAGCAAATAAATCTTGTCAAAAATGCAAACATCGAAGAACAGATTCAATAGCTTATTCTGATCTAAGTAAAAAAGTCCAGTAAGTCTCGACTATTATTTGAAAAATTCCATCGCACTGCTAACACCCAGTAATCTGAAGTCAAACCTCGATCTCAAACATAATTCTACAAGCTCTCATTTTCCGAGACAACACAAAAAATAAAAAAAAAACATATCATAACCTAACACCCAAACTATTTGTATAGGAGGTTTAACCAAAGATGTGTGGATATGACTAATACTCTTATCAGACAAATATAATCATAATGTTAACATAATTCATTTCAGTTTAATTTTTTGCGAAAAAAAGGCCTACTTTGTAATACCAAGAGAAATAAGCTCACCTTATATTCTCTTCTTATGCGCTCTACATAAATGTCCAGATGCAGTTCTACCATACCAGAAATGATAGTCTGATCATAAGCCAAAAAAAGAACTCAACATTAGGCCTTACACTCCCCACCCATCTGTTATTCTCCCTTTATTTCAAGTTCAAATCAATGTGACCATAAAAAAATCAAAAAGTGGGGTGCTAAACCTTACCACTTTTAGGATCTAAACTGACACGGAAGGTGGGATCTTCTCTCTAAAATCGATTCAATGCTTTGGAGAAATGCTAGAGATCATGCATAGCTAAGAATAAAGAAGAGAAAAGTGAAACCAAAACTTAGACTTAGACACGGTAGCCTTCCTTTCATTTATTTAGAAACAAAACCATGCAAACATATATAAAATAAACCATTAGATAACTCCAGTATATTCTTCTGGCATAAACTTGCAAGTGAGTTTTTTTCCATTAATCTTCCAATTCGTCCACAACTTCATCTCAGTAAGTATAAACTGTAAACTCTAAATAAATCTAGACAATCCCATCTAATAAGCAACTATGAACTCCAACATTCTCATGCTCCCTATACGACCCAAATTAATCAGCAACATATCACCCAGACACCTTTCATGTTAAAGAACAAACTGATATCATAGATATACAGAAAAATGTTATTTGAGTGGGCTATCATCATAGAATATCTATACATATGCACTTGGATTTTAAACACATAACCTAAACTCATATACAAGCTTAACCCAAATTCATATCGTTCTAAACTTTGAGAATTAAACCATTGAATAAGATCTAATATCAACAATATTAACAATATCCACCAGCAACAAAGAGAAAAGAAATGTTTGTATTACTTGAATGTGAGTAGGTGGAGCACTGACGTCAGAGGAAACAGAGAGCGACGAAAATGACTCCGGACAGAAATAGTGAGCGGCGATAAACGATGAAACATCTAAGATCATCATTAGATGTATTACCAATTTAAAAGATAATCAATCATTCATACAAGCACATTTTTTTAATGTTGTTCCATGCTTTTAAACAGACACAAATTGGAAACCAAAATGGATCATCTAAACTGAATGCTAACTGCATTCCTCTGGGAATGGCCTACTTGAGCAACAACTATTGACAAAAACTATTAAAGAACAAAAAAAATATGGATCATCTAAACTGAATGCTAACTGGATTCCTCTGGGAAAGGCCTACTTCATCAACAACTATTGACAAAAACTATTAAAGAACAAAAAAAAACTAATGCAATTGAATGAGTTTTAATGAAAATCTTAGAAAAGCTAATGAGTTGCTTAGATGGTGGTGAACGTCGTTTCACTCACCAAAATAATCTGCAAACTCTATAGATGAGATTAGCACAGTAGTAAGCAGAGTCGATCCACGAGGAACGGAGCAAAAACTATAATAAAATTCCTACTAATATAGAGCACTTTTGGTGTAGCCACCACGCCTTAATTTTCAGATTTATTTAACAACTAATAATGCAACTATAAAATATGAAATAATAATGCAAACTAAAATATATAATTGTTTATAAAATATATGAATAAGGTAATCGGCTCGGAATAACTCACATTAGTTAAACATCGATCATAGGCGCAAAGATAAATCAATTCATATTCATCTATCAGTTATAGGAAAGTAGGTACGCTTAACCTCCCCAATTCTTTCGTACTTTGTCGACAATTAACCAATAATAATTAATTAATTGTTTCTCTTACCAAGATGCCCTCGGAAAGTATTCGCTGAACCAGATACACACCTCGATAGCATTAAGAATGAAAAGAACCCGACATAGCAATTACCCAAGTATTCGCAAGTAGTATCGCACACTTAATTGTTCCCCATCTTGCTATTACAGTCTTAGCTAGTTAGCTGTTTTTCACAAGAACTCGCTACTTACTAACCCTGTCCAACGATTACGTATTGGTAGAATTAGATAGCATTATCCCAATAATATTCAAGTTGATCAGGCTTAAACACATCAGAAATAAATTTAACCAAGAACAATCAAGAACACATAAGAATCAATTATAAAACAATTAGGTCTCACGATTCATAAACTAATGTTTGTTATTCCATGCCTATATATAAATTAGCTACTCATAATAATTAAACTAAATAAATATACAATATAAAAACAATACATAATTAACAAAATTAAACAAAAGACAAATCAATCAAGCAAACCGGGTGTGATGCTTGACTCGCACAATTGATGAAAGCAAATAATCTAATCAGATTATTTATGCGCAGGAACCAAAAACTAGCACGGAAATCAATGCTAATGTCTCCCCAAGATTCGACCGTGTATTTATATATACCAAACCAAAACTAAATCCAAATCAACTTCTAATTACTTTTCTTCTTATGAAAGAAATAAGGAAATAAGATAATATCTATTCTAATTCTAAATAACTAATTCCTACAATTAAGGAATTTTAAATGGAAGGAGATAATACAATCTTTATCAATATGGGAAGTGAATATATTTATTTCCTTCAAATCCACATGTCTTCAATAATTCACTTTTCACCATAACTTCAGCAATTCTGCTTTTGCCTCTCTTCCTTCATCCCTAGAAAAATGTCTTATAAAATAAGAACATTTTCCATTGGAGCACATCGCCTCATTAAAAACCTTAACCTGGAAAACCCAGTGGGAAAAAACCGTTGGTTAAGGGAAAAAGAGTACAATGTATAGCTCCCTCTCAATTCTCCGCAATCAATGAATTCCTGCACCAAAAACACCTTAAAGTGCAAATTATATCTCAATAAAATCATAATAATCCCACATCAATTGAACACAATATAACACACATCAGATGGACATATGCAGATCCATCCTGGGCTCAAACACTTGAATATTTTTATCATCTCATCGATAAGCAACCAATAACTCATAACAGTATGTGATGCACTCGCGGAAAAATAAGTTTGTAATTAGGAGCAATTATGAGCACAGAGCAGAGAGTCAAAATATACCTACTGTACTCTCTTTGGAAGAGAAGGGATGAAAACCCCCTTGTACTTCTGAAAAATTCGATCATGTAACCAGAGAAAATAACTGTATCTTCTGATAACAATCTTCTCCGGATCTTGATATTCACGAAGATTAGTCTGCAAGACCAACTTCAAAATTATCACCTACCCAACCGATCCACTCATTGAGATAATTAATGTAAATTCGAGAAGCAAAACATACAAACAAAAACCAGTATTCGAACCAAAAAAATTCTGTATAAAAAAATGGCAATGGCAGAGAGGTCAATGTTGGGTGAAGAGGAGACAATGGGAATAGCCTTGGAGGAAACAGAGGTCGGCCTTGGGTGTGGAGGAGATAAGGGGAATAGCCGATCGACGTAGATGTGATTGGGCAAAACGGTACATGTACCAGGGAATGCGGTGGAGAGGTTGAAGCGGTGAGGCGCAAGAAGTGGAGGAAAGAATTGTGCGAAATAAGAGGAAGTAATTGTGCAATGAAGAAGATGAACAAACAGTAAGTTAGAAGTTGGCAAAACGGTGTCGTTTTTGCAAGGTAGGAAAGTCAAATAATTACTCAAATACCCCCGGTTGACAGACAAAAAACAAATAATATCTATTTAGGGTGCTTGGGAAAATCCGAATATTTTGTTATTTCATATTATGTGCTTCTTTGGATTTATATATGTGTATATTATATATGGGAGGGGTTCTATGCACTCCCTTATATTAACTCAAATCTACACTCAAAAATCCTGACCGTAGGATCACATCAGATCAAACCTCTTTTATTTATTCCATGGTTTGATCTGATGTGATCATACGGTCAGGATTTTGAGTGTAGATTTGAGTTAATATAAGGGAGTGCATAGAACCCCTCCCATTATATATAATCTATATATATATATATATACGAGTCCGTATCTTGAAAGGCGGTATTTCCATAAACCATTGAAACACCAAGGTTCAAAACGCAAATTAGAAAAAATGAAGAAAATTTTCGGGTTGAATAAATCGGGTTATAAACTTTATAACTAATGCATGTTGCATAGTAAATTTTTAATATTGCAATTAAGACATTTGAGCTTTTATTATTCTAATTAAATTTCGTCTTTCCATAAGCCTATGGAAAGACCGTCTTTCCCAAGACTTTGCCTATATATAGATATAGATATAGTATGAGATATTTGTGGTTTTAAATATATCTTTAGAAGTTATATATTTTAACAAGCTACTGTTGATCATATATAGTAAAGAATTAAAATCAGTAACACAATATAATATTAGTATGTTATTTTAGACAACTTGGGTTTAGGTTAGTCAAAATTACTTCAATATCCCCGGTTGAAAACACCAAATATTTATGGTTTTAAATATATCTTCAGAAGTGATATACTTTAACAGGTTATGATTGAGCATATGTAGTAAAAAATTAAAATCAGTAACATGGTATAATATTAGTAGGTTATTTTTAGAGAAGTTGAGCTTAGATTAGTCAAAATGACTTCAATAGCCACGGTTGACAGCACCAAGCCAACAATTTCTATTATTATTTCTTTAGGTCTTTAGTATGGATGGGAAAGCATGATTAGCAGCAATTTGATTATGTTTAACAGCCTACTAACTTTGGATCTGCATAAACAGAGGAGAATCTTTGATTACAATAGTGATTACTGGTTACAGTCTTTGCCAAACGAACAAACATCCAAGCATCCAAACAAACTTACAGCTACGGCTAGAAGGCAGGACAAAACTAAAGGATAGTTCACTTCACTCATCGTACCTGAGTTTCAGCGTTAGATGGATGAACGATGGAGGTCCGAAAATGACCATACATTCACTATCCATGATCCATCTACCGAGAGTTGAGGAACACACACAGGATCAAGTTTCATGGAGGTGGGGTGTTATGGTGGGACTGAAGCTGCCATACAGTTCTAATCATTGTACTACATTAACAGTAACAAAGCTTTTCTCACTTACCTCATATCTTTTCTGCTTCTCGATCTCTGTCGTAATCAGACATTAATTGTTCTTAGCTTACCATTGCTAGACTGATTGCAACTCAATTATGAGAAATGCAAGAAAAGTCCTGATTCCCAACAAACCAAGTAGAGCCCACTGGAGCTTAATCAAGAGCATGCATGTAATGATTGAAACACAAAATGTAATGACATCATGGTGGGTGCTCAAACAAGGTCTACCACAAAAAATTCTGGGTAAAATCTGTAAAGTCAAGGAATTATTTAATTGGCAATTTTGTGTTAAGTATTTGTGAACTACAGACCATACTGGAACATGGTGCTGGAGCAGAACTGGAGCAGGTTTCACGCCATAGAGTTTAACGGATTCAAGCCGAAACATTGACATGTTTTAGAATTTATGGTATCTGTATATTTGGCTATATATAATGGGCATGGGAAGCATATTTAGTTTATGGAAAAATCCCTACTTATATGGAGAAGATTTATTCGAATATATGGGAGAGTTTGAGATAAGGTAAATCCCTTTATTTATGGGATTTTGATATGCTTCAACAATCAGATTTGGAACAGGAATATTGTGGAGATAATCATGGATATTCGGATCTGATTCGTGGATATAAATATGGGACAAACACGGCTGCAAAACTAACGATTTTACGGAGCAAAATCTGCACCCAGATTTTGAGATCTTAAGAAACTTGCGAGAGCCAATATACTGTGTTCCAACACTGTCCTGCCGCACTAAGTTCAGAATCGTATACCTTAATTCCTCGAGAGGAGGAGATCTTGCGTCGAATGAGTTCGAGGTCAGAGGGAGTCTGATCAAGGCAGATCGGTAGCTAGGGGAGCTAGTAGAGTCCACACGTCATAGTTAGTAAAGATAAGTATTTTGTAAACTGTACTCTGTACTGTATCTTTCTAATTAGTGGATTCATTCTGAACTGGGCCAGGCCCCGCAGATGTAGGTGATTTACACTGAACTGCGTAACCAAGTTGTGTGTCTTTTACGTTTTACGTTATTTTACACTTAGTTAAATTAAGCATGTTGGAACACACTAGTAAGTACTAAAAAAAGTGGTAAAACCAAATTTCAATTGGTATCAGAGCTGAGTCACTTATTGTTCCCTTGGTTGTTTCAAGGAAAGTGAGATCCGGTTTTACCATGACGACAAGAGAAGGAGCTTCATTCTCTCGACCACCACTGTTGGAAGGAAACAACTACAATTATTGGAAGGCACGTATGAGGGTCTTTATCAATTCACTGGATGAACTGGCATGGTTCTATGTTGAGAATGAATGGAATCATCCTACAGAAGATGCTGACACAAGTTCTAAGGCTGTGGAAGGGGAGTCGAGTCAAAAACCCAAAGACAAAGCTAAGTGGACTCCAGATGATCTTAAAGAATCACTGGCAAATTCGAAGGCCCTGAATGCAATCTTCACTGCTGTTGATGAAAATCAGTTCAAGCTTATATCTACATGTCACCGGACAAAGAAAGCATGGGATATTTTACAAACTGTTCATGAAGGAACCAGTCGGGTGCGGGAATCCAAACTTCAGATGCTGGCTACCAAATTTGAAGAACTAAAAATGGAGGAGGATGACACCATTGCTTCATTCAATGGAAAGCTCAGAGATATATCCAACATGGCTTATCAACTGGGAAAGGTTTACAAGGAAACTAAGCTAGTGAAAAAGACATTGCGATCTCTTCCCAAAAGATTTGCAATGAAAGTAGCAGCAATAGAGGAAGCAAGAGACGTAGCAACCATGAGCCTAGATGAGCTGTTGGGTTCGTTACAAACTTATGAGATGACGTTCCAGCAATCTACAAAAAGAATCTCCAAGGATCTAGCGTTCAAAGTTTCTCCGGTCAAGGCAAGTAATGAATCTGATAGCGATGATGAATTTGAAAAACTGGCACTTATTACAAAGAATTTCTCAAAGATGCTGAAGAAGGTGGTTAATAAGAAATCTCAGGAGAGGTTTGGTGGAAACAGACAAAAGCCACTAGATTCGAACAATAATCATGGAATGAGATTTGAACAAGGAAACATGCAGTTCGGGAGGAATCAGAACAACGAACCAAAACGGGCTGGACGAATTCAATGCAGAGAATGTGAAGGATTTGGTCATATTCAGGCTGAATGTGTTAACACCCGCAAGAAACAAGGAAGATCATATGTCACCTCTTGGAGTGATGATGAAGATAATGAAAAGGATGAAGAAGAACTTACGAGTAATTATGTAGCTTTTGGAGCAAAGGTACATGATACATCAGAAGGTCAGTGTTCCAACACACTGAACAAAGGTAAGGATGTATCTTCTAACAAGAATCTGAACGATGCTCGTAGTGATGAAGATGATCTATCTGTAAGTGATGAAGAGATCTATAGCACATACGAACAAATGTATGATATGTGGATTCAAGTAGCTGACAAAAACAAAGAGTTGAATGAAGAAAAAGGAAAGCTAA
This sequence comes from Rubia yunnanensis, assembly GCA_037428765.1. Lineage (NCBI taxonomy): Eukaryota > Viridiplantae > Streptophyta > Magnoliopsida > Gentianales > Rubiaceae > Rubia > Rubia yunnanensis. The sequence continues at coordinate 101,096,583 of CM075067.1, read as the reverse complement.
TTGAAAGTGGAAAGGAGCTACGATCCACTATTGCAGAACTTGAAAAGCAAAATAAAGAACTGAGTCAAAAATTGATAGCAGCAGTCAAGAGAGCCGAGATGTCTGAAGCAACTATCTCTAAATTAAATTCCGGGAAAGCAAAGCTTGATGACATTCTGGATATGGGAAGAACCGTTGGTGATAGACACGGGATTGGATACAAGGAAGAAATAAAGACTGAAGTCTTCAAAAAACCAGTTACTCTCAAAGCTAGGATTCGAGAAGTAAAACTGAAGTATGGAAAGCCATATCTAAGAAATCCTCTAATCTGCAGATACTGTACATACCAAGGTCATGCTGAACATCAGTGTAAAAAACTGATCAGAGATCAAATGACTGGAAGACAACTGTGTTCCAACACAGTCGATATTCATGCAAAAATCAGGAAGGTATGGGTTATTAAAAACTCCAGTAAGTGTCTGGTTGCACACACTTCTTTATCAACATATTCTAGTGATTCTTGGTACTTTGACAGTGGTTGTTCTCGCCACATGACTGGGACTCCAAAATACCTTACAAACATTACTCCATATGATGGCGGATATGTAACTTTTGGTGATGGAAAAAGAAGCAGAGTAATTGGAAAAGGCGAATTAAAGATTGAAGGGTTTCCAGTTCTCACAAGTGTACTATTTGTTGAAGATCTAAAAGCAAACTTGCTTAGCATAAGTCAGCTGTGTGACGACAACCTGATAGTGGAATTTCAGAAGGACAAGTGTGTAGTGAAGCATGGTGAAAATAAGGTTCTTTCTGGAATACGATCTTCAGACAACTGTTACTTGTTGGAACAAGAAGTTCGATGCATGCTTTCCAAGGAGGATGAAGGAATTCTCTAGCACAGGAAGCTTGGACACATCAACTATAAAACACTGGTGAAAATCGCTAATATGAGAGCTGTACGAGGAATGCCAATCTTGACTAGCAAGGATGAAATTGTGTGCGGACCATGTCAGCAAGGTAAACAAACTCATTCTCCTCATTCTTCAGTTCAGTTTATTACTACTTCTAGAAATCTGGAATTGCTACATATGGATTTAATGTGGCCAGTTAATACGCCTAGCATAGGAGGAAAGAAATATATTTTTGTGTGTATTGATGACTTCTCCAGATTTACTTGGGTAGCCTTCTTGAAAGAAAAATCTGATACGATTGAGGTATTTCGAAGCCTCGTAGTAAAGTTACAAACTGAAAAGGGAAGTCCCGTAGGAAAGATAATCCGAATTCAAAGTGATCACGGCAGAGAGTTTGAAAATGAACAATTCAGTTCCTTATGCAATGAGCTAGGAATCCAACATGAGTTTTTGGCTCCTATCACTCCTCAACAGAATGGCATTGTTGAAAGAAAGAACAGAACTTTACAGGAGATGGCTCGAGTTATGTTGGCAGAAAAGGATGTTCACAAGAAATGGTGGGCAGAGGCGATCAATACAGCGTGCTATACGATCAGCCGAGTGTATCTTTGACCATTCACTGACAAGACAGCCTATGAGATCTGGAAGGGCAGGAAACCAAACGTATCATATTTTCATGTGTTCGGAAGTACATGATATATTCTCAGAGATAGAGAACAGTTGGCTAAATTCGATAATCGGAGTGATCTAGGAATGTTTCTCGGGTATTCCATCAATAGCCGTGCCTACAGAGTTTTTAATCATCGAACCAACACTCTCATGGAATCCATAAATGTTATTGTGGATGATTCAGAAAAGGAACAACCTCCAGAAGTTGTAGAGGAAGAATCTGCCAACACTCATGTTCCAACACAGTCTCAACCTTCAGACAAAGCAAAGTCTTCAGCCGATTCTACTGAACCAATTGATCACCAGAACCCTAACTCTACTGAAGCTGACCATGTTCCAACACACGACCATGTTCCAACACAGTCCCCTCCTACTGACGAACATGTTCCAGCACTCGATCAATGTGGATCCATCATGAGAAGTACTCGATCAGTGCCTCGAGTTGATTACCGACGACTGGCTGGTCTACACTGTTTCGTTTCTCTGAATGAGCCCAAGAACTATAAAGAAGCCTTACTTGATGAATATTGGATTGCTGCAATGCAAGATGAACTCGGTAAGTTTACCAGGAATGATGTTTGGTATCTTACTCCCCGTCCTAAAGGCATTAATGTCATTGGTACGAAATGGATCTTCAAGAACAAGTCCGATGCAGATGGCTTAGTCACCAGAAACAAAGCCAGACTTGTTGCTCAAGGATATACTCAAGTGGAAGGTGTTGACTTTGATGAAACCTTTGCACCTGTTGCCAGGTTAGAATCCATTCGTATTCTACTAGCTATTGCCTGCTCTTTGAACTTTACTTTGTATCAAATTGATGTTAAGAGTGCATTTTTAAATGGAGTGGTGAACGAGGAAGTTTATGTGGAACAACCTAAAGGTTTTGAAGATCCCCATTATCCGCATCATGTATATCGTCTCAAGAAGGCCTTATACGGACTAAAGCAGGCACCTCAAGCATGGTATGAACGACTTACTACCTTTCTACTCCAGAAAGGTTATCGTCGAGGGGGAGTAGATCGCACTTTATTTGTGCTTGACAAGTCCTCAAAGTTTCTAATTGCTCAAATATATGTTGATGACATAGTATTTGGCTCCACTTCACCATCTATGGTACAAGAGTTTGTCACCACAATGCAATCTGAATTTGAAATGAGCATGGTTGGAGAATTGACCTATTTTCTGGGATTACAAGTGAAACAAGGACGGAATGATCTATTCATCAATCAAAGTAAGTATGCCTTGAACTTGATTAAGAAATTCGGACTCAGTAGTGCTCGTGCAGTTCGAACTCCTATGGGAGTTTCTGATAAACTAGTGAAAGATGAAAAAGGAGTTCCAGTCGATCAGAAGTTATATAGAGGCATGATTGGAAGCTTATTGTATTTAACTGCAAGCAGACCAGATATATGTTTCAGTGTTGGAATATGTGCGAGGTTTCAAGCTGATCCTAAGGAATCTCATCTTACTGCAGTGAAAAGGGTTATTCGATATGTAAGTGGAACTTCAGAATATGGTGTCTAGTATTCTAAGAATCAAGATTCAGAGTTGATTGGATACAGTGATTCTGATTGGGCTGGTAATGCTGATGATCGAAAAAGTACTACAGGTGGATGTTTCTTTATTGGAACAAATTTGGTGTCTTGGTATAGCAAGAAACAGAATTCAATCTCTCTATCTACTGCGGAAGCAGAGTTTCTTACAGCAGGGAGCTGTTGTGCACAACTGCTATGGATGAAACAAATGTTGAAGGATTATGGAATTCATCAAGAACCTTTGAAGATTTTATGTGACAATACAAGTGCCATTGATATTTCAAAGAATCCAGTTCAACACTCAAGAACCAAACATATTGACATAAGGCATCATTTTATTCGAGATTTGGTGGAAAGAAAAGAAGTGGAAGTGGTCTATGTTCCAACACACGAGCAGCTTGCTGATATATTTACAAAGCCACTTGATGCTACCACTTTCGAGAGCCTTCGACAACACTTAGGTGTTTGTCAAATCTGAGGTAACCTTTACCTTTGATTACTTTGTCGTGTAAATAATTTTGCTTTCTGTTATTTACGTCAAAATTTTTTTTAAAAAATTATCTAAGGAAGTAAAAGACTTGCCAAAATAGGAGTAGTTAAGTAAGGTGTGTTGGAAGTTAATGAAGGAAGACAAAGTGATGTGACAAGAAGAAAAAGGGATATCATTGCAATTTTTGGGAAATCTAAAAAGGGGACTTCGCGGGAAAAGAGGTAAGTTCATGAAGAGTTGAAAGTTGTTTCAAACTCTAAAATCCCTTTCGCATTCTGTTACCCTTGGCCCGATTTTTCCCCAAAACTCTTGCCAAAAAATCTCATACTCAAAACTCTCCTCTATCTCGGCATTGTTCCAAATAATGTCAAACCCAAATTCTCCGATAAAAGAAGCTTCAGTGCCGGAAATTATGGAAGAAGACCGGAGCTCAGTGAATTCGGAATTGGTAGTGTTTGATGAGCCGAGAAGATATGTTGAATTGGGTGAGTCACAAACTCAAGATCAGAACAAAGTAAATGCTAACCATGAAGAGGATGAGGAGATAGCTGAAGCAGAGCCTGATAAAGCTGAAGAGGAAAAGGAAGTGTAAGAGGCTTCTGTCATGAAACAGAGTGAAGATTCTGATGCTCAAGAGGAAGCGTCTGGAGGCAAGAAACAGGAAAAACCTAAAGTAACTGGTCCTGACCCTCGACTATTGAAATTCTTGGGTTTTGAAAGTAGAAGTGTGGATGATATTTTTGAGTGGTTACAAGCTAATAGATATTCCGTGGATCTAAGCAAAATCAAGAGTATAAGAAAGGATTTAGAAGTGTTGCATGTCAAAATTAAGGAGATTGTGTCTGGTCACTTTACTGATGTCTGGGATATTGAGTATAAGACTGTGAAGTATCTGAGAGGGATGTACGGTCAGCTGAATGGTAAAGGGAAAGACAAATTTTATGTTTTCTGTCGTATGACTGCTCATAGTTATGTGTGGATAAAAGAAATTAATGAGGAACAAGCTGTTGGGATGAAGACAGTAAGGTATGGAGACAAGCTACAGGTTGGATTTTATGATGAGGAGAATTCAAAGAGGATGGAGAAATTGAGAGAACCAGTGATTATTGAACTGTCTGATGATGATGACAGTGTTCCAACACAGGAGGAAGAATCTGTGTATATGGAGGAAGAATCTGATGCTGATCTGGGAGGTACACAGGGTGAAGAGGTTCAAGAAGAGTTGAATGATGGAGTCCCTGATCAATCTGATGATGAAGGGAATCAGGAGAATGAAGAAGCTGAAGAAGATCTGCAGGATCAAGGTGTTGAGTCAGAAGAAGAACAGGTAGGAAGAGCTGACAGTGTTCCAACACAGGGTTCCCCAGACCTGACATACTCCAGTGACGAGGTCCTGAATGAATTTTTCAAGAAGGCAAAAGGAAAAAAGGAAGGCTAGCTCTGCCATGAATACTGAGGCAGCAAAAAGAAGTAAGAAGAGACAGGATAGCAAGCCAAGGAAGGCTCTGCCACCCCCATCTGTCACTCAGGCTTTTTCTGCAGTTTATTATGACGAGAAGGGAGCTGAGATGGAAGAGTTCTTCTCTGAGAAGAAGTTTATTGCTGAGACCCTTGGACTTAGAGGCTTACCAGGAGAGTGGGTTTACAACTTTCCTAAAGGCAATGGGAATGGTGAAGGCGGCCACAATTCAAAGGCAATTCAATCGACAGGTGGTTCTTGAGGTATATGCTAATCTCATGCCTGAGAATCTAGATATTTCTTCTCCGTGGTTTGGTAGAGTATATGTTCGGGGAAAGGTTGTAGAACTGTCTGCTACTAGAATCAATATGTTATTTGGGCTGAAAACTCCGGAGATAGGGGGAGTGTTTCCGGACGATTTGGAGATGACTGATGATGAAATTTTGGCTGTGATTTCTGGAGGATACAAGAAGCAGTGGCCGGCAGTAGGATATTCGCAAGCATCATGCTTGACCTCCAGATTCTTCGGGCTGTATCAGATAGCTGTTCACTGCTGGTTACCATCTAGCAATACTACTGCATTGACCAGGGAAATGGCCAAACTGCTCTACTGTGTTGGAACACAGCAAGAAATCAATCTCGGGTTATTAATTCAGCAACATCTGGTTCGACAGGCCACAGCGCCTAAAGTGAATGATGCAGTAATATATCCATGTCTGATCTCAGCGATAGCCAAAAGTGGAAAAGTGAAGGGGAAGGCCTCAGACGTGATAGTTGACACTGAGTTCCTGCGGCCGAAAAAGAAAACTTTCGGACTTAGACATGTGCATGACCTTCCGTGGAAAGCTTCAAGCTCAACCTCCTCATCAGCAGCAGCAGATCAGAAGGCTCGATTGTTGGTTGTCAATGCCAGACTAGGAGCTTTGGGTATTCAAATTGCAGCCTTACAAGCAGAGCAAGCACGGTTGGAAGAAGAAAAATCAAGTCTGGAAGGTTGATTATTTCAGGGGGAGTTTTAAAGACAATGTTTCATTTTTTATGATTTTGTGATGATGTTTCTTTGGCCTCTGTGTGGTCCCAGGGGGAGTAATTTTGGATCCTGGATAATTGGTTTTCAATTTGGTTGTATAATTTTTAGATTTCTGGCATTCTGGATTTCGGCTTTCACTATTTGAATTTTTCTGGTATTCTGCTCGTTGAATGTAGTTGATTATGTGATTGCAGTCCAAAATATTATGGGTCCACAAAAATGCCAAAGGGGGAGATTGTAAAGTCAAGGAATTATTTAATTGGCAATTTTGTGTTAAGTATTTGTGAACTACAGACCATGTTGGAACATGGTGCTGGAGCAGAACTGGAGCAGGTTTCACGCCATAGGGTTTAACGGATTCAAGCCGAAACATTGACGTGTTTTAGAATTTATGGTATTTGTATATTTGGCTATATATAATGGGCGTGTGAAGCATATTTGGTTTATGGAAAAATCCCTACTTATATGGAGAAAATTTATTCGAATATATGAGAGAGTTTGAGATAAGGTAAATCCCTTTATTTATGAGATTTGGATATGCTTCAACAATCAGATTTGGAATCGGAATTGTGGAGATAATCATGGATATTCGGATCTGATTCGTGGATATAAATATGGGAGAAACACGGCTGCAAAACTAACGATTTTACGGAGCAAAATCTGCACCCAGATTTTGAGATCTTAAGAAACTTGTGAGAGCCAATATACTGTGTTCCAACACTGTCCTGCCGCACTAAGTTCAGAATCGTATACCTTAATTCCTCGGGAGGAGGAGATCTTGCGTCGAATGAGTTCGAGGTCAGAGGGAGTCTGATCAAGGCAGATCGGTAGCTAGGGGAGCTAGCAGAGTCCACACGTCATAGTTAGTAAAGATAAGTATTTTGTAAACTGTACTCTGTACTGTATCTTTCTAATTAGTGGATTCATTCTGAACTGGGCCAGGCCCCGCAGATGTAGGTGATTTACACCGAACTGCGTAACCAAGTTGTGTGTCTTTTACGTTTTACGTTATTTTACACTTGGTTAAATTAAGCATGTTGGAACACACTAGTAAGTACTAGAAAAAGTGGTAAAACCAAATTTCAAAATCTAAAATCCATATTGTGTGAAAAACCAAAGCTAATTTCCAGAAGAGAAGTTGTACCATGGCATTGTCTTTCTGCTGTGGTCCTTGGAGGTCCCAAGCCTATACCCCATGGGTCTCTGAGTCCAGCTTTTTCCTGGGCATGAGGCCGAGTTAGATGGCAGAAACAATGTAAAAGGGCAAAAGCAGCCACATGCAAAATGCCCAGCTTTTTTCGTCCAGTGATCCCAACTAAAAGCCACTTTTTCATATGTGCACCCTAGTGTCATCATAATATCTTAATTCTTACACAATAGTTTACATCAGCATGCATAAGCTCAAGGGTAAGGACATCAAAGCATTTCAAGAACAATCTGAATTTCATCAATTTTGATCGTCCGACATCCAAATGCTTAACTAAACTGAAGATGAATGATTGAAAAGGGGAAAGAAAAGACTGCTGCAAAGCACTGCAGCTACTGGACCACAGGCAACGTAAAGATACTCATCCAAAGTTCCAGCAAAAGAAATTTTTTGCCTAGAAAAAAGAGATTTTACAGGAAGATTACATCGTATATACGGGAGTAAGTAAAGAAGAGTTTGATATTGAGTAAGAGATGGAAATTATTAATTTTATTCATCACTGGAGTACCGTATATATAATACAAGTATGTAACTAAATCCCAAAGTTAGAGGGATTCTACTAACTAAGTCTACGTAAATACAAAGTCAGAGAAGTAACTAACTAGACTAAGTCTTACTAAAATACATAGTCAGAGAAGTAACTAACTAGACTAAGTCTTGCATGACTAATTCAAAATATATACGTAGAGTTCTAATACCCCCCCTCAAGTTGGAGCGGGAGTGGGATTCGAACGTATGCCCAACTTGAACAAAAGTTGACGAAACTGTTCTGCACCCAGGGGTTTAGTGAAGATATCTGCAAGCTGATTTGATGAGGAGATGTAAGTTGGAGAAATTAAACCTGATAATAGTTTTTCACGTACAAAGTAACAATCAAGTTCAATGTGTTTCGTACGTTCGTGAAAAATAGGATTTTCGGCCATGTGGATGGCCGCTTGATTATCACAGTAAACTGGAATTGGCTTGGGAATTGGGATACGATGATCAGTAAATAGAAAGGAAAGCCATTGTAATTCGGCAGTTAGATTAGCCATAGCCCTATATTCAGCTTCGGCGGATGATCTGGAGACAGTTGGTTGCTTCTTAGATTTCCAAGAAAGTGGACTAGCACCAAGCATGGTAAAGTAACCCGTTGTCGAACGACGAGTGGTAGGACATCCAGCCCAATCTGAATCTGTGTACCCTTGAAGGTTTAGAGAACTGGAAGAAGATAGAAGGATTCCATGAGAAAGAGTGCCTTTGAGATATCGCACGATACGTAAGGCTGCTTCTAAATGGGCAGACCTTGGTTGTTGCATAAATTGGCTAAGAGAATTAACAGAATACGTTATATCTGGTCTAGTAACTGTAAGATAAAGAAGACGACCAATCAAATGTCTAAAAATGCTGGGATCGGGTAATAATTCCCCTGAAGTAGGAAGAAGTTTAAGATGTTGATCCATAGGAAAAGCTGAAGTTTTAGCGCCAGTAAGGCCAGAATCCTGGAGAATGTCAAGTATATATTTGCGTTGGCATAAAAATAACCCATAAGATGATCTGGATACTTCAATGGCAAGAAAATATTGTAATTTGCCTAGATCTTTAATAGAGAATTTGGATTCAAGTCGAGATTTAAGAGAGGATATAAAAGATGTATCATTTCCTGTAATGATAATATCATCAACATAAACCAAGACAAAGACTGAAATATTATGTTGGTGATAAAAGAAAAATGAATAATCTGCACGAGATTGAATAAATCCTTCAACTAAGAGGGTTGAGGAAAATTTTGAAAACCATTGTCGAGATGCTTGTTTAAGACCGTAGAGGGACTTATTCAAGCGACAAACACGATGATCGCCTTGCTTACGAAAGCCAGGGGGAATTTGCATATAGACTTCTTCATTGAGGTCTCCTTGTAAAAATGCATTATTGACATCAAGTTGATGGAGAGACCAACCTCGAATTGAAGCTAAGGATAATAACACACGAACGGTAACTAATTTAGCCACAGGTGCAAAGGTATCATGATAATCGATGCCTTCCTGTTGAGTATATCCTTTTGCAACGAGTCTAGCTTTGCGGCGTTCAATACTGCCATCAGATTTGAATTTAGTCTTGTAAACCCATTTACAACCAACGGCGGACTTACCGGGTGGTAGAGGAGTTAATGTCCATGTGCAATGAGCTTCCAAAGCTGCAATCTCCTTGGACATAGCTTCACGCCATTTAGCATGTTTCATGGCCTCAGTAAAGGTTCTCGGCTCATGAGATGTAAGGATAGAAGTAAGGAAAGCCTTATGAGTGGAGCTGAATTTATCAAATGATAAATGGTGAGTGAGTGGGTAAGGAGAAGTAGTAGTACATGAAATATTAGTGCAGATATAATCCTTCTTCCAAACAGGTTCTTGGCGATCACGAGTAGAGTGCCGAAGTGGTATTTGTGATTCATTTGTGATAGAATTACTTGCTAGTTCTTGATAATTTTGTGAACTAGACGAGGAAGGATATGTGGGAGACGTGGATGAAGAATTTGAATAAGAAGGAGAAGGACTTAAAGGAGATTGTGGAGACGGAATGGAGTCCAAGACATGAGTTGATATGGAATGAGCTGGGAGAGGATGATCAGATAATGTGTTTGCAGTAGTGTGAGGAGTATCATAGGATGGAGATGGTGAATTAACCAAAGAACTAGGAATATCATCATCATAAAACAATGATGATGTCTCGGTATTCGAAAAAAAATCGTGTACAGGAGGCATGGCGTCTTGGAATGGAAATATATGTTCCTTGAACACAACATCGCGAGAAACATATTTTTGGTTTGATTCGATATCGAGGATCATATATCCTTTATGATTAAATGGATCGCCTAAGAAGATACCTGGTTTAGCACGAGGGTCAAACTTTGTTCGGACCGATGTATTTCGAGCAAAACAAAGACAACCAAAAATTCGAAGATGGTCATATTTCGGCGGAGATCGGAGAAGAATCTCGTGTGGGGACTTATTGGACAATACCGGACTTGGCATTTTATTTATCAAATATGCAGCGGTAAGAACACATTCACCCCAATAATCGATTGGTATATTGGATTGAAACCGTAGAGCTCTTGCCACCGAAAGAAGATGACGATGTTTTCTCTCAACAACTCCATTTTGTTGAGGGGTATACACACAACTTCGTTGATGGTGTATTCCATGAGATCGAAACCATGATTGAATGTTTTTTGACAAAAATTCTGTCCCATTGTCGGATCGAAACTTTTGTAGTTGAGGTAAAAAAATGGAGAGGGATCCTGTAGAAATGGAGCTGATCATATGTGAGTATTGTGTAATGACGAATTTATGGAAATATTGAATATACTGAAGAGTCTCAGATTTAGAACACATAAGGTAGACCCAAGTACATCTTGAGTAATCATCAACGATGGTAAGAAAGTATTTAGCGCCATCTTTAGAAGAGATAGAAAAAGGTCCCCATATGTCACAATGGATGAGCTCAAAGCAACGAGAAGAAGAAATAACAGATTGATTAAACGATAAACGAGTTTGGTGTGATATGCCGTAACGGAAAGATCGTCTTGCTTGAGACCAGTGACAGTTGTTTCAGTTGATACAACTTTGGAGCATTTGAGTGTGTGAATCTTAACTTCAGATCTTGCCAAATTGCATAAGAAGAATCAGCATACATCAAGCTCGACCGGATATCAGTGTGGGCTGAATTTGTGATCCACATCCCTACCAAGTCATCACACCGTTTCCAGCATGCTTGGGTTATGGGATCGGTTGGACGTGGGATAGAACCATCCACGAATCCAAGCTTGTTCTTTGCATTCAAGGCTTTTGAAATTCCACGAGCCCATGTCGGGTAGTTGTCACCTTGAAGCAAAGGAGAGAAAAACACCGTCGTAGGATTATCAGACGGGTGAATGAAGTAAGGATCATTGACTGACATAGATGATTTAGAAGTATCATCACGAGCTTCAGATTGAGATTTAACTGAGTTCTTCTCAACTTCCATTTCAGAAGAGTTTATTTCTTCTGCTGGCGTTGCTGCCATGATTGATGAGTGGTGGAAAAGTTAGAAAATATGTTGCTCTGATACCATAAAGAAGAGTTTGATATTGAGTAAGAGATGGAAATTATTAATTTTATTCATCACTGGAGTACCGTATATATAATACAAGTATGTAACTAAATTCCAAAGTTATAGGGATTCTACTAACTAAGTCTACGTAAATACAAAGTCAGAGAAGTAACTAACTAGACTAAGTCTTACTAAAATACATAGTCAGAGAAGTAACTAACTAGACTAAGTCTTGCATGACTAATTCAAAATATATACGTAGAGTTCTAATAGTAAGAGCTAAAATATCATCAATCGGATTTCGAATACCCATCACTCTGAATGTGACCAGTGTGGTAAATAGAGCACCAACTCTTATACCCAGCAGCTAAGGATTTAAGTTACTGGCCTTCTAGGCTGAAAGGTTTCATTGAAACCAGTTCGTTCAGCAAATTCAGAAGTGAGAATCCGTTGCGGTAAATTGTTAGCATCAGCTGAACAGTATATGTAAGGATTTAAGTTACCTAAACGTAAGAAGATGCACTCACAGTTGGAGATTCGTGATAACGGAAATACCTTGAGACCTAGATCAGTAACCTCACAAGGCCTGTCTCAGATTACAGCTAGTTGAGTCACAGTGATGAAGAACTGCCTAGTTATTTAGAGATGGGGGACTGCACTCCATTCGTCCACACGGAAAACTTGCATTCCAAACCGAGACAAGTTCCCTGTAAACCACCATAAAGGAAGAGGGGAAACAAAAGCAAGACAAGATAAAGCTTTTCTGCAAATTTTTTTTTAAAAAAAGGAGCTAAGTGTTCTTGCAAGTGTAATGCCGGATCAGGGTCCAGATGAGAAAGTGGAAGACAATCAAACACTGCTCTGAAGCATTGTGTGAGACGAGGAATCTAGCATCCTCAAACCCAGGACACTTACAGTTGATTCCAATTTTGTTTCTTCGAATATGCAGTACAATGTCTAGTAATCAGGGAAAAAAGACAAAAACAAGAAAGAATGGCTGGAGTCTGGAAGACAACCATGTGTCGATAGCCATGAGCTTCACCAAAAAGCACAAAACTTATCAGTTGACCTAAAAACAACTCTTAGCCTATTCTCAGGTTCCAAGTTAAGAAATGTATCATCTTCTCATTACACAGTACACTGCTTATAATTCCGATGAGAAAAAGTCCAAAAAACACAAAAACGCTAACAGATAAAAATTGATAATCAACGGAAGAGAAGGAATTTTATTGCACGATTTGAAATTTACAGCAGGATTATTGATCATTCAGTGACAGTTAAGTAAGATATATACATGATGAAATAAATAGTGCTATACAAATATATATAATCTTCTCAGCACCCTGTTTCAACCTGCTAAAGACACACCAGTCTTCAACTGCAAGGTACGATCGGTCTGAACTTGCAGTTCCTATCTACTCAAAAGTAGCAAAGAGCAAAGTGTACACGGTCAGGAGGCACTTGAAGAGGAACCCTAAACTATCTGGACTTGTTCATTAACCTTCAAAGCTTCCAGAATACTGTCAACCCACCTGCACGAACAAAATAAATCATTTCATTCCCATATTAATTGATTATATATCATCTTATCAAAAACCAGAAGATAGTTGAAGTTCCATTATTAGCACCAGGTAATTTGAAATAATGTGAAGGAACACAATTGCACGTGCTTATCTATAGTTCTATGGAAGCTACCGTACATGATCGCTTATTTCTAGAAAGTACACAAAATAAAAGGAGTAATGTGGTAAGAAAAGAAAGAAAACAATTAGAGGCAATCATAGAGCAAAAGAAACAGTAGCATAATGATATAAATAACAGCACTATCAAGAGTGGCTCAACAAAGGACAAAAGAATCTTAGAGAGGAAGCAAACTTTTATCCAGCATGTAGCAAATTATGGCCTGGAAAAGTTAAAAGAACAATCAATATCCATATGAAATGTAAGCTTAAACTCCTGATAAGCCAAATTCGGATAATCCATCCAAGAGTGAAGTTTAGGGTTGCGAATTTCGTTCCCAATCTAGCTTCATAACTACAACAAAAACTACCCCTTTATCAAAATGAATGATCAAGAACATGCTGAATGTAGGAGGTATAAGACCAAAAAGTTATTACCCGTCAAGACCAGGCTCTCTTGGATAATGTATATTTTTTAATCCTAGTCTTTTTGCAGCTGAAGCAGTTGTCTCACCAATACATGCAACAGCACCATCCCACCTTTCCAGTACTGGAACAAGGTTAACCCATGCCCTGGGAGAATGGACCAAAAATCAGCAATAATAGGATGACAGTAGTGGATGCAAATTATAAGAGGCTTAGTCTATACAAGCATATAAATAGGTTATAATAATTGCAAACCATTATGCTACCTTGTAAAGCCAAGAATAGAACTACAAGTATCAAAAAGGTAGAATATGTACCGTAGAGCAGAAGGGGATGCTACAGCGATAACAGGAATTGAGAGTGCCTGTCTCAAAACCTTCTCATCAACACGCTCAACAGGCATCTGCGCATGTCAAATGGAGATCTGGGGTCATTTATAACTGAAGTAAGTAAACATATCAGTAGGAATATAAAACAGCCAATGAATCAATCTAATTGAGAAGTTATGGGTAGAATGGCTAAATTCCATTTCTTATTTAGTCCAAAAAGTAGATCTCAAGAAGCTAATAGCTGAAATATGTTTGTCTTCCAGCCAGTACGTCCAGTGGTTGAGACCTCCTGGATGAAAGATATTACCCAAACAAATTAAAGGGGGAAAAAAGAAGTAAAAGCTGGGATGCATGCCAATTAATATAGTTTGAGCTTGATCCAAGTGGGACCTCCCCAGTCCCCATTGGTCTTCAACCAGAAATAATTACATGTTTTGTCACTTCTAAACTTTAGGGAAGCATATAAAGGATACAAACATATGCGCCTCAGACTAAAAGTATTTGTAGACAACGAGAAGCCACAGCAAAGCATGTCATCGACGTCCAACAGGAGAGTATGGTAATGGATAGGAGCCATCAACCCAAAAACAACAGTGGACATTGAGTCCTTATTATGAGATCCAAAACAAGAAAACTAGAACAATCTTAACCATTAAGTTGATGTTTAAGCATGAAACTGGAAAGAGAAATGAATATTGTCAAACGATGCTTACTGTCGTGTAAGTATTAAGTCGAACAACATCAAAGCCACGCTGTGAGAGCCCTTCTTCTGGGGCAAAAAGAAGAAGATAACAATCAATGAAGGTGTTGCTGTGGTATAGTCATCCACATACAGAAACTGCCGGCATAGAGAGCAAAGATTTATGTATAAGTACAAGGATAAAACTAAATGCAAATGTAAACGAACTAATGAACAGTTATTAATATGCGGACAAAGAGAAAAGCAGTTAAATGGTTAATGACTAACATTCCATACAATTACAATCGCTGGAATACATGCAAAAATCAGCATTATTCAACGAAGATATGATTTCAAATTGTAGCCATCTTTTCAACCTATCCTTTCCATAGAAACCTAAACTTTGACAAAATTTCCCCAATTGTGTTTCACTTTTACATTATTTAGTTCCTGTGATTACTCCCTCTTTGAAACTAGGCAAATCTGTGTGATGACTTACTGTAAACATTCTCTTTATCCTTCAAGTATTGTACGGTTCACCCACCCTCTTTCCAGCCAGTTCTTGTTAAGAAAAGAAAAATACAAGACCTGAAGACATTAGATAATAAGTATCCAAGTTCTGACTTTACCAGTTGAGTTAGATGGCAGTCAGAATATTGTTTATGATTTACAGGAAAATCAGATGCTATCAGATAGAACCTCTTTTACATTTCAGCAGAGAAGATGTACACATGATACATATGTATGTTAAATTATCAAACAAAGGTAGAAAAGATGAAAAGTAGCTAAACATAAGCCGATAACACATACCAATTTCATGGCCAGCTTTTGCCGAAGCAGGATATAGAACAGTACATTTTTCATCTCCATATTTTGGGAGCTCTGTGGCCAATACTTTACCAGTTGCTGAAGTTTACAATTGAAACAAGATATTTCAGTCAAACATATAGGTGCCTATATATTTCTACATGCCCCGTGCAAAAACAACAAAGGCGAGAACTGATGAAAAAAAACTATGCCATAGCATATTGTCAAAGGGTCTGTCAATGCATTAATGCTTACCTATGGATGGCACAAAGGCCACACGGAGGAACTGCTTCAACGATTGTTCAATATTTTCAAATACACTAGCTGTACCTGCTCCAACAACGGCTACCTTGACATTTGGATTACCTGCTGCTCTGTAGCAGAAAATAGTGAGGAGTCCACCAACCAGCCAAGATGACAACACTGATTGATGAGGATGGGATGTTTAAAAAAAGAATTTCGCTTCCACTGAATGTAAAGTTATGTAAAACTTACTTCCAAGCATCAAGGAAAACCGATGCTGCCTCAGGTGATGTTATCGTGATCCAGTCAAATGCAGAGTCTGAAACCATTAAAAGAGTGTGAACTAGTATCAAGGATAGGATGTTATTATGTACTTCAGGTAATCACGAAAATCATTCCTTATAATATGTGGAACCAGCTCTTTTAGAACATTGAATTGAAAATGAACACATGTATCTCCTCACAGTTCACTGGATGAGTTTCTCAATCACTGGAATTAAAAATGATAGTTCCTTTGCATTTCCAAAAGATAAAATTTTAGGCCTTTTTAGTGACAGAGATGTTTCTTAGAAATTAACCCCTTACTCAATGACATCTGAAGAGCTAAAAGTGTACATTTTCCAAGGAGGAAAAGGCGTGTTCGATGATGTAGAGAAAGACTTCTACGATTCTCTCTGTTTTACTCCATGACTGTAATTCTTATATGGAAAACAATCAAGAATTATATGGTGAAAAGCAAAGTTAGTAGACAAAGGCACATAACAGTCAAGCATTGACCAACCCTCCTTAAAAAGGCTCATCTTGTCTCTCCATTCATTGAATGGTTATTCTTTAAGGCACTTTCAGTAATGCCAGAAAACAAGCTTAGTCACTTACCACTTAATACAGACGACAACTTATTTGAACCAGGTAATTGCATGTGCTGGATGAGAGGAAACTCAAGAGAGCCAATTCCATGCTTCTCCTGCATCACGTGATCAAAGTAATTCATCAACACATGTAAGAACAGTTCATTAGTCAAATAAAGATAGTACCAAGTCATTTCTAGCTCAGGGATGACTAGTCCAGACACTAACTTCTGCTGAAACTAGAAGAAACTATTCAGGAACTTTGTATAGTTCATACAAACAAAGTAAACAACAAATACTGCTTCAAATCAGCACAATTGTTTAAAACGACTATGGACGCAGTCACACAGCATTAATCAAAACAGAAAAGGACATAATAAACTGGTGATCTTCAGTTGCTTAGTCTATGAATAGCAAAGACTCCAAAGATCTAATCAACAGAATGCACGCAACTCTTGTAAACTCCTGCTTGGCATAAAATTCCTGACGAACTAGGCTAGATAATATAGCAGCAGCATCTGTTTACATCTATGAAATACAAGACTGTCCATGGTAAGCACATATAACCGGATTGCGAGCATTTGCCACTATGACTAATTTATCAATAAAATTCTCGAAAAATTTTGCCATTTCAAAAATATGTTCCCCAAAAAAAAATCCTTCTACACAAGTGAAGATGTTATTCTAAAGTCAAAAGGTTGAATTCAGCTAATTTCTACAGAGTTCCCCACGCATCAGTAACCTAAAACGAAATATAATCCTATAAAACACGGCACTCAGACTCAAAATTCCACTAAACCTCAACCAATTGCGAAACAGAAATCGAGCATTCTGAAACAAACACACACCACAATGCGCGTTAAATTACTGAGAAATCATCAAAGCATCCAGCTGATTGAGCTTCATACCAGAGCGGCGATAAGCTTGGCGTTCTTCCCGCGCTCTCTAGTGACGACGACTTTCGGCTGCCAGCTCGCCGCCGCCGCGGAGGCGGAAGCGCGGCGAAGACCTCCGCCGCGCAGCTCCGGCGAGCAAGCATGGAGGCGGAGCGAGGAGAGAGAAGCAAGGCAAGGCATGACTTTCGTGCTCTTCACACAGTGAGCGGGTGGTGCGTGAACTCAGAGAATCCGCGAGAAGAAGAAGCGCCAGATGTAAGGCTACCATTGAAAATGAGGGATTAATTTAAAAAAACTAATCTGTTGATTAGCGACGTTAATACCATTATTTAATTCGCTAATTTGCTTAAAGTGAAGAAGATATTTTCAACATGGATTGGCAGGTCAGGGCCCATTGCGTTTTCCAGTGGTGGAAATGATGGTTTTGGCCATTTTTGTTCATTAAAGAAAGCAATTTGCGGTCTGAATTTCCGATTTGGGATGATTAAATACGGTTTTGTTTAATCTTGGAATGGTTGTTGTGGTGCTTCCGGACTCCCAACAGGGGACCAAAATTATGAAAGGTGAAGGGAGGTTGGCGATGCTTTCCGTTTTTGCTTCCTCTTTTGGTAAAAACCATATAAAAATAATAATTCATGACCTCTTCCTGTCTACGTTTACACAATTAGTAATGCTCATAGTTAAGAAATTAGTTGACCTAACTAAGGTAGGAAAATAAGTTATTATCCAAAACAATATGTTTCAGGATGGAAGGAGATTTCTCTTTCTAGGAGGGAAAATATTGATTCACCTCATCCATCAACACTTGAGGATTGTGGGAAATCCAATTCATTTGATTTCAATAAAGTACGGGCTGCTTCAGGGATCTCGAATGAGGGAATTTTGAAGAAATGTCAATTCTTTGTGTGGGGCATGCTAGAATTACACTACGTAATTTCAATACATAACACCAATTGATTAATGACAGATGTTTATAACTCTTGCATTCTTTGTTCAAATTGAGTTATGAAGATGTGAAAATTAAAACATGTATGTAAAAGTTGTATTCTTTAGAATATCTATCCTTATAATTTTATTCAGTTTCACACCATTTTTTAAGATCATCAATCAAGCCAAAAAAATTGGAAGAAAAAGCATAAGACCACTAATAAGTCATACGTTTAACTTATTCCATCAGTCCCACCTTAAATTGCACATAATTATTTTTCACGGACTCCAATAAATATATTTGACTGTAAATATATATCTATATGACTGTAAATACATGCAGCAACTACGTATAATAACGACAAATAAGAAAGTTAATATGTAGAAACTACATGTTACAATGTTAAAAATGTCAAAATTCAAAACATTTGACGGGACCGATGGAGTATCATAATCATCGTAACTGGTCGTTTAAGATGAATTGTCTCTAAGTTTAATAAGTTATCGCATTAATTTGTTCATAAACCCAAATCTCTTTGACAATGACGTCTGTGTACGGTTTTAAGTGTTCTTCTTCTTTGACATTGCATAACCAAATAAAAAACGCAATCAAAATTTCACAGAAAAAACATCGAAATTGCACAACAACGCATTCCATGTCAAACCACGATTTATTCAAATCAATAAGTTGCCCCTAATGTCAAGTCCACCACACTTCTAAATAAATGTTTAATCGTGTCAAACCACCTAGAGATCAGCTACCTCATTTCTACTCAAAATTCAGCTCCTCAAGTTCAGGATGATTCTAAATTCCCAAGCGCCGTGGAAAGAGGAAGCACAGCGTTTCTGTAACGCGCCCTATGTATGTTCTCGAGAGCGCTTCTACTCAGCTAACTTGTTGCTGATGAGTTCCATACACGGGATAGGTCCCGTAAGCTGCAGCAGCTGCTGCCGCGTACATGGTTGGGTCATGAGGTGGGGGAATCGCGTATCCATAGCCATCGAAAAAGGGTCCTCCTCCATAGTATGCCCCGGTCCACTGGTTTCCATAGTCAGCCCTCAACTACACAGCGCAAGCATATTAGGTAAGAGAAAGTCCTACTCAGATCATTAACTTGTACGGTTTTTTTTTGTCATGCGTACGAATTAGAGCTGTTTCAAGGTTGTTCTATTTCTTTGATATCAGTGTCATATTAGGAGCAGACTGGGATAAGATAAGAGCATGTATTACCTTTAGCCACAAAGTATGATTCTTTAGTACCGAATAATGCAGTGGAACAAATGACACTGCTTGGACCCTGTTCTTTTTCATACAACTCCAGTTCATCTTAGTTTGGCTCTATTCAGTTTTATTATCTTTAGTAACAAATAACAAAGTGTTCAGTTCAGTTCAGTAAAAGAAGTGCCAAGAACAAATAAGAAAACCATCGTATGTACACGAGTTTCTCAAGGGGGGGAAAAGAAAATAACAGACAGAGACAATTAATTTGCCAATTTATCACGAGCATTATAAAACATGGAAAAGAGGAAATAGGTACCTGCTTATTTGCGGGATTACGCCCCCAAGAGAGTCTAACAGTTTGCTTTCCTATCGTGGTACCATTCAATTTCTGCAATGCTTCCTCAGCATCGTTTCTGTTCAAGAGCATTTGTAAATATTTACAATGATAGTGACAAAGCCGCTGAAGAATCATGTACTTGTTAATAAAATAAATCAAAAAGTGAGCTAAATGGAGTACCGGTTAGCAAATTGCACAAATCCACATCCTTTTCCAGCTGGAATCTTCACAGATACTATTTCACCATGTTGTGAGAAAGGTTGCCTCAGATCTTCATCACTGACATTCGGATCGAGCCCTCCAACAAATATCTACAACTATCGTAGGTTAGCTTAAGAATCGGATAAAGAAAGAAAGTAAAGTTAAAAGAACATCAACTGTTGTATTTGGAGAATCTCCATCAGATTGAGAGCCCTGCCCAGAAGAATTATTCATGTATCCACCTGTAATAAACAATTCAAACAGTTATAAGCTACAGAGATCGTATTCATTACCTGGCACACATTGTCTAATACAAGAAAAAGTTTCATGAGTTAAAGCTAAGGTTACTCAATATAGAGTGATAGAATAGTAAATTCAACTGATCCTAGAACTATAGAGAGAAAATCTGATCTCCCACAGCTGCATTCTCTTGCACCATGGAAAAATTCGCAATCTTGATCTAATTCAACTCAGGTACTATTATCAGCCTGATCAAAATTACTGTGATGACTGGAATTCAAATCACCAGGCCTGGTCCAAATGAAATCATTTTGAAAACGGTACTTAAATAGTTCAAAAATTCAATTGCGTGTTTTCATCTTCAGTTGGGATAAAAAAAGATCGAGATGTCTAAGGAAACTTCTCAATCGGAGTGCTCATAACTTAATTGTAACTTGTAAATAAACCAAATTTAATACCATACCAAACGAGGTTAATAATTTTAACTTACTTGACAGAAGGATATATAATGAAAATCTGATTCCTCACTGAGAAAGATAATTAAAGAAAATTACCCGGTGAAGAAAACTGCTGTTGGTAACCAGTTGATTTCCTAGGAGTTGCAGCACCAATTCGCATGGCCCTACTTGAACAGAACACACCATTCATATCAGTCATAGCCTGAGATCTCTCACTATCATCTCCAAACCTTACAAAACCGTAACCCTTTGAACGTCCAGTATTTGCATCAATAACAACTTTAGCAGCTTTAACAGAAGGATATCTACTGGCAAAAGTTTCTAGCAATAAGCTATCAGTAACATCAGCAGCTAAATCTCCTACAAAAATGGATAGATCAGAACCGTTGTTCGAACGCTTGTCTCCTGTACTAAATGTAGCCCAATTGAGACGGAAAGGTTGATCTGTATTAGGCATGACCATGAGAGGATATGCTTGCAGTACTTTCTCAGCTGCAGCGTGCGAGAAGAACTCAACGAATCCATATCCCTCAGAAAAACCCGTTTGCTTGTTGCGAATAACCTTAATGGAAGCAACCTGCATGAAATCACAAGTTGTTAAGCAAATGCTCAACTCAGTTAAAAGTTACGATGATATATACTTCATCACTTGTTGAAATTCGAGTTTCTCATTAAGAAGGGAATATGCTCCAAGCCTTCGACTCATGATTGACATCCAAAGCAATGAAGTATATGTAGCACAATGACCCTACCTTTTTAAAAAAAATTAATCCCGGCCCTTTTCTATTAAAGAACAATCGTTACCAAAAAATGGCTTACATCAAGCGATGCCCAAAGGCTTCGATCTGGTTATTCAAAGCCTACCTAATGTAGAGTAAGCTATATATTTGATCTTGTTATTCAGAAAAAGTTCATTAGACGCCAACAGTGTACAGTCATAACCTCAAGCATGCATATAAGAATCCATCTAATCTGGCTGATCACACAAAGAAGATCCAATTCATCATAGAGAGTACAATTTTTGTATAATCTGAAGTAGAAGTGCAGAAACACAACATAGCATACGGGAAAAGAATATGGAACATTTTTTCATTTATCTAAAACCCTCTGACCTCGATGTAACAGCACCAGCCTCAATTGGACAGGTCAACATTCAATTCCCAAGAACGTAAAAATATGTTCTCAATTGAATGCAAATAATTGATTATCTGTTCTTTGTAATGTTACTCCTCTACAATGTGAGGAAAAAATTTAGAAAGACAAGCTTAATTATTGCTAGAAATCTGTTCAAATCCAAGAAAAACACTTTCTTTTCCCATAGATGCATGCTAAATCGAGCTTTGGTTGTCAATCATCTGCATTAAAAGAACTTTCTTTTTACAGCAAAACATATTTATTGCCAACAGTCACAGATTAAACTTTAAACAAATAAATACTCTCCAAAAAAAAGCACTCTTTTTCCTCGTAATTACCAAACAAAACATAATCCAATAGCATGTCACCAGCTAAAATCAATGAAGAAAATGTGTATGAGTGTGTGCAAGAGAGAGAAAGAAGGAGAGAGAGATTATGAGCTGAGATTAGACCTCGCCAAAAGGAGCAAAGCAGTTGCGGAGATAATCCTCGTCCATCCAATTATGAAGGTCCCCAACCCAGATCGTTCGATTCTCGCCGTTAGATCCTCCGCCTCCCTGCAGCTGCGGCGGCTGCGGCTGCGGCTGGGGAGGATGGTGGAGGTGGTGGTGGTGGTACGGCATGTAGTGCGGTGGATAATGCGGCGCCGGCATCATATGGTGCGGCATTACCATCGCCGCCGCCGGATACTGCATCGGCACCCACGGCTGCGGCTGCGGCGCCACCGCCGGAGGCATGATCACCGCCGCCGCACTCACGCCGCCGCCGTTATTACTACTACTTCCGTTACTGTTATTATTATTATGCTCGCTGCTATTACCGTCGCTCGCCGCCGCCGCCGCCGCCTCGGAGCCGCTGTTCGGTTGCATATTTTCACAGAGTCACACAGTGAAAACAGACGAACAAAGAAACAAACCCTAGAAAATTGGTTATTGTTCTCGATAAGAAGGAGAATAAGAAAGAATAATAAAATATTAAGATTTATTGAAAGGTGGAGAGAGAAAGAGGTTAGTTTGTAGAGAGAGAGGAGGAGAACTGGTGTGGAGGCTAAAGAGAAGATATATACACGAAGATGACGGATTGATGTGGGGGCCGATCGCAGCCGTTGGATGAAGCGGTGGTTTTCAACGAGGGCCGTCGATCTCGGGATTATCTCTTAAGGGTAAACGGGTAAACGGATAAACGGGTAAACGGGTCGGAATAGATTACCATTTATGGGATGGATTCGGGTGACGTAGGGATTATGGGAAATTGTGGGTTTGGGTTTCAGCGTGTGTCTGACTTACCTTATTTTCTCAGACTACTATTTATAGGAATTTGTACTCCTAGGATGGAAGTGACAACCTTGGGATTTTTTTGGTATTTTGGGAAATTTTAAGGAAATTTTGGGATGATTTGTAGGAAAGATTAAGGAGGATATACGAGTATGGTCAGACGTGCTATTCATTCGGAAAAAGGTACTTGTGGCTTTTGTTATTGTTTTTTAGCTATATTTGTCGAAAGATAAAGGGGGTAATGTGTTTTAGTAAAAGGAGGACTTTCTTAATATTTATATACCAAAAATAAGAAATCACACCAAAATTGAGTTAAATATAAAAAAATATCTAAAAACTACTCCACCAATAATAAATTAAATTTAAAGATACACAATTATATTTATTGAACATGAAGTTTTGAAGAATATAGCGTACGTGACAATAAAGATTTAACAATAGCAGGTATGGGGTGTTCCTTCATACAAAATAAAATTATTTCATTAACATGAATATTACAATATAATTTTATGAGTTTGTCTCTCGAAAGACGGTCTTTTCATAAGCCGTGAGATTTAAGGGGCAAACTAGAAGAAGTGAAGGAAAAAATTTTGGATTGCATGAATCGGGTTATAAACTTTATAACTACTATACTCCCTCCGTTTCTTTATTAGTGGCACACTTTCCTTTTTGGGTTGTTTCTTTTATATTGGCACACTTTCCATTTTTGGCAAGATTCCTTTAATTTCATCCACTCATTCTACTTTTTACTTTCTACATTCAATTTCATCCACTCATTTCCTTCACCTAAATCCAAGCACCTAAACCTATGGTGCCACTAGTAGTGGAACACAAACCTATGGTGCCACTATTAGTGGAACAAAGGGAGTACGTTGCATAATAAATTTTTAATATTGCAACTAAAACCTTTTACCTTTTATTATTCTAATTAAACCCCGTCTTTCCATAAGTTTATGGAAAGACGATCTTTCCCAATACTTTGCCTAATTTTATTTAGGAAAGAGATTATAATAGAATATGAATACAATGTTTGGAGCCCGTCTCTTGAAATATGGTATTTCCATAAGTCATGCAAAGACCAATGTTTAAAGTGCAAATTAGAAGAAATGAAAATAAAATTTTTAGGTTGCATGAATTGGGTTACAAATTTTATAACTACGACACGCTGTACAATAAATTTTTTATATTGAACTAAGAACTTTTAGCTTTTATTATTCTAATTAAATCCCGTCTTTCCAAGGCTATGGAAAACTGTCTTTCCCAAAATTTTATCTTCTTGTAGAGATAATTTTAAAAATATATTATTTATAAAAATTCGTTCAGATAGATCTTGGCACTTGCTTGTTTTAGGTAAATAAATGTTAATAAAACTCATTAACTACATCTTATATTGCTACCAACCCGAGTAAATAATACCCTACTCGATCAATTTTACACCAAACACCTCATTAATCAATCATTAAACCTATACCAATTACAATGCAACTTCTTTAATTAATTGTACATACCGGTGGATATTTATTCATCATCAGGTTGGTAGATATTAAACCAATTTTTTTTTTAACGCTTGCACGAAAAGAATAATTAAATTTCTGCAAGCCCAAACAGGTGAAAAGAATA
This sequence comes from Rubia yunnanensis, assembly GCA_037428765.1. Taxonomy (NCBI): domain Eukaryota; kingdom Viridiplantae; phylum Streptophyta; class Magnoliopsida; order Gentianales; family Rubiaceae; genus Rubia; species Rubia yunnanensis. The sequence goes on along the minus strand of CM075067.1, from coordinate 101,071,915 downwards.
GAGGAAGTTAAAAGCTTATTTTGCATGCAAAACAGGTGAATTGGCACTGGTTTAGTGGTAATTTACAATCTATCTTTATAGCTGAGAGGTTTAGGGTTCAAAATATACTTTCATTAAAAATTGTGAATATTAAAATAATTTCTTTATGAAGATTACAATGATGGTGAAATTGTGTTGGTTCCAATTTCAATAGCGGCGATTATTATATAATTTAGTTGTTTGTACTACTTCCGTCCCAGCCGAATCTGCACACTTTTTGGTCAACTTTCTCAAGACATGTTTGACCATAATTTTCAACTAGTATATAGACACCAATATCATCATGTGAGATATTGCTGGATTCCCTGCATGATGTATTTTCTAAATATCAAATTTTAACATACCGTTAATATACGTAACTAAAATTATCGTTGGTCAAACATGACCTGACAAACTTGATCAAAAAGTGTGCACATTCGGCTGGTACAGAGTAATATGTAATTTGAAAGAAAAAACCCCATATGATTCACTGATATCATGGGCTCGGCATTATCTTCTTATCACATGCCTCATTGCCAGGTTTCACGTTGATTCCAATCCTACGAAGTACGTAGTCACTTAGGCCACGAGCAAGTTTCCACATTGATTATCCTCTCAATCATCTTAAATTATAGATGATACTATTTTTTATTAAAATTTTATTACATATTTGAATAAATATATGAGACATAATATTATTATATGTGATATTGTTTAATTCGCCGTAACAAATAGTTTATAGAAAGCAACTTTTTGTTTGTCATTATTATACGTAGCTAAACATATTAACAGTCAAACAAGTTCATCGAACGGTGTACAATGATTAGGCTGTGATTTAAGGTAGGACTGAGTACCCAAAATTTTGTTTTACAGCTAAATCGATCTCTTTGTAAATATTTTTTTACATATTATCCCATTTCTATATTTCCCCATCTTTCCAGGGGAGATGGGAAAACAATAATTTTCAATTGATATTCTTTGAGTTTTATGTTATTGAATAAGTATGGATCCGTCTACATATATTAGTATTATTTTTCGACCTGATAGATTAGATTGTTGTATTCGTGATAATCACTCTATTTAGTTGTTCGCGTCGAAGTTTTGTTATCGATCTGGTTGTACATATCGGATTTTTATAATTTTGTGTGTTTTAATTAGGTTTCCATTGATTTGGATGTTTTAAATCTGTGTTTTTCAAGATGTTTACAGTTTGAACAACATAGATCTGTTTTGGGTCAAGTGGTGTTGCAGTTCTTGAAGATCCATGTTTGGCGAAAAGATTGATGTGTGATACGCTCTTCTCTGCCAAGTGCTCATGGTTTTCGGGGGAAGTGAGTTAATATCCCGATGGCGATATTACAGTTTTTATTAGATCTTTAATTTGTAACCGTACAGACGATCAGCCTGATTGACATGTAATTTAGATATCGTTGCAATAGATTACTTATTACTAGAGGGTAATTGAGTTGGATGTCAATTCCATTTATTGTAATCGATGTTGACCGTTTTTCCTAGTAACTATGAATGCTTATTTTAAAAAAAAATAATTCCTACATATAAATGTGCATGAATAAATAAATATATTATTAAATTTATTCTTTATTCATACTAGCACCCCTCAATATTTGTTTTGGATCCGCCACTGAGTCATTCCCCACTAGAATTATAATTTATTCGTTATTATATATATATATGTATATACATATAAAATAAGAGTTCATCTCTTGAAAGACAATTTTTCCATAAGTCATGGAAAGACCAAGGTTTAAAGTACAAATTAGAAGAAATGAAGATAAAATTTTTAGGCTGCATGAATCAGGGTTATAAACTTTATAACTACTACACGTTGTATAATAAATTTTTAATATTGCAACTAAGCCATTTTACCTTTTATTATTCTAATTAAGGCCTTTCCCAAGATTTTGTCATGTAAGAAATAAAATTGTTGATCAATAAATTTTTAATTATAAATTTCAGTACATATCAACAAATTTTTAAATATAAATTTCAGTACATATCACATTAAACTATAAAACAAGTGGAGATAATTGAAATCTGCAAGTTTTCATCTGTTGAAATCGTTATAGAATTTGTACATTTTCAATTTTGATGAATAACTCGTTTTCAATATACACAACTAAACTATCATTCAACCACTCATCCATTTTATTACGCATTTCAATCTTGACTATCTTCATTGCAGAGAAAGCTCTCTTGACTTAAATAATCATGTAATCTCTAAGTAAATAATTATAAGTTTTGAAAATTAAAGCATAAAAGATAAAAATTAAAATCTTCTAAATAATTCGCATCATATATTAATGAAAAAACAATAACACATAGTTTAGAATATTTAATTTCCTAATTTTTTAGCAGGAAGAACAAAAGGGGAAAAATCATTTTTTTCTTGGTTAGGAGTGTCAGGAGATCAACGACAGCTGACAAATAGATTATCTTGCCTCCAATTCAAGCTTAAATTTCGAACTAAAAAGAATATTAAATATTAAATAATGCAAATTTTTAAAAAAATAGAATTTTTGAGTGGAGCGCCTAATATATGAGTATTATGTGTGCACATCCAATTTCAAAAAGATTTTGTTCAATTCCTTTAAGGGAATTTGGTAATTTTTATTTTTTAAAAAACTTGAACTTAAGTGGTCAAGTTGACCACCACTTTATCTGATGGCACTATGTAATAGAAATCCTCCCAACCCCTTTGTTGACACAAATGGTCGTCAGGGGTAGAAGGGTAATTTTGTAGCTATAAAAATTTCATCACCTTCCCAACCATGTGCGTCTACAGAAATGTTGACACAAATGGTCGTCAGGAGCATTTTTGTACTTTTACGTATGCTCCAAAGTCCCAACTTCTATGTGCTTCTACAGGTGCAGACAGGTGGTTGCCCCAAAACGACGTCGTTTTGAGCCTCACCACTGGAGTTTTCGAGAGGTGAAGGTGAGAGTTCAAGTGGAGGGTTCGAGTGGTACTGGTTCGAGAGTTACTGCTTGGAGAGGTGAGGTTCGAGAGGTACTCTCTGGTTCGAGAGGTGAAAGTTCCAGTGAAGGGGTTAGAGAGGTTCGATTCGAGAGGTAGTCTCTGGTTTGAGTGGTGAGGTTCAAGAGGAGGATTCGAGAGGTGAAGGTTCTAGTGGAGGGTTCGAGAGGTGAAGGTCCAGTGGAGGGTTCGAAAGGTGAGAGTTTGAGTGGAGGGTTCGAGTGGTACTGGTTCGAGAGGTACTGCTCTCTGGTTCGAGAGGTAAAGGTTTCAGTGGAGAGGTTTGAGAGGTGAGGTTCGGGATGAGGGTTCGAGAGGTAGTCTCTGGTTCGAGTGGTAAGGTTCAAGAGGAGGATTCGAGAGGTGAAGGTTGCAGTGGAGTGTTCGAGGGGTGAAGGTTCCAGTGGAGGGTTCGAGAGGTGAAGGTTCCAGTGGAGGGTTCGAAAGGTGAAGGTGAGAGTTCGAGTGGTACTGGTTGGAGAGGTTAGGTTTGAGAGGAGGGTTCGAGAGGTAATGGTTGGAGAGGTGAGGTTTGGAAGAGGGTTCGAGAGGTACTCTCTGGTTCGAGAGGTGAAAGTTCCAGTGGAGAGGTTAGAGAGGAGGGTTCGAGAGGTGAATGTTCCAGTGGAAGGTTTGAAAGGTGAGAGTTTGAGTGGAGGGTTCGAGTGGTACTGGTTTGAGAGATGAAGGTTCTAGTGGACGGTTCAAGAGGTGAAGGTTCCAGTGGAGGGTTCGAAAGGTGAGAGATCGAGTGGAGGGTTCGAGAAGTACTGGTTTGAGAGGTACTGGTTGGAGAGGTGAGGTTCGAGAGGAGGGTTCGAGAGGTACTTATTGGTTCGAGAGGTACTTTCTGGTTCGAGAGGTGAAGGTTCCAGTGGAGGGGTTGGAGAGGTGAGGTTCGAGAATAGGGTTTGAGAGGTACTCTCTAGTTCGAGTGGTGAGGTTCAAGAGGAGGATTCGAGAGGTGAAAGTTCCAGTGGAGGGTTCGAGAGGTGAAGGTTCTAGTGGAGAGTTCGAGAGATGAAGGTGAGTTTGAGAGATGAAGGTTCCAGTGGAGAGTTAGAGTGGAGATTCAAGTGGTACTAGTTCGAGAGGTACTCTTTGGTTCGAGTGGTGAGGTTCAAGAGGAGGATTCGAGAGGTGAAGGTTCCAGCTTCGAGAGGTGAAGGTTCCAGTGGAGGGTCGAGAACCTTCACCTCTCAAACCTCAACTGGAACCTTCACCTCTCGAACCTCCACTGGAACTTTCACCTCTCAAACCAATACCTTTCGCATGTTATTTGATACCTCCTGGAGAACAATGTCAGAGGGAAGTGACATGTTCACTTCCCTCTGACATTGTTTTTTTTTCCATCTATACCCTTTCCAAAAAATCTGGAAATAGTACTATTCATTCTAAAGTTAGCCCTACTCTATTGGGTTCCTTTTTTCCTTTCATATCTTTTTGCACAATTTCTTCTACTCTTTCTTCTTATCTTTTATTATATTATTATATATTATATATATAATCTTTTGGTAAACTATAATATAACATAATATTTTTTTTATTAAAGAAATCCTCCAAACCCCTTGGTTGACACAATGGTCGTTCAAGGTATATTGGACAATTCACTGGATATATTATTTTCTTTTGTGTTTTATTACTTCTCATTTTCTTCTTCTTCTTCTTCTTCTTCTCAGATTGAATGCTGCACCGTGTCACCATCTACACTTTTCCCACCGACATGTGTTTTTATCTTCGCAGGTTTGGTGGCAGTGCAAAACAAAGACGTTCTCATGCCTCTTGTTTTATTCAGTTCTCTTCCACCACCCCTCTTCCTCATGTGTGAGTTCTGAAATCGTGGTCGTTGTTCTTCTCCCGGTAAATGCTTATGGTTTTCTGAATTTCAGGTATTTGCCTAGTGATGTTGTTGTCCAGTGATGTTGTTGTCCTTATTTGCGTGTTTTTTTTGTCAAATGTATAAATATAAGTGTTGCATTTCATTTCAGGTTCACATAACTCAAGAAGATAGCAAGAGAAAAGCAGATTCTTTCTGTAAAGCTCTCTATGTGATTGAAATCTGGTAATGGATTTTTCATCATTGTGAACTATGTGGTCGTGCATGGTTGGAGGTCATTTTTTGTGTTGATTTACAATCGCTTAGAAAAATATTGATGGAGGCCGGTGATCGATCAGAGAGAAATGCTAAGAGGAGAAAGACTTATGTTGAGTTATCACCTGAGGCAAAGGGAGAATTATTGCACCCGAGGAGAGAGCAGGGTGCTTTAAAGTGTTCTTTTAAGTCAGTCGAGGGCCCAATGGAAAATGATATTGGTGTGTGTTTTTCCTCCTAATTGTATTTTTCCCAATTTCAACACCACTGTCATCATCACTGATGATGCCACCACCTCATGCTTCCCTTGTAAGTTCCACTTTCTGTTATTTAACAAACAGTCATCGTACATGGGGGTATTTTGGTTTACCAGTCACATATATACAGCAGTGGTATTATATGGGAGAGTTAATACTTAATAGCACAGATTGTGTGAGTTGGGTTGTCCTCTCTGCGGGTTACAAATGAATGTGTTATAAGATGCTACCATGAAGTAATGACACCCAAGACTTAGAAGTTCCAAAATTATACAGATTGAAGAAAGTAAAGTAGATTATAAGATTTGTTAATACAGTGATCGAAAGTGAGTTGATGGATTGTTACATTTGGTTTCTATTTTTCCTGTTATATCGACTAAGGTGGTTTAAAAAAAATTGTTTCTGCAATCACAGTTTGGTGTTATGTTTACCCGGTCTTCTTATTTTGATTATGAGTTGATTTCTTTTACCTATTCCTACATGAGAATGGTACGTTGCTTTAGTTGATAGCTCGAGTTAATTATGAGCTTCAATTACATGTAAACTTGATACATTTGTAGCTTCAATTACAACTCTTTTAACATTCCTATATTGTAGCAACATTCCTATAGTATTTCTGTAATTTGTTATCAAGCTCGCGCGGTGTTACCTAACTAGTTAGTATTCAATATGTGACAGCTTTTATTTTTGAAAATGTGCGTCTTTCTCACTTCATCTGCACTCTACGCTCTACACTCTTCCACCTCCGGCGAACCTTTTTTAAAATTTAAATTTCCAGATTTAATATATTCTCGTCTTCAACTCTAACTTAGAAGTCAGCACTTTACCTAGCGGTGGTTGAAAAATTTTGACGGATGCTTAACACAAATATTTGAATCCATCTCCTTGTATGTAAGAGTTGAGGTGGTTCAAGAGCAGCACCCCGCCCCTCCCTGAATCCGCCCCTGGAATGATTATGAATGAGTGATTAAAGGTGGTTATGTCGTATTAAAGAAGGCAGTTGTTACTTGTCTTCTCTGATCCCACTTTTAATTGAAACCGGATTAACTTTTGATTTCGTAACTTATATTAGAAGTGCTGAAAGGAAAGCTGTTAGAAGTATAAAAATTGTTTCAACCATTGTATTAGTTAGAGGTCCTAAAGAGAAAGCTGCCAGAAATATAAAAATGGTTTTTTTTGTTTCAACCATTGTGCAACTGGTGGTTTTCATTTCAAGCGTCGTTCATCCTCTCAATCACGTGAAATACACTTTTCTAATTTTCTCTTACTTTTTTTTTTCTCTCCTCTCTCATTTTTCTTCTTCCCATGCCCGCTCTCTCCCCCTTCCCCGGCTTGCTCCTCCCAACCTCCTATCCTGCTCGCCATTGCCACACTGATGCCACCACCGTCAAGCTAAGTAATTGTAAATATGAAGGTAGGATTGAACTCACTACCGTTGATGTTAATCACGGTTGTTGGTGAGGTTTGATTGAAGATGCTAATGGTGGTACGATATTGATTGAAATGTCTGGGGTATTAGTGTCGATTGATATCGATCAATGTAGGTGTCTATTGATGGTAATGCTGGTTTTGGTATTGTTAGTGTCGACTAGTGGTTTCGGTATTTGTTTTGGTGTCGAAAGGTGGTGATGGTGTTGACTAAAGAAGCACATTATTTTGCTGATCAAAAGGTCAATTTTTCCCCTGAAAATCAACCGTCAACTCCCAACATCGAAACTGGTCTATATGGTGATTGAAAAAACATTCATGCATCATTGTCTTTATGCACGACTCAACCTGGCAAGTCGAATTTTGATCACTGTTAAACTCCCCTAACAAACATCGTTGAAATTCGTGCTCACCACTAGTATTAATACGTTTTTCACCAAACACTAAAACTACATATTTGACAAATTAAACACAGTTTTGATCAAATATTTTGTGCTCAAATTGCTCTCATCAAACATCCCACACCTATGCTACTATTTCTATCATTCTCTCAAATTTAATTAACTTATGTTTTGATTTTTTAAAATTATCATAAACCCTCTATTTTTCTATTAATGACATCATATGTTTAAATGGTTTGGATTTAGGTGAAGAAAATGAGTGGATGAAATTGAAGGTAGAAAGTAAAAAGCATCACGAGTGGATGAAATTGAAAGAATGTTACAAAAAAATGGAAAGTGTGCCTATGCACAAAAAATAACCCAACAAAAAAGTGTGTCAATAATAGATAAACAGAGTGAGTACTTTTTATGGTTTAAGGAGAAAACTAAATTATTTTTTGGTCCCCTACATATTATGCAATATCATATTTTGGTTATCAAGGTCAGTACCGCGTTTGTTCAGCAATTAACAAACTGAAATTGATTTGTTTGGTCCCCAAAGGCAATTTTCAGGTAAACCAAAATTATTTTCTGATAGGGCCAAGGGTATTTTAGTAATTTTACTAATTTAAAAATATTTTCAAATAAAAATTCCTAATTTTAAAATATTTCCTTTTTTCTTTAATTTTCCTTTCCTTTTAATATTCTTTTAATTTTTATTTCAGGGTTTCCTTTGAAACCCATATCCAGGTCCATTACTCTGTCACCGCCGCCGCCGCCGGTGCGCGACGCACTGGTTCACCGCGAGGATCGCCGGGTCGAGAGGAAGAAAAGCCCCTAAAAACCATCAAAATTTGAGCAGCGAAGGCGTATAATTCCACCTAGGAGAAAATGGATCGGACTCAAGAATCCACTCGCCACCTCTGTGGCAAAGCAGCAGCCCTTCGAGGAGCCAGCCACACCGGAACTCTAGTTCTCAGTCCCTATCTCAGGCGTCGAGTACGCAAGCGATAGCCATAGAGCAGAGGGATAATAAAAACCACCAGCATCAACATATTCCGACCAGAATGGGGAGCTCGAAAGAAGAATCTTGCTTGCTGGAGAACAAAAACTACGATGACGACAATGATTGGGGAATCTTGGAGCAGTTGAATCGGGGATAGTCGATTTTGGTCTGGAGGCAATCAACGATGGAGAAGAGGAAGGCAGCGGAAGAACTTGGGCTTCCTTCCTCCCTTTGGATTTGCAAAAACAGGGGTGTTAGCGGCGTTCAGAGGCTTCAGAAATGGCGGTGGTGGCGCGTCTCTAGGGGTGTTAGGATAAATTAGATTACTGATTAGATTATGATTTATTATGATTGGAGTTCTTTCTTTATTACACATCTATTGTACTCCCTATATATTCAGTTATCAATAATACAATTCCTCCCGGCAAATCATTCTCTCATGGTATCAGAGCCTCTTCTGGTCCAAAACCTAAAAACCTAAAACTTCTGTCGTTGTCCTCTTCTCCGACGCAACCCCCCACCGCGGCTCCTCTCCAACGCGGCTCCTCTCTGGCATGGCTCCTCTCTGGCACACACGGCTCCACGTAGTTCCTCTCCGCTCCGCTCTTCTCCGACGCGGCCTTCCACCGTGGCTCCTCTCTACCGCAGCCCCTCTCCGGTGCGATTCCTCTCTGGAGAACGCAGCTCCATGCGGTCCCACATGGTTCCTTTCAGATTTGCTTCTCTCCATTTGTGCCGCTCATGTTACTCTACGTGGCTCTGTTCCTCTCCAGCTATGGCTCAAGAAAAACTCTCCTGCAACACTCTTCTCCAGATGACGCAGATCCAACTCACTCCATCAAATTATCTTCTCTGGAAGCGTCAAGCGGGTTATGTCCTTCGTCCCCAAGGCCTGTACGATTTTATTGATGGCACTAAACCTCGTCTTACTCTCCCACCACCACCACCGCAACCTCTCTCCTTTGCTGCCACAGTCTCAGCTCCTTCATGTGGCAGTGGCAGCAAAGTTGATCTCTATGAGGCTTATTTGAAAGCACAAGAAGAGTATGATCAATGGGTTGATGAAGATCAACGTCTCTGCAGTCTCCTATTTTCCTCTCTCGCCGTTGAAGTTCTCGCTGAACTCCCAGATTGTGCCACTTCCAAAGATATTTGGGATAATCTTGCTCTCATCTATCAGAATAGCAGTGCCTCCACCATTCTTTGTCTTCACGCATATGCGCAAGGTATTTTTAAGTTGGGTACTTTTCATAGACTTCATTTCAAATTTAAGGATATTTTTGAACAACTATCTGTCATGGGTAATCCGATTTCAAATGTTGATCAAATTGTATGGTTCTTGACTGCTCTTGGTCCTGAGTATAAAGAATGCTCCTTTGATTAAATTTGTTCCAACCCCATTTTATGCGGATATTCTTGCCCGTACCAAAAACCACGAGGCCTTTTTGATGAATTTACATGGACATTCAGGACCAGCCGCAGGACAGGTTGCAGTCCAGACCAATGATGCACCTCAAGCTGGCGGTGGTGGTCGACAGTCCTTTTTTGGTTCTCATGCAGCTGGTTTAGTCCCTGGTTGCGGTCATCCTTAATGTTCCTGGTGCGGAGGGCTCGGTCACTATGCTGCAACATGTTACCTGATGCAGGCACAGATTGGTCATTCGCTAAGCACTCATTTGGTAGAAAATCATCACTCTTCTCCACAGTCCGATACTTCTTCACATCTGTCAGATTGGTACCTTGATTTTGGTGCTACCAATCATATGGCGACTTCCACCTCAGGCCTAGACATTTTCACTCCTTATACTGGTAAATCTCGTGTTCTTGTTGGTAATGGTGCTCAGGTTATGATATCTCATATTGGTGATTCTAAAGTTTCTGAGAACTTGCATTTGTCTGGTGTTTTAGTTGTGCCTAATATTACTAAGAGTTTACTGTGTATTAGTCGGCTAACCATAGATATATGTGTTCTAATTACATTTGATGACCGACATTTTGTCATTCAGAACAAAGTAACTAGGCCCATCGTGGGTTGGGGGCATAGTGAGGATGGATTGTAAGTTTTGGACTGAGGAGATGCAACATTTGCTTCAGTTTTATAGCAAAATAAGAGTCGAGCTTCCTATGAGTTGTGACATGCTCGCCTAGGTCATGTTCCTAGTGCAGTGATTACTAGTTTACATAAGTCTGGTTTACTTTCAGTTTCTTCTTTGTTGCCTAAACTGCCAGCACCCCCTGTGTTATGGCAAAAGGTCAACAGTTGGCTTTTGTTGAGAACCCTAAACATGCTGACAATGTTGTTGATTTAATACATTGTGTTTTATGGGGGCCCTCCCCAGTTTTATCTACAAATGATTTTTCATATTATGCATTATTTGTGGATGATTTTTCAAAATTCACTTGGCTGTACCCCCTTTGTCGCAAATCAAATTATGTTGACACTTATTTGCAATTTGAGGCACTTGTTGAGAATCAATTTTCTGCTAAAATTAAAGTCTGTCAAAGTGATGGTAGCACTGAATTTTTGAACACCAGACTTAGATCACACTTTGCGGAAAAAGGTATTCATCATCAGGTTTCTTGTCCGGCCATTCCGGAACAGAATGGGCGCGCAGGACGCAAGCATCGCCATGTTGTTGAAATGGTTCTCACGATGCTTTTTCACTCCCATCTTCTGATTTCTCATTAGGAAGATGCGTTCACCATTGTTGTCTACATTATCAACTGTTAGCCTACTCCAGTTCTGCAGGGATCGACCCCTTATGGTCTTCTTTATCAGTGGGATCCTATCTATGGTAACTTTCATCCTTTTGGTTGTCGGGTTTTTCCTTTTGTTCGCCCCTTTACTGATCATAAGTTTTCTCCTCGTAGTATTCCATGTATTTTTATCGGTTATAGCTCACAGTATAAGGGGTTTCGGTGTCTCGACCCTACCACTGGCAAGGTTTGTGTTACTAGTCATGCTCAATTTGATGAGGCTTATTTTCCTCTGGCTATGACTTCGGGAACTGGGTCTCCCTCCTTAGGTTTGGATATCTCTGCTTTTATTGTTCCAAATCGTGGGATGGCGCCGCCACCAGCCTCAGTTCCATCTTCACCTCAGTTTTGGTTTCCTGATGATGAGCCATCTCGACCTGAATCCAACCAGGATGGCTTCTTACCCGCACCTGTACCTGCGCACAGTGTTCACTTGCCTGTGTCTGCGACCAGCCGTAATGGCTCGCGCCCACGCTCGGCAGTAACGGGTGCCCTAGATGGCCCCGGCTGCGGCTGGCTATGCACGGAAGGTCCTAACCCACTATTCCTGCACGACCACATGCCTTTTTCCAACTTGGCCATAGACGACCACAGATGGCCATGAGTCTTCTTCTCGCACATCCACATACGTCTTCTTCCCGCACGGCCACGCTTAGCCACCGTCGGTTCCAGCTTTTGCCCAATAATTTTGTTCCTTCCCGACCCTCCATGCTCACCCCCAGCTAGTTCGCTTCTTCCCGCCTCAGCCACGGGTCTCCTTCCCGCACCACCATGCACGGCCTTGGATGGTCCGCTCCTTCCCACCTCGGCAATGCCCATGGCCAATCACGGCTCTGCAGTGTTGGCTCTAGCAGCTTCTCGCATAGTTACACGCTCTTCCACTGGAGTTATGCAGTGCCAAGATTATTCAGATATTCATGCTCACGGTCTTCTTGCGGCTCTTCTTGCTCGGACATAACCGACTGATTATCGTTCTGCAAAACAAGATCTTTCTTGGGTTTCTGCCATGGATGAGAAGATGGCTGCTCTTCGTAGTCATCATACTTGGGATCTTGTTCCGCGCCCTCTAGAAGTCAACATTGTTGGGTCCAAATGGGTTTATCGGCAGAAGTACAAACCTAATGGTTCGGTTGATTTCCATAAGGCACGTTTGGTAGCTCAGGGTTTCTCTCAGATTCCAGGTTTTGACTTTGACCATACTTTACGCCCTATGGTTAAAGCTTCTACAGTTTGGAAAGTTCTTGCTATTGCTACTATACGTGCTTGGTCTCTAAGGATCCAACTCATCCGAACTATGTTTGTCAACTACGGAAGGCCATTTATGGTCTAAAGCAGGCACCTCGAGCATGGTTTAAGCGTTTCAGTGCTTATCTTTTGCAGCTTGGGTTTCGTTGCAGTTCTTTTGATACTTTTTTATTTGTGTTGTCTCGTGGTTTGTCATTGTTGTATCTTTTGGTCTATGTCGATGATATTATTTTGACTGGCAATGATTCCACTCTTATTTGGCAGTTTATTTATCGCACCCATCGAGAGTTTTCCATTAAAGATTTGGGTGCCTTACATTACTTTCTTGGCTTGGAGGTTACGCCCACTGCCTCAGGACTTCTTTTGGGATAGACAAAGTATGCTCTGGACATTCTTGCTCGGGCTGGTATGTTAGATGCAGTGCCAGTCTCTACACCATTTCTGCCAAACTCTCAGCTTCATAGCAGTACGAGTTCCCAGTTCAAGAATCCGACGTTATATCTCTCTTTGGTTGGTGCTCTCCAGTATCTAACCATCACTTGCCTGGACTTGGCATTTGCTGTTAATTCTGTTAGTCAATATCTTCAGGACCTTCCAGAAGATCATTTTTTTGCTGTCACTCGGATTCTTTGCTATGTTCGGGGGACCCTACATTTTGGTCTCAATTTTTGTGCAGCTTCTTCTCCGTAGGTGCTCGGTTATTCTGATGCAGATTGGGCCCGATATTTAGAGACTCATCGTTCTACTAATGGTTATGCTGTCTTCTTCGGCGGTAACTTGGTTTCTTGCAGTGCAAAGAAACAGCCACTGTGTCGAGGTTCAGCACTAAGTCGGAGTATCGTGCTTTAGCCAACACTGCTTCTGAGGTCATCTGGATGACTCATTTGCTTCGTTATCTTCATGTTCCTCTTTCTGGCGTGCCTCATTTGCTTTGTGACAACAACAGTTCCATCTTCTTGGCTCAAAATTCAGTGGTGCATAAACGGGCTAAGCACATTGACATTGATTATTATTTTGTTCGTGAGTTGGTTTCTTCGGCCAAGCTTCGTGTTGCTCATAATCCTACATCTCTACAGGTTGCAAATAACTTCACCAAGGGTCTTTCTCGTCCTTTGTTTGAGTTCTTCAGATCTAAGCTTTGTGTCTCTGAGAATCTGACGCTTCGCTTGAGGGGGGGTGTTAGGATAAATCAGACTACTGATTAGATTGTGATTTATTATGATTAGAGTTCTTTCCTCATTACACCTCTATTGTACTCTGTATATATTAAGTTATCAATAATATAATTCCTTACGACAAATCATTCTCTCAGGGGGAGTATGGGTTGAGCTAGGGTTGTTTAGGATTGCGATTGGGATTTGAGCATCAGTTCCCCATGGCTGGCCGGTGTCATTTTTTCCAGCGAAGAAATGAAAGTTGGAGTCAGAATTTGAATTGTATATTATTAGTCCATGTATGTGATTTTGCAGAGAAGTGGAGTACAAGAATTGCTCACAGTGTGTGTGTGTGTGGCGATGGAGTAGCACTCTAAGGCTACAAGATTTGGTGTTTGTAGCATTTAGAGGGTAGGAAAAAGGATAGGTCAGTTTCAAAACCATGGAAAACTACGGTGGAGTTGTAATCGGGGAAGATGATCCAATTTTCTTTTTTAATTATTTTAAACTCAAAGGTATAATGGTCATTTTTCAGATTTTGACCAATTTTACCGTTGACTTTACCTGAAAAACGTCTTTGGGGACCGAACAAATCAATTTCAGTTTGTTAATTGCTGAACAAACGCGGTATTGAATTTGGGGACCAAAAGATGGTATTGCATAATATGTAGGGGACTGTTGAAAGATATATTCCACATCGGTTTCTTAAAGATTAAATGACTTACATATAAGGTCTTGGGTCACCTCCACTTAGTGCCAGTTGGTTTTAAGATAGAAGCCCAAGATATCTTGAAATTTAACATGGTATCAGAACCTAGGTTGAGTTGTTGGGCCAATGTGTGGATCCATTTAAATTTGGCCCGATGTGGGTCATGGAGTGTTTCCACGTTGGCACGTGAGGGGGTGTGTTGAAAGATATATTCCACTTTGGCTTCTGACAAAGATAATAACTTACATATAAGGTCTTGTGTTAACTCCACTTAGTACCAATTGGTTTTAAGATGGAAACTCAAGATACCTTGAAACTTAACATGGTATTAGAGCCCATGTTGGGCTATTAGGTCGATGTGTGGATCCCCTTTAACTTGGCCCGATATGGATCGTAGAGTGTTTCCACGTTGGCACGTGAGAGAGCGTGTTGAAAGATATATCTCACATCGGTTTCTTAAAGACTAAATGACTTACATATAAGGTTTTCGGTCATCTCCACTTAGTGGCAATTAATTTTAAGATGGAATGCCAAGATATCTTGAAATTTAACCGGGACCAAAAAAATAATATAGTGTCAAGGAGAATCCTTCTCAAATACTTATTAATCTTATATGTTCCAAATTAATTTTCGTTTTAAAATTCAATTTATATAAATCACATTAGCTGTCATAGAATAGGGAAAGTAATTTAGTACTTACCAATTTAAATTACAGCTTAATTATTGCACATTATTCGAGACACATGTTTGATCATTAATATGTCTAACTACATATAATAACGTTAAACAAAAAGTTATTTTATAGAAATTACTTGTGAATTTAACACTATTACATATGATAATAATATGACTCATATATCTATTCAAATATGTGATCAAACTTTGACAGAGAATAATATTATTAAGTAAGCAAGTAATTGAAGAAGAGAGAGGAAGCAATGCATTCGAATTTGTTTGGTCTGAAGTTTAAATACCAAGAGTTATACTGCGGCGGATCATTATGATATATGAGTGAATGGGTGTGGAAGATCAAAGCAAGTGTATGACGTATGTACTACTTACAGGCTAGAGTCACGGGCCTGTGGTGACTCGCTTTATTTTATTTTCTTCAGCGAGACACTCTAATAATCGTCGATAAGACTTTGGATTTATGGAAAATTAAATACTCCTTTATTTCTCTGAGAGTCCAATCTCTTGAAAATTGTGTTTTCATAAGTTATGAAAAAAGTAATGTTTAAAGTGTAAATTAAAAGAAATAGAGATAAACTTTGCGGGTTGCATGATCACTACACGTTGTATAATAAATTTTTAATATTATAACTAAAACCTTTTACCTTTTATTGTTTAGTTAAACCTCGTCTTTCCATAAGCCTATGGAAAGACGGTATTTCCCAAGATTTTGTCTTTCTCTAATATTTCCTCTGTTTTTTTATTATTGGCACATTTTCCATTTTTTGTTGTTTCCTTTATATTGACACGCTTTCTATTTTGGGCAAGATTCTTTCAATTTCACTCACTCATTCAACTTTTTACTTTTTGATAGAGGTTGAGCCTGAGAAGGGCATTGGGCTGTAGATTTGGTGGCCCAATTAGGTTATTATTTAATACTCTAAGATAATTATCGTATTGGTGGATAATTAAGGGAGATAATTAAGGGAGATGTTATCTAGGACATAGAGTATAAATACAAGGTATGCATTTATTTATAATTCATTCTGTCTTAATCATATTGGATTCTTGGACTGAATTAGGCATCAGAGAGCTGACCCCTAGAACCCCGGAGACAGTTTTATTGCAGGTTGGTTCGAGAGGAGCTCAAGCCCAAGACCTTGTCGGTCGTTCGAGATGCATCAAGTGGTGCCGTATGTGGGGATGACTAAGCCAGATAAAGGGTTTTGAGGGTTTATGTCCACGGTTATTCGAAGGAGTGAAAGGTTAAGGTTGATAGGTACGGGGGTGGAGTCTCCGCAAAGGTCAAGAACGGAGGATTCAGGGGCAGGAAATGAAGCCCGTATCGAGGATATCAACATGGCTAACCTTCAAATGCCAAGAATTGAGTCGCGTGCAAAGCCTATTACGGTCGTAGACGATGAAGGGGGGAAAATTTAGTAGCATTCATCGCAAATACCTTGGCACCAATCCAAGTTGATAATCGGGGCCCTCAAGGAGATTGGAAGTGACGGGAGAGCAGGAACAGAGAAACCCCATTTCCTTGCTCGAGGGTTGCCGGCCCGAGGGACAGAAGGTTTACGGAGGTTTCGAGAGATTCGTATATGGAAGCCTATGGCCAACACATGCAAGGAAGTCAGAACGCAGCGATTCCAAACCAAGATGTAGAACGGGCAGTTCAGATCCTGACTGCAACAGGCTATCGAGTTACCCCTCCTCCGAGGGATGACAGGGTCACGCACTAAGTACTGCCACCCTCACATGTAGGAATAACTATATGATGGTCCTCTTAGCTTGCAATAGTCTACCCTTAACATGCATATGCTGGAGAGCCATTGCAAGCTAGGCCCCAACCTTCTATTCATGGTTATTCACAAAGCCCAGTATATTCGTTACCTTCACTAGCCCTAGTTGTTCCTACCCTCGACCTAGATGGTCCAGGGGCGGTATATGGGATGATGGCTACTTATGCCATGCAAGGATACAAAAGTATAGAAACTTAAGGAACGATGATTAGTCAGGGGCTTTACAATTTCTATGGCCAACCACCACCACCACCAACATACCCGGGTTTTGGACAGCCTTGGACAAACCCTGGGTACGGGGGAACTTAACCTCCTTATCCGCCATAGCTGGGGGTCACGACATGGGGGCTGAACCTGACAAGGGGGCAATAGGAACCCCTCTCAGATGCAATCAAATCGTTAAAGAGGGAGTTGGATAGGTTGATCAAACCCTCATGCCAAGCTGCATGGTCTCCTTTCAGCTCAGTGATTACCGGGGTTCGGTGGCCAATAGAAGTGAAACCTCTAGAAGGATTTCCCACGTATAGTGGTGAGACCAACCCTCGAGAATTCATCCAGACATTCCTGGGATTGATGAGTTAGAGGGATTTCGATGAGAAGTTGACATGTAACCTGGTATGAAGCTACAATCGGGGAAAGGCACAAGAGTGGTTCAATAAGTTGTGAAGAGGCTCGGTTCAATCATACCGGGACTTCAGTGGAGTATTGTTGAGCCAGTATGCACAGAAGAAGTTCACAAAAACTCTATTAGAACTCCACCAGACGAAGCAAAAGACATGGGAGATCACAGAGGCTTTCTATCATCGGTACGTGGACGAGAGCTTGGGAGTGATAGAAAAAATGGAGAACGAAGTGATCTAGGGGTACCTTCTTGGGATGCAGGTCCTAGAATTATACAAGAAGTTGAGTACTAATACCCCTAAAACCTTGCAAAAACTTCAGGAGGTTGTAGAGCAATACTCGAGGGTAGAGGAAGCAACCAGAAAGAAAAGAGATAACCTTGCAGAGAAAACAGGAAGAAATTTAGAACATAGGGGGAAAAGGCCAGTCAAACCCATGAGAGATACGCTCCATTGCCACTGACACTCGGAGGGAGATCTCCTGCACATATATTAAGCATACATAGAGGGTTGCTCCAATCACCCTCACCTTTGCAGAGTTTGCATAACTTGGTGGTGACCCGGAGAGCAACAAATTGGTATTGTGATCATCACAGGGATTATGACCATGACACAAAGGAATGCATGCAGTTGAGAATGAAGATTGATAGGTGTGAGCGGGAAGGAAAATTTTGAGGGCGGGCACTCACGGACCAGGCTGCTCCCTCGAGGGCTCGAATGAACCAATGGAAACCTTATAAAAGGAATCATCAAAACAACGGAGGTAGAGGAGATTGAAGGCCTCAAGAGTAGGAGTCTCGAGATAGGGGGCAAAAAGGAAGGCAAGATAGACCCCAGGAGCACCCTGAGGGTAATCAAGATAACTAAAACATGGAAAATCCACCTGTTTGAAGAGTGATTAATGTCATCAATGGTATGGTGGGAGAGAGATCTTTGAATGTTGTGATAAAAATAGAGGCTTGAAGGGTCCCTACGGAAGAACCCAGCCACAAGAGGTTTTGACTGGACGAGATCGTCACTTTCTCGGAAGTGGATGCAGTGCCAGGACAAACACCTCATGCTGATCCTATAGTAATTTCAGCAATTATTGGAACACATTTGATAAGAAGAGTCTCCATTGATGACGGGAGTGGGGTAGAAGTGATGTTTGCTCAGTGTTTTGATCAGTAGGATATAGGGCACGAAAACTTGAAAAAATTAGCTTCCCCTTTATCTAAATTCATGGGAAACTCGCTATTCCCCCTAGGAAAGATAACCATGTCCGTTCACGTAGCAGATGGTGACAAAAGGGTGACTATCATGTGTAACTTTGCTGTCGTGGATGCCCTTTCCCCTTACAATGTGATTTTAGGAAGGTCATGGATGTGCTAGGCCCAAGCGGTCTGGTTACCCTATCACCTTATGATGAAGTTCCCAACTGAAAATGGAGTGGCATCCATTCAAGGAGATCAGATTATGTTTTGAAAATGTAACCTTACTGCGGTACGAGAAGGGAGAAAGCAAATAGATGTAGCAGCGGTGCATGTAGATGTGGGGTTAGCCAATACAATTCAGATGCCTATTCGAGATATGAGATAAGTAGCCGCGGGGAAGCTAATTCCCAAAGACATTAAGGAAAGATTGAAAGACTTATTGGGAGAATATGGAAACGTGCTCTCGTGGGATACTTCTGACCTAACGGAAGTACTTTCGAGTCTTGCATTGCACGGGCTGAACATTGACCCCTCGATAAAGCAGTAAAGCAAAAGAGAATGGTGTTTGCCCCCAAAAGGGTTAAAGCAATTAAAGAAGAGGTGGAGAAGTTGTTGAAGGCAGACGTCATCGAGGAGGTGTTCTACCCCGAATGGATTGCTAACCTAGTCATGGTTCCAAAGCATGACGGGGCCTGGAGAATGTGTATAGACTTTACCGATTTAAATAAATGCTGCCCCAAAGACAGTTACCCATTGCCACCAATCGACAAGTTGGTGGAAGTCATCACTGGATATCAGATTCTGGCCTTTTTTGATGCACATAAAGGGTATCACCAAATACTCATGGCGGAGGAAGACAAGGAAAAACATTTTTTTTATTAATGATGTGGGAACATACTTTATAAGAAGATTCCCTTTGGGTTAAAAAAATGTTGGGGCTACTTACGAGAGGTTGGTTGATAAGATTTTCAAGGGACATATAGGGAAGAATGTGAAGATTTACGTGGATGATATGGTCGTCATAAGTAGAAGTCACAGAGAATTCTTAAAAGACCTAGAAGAAACAGTCGGTAGGCTTCAAGGGGCTAACTTGGGGTTGAACCCATCTAAATGTGTTATCGGTGTAGGAGCGGGAAAGTTCCTTGGATTCATGGTCTTAGAGAGGGGTATTGATGTAAACCCAGAAAAGGTCGAAGCTTTGAAGAGAATGAAAACCCCACAATCAATAAAAGGTGTACAAAAGCTTACATGGTCTCTAGCAGCGTTGAGTAGGTTCCTATCGAAGGGGGTGGAGAAACACCTACCTTTCTTCAATGTACATCGAAGGGCAAAGAAATTTGAGTGGAATGGCAAATGCGATGAGGCGTTCAAGTTGTTAAAGGAGCACTCGGAGACACTACCTACCTTAATGAAACCAGATAAGGATGAGACACTATATTTGTACATTTCCGCGTCACCTTTGGCAATCAGTGCGGCCCTAGTAAAAGAGAAAGAAAAGGTGCAGCACCCAATTTACTTTGTCATTTGTGCCTTGCAAGGGCCGGGGATGATGTATACTGTCCTCGAGAGGTTGATTCTAGCCCTCGTACATGCAGCCAGAAGACTGAGACCCTACTTCCAGGGACACAAGATAGTGGTGCTCATGAACCACCCCATTTGACAAATCCTTTTGAAACCAGATATTTCAGGAAGAATGATGAAGTGAGCAGTGGAATTGGGAGAGCACGATATCAGGTATCAACCTCGAGTTGCAATTAAGGGTGAAGCGATGACAGACTTCATAGTGGAAACTACAAAGCCCATCGAGGTGTGTCTGGACCCCATTCGAAAAGTGGAAGCAAGCCAATAGAGGTATGGAAGTTGTATGTGGATGGTTCATCACATTCAGGAGGAAGTGGAGCCGGGGTCTTGTTAACCACCCTCAATGGAAAAGATTACCCTTACGCGTTGAACTTTGCATTCAAAGCAACTAACAATGAGGCTGAATATGAGGTGCTGATCACTGGGCTGCACCTGGAAAGAGATTTGCAGGTGGAGAAATTGGAGGTTTTCAGTGACTATCAAATTATGGTTTAATAGGTGAACGGGTAATACGGGGCCAGAGAGCTTCACCTGCAATGATACCTCGAGGTAGTGAAAAACATGTTGAAAACTTTAATCTTACAATTCAAAGCCGGTCTCGAGGGAAAGCAGTCATAAAGAAGATGCTCTATGCAAGCTCGCTTCTTCGGATTTGGGAACCCAATCCCAGAAGTAATTACTCATGAAGAGCAAACGAAGTTTTTAAGAACTTGTAGTTATGGCAGTGGAAGCGGAAGACTCCTGGATGACATCGTTCGTGGCATATCTTTGAGAGGGTGTCTTACCAGAAAATGAAGTGGATGCTAAAAAGGTGAGGTTGAAAGCTCCAATGCATGTGTTGCAGGAAGGAGTGTTATATATAATGGGCCATTTGCAACCATTGCTTTGGTGCATTAACCCTCTTGAGGCTGATTGTCTCATAAGGGAAGTCCACTAGTGAGTATGCAGCAGTCACCAAGGAGCCAGATCCGTGGTGAGGAGGCTTATTCAAGTAGGATTTTACTTGCCGACAATGTTCGATGATGCGAATCGATACATTCAGTCTTGCCCCCAGCGCCAAAGACATGCCCCTGTAACACATGTCCCCCATGAGGGGATGAGAAACATCTATAGTTCGTGGCCATTTGATAAGTAGGGGATCGACCTAGTGGGCCCTTTTCCAGAAGCGCCAGGAAAATTCAGGTACCTGATAGTGGCCATTGACTATTTCACAAAGTGGGTAGAGGTTGAGCTCCTAACGAACATAAGGGGAAAGAAGTTATTTCCTTTTGCCGGAAGAACATGGTATGTCACTTTTGAATCCCAAGGATGATTATCACGGATAACAGAACATAGTTTTCTTAAGATCCCTTCAAGAAGTGGTGCAAGGAATATCAGATTAAGCAAAATGTGACATCAGTTTACTACCCCCAAGCTAATGGGCAGGTGGAGGTGACCAACAGGACAATAGTAAATGGTATACGAGCGCCCCTCGAGGGAGCAAAAGGTAATTGTATATGGGAATTACCTAATGTATTGTGGGCATATCGAACAACTGAGTTTTCCACTGCTGGTGAAATGCATTATGGCCTAATATATGGCTCAGAGGTAGTAATCCCTACGGAGATAGGTGTTCCTAGCCAAAGGATGATGGTTGTTGCATATGAGATAAGTAATCAGCAAAATCGATGCTTGGATTTGGACATGGTGGAAGAAAAGAGAGAGTTAGCTTCTTTACATGAGGCTACAATTAAGGAACGGGTCAGACGATACCATGATAGGAGGGTAGAGAAGGTGTTTTTTAGACCCGGGGGACTTGGTAATGAGAAAAATAAATGAGAAAAACATAAAGGAACCTAAAGGGAAGTTAGTTGCAAATTGGGAAGGACCCTACAGGGTGATCGAATCGCACCCGGGAGGAAGCCATGTCCTCGAAGAGATGAATGGGGTTTGAGTACCAAGGAGGTGGAACATTACCAATCTGAGAAAGTACTACCAGCTATGACGAGTGAGTTTCTCTTAAGCGGCACTCTAAGCAATATTTCCAGCTATGGGTGATGTTCGAGCAGTTTGCTCTTAAGCGGCGCTTTAGATGATATTTCCAGCTATGGCTGATGTTCGAGTGGTTTGCTCTCAAGCGGCACTCTAGCTGATGTTTGAGTGGTTTTCTCTTAAGTGGAACTCTATATGATGCTCGAGTGGTTTGCTCTTAAGCGACGCTCTAGATGATATTTCTATCTATGGTTGATGTTCGAGCAGTTTGCTCTTAAACAGCGCTCTAGATGATATTTCCAGCTATGGCTGATGTTAGAGTGGTTTGCTCTTAAGCGGCACTCTAGATGATATTCGAGTGCTTTTCTCTTAAGTGGCACTCTAGATGACGCTCGAGTGGTTTGCTCTTAAGTGGCACTCTAGATGATGTTCGAGTGGTTTTCTCTTAAGCATCGCTCTAGATGATATTTCTAGCTATGGCTGAGGTTTGAGTGGTATGCTTTTAAGCGGCACTCGCGAGCTACTTTTGTAATCCTGAGATGATGAACTAGTGGAAAAAATGGCAGGATGTAGGTGGAAACATCGAACCTGGGTAAAACGTTTGTGTCTTTGAAATTTTTAATTCATACTTATCGAAGATGTTGATAATATAATTACTTAAGAAAGTTATGCATGGCACTAATATTCGGGGCATAAAAATTTGAAGAAGTATATGCACGAGCAACTCAAATCCTGTTATAATTTTTAAAACCTCACTGGCGCTAACAATAGCGGTTTGAGAAACTCGACTTGCGTTTTCTAGGAGTGGGAGTTAAATAGGCTTCAACTTCATCAATTTATAGAAATACATTTTTGGTACCAAAAAGTACGCAAATGCATTCATTTAAATAAGAGGAAACCCCTCCTGAAACAAATATTCAGCGGAAGGAGCTAGCCCCTTCACTTTTGCCTCAAGGTGTTCGAGCTCTTCCAGCTTAATACCAGCGGCTCTACGAATATCTTTTATTTGTTCTTCCACGGGATACTCAGAAGGATCCAGGGGAGCATCGGTCTTACCACACTTCTTCGTGGGAGGTTTGAATAGGCCCTTTGAGGATGGCCCAACACTCTTACGACGCTTTGTGGAAGATCCCTTGGTAACTTTGCTCAAGGGTGCGAGATGTTTTTTAGCTTCTTTAATAGCAGATTTCTGTGACCAATAACTCGAGGGGGTGAATCACTTTACCTTCAATTCCGCCAACCAATCAAGAATAAAGTCGAAGGCCTTTTTCTGGCAAAGGGTTCCATTCTCGTGGATGTTGACTTCCTCCATCCAGTATCGAGCGGCTTTGAGTAAAAATTTTGGAAGCTGATAATTTTCAATTAAATATGAGGAAGGAATGTCATTAGAAAGCATGTGGGCATGGAGGCTTACTTCGTGGGCAGCAATTTTTTCTTCAAAGTTGCCAACGCGCTCCTCGACTTCTTTGGCCTGTACCTTCCAGGCCTCAATCTCCCCCGTGAGTCATGTATTATCGAATAAGAGAGATTCTACCAAAGAACCATCCTTGTTTGGGGGTATTCCTTGCATGGAGTTTGCTTGAAGAAAGGGGGAGGGGTCTTCGCTAGCTATCTTCCAAGCGAGCAATTCCTCTTCAAGACTGGTAAATTTGCTCTGAGCCACTATATGCTGCTCGGAAATCAATTCCCTTTGGGCCACTAACCTACAATTTTCACCCATGCAACCAATTAGGCGCCCTTCCACTACTGAAGCCTAGTTGCATTGCAACGCATGACTTCAGTGAACCAAATTTTAGATATATTTGACGCATAAGCTCTTCAAAGTTTTTATCTGCGGGATCGCGATCTTCTACCATCTCTAAAGGATATGTACCATTGAATTCGTTGGCCAAGAAATCCCTAACAAACCCCTTAAAGGTTGGATGGTCTTTGGACTTCCACAGCTTCATCTCAGCTTCGAGCTGGTAAAGCTTGTCCTTCAAAGATTCCTTCTCTTAATTACAAATATATAAATCCTGTGTGGCTTTCAATAGTTGTTTGTGTGTTTCACTCAATTCTTTTTGAGCACTCGAAAGCTCCTCACAAGCGCCTTCTAACACTCTCTTCAACGAGTTAAACTATGAAATTAGAACAAAGGTAAAATCAATAAATAAGTCATAAAAATGCCAACAAATATTCTTATATTGAAGTTTCAAAAAGTTACAACGGGAGGCCTTAATTGGCAAAGTTAAAATCAAGGACGAACCCTAGCATTATCCTCCTTCGAGGTGGATGCGATCATTCGCTCCACTTGGGTGTCAGCTGAGTTCGGCTTGGGGGATATGTCTGTGGCCTTGGGTAGGGGGATCACCTGAATCCCTTCAATAGTGAAGAACTGCCCTTTGGACTTAAAGAAATCTATCAAGGAAAAACAAAGGTCATTGTTCTTGATCGCCTCACCCCATTTTGCATCCAGAGTAGCCTTGAGCTCTGGCTTGATTAGCTTGTCCACCTCCTTAGCGAGTTCTTCAAACAGGGAGGCGGACAATTGAGGTTTCAGGAATTCCTCAACTAGATTGCTATAACCGAGATGCTTGGCCACCTCCAGAAGGTCCACAAACAATTGAAGCAGCTCGGAGCTGTTCAATATTTTGCTTTTAAATGCCTCAAGCAACTGAACTTATGAAGCTAGGTCCATAGTAGCTTGAACCCTCTTCTCGAGGGTATCATTCTCTAACATCCATTTAAGCTTCTTAACATCAAAATTAGTCTTCTTCCACCTCTCATCTCCCAAGGTTTTCTGCTCCTCCCCGAGCGCCCTGTTCTTCTCCTCGAGCACTCTCTTCAACTCCAAAATTTCAGCATCCTTCTTACCCAACTTCTCCCCAAGAGAACCATGGCCAGAAGTACAAGCATAGGCAAAAGCAAACATCTTCTGAGTGGCCTCACGGAAAAGTTGGAAGACCTAGCAAAATAGCTAAACTTAGATCAATGCAAGAAAAAAACATACTAAAAAGAATTTTTCAAAGGAACAAATGAAAACCTGGGGGTTTGAGACCATGCTAGTGAGATGCTGCTCAACGCTGGGTATGGACACCGCATCACTCGAAGGGGGTGTCGGGGATGCCAATTGTTGATGGGCATTGTCATAGTCACTACCGCGTGCTCCTATTAATGGTGGTTGAGGGGCATTACCAACATTACCACCATCTCCCCCATCCTGTGGAACATTCCTAGTATGGGGGGTGGCCATCAGCCACGGTCGAAGTAGGCCGCCCACTACCTACTAGAGGTGTGGAGGCCTGGTTCGAGGGGGTAGGGGTCCCTTTAGGAGCTCTGACCCTGCTTCGAGTGTTGTTTCTTGTTCCTTAAGCCACTAGTGAGACCCACTGAAAAAAAAAATTAGGAAGAGAAGAACAACATCAGTAAAGGTAAGTGCAATGGCACAAAAGATAGGAGACATAGAATTCTATTAAGGCACCTTCAGAGGCTTTTGAGTGTCTAAAACCACTAACGAGGGTTTCGAGGGGAGGGCCTTCTTTGGGGCCCTCAGGTTCTCTTCTCCTCTTCCTGATATTCTTCTGGAGTACTTTATACGCATACTCCTCGTAGATTTCAGGGGGGAGATACAAAGCTGCCAATCCTGGGGTTAGGATTGTTGAAGCAGTTATAGTCAAGGGAGCATGACAACAACTTTTGCCTATCCCTCTCGAGGGCATCTGGATAAATATATTTCACTGTTTGGGAGACTCAACTAGCATGTCCCAGTTCCACGGGGGGATTCGATACCTCCTGTTATCAAACTAAATCCCTTTCTTCCAGCTTCTCCAGTCATCCGAATTTTTTGAGGAACGTATGGAGAGAGGAACAACAAAATCCTTGTGATGTGCCTCCTGGCTGGTAAAAGTGATAATCATGTTAGTGGATCACCCACTATAAAACACAAAGTACAACGAGCGAAACAACTTATACCTTTCCTTGATACCGAACTCATCACATCGTGTCAAGAATATCATAATAATCACCAAAACATTGGGATGAACTTGTGCAGGGCTCACCTGGAATTGCTTAAGGAGTTTGGAAAAGAAAGGTGGAAAGGAAAATGTGAGCCCGCATCGAAGATGTCTAAGGGAAATAGCCAACCTTCCCTTAGAGAAGTTATAGGGGGATCTTTCCCTCGAAAGGGTTGAAAATCAGCATATGGGACTATTCGTTGGCCAAGAGGGATCGAGTCTAAAACCTTTAAGATAACTTTCCCCACTGCTGGATCGGGGGCTGCTTCCCAGAAACCCTCAACCTTACCCCTCGAGATATCTTCTTTTTCTCCTTCCGAGAAGATTTAGCTCTAGAAGGTACCTTTAGTGCTTTCGAGAGTGCTTCCTCCTCCTCGAGGGACACCCTCTCTCTCTTTCTCAAAGGAGATGCATTCTCCCCCTCTTTTATGGCTTTGAGGGGCACTTCCTCACTTTCTAAAGATGTATTTGCCTCCCCTTGGGCTTTAAGCTCTGGATTCAGGGGAGGGTAGAATTCAATTTTGCCAGTGGTAAAGGATCTCCTTATATAAGGCTTGCTCATGCCTGGCGGCCAGTTCTTAACGGGCCCTTGAGGAAGCATATCGGTTATCGGGAAAACTCTCCCTTCCCAAGGACTATTAGTAATATGATCAGACACACCTCCCCCGGCATCAGAATCACACTGGGATTCTTCGGAATGAGTGCATTCCGAGTCAGTAATAGCCCTCTCTGACGTACTAATCTTTGCCCCACCTACCCTAATCTCACAAGGAAATTTCTTGAAGGCAGAACCCTTATCAAAATGGGGCATGATTGTAAGGTGAGGAAAGGAAAAGAGTGGAATAAGGAGAGAAACGAAGATACTTACTGGTAATCTGGGAAAGGCAACAAAAATTAGATCGCTCGAGAGAGAAGGAGAAAAAGAGTGCTTGTGAGAAGTTCGTGCAAATGAGAAAAGTGAAAGAAAGAGGGGATGTTAAGGGGTAATAATGGGGGCTGATAACCATATTGGAAATGTAAAAAGTTATAGAAATATTCATCTGCTTCTCCGCCTTATGACAACACCCCGTTTGGGGGACAGCGACACACACAGTTGTACAGCACGCACGTGCCTTTTGAAATCCTAGTGCTGAGAGTTTGTTAGAAAACCAGATTCCCTCCCTCGAAGGCAGGAACAACAAAGTATAAGGTCCGTTTCGAGTCTTAATAGTCCTCAAACTATCCCATGCATTCCAGATCTCGAAGAACTGTTATACCGTTCCAGTCCTCCGAGGTCAAGAACATGCTTTTCTGGGGGCTATTGATAGAGGTTGAGCATGAGAAGGGCATTGGGCTGTAGATTTGGCAGTCCAATTAGGGTATTATTTAATACTCTAAGATAATTACCGTATTGGTGGGTAATTAATGGCAATAATTAAGGAAGACATTATTTAGGACATAGAGTATAAATAGAATGTACACATTTATTTATAATTCATTCTGTATTAATCATATAGGACTCTTGGATTGATTTAGGCATCAGAGAGCTGACCCCTGGAATCCCCAGAGACAGTTTTATTGCAGGTTGGTTCGAGATGAACTCAACCCGAAGAACTGGTCGGTCGTTCGAGACACGTCGTTTCTATATTCAATTTCGTCCACTCATTTTCTTTACCTAAATCTAAGTACCTAAACCTATGGTGCCACTATTAGTGAAACAAAGAGAGTATTAATGTATTTTTAAATTTTAAATGTGAGATGTTTTTTTTATTGAGACTTTTTAATTGTGATAAATTTAAAGTTATTACATAAACGTATTTTACTTTGCCTTCTTTAAATTTAATTTCAGTCGTTCACTTAGCATCTCCTATATTTTAACATCCAAAAGTGATGTGTTTATAATAGAGAGACGAGAGAGTAAATAAATAAAAATAAAATGTAAAAGAAGTAAAATGCGTGGATTAAATGGAAGGAATGTAGAAAGAAAGAAAAAGAAGAAGATATGTGTGTCAAATTCACGAAAAATAATTTTAAAAAAATTGTCAAATCTATAGAATTGAAGGGAGTACATAAATTAATTTATTAATTTATTTTAGATAGCTTAACTGTTAGTTGGATAAAGTGTGATTTAATATTTATTAAAGTGAAATTTCTATGATCTTCAAATGGTAAAGTGGTGGGAAAGACGGTCTCTCCATAGGTTTATGGAAATATGAGATTTAATTAAAATAATAAAAGGTAAAAGGTTTAAGTTGCAATATTAAAAATTTATTATGCAACGTGTAGCAGTAATAAAGTTTATAACCTGATTCATGCAAACTGAAAATTTGATCTTCATTTCTTCTAATTTACACTTTAAACTTTTATTTTTCCATGACTTATTAATACCGTCTTTTAAGAAACAGATTCTTTTAAAATATAACTAAATTGTAATTTAACATTAAAAATTGTTACATTAAAATTCACTATAATCGATTCAGTCATTGGGTGGTCTAATAGAAGACGTTGTGATTATATATTCTCTCCATTTTTTTAATAGTGATGATTCCTTTTTTGGGCTTGAAGTTTATGGTAAATAAAGTGTGTCAAGTAAATTAAATTAAATACTATAAATATTTGAATAACAGGAGGAGGAGTTTATACAATTAGTATGAAGCGCAACATTTTTGTGCTTTTATAGATGCGACTACCAAATCTGGAAACTATGTGGAATATTGTATCAATTAGAATTTTAGCAAAACAGAAATCAAGTAAAACGAGAACTTACTCTTTCGATCAAAAAGTAAAATTTCACATTAATTAGGTGTACGAATTTAGTACGAAGTTGAGAGATAAGTATACTCAGTACAATAATCTGCATTCCCAGTAATAGTGTTCAAGGTTTAAATTGCAAATGAGAACAAATCAAGATAAAATTTTTGAATTTTATTAATTGGGTCATAACTACAATATGTTACATGATAAAATTTTAGTGCTGCAACTAAAACATTTTACCTTTCTATAATTCTAATTCAACCCCGTCTTTCCATATGCCTATGGAAAGACGATCTTTCTCAAGACTTTGCCTTTAATATATATATGTATATATATATATAAAATTTAAAAGCTAGAATATAAAATAGCGTAACATAATTTTAAATTGATCCATGCATCCTCAGTGACCAACACCAGGGCTGTGGCCTTCATCAGTTTCAGCAACATAAGTTGTACCTCTCGCTGCACCAGTTGTACCTCTCGCTGCACCAGTTGTACCGTGATAGTTAGTAAAACCATCTTCTCCAATTCTTGAAAAGCCATGCATTTGGTTCAACAAACGCCCTCCTTCGGAAGGGCTGATCATACACAACATCAGTGCAAGAAAGAAGGCAACGATCAGCACGAGCTTGTAACTCGACATTGCGAATTCTAACTTTAACGCTTCTCGAGTTTACAGGAAGAAGTGAAAGTGTCAGAAAATTGAAGAGCTCGATCAGATGTTTTGGTTTGAGGAAGACAATGTTAGGGAATTGTGTATTTATAGGGGGGCTTCAGCTGTTTGGACCGTCCAATTTGGGAATTGAAAATAATGTACTAGTTTCAAGCCAAAGGCACCTTCAATGTACAATATTATTGTTGAATGTTGAATATTGAATAGATGGCAAATTGGGTTTTGTTTGTTTTATCTTTTTGGAAAGTTTACGGTTCTGATAGTTTCTGAAGTTGAGGCAAATTAAGCTTAGAACGTGCCCAAACAATGTGCTGATTGTTACTTGTGATCATGAATTTTAATGTACTTACGTTTTGGAAGAGCCCATGTGTATGGATTGATGCATGTATGATTGTCTTTTCGTGTGATGAACTACTACTGTTTTGACTTTTTTTTAATAACATTTAATACTCAAAATATATTTTACAATAAAGAGTATAGTGCATTCATGTCCTCAAGTTCTTTGTTTAGTGCACGTATACCTCTTAGTTTTGTGAAAGTGCATCTATACCCTCTCATGTTTCTCGATTGGGTAGTTAAATTTGAAATTTGATTTTTGAACCGGTCTACCCTCCTAATTGCAGAAACATAAATTGCTCTTCTTGCTTTCCTCCTTATTCTTTGCAGGGTGTGGATTGTTGTCTTCTGAATTGAAGAGGCATGGATTGCTCCACGATTACCTTCTAACCGTTAGTGCCCTTTGCTTATATAAAAGGCTGTCTCTAGCCTCATGCTAAGACACATCGAGAATACAATCCTCCTATCCTCTCCTTCCTTTGTTCTTTGTGTTCGAGTCTGAGAGTAAGACACTAAATTGGTTCACCGATTTCTGCTGCTTAGTTGTGCATAGTAGAAAAGTGTAGCAGTGGTATCCTGGGATTCGGAACGCCATCCAACCGTCACATACTACGGGACGTTTTCCGAATCAAGGACATAGATCTTCATCTTGTCTCTACATCAATTTCAAACATTTGTCTATATTCGTATAATTCTCTATTTCATTTTTATTTACTTAATTTTACTACTTATTTTCATAATTGACTATTTAGTTAATTGGAATTTAAGTTCTAACAACATTATTATGTGAGATATGTTGAATGCATCACATATATCCCTCCGTCCCATGGAAAATAGCACATTTACTTTTGAATCAATTTATTAGGGCAGTTGAAGTATCGAAAAGTAATGATGGAAAAGTATGAATGTTTGAAGACACAATGAGTCCCTTTTTAAAGTTGTTAAAATTAAAGAAAACGTTGTGTGAATTTAACAGCATATTCCTATGCATTGTTAGTAGTTTTCAATGTATGCCACTTTAATTGGGATAGAAGAAAATATAATATATATATATATATATATATCATTTATCATTGGGACAAAGGGAGTATCAAGTATTAAAATTTTAATTTGTAAATTTAAAAATTAAAAATATTAATGATATAATATGAGTGTAAATAGTACTCTCTCCGTTTCATTATGTTTAGCACCACAACTTTATGTGTTGTTATATTTGCAAGCTGAAACGTGTGGAGAGAATTGATTAAAAATAATTCACTTTTTTATCATAAAAGAAAATGTATCAATTTTAATAAAATATAAAAGGCAAAGTCTTGAAATAGGCCGTCTTTCCTTAGACTTATAAAAAAACGGGATTTAGTTAGAATAATAAAAAAGTAAAAGATTTTAGTTGCAATATTAAAAATTTATTATGCAATGTGTCGTAGTTATAAAGTTTATAATCGAATTAATGCAACCCAAAAATTTTATCTTCATTCTTTCTTATTTGTATTTTAAACTTGGTCTTTTTGTGCCTCGTGAAAAGATATTTTTTAGAAGACGGACTCAATATAAAAAATAACAAGTGTGACAAAGTTAAAATAACAAAAAAAAATAAAGGGAAACTCTTTCAAAGGAAGTCCTCCCTATGAGATTTTCATGTGCCATAACAGTAAGTAGATTCGTTCAAAACTCAAAAAAAAGCTGGTCCCCAAGTATCCCAACAGGTGCCACACTACCCAGAAGATTCCTCATCCCGCAAATGCCTCGAAAACAACTCTACTTAATTAATAGCAGTCATAATTAAGCATCTCTAACCGCAATACTTTAACAACATTTCAGTTCAAAATGTTGATTAAAATTGCACTAATGACGCAATGATGGATTTGAGAGAAAATTGTAGGAGCACTAAGGCAAAAGGTCAAACAGGGCAAGTTGATTCCATGTACGGGTCTGGTTGGTTACCACTTCCCACGACTGAGGAGATCGTATACAAATTCGGTAAGATGGAGTTCTACCTGTTCATCTCCAACAACAACGGACACAATGTGTTGGTAATGTACTCATTATTTTGCTTTAGATGTCCATTTGGGTTTAGCTTATTGGTGATAAAATGTGTTGGAAATTTGGTTTATTTGGTGTTGAGTTTATTAGATCGATAGGTGAGGAAAATAACCAATGTAATAATAATTATTTGTATTGACGTGATTGTTAAATTGAGAAAATTACATTTTAAACTCTATGTTTTGGTCGAAAATGACAATCTAGCCACGGACTTTCGTTGACCAAAATGTTAATGGTTAATTTGGCTGGAAATTGGTAAAATGACTATTACACCTCTGATTAAAAATAGAGAAAAATACAAATGAAAAGATGAGAATGCCCTCCTTCTCTCTCTTCCCCTCTTTCCATCCTTCATGATCTCTCTTTCCTTCCTTTTCAATTTCTCTATCGTCATCAATATAACGGTGGAACTCAAGCGGTATGGCTAGAGTTGCAGAAAGCTCACGTGGGACGAGGAGATGGAGATTGTGGTGAGCTGGGTAGTGGGATTGAGGTGGTGGTGTCGGGCTAGGGATTTAGGGTGGGGGGGAGGGGAACGAGCGACGAGTCGTGCGGAAGAGGGGGAGGTGGTGACGAGTTAGGTGGAGGGCTGAGATGGTGGTGGTGGGCTCGGGTTATAGGGGGGCAAATCAGCGGCGGATCATGCTGAGATGGTGGGGGGGGAGGAGGAAGAAGGGCTGGGTGGATGGTTGAGATGTTGGTGGTGGGCTAGGGTTTTAGGAGGCGGAGCAGCGACGAGTTGGGCTGAGATGGTGGTGGCGGGGGAAAGGAGAAGGAAGGGTTGGGTGAATGGCTGAAATGGTGGTGGTGGACTAGAGTTTTAGGGGCAGCAGGGGAGAGGAGGAGGAAGGACCAGGCGGCGGCGGAGCAACAGTGGCGCTATATTCTCTATCTATGGTGAATTGAAAGATTTGGGTTCCAAATTTATGGTGGTTTTTCTTCTTCTTTTGTTGATTGTAAAATGGCGCTTTGATGTATGAAAGAAATGATCTTATGGCCGTGTGGCTGATGGGCGGCGCTGCGGTGTGTTTGAAGACGAAGAGGAAGAAGTTTAGGGTAAAGTGCTCATTAAATTTTCATTTTAAGCCTAGGGGGTATTTATGCCTTTTTAGGTTTGGTCAACACTTGACTTCATTGAGTCAATGCCGAAATTGAGCAAAATGAGTATAACTGCACAATTTTACAAAAACTTAAGGTTAGTTTCGCAATTTAGGTTTTCAAGGTCATGTCTGCATTTTCAAAATTTAATAGGGTTAGTTTCATACTTTACCCAATAAAATCTTGGATAAAAAATAGTAAAAATATGAAGTACATACAAAATCGACTAAATCACTGGATTCAACTTTTAAAAAATTCATAAATTCTTTTTTATGATCTGTGATTATATATATAAAATCAACTTATATTAGGGAAATATACAAATATAACCCTCTATAAATGAGAAAATGCATATATAACTCAGAAGATTTTTGTGCAAAAACAACCCCAACTACTTTACATAAGTGCAAATATAACCCTAAACACTGTATTCCGGCATTGACTGGCCATTTTTGACCATTGACGAACTGGAATGACCAAAATGCCCTTTCAGCCTAAAACATTTTTTTAAAAAAAAATGACATTTGACCCACCACTATACAGCCACCACCGCCACTGCTCCACCACCTTCACCGTGCCGCCGCCACTCCACCTTTGCCACTGACCCAGTTCTATTTGGGTCAAAATCCCTTTGTTATTTGGAAAATCTCTCGCAGCTCCGCTAATTGCTCTTCGTCCAACGTTGTCAGCTCTTTACTGCTTATTCTTCGGATCAACTAGGAAATCCATCCTCTGGTCCCAGATCGGTAAAATCAACAACCAGGAAAAAAAACTAGATTGGAAAATTCAGGGCCTATCGCATCGGAATCCTCCAAGCAACCACCTCTTGCCCCAGCTTCTTGCCGCTTCCTCTTCTGCCCTAGCAACCTGCCGCCTCCCACCGTCACCTCCTCTTCAGCTCTAGCCTTTTGATGCATCCTCCGCTGCCCTAGCCCCGCCTCCGCCATGACCACCATGAAATCCACCACCGCCATGACCACCATGAAATCCACCACCACTGCTCCATTCATCCCGCCACCACTCCACCACCACCCCAAATCCCCAGCCCCGTCGGCGCCAATGATCCCAGCGCCGCCCCATCCCAGTCCTCCACTGAAACCCTAGCACTGGCGATCCCTTCTCAGTTCAAACCTTTTTCGATCGGTGGCACCATTGATCAATCCCTTCCCGAAAAGATTCATAAAGAACGATGAATTTCCCATTTGTTTCTATCAATTTCACTCATCCCGTTCCTATCAAAACCCAACTCGCGCCACTACTAACTTCAATTTGCGCCTTCGATGGGGTGGTGGTGGTGGCCTGGAGATAAAAATATGGTACCAGCTCGCGCCGCTGGTAGCAGATATGGTACCAACCCTTCTTTTAGTGGAAGAAGAGAAAAATGAAAGAGGAAGCATCAGGGCTTTAGGGGTATTAATGTAATATCATTTCTTTTGTATTTTTTAATTTTTTACAAAGGAGTAAAATTATCTTTTCACTAAATTCCAGCCTTAACTGTTGGAAAAGGTTTTATTTGCACATACACTAACTATCTAGCACAATATTTGCACTTCCAATTATCACAGGGTTATATGTACACTTTCGTGAATTATGTACGATTATATATGCACTCCGCCCCTTATATTAATTATAATTGCTAGAGTTATTGCAACCGTGTTGCATACACAGTAGCGGAACCAGGAGTATATGTTAGGGGGGCGAAAATGAGGTTAAAATTTTTTTGCAACGATAAATAAAATATTTTTTAGCAAACAACGCTTACATAATAATATGAATACATAATGATTATATTTTTACAACAAAGAACTATCAATGCATAAAAAACTACGTTCCAATACTTGGGTTGCTAGAACTAGAAACACTAACCGCAGGAGACAACTGTGTCCTGCGATGTTGCATACACTGATAACGTTGCAAAATTGGTTCATTATCAATCCCAACAAAAATTGCCTTCTCAATATGCACTGTCATAACATCATTCATCCATTCATCTCCCATTCTGTTGCGTAAATCAGTCTTGATTCTCTTCATGGCTGAAAAAACTCGTTCAACAGAAGCAGTTGCAACTGGTAGAACTAAGGTTAACTCAATAAGACGATATACCAGTGGAAAACATGTATGCCTAGTTGTTTGAACTATCTTTTGAGCAAGACTTCTGAAGTCCTCAATAGCCAAAAACTCATGATCAAGTTACACATTATGAATGAAAGTACTAAGTTGTTGATGAAGGCGGGAACGATCTTCTACAGAGAAGTCACTTGGATATAGTTCAGCAAGACGAACTAACTTACCAATATCAAAGTTAGAAAATGAATCTCTTGGATCAAGGCAAGCCATACAAGTGAGTAACTCAGTATTTGCTTTCGGAAATCGATTGTTCATTTCATGAATTATCCTATCAACAACCTAGTATTCAAAAAATAAAAGGTTAGCATGTAGCAGTGAAAAAAAATTACAAATCAAATCAAATAAGGTATGTAAATTATAAAAGTAATACCTGAAGAAAAGTATCAACACGAAAGAAATCACCATGGGTCTGCATTTGCGTAAGTCGTTTCCTACGACCACGAATTGTTCGTTCATCTTCTATATTAACTACCGAGATGTCATGATTAACACAAAATGCATTGACTTCATTTAACAACTCATCCCAACCATTCTCTCTGTATTGTTGCAACTCAAACTTCATTGTATTCATCAAACTCACAGCCAACACAATATTTTGATTCTTTTGTTGCAAAGCACGAGACAAAGCATCTACAACTCCCAACAAACGCTTCATCATAAGCATCACAAAAACAAATTCATAACTCTCCATTTGCTCAAGCAAACCGCTCGCTGAAGATTTACTCAGATTTGCATCACCATCATCGTGGACGTTTTCAATCAATTGCAAAATAGATTCCCACATAGTAGTGAAACAAATAATAGTAGTGTAATGTGACCCCCAACGAGTATCCCCCGGCCTTCTCAAACTAGTCTCTTGATTTTGGCCTCTTCCACTCACAATATCTCCATTCTCCAATCCCTCTACAATTCTAGCATGTTCTAAATCAAGAAGCATGTCTTTTCTTCTACATGAAGCTCCAGCTAAATTCACAATCATACCAAGATAAACAAAAAACTGACACACAGTTCGATTATCATTAGCAACAGCAAGAACAACCAATTGAAGCTGGTGAGAAAAACAATGGACATACCTTGCGGATGAGTTTTCTTTCAATATCAAAGCTTTCAGTCCATTATAATCTCCTCGCATATTTGAGGCTCCATCATATCCCTGACCTCTCAACTTTGACATTGATAATTTATGTTTTGCAAAAATTCATCAATAGCACTCTTCAAACTAATAGCAGAAGTATTACACACATGCACAACACTAAGAAAATGTTCAAGAACGCATCCTTGTTTGTTGACATATCTTAAAACAACCCCCATTGCTCTTTTATTGATGCATCTCTAGCCTCATCAACCAATAGAGAAAAATAACTATCTCCAATATCATTAACAATAATATTTGTTACCTCACTTGCACAAGCACTTGATAGTTCCTTCTGTACTTTGGGAGATGTGAGCTTGCAATTTCCAGGGCCATTTTCATTCATGCTCTTAGCAACAACATCATTTCTCTTGCAATACCAGTTAATCATTTCGAGATAATTTCCCTTATTCAGAGAATCCAGCCCTTCATCATGGCCGCGAAAAGCCATACCTTGATTTAGCAAGAACCGTGTCACATCCAAAGCGGCTGTCAAACGCGTGCGATATGCAATCTCTGATTCCCGCCCATGTGCCTGATAAGAATGAAGGATACTCTGTCTTTGACGCTTAAATGCATACAATTGTTCAGCTACATCATTATGAGAACTACCCGCTACGCCAACATGTTTCTTATATATATCAAGCGCTTTCTTCCAATTGTTAACCCCAGTCACAGTAAAGGCATCCTCTCCATCTCGACATCCCTTATGTGAATTCCTAAAGAGATAGCAACAAAAGCAAAATGTTGCATCCTTTGACGCGTTATACTCCAACCAATCAAAATTTTCATACCACGAAGGTTGAAAACATCTATAGTCATTTCCCTGCTTTGTCTTTGGAAAAGAATGACCCTTAGGTTGGCAAGGACCTCTTAACACATATTCTCTCATCACTTGATCTCTAATAGAAACATCAAAATCCTTAATAGGTTTACGTTTCCCGGGATCATTTATAACATCATCCGAATTGAACTCAACATGAGAATGTTTTTGACTACTACCCTCTTCATTAATCCTTTCTTCATTTGATTCACTCGGTCTCTTAAAAATAGATGATCCACTACTTCGAATTAAGAATTTATCCATATCCTATTTGACATAAAATAAGAAAAATATGTCAAATTAAATATGTATATGCTATTCAATATTCACAATTTCTCAAAAATATGTCTAATTAAATATGTCTAATTAAATATTTGTCAAAAATATTTCTAATTAAATATGTCTAATTAAATATGTCAAATTAAATATGTCAAATTAAATATGTCTAAAAAATATGTCTAATTCAATATGTCTAATTAAATATGTCAAAAATATGTCAAATTATTCAAATCTATATTTAGCACAATTTCACAATTTCAACACAATCACTAAATTATTCATATCTATATTCAATATTCACAATTTCATACAAATTCAAGTTATTCAACATAAATTACATAACAAAAATATATTGGCCCCTTAATACCTTGCCCTTGGTTGTTGATAGTGGTTGTAGAAGGGACGGCGGCAGGCGGCGGACGGTGGCAGGCAGCGGCGGCGGAAGACGGTGGCTGGCCGGTGGATCTGCTTGGAGTTGGAGGCAAACGTATATTGCTTTGCTGCCTCTCAACTTCTCAAGAGCTATATTATTAGGTTAGGCCATAATGACCATTAGTTATTTAAATTTTGTTTGGGCCAATTGGGCAATTGGGCTGAAGCCCAATTGGCCATATATTTTTTCCCTTCAACTAAACAAAATGACGTCATTTCACTTAAGCCAAAACGACATCATTTTGTTTAGTTATACCAAAAAAACAAAAAAAACTTCATCTTCTTCAATACCGTGCAGCTGCGCCTCACGGCCACTTCCACTCGCTCTGGTGCCGATAACTCAAGGGGGCGGAATCCGGTGGCTTCCGGTAGCTCTCGACCTAAATTCCGGGCCGCCGGTTCTTAGGGGAGGCGCTAGCACCCCCTCGCCCCCTAGTTCCGCCGCTGTGCATACAATTTAACATATTAGCTGCTGTGTACAGGTTTTACCATATACTATTTGGATTTTTACATTTAAAATTCGATGATTATGTTAGGAGATGGTTTCATATGAGTTAGATTAAACTTTACACATATGTCTTTGTGCAATTCTAACTCTATTCTAGATTCAGTGACCTATCTCTAATAATTTTACAGGGACCCATCTCTAATATTTTTCCAGGGTTTTTTTTGTCCAATTTTTTCCATTATTTTCCTACCAGCTGCAATCTGTAAAAAAAAAAGAGTATGTCTCTTTAAAGACAATCTTTCCATAAGTTATGGAAATATCAAGGTTTAGACTACAAATTAGAAGAAATCAAAATAAAATTTTTGGGTTGCATTGATCGGGTCATAAACTTATAACTACTGCATGTTCCATAATAAATTTTTTAATATTGCAACTAAAAACTTTTACTTTTCTATAATTTCAATTCAACCCTATCTTTCCATAGGCATATGGAAAGTCGGTCTTTCCCAAGAGATTGCTAAAAAAATTCAAAAAATATTTAAAAATGCAAAAAAACAATATGATCACCGAACTGAAAATTATAAACATTAGTTACATCTAGCAAAATATCAGTGGAAAATCATAAAACATCAACTAAAAAATTACAGCAGAATATATGTAAAAAATAAAATAAAAATCAACATAAAACTGAAAAATTATCGACTACAACTAACAAAATATTAACAAAACTTAAATTATCACTTTTTGTAAAAAAAACTACAAACATCAACCTATATCACCCAAAAGCTAAAATTATCAATTCCTCTCACCTAAACTTCACCTGGAAAATGAAAAACATCAACATAAGGAAAAAGAAATGTGCATATATAACCTTATATAATTGACGAAAATGCAGATATAACCATGCGCTAATTGAAAGTGCAAATATAACCCTATCTATTTAGGTTATGTGCAAATATAACCTTTTCAGATAGTTGAAGGTCGGAATACGATAAAAAGACTATTTTGCCCCTCTGTAAAAAATGAAAAATAGAAAAAACACTGAAATCATATCCTACCCCTAAAGCTTTCTTCTTCGTTCCTATACCTCTTCTTCTTTTATTCATTTTCCGTTCCCAAACCCCTAAAGCCCTCTTCTTCGTTCACATACCTCTTCTTCATTCATTGATTTTCCGGCGCTTGGCTTAGTAGCGCCGGGAATGGTGGTGGTGGCGAAGTTGTGACTAGTGGTGAAGATTAGGGCTAGGGAGAGGTGGCATAGATTAGGGGTGTGGATTGGTTGTGGTGATGACGGTGCCGGGGTGCTCATAAGATGCGGTGACAAGGTGGTCGGCAGCGGGGGAGATGAGGTGGTCGGCGATGACGCCAGTGGCGATGAGGTGGTCAGTGGTAATGAGGTTGTCAGCAATGACGAGGTGGTCAGCAGTGATGAGGTGGTCGGCGGTGATGAGGTGGTCCAGGGCCTGCAGTGTTGAGCGGATAGTAGTGGTGTCAAGCGGGGCCGATGGTGTTGAGCGGATTGGTCGACTGTGATGAGGTGGTCGGCGGTGATAAGTGGATTGGTTGGTGGTGACAAGGTGGTCCGGGTAACCTCTTAATTTTCATTTTTCTCGGTTTGAGCTTTATGAATTTCATTGTTTTCTTGGGATAATCTTTGGGCTGCCTAGATCAGATTCGATGTTGGGATTGGTTGTGTTGGTTTTGCTGGCGACGGAGTTTATGGAGGTTCTGGTTGTGTTGGTTTTGCTGGCGACGGAGTTTATGGAGGTTCTGGTTGTGTTGATTTTGCTGGCGACAGAGTTTATGGAGGTTTTGGGGTTACCCTGCCAAGAAGAACTTCAGTCGGTGGTGGTCTAGTGGTGGTGGTGGATCGGTGGTGGATCGGTGGTAAGTGGCGGTTGTGGCCTGGCGGTGGAGGTGGAGCTAGGCGGGCGGGTGGTGGTGGTGGTCTAGCGGTGGAGGGCATACTTGTCCTTTTCATTTAAGGCTTAGGGTAGAAGGGTATTTTAATCTTTTCAAGTGGGCCAGTGGCCGAAATTCGTTGGTCAACACCAGAATCATGGTCGGAGGGTTATATTTGCACTTTCATTCAATAGTTAGGGTTATATTTGCCATAAAAAATAATTAAGGGTTATATCTGCACTTTCCTCAACATATAGGGTTATATCTGCATATTACTCCATAAGGAAAAACAAACACTGCATAGCACTAACCATATCACCAAAAAAAGCTACAAACATCAACTTCTATCACCAAAAACTCACCTAGAAAATTAAAAACATCAACATGAGAGAAAAAAAAGATAAAAATATCAACCCATATAACCCAAAAAAACTACAAAATATCGACTCATATCAACTAAAACTCACCTAATGATGTCGCCCGTTCAGGTAGGTCATTGGTCGTCCCTTTCTTGATCTTTAGTACTTGCACAGTTAGTCCCGGAAGTGATTCCGGGAAAATAACTCCAACGATTAAGTCAGCATTTTTCCTTGAGAATTCAAATTTCTCTAGCTGGTTGCACTTACCTCCAGCTCGTGCAGAGCTTGTTGTATTTATAGGCTGACGTGATTACAGTTCCTTATCTTTAGGGATTAGGATCGTGGGTATGCCACACTCACCATGTTCTTCATTTCTGGTCTTCACGGTCATTGCATATCCCGTGTTTGTCAGGCCACGCCTTATGCCATGATCAGAAGCTTTGCGCCCAGCTGATCTGCACCTTAGGCTAACACTAGCTCGTCCTGCTATTGGATGTTGCTGGACTGGGCCTGATGGGTACCAGCCAGAGTGTTTGTTGGGCCATATATACACCATAAGCCTCCCTTAGCCATGAAGACTTAAAAGGAACAGAGTAATGGCGTAGCTATGTGCGTTAAATTTGAACATATGTTATATTGTGCACAAAGTGTTTGCATTTTAATACCACGCTCATCAGTCTTGCAAAGTGATGTTAGCTTTATGGCTGCATTTTTACCTTCAACTCTCCTCAAATTTGACCATTTGAACTTTGAACTCCCTATGGTGAGTCTATTTTTGCGGTAACTGTGTTTTAATTACTCTAAGATTCGCTCCGTATTCTTCCACCTTCCCTTCTGCATTTTTTGAGTTTTTGTTTTCGTTTCACCTTTTAAATGATGAATTTGAACCGAATGAAGTAATTGCTGGCTTCAATCAATTTTTTGCCTTTTCATCTGCCGCCACTGTCTCGATTTAAGGAAAAGGTATTTTCTCTTTCTGTCAGACTGCATCATTGCATATTTTCTACACAGTTACCTTCTTCGATTGTGCCACTTTTTTATTGACATATACTCGTAAGTAATTGCCTCCATTTTCATTTCAACTTTATCGCTCTAATCTGTCAGAGAATTCCTTCTTGCATGAGGTCTTTAAATATTCTGCGTATCCCAAGTAAGTTTTGTTTTTAATTCACTTTGCAATTTACTGGAAACCTTTTCTAAATTTAGTAAAGTTGAATCATTCCTAATTTTGTGGTAGCTTTAGGGGTTGTCTGTAATTGATATCTGTCGTCTTCTCCGGCATTTTTGTTGTGAAGCTTTTGTTCCATAACTTTTGGTTCCACACTATTTTGACTCTAATTACATCTCATACTTTCAACTCTAGGAAAATGTCCTCCTATAACCATGGTAAATCACCTGTAGAAGATGTTCCTTCCGATAAGGATTCCAGTCAAGCCACTGGATCTTTTGCCGTCCAAAGTATTTTGACTGGTTCATATGTCAACGATTTGAAGAACTATTTTCCCTTTCTTGCTTATTTCAAGCTTCATTCTTCTGCAAATCTGAATGTGATCACATTTCTCCCTCTGGTTATATTTCCTGTTATTTGGCTTACTTGAATTTTGGACTATATTTCCCTCTTCCTGCTCACGTTATTGAGCTCCTTTGTGTATATAAGATCGCGCTGTCTCAATTTCATCCTAAAGGCATCGCTATAATAATGGGGTTTCTCTGGGTATGTGAAAAAGAGAACACACCCTTTACTCTTGATCTATTCTACAATTTCTATCGCCTTCGCAAAGTGAAAAACACAGTAGACGAATTTACTTTTTATCCCATGATTCCAAGGGTTGAGCTTGTAAGCGGGTTTCCTAGAAATGTTTGTGACTGGCGTACTTGATACTTTTTCATAAAAGCAACCCAAGCACCTGAAGCTCTAGTCCCTTGTTGGAATTACAAGGCCCCTAAATCTAAACTCCCTGGATTGAGTGTTCGCTATACTGAAGAGACGAAGATCGTGGTGATGCTCCGTGTGCATACTCAGTATCTTCGCCATGCTGACTCTGGTGTTGAAGGTATTTTGTTTGTTTTCGTTTGATGCATTCTATCAGTGGTTTTCCATATCTTGCTGAACTTGTTACTTTCCCCCTTTTGTATGTAATTATTCTGATCTATGGTGCTCGTCTCATTTCAGATATGGACCCATCTAAAGATGAGGTTGATCCGTCGCTCTTTGACAGTGATGATGAGGAGATGGATGAGGCTGTTGCACAAACCAATAATGATGCTGGTGGTAACCTCGCACTTTAGAACGCAAACTCTACGACCCCTGAGGATAAGGGTAAGGGTAATGAGGGGAGGAAACCAATGATCGTCATCTCGTGCAGAGAGAGAAGAAGCCCAACAGGGGTAGGGGCAGTGGGTCTGCTGGACACACTGCTTCTCCCTTTAAAAGGGGGCGTGTAACAAATCCGGTTTGCAGATTGTGCCACAAACTGAAAATCCTTGGGCTGGGGGGATGTTCGCTGATATTCTTTCTAACCATTCTTACCTAATACTTTAGTAGTGCTAAGTCTGCAGCCATAACCTAGTAGTTGTTTTTGCATTTTAATATCTTTATGTGTAACACTGTTAGTAACCTCATCCTATGTTACTCTACCTTCTAAGGTTGGAAAAGGTGTTGAGATTGCAAGTGGGCTACTGTCGAAACATTCTCCTAGTGATGTGTCGCTAATGGAGAAATACAAAGCACAAGAAATCAAATATGCAACCTTAGAGAGTTCGTTCAAAGCCACTGAGGAGAGAGCAAACGCTGCCAAAGAGAGGGCGAGCACTGCAGAGGAGGCTGCTAGGCTCACAGGATTAGAGGTGACTCAGCTTCGTGCTGAGTTGAAAGAAATCCGCACCAAATGGACCAGCTTCACCTCAATATCCTTAAACACTGGTGGATCAAGACCAAGTTGTTCTATCAGTTTTTTGAGGATACTTCAACAGAGGCTCACACTGTTGAGTATTGTGAAGTTGTGAAGAAGTGCATTGCCACCTGGAGAAAAATAAAGCACATCTCAAAAAGATCTTCATCCAGAACATTGCTGATGGGGGGCATCCCTTTGCCTTGACCTCACATCCCTCTAGCCTTTCTTTTTTGGTTGAATTGAAGAAATACGAGGTTAATTACTTTGAAGATCTTCCATTTAAGCCCAAAGCTGCTACTCCCACTCCTAACCTCGATGCTAATGTAGCTAGTGGGGTTAGTGCAATTATTGGAGCTCCTATTTAGCAACCTATCGAGAAGGAATCTACTGAGCCACCAAGCCAAGATGCAGTTGTGATCACCATTCAACCTCCTTCTAATTCGAACTCTGAAGTTAGTTGATCTTTAGCAAACTTTGATTCCTAGATTTTGGATTATATACTCAAAACAATATATTGTTGTTCGTTTGTATTTTTTGTATAACTCTAAGTATAATGGTTGATCTTCTTTTCATGTCATTTATTTTCTCCTCACCCTTATTTATGTGCAGGACTTCCATATTTTGGTTGATCATAAGTTTCTAAAAAATCTCGAATTTATGGGACCTAGTAGTCCTCTTTGTGAGCCCTTTAGCTTGCTTCGCGTCATCCGCTCCTTCAGTGAAAAGTGCACTGAAATCATATCCTCTGAACTATTTTTGCGTGTGGAAAAGCTTCCCCTATGCCTTGAGTGGAAACTTCCTGTCTCATTTTTGTCTCTTTCCTTGTCTACGGGTTGTCCTTGCAGGAAACTCATACCTGATGGATACAATGTTGAACTGGTCGGCAAAGACATAGTTTGCAGTTTAGTTGATATGGAGTCAGCTGGTAAGTACCCATGAACACTTAATCTTCCTGTCCGTGTTCAGGAGTGGGCTTTGTGTTTAGGTATATGGTTAAAGTATATGCTACAGGGTATTAGCAATCTTGAGAGGAAGTGGAACACAACTATGAAGGACAGCTAAGATGCTCTGAGCGATCTACAAAGAATTTTAAACGAGCAGAACAGTCTCATTCATCGACAACAATTGAACCTGGCAAAGATGCTTCTTCATCAGGTTGAAGCTAGGGATTATGGTGTGAGTAAGACTCGCGAGACCCATCAAAAGACATTAATCATTGATAAAAAATGAGGTCGTATTGACGATTTGTTGGCTAAGTTGGAGAAGAAGCAGCATGAGTGCGATCATTTATCAACTTATGTTGTTGGTTGGCAGGCAAAATTCGATGAACAACTCGCTATAAACACAACATTGCAGAAAAACAATGAGGAGCTTTGCCTTGAGTGTGCTTGACTTGATAAATATGTGCATCAACTTGAGCAAAGTTGTACTGAGTTCAAAGACAAACTCCAGGCTTTACCCTCATCTTCTCGTAGGGTCACTAGCCGTGGAGATATTATTATGGAAGTTGGTGGGCAGAGACTGTAGTTATCTGAGTCTGTTCGGTTACACAAATAGTTCCTTGAAAAAGAAATACAAAAATTACATGTTGAGATGAAAAGGTATGAAGAGACTGTCAACGTTATAAGCATGCAATTAGATTGCAATGAGTTTGGCCCCATTACTGACTTCAAGGCGTACTATGGAAAACATCTTGCGCACATGAACCGAAGAGGTTTCATACACCATCCTGTCTATCTGCACATGAAATGGCATTATGGTAACATAATCAATGAGGAAGAGGAGGCTAAAGAGAAACACCATAGGGCTAAGAATTCCCA
Source organism: Rubia yunnanensis (assembly GCA_037428765.1). Taxonomy (NCBI): domain Eukaryota; kingdom Viridiplantae; phylum Streptophyta; class Magnoliopsida; order Gentianales; family Rubiaceae; genus Rubia; species Rubia yunnanensis. The sequence continues at coordinate 101,026,944 of CM075067.1, read as the reverse complement.
TTGTGAAGGTGTGCACGGCCGCCGCTGTGATGGGTCGTCATTTTTCGGGTCTTTGCAAGCTTTAAGGCGTAGATAGATTTATTTGTCGTCCTTTTAATAAATCTGGTTATAGATTCGCTTATTATGTGCTTATGTTGGTATCAGACTATCCACCCTTTGTTCTTTTGTGAACGTTATTGTGGAACTTAGAAGCTATAAATTTTCTTAGTGTATGGCTTAACTTAGGCCAAACTTTGTAGGCATATCTTCGTTGTAGTTTGGTTTTGCTTTGTGATATGCGAAGGTGTAAGTTATATTACTTGCTTTTGTCAATAGTTGTTGGAGGCATATTTGCCTATAAGTAAAATCTACCGCTTACAATTTGTTTGATTCACGAAGCTGCAAGATCCAAATCTTGCCAGCATCAGTAATGAGCAAGATCTATAGCTTGTGTTTGTTTAGTTTACAAAGTTGCAAAATATAGAGTTTGCAAGCATCGCCATTTTTGCAAGATCTATAGCTTGCGATTTATTTGATTCATAAAGCTGAAAGTTCCAAAGCTTGCCAGCATTGGTACTTGAGCAAGATTTATAACTTGCGATTGTTTGGTTTGCAAAGTTACAAGATCTAAAGCTTGCAAGCATCGCCAGTTTTGCAAGATCTATAGCTTGTGGTTGTTTGATTTGCATTATCTAAAGCTTACCAGAATCGGTAATTGAGCAAGATCTATAGCTTGTGCTTGTTTAGTTTGTGAATTTGCAAGATCTAAAGCTTGCAAGCATCGCCAATTTCGCAAGATTATTAGATTGCGGTTGTTTGATTTCAAGATCTAAAGCTTACGAGTGTTGGCGAATGTGCAGGATCTATAGCCCATTGTTAAGTTGCATTGGTCAAGTCTTAGTGAAGAATAGGAAAAATAGGAAGCGTAATCATGGCCCAGCAAAGTGGGATTTTATATTAATATATACGGTCACGATCATATCACGTCGAAACAAAAGGGACCAAGGATGATATCCTAGTTTTTATTCAAGTGGATGTTCACTATCTCTCTTCTAGACGTAAAACTTCCTCAAATTAACCACATACCACGTGTTCGGGACTGTAATACCGTTCATCATCTCCAATTCGTAGCTATTGGACTTGTGAACTTTTGTGACCTTATAAGGTCCTTCCCCTTTCGGGAATAACTTTCCCCTTTCTTCTGTTAAGCTATCTTCGTTCTTTCTCAATACCAAGTCGCCAACGTGAATCCAAGTTTCTTTCACCTTCTGATTGTACACTCTAGCTATTACTTCCTTGTACTTAGCTTCTGTGATCATTGCAAGGTTTTTTTTCTTCCAATTCATCCAATTCAAGCCTCATATTCTCCGGGTTATCTGTCTCATTGTACTTTCCGGGCCACAATTAACGAGTCACTGGATACACAAACACTTCTGATTTTAAGTCTGATCGCAAGATCCAGTCCGCAAATCAAAGCTTTGCATTCTGCCTCGTTGTTGGTTAGAGACAAATCAAACCGCAATGAGAATCTGTATTCGCCCCCATTTGGGTCAACCAATAGCAATCCTGCTCTGCATCCTTCCTTACTAGACGCGCCATCAACGAGTAATGTCTAAGAAAATGCTTCCCATTTTGTCTTACCCTTATAAATTCTCAATGTCTGATGCACGGTTGCCCTCTGTGCCTCTTCGCTTGCCATTTCCGCTATGAAGTCTGCTAACGCTTGAGCTTTAATCGCCGGTCCACTTTGTTAGTCTTCCTAAGGACTCGGGTTTGGTAAGGACGTTCTTGATTGGCAACCCCATGTGAGCAAGACTCGTGAGGCCCATCAAAAGACATTAATCATTGATAAACAATGTGGCCGTATTGAGGATTTGTTGGCTAAGTTGGAGAAGAAGCAGCATGAGTGCGATCATTTATCAACTTCTGTTGTTGGTTGGTAGGCGAAATTCGATGAACAACTCGCTATAAACATACAATTGCATAACGACAATGAGGCGTTTCGCCTTGAGTTTGCTTGACTTGATAAAAAAAATGAAAAACAACAAACCCTCAAGAAAGTGAAAAATGCTTGATCAACAAATCCGAACGTTTCGAAAAATGAAAAAAATCAACATGAGAGAAAAAAACTAAAATATCAACAAAAAATCTACAGTACCTCAAGAGTATAAATTCTTCATTCTGAAAATCATAAACATTTTTTTTAAAACTCCAAATATCAACCTATATCACCCAAAAACTACAAACATCAACTCCTATCACCTGTACCTCAGCCGGAAAATGAAAAACATCAACATGATAAAAAAGACACTACAAACATAAACTGCTATCACCTAAACATCAGCCAAAAAATGAAAAATATCAACATGAGAAAATTAAAAATAAAAAACACAAATATCAATCCATATCACCCAAATAAACTACAAAACATTAACTCATATCAAATAAACCTCACCCGAATAATGAAAAACATCAACATGAGAGAAAAAAAGCTACAAACCTCAACAAAAAAGTTACAGTACCTCAACAACATAAATTCTTGAGCAAAGTGCATATATAATCCTACATAATTGATGAAAGTGCAGATACAATCTTGCGATAATTGAAGTGCAAATATAACCCTAAATATTTAGGTTATGTGCAAATACAACATTTTTCGGTAGTTTGAGGCCAGATTTCATGAAAAGACATTTTTACCCCTTAAAAAATTAAAAACTAAAAGTAAATTAAAATTACTATTATACCCCTAACCAAACCCTAAACTAAAAACTGCTACTTCTCTTTGCCTTTATTATCCAACCCTCATGCTCCAATGATCGCCATTCTCTGATTATCATCTCCAACCGCTGCTCTCCGATTATCATCTCTGCGCCAACTATGCTCCGCCACCAATCCCAATCTAACCCTACAATCTAACCCCAATCGTCTACCCCCAATCGACGGGCACGACTTCAACAAGGCGGCGTCAATACTGATGGCGTTCGACGTGGAGGTGGAGCTCAAGAAAGATGGGGGCGGAAATGGGATCACGATCTTCATCCCCAATGATGACACGTTCTCCAACTCATCATTGTAGAGGTGTTTTTTGGCGATGGCGAGGCAAAGGACGGGGTGGTCGAATTTGATAATTCCTGGCATCATTTTCTTCTTCTTCTACAATATCACTGACATCGTTTCAAGCGTACAACATTATTTTCTTCTTCTTCTACAGGAATTCCTTCTGAAGGTTTTACTTCTATTGGCCATCGAACCCCAGTAATCACCGAGCTGAAAGGGGACCCTGCTGCTTGACCCAATGGCCTAATCAACCTATTCAACTCCTTTTTTAAGGATTTGCTTGCATCCGAGGGGGGTTCATGTTGCCCCTTGTTAGGTTTAGCCCCCTGTCGTGACCCCCTAGTTGTGGTAGATAAGGAGGTTGAGTCGCCCTGTACCCAGGGTTTGTCCAAGGTTGTCCTAAACCCAGGTATGTTGATGGTTGTGGTAGATGGTCATAGGGATTGTAAGGCCCTGGATAATCATCATTCCTTAAATTCCCATACTTCCATGTCCTTTAATGGTAGAAAAAGTCATCACCCAATATGCCGTCCCTGTCCCAGGCAGGTTGAGGGCAGGAGCAGATGGGGCTAGTGGGGGTAACGAATGTACTGGTCCTTGCGAGCAACCTGGAATGGAAGGCTGATGCCTAGCTTGCAATGACTCTCTAGCATATGCATAATAAGGGTAGCTATCGCAGGCTAAGAAGCTCATCCCAAAGTTATTCCTACGAGTGAAGGTGGCAGTACCCCATGCGTGACTGTGTTATCCCTCGGAGGAGAGGTAACTCGATAGTCTGCCGCTGGTAGGACCCGAGCTGCCCGCTTTACATCTTGGTTTGGGATTACCCTCCCAGCGTTCTGATTGCCTTGCATGTGCTGGCCATAGGCTTCCATATAAGAATCTCCCAAAACATCTGTAAACCTTTCGTCTATCAGGTCAGCTGCCTCCTCGAGCGAGGGATCGGGGTTTCTATGTTCCTGACCTCTAATCACTTCCAATCGCCTCGAGGAACCTTACACATCCTCCTTGATTGGTTCTAATTGCCTCGAGGACCCCGACGCATTCTCTTGAGCTGGTACCATGGTGCTTGCGATGAACACTACCGAAGTTTGCCCTCCTTCGTGATCCACCTTTGGAACAGGCTTTGCACGCGACTCGGAACCTAGTGTTTGAGGATTCGCCATGCCGGTATCCTCGATATAGGCTTCGTCACTTGCTCCTGAATTCTTTGTTCTTGGCTTTTGAGAAGGTCTCGTTTCCGTATTCTTCGACCTTTGCGGAGACCAATCCCCTGTACCTATCAACTTTAACCTTTCACTCCTTCGAATAACCATGGATGTAAACCCTCAAAACCCTTGATCTGGCTTAGTTGTACCCACAGTCGGCGTCACTTGATGCGCCTCAAAAAACCGACCAGTTCTTGGGCTTGAGCTCCTCTCGAATCAACCTGTAATAAAACTGTCCCTGGGGGGTTCTAGGGGTCAGCTCTTTGATGCCTAAGTCAGTCCAAGAGTCCAATGCGATTAAGACCGAATGAATTATGAGTAAATACGTACCTTGTATTTATACTCAGTGTCCTAAATAACAATTTCCTTAATTATTGCCCTTAAATCCTCACAAATACGGTAATTATTATAGAGTGTTAAATAATACCATAATTGGGCCGCTCCATCTTCGGCCCAATGCTCTTATTGGGCCCAACCTCTGTCATAAACATTATCTCAGTCAAATAATAATAAATCTCAGCATATACCTCAAGCATATAAATATTTTAAGAGATTAGGCCAAGCAAGTTTTGAACTCAGGTCTTTAACCTCAAATGCAAGAATACTAACCACTACACCAAAGAACCTTTAGTGATTATATACTCTCAATCCAATAATATTAAACCTCAATAAGTCTTTGAAAAAAAATAAAGACTAAATTATTTTTTTAGTCCCCTACAAAGTATCTTATACCATGTTTTGGTCCTCGTTTGCAAATCAACCCTTAGACAGTTCCCCAAAAATTAAAAACAATTTATTTGGTCCCCAGAGGTGGTTTTTAGGTAAGACTAAATGGTTTTCCGGTATAGCCAGGGGTATAATGGTTATTTTACTAATTAAAACACATTTTCAATTAAAATTTCCTAATTTTAAAATTTTCTTTTTCTTTAGTTTTTCGCCGCCGCCGCCTTTAATTTCCACTGCCACCTTCAATTTCTACCAGCGAGCATTCAATTTCCACTGCCGCCTTCAAATTTGTGACTCTGAAACCATGGCAGCAGAAGCTCGCCGACTTCCACTTCCCCGCTGATGAGACCACGGCGATGGAAACCCTTCTGCAACTCCAGTGACGGAGACCTCCACCCAGCGTCTCAAAGCTCTTCCATGGGTCTCGACAGAGACCTCCACCCGGCGTCTCGAAGCTCTGCCAGCGGCAAATTGGATGGTTCCAATGGTGGCGGCGGAGACTGCTCCAAATCCAGATCCAAAGCCGGTGGCGGAGAAGACGAGCAAAGAAGACGCGACAAAGATAGAGACTTTTTTTTAACTCGGGGGTATAATGGTCATTTTACATATTTTGACCGATTTACCGCTGGCTTTCCCTGAAAAACACCTTTGGGGATCAAACAAATCATTTTGAATTTTTTGGGTACTATCTGAGGGTTAATTTTCAAATGGGGACCAAAACATGGTATAAGATACTTTGTAGGGGACTAAAAAATAATTACACAAAATTAAACCTCACCTCTCACGAGCAGTAGCTCAGCTGTCCGCCTCCGCCGTCGATGTCGCCTCCACCGTTTGCCGTGACATTGCATCTACCCGCCATCGACTAAGCTTTCATCATCCACTATCGAAACTTCTGTTGCCTCCACCGTACAATGTCGACTTTGCCTCCACCAACCGCCATTCACCATCGACGTAGTCTCGTGTAAATAGGTAAATAGTATAGACGGTGGAACCCACGGTAGAGCCCAGAAAGAGCCCTACCAAATACAAAACAGCATCCAACCTTAGGTTACATAGGTAACCGAAGGAGCAAAGTCGAGAGAGAGGGGGGTGTTAGAGTGAAAATCCAAAGGATAACACCCCCCCACCCCCCACCCCTCTTTAGTCCAAGTTAAATAACTACCAACCCTAAGCAAGACAAACAAGCAAAGGGAGTACAAAACAACCCGAAAAAACACAGGCTATAAATCACAAGAAAAAAAATGAGGTGAGAACAAACTCACTACCCATAACCAAAATAGTCCGCTTCTACCCCTAGCAAATGGGGCCTTCTTCATTTGAATTCCATAATGCAGCCGAGGATTGTGAAACTCGGGTCTTGGGTCGACGTAGCCTCGTTCGTCTGTGGTCGGCGTTGCCTCTGCTGTCCATTGCCGCAAAACACCGTTGTTATCCACGCATCTTCCCTAACTGCCGCACATGAATCATAGACGTACAATCGATTTGCAAACCCTATATCGACCGCAGATTTGTAATTTTTTTGACGGTTACCTCCTTGCTTTGTCGCGACCTCTGCAATCCCTACCTCTGTCGTGGACTCGCCATGACTCGACCTCCGTCGTTGTAGATTCAACTTCGGTGCCTTCGCCTACAGAAGATGCCTGTGCTCTTCGCCTCTGGGGAATCACGGCAAATCGGCGCACCGACGAGCTAGGCCACCGCATGGAGGCAGAGGTTTCGCGACGAAGAACAGAGGCAGATGCAGCGGAAATCCAACATAAACCGATGGGAATCAGGCCTATAGTGCACATCATTCCGGTGAAATATCGTAGAGATTCCACCGTTCGGTGGTGGTTGCCGGTGTCAGGTGGCGATTTTCGATTGGGGGAGGAGTTTTCCATTCGGTTTGCTTACAAAAATGAAATGAATATTTCTAAAATTTTGAATATATATTTAATATTTGATAATTTCACAATATGTCCCTAGATTTCTTAGAATATTTTTAAAAAATCTCACCCTAAATGAAACTTACAATAATTGCACAATAAACCATGGTCTAAAGTTTAGACTCGCTAAAACAAGATTTTTCTAAAGAGGCTAAAACTAGACTTTGTGCTATGTTAGATGTATATTTTCCCATCCGATCACACTTTAAATTCAATTACATTTAAAATTCTTTAATCCCTAGGTATAACCATACTAAAACGACTTACCAGAAAAGTTGATCGCTCTATCAAGCCTCCTGTATTTTAATTGATTACGCCATTTATTTATACTATTTAGTATACAATATGTATTTTTAATTAAATTAAATTATTTAAATATGTTTAAATTAATATTAAATAAAATTTATTATTTACCACCATCGTAGCCGTCGTGCACCGCCGCCGTCTGCCATGCACAGCCACTGCCGCCGGCGCTGAGCACCTGAGCCGCCGTCCGCCGAGCACCTGAGCCGCCGTCCGCCGAGCACCTGAGCCGCCATCCATCGAGCACCGCCGCCGCCGTCTGCCGAGCACCACCGCCGCCGTCCACCGAGCACCGCCGCCACCGTCCACTGAGCACCGTTGTGCCATCCACCGAGCACAGTCGTCGCTGTCTGCCGTGGACCGCCGCCGCCATCCGCCAAGCACCATCGCCGCCATCCACCGTCCACCAAGCAATGCCGTCGCTGTCCGCCGTGCACTGCCATTGCCGTTCACTGAGGTCCGAACTCGTACACCGCCGCCGCCAGCCGCTTGTTTCCCTTCTCCGTCGCTCGTTTCCCTTTTCCGTCGCTCTTTTCCCTTCTCCGTCGCTCGTTTACCTTCTCTATCGCTCGTTTCCCTTCTCGAACCGTTTCCGCTCATTTCCATTCTTCTTCGGTCTCCGCCACTCATCTCCGGTCTCCTTCTCCACCGCTTGTCTCCAGTCTCTTTCTCCGCCAGCCGTTCTCACTCTCCTCTCTCTGCGCTCCTTCCCGCGCTCCTCTCCCCGCTCTCTAGTCCTACCCCGCTCTCGCAACCCGGCCTATTCTCGTCGCTCGGTTCTCCTCCCGTCCCCGTTTTCCTCCCTCCCCTGGTTCTCCCGCCCCCATTCTCCTTTTCTTCTCATGTTCTCGTTTCTCCTCTTGGGATGGGTTTTGCTCAGCGGGGGACGAAGGTGGAGCATCGACGGGGCATCATCGGCGGGTGGCCGGGGACGGGGACGGTGAGCCAGGGTTTTGCTGGGGACAGTGAAGGTGGGCGAGGGTAGCTGGGGATGGGGACGGCGGCGGAGAAGGCTGGGGACGAATGGTTGGGGACGACGACGGAGAATGCTGGGGACAGATGGTTGGGGATGGCGGCGGAGAAAGTTGGGGACGAAGGTGGCAGGGAACGATGGCGGCGGCGGTGGTGCCAGCGGAACCTAAAATTAAAATTTTTTATTTTATTTTTGAAAAATTAAAATTTGTATCATACACGTATATATATATTAGGGCGTAACCTAGTAAAATACAGGACGTGATATATCAACACCCACGTGGGGGATTTATATGTGGGGAGATGTGGGCCAAATGAAAAAATTGACATGTGTCAAATTCAAGTTACAATCAATTCATCCATTTTTTTTCTCTTTTAATTTTAATTTAATACTTGTCATTATTTCATTTGGTCCTCACCTCCCCACATATAACACCCCACATAAAAACAATTATGTATTCTTACCACCTATCACAGTTTCATGGCCTCAACTCTCAAGCAATCGGTGAATTGCCAAGATCTCGCCGCCGTGAAGTTCCACCACGAGCTCTTAAAGATGGCTGGTTTTTTTTTTTTGCACCATTTTTGCAATCAGTGAATTGTGGAGATCACACTTTCACCGTTTCAGCTGTTTGGCAGCCGAATCCAAACTTGTTCGAGCAAAATTGTCAAACGCCTGAAATTGGTTGTTTTTTTGCCCTTCATCGCGAATGTACGTTGGATTTTATTTGTATTGTTTCCATTGGATTTTATTCGTATGATAGGCATGTATTGAAGTTTACTCCATACAGACTACATTTCGTAGCATAGGTTTTGCAATGGCCATTACATATTTAATTCAACTTATGGATGAATGTTAGTCCGAAATCTATGATGGACCAGTTGTTTATTTAGGCACTCCTGTATCCACACAATCATTTTGAATGGCTATGTTTGTTATGGGTTTTTGTTTGCGTTATAGCAGAGTTGTTGCTATGTTTGTGAATGGTGGATACATGAGTTTTCAGTGGAAGCAAGAATGGTTGTATGGAGTTGTTGTATGCAGTAAATGATAGTAAATGATTGTGTGTTTTGAGGTTATAATGAGTTTCTGTCTGTTTGGGGGTGAATACCATGGAAGGACCGTTGAGGTGCTATGTGTAAAATGTATGTTTATGTTATTTAGTACAGAATGAAAATGTCATAAAAATGGGTGGTGGTAATATTATGAAGTTAGAATTGGGCCGCAACTCAATCCATTAAATATTACATTTAGCCCAATAAGGTTTAGTCATGAATGTGTCAAAGTTTAATAAGAATTGCGGTTAGAGGCAATGAGGGTTAGGGTTTAATTAATATAAATATGAAGGTATGTCATTCATTTTTAGTTATTCACAATTACTCCCGATTGCTGAGATTAAATACTGACTTTATCATCAGAGGTTTTCCCCCTGGAGTCTCCCCGGGGGCTTTGTCTTGCAGGTCATAAATTAGGGATCCGGTGGTGCAGGTCTTTCGGAGTTCCCAGATGCATCAATTGGTGCCGTCTGTGAGGATCGAGAAGTTAAGCTTGTCGAATCCCTTTCATTCAACAGATTCAACATCATAGGTATTCTTACGAATAATGGACAAGGGGCATTGTTGTACATCGCATGAGATCCACACATTTACGGGTGGAAAGGCTTGGAGCGTGACTTTAACACACGAAGGCTTGGAGTGTGACCTTCCGCAACCCAATTATATCAGGACTTCATGCTTATGCCTCTGTAACCCGAGTGCTTGATTTTTGGGTGCTTGATACCAGAATTTCGGATGCAATTGTGCATGCTTGTGTCTTTTATTTTTTTTATTGAAATCTGTTTAGAGGACGCATTTACGGGTGGAAAGGCTTGGAGCGTGACCTTCCGCAACCCAATTATAGAATGCGTCCTCACCCTTTCCATTTTTTTATAAAAAAAATCCATTTAGAGTGTGTCCTCATGTTGAATTTCTTTTTTAACAAACTTTTTAGAGGACGCATTCATCGAATGCGTCCTCATGTTGTAATAAATATTTTTTTGCAGATTTATTAAAGGACGCATTCTTTGAATGCGTCCTCATTGTTGATATACGGGAAACGGAGAGCGAGGAACAATCGACCGGGGACAGGGGCGAGGAGAGAGGATTTCTGCACGAGGACAAAACCAAATTACAAAATGAGAATTGAAAAAAAAATATGGGTTTCGTGCTAGATGAAGAATCGGAGGACGCATTCAAAGAATGCGTCCTCGAGGATGTGGCAGATGGAAATCATCAGATGATTGTGAGATGTGCGCTGCTTTTGATTTTTGATTGCAAATTACTTTTTGTTTCATGCTGCTTCTACCGGACTGAGTTTCCTTTTGAGTGTTTGGATCGAGTATGTCAGAGATCGGGCTTAAATTCAACCGAGAGTTTGCCAAGATTCGAAGCCTCTGTCGAGAACTTGTCCATCAAGCTCGTCGTCGTTGTTCATCGAGAGCATAAAACTATTATTTTGGGCGATCGGGAGCTTGTCACTGCGATGTTCCACCACTGTCATCCCTTTGGATCCCTCAAGTCCAGCCTTGATCCAGTGACCCCTCGTGTCCAGCCTTCATAGACCTCGAAGCAAATATCCAACTATCATCGACCTCGAAGCAAATTCCCTTGAAGCATTATCGACCCTCGAATAGTTTTTCTTTATTTCTTGTCTAAGATTATATGCTTCTTATTTTGTCCACACGTCTCACGCATCTTGAAACTTTCTTGCATAGGGAAGTGTTCATACCCTGGGAGTGAATATGTTTTGCTACCTCACACCTGATGGGAAATAGAAGTGAACCAAATGTGATGGAAGATGAATTGAAGCTTATATTGCATAGAGCAGAGCTAAGTGAAGCAATCGAGAAGGAAAATTATGACATGATCTAAAATGTACTAGAGATTAAAGATACTCATGTTAGAGAACATAGTTCATGTCTTTGAATGATGAAGGCTCTAGGTCCTTGTTCGTCGACCTTCGAGGCCTCTAGCCTTTCACTGCTCGTCTCTTGAGTTTGGCCATTTACTTTTCAAGAACTAAAATGAACATTGCTATGACCTACTTCAGCTTTACTTTGTGATAATTTGATAGCTATATTTGTTATACTAATGGGGCGCCTAGCTTCGAAGTTTGTGTTACTTCCATAGTATATGTTTATTAATAAGGCTTTGTTTATGTTAATTATTTTTGCGTGCTTCAATGGTGTTACTTCCAGCATGTTACGGGGTGGGGATTAACGCCCGACCCCAACGCAACCCCATGCCCGCATCGGTGCCAAAACGATGCCGCGGTCCCGTGCTGCTTAACGAGTCACTGCAAATCGATTTCCCTCGACCCCACCGCACACACCCTTGGAGCATCCAATGCCGATCGCCTAACCGCTCACGGCCCGTGATGCCTCCCTCTGCGCCCGCGACGCACTGTGCACAATGCCCGAGCTGTCGATGCCCAACGCCCGTGCGCCAGCGCCCAGTCGCCCAGCCGGCCAGCACCATTAATGTTGCACCCGATCGCTCTGCCGGCCAGCGCGGTTAATGCTGCGCCCGGTCCGAGATGACACGTCCCAAGCTCCTTATCCCAGAAGTCATCTCTTTTGCTTGTAAATACTTGTAATAGCTTAGTTATTAAGTTAGCGTAGCTATTTTGATCAAGGTCCAGGCCTACGTGCCGTTTTAGCCTTTGACCTTATTTTGCCTATGTAGCTGGCACTCGTGATAACGTTTGCACAGCATATATGTGGAGTACTGAGCCACCCACACCCGGTTACCTTATTTTCAATATAGTGAATTTCGAGCGTTCGCTCCCCAGTCCTGGGCTCTATTCTAAACTTGTGTGTGTATTTTCCACTGCACACACGACCACGTTCCTCTAAAGGCCCGATGTGCTGTGCTGTGTGCAACCGGGCTGAGTACGACGCACGTGGGATCAAGGTGGTAGTCGTGAGAGCTAAATACACGGCTAGGCCGCACGGTTAGCACCCTCAGCGGGCGACCCGTGATAGTTGGTATTAGAGCCCAAATGGCACTGGGTGCATAGTGAGTGGCCGTCGCTATGTCTAAGAAGACGGATCGGTTGGAGACCATTGAAAAGGTTCTCTTTGGTGAGGCACAAGGGTCTGAGAGCCTAGCTGACCGAGTGGATCAGACGAAATCGAATGATGCTATTATCTGTAGTGACCTCGAAGTGGCCAATGCGAAGGTGGCGAGTCAGGATGAGGAGATTGCCGAGCTGAGGGAAGCTTTGTCATCTCGTGAGTCCGACGTTGCCGAGTTGAGAGGCATCACTGAGAAGCTGGGTAGAGACGTGAGCGTACTCTTGCAAGTTGTGGCCAACTTGTCCCAATGTGGGGGCATTGGTGGTGGTGTACGTGTTGTACATAAACTGAAAGTCCCTTAACCTCCCAAATACGGTGGGGCACGTGATGCGAGAGAGCTTGATAACTTCTTGTACAAGTTGGATCAATACTTTAAGGCAACTGGGACGGATTCGGAAGCTGAGAAAGTCACTATTGCGACTATGTACTAGGAGGGCTCTGCTATGGTGTGGTGGCGATCCCAAGATGCGGAGATTAAGGCAGGACGCCTAGCCATCGATACGTGGGATAAATTGAAGCTCAAGGTGAGGCAACAGTTCATGCCCACCAATGTGAAGGAACATGCATTACTTTGTTTAAGGACCTTAGCGCAGACTGGCAGTATTATGGGATACGTATCGGCGTTCCAGAATTGTATGCTAGATTTGCCTGACCATCCGGAGGAGTATAAGCTCCATGACTTCAGCCAGGGATTAAAACCTTGGGCTAGGCTCAAGCTAAGGAGGGCTCGTTGCACAGACTATAACTCAGCGGTGGCGTTCGTCAAAAGTCTGGAAGACTACAATGACAGAGGATCGCAACGGGTTGATAGGGAAGTGGACGGTTCTACTGTTGTCAGTGTGGGTAATGGTGCGGGTGCAGGTTCTCCTAAGTTGGGGGTAACTTTAGACCCAGCCCGAATGACGGAGGTAGCTCCAGGCCTAATTCGGGTGTTGGAAGGAATGAGGCAAGCCCCAGTGTAAGCGCGGCGAGTTCAAGTGCGTCCAACCCAAGATGGAAGGGGTGAACTGGGAAGGGGCGATTGGTGTCTAAAACGTGGGACCTTGTTGATTGTCCAACAGAGTAGAGGATCACTGCTATGTTGCTCGAGGACTCTAGACAAATCAGGGAGGCACTGAGCGAGGTAGTTCAGGAGCAGTCGGCTGAAAAGTCCGAGCCCAAAGAGGAAGTTCCATGCTCCGTGAGGGCATTAAATCTGCGGTGTAATCCCATGGTGGGATCAATAGAGACAGGGCAGTTGAATCCGTTAACGGAGCTTGAGATTGACCGGGTGGTTGCTGCAGTTCGATCCAAGAGAGCTAGAAATTGGTCAAGCACAGCGGGGAAGGCCGCACCTAAGCTTGACAAACCTGAGATTGTCCGTGTGGAACCAGTGCGCCAGCCAAATGGAGCATTGATGCATATGGACTTGCGCGTAAATGGAAAACCCATCCGAGCGATGGTCGATACAGGAGCTAGCCATGTGTATGTCTCCGAAAAAAAGGCATCAAGGTTGGGGCTCACGTTGGAGAAAGCTGTGGGCAGAATGAAGGTCGTTAACAGTGTAGCTCAACCGGTACTAGGTGTTGCGAGGCGATGCTCGGTTCAGGTTGGCACCATGAAAGCCACAACGGATTTCCATGTCATGAAAATGGACGACTTCGGTTTAGTCCTCGGTATGGATTTTCTGAGAGATGCATGGATTGTCGTATATCCATATGGCAACTGCCTTTACGTCTTAGGCACCAATCCATGCATGATGAAAACGACTACAAGGAGATCACCTAGGGATAAACTCTCGGCCTTGCAGCTCATCATGTGCTTGAGACAAGATTTCGGTGGGGAGAATAGAAATGAAGGGTCAGGAGGGTCTACACTAGCAATGGGTTTGCCCAATGGATCCAAGGAGTATAGGAATCGTTCGTCGGTTGCCAAGATGGTCTGGATTGAAAAGATAATTCTGCCGGCTAGCGCGCCCTATTATACTTCCCGTTTCGAGTCATTTAAGCAAGCCAAACCTTGTAAAACTCGACGGGGAAAGACGAGTCATCATTCACATCAGCAACCCCTTATTGTTCCACAAGGCCGGAGTAGAAATGTGAATGGATGATGATGCGTACCGGAAAGCATCCAGAGTTGGACATTCCTTTGGTTATTGATCAAGGAGGGGGTGCTATAAAATCAAACCAGCTCAAACCGAAACGGATGAGAAGCCGAGGACCACGGCTACATCAGAGTACACCAGCGCTAGCAAGTAAATCAACCCCTTTTCTAAGGCAGAAGCGTACAAGACAAGTGTGGCAGCGAAGCACCTTGGAGAACTAATGGCTTCGAGGACGTTCGTCGAATTGAGTGGGGGAGAATGTTACGGGGTGGGGATTAACGCCCGACCCCAATGCAACCGCATGCCCGCATTGGTGCCAAAACGATGCTGCGGTCCCGTGCCGCTCAACGAGTCACTGCGAACCGATTTCCCTCGACCGTGCCGCACACATCCTTGGAGCATCCAGTGCCGACCGCCTAACTGCTCATGGCCCGTGATGCCTCCCTCTACGCCCACAACGCGCTGTGCACAATGCCCGAGCTGTCTGTGCCTAACTCCCATGTGCACAGCGCCCGGTCGCCCCTGCCGGCCAGCACCGGTAATGATGAGCCCGGTCCGAGATGACACGTCCCAAGCTTCTTGTCCCAGAAGTCATCTCTTTTTCTTATAAATACTTGTAATAACTTAATTATTAAGTTAGCGTAGCTATTTTGATCAAGGTCCAGGCCTACGTGCCGTTTTAGCCTTTGACCTTATTTTGCCTATGTAGCTGGCACTCGTGATAATGTTTGCACAGCATATATGTGGAGCACTGAGCTACCCACACCCGGTTACCTTATTTTCAATATAGTGAATTTCGAGCGTTTTCTCCCCGGTCTTGGGCTTTATATTGTATATTTGGCTTTAGTGTGTGAGCCATGCTCCTATTCTAAACTCGTTTGTGTATTTTCTGCTGCACACTCGACCACGTTCCTCTAAAGGCCCGGTGTGCTGTGTACAACCGGGATGAGTGCGATGCACGTGGGATCAAGGCAGTGGTCGTGAGAGCTAAATACATGGCTAGGCCGCACGGTTAGCACCCTTAGCGGGCCCGTGACACAGCGGAAAGGTAAAAGATTCAGGGGTGGCATCTGATGATCCAACTTGGCATGCGGGATTCACCCTTCTCGATAGCTCGAAGCCTCCACGACTTCTCGACATCATTCCTTAAGAGTATGGCTTTGATATTATTTGGTTTGTATCTTTTTTGAAGGGTGTAGGGTACTCGTATCGAATATTTGTCGGGTATACTTCTAGGAAATGACTTCATCCCAATTCCTAAATTATACTATTGATGGAAAGCTAACACACAAGTAGAGTTAATGTTGTCAACTGTTTGGTTCGTGTTTTTAGCCCTAAAGTTGGGCTTTGTGTGGGTCATGATGCTCTTGTTGTGACGGTTAATTCTCTTCCGACGTGTCAAGATCTTATTTGATATAACTTGTTGCTCAGGTCTATAGATTTGCAGCATGTCAAGATCTTATTTGATATAACTTGTTTCTCGGGTCCTTAGATTTGTGCTGCTATTGAATTTTAATGCATTAATTTTCTCCTATTTGGCTGTCCATGTTTGTTTGTCTTAGTGGCTGTAGTAAAACCCTGGCTAGGCTGATGGTGGTATCTGTTTGGCTTATATGTCTCTTTGTCACAGTTTTTATCATCTGAATTAGTTAAGACTTGAATAATTTTTCAAGATCCTTACAATAATGGTGTATTTGGATTTTCCTTTCGTGTTTTTTTTACCTTTCTAGGGTTATAGGTGAAGATCTCCCTAACTTGGGTATGATGGATCGATCATTGATATGATGGGTTGGTTGTTGGTACATTTTTCTAAGATATGTTCTCTATTCTATGACGGTTTTTCTATTCCAATTATACTGATATCTTAAGTGTTGGTAACACTTTATAATAACCCCTTTTACTCCAATCCCTGGCTTATATACTCTGTTCTGATCCCTAATATGATGTGATTACATGCTATTGCAATGATAGGCTTACTCTATTCTAATCCCTGGCATATTCTCTTATGTAGAATATGAAGTGCATGTTATTAATCAGATTGCAGTTTGAGGATTCTTACCGCTATTTGAAACTCTCTTTCTTTACTTTTTATGCCCAATTTGCAGATGTACTAGTTTGAATTTTCTTTTTTTATTTTCCTAAGGATTCTAGGACTACTATCATATTATTAGTCTAAGAAATGATTTTCATTTAACAAGAATGAAAAAAAAAGAACAAACAAAGCTTTTAGAGTGTAGTAAAAAATTGAGCATGTTCAGGTTTCTATCAAGGGAACTCGCGTAGCAAAACATTATTCAGATGACACCAATCATGTATATAAAAAAAACACTACTCCTTGAAGTTTTATTTCCCCTATTCTAAACTGGTTTGCTCTATGAGTTTGGTTTCCCATTTCTACGGTGCATGACAATCGACCTCTCATCCATCGAGCACAGCTCGTAGCTGTACATCGAAGCCTCCATTTTATGATGACCAACTACTAGTTTTTCTAGTTCTAATTCTTTTTTGGTTCCATGGGTTGTTCACATTAATCAGGTTCTTCTCTGATACCTCTCCACCTCCCTCTATCTTTCTCTATCCGTTAAGAAGCAGAGACTCTTCTGGAAAGGATGATGGCTCATCATTCACCTAGTAGTTGCTTGCTCCATGGAACCATCGATCGATATGCCCTTCTTTGTTTAGAAAATTAGATGAACATTAGATTCAATATTGGAATTGGTCAAGCCCAAAATCCTCTCTCTAGGTGGGGGACAAAGAAGTGTGGGTAAATTGGGGCACAGAGCATGCCATATGTGCACGACGGCTTGCAGGCTACCCTACAACCCTCACTAAAAATGAGGTTATGTTATTCTACTATCACTTTTTCCATGTTTTACTTGTGAACGTGGAAATTCTAAATTTTGATTATATATGTCCATAGTTGGCAGATTCTAGTCGAGTGGCTAATACACTTATTTTACATTATTTTATTTTATTAAAATTATTTTAAATCCCTTTTCAAATTTTAAAATAATTTTGGGGGCAGTAACTATGCATCAATTACTAGTTAAACAAAGCCATATGGAAAAGGGTTTCCCAAAACCTCTCACTTATAATGTGCTTGCTCGACTCCTATTGGAGGAATGTTAAAAGAAAAAGGTTTGAGGTTAAGTGTTCGATGTGATTCAACTTGTACTTTTCATATACGAGTATCTGTTACTAGAAATTTTAGCTTAATGCAATTTTCGCAAGCACCTCACTGGTGTTTTATCTGACACGATAATTGAAATTGGAGTCAGTGTTATGTCAACTCGTATGACTATGCAAGTTCCTCTACTATGAATGGGAGGATTGGTGCAACATGTGTTATTTATTTGAGGAGCTGCTTTATTTAAGCCTCTTTATTATTGAGGGTGATATTTGAGTGGTTTGCTCTTAAGCGGCACTCGGAAGGGTATTGGAGTGGTTTTCTCTTAAGTGGAACTCAAGATGGTATTCAAGCGGTTTGCTCTTAAGCGGCACTCATAGTGGTATTCGAGTGGTTTGCTCTTAAGTGGCACTCATATTGGTATTCGAGTGGTTTGCTCTTAAGCGGCACTCAGGGTGATATTCAAGTGGTTTGCTATTAAGAGGAACTCAAGATGGTATTCGAGTGGTTTAAGCTGTACTCAAGATGATTTGAGTAATGTGCTCTTAAGCAGCACTCAGGAGGGCATTCAAGTGGTTTGCTCTTAAGCGACACTCAAGGTGATATTCAAGTGGTTTGCTCTTAAGCGGCACTCAGGAGGGCATTTGAGTGGTTTTCTCTTAAGAAGCACTCGGGGTGGTATTCAAGTGGTTTGCTCTTAAGCGTCACTCAGGGTGGTATTCGAGTGGTTTGCTCTTAAGTGGCACTCAGGGTGGTATTCGAGTAGTTTGCTCTTAAGCAGCACTCAGGGTGATATTCGAGTGGTTTGATCTTAAGTGGCACTCAAGATGATGATTCGAGTGGTCTTCTCTTAAGCGGCACTCTAGATGATTATTCGAGTGGTTTGTTCTTAAGCGACACTCAAGATGATGATTCAAGTGGTTTGCTCTTAAGGGACACTCTAGATGATCGAGTGATATGCTAATAAGTGGCACTCTAGATGGTAATTCCAGTTAAGGCTGGTGATCAAGTGGTGTGATGATAAGCAACACCCGTGTAGATACAAGTACTCTCCACGTGGTGGTTCGAGTACTCTTAGTTCGAGTACCCTCTCTAGTGGTGGTTTGATTACTTTCGATTTGAGTACCCTCTCTAGTGGTGGTTCAAGTATTCTCGATTTGAGTACCCTCTCTAGTGGTGGTTCGAGTACTCTTGGTTCGAGTACCCTCTCTAGTGGTGGTTCGAGTACTCCCGGTTTGAGTACCTTCTCTAGTGGTGGTTTGAGTATTCCGGTTCAAGTAATCTCGGTTCGAGTACCCTCTCTAGTGGTGGTTCGAGTACCCTCTCTAGTGGTGGTTCAAGTACTCCCGGATTGAGTACTCTCTCTAGTGGTGGTTCGAGTATGCTGATAAACTACCATCTTTTTGATGTTTCGAGTATGCTGATAGGCTACACTTATTAAAGTAAGTGTACCCAAGAAAACCACTGTTGAAAGTTAAAGGACACCCGCATCGACTCCAAGCCCTCATCGACTCGTATACCTAAAGTGACATGGCCCCAATCTATATCGAGTCTAAAACTCCATAGACTTGATCGAGTAAAATTACTTCAAGTATACCTCGGTAAATATATAAAAACTACAATATATAGCATGATAGGATGCAATGATACACTCTCTTAAAGGCTCCACGAGAGACTCAATGGTGGAGCTTTATCGAGAAATCCATCTTTGAAGAAGGAATCGTTATTTGCAAGATCTCCAAGCATTGTACCATGGGCTTCAATAGTCCCTCGCTGGACGTTGATTTCTTCCTTGGCATACCTGTTTTGCTCCACTATATTGCTATCGCGAGCTTGAAATCCCCTTGCCTTGTATTGTTAGGAGACTATTATTACACCAGGATTCTAAATCTTCGCTGGCATTGGTTAAGTACCTCTTAACCCTCATTAACTCGAGGGATGGTCATAGTCGAATGATAACGAGATTCCTCTAATGCTTCTTTCAGATTCATACACTACAAAGGCAATGAAAAGAAATTCCTTAGTCTTGGCCAAAGAGAATCAAGTGCTGAAACTCTTTAGTCTGGGTCATCTTGTTGGTGTAAACTTTGGCTAAAGAATGCTGGCACTAGTGTTATATGCTTGCTTTAAGCCTTGCTTATGAATCTTAGAATTTTTACCCAGCTGATCATCGATGTTGGGGGCTCGATATTAAAATTCCCCTTTTAAAGAAAATATGCAGCTCATAAGTACAAGATTTTGAGAGACCCTTCGAGCGAGAGAGGAAAGCTCAATATATTTGAGGATATGATGTTAACAGAACTAAGGCATTCCTACGATGTTAACGTATTCAAATTTAAGTTTATTCAAATACTCGAACATAGTTATCCTGCCTCGAGTTCTCTTGGGGCTCTTGTTGGTAATCTTATAAAGTTAGAATTGGGCCGCAGCCCAGTCTATTAAATATTACCTTTAGTCCAATAAGGTTTAGTCATGAAAGGGCCAAGATGGACATTCACTACGTATTTAATAAGAATTGTGGTTACAGACAATGGTGATTAGGGTTTAATTAGTATAAAGGTATGTCATTCATTTTTAGTCATTCACAATTACTCCTGATTACTGAAAGTAATTACTGACTTTATCATCAGAGGGTTTTCCCCCAGAGTCTCTCTGATGGCTTTATCTTGCAGGTCATAAATTAGGGATCCAGTGGTGCAGGTCTTTCGGAGTTCCCATATGCATCAATAGGAAAGGAGATTATGTCAAGCAAAATAATTGTAGCTGTACGTGTTTGGAATAGTACAAGAACTAGGACTCCATTTCTGTATTCCATTGTTGTACGAGATTTTTTTTACCCTAATCTCAGTTCTAAATCCCTTCTCAAAATTCTTTTTCTTTTGTTTATTTTCATCTTGTTCCTAATATATTTTTTATCGGATTGACGAGCCAATGTTTTGTTTCGTCCTGACTCACCACCACCTGTTAGTACAAATCTTACTATGTTTTTTAGTCCACCTGTAAGTATCTGTTCGTTTCATTTTAGCACTGAAGAAAGTATGCCACATGAGTTTCTATAATGACATTGATACTTTATTAGGCATAATGCTGATATGACCCTATGTTTTAAAAGTTTGTACTGATATGATCCTGAAAAGTTGGAAAGTCCTATTGTAGCCCTGTGTTTTGCATAAAAAATGTCGATATAACCCTGTGGCACTATTTCGGTGTTGACTTTGTAATTTATGGCATTGACAAAAAATAAAAGGACTAAAATGCCCCTAGTGTTCAAATTACAAATCTAATGACTAAAATACTCTAGATTTCTCCCTCTTCACCACCACTATCACCACCGCCGCCATTATCACTGCCGCTGGCCACCACCAGCCACCATTACCATCACCAGCCACCATCGCCACCACCAGTCATCACCACCACCATCAGCCACAGCCACCACCACCAGCCACTGCCACCACCACCAGCTACTGCCATCACTCTCCCCAGCCACCGCCACCACTCGTCTCAACCACCACCACCACCACCCACCCCAGCAGAACCTAAACCTAGCTCCGCCACCACCACCAGACATCGTCACCACCACCAGCCACAACCACCATCACCCGCCCCAACAGAACCTAAACCTAGCTCTGCCACCACCACCAGCCACAATCACCATCACCCGCCCCAACAGAACCTAAACCTAGCTCTGCTACCACCACTAGCCACAGCCACCACCACCACCACCACCACCAGCCACCGCCATCGCTCTCCCCAGCTACCGCCACCACTCATCCCAACCACCACCAACACCACCCGCCCCAGCACTCATCCCAACCACCACCAACACCACCCGCCCTAGCACTCGTCCCAACCACCACCATCACCGCTCAACCCTAGTCCTACCACCACTCGTCCCTAGCCCCGCCACCACTCGTCCCTAGCCCCGCCACCCCTCATCCCTAGCCACGCCACCACTCGTCCCAACCACCACCGCTCCCAGTTACCGCTCGTCCCTAGCCCCGCCACCACTCATCCTAACCACCGCCACCACTCGTCTCAACCCTAGCCCCGCCACCGCTCAACCCTAGCCCCACCCCACCACCACCACCGCTCAACCCTAACCTAGTCGTGCCACCGCGCACCACCTATCCCCCTGGCCTAGCCCCGCCACTGCGCTCTACCTTTTCCTAGAACGCTGATTGGAAACCCAATTGGAATGCCATTTCAATTCACCTCCACTGTAGCCTTTGACTCACCTCCGCCACCATTTCTGCCTCGATTTGCTCCGCCGAAACTTTGCATTACCAGGGAAAAAAGATTGGCATTACCAGGGAAAAAAGAAAACTCGAGAAGAAGAGGGAGAAAACTGATCTGACGAGAAGAAGAGGGGAAAAAAGAAAGGTTTTGTCCATTGAGGAATAAGGGTATAAATGTCTTTCTAGCTTTTCTAATTTTTTTAATTTTTTAACTACAGTGGGTATAATAGTCATTTCATGTCTTTCTGGTCAAATTCAGGCCGGCAGAGTTATATTAGCACATTCTAGCAAAACACAGGACTACAATGACACTTTCCAACTTCACATGATCATATTAGCATAAATTCTCAAAACATAGGGTTATATTATTAGTTGCCTCTACTTTATTTTATTAATCAAGATGTTTAAGGAATCTCCTTAAAAAATGAAGTTCACACTTTGACTTTTGTATGTTCACTGTGAAGTAGATGTTCACTGTGAAGTAGAGCTTCACTAGAAAGATTGGGTTATTAGGTGATAACCCCTCTCTGCTTCTTCAGTACTCAGCAATTATACACGGGGGAAATCATACTGTTGTGCAGAAAGCTTTTCAGTTTGAGTACGGCTCTTGAAAGACGATCTTTCCTTACGTCATGGAAAGATCAAGGTTTAAAGTGTAAATTAGAAAAAATGAAGATAAAATTTTTGGGTTGCATGAACCGGATTATAAATTTTATAAATACTACATCTTGCATACTAAAATTTTAATGTTGCAACTAAGATCTTTTACCTTTTATTATTTGAATTAAACTCCATCTTTCCATAAGTTTATGGAAATACCATCTTTCCCAATAATTTGTCTTTCACTTTGGAACATTATAGCCTGATAGGCATTAAATATAGGTGTTGAATGGTACTGACTTGCAAAGTTACTAGTGTGTTTTATAGTTAATATTCTCTTTTTATCTGACTTCATTTCATTTTCCCGTTTCTTATGAAAGTCTCTTGCCTTTTTTAAAAAAAAATAAATATTCGGACTTCTTCTCATTAAATAAATTCAAGTTGCCCCACACAAAGGGGGGGGTGAGGCTCCCTTGTGTCTCACACAAAGGTGGAGTGAGACTCCCACATAACTTACACAAAGTGAGGCTCATACGCCTAACAAGGTATAATTGGAGACTGAACCCCAGAAACTGTCCCAGGCCGAATTCGAACTTGGGGTGCTCTTGGTGCGGGCTATGCCCGCCCCGGCCACTGGGCTATTCCCAGTTGGTTAGTCTCTTGCCTTGACTCTGTAGTCTTTCTTATATAATTTGTGCTGTAGAGGACTGCTGTGGATCACATCTTACTCCACTTGCAAAATAATCCAGATATATGGCTTCAAGTGGTTCACATTCTGTCAAGTAGTTAATCGCACTGCAGGTGGTTTTTTTTTTGCAATGCTATGTGAAGTTTAGTGGCTCTATGTGGATTTTGTTATTATATTGCTGCAGGTGGGGTCTGTCGATTCTGAAGTAAGGTGACTATAATAGCTGATTATAACTGAGGAGCCATGCCCTTGTGATTGGATATTCTCTGCAAACTCACACACTTGATCGATTTTCAGGTGATCATGATTTTGGGCTCTATTCAATCTCTACCGGTCTCAAAGCTCTCTTTGAAGCGGTAACTTTCAATAGAGTAGGCTCCCTATTTTAAGCTCAAGTGGTGGTGACCTATACAGGTGATCTTGATTTTGTGTTTTTTGTATTACATATTTACATGTTTTTTGTGTTTTTTCTTATGTCTTTTACTTGGTGATGTTAAGAGGCTAGAAAGAAACACATGTATTCTCCCATTGTTCTAGGATGATTTTTCGTTCTAAACTGAGGCCAAAGTACTAAACTATTTAAGGTGAAGTATCGATTCCAATATTTTAGTGATGTTTAGGCTCTGTTTGGCAGAACTTCTGATTTGCTGTGCTTATAAGAAAAACATTTTGTAGTGTTTGACAAAGGGCTAAAAAGTAGCTTATTCTAAAAGCCGGAGATATTTTTGGGGAAAAAGCAGAAACTAGCCTCTCCCTTCTTTCAAAATAAGTCAAATTTGCCGAACAGAACCTTAGTTTCCTAAGCAGGGGGTAAGATCATTCGGCATTTTGTCTGAAAAGCTTTTTAGATGATAACTGTAGGATTTGATTTATTGGCATATGTTTGGAACTTAGGTAATCATATTGCAGTAAGGTAGGTTTAGCAAGTGATATGCGGGTGAAGTGGCAATGCATTGAACTTATTGAAGATTTGGTGATGAATGATCGAGTTTGACAAAAAGTATTGCATCAGTTGCTCTATGTGAACGGCGAAAAAGATCAGATGATGAAAATAACCATATTTACATTTGAAAATTTAACAAACTCTAGTCTTTTTGCAAAGTCTTCGGAAGTGAATTCGAATTATAAAAAGGTAAAATATTTTAGTTGCAATTTTAAAATTTTATTATGTAATATGCAACAGTCAGTGGCGGAGCAGAAAACTTTCATGGCGGGGGCTAGTTGGAAATTTTTCAATAAAAAATACAATAATACTTGAGAAATATTTTTTGGAAGTGAGAAAAGAGATCAACCTTGTGTGTGAATGTGATTGTGATGATAGAAAATACGTAGGTTAGAAATGAGAGGATAAAAAATATAGAGAATCAACATATTAATTACATGTGACATATAATTATCCAATTGAAAAAAAAATTCAAAATTTCTTGAGGGAGCTGAAGGGTAATTAATAGATTTTGAGAATGTTGAACCATAAATTTTTTTTTTTAAATTTAGCTGGTGCATAATTCTTGGCAGGGGCTGGAGGTGTCCCTCCGCCTCTGGCAACAGTTATAAGTTTATGACCCGATTAATGTATCCCAAAAATTTTATCTTGATTTCTTTTAATTTGCAGTTTAAACCTTGGCATTTCCATAACTTATGGAAAGACCGCCTTTCAAGAGAAGAAACGAACTCTTATTTAAATATGAACATGATAATTCTTCTAATTTTTTAATCAACAAAACAGTAGGTATGAGTGTGAAAATTGATACCCGCTATGGGTAGTGGGTCAAGCATGAATATTAGTTCATACCCGCCCACCCCCTTCCCGCCAACTATATCTTCTATGTACACATTAATTTATTATATAATAAACTATTATACATACATGTAATGCATATGTTTTACTTATAAAATTTTAATATAAATATTATTAAAGTAAAATTTTAGGTGTTTTTTTAGGAGATATGGATGAGGTGAGTATTCAAGTGGGTGATGGGGCATGGGTGGATTTTAGATTATATCTGATGGGGGTGGGTGATTTTAATGTTGTACCCATCATGGGTGATGAAATGGGTATGCGTATAAAAATTTTAGATGAGAATGGATATGGATGTACTACAATTCGTACCTGTCCCGCCACATTACCATTATCAGGACATTTTTAGGTGCCTTAAATATAAAATTTAAGAAAAATATTTTTTTCCAATTTAAATGCGAGATATTAAATATTCATGAAAATGAATTTTAATTTTTTAATGCGCATGAAATTTCACTATTATGCTGATAATACGTGTAACTGAAATTATTTTTGGTTAGCAATAGTTTGATAGAGTTGATTAAAAATACTGTAAATGCAATTGAAATAGAAGGAATATATATGGCACGAATTATACCATACTCCCGATGAGCATTGTTTCTCTTGTAGTATAAAAATTATTACTGCAATTAATTTTCTTAAAATATGGATAGTAAATTTTTATTTATCTTTTATTATTTACTACTTAAACTAATAGTTAGTTACTGATTGCATCCCCATTGTACCTATATAGAAATTGAAAGTAACCCAAGTCAAAGTACACTACTCTAATGTTGACAGGTTTGGGCTGGGCTAGTTACGTTTCTCCAATAAATCCATGGGCCTTGTTATGAAAATAATTGATCGAGAAATTTTCAAACCTATTTTCAACACCCTTGTAAGGTCTGCTTAACTCTACACAAGGAGTATTATATATAGAGTAGGTCTCCTGACAGGCGGCCTATCCATAAGCTTATGGACAGATCACTTATTTCTTATCTTATACACTGCATTTCTTAAATTACATATATATTTTTATATTTTCACCTTCAAATACATATTATTACTTGTTTTAACTTATAAAATGCAATATTTAAATTTTATAAAAAAATTATAAAATTTATGGCAAATGCCCCTGAAGACTGTCCATAAGCTTATGGAAAGGCCGCCTTTCCTGAGACTTTCTCTTATATATATATATATGAAATTATAAAAAAAAATATTGAAAACTAAGGAAGGCAAAGTCTTGAGAAGCACCGTATTTCTATAAATTTATGGAAAATGGAATTTAATTAGAATGATAGAAGATAAAAAATCTTAGTTGCAATATTAAATATTTATCATGCAACGTGTAACAATTATAAAGTTTATAACCCGATTCATGTAACCCAAAAAATTTATCTTTATTTCTTTCAATTTATATTTTAAACCTTGATATTTTTATGACTTATGTAATGAACGTATTTCTAGAGGCAAACTCATTACGTAATTAATAATTCACAAAAGTCTGGTTTTATATCGTTAGATTTTATATCCGGAGTATTTTATATCTTAGGTTTGCTGACTTGGAGCACCATTGACCTGATACAGATAGGAAGACAGTGAATTGAGGGTAGACTAGATATTTCCAGTCGCATGCATTAGATTTTTGCAAACTCCATTTATGAATAACGAACTGTGAAACTCCACTGATTTCTTTTAATGAAAATATGGCAATCAAATTCTTCGATTATCGGTAAAACTGATTCTATACGAAGCCTAATTTACCATAACTGAATAAAGAGAATATACATTCAGTGACTCGTAATCTCTTCTTATATTGAGTTTAAATTAAAATACTTTAATTGGTCAAGCACTGAATTATCAAAACTTAGTGTCACAAATGAAACACTAAATAGACTTTAGACTCTAATATCATATCATAATCATAAAATTTATTATAAAATTCATAATAAATAGCCTGTAGTCAAATCCCTCTTAATTACTCAAACAAAATGGACAGTGCGATCCCATAATTTGAACATGGACTCAAAAAAAACATTAAATAAAGTGAAAATCTTAAGGAAATAGGTTTATGGAAAGATGGTGTTTAATTAGAAATATAGAAAGGTAAAATATTTTAGTTGCAATATTAAAAACTTGTTAGGTAATGTGTAGTAGTTATAAAGTTTATTGCATAATTAATGCAATTTAAAATTTTTATCTTTATTTCTTAATTTAAACCTGAATTTTTCCATAACTTATGAAAATACTGTGTTTAAGACACAGACCCTTCCATAAAATCCAAAAATACCCCCAAGATGGGTCCATGCTATTCCAAAAAAGAGAAGTTGCGCACATTGGGAAATTCCAGAACACCAAAAAAAAGGAAGAACGAACCCAAAAGGACGCATGCTTGAGAAAGCTAAAGTACACGTGTCAGCAGTATGGCTGTCGTGCGGCTACAATTCCGGTTGAGTAAACACGACCGCCATCACATCTGATCCAACGGTCCAAAACTGCACTCACACGCAACTTCCCAAAGAAACAAAAGCAGAGGAAAAAAAAGCAATCAAAACAATAAATACACACATTAGCTAAACTAACCAAAATTTCCAGGAAAATTACGAGCACACCGCTTTCAGTTGCCAATAGCAGCGCATCTTTCGACCAATCAAACTCCCCTGATTTCTTGATCGAGAAATCATTAAATATACCCTTCTTGTGGGTTCAATCAGGAACATTTTCAAATTTCATTATCAGTTGTATAAATTGTACCT
Organism: Rubia yunnanensis; assembly: GCA_037428765.1. Lineage (NCBI taxonomy): Eukaryota > Viridiplantae > Streptophyta > Magnoliopsida > Gentianales > Rubiaceae > Rubia > Rubia yunnanensis. The sequence continues at coordinate 100,999,387 of CM075067.1, read as the reverse complement.
GCAAAGCAGAATATGCTCAGCAGACATTCGTTTTCATGCTGAATGATGCCACTGTTATTCCATTTTCCCATCATTTCCCTCTTTCTTCACTCGAGTGAGTTTCTTTTCTTTCCCTGCATTTGATTCTTGATTGATAGATATGTTTATGGATTGATTCTTGTGAATTGGGGTGGTGAAGATTCAGCTTCCAATGCCATTTGATTGATTCCCTTTGTTCTAAAGTTGCTATCTTTGTGCTGTTGAGCTTGTCTGTAGTACTGTGTTCTGTATGGATTGGGAATTCTCGATCATTTATTTCGTTTTTTCCTCACTCGGGTGCCTTTTTTTCTTCCCCTGCATTTGCTTCCTGATTGATAGAACATGTTTATGGATTGGTTCTTGTGAATTGGGGTGTTTAAGATTCAGCTCCTAATGCCATTTGATTGATTCCCTTTGTTCTAAAGTTGCTGTTTTTGTGTTGTTGATCTTGTTTGTAGTACTGTGTTCTGTATGGATTGGGATTTTTAAAGGGAGAGTTTTTTTAATGTGGGCATCTTGAGAAGGGTCAAGATTGTTTGATTTAGTCCCTTTCTAAAATTTTCTTTCTTGTTGGGGGGAAAAGGGAAGAATCTCTTTCTTGTCTCATTGATGCTATGCATGTAGGGTTTTGTCTTGATTATTGAATGTTTCTTAGATAGTATGAAATGGACATTTATATATTTGGGAATAGGATAACTAAACGTGAAGTGATATGATCCATATTTCTGACCCCTTGTGGTTGGATTAAAGCTTAGTAATTGCTGTTGGATAGTTGTTCATGGCAGAACTTGAATACTTTGCAGTGCCACTGTTTGTGTCTGGAAATGTATCTATTTGTGTTTTGCTAAGCTTTCCTCTTGTTATTGATTAATCACCTTTCTGGATTTCGAGGAAGATTCTCGCGCAAAGAGATTTCAAGAATTTCTACTAGACTTGTATTGATCCATTTAATTTCCTTGCTCAGATTAGGGGCTGGTCCGTCTACTGCAGTTGGAGCTTTGAGCTGGCATGTGTGAGCTGAATTGACTTGAATTTTGGATCCCTGGATGGGTTCTGAGAGGCATCCTGTTAGCTTGTTAGATACTCTTAATATGGAGACAGTTCGGACGATTTTGACCCACACATCCCCATATCCGCACGAGCATTCGCGTCATGCTATTATTGCTGTAGCGGTTGGTTGCTTGTTTTTCATATCTTCAGATAATATGTACACTCTTATTCAGAAATTGGATACCAACATTAAGTGGTGGTCTATGTATGCTTGTTTGTTGGGATTCTTCTATTTCTTTTCATCGCCCTTTATAGGGAAAACTATTAAACCAAGTTATTCAAACTTCAGCCTTGGGTAAGTTCAGCAAAACTCGATATTTTTATTATGTTAGCTAGTTCAATTGGTTGATGATGACATAGAGCTTTCTTTTTGGCAGGTATATGATATGGATAGCAGTTGCTGCTCTGTATCATCTTCCCAGTTTGCAATCAATGGGACTCGACCTGAGGCAGAACCTTTCATTGTTCTTGACAATATACATCTCATCCATTTCGTTTCTCTTTGTATTCCATGTTGTATTTCATGGACTCTGGTACCTAGGACTCGTTGCCCGTGTTGCTGGGAAGAGGCCTGAATATCAGACTATGTTTCAAAATTGCGCTGTAAGTACTCTATACGAATCTCTAAGACCAGTGAATCCTTGTTTCTTATATTATGGCTCATTTCTGTGTAGGTTTTAAGTATTGCCTGCTGTGTCTTTTATAGCCATTGTGGCAACCGGACTGTATTAAGCAGAAGACATTTTGAGAGGAGGAATTCAGGCTGGTATACACTGTGGAATAAGGAAGAGCGTAATACATGGCTTTCAAAGTTTCTGAAAATGAATGAGTTCAAAAATGAACTGTGCTCATCCTGGTTTGCTCCGGTTGGATCTGCTAGTGATTACCCACTCCTGTCCAAGTGGGCTATATATGGAGAGGTTTAACTTCTATCCATGACTTCTTCAAAATGGCGATGTGGTTTAGGAGCTTATGCCTTTTCTTTACCCCCTTTCTTACCAAATTTTACTTGTTTCAGTTGAACTGTACCGATGGCTCGTGTGCAGGGTCACCAAATGATATTTCTCCCTTATATTCATTATGGGCTACTTTCATAGGCCTTTACATTGCCAACTATGTTGTTGAAAGATCAACAGGGTAAGTGCTAGCTAGTGCTTTTTGGTAACACTAGTACTACTATTTATCTTGCTGTGCCTTGTTTTAAAAAAAATATATTTTCCCTTATTTAACTGTCATATGTTGTCGATAGGTGGGCACTTAGTCATCCTATGTCACTGAAAGAATTCGAGAAGTCGAAAAAGAGGCAATCGAAGCCAGAGTTTTTGGATATGGTTCCTTGGTACTCAGGGTATGCATTTGCTTTTGAAACTCTCTTGCACTTTGCCACTTGCACACCCCTACGGAGAGATATATTCACCTGAGATGGGTGGATTTGGATATGAAAATTTACATCTATTTCTTTGTGATTAATGTGCAGAACATCTGCTGATTTATTCAAGACAGCTTTTGACCTACTCGTGTCAGTTACTGTCTTTGTTGGCCGTTTTGATATGCGTATGATGCAGGTATATGTTTGACTTATTCAAGACATCTCAACGTTCTATGTTTTCTACCCGAATTTCTTCATTCGAGGGATACTGCCTGTGCTTAAATTTGTTTCCATGATGGTGATCATATAATTCTTATTCTCCCCTTTTCAGGCAGCAATGAGCAGGGTTCAAGATGGAGCCAAACAGGAGGATCTACTGTATGATCAGTATGCTGAACAAGACGAGCTGTGGTTTGATTTTATGGCTGACACTGGTGATGGTGGAAATTCATCTTACAGTGTAGCTCGTCTTCTTGCTCAGCCTAAACTGAGGGCCCGAGATAATGGTTCTGTGGTTACGCTTCCTCGTGCAAATCTGCTCCTGATCGGGGGTGATCTTGCGTAAGCTCTACAAGCTCTCTATCCCATCTATTGCTCTGATACCCATAATTAATAATGTCTTATAAGTCTATATGAACAACAAATAGCCACTATAAAAAGATTGGTAAGTCAGACTGTCAAGAATGCTATACGGCATTAATAGACAGAAAGGTCTATCAGTTAATCTAATATTAATGAATGAAGCTTTTCTCTTTTTGGTTCTTTTGCTTGTGAAACGGCTTGTATCTTTGGCTTGGAATGGCATAGAGATTTGGTCTGATTATGGATGCTTTTATAGGTATCCTAATCCATCAGCATTCACCTATGAGAAGCGACTCTTCCGCGTCTTCGAAGATGCCCTTCAATGCCCAACTTGGTATAAGGAAGAGCATATTGCTGTTAACAAGCCAGAATTGCCTGGCTCGGTGACTGACTTAAAGGAGTATGATGGACCCCAGTGCTTTGTTATCCCTGGAAATCATGGTAATGTTGATCTTGTTCGGTGGTGTCGTATTCCTTCTTTATAGCGAATATTCTCATTTCTTATTATTACTTTCCTGTTCTACAGACTGGTTCGATGGACTTCAGACGTTTATGAGGTATATCTGTCATAAGAGCTGGTTGGGGGGATGGTTCATGCCTCAGAGGAAGAGCTATTTTGCTTTGCAGCTGCCGAAAGGGTGGTGGGTATTTGGTCTCGATCTTGCTCTTCACTGTGATATTGATGCGTACCAATTCAAGTTTTTTTCTGAGTTAATAAAGGAAAAGGTAATGTTATATTTGTCCTATTAGTTTATATCATTGCGACCTGTATGTATCATATGACTGATGTGTATTTTTTCCAGATTGGGGAAAATGATTCAGTGATAATTATGACACACGAACCAAATTGGCTCCTCGATTCATATTGGAACGACGAGACTGGAAAGAATGTCTCGTATCTGATACGTGACCACTTGAATGGAAGATGTAAACTAAGAATGGCGGGGGATTTGCATCACTACATGCGCCATTCATTTACTCCATCTGATAAACCCGTTCACGTGCAACATCTGCTTGTAAATGGCTGCGGTGGGGCATTTTTACACCCGACACACGTTTTCAGCAATTTCAAGGAATTTTGCAAGACTTCTTATGAGTGCAAGGCTGCTTATCCTTCATTTGAAGATTCAAGCAGGGTAAGAAAGCGGTATTTTATTAGGTCAAACCTTTTTGCCCTCCCCTGAAGATTGCTAAGGTTCCGATACTTCTATGCAGATTGCTCTGGGCAACATATTGAAGTTTCGCAAGAAAAATTGGCAGTTTGATTTCTTTGGTGGGATTATATACTTTGTCTTGGCTTGTTCCTTGTTCCCTCAGGTGGTCCTTGTTGATTTTGAGTCCATTTGCCGTGGAATTTCTCGGTACGTTATTTGTGACTGACTGGTTGTCTATATTGTTTGTCTAGTGTAAGCTAGATCACATTTTACAGGATGACAGCTTCTCTGGTCACTTAAAGAGCTTCTTCTTCACCGTGTGGGATTCTTTTCTGCACGTGTTGGGGCGTTCCTATGTATCTGCATTGGGCGTTGTGTCGTTACTAGTGGCTACAATTATTTTTGTGCCGAACAAAGTCTCGCGAAAAAGGAGGGTATTTATTGGGACTCTTCACGTGGCTGCGCACTTATCATCTGCATTGATTCTGATGTTACTTTTAGAGCTCGGGGTAGAGACATGCATTAGGCACAATTTGTTGGCTACATCAGGTAAGTTTGTTTCATCCAATTTTGTCAGAAAAGCGCATTGTTTCAACATCCTTTTATACCAAGTTATAATATAGTTACTCAGATCATTGCTTTGCATTTTAGGTTATCACACTTTATACGAGTGGTACCGATCAGTAGAGAGTGAACATTTTCCCGACCCCACGGGACTTCGTGCACGTTTAGAACAATGGACATTTGGCCTTTATCCAGCATGCATCAAGTACCTCATGTCTGCTTTTGATGTCCCTGAGGTGAGATTAGCATTTCAGCCAAGAAAAAACAACGTTTGACTTATGCTCATATACTTCCCCCTTTTGTCTGCACTACGATAGGTCATGGCTGTCTCAAGGACTAACATCTGTAAGAACGGATTACAGTCCCTCTCGCGTGAGGGGGCCGTGATATACTATGCTTCCGTGTTTCTGTACTTCTGGGTGTTCTCAACTCCCGTGGTTTCTTTGGTTTTCGGAAGCTATCTCTACATCTGCATCAACTGGCTCCATCTACACTTTGATGAAGCATTCTCATCACTTCGGATAGCCAACTACAAGTCATTCACGCGGTTTCACATTGATGCGAAAGGCGATCTTGAAGTCTTTACACTTGCTGTGGACAAGGTATGGAAGTCTTTGCTTAGATTCTGAGCTGTGACAATACTTTTGAGGAAAACTGACCTGAAAATCAAACCTGGTTCAGGTTCCGAAGGAGTGGAAGGTGGATCCGAATTGGGAGGCAGAACCGAAGCAGCAACAAAACCACCAGAGGAGGTTTCCGAGCAAATGGCGAGCGTCGACCTCTCATCAAGACCCGGTGAGCACCGTGCGAATCGTGGATCGTTTTGTGATTGAACGAACTCAGAATCAGAATAAGAATTCAGACCATTTGGGATTATGATCAGTAGTTCCTCATTGATGTATGATGTTGATCTTTTAGTTAGGGATATGTATGGTTTGGTGTAGTGTTGAACTGTTGAAGTTTGCATGTTACTAATGGAAAAGCTAATGGGAAATGGGAAAAGGGCAAGGGGAAAAATAAAAGGAAAAATTTCACACGGTGGTGATTTTTACTAATTCGCACTAATTTATTGATAAATTAGCAAAGGGTTTGATGTGGGAAGTAAGAAGGAGAGGATGGAGCAGAGGATAAGATGAGAAGAGGTGAGAAATTAGTGAATGAGAGGTACATTTTTTTTCATCCTCTAAGGTAATATTTATAGTAGAATTTGGGGGTAATGTTATAGTATTCCCTTTTGGTAAATAAATAGTGATACAATTAATTATCACAAATATAGTTTATTGCTAATGAACATTTCATTATTCCTAACACTTCCCTGGAATGCTCATTTCAATAATTACGTGTTCATTCTGTTTCATTAAAAACATTAATTGAAAAAATCCAGTGGGATAAAAATCACAGTAAGGAAAAAAGAGTACAACCACAGTAAGGGAAAAAGAGTACAACCACGTATAGCTCCGATCATGTTAGCATTGGTGATTTCTTCATAAATTTCGTAGTCTTCGCATTCCGTTGTTGTGAACATGTTTTCTGAACACTGAAGTGGGGAGAGCCTTTGTGAGCAGATCTGCTGAGTATTCACATGAATAGATATATCGGATGTTAATGATGTTATTCTCTTCCAGCTCTTGAGTATATGAAAAGAACTTTGGAGGAATGTGCTTTGTTCTGTCGCTTTTGATGTATCATTCCTTCATTTGATTAACACACGCGGCACTATCTTCATAAAGTATGATGTAATTATCATTTGATAGGAGACCACTTGCGATTCTGATATGTCGTGTCATGGATCTCAATCACACATACTCTCAACTTGCTTCGTGCAATGCAATAAACTTAGAATGATTTGATGATGTTGTGGTGAGTGTTGGTTTATGTGAACACTAAGAAATCGCAGTCCCTCCGCAAGTAAACACATACCCAATTTGGGATCTCCCTTTGTGTGGATCTGACTGGTAACCTGCATTTGCATAGCCAACCAAAACCAACGCTCCTCCTCCTCCTAATCCAAGCTTTCTTCACTCTGCATCAGACCGGCCAATCTTTTCGCCGTCTCAGTCCACAGCCACCGTCCCGCCATTGGAACATGGCTTGCCCAACTCCATAAAGAACCCGAAGCCACCGCCCCGCCACCGGCGGAGGGCCCCATAGAAATCTCATCTAAGATTCCCCCCATTTTTGCCATATTTTATGACCATACCCCATTCAAATTGCCACTGCCCTTCTCCTCACCGACGCCGGCATCATGTTCCTCTTTCGCTCTGCCGCCGTGCTAAACGAGCGAAATAGCAGGTGAATTTCAGTTTAATTGAGGAGAGAATATAAGCAGAGCAACGACGCAGTGGTGGTGGTGGGGGGTGTTGGGCGGCTAGGGTTAAGCAGGGGAGAGGTGGTGGCTATAGTCTCTGGGCAGCAGGGGTTAGCGGTGGGGTTGGGGTTTCTGGACAGAGGAAGTGGGCGGCAGGGCTAGGTTTCTAGCGGCGGGCCTGGTGGTTACGGGTGACAAAGGTGGTGGTTGTGGGTGTAGGAGGTGGCGGCAGCGTAGCGGTGGATCAGCGTCAGGTGGTGTGTAGAGGTTCGGGGGCAGAGCAGCGGTGGAGCAGTGGAGCAACGACGCAGGTGTGTTTGAAGAAGAATAAGTGTGGGGGTAAAATGGTCTATAAATTTTTAGTTTTAAACTTAGGGTATTTATGTCTTTCATGTTTGGTCAATGGCAGCTTTTTTGAATCAACGCAAGAATTGAGCAAAATGGGTATAATTGCACAATTTTACAAACATATAGGGTTAATTTTGCACTTTTAGATTTTACATGGTTATATTAGCACATTCTCAATTTAATAGGATAAGTTTTGCACTTTTCCACACTTTAAAACCACAACATAGCCTCATGTTCAAAATTCTGATTAAAAAAGATAATTTTCAATGTATGTTTAGCTGATGATAATTTTAATTACATTCAATAATGGTGTATAAAATTTGATATAAAGAAAATATACATACAAAAATCTATTTGTACCTTACACGAGATATCTCATTTGACACAAATTATCATTATATCTCGGGTCTTTGTTTTTATACAAGTGCCTTTTTTTAACGCATTATTTCTCAAATTAAGGAGCGTGATTCAAATATCATGTTCAAATTGAAATTGGGTTACTAGTACATGCTCTTAACTTTTGAATTAAATAGATTCATATCCGATAGAAATTGATATTAAGTACATTTCATATTACTACTGAATTAAACGTATCATGAAAATTCAAGGACAAATTCAGTAATGCCCCGTTTCTCCAAACTGTTTTTTTTTTATCGAACTGAACTAAAATCAAGTAAAATTAAACGCAGTGAAGGACAAATATGCATAGCTACTTCTTCTTCTTTTTGCAGAGATTTTTTATTTATCTTTTGGATCATGTTACTTGAGAGTCACGCAGCACTACGTAACATGGACTTTGTTAGCTTCAGATACTGCGCAGCATCAACCTTAAAAATCGGGGCACTATCTCACTCTCCATCTCTATCATTTCATCCAGGATAAAAACACAACTGACACCAAAATCTGTAACCGCCGCCAACTGCGCTCAACAAAACTCCATCTCTCATCTCATCTCACCTGTGCTCCCATTTTTACAACCACCTCGCCATTGTCGAACACTTCCGACCGCCGTCCATGGCCGCCGACAACAGCAACTGCGATCGCTACTTCCATCCCCCCGATGTCGGAGAAATCCGCCCACTAACTCCGACCACCAAGGTCGAAGCTTTTCCCGACATTGTCGCCTTTTACCAGAAGCCCAGAAAGAAACGGACCAAGCTGGCGAAGATGGACGACGACAAATCGAAGCCGAAGAAGCCTTCCTCGGATGCTCCCAAGATCACCATGCCGTGTACGGAGTGCGGGAAGAGGTTCTGGTCGTGGAAGGCTCTGTTCGGACACATGAGGTGCCACCCGGAGCGGCAGTGGCGGGGCATCAACCCGCCGCCGCATTTCCAGAGCCAGGCATCCGGTTCGGGCACCAAGAAGGATCCGTATTCGGGTACGGGTTCGGGCTCGAGTTCGGTTACAGAGGAGGATTACGAGGCTGCTACGAGTTTGGTGCTTCTGTCCAATGGAAGTTCCCTGGATTCCGACGGTGTTTTCATGGGATGTGTCAGGTTTGAGTGTTCGAGTTGCAAGAAGGTGTTTGGCTCTCATCAGGCTCTCGGGGGCCACAGGGCAAGCCACAAGAATGTCAAGGGCTGCTTTGCAATTACCAAGACTGAAGGGGATCAGGAGGGTACTACTACCCTGCTTCTGGAGGGCACCCCAGTTGCGGAGGACAATAGGGGAGTGGAAATTATGGAATTGGGGCACAAATGCAGTGTTTGTTTTAGGGTTTTTTCTTCAGGTCAGGCTTTGGGAGGGCATAAAAGGTGCCACTGGGAGAAAGGGGATGATAGAATGATGGATTTGGACCTGAACTTTCCTCCTGTCGAAAGCGATGATCATTCTTCTTGCTCCGTTTTCTCTTCCTCAGGGTTGGCTTTGGATTTGCGGTTGGGGGTTTGAAGCTTTCGCGCGCGCGAAAAGGCGCGGTTTTAGGTCTTGTTGCTAATGTTGCGTTTTGCTATGTATCTTAACTGTTTGTGTGATTGTTGATGATGTATAGGGTTCTTGGTGGCTCCAAACCCCGAGCCGGGGATTCCTGTAATTGTGTAGTACTACTAATGCATAGAGAATACTCCTATATATGTTTAGTGTTCCTACTTCTTAGTAAATACAACAATAGCTAGCTAGCTAGCGAGTAGGCGTATGCTTTGGGGTTTTTAAAGTTTGTGGTGGTGGAAAACAGTCGGTTGAATGTAATGTGATGGTTTGATTCTGGTTGTCTTCTGATTTTCGCGTGTTGATGGAAATCTACGCCGCCTTAGCTTAGATTGCAGACTTGAGTGTAGCTTGTTTGTTTCCTAGTCTTATCAAAATCGAGTTGACAGGAACTCTATCAATTCGAACTACATGGTAGCATTCAGATATCTGCATCTGATAACTGCTACATTCAGGAAACTGTCTGAACATGATCTGTTTCTTAGCTGCATTTTTGCCTTTATGATACTCTTACAAAGTAAATTTGAGGAATTTGCAGATAATTTGGCTGGTTTTTCACTGTATATGGTGTTACTTTTTACTTCTGCCAAGCAAAAACTTCAGTTTCAGCCATTCAAAAGTGTCTACAAAGTATTATGTATGAAGTAAACAGAACTACATTTGTTCGGATCATCTAAACCAATGAATGCCACACATGTTCAAATTTTACTTGAACAAGGAATGGCATGTTTGTTAGGATGATCCGAACAAATATTTCTATGTTTGGTAATCGAGATGGAGGTATCTTTCGTATTCTGTTCCCTCCAGCGCTTTCTGCACTTCCGCGCCATTTTCTATCTGTGTCAAAATTGATCCTGTGTGTATTTTAACCTGTCCACTAGTAAGGTTTCTGCGTGGCAGCCTCAAGAAGTCAAGAACATCCATCAATTTCTGCAGTAAAACATTTCCAGATATGGTAAGTTCTTCATGAATGCCGAAAACAGAGAAGTTTCTGTTTGATCATAGTATTCTTACAGCGCGGTTTCTAACAACGTCTTCATAGTAAACAACCATGTTCCTGGTGTTCTTGAAGTAGTCTAGGACTTTAGCTGTCCTCTCTTCGGCTTTCCTCAGTTCGCGTGTTATTCGCGTGGCATTTATCGAGGGCTTGTATCTTGCAAGAACATGAGCCTCCTCGGATGAATGTACATGAGACTTATGAGTTCCATTTAATGATCTCGCCTCTTTGTCATATGCATTTGCAAGCAAAGATACCATTCTTCTCAGATGGTTTCTTCTGAAGAGATATACTGCATGAACTCCCCTTTTCCTGAAGTATTCTGCAATCCCCTCGTGATATTCTGTCAACCCCTTCAAAATGTTCATACTTTTGGTAAATTTTCTAAATCCAGGTGCAAACCTTATCAAACACTAATTATGCGATATCGCATCATTTCTGATCAAGTTACAGGAACACTGGCGTAAAAATGAAGGCAGAAACACAGATTTATGAATCTGCAAATCAAGAAAAGTGCCAAGAAGTGGGATTTAAGCAAGAAACTGACCTGATTGAGCATCCATTTGAATCCAACAGCAGCAGAACACTCGTTCTTCGACGCACTGCTAAACCAATCCAAGTTATACACCTGATCTAACACTTGATAGATCATGGAAATGTTAGCCCTCCTGTATTTTGCTCCAAAAATCTCACCATTTGAGCTCACATTCTCATGGCTATTCAGCAATGTCTCAAACCATCCACTTCCCGATCTCTGCATCGATATGATCGCGAACAATCTCACCGGGTTGCATCCACATTCCTGCCTAGACAAGAACAATGAATCCTAGATCTTTCTTGAACAAAAACCAACCATAATGACTGCATCTCTTCAGCCATTCTTTACCTGCTGTAGTTTTTGGGAGATGGGAAATGAACATATGGGATTTCACTCTTTTCAATGCCGGAATTTGGGCAGAGATTCTGAATCATTACAGTTTTCAGAAGATTTCTTGGTGATAAGAAGGCCATTTCTTCTTGGTAGATTATGAAAGTGTAGACTCCACAAAACATGGTGAAGAGTATGGCCACCCTTCTGATGAGTGAAAATGGAGATCTCTTTGGTTTCTGTATCGCCACCTTGTCCTGTTTTTTTTCAAGAAATATTAAGATTAGTATGTTGCCAAAACTGAAGAAAAAAAAGTAAAAGCTTGCTCAGAGACCATGTCAGGAAGACAAGAACAGAAGGTAAAGTGCATCTTCCAGCCTAAAATCTCCATGAATCTCTTCTTGTTTCTTTTGGGTTAATTACATCTGTCTCCCTTCAAAGTTTTAACAAACTATGAAACAGTACTTTAAGTTTTTGGACATGTATAGGGTGTGTTTGGCAGAAAGCTGTGCTTATAAGAAAAATTGAGAGCAGGAGGAGACCAACTTATGTTTTTCCTCTAAAATTAGCTTTTGTTTTAAAAAAACTATTTTTTAACACTTTACCAAACACTAAAAAATGTCTTGCTTATAAGCATAAACTCGGTCAAACAAAGCCATATTATACTTAGGAGTTAGGACCTTAAACAGTACCTTAATTGATGCAAGTACTTTAATCATAATTATTTTTTATTATGAAAATACCTCCTCTAATGTAATTCGGGGATAGTTTACCTCAAAATAGTGTTAGATAATGTAATAGGAGTATACCTCTTTCGTTTTCTTAGGTTTTTAGATCAAGAATACAAGATACTACTTCTTAGGCTTTCATTGTGAGACAAACTAGGAGAAAGAAACGGTCAGAAGGTACAGCCTTCTTGGAAATGGAGAACCAGAAAGCATCAAATCTGACTAGTACTTCTTTTGAACAGTTTAATTTTTTTCATAAGTATCATATTTTTTTAATAAAAAAATCAAATATTTAATTTACTTATAACTATTTCTTTGTGTCGTCTAAAAATTTAATTTATATAAAAATCAAATTCAAATAGCTAGCACGTGACTTAAAAAGATTTAGGAGTACTTCCTTTGTTTTATTATATTTGGTACACTTTTAATTTTGTACCACCGTATTTCTTTTTTTAACCATTTATCAATTTTTATACTCTTTCTGTTCAATACATTTTAACTTGTAAAAATTAACTTGTAACAAGGACAACCGAATCTAAACATTTTGCACCTGTTCGATAGGAAGCACACGGAGACGAGAGACTTCTGTAGTTTGGCTAAATTCAACAATTACAAAACCGACACTATTATAGCTAAATTAGAATAAATGAAGATAGAATTTTCGGGTTGCATGAACCGGGTTATAAATTTTATAACTACAACATGTTGCATACTAAAATTTTAATATTACAAGTAAGACCTTTTACCTTTTATAATTTTAATTATACCCCGTCTTTCCATAAGGCTGTGGAAAGACCGTCTTTCCCAAGACTTCGCCATAGCGGATTTTTTTAATGACATGCATACACATATCTACCCAGCTTTTGGCGGAAAAACGCGCTTCCTCTTTCTTACTTTCTCGTGGGGAGTTTTCTGCCACTTTTACGATTAGGACGATCATAAGATATATGGGCTAAAAGGTCCAAATATTGTGCAGGACTGGTCCAATTCAAGGCTACACAGAGACGAGAGTTCGAGATAATTGATGGTGAAACAACAGCAATTTTTATTATGTCATGAGTTTTGTGCTCCCTCCGTTTCTTTAACAGTGACACACTTTTTAATTTGGGATATTTCTTTTATATTGACACTTTCTATTTAAGAAAATTTTAAGGTTATTACATCAACTCATTTTACTTTTTCTTCTTTCAATCCAATTTCACCAACTCATTTAGTATCTCCTAAATTCTAACACAAAAAATGATGTGTCATTATTAGAGAAACAGAGGGAGTATGTTAGGTGTGAGTCGAATCACTATTGTCATGTGTCCAAAAATTCAGCCACTATTATTTTTTTTGGTAATATGCAAATATAACCCTATATGTTGAGGAAAGTGCAAATATAACCCTCAATTTTTTTTAGTGCAAATATAACCCGAACTATTGAATGAAAGTGCAAATATAACCCTCCGGCCATGATTCCGGTGTTGACCCACTTGAAAAGACTAAAATACCCTTCTGCCCCAAGCCTTAAAGAGAAGGACAATTCTACCCTCTCCACCTCCACCACCAGGCCACCACCTCCTCCTGCCCAGCCACCACCTTTGAACCATCACCACCATTCATCCACCACCACATTCACCACCATTCATCCACCACCGCCTTCACCACCAGCCATCACTGCCTAGCCACCCCGCAACCACCACTAGTCATCCCCGCCACCACCCGACGAGTCAAGATCTAGTGGCGAGTCGACTCAAATCCGCCATCAACGAAGCACCACCCGACAGCCAACTTGAATTCATCGTCGACGAAGCCTTGCCCAGCTCTTTCGCCACCACCGCTAGGGATTTGAATCTACCGGTAAGTCGAATCCAAGAAATCAACCCATCTCAAATTCACAGCTAATTTGCTCCAAAACCATCAAAAAATAATTTAAAGACAAGAAATCAACCCATCTCAAAGTAATGCTTCCATTTAGAATCCTCCATATATTTCTCCCTAAGCAAGAACTGAGCAACAAATATCACTCACATTCACTGGACTCAGGAATTAGTGGACTCAGGAACATTCACTGTCACTCACATCGGAAAGTTTTCCTCATCTTGCTGAGAATCTCAAGAGATGGCGCCCTTCTTCACTCACATAGGACTCATGCCATCATCTTCCGCTTTCTCTGGCTGGCGGCCAGAACCTTTGAGATAGTGCCGACCAAGAAGCACCAAGAACCACCACCTGACGGCGTGCCCAACCAATCGCCACCTTCATCGGAAACAAGTGTTGTCGGCGGCCATTCTCAATCACCACATCCAGCGGCAATCATAGGGGTACCAATGAAGGGAAGCGCCCGAAATGGCGACACCACGGAGGAAGACTTCATCGGCGACAGAGGAGATACAGAGATGCAGCACCGGGAGAAGACAATATGGAGCCATAAAAAATGGGGTCACCGCCATGAAGAGAATTATCGGAAAAGCCATCTGGCGCTTTGCCACCGTTGTTTTCTCCTCCCAACATCTCAAGAGACGGTAGCACCGGCTGGAGCTTAGATTCAGAGCCCACATTCAAACTGGTGATAGAAGAAGAGAATGATAAAATGAATTTTAGGGTTTCAGGGGGTATGGATGTCATTTTAGTATTTTTATTTTTTTATAGAAGGGTAAATTTGTCTTTTTAACATAATCTAGCATCAAATTGCCGGAAAAGGTTATATTTGCACATAACCTAAATAGATAGGGTTATATTTGCACTTTCAATTAGTGCAGGGTTATATCTGCACTTTAGTCAATTATATAGGGTTATATCTGCACTTTTCTCTATTTTTTTACAATCACACTTTCATTCATGATTTCTCACACAAAGGGGGTGAGACTCCCTTGTGCCTCACACAAAGTGACTTCACACCTAACATAGTGTATACATAGACTTAAAGCTGTAATAGTTCAACTCCAGCGTGGGACGGGGGATTCGAACCCGGGTTGCACTCGAATGGGCAAATTGCTTTGGCCACTTGATCTAGCCCAAGTGGTTTTCACCCACTACTTGATTTAGCTATTTTTGTGAAAAAAATGAATGAAAATTGACACATGGCAATACATGCATGAACCTAAATATACAAAATTCGATCCATAACATATAAAATTGAGCAAAGTGCTTATATAACCCACCTCCGGTTCTTTGATAAGTGCAAATATAACCCTCAGTTTTTCAAAAGTGCAAATATAACCCTTGATTGGCATTGACTCAAAAATGCATAACCCTAACGCCGGAAACCCGTGTTGACCTACATATTCTGACATTGGCTTGATACAAAATGACCAAATTACCCTTATTTAATTTTTGTATTAACTAAATTACCCTTATTTACCAACTTTACCCCCTAGTTCTTCGTTCTCACCCTCTTCTCCGTCCACTCATATCGCTGCCACCCTACCACCACCCAAAACCCATTCCGTACCTTAATCTACCACCCTACCACCACCCAAAACCTCACTTCACCGCCCTACCAAACATTCTCTCCTTTTCCACTACAGATTCCAATTCCCTTATTGATTTAGCCCTTAATTCTACTCAGCACTTTCTTCTGGAATGCAATACGTGGCCTCCCCAGTGGCGACACCAGCATGCTTCACATTGGTGGCTGGCAGATTGGGCAAGATTTAATAATGGAAGGGCAAGATTTGAAGGTGGAGGGCCCTTTAGGAGAGATGGATATTACCTACCCCAAAGAAGTTGTTTTGATGAGGTATGAATCCTGTAATTTGCTTAAGGTCAGCAAAGCCACTGAGACTAGAATAGTCAATCAAATGCATGGGTTTTGGCTGGTGGTAGGGCTGTGGAGAAAGGGGCGGGGGACGAGTAGAGGACAAAGGTGGAATGGGTTTTGGGTGGTGGTAGGGCGGTAGTGCGAGGGGGAGGACAAGAGGATGATGAAGGTGGGATGATTTTTGGGTGGCGGTTGAGCGTCAGGGACGAGCGGAGGACGAATGTGGGCTAGGTTTTGGGTGGTGGTAGGACGGGAGCGCAAGGGGGAGGGCGAGTGGAGGATGAAGGTGGGCTGAGTTTTGGGTGGTGGTCTGGCATCAGGGACAAGCAGAGAACGAAGGTGGATCAGAGAAGAAAGGGAAAACGAAGGGTGGGGATGAGCGAATTTTTTAGTTTTTTAAGATTTATAATGAGGGGGTATTTTAGTCTTTTCAATTTCAGCCAATGTTAACTGGCATTGACTCAAAATTTAGGCCAAGTGAGAGCTATATATGTACTTTTGAAAAATTGGGAATTATATTTGCACTTATCAAAGAATTGGGGGTTATATAAGCACTTTGCTCTATTAAATTTTTATGGTGAAATAGCTTCCTTCGTATTACCAACATATATCGTTTAACGGGAGAAAATCTTGTTAAAAACAACCAAGACATCAAATTAAAAAAACGAGCTCGCTAAACCCTTCTCCAAGCCGCAACCTTTCTTCTTCAAGCTTTTCCCCCATCTTTCCGTAAGGTGAGATGGAGAATAATAGTTTATTTTGATTCATATTTTTGTTATTGAATAAGTGTGAGATATGTCTCCACAGATTAGTTTTGTTCTTTGACCTGATCGATTATATCGTTGTATTCATCATGATAACTTGATTTAATTGTTCATGGCGATATATTTTTCTCAATTTTCTTGTACAGATTGTGTGTTCGCAATTTATTTTATTGTTTTATTTTTGGGTTTTCATAAAGACTAAATTATTTTTTTGTCTCCAACATATGTCGCAATACCATCTTTTGGTCTTCGAGGCCAATACCACGTATGTTCATCAACCAACAAACTAAATAATTTTTTTATTCCTCAAAGGTGGTTTTCGGGGGGTATTTTTGTATTTCACTAATTAAAAAACCTCAAAAACAAAATCTAAAGTATGTTTTAAATTAGTGAAATTACAAAAATACCCCTAAAACCACATTTGGGGACCAAATAAATTATTTTGTATTTGTTAGTTGTTGGACATACACGGTATTAACCCCGAGGACTAAAATATGGTATTGCGACATATGTTGGGGACCAAAAAACAATTTAGTCTTTCATAAATTTGGGTTCACCAGATCTGTGTTTTTTGAGGTGTTTACAGTTTGGACAACATAGATCGTGGTTGGATCAAGTGATGTTACATTTGTGGAAGATTCCTATTTGGTGCAGTGATATTAATGCGTGATTTGCTCCTCTTTGCCAAGTGGTCATATTTTTCGCGGAAGCAAGTTAATATCCCCGAGAGCGATGTTACAATTTTTTATTGGATCTCTAATTTGTAATAGTACAGGCGATTAGTCTGGTCGACATGTAATTCAGATATTCCTACAATATGTTAGTTATTGCTATAGACTAGTTAAATTGGATGTCAATTTCACTTACTGTAATCGACGTTGGATTCCCAACATCTTGGAATGATTGATTTTAGAAAAAAAAAATCTTATTCTGATTAAGGCATAATGTAACCAATTTTAACTTCTATCTCAAAAAAATGGAGTCATAAGCAAAGAACCAGATGGGGACTTGAAAACGCATCTGCAACTTCTAAACCGTTCTCCAAGCCAAGCCGCAGCTCTCTCTCCGCCGCATCCCTTCTTCTTCAAGTTTTTTCCTATCTTTTCATTAGGGGAGATGGGGAATAACAGTTTATTTTAATTTATATTTTTATTATTGAATAAGTGTGAGATTTATCTCCACAGATTAGTTTTGTTTTTCGACCTGATCGATTAGATCGTTGTATTCATGATGAAAACTCGATTCAATTATTCATGTTGATGTATTGTTTTCGATTTGCTTGTACAGATCGTGTGTTTGCAATTTCGTTTGTGGTTTTATTTTTGAGTTTTCATAAATTTGGGTTTGTCAGATCTGTGTTTTTCAAGGAGTTTACAGTTTGGACAACATAGATCGTGGTTGGATCAAGTGGTGTTACAGTTGTAGAAGATCCCTATTTGGAGCAGTGATATTGATGCGCAATACGCTCCTCTTTTCCAAGTGATCATATTTTTTTACGGGAAGCAAGCTAATATCTCCAAGGGCGATGTTACAGTTTTTTTTATTGGATCTCTGATATGTAATAATACAGATGATAAGTCTGGTTGACATATAATTTAGATATCCTTGCAATATGTTAGTTATTGCTAGAGACTAGTTAGGTTGGATGTCAATTCCAGTTATTGTAATTGCCGTTGAGCTTTTTTTCAACATTTTGGAATGATTGATTTTTTTCAAAAAAAGAAAGAAAAGAAGCAAAGGACCAGATGGGGTAATGGAGTATTCATATATTCCTCAAGTGAATCTAGAGCCACTCCACTTAAATACAAAAAAGAAGAAAAAAAATCACTGAATAAATAAATGCACTAAAAGTTAATTATTCTGCTAATACTATTTATTTAGTTAAAATTGATTTAGTTTAATTTTTAGATTTTATTAATATATAAGGATATTATGTCTGGCATAAAGTTAGATTTATTGTGGCATATATTTTTTAATTATCATCTTCTAATTTTCTAATTATATACCGTAAAAAGTATTAATAATTATATAATTATTAAATTAACGGAATGAAACCCACAAAACAGAAAGAACAATAAAAGATCTACTAAAAATGAGCCCAATTCCTTCAAACTGTCATTTTCGGCAAGATAAAGTCTTGTATAAGACCCTCTCACAATGAGATCGGGGATTTATTGCAAATGGAGTTTCTAATTGAAGTTTTAAAAGTTCAGGGGTTGGATGAATATTTTTTAAATTTACATTTAAGTCCAGGTATAAATATCAATATTTCCTCTTCTTCTCATATTTTTCTGGCATCTTCTCTCTCCTCTCATTTCTTCTCCTGCATAACTACCTTTTTATTCTCTCTCATCTCTATTTCTCTTCCACCTTCCTTCAATTTACCCTTTTTTTCTCCATATTTTTTCCATATATATATTTCTCTCCCACAGTGATTTGCAATGAACGCAGGGAAGTTGCGCTTCATTTTTCGACGATTTTGCCGGTTTTAGCTTCGACTTTTGGCGATCTAACACAATTCGACCTTCATTTTGTGTTTATCTTTGCAGGTAATGTTTTTGCTATGATTTTTATGCATATTTTGTTTTTTATTTTTGTTTGCTTTCTTTGGTTCATGTGATATTGTAGGGGTTGTGTAGGTTATACTGAGTAATATTTGGGGATTTTTCTATTTTTTTTTATGTTTTGTGAGTTGTTCTTATGAATTTGTGCTAATATTTGTATTACTACTGTTGTTTCTTAGATGTCTAAGAAGACTTGCTTCACTGTTGCTGCTATCGAGAAGGAAGGGGATTTGTAAGTTTTCTTAATTTTCAGCAGTAATGTTTTAAATACATCTATTGATGTTTCTCGTTTTCTATTTGATGTTTCATGTTTTAGGTTTTAAATATCGTTATCTGTGTTGGTGTGATGTTTTAATTTCAGCGTTTGATGCTTGTGGCATTTTCATGATTAAGTGTGCAATTGATGTTTAGTTTTGATTGTATGTGATATATTAGGGTTTTGGTTACAATTTGTGCTAATTTTTGTGTTGTTGCTGTTTCTTAGCTGTCTAAGAACGTTTGCCCATTGTTGCTGCATTCGAGAAGGAAGTAGGATCTGTAAATTTTGTTATTTTTTAGGTGTGATGTTTTAGATACTGTTGTTGATGTTTCTAGTTTTATGTTTGATGTTTGATGTTTAGGTTTTAAGTACTGTTATTTGTGTTTTGTGTAATGTTTTACTTTCAGTATTTGATGCTTATAGTGTTTTAAGTGTGCAATTGATATTCAATTTTGATTGTGTGTATGATATCTTAGGGTTTTGTTACTATTTGCGCTAATTTTTGTGTTGTTGTTGATATTTCTTAGATGTCTAAGAGCACTTACCCATTGTTGTTTCATTCGATAATGAAGTAAGAACTGTAAGGTTCCTCTGTTTTTTTAGATGTGATGTTTTAGATACTTTTGTTTATGTTTTTGGTTTTATCTTTGGTCTTTCATGTTTAAGCTCTAAGTATTTTTTTTATGCGTGTTGGTGTAATGTTTTTGATTTTAGTGTTTGATGCTTGTGGTGTTTTCATGTTTAAGTATACAACTGATGTTCATTTTTTTGTTTTGATATTCAAGTGTGTGTTGTTGATGTTTTTAAATTTTGAGATTGATTTTTTTATACACTGTATGTGATGTTTCTCAATGTAGTTGTCAGTGATGTTATGTGTGCTATTGTGATATTTTAATTACAGATATTGATATTTTTATTACTGCATGTGATGTTTTATGTTTATTTCACATGAATACTTTCCAAGCCAGAGCTCTACGATGCCATTGATGAGATATTAAAAACATGCTATGAGGAATCATGCTTTCGAAGGTATTCCCTTGAACAGAGGACCGAAAATCGACCTTTGATCATTGCTTTGATGGAGTACAAGAGCCATCCTCTTCGAAACCAGCGGGAGAGAAGGCAAGTATATTTATAAGCTAGCAACAAAGGAAATCAAGTCGGGGGAAAAATATAATTTGATTGTTTGGGATGTATTGCTCTAGAATCGTTCCCCTCCACCCATTCAAACATTCAGGTTTCTCTTCCCAAGGGGGCATCAATAAATGCACCATACATGAGCATAGCCCAAAGTGTGTGCTCATATGTGGTGTAGTGTTCATCCATTTGTCACATTCAAGAATAATAACAATAATATCATAAACATAAAGATAGATGGAATTTAAGGAATCTCATAAAGCATCAAAAGCTACACATGTGCCAAATACAAGCTTAATCTAACTACTCCCTAGACACGGATTTGAATTCTACATCTTTGGGATGAAACAAGAAGAAAAGAAAAGGAAAAAGTACAAAACCTACTAAGGAACTCCTTTCTTCTCCCGAATGCTCTCCAAGTTACAAGATATGAATTCTCTCTCCTAATGTATATGAAAATGAGTAGACTAGGGTCCTATATATATACTAGTAGGAGATTGTGCCTAAAAATAGGCCAAACATAGGCCAAAAGTGCCAAAACCCTAGGTTAGCCGCCTAGTTTTCACGGACCAGCTCGGATGCCACAGTGTGTGAAAATTTCAAGCAAGGGTCGTCAGATCTGGCGTGGTCCATGAACATTCATAGCCGCAGGAAGCCACAGTCCCGGAAGTTGGGCTCGTGCCACGGCCCATGAAGGTTTTCACGGACCGCGAGCAGCACCATGGTTTTTACTCACTAGGTTTCACGGACCGACCTTCTTTTCATGGACCACGAACAACATGGGTGTTTTCTCAGAACTCTTGTCATGGTCCGTGAAGGTTTTCACAGACCTGCTCCATACTTAGCCAAATTTCTTCACTCTTCCCTTCCATGTTTCATGGTCTGACTCCATTGTCATGGATTGGCGATGTTTCTTCGTGTAAGGCAGACCATGGGAATCTTCACGGCCCGCTGATGCTTCGTGTAGTGCGAGCTGTCATCGCTGGACCTTCGACGGCTGAACTTTGTCTGCTTGCCACGGGTGAACCGTTAGTCTGAATTGGGAGTTCTAGTAGTCAATTTTGCAGTACTCGAGAAGATGAATCCAATGAAACCAACATTAAAGGATAATTCTTCCTGGATCATTCGTGTACTAAGGAAAACTGTTCACACCACAATTCACCATTTCCACCTTTTGTCGTCTTGAATTTTGAAGCCGCCTATCCTTGGCTTCAATCTCCTTCTACCACGCATTTATGCTCGTGTCCTTCATCTACTATCATTCAATGTGAATTCCCTTCAAATCTTCTACCGTTAAAAGCAAACGGCCTTCGCAGGAATGTAATGTAAAAAATAGCATTCACGGGCGACCTACTAAAGGTACTTATAATGAGGACCAAGGAGCCCGTGAACACGATATGTCAATAATCACTAATTAAGTGTACCAAAATGTGAGATTTATAATAGAAACCGAACATGGTTGTCTAAACCCTTTGTCATGTAAACTCAACTTATGTTGCCAAACCGCCAACCAATAGTAAATAAAAACTACGTCAAATGCATTGGTTAAAGCATGCATAATGATCCAGATCAACGACGAATCTTGGCTAACCACTGAAATCTCCAGCGACGGTGAACACTTCTAACGCAGGTCACCAATGGCGAACCCTAATTATTTTGGCTACGCCGCCATCTGAATTTCACGGCATCGTCGTCTCAATTTCCCGACGAATTCGAGAAGCTCTGGTTACCGTTGAAACAGATTGACGGCCTAATCGAGAAATCTTCTGAATATGACGCGAGTCCAGCTTCGTTCGACAACCGCAACGGTGGACGGTTGCATTGGTGCTGGTGGACGACGGTGGACACATGCAAGAGTTTTGATTTTAATATTCTTCTCGACTATTTGCAAATTAGTTCCTAAGCTTTCATTAGAATTTTAAAAATGACCCCAAATATAAAATATTAGTTTTTTAACCCCTGAATTTAAAAAATTATCATTTTGTATTCTTATATTCTTCTTTTATATTCTTCTTTATATCACTGGTCTCACCGTGAGACAGTCGTCGGATTCGTTCAGCAGTGCTAATGATATGACTTGTGTATTAATTAGTTGTCAAATACTGATGGAAATAATTGCACCACAGGGGACGATTGTAATTAAGGCTAAATAATAGATTTCTCAAATAAAAAGAGCTGCATAATGCACACTAATAAATTAATAATGAAGCGAGAAGAAAAAGAAAGGAAACAACACCCATTTATTAGTGTGTATTATTCAACCCTTTTAAAGCAATTAGTCAGCCCTTAAAGCAATTAGTCAGATACAACCAAATGGGGAAGTTCCTCTGACTCTGCAAAATTCAGTAACGGATTACAAGGTTCATTTTGATCTTCAAATTAAGAATTTTCATCTTTAGACAATTTGTTTAAACATGAAAATTCTTATTTTTAGCAACTATTAGAATATGTATTCTCAGCTCTAACATGGAATCAAGCTACTTCTCTTGGTTAATGATAGAATGTAAAACCCACAAATCATTGTGACTGTGTATATCGATATATATGTATATATATGTATATATATACATATATATAGTGGGTACAAATGGTATACAAGACCTAAAAAATTATGGAACAAGATATACACAAAACTAATCAGAAAGGGTATTCATTTCTTATTCTAATTCTAATTGATTTACATCTCTATTACCCCCTCAAGCGAAGCGTAGGACTGGTCGTAACGCAAAACTTGGAACGTAGAAACTCAAACTGAAGACGTGGTAGACCCTTCGTAAAGATATCAGCAAGCTGCAAGTCCGTAAAAACATGAGCAACCTTGAGTTTTCCAGAAGACACCATCTCACGCACAAAATGATAGTTAATATCAATGTGCTTAGCTCTCTTATGAGAAATAGGATTCTGAGCCAGGAAAAGATCACTATTATTATCACACAACAAGATATCTGGGGCGCGCGACGTCACACATAAGTACCGAAGAAGATTAATCAACCAAGCTAACTCTGCATCAGTATTTGCCATAGCACGGTACTCTGATTTTGAACTAGAACGAGAAACTATAGGCTGCTTCTTAGCACTCTAGGAAACCGGGTTGCCACCAAGGAAAATGGCATAACCATATGTAGACCTACAAGTCTCTATACAACGAGCCCAATCAGCATCTGAGTAGCCCAAAATTGGCAAAATAGAGGAGTTTGCGCGAAACTGAAGACCATAGTGGAGTGTACCACGAACATAGTGCAAAATCTGAGTGACAACTTGGTAATGGTCATCAGTAGGAGCATGCATATACTGACTAACCGTATTCACAGCATAGGACAAGTCGGGACATGTGATCGACAGATACTGTAGCGCACCAACCAAAGAACTATAAAGTGTGGGGTTTTCGAACGGCTTACAGGAAGAGCTGTATAGTTGCAAAAATGCTACAAATGGAATAGCAACAGGGGCAGAGTCTTGCATGTCAGCTTGCAATAAAATATCCCTGGATATCTGGCTTGACCAAGGAATAAGCCTTCAGAAATACGAACAACCTCCAATCCCAAAAAATACCGCAGAGTGCCAAGATCAATAATATTACACTCATGATTAACCCAATCAATAAACTTTCGAATAAGATGATTATCATTCCCAGTAAGAATAATGTCATCAACATAAACCAATAGATAGAGTAAAGAGGCACCCTATGAGAAAATAAATCAGGAGGTATCTGAAAAAATGCATACAAAACCAAGGTCAATAAAAATGAACTGAAACACTGAAACCAAGCGTGTGGAGCTTCCTTCAAACCATAAATTACATTGTGTAGACGAAAAACATAATCAGGACGCATAGGGTCTTTGTATCCAGCAGGCTGCTCCATGTAAACCAGAGACTCCAGAATGCCATTTTAAAAAACATTCTTCACATCAAGCTATCACAATGGCCAATTGCGATGAACAACGATGGATAAAACAGTACGAACAGTAGAGGCCTTCACGACTGGACTAAAAGTATGATCATAATCAAAACCAGCCAATTGTGGAAATACCCTAAGCAACTAACCTCACTTTGGTCAAGGGAGCCATCAAATTTATACTTCAACCGGTAAACCCATTTTGAACCAACAACATTTTCATGGGAAAGACGAGGAACCAGCTCCCACGTCTTTTGAGTGCGCAAAGCATCCATCTCTAAGTCCATAGCAGCAACCCATTCAGGATCCTTAACAACCGAGCGATAACTCCAAGGCTCAATCTTAGAAAATAAAGCACTCAGTAAAGCAGAAATATCATATTTAGAAAAATCCTTGTACCGGAGAGAGCCCGTGCGCATGCGAGTAGTCATCAGATACCGAGAGGAAGGACCCACAACCATTGAAGGCATGGATCCCTAGGATGGCGCTGAGGCTGAGGCGGCGAGCATAGAACCCAAGGCAGCTAGTAATGGCCCAGCAAGTAGCGGTGATGATGACACTAGAGAAGCAGGGGCAGTCGGTGAATTTGGTGAAGACGTTGGCGACTGTAGAGATGATGTGTGGTGTACACATGTGGCCAGGGTGTTCGGCGTGAGAGTCGGCGGAGGTGGCATCATCGGTTGTGCTGGTGGCGCTGGGTGGTGTCGGATACGCTGTTGGTCACTCTGTGGCAAACAAATGCAATTTTCTGAAAAAACCTAAGCATCCGGTACAGTTGGAAGATTTGAATTTTCAAAAACAATAGGTGGTTGTATTGTTGAAGATGGCTCAAACACTTCTGATGGAACCGACGAGGGCTCCAAAAAAGTAGAAACATCCAATGATGAAGAATCTGTAACAGTACCAGTACAGGTAGCTGGAAAAAACAACTCATCAAATCAAGCATGGCGAATGATGTACTCCTTCTTTGTAAAAGGATCAATACATTAATAACCCTTGTGCTGAGAACTGTATCCCAAAAATATACAAGACATACTCTGAGGGGCTAGTTTATGCTCAGCATAGGGCCTCAAATAAGAAAAAACTCGACTGTCAAATTGATGAAAGTTGGAGTAGTCAGGTGTAGTGCCAAAAATAACAGAGAGTGGAGACTGACCAAATAAAATCGGACTAGGCAGTTTATTGATGATGTAGACCGCCGTAGAGAAAGCATCATACCAAAATGAATTATGAAAGCCAGAATGAAAGAGCATCGACAAACCTGTCTCCTTAATATGGCGATGCTTCCTCTCTGCACGACCATTTTGCTCAGGATTGTAAGGACATAAAAGCTAATGATGAATGTCCTTAGATGCAAAATGAGTCTGCATGCGATGATTTACAAACTCGGTTCCACCATCACTCTGAAATACCTTAATGGTGGTAGAGAACTGATTCTAAACAAGAGCTTCAAATTGCATGCATGCCTCCACAAAATCAGACTTTCGTCGTAGAGGAAATAATCAAGTAAACAGAGAAAAATCATCAATAAAAATGACATAAAAAAGGTACCTGACGCGAGAGACAATAGGTGAGGGTCCCCAGAGGTCATAATGTAGGCTACACTATGGCTCTATAGTGGCAACCACTTATTCTTTCTTATCATTCATAAGTAATAGGATAAAACACTCAGCATCAATTACAAATAGTTGTAATTGATATCCAACTCAACTAACATCTAACAATAACTAATCTATTGTAAAGATATATAAATTACATGTCAATTAGAGTGGTCGTCTATACTATTACAGAATAAAGATCCATAAAAATGGTAATATCACCATTGGGATATTAACTCGCTTCCCACAAAAATAATGACCATTTGACAGAGATAAACATATCTCACATCGATCACTTTGCCAAACAGGGATCTTCAAGAACCACAACACCACTTGATCTAAACCACAATCTATATTATCCAAGGTGTAAACACCTTTAAAACAAAGATATGATGCCTCCAAATTAACATGACATGTACAATCAGATCGAGAATAAAACACCGACTCAATAACTAAATTGAGTGTTAATCATGAACACAATAATTAATCTATCGGATCGAAAAACAATGCTATTGTATGGAGACAAATCCATACTTATTCAATGATATAGATATTCAAAAATACTAATAGAAAAATTAGTGTTTCCCATCTTTCAATGATGGAAAGATGGGGAAAAGAAGATTGAAGAAAAAATAGGGGTTAAGAGGAAGGGGGAGGTGCGACAAGGCTGCAGAAGAAGAAAATTCGCAACCACTTATCCTTGGTGTGTGCCCTTCTCGTAATATCGATTAGTGTTTTTGTGTATCTCTCTCTCTCTTAGCCATTTAAACCTAAAATTAAAGTAAATGATTTTATCTCAGATTATATGTTATAATCGCATATTGTGTAAAAATGAGTCTAATGGAAAAGAGATTAGAATCTTATAAACACTAGTTCATTGAAAATCTCACCATTAATATCGATTTTATGAGTTTTTTATATATAAAAGTAAGTGTTATAATTTCAGAATTGAAATTTGGTTTTACCTAATTAATTCAATTATTACTACTGTGTTCCAACATAACCTATCTAACCAAGTATGCAATAAAGTAAAGCATAAAAGACACAAGACTTGGTTACGCAGTTCGGTGAAATCCACCTACATCTGCGGGGCCTGGCCCAGTTCAGAATGAATCCACTAGTCAGAAAGATACAGTACAAAGTACACCATACAATTATACTTATCTTATCTAACTATAACGTGAATCCTGCAAGCTCCCCTTGCTACCGATCCGCCTTGATCAGACTCCCTCTGACCTCAAAACTCGTCGACACTGGATCTCCTCCTCCCGAGGAATTAAGGCATATGATTCCGAACTTTGTGCATCAGGTTCGTGTGTTGGAACATAGAATTATGGCTCTTTGCAATTCTCGAAAGATAAAAAATCTGTGTGCAGATTTTTTCTATTAAGTCCGTAAATAATGCAGCCGTGTTTGTTCTCTATATATAGTCCATGAGCAGATCTGAATTCTCCATGATTATCTCCATAATATTCCTATTCCAAATCCGCTTCTTGAAGCATATCCAAATCCCATAAATAAAGGGATTTTCCTTATCTCAATATATCTCATACATTCGATAATATCAACTCCATATTTGTAGGGATTTTCCATAAATCAATTATGTTTCACACGCCTAAACATATAGCAGAATATTTAGATTTTCATAACTCACAAATACCGTAATATTCTGTCTTCTTTTTCTGTAAACATCTTTGGCGTGAATATAACTCATCCGTATAATACTCATAGCTGAATATTCCAATTCTATAACATTAATCCAATCCCACATATATAGGAACTGATATATTCTCCAACTCAAATACAACTTGGACGAGATTTATCCTTCTCAGATTCAGTCTTCAACCTCTATTTATTTCACCAAAATTCCTTCTTTGATGTTGTAACTCAATAATACCATATTTGCAAAATTTCCACAAATTGCCAACTAGATAAATCTAGACTTTACAATCTCCCCCTTTGGCAATTTGTGGACCAATCACCTTTTGGCATTTCATCACAAGAGCTTATGCAAATAAAGACATCAACCTTGAAAACAATTCTGGATGTTGGAACATATAAACATAACGTCTCCCCCTGAATTTCAGATTCCCTCAACATCCAGGAATAACAGGCATGTTGGAACATCAACCCAACTGAGCCAATAAAGTCATCAAAGAAATCCAAAACATCTCCCCCTTGGGACCATAAACATGCCAAACGCAATAGACACAGAAAACCAAAATCTCCATTAAATGCAGCCCCCCTGAAGCAAATATCTTGCCTATGTTGGAACATAGCCATAATAGAACCTTTAAACCTCTTCAGGAGCAACTATCTGTGCCTCATCTAATCTGGAATTTTCTACCTCCAAAGCTACCATCTAAATGGATTGAGCTCTTTACTTCACACCATTGTACCACTCAAAATCTGGATCAATGTTGCCTCCCATAGAATTCTTCTACAATCTCTCGGCTGTACTCCTTGTAGATTGAGGTAGCAGTCTTGAGACCCAAATAGTCCAGGTAAGCTGTAAATTATATCTCTCATAGCAGTTTGATCAGAAGTGCCTTCAATAATCTGCTCACCCTGTGTTGGAACATCAGTCACCGATGTTGGAACATAACATCACTTCATTGCTTCAGAATCAACACATCTCCTACTCAGCTTCCTTCACTTCATCAGTACTTTCTCCCCCTATCTGGTGTTGGAACATAGACTTGTTCACCATCCAGATCATAATCTTCTCCGGCCACAGTTACTGATGTTTGAATATCTGAATCTCTAATCCATGTCCACATCTTCTCAACCTGTCTCCATACTCTATGTTGGAACATGGCCAGCATCACTGTCTTCCAACTCCTCATCATCATAAACCAGAATAACGGGAAGAACCACCTTTCTAATATATTCGACCATCATTTTTTTCACCTTTTTCTTCTTTCTAATTTTTTTTTGTGTTTTTCTAATTTTCTGTACACAAAATAAATAAACAAAACTTCTACAGCTAAATAAAAGCTTTAAAGAAATACCTCAAATCTGATAAACACCTAAGTGTTGTCTGAGGAGCTCAACCGTAGCAGTGTCCAACGGCTTTGTGAAAATATCTGCAAATGTTGGAACATAGACTGCCACAACTTTCCTCTCAACCCGAATTATCATTTTGCCTTCATTTAAGTGAGATTCCTTAAGATCATCCTGAAATCTTACAAATGCTACCACCATACTCATCTTCAATTCAGCTTGCATCAAAGTCACAAAATCTTGTACCAAGGATGGTGAAGTAGACCCAAAGATCATATCATCAATATAGATTTGAGCAATCAGTGTATTTGATGATTCTCAAAAAATAAGCAAGGTGTGATCTTCTCCCCCTCGACGAGAACCTTTCTGAATAGGAAAGGTAGTGAGTCGCTTATACCACTCCCGTGGTGCTTGTTTTGATCCATACAAAGCCTTCTTGAGTCGATGATATACTTCCTCATTAACCACACCATGTAGAGGAGAACTCTTGACAACTTTTTGGTACATCGTAAGATTCATAGTGTAAGCTATAACAAGGAGAATGCGAATAGATTCTAACCTGGCAACCGAGGAAACATCAATGAGGGAGAGAACATATTGTAGACCAGCAAGTTCCCTATAATTAAGCCAAGGGATCGATCGAGTCATTCTTCCGCTTGATTCAGCCTTCACCGATGTTGGAACATGGGAGAGTTCTAGAGAGGACGATGTTCCAATATTGTTGAAGATATAAGAGTCACCAGCTTCATCTTTAAGACCTGTTCTGATCTGAGAAATCAACCGATGTTGGAACATGGTCAGCCGTACAATCCACTTCATCACATTTGACACTGTAGCAGTTCACTTCTTGTTCCAATAAGTAGCATTTGTCTGATGACCGAATGCCAGTAAGCACTTTGTTATTGCCATGTTTCACTATGCACTTTTCCTTATGAAATTTCACGGTCATATTATCATCACACAGCTGGCTGATACTTAGGAGATTAGACTTTAGGTCTTCCACCAACAAAAAACCAGTGAATACGGAGAATCCTTCAATATGCAGTTCACCTTTTCCAACCACTCGACTCTTCTTTCCATCGCCAAACGTAACAAAACCACCATCATATGGCTGGATGTTTGTTAGTAATTCCTGAGTTCCAGTCATGTGGCAAGAGCAACCACTATCAAAGTACCACGAGTCTCTAGAATGTGCAATAGGAGACGTATGAGCAAAAAGGCAAGTACTTGTGCATTTAACAACCCATACCTTTTTGACCATTTTTTATCGCTGGACATCGTCTATGTTGGAACATACTGAGAGTTGTCACCCTGCCATGATATCTCTGAGCAGTTTTCGGCATTGTTCCTCTGTATGACCTTGATACATGCAGTAGCTACAGATGCGAGGTTTCCTTTGATGAGTCTTGATAAACTTTCTTTTTACCCCTTGAATCTTCGACTTGAGATTGACCTTGCTACCTGGTGAATTTCCAAACCCGATTCCATGTCGATCTCCAAAGTTTTTTTCCCATGATCAGAATGTCATCAAGTTTCGCCGTTCCAGTGTTTAACTTGGTAATAGCTGCTTCGGCCATCTCAACTCTCTTAGTTGTTGAGCTTAGATTCAAATTTAACTCTTCAATCTCTCTTCTGAGTTCACCAACTAAAACTCGCAACTCCTTCTCCTTCTTGCCCAGATGATCTTTCTCTTCCTTCAACACTCTATTTGTATCAACAACTTGAAGCCACATGACATACATCTGCTCATATGTACTGTAGATATCTTCATCACTCACAACTAGTCCATCATCATCACTGGACGTGCCATCAGAACCTATGTTGGAACATACAACTTCGTCTTTCTTTGACATGTTGGAACATACCTCATCTGATCCACAGTGAAATTTTGCTCCAAATGCCACATAATTGCTTATAAGTTCCTCTTCGTCTTCTCCATCATCTTCACTCCATGAGGTGTTGTATGATTTTTCCTTTCTTCTTTAGGGTATTAGCACATTCAGCCTGGATGTGGCCATATCCTCCACATTCTCGACATTGAATTCTTTCAAACCACCTTCCTTCACCACTTTGGTTTCTAGAGAATTGCTGACTTCCTTGTTCCATCCGAGTTCTAAGATTACCAAAATCCAGGGGACGAGTTTTGTTTCCACCAGATCTTTCATGTGAATTCTTATTTACCACCTTCTTCAGCATTCTTGAGAAATTCTTGGTGATAGGAGCAAGTTCTTCAATTCCATCATCACTATCCGATTCATGGATGACCCTTGATGAAGAGGATTTGAAAGCCAACTCCTTCTGGACTTTCTTTGCAGGCTGTTGTATTGTCATCTCATAGGTCTATAGTGATCCCATTAGTTCATCCAAGGTCATGGTGGCTACATCTCTTGCTTCTTCTATTGCTGCTACTTTCATAGCAAATCTTTTAGGAAGAGATATCAAGGTCTTTTTCACCAATTTTGTTTCCTTGTAGACTTTCCCAAGTTGATACGCCATATTGGAGATGTCTCTGAGTTTTCCATTGAATATAGAAATAGTATCATCCTCCTTCATCTTCAGTTCCTCAAACTTTGTAGCCAACATCTGCAGTTTGGATTCACGTACACGACTTGTCCCCTCATGTACAATTTGTAGGATATCCCATGCTTTATTTGCTTGTTGGCATGTAGAGATGAGTTTGAACTGATCTTCATCTACTGCAGTAAATATGACATTTAATGCTCTGGAGTTCGCCAAGCTTCCCATTCTTTCACCTGGTGTCCACGACTCTTTAGGCTTAGATTCTCCTCCTTCAGAATTTCCAACAACAGGGGGTTTCCATTCTGTTTCAACATAGTACCAAGCCAATTCATCCAGTGAATTTATGAACACCCGCATGCGAGCCTTCCAGTAGTTGTAATTGGTTCCTTCCAGCAGTGGTGGCCGAGACACAGAAGCTCCTTCTCTGGTAGCCATTGGTAAAACCGGATCTCACTTTCCTTGACACAACCAAGGGAATAATAAGTGACCAAGCTCTGATACCAATTGAAATTTGGTTTTACCTAATTAATTCAATTATCACTACTGTGTTCCAACATAACCTATCTAACCAAGTATGCAATAAAGTAAAGCATAAAAGACACAAGACTTGGTTACGCAGTTCGGTGAAATCCACCTACATCTGCGGGGCCTGGCCCAGTTCAGAATGAATCCACTAGTCAGAAAGATACAGTACAAAGTGCACCATACAATTATACTTATCTTATCTAACTATAACGTGAATCCTGCAAGCTCCCCTTGCTACCGATCCGCCTTGATCAGACTCCCTCTGACCTCGAAACTCGTCGGCGCTGGATCTCCTCCTCCCGAGGAATTAAGGCACATGATTATGAACTTTGTGCAGCAGGTTCGTGTGTTGGAACATAGAATTCTGGTTCTTTCAAATTCTCGAAAGATAAAAAATCTGTGTGCAGATTTTTTCTATTAAGTCCGTAAATAATGCAGCCGTGTTTGTTCTCTATACATAGTCCATGAGCATATCTGAATTCTCCATGATTATCTCCATAATATTCCTATTCCAAATCTGTTTCTTGAAGCATATCCAAATCACATAAATAAAGGGATTTTCCTTATCTCAATATATCTCATACATTCCATAATATCAACTCCATATTTGTAGGGATTTTCCATAAATCAATTATGCTTCACACGCCTAAACATATAGCAGAATATTTAGATTTCCATAACTCACAAATACCATAATATTCTGTCTTCTTTTTCCGTAAACATTTTTGGCGTGAATATAACTCATCCGTATAATACCCATAGCTGAATATTCCAATTCCATAACATTAATCCAATCCCACATATATAGGAACTGATATATTCTCCAACTCAAATACAACTTGGACGAGATTTATCCTTCTCAGATTCAGTCTTCCACCTCTCCTTATTTCACCAAAATTCCTTCTTTGATGTTGTAACCCAATAATACCATATTTGCATAATTTCGACAAATTGCCAACTAGATAAATCTAGACCTTCCAAGTAATTCGAAAGAATGACATTCTCATAAGAATGGACGGAGGAGTATGCATATTATCATTCATTAGGTAGATGGAATCTGTATGATTTCACACTAGAATGAAGTTTATCCAGGAATTTTGTGCCACGAGAGGAAGAAAAAGGTATGCATTAATTCCCTTAAGTAGACTTTCCTCAATACAGTATGCTTTTATAAACAAATCATCTCAAGTATAAATAGACGCACACCAATAGAATATATATATATATATATATATATATATATATATATATATATATATATATATATATATATATATATAATATGAGGATGTATACTTTGGTTTTGTTATTGTATGACATCAGCTTGATTATTCATAGTGATACTTTATTAAGTGTGTTTTTCATGGTTTATAAGTGTGAACTTATAACTAATTTAATCAGGTTTTAGGGTGTGTTTGGAAGGTCTTATAACTTGCTTTCTTATAAACTAAACACTTTTTAGTGTTTTGTAAAATATAAAATAATAATTTATCTTAAAAGTAGAAATTATTTTTGAGATAAAAGTAGAAATTTGTCTTCCCCTACCTTAAAAATAAGTCAACTTTGCCTATAAACACAGTTATGCAAAACACACCCTTAATGTGTGGTAAACAATTTTTAATTTTTTTTAAAAAAATCAATCATTCAAACATGTTGGAAAAAATGGCTAACAACGACAATAAATGCTTGGTAAACAGTTAAAAAGGTATTTGGAGCAAAAAGTTAAGTTGATCTCCCTCAATTTTTTAAATAAACCAATTTTAGATATAAACACAAATTCACAATTCTACCAAATAAACTCATCGTGTACTAGTCATTAATGAGAAAGGGAAAACAAGGATGCGGCAATTTTCTCCCAATAATATAGTTTAATATTCAATGCGGCTTCTCCATAAACTTATTGACAGTACTTAAGAGCTTTTATCTTAAATATTATATTTTTTTATAAAATTTAAATATTGTAATTTATAAGTTAAAACAAGTAATAATATGTATTTTAATGTGAAAATATAAAAATATATGATTAAAAAAATATTTTTAAAAGTTCTAAATTTTGTATGTAATTTAACAAATGCAGTGTATAAGGTAAAAAATAAGTGGCTTATCCATAAACTTATGGGCATGCCGTCTGTTAGGAGACCCACTCTTTTACTTTTATACGTGCTTCAATTCAGATCAATAAATAAAATTTTATTTTATAATATTTTACTTAATATATTTTGTAATTATTTAATACTTTTATTTTTAATTTAGTAAAAACAAACTGAAATGAATTATTCTTTTGACATGGGCATATTTATTCCTAGCACTGAATGTCAATTGTGAATCCAAATCCAATGCCCAACAAATCAACAGTAAATTTAATCAATCTTGTAAAACTTAAAAAATAAAGCCAAAATTAACAACTACCATTTCTTCAAAATTAATTACGGATAGTAGAGAAGTGTTCCATTGACTCAGTCAACTTTGCAACTTGTGGGTACGCTTTTTTGCTTTTATGTTTCTGGGTCCGGCGTAGACAATTGGAACTTCCTCTTGTTATTATCTTTTCTTCAGAATTTAATTGGATTTTAAAAAATTTTGTGTTATAAGTATATTAAGAAACGGTACTCCGTTTATTCAATGCGTAATATTTTCTTGACCGTTAGTTTTCTGTAATTATATTTTACATTTAATAGCTAACAATTGATAAGTGAGTGGGTCTCCTGACAGGTGGCATGTTCATAAGTTTATGGACAAACCACTTATTTTTTACCTTATACACTGCATTGGTTACATCACATACAAAATTTAGAATTTTTGAAAATATTTTTATATCATATATTTTTATATTTTCACGTTCAAATACATTTTATTACTTGTTTTAACTTAAAAAATGCAATATTTATATTTTATTTAAAAAAATTACAACATTTAAGGTACAAACCCCTGAGTACTGTCCATAAATTTATGGAATATTTTATATTTTCACGTTCAAATACATATTATTACTTGTTTAACTTATAAAATGTAATATTAAATTTTATTTAAAAAATTACAACATTTAGGGTACAAACCCCTGAGTATTGTCCATAAGTTTACGGAAATGCCGCATTTCCTGATACTTTCTCTTGATAAGTATTAAATAACTTATAATTTTTTAAAGTCAAATAACTATATAAATCAATAGTAAAATAATCAATCTAATTTATTACTCCCCATAAACTACACACTTCTTATTAGTCAATACTGTCAAACTTTGACTACATACTTAAATAGATATATAAACAATAATATTATCGTATATGATATTGTTAGATTTGTCGATATAAGTAGTTTCTAAATATCAATTTTTTATTTGTCATGATTATACGTAATTATATATTCCCTTGGTTTTCTTAAGTTTGGTACACTTACCACATTTGTATGTTTTTCTAAATTTGTCACATTTCCTTTTATGGCAAAAAGTACATTATTCTCATCCGCCCATTAAACGTTTTACTCTCCTAACTCAATTTCTTTCACACATTTTAACTTAAAAGAAAAGTAATACATAAACATATGATGTCAAACATAATAAAACGGATGAAGTATATTGGTCAAACAAGTTACTTGTGAAAAAAAAAAATCTGTAGAGCTCATAATGGAAACGTAGGGAATTAGTGAACAGCCTAACAAGGGATCGACAATCCCTCCATCATTCCCCCAAAGAAACAAAAGTGCATGTCATATTTGCCTAAGTCAATACGCGCAGTAATATATGTTCGCTTTGGTTTTATTACTGATCGGACAGATGCTTTATTTGCTATAGTACTCCCATCGTTTCATTAATAATGGTACCATAGATTTATGTGCTTAAATTTAGGTGGAAAAAATAAGTGGATGAAATTAAATGTAAAAAGTAAAAAGTAGAATGAGTTAATGAAATTAAAGGAATCTTGCAAAAAATGAAAAAACGTGCCAATATAAAAGAAACATCTCATTAAGGCAAGTGTGTCACTAATTGAGAAACCGAGGGAGTACTTGTTTTTCTCTATGTCAAATATTTAACACACTTTTATATTTTATTTATATTACTCCCTCCGTCCCAGGGGAATCTGCACACTTTCCTTTTTTGAATGTCTCAGGTAAATCTGCACACTTTCCATTTAAGGAAGTATTCAACTCATCTAAAGACAATACTACCTCTAAATGAGAAAATTGACTCCCTCACATTTTCACTTAGACTCAATAAACCCTACTCTAATGTCCTCTGCCACCTACTCTAATTTCGCCACCACCACATTTTTCCTCCGCCACCAATCTTTGCTCCGTCTGTTATCCTATCTTTGCTCTTCCGCCACCCCATCTCTGCCGCCGTCCCTCCTCCGCCTTAACCCTAATTTCTGCAACCCCATCTTCGCTCCGCCATAACCCTAATTTCACTGTTGTCACCCACCCGTCACCACTGTCACCCACCCCCACAGACTCGGAGGCGACACGGGACGACTCGGAGACGACATGGAGAGGACAGATCTGACGCGAGGCGGAGATAGTTTGCTGGAGAGAGGCGACGTGAAGAGAGGTTGAGGTTGAGGCGAGTGTGAGCGGCGGGGGATGAAAAGATGTGAGCGACGGAGGAGGCGAGTGTAAGCAGCGGAGGAGGAGAAAATGTGAGTGGTGGAGGGGGCGAGTGTAAGCTGCGGATGAGGAGAAGATGTGAGCGGCAGAGGAGGCAAGTGTAAGCGGTGGAAGAGGAGATGTGAGCCTCAGCGAGAGAAGGCAGAAAAACATAAGGTTGAAAATAGGTTTAGAAGGCAGGGGCGTATTTGTCTTTTCACCAGGGAAAATTTTGCAGAGAGATTTTCTCTCTATGCAGGTTCCCCTGGGACGGAGGGAGTAATATATTTTTTAGTTATTGTGAGATTCCATAATTTTTTTTTCTAAATTTAATTCTTGTATTAATTTTATATGCTTAATTTAAGCATCAAAAGTCATGGTATCAAGTACAGAGAAATTGAACGAATATCATTTTGTTGATAAATAAACTGTCGAGAATTCTACATTATTGGTGAACAAAATAATTATTTAGTATATAAAATTATGGATTACAACTATATATTTTTAATTGATTTAATAATAGAATCCCAATCCCATAGAGTATGATTCTTACGCAAACAAACGAGGAGAAAAGTTTAAGGTAACAAACTTCCTACTCAATGATCACGAGCCTCTTGGCTATCATCGCAAAGATTCTTCAAGATCTGGAATGTTATAACCCACAGCAAGGGTTTAATTTTAGGAGGCCTTCGCCTCCGCCTTCATCGCACATGCATTGCCTTCATTGCATGAACTATCAAGAATGCCCAGAAGGTAGTTGTTGTAAATTCCTAAGACCCGACGATGGAATTTCGGTCATTCAAAGGATTTCCTCTGGGTTTAAAATTGGGTTGCTGATGGGTTATCGGGTTATTGGCGGGGTGAGACTGACGGGTCAAAGCGAGGCTGACGGGTGGTGGTGGAGGAGGGAAGAAAAGTGGTGGCAGGGCTTTGGTGGTGGTGGAGCCCAGCCGACCCTGTTCCAGAGAAGGGCGGCGCAGAGGAAGAATCTGGCAGGGAGCAGTAGCGACAGGTGGTGGCTCCACCTGGCGGGTAGTGGTGGTGGCCTGGGGGTGGAGGTGGATCCAAGCGAGTGGTGATGGTTAGCGGAGATGGCATAATTGTCCATTTCATGTAAGGCTTTAAATATAAGGGTATTTTAGTCTTTGCAGATGCGTCAATGGCCGGAATTTGTTAGTCAATGTCGGAATCATAGTCGGAACGTTATATTTGCACTTTCATTCAATAGTCAGGGTTATATTTGCATTGAAAACAATTGAGGGTTAAATATGCATTTTCCTCAATATATAGGGTTAATTGCTAGAAAGCAAGATTATTGGTAAGACTCATGAGTTTCTATCATAAAATTAATTGATACTACGTAGAGGTAACCATAATTTTATATACTAAATAAATATTTGGTCAACCACACCAATGGGGACTCTCAAACCCGCCCCCTCACGTGAGGCGATATTATTTATTGTACAAAGATGGACAGAAAGTGACCACATGCCGATCAGGACAACATTAGGCTCTGATACCATGTAAGACTGTTTTTATTATAAAACAAATTTGTGCTATATAGAGATGGCCAATGATCTTATATACTAAATAAATACTTTGTCAACCACCAATGTGGGACTCTCAAACATTGGTGCTCAAGATTACTCACATCGTATGTACTAAACAAATACTTCATTACCTGATTTTAGTTATATCCACATTTTTACTTTGGTTGTCAAGGCCTTCACAGCGTGTAATATTCTTGTTTTGGGCACTGCTCGGATTTGGCCCATGCATCAGTTGGATGTTAAGAATGGTTTTTTTAATGACACTCTTGACTCTCTAGTTTTCATGGAACAATCTTTCGGATATCATTATCATCTTTGCCCTAACCATGTTCATCGCCTCCGTAAGGCCATTTATGGTCTTATGCAGACTCTTCGGGTTTGGTTCAAACGATTCAGCACCCACTTACGATCTCAGATTTGTTTGCAATTTAGCAGTTACTTGTCTATTTATTTCTACCGAGATCTCCAAGGTTCTATATATCTTCTCACCTACATTGACGACATGGACAATGATGTTGATCTCATTCTTCGATTCATCTCCCACACTAATCGCGAATTCGCGCCTAAGGATCTTGGTTTCATTCGGTATTTTTTGAAATTGGAGGTCTCTTGTTCGACAGGTAACCCCTTCCTTGATCAAGCTGACATGAAATGCTCCTCCAAATTTCACTGCATCTGTTCCGGCGATCAAGTTCACACCTCCATTTGCTCACTGCTTGCAAGCCGATTCTTTTGCCATTTTCTTGTGAACGCTCACCATACATAGCAAATCACAGTCAATCAAACTGTATCATATATTCAATCACTAAGTACATTATATTTTGTGTTTTAACATTCAAATATTTTATTATATATTTAAGTTAAATTATACAATGTTAAATAAATATATCATGAGTATACAGATCATAAATTACACATAGTGCCCTGGTTAGGACCTAGGATACCAATTTATCCCCATAAAATAAGAGCAGTAAGTATAAATTTAATGTACGATGGACTAAAGCCTAACCGATGATTGCATATACTCCCTCCATTTCACTAATAATGGCACGGTACGTTTAGGCGCTTGGATTTAGGCGAAGAAAATAAGTGGAAGAAATTGAATGTAGAAAGTAAAAAGTAGATTTGACGGATGAAATTGAAGGAATCTTACCAAAAATAAAAAGTGTGTCAATATAAAATAAACATCTTATTAGAGTAAGTGTGCCAGTACTGACTGAACTTTATATGTTGTGGATTCCACAATCCACACTAAACCCAACTCGAACACCAGCTTTGACATTCAAAATCCACACCAATTAAGCAACTCTAATTGGTTTAAGGGCATGCATTCTTCACATTTTTATCAACAGTTTGTTAATGTAATTTTTTAATTGAAAAAGGTCCATGTACATATAAGTTTTACCAACATTTTCGATTTATGAATATAATTTCTAAACGAAAAGGTTGCTTGAAGTGTTTTGATAACTAATTTTCAGAATTTCAAACCTAAAATAATCACTCTGGTGGTGCCCATTGTTTTTGTTTGGCCTTGACTACTAGGAAAGATAGAAATCTCTAGGCTAAGTTTCTAGGCCTAAAAATTCAATTTTGTCTGCAAAACCTTCA
This sequence comes from Rubia yunnanensis, assembly GCA_037428765.1. Lineage (NCBI taxonomy): Eukaryota > Viridiplantae > Streptophyta > Magnoliopsida > Gentianales > Rubiaceae > Rubia > Rubia yunnanensis. Next base: position 100,959,726 of record CM075067.1, on the reverse strand, counting down.
ATTTCAGGATGGAAATATGAGCTCAGAATTTAACGATTGATTTCCGAGGAATAGTTAGTTTGTTCCAGCAAGATAATAACGTATCGAAAATGATAACTTCCACAATGTTGACTTTATATTAGTATTGGGTTTTGTTTGTTTCTCATTAATTCCCAATTATCGATCGTACTTATACGAATTCAGTTGTGACACCTTCAAGAAAAAAACCCTATAATTACGACACTTTACCAGAAAGTATGATTTACCAATTATGCCAATTGCTAAGTTCTTAGGTTAATTTTCAGGAAATGGTGTAGGAAAGATAGCATGCACATAAGTTTATGGACAATTCAGTGTATTTTTTTACCTTAAATGTTGTAAAAGAAATTAATTTAAGTATTGTATTTTAAAAGTTAAAACAAGTAGTAATCTGTATTTGAATGTGAAAATATAAAAGTATATAATGTAAAAAAAAATTAAAATTAAAATTTAATATATAGTTTAGCAAATGTAATGTATAAATAAAAAATATAATAGACTGTGCATAAGGTCATGAACAAGCCGTGTGTCACGGGAGTCAACCAATTTTCATATACTATGTGGATATCAAGATGTTAAAGAATTTGAAAATGTACTGCTATCGGTCTCAAAATCTGGGGCCTCTCAAATATTAGAAAGTCAACTTTAGTTAAAATAAAGACAAGCTTATTAATTATTAACCATTTTAAGGTGCAACACATATAACACAAATTATTTATTTAATATTTTCATTGATAGCTATTGTCCGTTTTGACAACGAAGTTTACAAATTCGGCTCTTCTTTTTTTCAGATACCACCAAATTAATCAAAATTATCCGTTTACTTAAAAATTATATACTCCGTCAAATATGGGAGCTTTACGCTACGTCATGAGTAAAAGAAAATGAATAGTAAATCAAAAAAATTGAATACTAAAATAAACATGTTAAAAATGACATAAGGAAAGGGTAACACACTCTCACCCTCAAAATTTTACACCTGAAAATGTACGAAAATGATCTTAGTACTGAAACATTTCCCAATTATTTAAAAGTGTTAAAATGATCATGAATTCGTCTGAAAAATGCCAGATGACCTTGAATTTGCCAATCCTCATCGAAGTTGCTTGTAACGGTCAAAACACCCTTTTAATTTATAAAAATAAGAAAAAGTAAATGTAAAATATCCGTTTTGACCCTTGCAAATCTCTAAACATAAATATGTTTTTCCCTCTCCAACTTGTGTCTTCGTCTCCTCGGTTCCATTATTCTTCTTCTTCCCTATTCCTCCTTCCTGCGAACTAGCCACCGACGCCAAGCTTCCACTAAAACGCCACCGATGTTGCTCGTTTATGACACTATTGATGCCAATCGGAGCAAATCGATCGACGAAAACAAAAATAGAAATGGTAAGCTAATTTCCACTGACGGTGGCACCTACACCATTGCAGTTTACGTTCCGACGCCACCACCAAGTCCACCTACTGCTGAGCCTGGTGCCACCATCAGTTTTTGCGCTTTTTTGGGCGTCTGATAGAGTCGCTGACTAGTGCTTCCAGGTTTATGGGATCCGGGGTTTTGGAGGCAGAAGCGGAGATGCGATTGGAAGAGTGGAGGCTGGTCAGATGAAGCCGAATATACTGGTGATTCGATCTTCAGTGGATTTATGTAACTAGAAAGGTTCATATTAGTTTCTATTTTTTAAAAGTGAATTTGTGTGTATGAAATGGACTGGTGATCCCTTTTTGTATCCATTTTCCAGGTAAGATATCTACTACTTATGCATAATTTTGCACACATTTCCTAAGTTTTTCTAAATTTGTCGTAGTTTTGCACACAAAGGATAACCATTCACACTATTAAGTTACTTATTTATCTTTTTTATAATGTAAATGTTTACGAATCAATACAGATTAGAGTTAATTTTCAGAAATAAATGGGAGTTTTCCCGGTAATTTATAAATACGTTTAGTTTCTTGTGATTTTGACAAGCGTTAAAGTTTCCTGATCCAACCCCATATTTTCAATATAAGTGCTGATATAACCCTAAAATCAAATAAGTACTGATATAACCCTAAAATTATTGTTAGGTTTTGCAATGGGGAAGATTTCAAGAGGGTAAAATCATCCAATTTTTTAGAAAGCTAAGTAGGGGTATTTTGGTCATTTCCTGGATAATCAATGCCAAAATTTGCTTAGTTAACATCGTTATTGGGCCAGTTGAGCATAATGGTAACATTCAACGAATATTTAGAGTTGTTTCAGTATTTTTCGAAAAACTCATAATTATTTCGGTACTCTTAGAAAAACTTGGATACATAGTTTTATTTATGTGGTACTTGATACAAGCTGCTTAGAAACTTACTCAGTAAATTTCTGGGTGATTTAGCATCTAAATCACTTTTAAAAGATTAACATTTATAAAACAATCAGAGTCTAAAATAACACTTATCGAAGAACTGAGAGATATGAAAGCACATTAGCATAAGAAAAACACTAAAACGGTGTAGTGTGAGAAGGGAAACAGAGTTTTTTGGACTTTTGAAGCTAATTGCCCTTTTAACTAAAATGGCTGACTTTGGAGTCAACCACCCAACTCTCGTTACATGTGCAAACGAGAATACGCGTGTTTCGGGTTTAAAAGGCGAAACATTTAGGCCGCGTTGGAAAAATAAATAAAAAGGAGGGGATTGAGTTAAACTGTTCATTTCCGATTTGGAGTCGTTGGGATAATTGTGTAGAACCTAATAAGTCAATCTCAATAGCTTTGATCTTTTTTAAAGATACATCTCCAGTTAATTAGTGGCAAAAGTTGTTGGATTCTTAATTAGTCGGCTGGGATTTTCATACTAATAATTATAAAAGCTAAGAATACTCATAGATGGTGAAATAAAGGATGAATAATACTTCGTCCGTCCTTTTCTAAATACAACTAATTACTGGCTTATCTTTGAAGATGTAACGGAGATTAGGAAAGAGCATAATTTTTTTTGTATGTGAGGTTTGGACAGGGGCGGGGCGGATCCAGGATTTTTTTTTCGATGGGGTATTATTTGATATTAAAAAAAATCAAATAATAAATTAATTGAAAAATAATATCATACAACTAATTTACTGAACGTGTTCGTGTCGATTTTAATATTTTGAAATTTAGCAACAAAATCATCCACGACAACATTCAAGAACAAATATTTTTCAATGTTGGTAATCAAACAATCATTAAAATTGAGAAAATTGAATACGGGTGGAAAAATGATGTGGCAACAACCAAAATCTTCCGTTGACCAAGTTTAAAAAAAAAATAAAAAGGTGGGGCAGCTGCCCTGGTTTGCCCATTGCTAGCTCCGCCACTGGGTTAGAATATGCCACTAGTAGAGAAGGCTCTATTAAAGGTAGCGTTAGAAGGTGGTTCCATTGGAACCGTTTTTAATTGAGATTCGAAAGAGGTTCCGAGTTCGAAACTCCCTCACATGCCACCTTTTTCCTTTTAAAGGCGGTTCGAAATCAATTAAAGGTGGTTCCGTCTTTACTGTTAATTGGTTAAAGGCGGTTCTACTTGTAGAACTGCCTTTAATTAGGGTCTGAAAACACTATCGAGTTCATAAGTGCTATCCCATGTCACCCTTTTATTTTAAAAGTGGTTATAATTGTAGAACCGCATTTAATGAACTCATTTTTTGGCCCAATATAGCTAAACCCATTAATTTAGGGTTTTATTCCTTCATCTGTAAATTTACTTCTACCCATCGCCGCATCCACCCTTCCGCCGTCATCGAATGCTCCATCGCTGAAGGCCACCGCACCGCTTAAACTTATCAGACCGCCACCACGCCACTAAAGCCCGCCACTGTAGACCCCGCAGCTAAAAACCCTCGCCGCATCGATTCTTTTGCCGTTGTTGCATATCTGTATTTTTCTTGTGCTTTTTTGATGTGCTTGTACAAGCTTCACTGAGAGGTTATTATGAATTGTTTGTTGTCAATCTTTTTTTCCTCCAGATCTAGCTTCAGGCTGCTGGAAGTCACCAGAAGCTATTTTTTTGTACCTCAGAACTCGGAATCTATTTCAGACATTAATTAAAAGTGGTTTTTGAACTGCATTTGATCGATTTCGATCAAAGACGAGACCAGAGAAGGTACTTTGAAAGCTCATTTAATAGTCCGATATAACCGCCTTTGATGGCTCATTCCTCCACTAATGTGGGGAGGTGAGGGTCAAATGAAAATTTGACAAATTTCAAACTCAAGCTACAATTAAGGAAGAAAATTAAGGATGAATTTAATTGTAAAATTTAATGAACACTTCTAAAAAAGAAGAGTTATGATTTGAAGGAAAAAAGAGCCACATTTATTCATGAATATGAGAAAGTGTGATGGTCTAGCAACTATAAAAAAATAAATGAAACATCTTTCTTTTCTTTTAATTTATATATACGTTCACAGTTCAGCTCTAAAGGCAGTATATATAGCTACACTTTAGTGTTCAAGGATTGAAATTTCGAAACGGTTAATGGAAGTCAATAAAACCGGGTGCTAGGGTGACGAGATTAGAAAATACCAGGTGCTACATATACATTTTATTATTATTTTTAACCTGGCAAAATTTTGGAAAAGACGGTCTTTCCATAAATTTATAGAAAGACGGGTTTAATTAGATCAACAAAAGGTAAAAGGTCTTAGTTGTAATATTAAAATTTTAGTATGCAACATGTAGTAGTAATAAAATTTATAACCCGGTTCATGCAACCCAAAAATTTTATCTTCATTTCTTATAATTTACACTTTAAACCTTGATCTTTCCATCAGTGATGGAAAGACCATCTTTCAAGAGACGGACTCTTGAATTGGAACTTCTAGATTATAATTTCTCAAATTACAAACCCTATTCAAAACAAGCTTACCAAATTTAAGCAAAATAGCAACAAAATTGAATGGCATGTAGCCCACCCCACCTCCCACAAACAATAACCAAATAAAACTAGGCATCAACATGTGAGGATGTAGTTGATTATATAATTGTATTCTAGTTTCATCTCTTACCATATTAAGACCAAAATTTAATATTGTACAACGGAGTACTACTTAAGTGTGACCAATATTTGTCACACATATGCGTTTAATAACCATTTTCAATATTCCATTCCACTTGCAAACTCCTTTCTTGTCCACAAGTCAAGACCGGTTAAAATCCACACTTGAATGCCATTTACAAGCAAAGCACCCTATATAAACACCCCAATTCCACCCCCCATTTCTTCAATTCATCATAAAGAAATTAAGCATTAGCGACACTTTTTTTCCTTTTAAAGCTCATTAGCGACACTTTTTTCCCTTCTAAATCCCATTAGCGACACTTTTTTGCAATCTTCAAGTGACGAAATTGGAAGTCTGTCTGCAACATGGGTTCTTCCATGGACGTGATGGTGGCTCAGATCAACAATTACCTCGGATTCGTGGGAGTCGTTGGTGTGGTTCTTGCCTTTGCTTTGGGTTTCGCCGTGTTTTTGTTCGAGTACATTAGTTTGGCCGGAAAGAAGGGGTTTGGTGGCAAAAAGAACAGAGGTTTTGGTCCGGAGGAAACAGAGGAATGCATGAATAGCTACTCTTCTCAGGGTGGCGCCACCGTGGAAGGGGATCACGACGTCGTTATCGTCGGCGCCGGAGTTGCTGGTGCTGCACTGGCCTGCTGTCTTGGCAAGGTATTTCACACATACTTTTTTTCGTTTGATTCTTGTGTTTTTAAGTCGGATTTAACCAGGGCTGGTCCTAACATTTTGCAGGCATGAGGTAAATTTTAAAAAATGGGTCTCACGTATAATATTTAAATTGTGTTATGTTTTTAAAATAGGGCCTCACAGGATAGGAGATGATTTTTTTTACTAAAACAGCTAATTAAAACATGTAGTATTTATTATTATATTTCTACATGTATGCACATTACATTTTTCTAAAAAACAGCCTCCTATATAATTATTAAATTGGAGGTTCGGGGAAAACATTTCATTTGTCCCAGGCTAGGATTGGACGTGGGTTTAGCCGTTTCTGACTTGACATCACGTAAAACCCATTTAGTATTAGCTTAAAAGTAGGTTTAACAACTTCTGACATGTACTTTATAAAAATAAGATGACTTGACGATACAATCTGTTTAATATGTACAATATTAATCTGGAAGTAAATTTAACGATTTCCAATCCGTCAATACATTTTATAAAGAGAAAATAAGTCACCGACACAATCAATTCGGCCCCCTTAAATTAGGGTTTACACCATTTATAAGCTAATGTAACATATCTCTAAAGGTTTCTTTGCATTTCCAATATTGGTGAGGGTTAATCAGCTCATTTGGATATAACATAACCGGTCACTTTATTAAAATTACAAAGTAAATAAATAAATTTAGGCAATTTGAAAGTTTTCACGGAATCTACCTTTTCACGTCAAGAATAGAATAAAAGTTCGTGAGCAATTTTACTCGTTCAAACTCTATTTGACTGAGTTGGATTTAACGTTTTCAACTTTTTAAAAGGATCTTTGAATTGAGAAACCAAAAGGGTTCGTTATAGTGTCTCATTTCTGACATTTCAATATTGGATCCAGATTTTCCTAACTCCCTTTGTCGTGTTTTTAATTCTTTCTTTGTTTGTGTGCTTTACCATGTGCCATCTTCCCTTTTTTAAATCAGAAAAAGAACAAAAAAAAGTCATCTGGAGTTTACAGCCTTCATTTTTGCTTGAACTATTCAATTAATTTAGCCAACAAAACACTGAAAATATAAAATTATTCACGCGGGTCAACAATTGATCCTCAGAGATTAGTGCTGCATTTTGTCACACCATGTTTATTATTTCTCAAATACACATTGTAAATTTTTTATCTTTTAAAATTTTTTCAAGGATGGCCGCCGTGTGCTTGTAATAGAAAGAGATTTATCAGAGCCTGACAGAATTGTAGGAGAATTGCTTCAGCCTGGAGGCTATCTTAAGCTAATGGAACTTGGCCTCGAAGGTAACGTATAAACCCGGACTTTTCAACTTAGCTCTGATACCACTTGTCAAAGTTAAACCGATGATTGGCCTTACTACGATAATAAACCGACCACATTTCTTGATGATGGTCAGATTGTGTAGAAGGGATCGATGCGCAACGTGTATATGGCTATGGCCTCTTCAAAGATGGGAAGAGAACCAAGGTAGCATACCCCTTGGAAAACCTCCCTCCAAGTGTTTCAGGGAGAAGTTTTCACAATGGAAGATTCATACAGAAGATGAGAGTTAAGGCAGCAAAAACTCCCAAGTATGTTGTGTCCAAACTCCAAACCTTAAAAACTTGCTATATTTGGACACATTTCTCAGTTGTGTTTTCCTTTTTCAGTGTAAGGCTGGAACAAGGATCAGTGACATCTTTGATTGAACAGAATGGAACTGTCAAAGGTGTGAGCTACAAGACTAAGGAAGGGAAGGCATTAACTGCCTACGCGCCACTCACGATAGTCTGCGATGGCTGTTGCTCTAACCTAAGACGCTCTCTCTGCAACCCCAAGGTACAGTTTTTATCAGTTCGGATCCTCTACGCCACTCTCTGTGCATCATGATCCTGACGAATCTCTTTCTGTCTAAACCAGGTGGATATCCCATCTTCATTTGTCGCGCTGATCCTCAAGAACTGCAAACTCCCATTCCCTAACCACGGGCACGTGATCCTAGCCAACCCTTCACCTATTCTGATGTACCCTATCAGCAGCTCTGAGACAAGGTGCCTCGTTGACATCCCCGGAACTCAGAAACTGCCCTCCATCAACAATGGCGAAATGGCTAACTACCTTAAAACAGTGGTGGTCCCACAGATCCCTCCTGAGCTGCATGAAGCATTTCTGTCAGCAATCGATGACGGAAACATTAAGGTAGCATCCAACCGGAGCATGCCTGCTAGCCCTAGCTCCACCCCGGGCGCCATAGTCCTCGGGGATGCATTCAACATGAGGCATCCCTTGACAGGAGGAGGAATGACTGTTGCTTTTTCTGACATTGTTGTTCTTCGCAAGCTCCTGAGGCCTCTCGACAACTTCAGTGACGCGGTTGCACTGAACGAGTACCTCGAGGTCTTCTACTCACTGCGAAAGCCGGCTGCCTCCACGATCAACACGTTGGCAGGCGCGCTGTACCAGGTTTTCAGCACGTCCGAGGATAGAGCGAGGACTGAGTTACGCCAAGCGTGCTTCGACTACCTGAGCCTTGGAGGGGTGTTTTCAACAGGACCTGTGTCTTTGCTCTCGGGGCTCAACCCGAAGCCACTGAGCTTAGTGATGCATTTCTTCGCCGTGGCTGTTTATGGCGTCGGGCGCCTCCTGATTCCATACCCTTCGCCACAGCGGGTGTTTCTCGGAGCAAGACTGATCTGGGTATGATATCAAGAACCTATCTTTACATTTGACAGGGGGAAAAAAAGAGAGATGTTCATATCTAATCTTGCCTGTTTTCTGAATTTTCAGGATGCATCAAGTATCATATACCCTATTGTGAAAGCTGAGGGAATCAAACAGATGGTTTTCCCTGTTTCCATAGACAGCATACTCTAAATCTCCAGATTCCAAACTATTCTTTTGTTGTAAATTACACCATTTTTTCCTTCATTTCATTAGGGTAAGAAGCCGATAAAGTTTACTACTTCTGATTTTAGGTTTTTTTTTCTGTACTGTAATATATAAAGGGCGCTAAGAAAAATGCATCCTTTAGTCTGCAAGAACTTTACACACTCCAAAGAAATGCAAGATCGATTTTTTACCCATATATTCTCATTTCTATTGTTGCTGTCTTTCAAATTTGAGAGAAAATTGCAAAGCAAGTTGTACCTAAACGATTGTATGGATTTATAATAGCGTTGGTGAGAACATCTGGACATATTGTAAAGTACCTAAGAAGTGCATCTCTCAACTGGGAAGGAATAAACAACCTGCTAAAACAGACACTCAGGCATCTTATCTATACCGAAAACATTCACTTGAATATGTACAACCTCTACTATACTTCAAAGTATGTACCGGCGAGTGCCAACACCCAACAGTTCACCACGGACCTGTTTGCGTGCGCCTCAGGCATCGTCTTTTGGCTCCGTGCTGCATGTTCATCATCTCCATCACCTGTCATTGAAAAGCAATGCTCGAATTATAAGCTTGGTTTTATGCATCTGATCCATATAAATCTTCCTATAAATGCATATGATCTATCTGAAAAGACTCTACGTAATAGGGAAATTATAAAGAACTTGGTATACCTGGTTTTTCTGCATTTCCATGATTTCTGCCTGCATGAATAAGAATTTAGACAAGAAAGGAAGCAAATATCAGTTTATAACTTCATGCTGCGGAAAAAACATGGCGTTCACCTGTTTCTTGAGCAATTCTTGGTTTTCTTCCTTTAGTTTGGCAACTTCAGCTTCCAACTCCATGGTGTAGGCCTGAAAAGCAACATGAAGATGAGAAGAGGAAACTATGCCTCGTATTTAAACCCCTTCAACTCTATTATGCAACACGTGACGTTTTCTCATATCACTCACTCCCGAAGACTCTCAAAGATCCTCTTTTGTTTACGGTAGGAGCCCAACAATCAACCATCTGACTCGTGTTGCATAAGACCCTTAACACTTCTCACAACTAGAGATTTCACCATTCATGTACGCGAAACAAGAAGAACATTTCTATCCGTTTTCATTGAACCAGGAGAATGAAAAGGTAATAAAGGGAACAGAATCTCGCAATTCTTTTGACATCAGACTCTTTGCTCTTGTTCCCCCCTTTTTTATTTCCTCCTCACATGATCCTCTGATGAGGTCTAATTACTTAATCAGTACATCTCTCTATAATTCTACAAGCTTTCTCGATCTAAAATGTCTTCTTTAAGGAAGGGCATATCTCATCCACATGCATATTGATCATTTAATGGCCAATATATTAAAGATCTACTTATGTCATTGAACTATTACATGTGTTTCCATGCTCATAGGGTTTCTAAATATAGACACACAAATGACAGACAAGCATAACTTCAACACAAAACAAACAATTTTATATACTTCACTATAATCAGAACAGAAGCAACAAAAAAATCCAAGATACAATAACAGTAGCAGTAGTATATGATGTACACCTGCTTTCGCGCCCGTGATCTAGCTGCTGATTCGCGGTTCTTGATCATCCTCCTCTGCCTCCTCTCGACAACCTTCTCCAAAGGGCCGCCTTTTCTTCCCCGCAATCCACCATTGAACGCATAAGGAATGGGAGACAATGAAGAAGTATCTCCATTGCTCTTCCCTATCCCATCCGATGAAACAGCCGGAGATGGAGCAGCAACAGTGACACCACCATTTACCATCCCCAAAACCGATCCATTCTGAACCATATCCCTAATTCGCGGGCTAGACAGCTGCGCCGCTGTAGGTATTCCCACCGGAGGACCACCATAAGGCAAGACAGGTTGCTTGGGGAAAAGCTGAGTCTGATTCGCTTGTTGCTGACTAGAAGATCTCCCTCCATTGACAGTAACAGGCAGGGTGGGAGATTCCATCCCAATCTGATTCGCATTATCCATCATCCTGCCATTCACCAGGCCTGAATTCGTGCTGGGCAGCTGGAATCCAAACCCGAGCGCCTGATCACGCGAATAATCATCCATGATCGCGTTCGCGCCAGCATTCGCATTGGCTACAATCCTTGCTTCCTCCCTCACAACACCAGCTCTCACCAAGAACTCCTCGAGAGTAACCTCCCCTAAAGTAGGCTCCCTTTGGGGCATGTTCGAATACGCAATCACATTATCATCCTTCCCATTTCCACTTCCACCAAATCCCTTCGCCATATCCTTCCACACCTCATCAACCGTCTTCTGACTGAGAGTTCTCGGAAGCGTCAATGATCCCTGCCGCTGCAGAAACGCGCTCGATCCCCCAATCCCGACCACATCCGGAGGATTATTACCGGTTCCCGCAGGAGAGACAGCGGATTGAACCTCCTCAGCACTCCATATGTTCTTCAGCAGCTCATCCATGTTCATGGACCCGAAATCCTTCCCGATGGAACCCATAGTATTCTGAAACTCGTCGAAAGTCAGAGAATAAATAGACCCCTGTCTCGCCAGCGGCGGCCTCCCGCCGCCGCCTCTTCCCTCATTAGGATCATTCACAAAACCCCTGAAATTGAACTGGCTCCCCATTGACAGAAATACCCTTTCCCTTGCCTGACCAAATCAAGAAAGTTGACTGAAACTCCACAGCGGATAAGCACAAAGGAAGAAAGACGGATTAGGAAACTGCGGTACAGCTAAAGACGGATATATGGACATATTAAGATAAAAACACTTTTTCCCGAATTTAAGGTTGTTTTTTTCACCTGGATTTTCGCAATTTCTCTTCTTAGGCAGTTCGAGAGGCTGACACGTGTCCGTCGCTGAGGCCGGCGAGTTTGTTGCGAATTTATGGGGACGGGGGAGGCTTTGGAGTGAGCGAGTAAAAGTGTGATTTTTATAAATTATAGTGGTGGGGGCCCACTAAGGTGGGACGTGGCCCTATGGGCTCCCGGCAGGGAAAAGTTGGGTGTGGGTGTTGAACGAATTGTTGGGTGATAAGTGGAGGCGTTATCGGCCGTACACGTCTGGGAATATGGACGGTGGAGATGGAGTCTGGCCTCTGGTGGTAGTGATGGGCGGAAAACGCAAATTATATGGAGTTCTGACTTCAGTCCTTTGTAAATTTGTTTTTACGGATAAACTTGTTTGCGGTTTGTCTTATTCAAATGGGCAGGTTTAATTCAGCTGGAACCTCGATAGCACTTTTATTTCGTGAGAGTCAGTCCGGAAAGATTAGAGTTTAAAGTTCGGACTATAAGAAATGAAGGTAAAATTTTAGGTTGTATGGATTGGATTATAAACTTTATAATTACTGCACATTGTATAATAAATTTTTAATATTGCAATTAAGATCTTTTATCATTTATTTTTCTAATTAAACATCGTGTTTCTATAAGCCTATTGAAAAATGGTTTTTTTCAAGACTTTGCACTTTTACATTTGACCATATTGATTCCGTCTTTCGAAAGATGGTATTTTCATAAATTATGGATTTAGAGTTTAGGAAAAGATCAAGTTTTAAAATGAAAATTATAAGAATTGAAGATAAAACTTTCGGGTTGCATTAATCAAGTCATAAACTTATAACTATTACACCTTACATAAAAAAAATTTAATACTGCAACTAAAATATTTTACCTTTTTAATATTCCTTGTATTTCCATAAGTCTATGGAAAAATGATTTTTCCCAAGACTTTATCTAATTTATTTAAGTTTCATATAACATACAAAAATTACTACTTCTCTGTCACAGCCAAATTTGCAAAGAATCTTTTTCACAGTCTCCAACAAGTATGTTTGACTGTAAATATATATGTATAATTATGGCACGTAAAAAATTAATATTTAGAAACTACATGTTACGAAGAATCTAACAATATCTCATACAATAATATTATTGTTCATATATTTGTTCAAATATGTAGTCAGTTTTTTATAAGGGTGTTACTCGATTCTCATTAGATAATAGCAGGAGCAATATTACAAGAATCACCAAATTTTTCTAGCAGATGTGCTTCCTCCACTAGGATTCTATCTACACTGACAATGCTAAATCTAGTGAAAACCATAGCTAGGATTTGGATGTCCTTCACCAAACATTTTACATATGGTGGGATGTTCGGGTACTTTCTAATGTACTGCAGCGCATTTTCACAGTTTGTTCTAACTATCAGGTGGGAATTCCATTTGTTTGACGCCTTTTCATTGCACTGAGGATTGTTGAAAGTTCAACCTGAGTCAGTGAGAGAGCTTTCATCGCTCTAACGCCTTGCCACTTGTTACCCGCTCCTCCAGTAGTTACGCATCATGCTTCTTTTGCATTCCCCGTTTTTGCACGGAATGAGGCGTTTGTCTTTATTTGTGTCCATCCTTGTTAGAGATGCTCATCATTTGCTCTCCTCGTTAGCCATTGAAGTAGAATACCCTACTTTTATACTTTCCACATACCCACTCTGTAGTTGAGCCATATGGGATTCAAGTGGTTGTACCTGTAGCGTGGCTTGGTGATTGGCCTCAGCTCTTGATTGGTCAGTTGCCCTTTCTGTAAGCTCTTGGATAACCTTCATTGTCCGCTCTACAGACGGTTGTACTTGTTCAATGGTCTTGACGTTTCTTGTGCACAAAATCCCCCAGTATAATAAAGCACACGACTTCTATGTCTTCTTTATTTGGTTTCTCCTCACCCACTCCACCAGTCAATCCCCGAACGACCGAGGTCTTTCATAGTTGAAGTCAAGGCCCAGTCTACTAGTATGATCATAAAACTAATGTTACTCCTCATACTTTAATCAAAACTTGTTCACATTAACCATAAAACTGAATTGGGCGCCTAATATACCTTAAGTAATATACCATGATCCTGAGCAGTACATGAGACTAGTTGGGCGCCTGATATACCTTACCATCACACGTCTTGAGCTTAGTTATTCGGCTCATACACTTGCTCAATTCATGAAGTCTCCATGTGTTCCTCACTGGTAAAATGCAGTTCATGTGTTGCACTACTTGAAGAGACATCCTGGTCAAGGTTTATTTCTCTCTTCTCATAGTGCGTTATAGTTGACTGCTTACTGTGATTCTGATTGGGCTGCTTGCCTTATTACCCGACGTTCTATTTCTGGTTACTTTGTGATGATTGGTGATTCTCCAGTTTCTTGGAAAACCAAGAAGCAACCTACAGTTTCTCGGTCTTCTGCTGAAGCGGAGTATCGTGCTATGGCTGTTACATGTTGTGGGTTGTTATGGATGCGTTTGCTTTGTGACAATCAAGTTGCTCTTCATATTGCAGCAAATCCAGTGTTCCATGAACGCACAAAGCATATTGAAGTTGATTGTCATTTTGTCCGGGATCTTGTGCAGTCTGGTACTATAGTTACTCATCATATACGCACTACAGATCAACATGCGTACTTAATTACCAAAGCTCTCGGACGTAATCAGTTTCATTCATTACTTGGCAAGTTAGGCATTTCTGATCCCTATCTCCAACTTGAGAGATGGTGTTAAGGAGTATAAATATTACTTGTGATTGTAATCAGATTCTATTTCGTTTTCCTAGTTTGTATAGGTATTTTGTACCACTATATAATGTATCTTGAGCTCATGAATAAACACAAATCATTACCCTTATTTTTCCTTCAGTGTATAAGTATAAATACTATTATTTGTACCTTATTAGATTCGTTGTATATATATTTTTAAAATATGATTTTTTTCACAAATTTTAATTATTTTTTATGAAAGATATTAAAATTTTATTTTCCAAGTTAACTAATGAAAGTCAAAACATACGGATTGTAGTGATACAAAGGGAGTACATGAAAAAAATTGAGGAAGATAGAAGTAAAAATTAATTGAACATATTATGTGAATATAGCAACATGTTAAGTATGTGTCGCCATTATGTCATAATCGAGACATGTGTGAAATCTGATCATTAATTTAGAATTGCAAACCATTGATTTTACAAGAAAGATAACACTTTATTTGGTCACTATATAAAAGAAATACTTGGAAACGGCACGCTTGTGTCAACCGTCGTCAGGAGCATATTGGTCATTCCACAGACAGGCCGAACGTGTGCCCCTGCATGTATTCTGAAGTGGCCGCCCAAAAAAATATCGTTTTGGGCACCACTTTTGTCGTTTTGTGCATCCCATTTGTCAAAAGTTGCAGCGCCGCCATGTGCGTCAACAGGTGCTGCAAGGTGGCCGCCCAAAACGACGTCGTTTTGGGAACCTATTCGAGAGGTACCTATTCGAGAGGCACCCATTCGAGATGTGAGCTTCCAGGTGGATTCGATAGGATGGGTTCGAGAGGTTCCCATTCGAGATGTGAACTTTCAGGTGGAGGGGTTCGATCGGATGGGTTCGTGCGGTACCCATTCGAGATGTGAACTTTCAGGTGGAAGACGCGAGGGGTAGATGGGGGATCCTCGAAGGGGTGGTTCTCGGCCTCGAAGGGATGGAATCTTCTGTCCTCGAAGGGGTGACTTCTCGGCCCTCGAAGGGATGGAGGCTTCTGTCCTCGGATGGATCGAGGTCTTGGCACTCGAAGGGATGGAGTCTTCTGTCCTCGAAGGGGTTGAGTTCTCGGCCCTTGAAGGGACGGAGTCTTCTATCCTCGAGGGGGTCGAGCTCTCGGTTCTCGAAGAGATGAAGTCTTCTGGCGTCGAAGGGGTCGAGGTCTCGGCCCTCGAAGGGATGGAGTCTTCTGTCCTCAAAGTGATGGATACTTAGCGTGCATGTGCCAATAGCTCGACAGGTGGAAGACTCGAGGGGTAGATGGGAAACCTCGAAGGGGTGTCTCTCGGCCTCGAAGGGATAGAATCTTCTGGCCTCGAGGGGTTCCATTCGATCCATTCGAGAGGTACCTATTCGAGATGTACCGATTAGAGATGTGAAGTTTCAGGTGGAGGGGTTCGATTGGATGGATTCGAGAGGTACCCATTCAAGAGGTGAAGTTTCAGGTGGAGGGGTTCGATTGAATGGGTTCGAGCGGTGCTAATTCGAGAGGTACCCATTTGATATGTGAACTTTCAGGTGGAGGGGTTTGAGAGGTGAAGTTCTAGGTGGAGGGATTCGAGAGGTGAAGTTTCAGGTGGAGGGGTTCCATTGGATGGGTTCGAGAGGTACCTATTCCAGAGGTTAAGTTTCAGGTGGAGGGATTCGAGACATTGAGGATTCGAGTGATGGATACTTAGCGTGCGTGTGCCAATGGCTTGACAGGTGGAAGACTTGAGGAGTAGATGGGGGATCCTCGAAGGGGTGGTTCTCGGCCTCGAAGGGATGGAATATTCTGTTCTTGAAGGGGTCGACTTCTAGGCCCTCAAAGGGATGTAGGCTTATGTCTTCGAGGGGGTCGAGGTCTCAGTACTCAAAGGGATGTAGTCTTCTATCCTCGAGAGGGTCAACTTCTCGGCCCTCGAAGGGATGGAGTCTTATGTCCTCGAAGGGAGGGGTTCCATTGGACATGTTCGAGAGGTACCCATTCGAGGGTGATGTTTGAGATGGAGGGGTTACATTCGAGAGGTAGCTATTCGAGACGTACCGATTCAAGATGTACCCATTCCAGAGGCTAAGTTTCAGATGGAGGGGTTCAACTGGATGGGTTCGAGAGGTACCCATTCGAGAGGTGAAGTTACAAGTGGAGGGGTTCCATTGGATGGGTTCGAGAGGTACACATTCCAGAGGTTAAGTTTCAAGTGGAGGGGTTCGAGACATTGAGGATTCGAGTGTTGGATACTTAGCGTGTGTGTGCCAATGGCTTGATAGGTGGAAGACTTGAGAGGTAGATGGGGGATCCTCGAAGGGGTGGTTCTCGGCCTCGAAGGGGTCGAGGTCTTGGCCCTCGAAGGGATGGAGTCTTCTGTCCTCGAAGGGGTCGACTTCTCGGCCCTCGAAGGGATGGAGGCTTCTATCCTCAAATGGGTCGAGGTTTCGGCACTCGAAGGGATGTAGTCTTCTGTCCTCGAAGGGGTTGAGTTCTCGGCCCTCATAGGGATGGAGTTTTCTGTCCTCGAGGGGGTCAACTTCTCGGCCCTCGAAGGGATGGATTCTTCTGGCCTCGGCCCTAGAAGGGATGGAGTCTTCTGGCCTCGAAGGGGTCGAGTTCTAGGCCCTCGAAGGGGTGGAGTCTTCTGTCCTCGAAGGGGTCGAGGTCTCGGCCCTCGAAGGGATGGAGTCTTCTGTCCTCGAAGGGGTTGAGTTCTCGGCCCTCGAAGGGATGGAGTCTTCTGTCCTCGAGGGGGTCGACTTCTTGGCCCTCGAAGGGATGGAATCTTCTGTCCACGAAGGGGTCAAGGTCTCGGCCCTCCAAGGGATGGAATCTTCTGTCCTCAAATGGAGGGGTTCCATTGGACATGTTCGAGAGGTACCCATTCGAGAGATGATGTTTGAGGTGGAGGGGTTCCATTCAATCCATTCGAGAGGTACCTATTCGAGACGTTCCGATTCGAGAGGTGAAGTTTCAGGTGGAGGGGTTCGATTGGATGGGTTCGAGAGGTACCCATTTCAGAGGTGAATTTTCAGGTGGAGGGGTTCCGCTGGATCCATTCGAGATGTACCCATTCGAGAGGTGTACTTCCAGGTGGAGGGGTTCGAGAGGTACCCATTCGAGACGTCACCTTTCAGGTGGAGGAGTTCGATTGGATGGGTTTGAGAGGTGTCCATTCTAAAGGTAACCATTCGATAGGTGGCCATTGGAGAGGTACCCATTTGAGAGGTTCCCACTCGAGAGGTACTCACCCGGTGGGGCACACGAATCGATCCTCGAGGGAACCACCCCTCGAGGATCTCGCATGTACCCCTCGAGCCTTCTACCTCTCGAACCATTGCCACCAAATCGAACCCGCAGCACCCTCGAGGGAAATCCACGAACCACCCCTCGAGGGGTTATACATCCAGCAGTCGAGATTACGTCATCTCCGAGGGGTCAGCAGTCGAGGTTACAACCACGTCATCCACGAACCACAACTCGAGGAGTTATACATCTACCCCTCGAGAGGTTACATATCCATCCCTCGAAGGATTAAATTACCACCCCTAGAGAGCATTCCATGTTATTCATACCACCTGTCGAAGGGGTTAGTGAACCACCCCTCGAGGGGTTAGTGAACCACCCTTCGAGGATCTAATCTAGACATACTGCAGTCGAGGTTACATCCACATCATCTTCAAACCACCACTCAAGGAGTTAAACATCCACCCCTCGAGAAGTTATGCCTCCAGCACTCGAAGGGCTACCCCTCGAGAGCTTAGACATCCAGCCCTCGCAGGGTTAAACAGCAACCCCTCGAGGGTTAAGCATCCAGCACTCGAAGGGTTAACCAACTACCCCTCGAGGGTTAAACATCTAGCACTCAAAGGGTTAAACAACCACCCATCGAGGATAGACATCCAGCACTCGAGAGGATGGACATCCAGCATTCGAGAGCACTCGAGAGCACATCAACACACGAATCACTCCTTGAGGATGTAGATTCCCGCCATCATTTCGAGCCATGTACCTCTCGAGACATTCATGTCTCCAATCAGTAATCATCCATAACTCGAGAGTGCATGTTCCCTCTCGAATCCATTATGCACGATCCACCTGTCATGGGTACAATTTCCACTTTGAGAGGTACATTCATTCGAGAGCAATTGTACCTTGTGTCCACACCATTCGAGGCATCATTCCACCACTCGAACTACCATTCAAGGCTTCAAGCTGCTAGGGTTTATGACCCATGAGCTGGCCTTATCTTTTAACGGGTCATTTGACCCGGCTGCCTTGAACCGGGTTGGATCTCTAGGGGGCCTATGCCCCATATCTTCTTTCTTGGGTTGAATGGCCCGACGGTGCCCTAAAACGGGTCAAGCCCCCAGATTTGAGTCCTCGCCTAGAACACATTTTTCCGGCGCCGGTGAGTTGCCAGAAACTGGGAAAAATTCAAAGAATCCACCAATTATGAAAAAATCTGCTCCTCCATTCGTCTTAATTTAGAACCTACTATGGAACCTTCACCACTCAAATCCGTACCTCCCAAACCTTCTGCTCCAACCAACTACCTCTCGAACTTCCACTGCAACCTTCACATCTCGAATCTGTACCCCTCGAACCCCTTCACTTGAACCCTCTCCACCTGAACCTTCACCTCTCGCCATCTCCACGCTTCAATTACATGTATAATTGGTACATTTATAGCTTAAATTACAGCTCCTTTAACATTCCTATGAAATTTCTATAATTTGTTATCAAACTCACGGCGCAATGCGCGGTGTAGCCAAACTAGTAAAACATAAGTCAAACCCTTTTTAGGCTAGAAAAATTATTGTTTGAATTTTATTTTTTTTTGAGGAAGATAGAAGTAAAAATTAATTGAACATATTATGTGAATATAGCAACATGTTGAGTATATGTCGCCATTATGTTATAATGGAGACATGTGTGAAATCTAATTATTAATTTAGAATTGCAAACCATTGATTTTGGGCAAAGTTTTGGGAAAGAACATCTTTCCATAGATTTATGCAAATAGTCTTTCCATAAGTTTATAGATACACAGAGTTTAATCAAAATAATAAAAGGTAAAATGTCTTAGTTGCAATATTAAAATTTTATTATGCAATGTGTAGTAGTTATAAAGTTTATAACCCAATTCATGCAACTCAAAAATTTTATCTTCACTTCTTCTAATTTACACTTTAAACTTCGGTCTTTCCATGACTTATGGAAAGACCGTCTTTCAAGAGACAGGCTCTTAATTTTATAAGAAAGTAAATACTTTATTAAATATAAGTCAAACCCTTTTTAGGTTAGCAAAATTATTACTCCCCCATCCCAGATTAAACTGCATACTTTCCTATTTGACATTATTCACTGTCAAACTTTGACCTCGTATTTAAATAGGTATAGAAGCATTAATATTATCGTATGTGATATTATTGAATTCATCATAACGAGTAGTTTTTAAAAAGTAATTTTTTGTTTGTCAATATTATACTTAATTAAATATTTTAACAATTAAATATATTTCTTGATAATCGTAAAAAAAATTAATGTAATTTACCCTGGGACGGATGAAGTATTTAAAATTAGATGGATATTGTAAGCGATTAATTGACTCATGATAACATGCGGATTTGATCATTTGACTTAATACAAGGCCACCAATTTTGAAGTAAGCATGTCAAGGAATATAGTACTCCGGAAAAATCCATTCTTTTCTCTTCGCCGCCGCAGCCACCTTCCCAAAAATCTCCACCTTTTTCTTCAATCATCTTTTTTCTCATAATTCCATGATAATTATTTATTTTAATAAATACTTTTAATGTTGAATAAATGTGAAATTTATCTCCATGGATTAGTTTTGTTCTTCAACCTAATCGATTAGATCATTGTGTTCATGATGATAACTCAATTTAGTTTTCACGTTGAAATTCTGTTCTCGATCTGCTTGACTAGATCTGTGTTTCCATTTATTTGAGTTTGTCAGATCTGTGTTTTTCAAGGTGTTTACAGTTTGGGCAACATAGATCATGGATGGATCAAGTGGTGTTACAGTTGTAGAAGATCCCTATTGGGCGCGGTGGTATTGATGCGTGATACGCTCCTCTTTGTCAAGTGGTCATAATTTTTGTGGGAAGCAAGTTAATATCCCCGAGGGTGATGTTACAGTTTTTTTATTGGATCTCTTATCTGTAATTTTTTTATTGGATCTCTTATCTGTAATAATATAGACGATCAGTCTAGTTGACAAGTAATTTAGATATCCTTTTAATATGATAGTTATTGCTAGAGGGTAGTTATGTTGAATATCAATTACACTCATTTAATCGCATTGGGCATTTTCCATACATATTTGAAAGATAATGATTTTAAAAAGAAGCTAGCATGTCAAACTTCTCTATGGATGCTTTTCTTTGTTGTAGATTTCAAATAGTATGAAAATACACATTTTACAAAGATTTTAGAAAAAAAATGCTTTTTATAACCATACTTAGTTGACATAAGTGCCAAACCTTTCAATATTTGAAAGTGTCAATATAACCCTATCTAGTTAGTGAAAGTGCCAATATAACCCTCTCGGACAACTTTTAGTCGGAATTTTATAAAATTACATGTTTGCCCTTCTGAAAAATATTTAAAATACAAAAAGGAAATAACGTTATTACCCTTAGACTCGCTGCCAGACCGCCGCTGGAACAGGTTACATCAGCACATTATGAAATCTAATTGGGTTATATCAGCACATTCCTAATATTTGTAGGGTTATATCAGCAAATTCTTAAAACTTATAGGGTTATATCAGCATATATTATAAATATTAAGTATGTGGTACTCGGCTGGCCATAACGGGCAACCACATCATCATATACACCATTATAACATCATAACAATATCATATACAACATACAATTTGACATCATGACACCATAATTAATATTAAACACCATTATAACATATCATAGCCCCATTTCAAAACTTATCAACAATAAAAACTCTAGGTCGAAGAATACAGCAAAATAACAATCACACACAACACCAAAGGTCATCCAATCATCAATCCGGACTAAGCACAACAAAATATCATTAAAACCATATATTCTACAGTATGTGGTGATATGACCCAACATTTTTTAGGAATGTGATAATATAACCCTATAAATTTTAGGAATGTGCTGATTTAACCCTATTAGTTTTCATAATGTGCTGATATAACCCTACCTAATCCGGCGGCGGTTCGGCGGGTAAAATTGTCCACCTAATTTCACAGTTAGCCCAAAGGGTATTTTGGTCAATTTACATAGAGTCAACGCCGGAAAATTGAGGTCAATACCGGAAATAGGGTCTGAGGGTTATATTAGCACTTTCATTAACTATATAGGGTTATATTTGCACTAAAAATTATCATAGGATTATATTGACACCTACTCAAGTAGATAGGGTTATATTGGCACTTATCCCAAGATTTTATATACTTCATGTTTTCTTTTTATTTGTCTACTTCTTTCTATGCAAAAACAGGCTTACATGTAAGACATATATAGATATTAATATTCAGGATAAAAAACAATTAAATTAATTTAAAAAGGGAAATATACAAATATAAACATATATACTTTAGAAAGTGCAGATATAACCCTGAGATAATCTTTGGGTGCAAAAATAACTACTTTAACAAAGTGCGAATATAACTCTAAAGACTATATTCCGGCATTGACTGGCCATTTTCGGCCATTAACCGACCGAAAATGACCAAAAATGCTCTTTCAGCCTAAAGCAAAAATTTGGAAGACAAAAATACCCCCACCCACCACCCCCAAATGCTAAACACCACCAGCAGACCACCCCTTCGTTGCTCTGCCACCACTAGTCCACCACCACCTTCCTGCTCGCCCACCAAACAAAAGTAAACACACAAATTAAAATATTGTTTATATAAAACACTGAAACTTGCAAGATCCATACTTTAATGGTGAACAAGCGATGGCACTTTTAGCCACACACAGACGACCATCAAGAAATCAATCCATCCTCTCCATATGGTCTTCAATGTCATGATGCAGGTTTCCGCCGCCAGGACCTCAGCGGAGGCGTGGCAGTACCTGGCCTGCTACGGCGATGATCAAATGATCGACGACAAGCAAATGGTGGATCTCTCTCTCTGTTTCCCACTCCACCATCTCAGCATCCTCCTCCAGCCCACCACCCCACCCCTCCAGCACCACTACATCGCTGCGGTGGCCACGCCATAGCCAGGCACACTAGTAGAGTAGCGGGGATGAGAATTGGGCTCGCGAGGAGGAAGAGCAGGGTGTAAGGGCCAGCCCAATCAGGGTTTCGACCAGAGTGTGACCGGCGACGGCGAGCAGGGTGCCGCCTACGGGGAGGAGGGTGATGATGGCAAGGACTTGAGCCGTCGTTGGGCCGCTGCTCCTCTGCGAGACCCTCGGGACGTTGTTGACGTAGCTGCCACGTTGCGGATAGACCTGGATCTGGAGGTGTCTGACGGCGGTGTGATCACGATCGACCATTTGTCAGCGACAAAGAAGAAGAGAAAACGAAGAAGCTGCGGGAGAAGAAAATAAGAGAGAAGAGGAAGAAAGGAAAAAAATAGAGGAAGAAGGGTGGGGTTTCATGGGCATGAAGGTAATTTCAATATTTTTTTTTTGTATTTTTGTATTTTTTACGGAGGGCTAAATTTGTCTTTAACATAATCTGACATCAACTGCCGGAAAAGGTTATATTTGCACATACACTAACCATCTAGGGTTATATTTGCACTTTCAATCATCATAGGATTATATGTGCACTTTTGTGAATTATGTAGGGTTATACATGCACTTCACACAATAAAAAAAGTAAGTAGCATAAATGAGTTGGTAGAATAAATTTTTTATTTAAATTTTTTTGAAAAGATAAAATTGGATTGTTATACAAATAAACTAGTAACTTTGAAAGACTACCTACACCATACCAAGTGAAAAAGATGTAATTTCTCGTCCCAACTGAAATTGCACTGCATTATTAGAACGCTGTTTAATAAATGTGTTTGACCGCTAATATATTTACTTATGTATATAACGCCACATAAAAAGTACATGATTAGAAATGGCTTGCTACAATGAATTGAACGATATCATATACGATAATATTGTTGTTCATAACTCTATTTAAATTTTTGGTCAAACTTTGATAGAGAATAGTGTAAAAAAATAAGAGTGCAATTTCAGATGGGACAAAGGGAGTAGTCCCTCCCCTTAAAATGATTGGACCTTTGAAAAGTAAGATAAAAACCCTCAGACTTTATTATAAAATTCTCTCTAGTCCATTTCAAACTACACATTTTGACTTAAATAGTTGAGTTAAGAAATATTTGATCGTTAATATTTTTCTTTAAGGACAATTAAAATTTGTAAAAGATGATATTTTGAAAATGTATGTTATAACGAATCTAATGAGGTATCACTCAATAGTATTTATACTTATACATCCATTCAACTTTATGGTCAAAGTTGAGAAGTTTTGACCAAATGAATAGTTAAATTACATATTGAAATGAGACATAGGAAGCACCGTTATTTGAATTGTTACCTAGACAGAGTACGATATTATCTCACATTCAATTCATTTTACTAAATTTGACACATTCAGTTTTCACTCACATTTATATTGATTGAAATGAGTGGTTGAAATAGAATTTAGATCTATTTCACTGAAAGCGAGAAAAATTGTCAATGATACATTTAGTTTTCACTTAAATGTATATCACTGAAAGAGATAAAAATTGGTTCCTCCTTTTGGTAAAATTTAGGTTATTTTCATTCACTAAATTTACTTTTTACTCTCCCAATACAATCTCCACTACTCACTCTACTTTTCTTTAATAATATGTCATTTTGTTTTGGGACAATTTTAAGAGACCAAAGGGAGTAAAAAAAATAGAGAAAAGTGCATAATAACCCTACATAATTGACGAAAGTACAGATATAACCTTGAAATAATTGAAAGTGCAAATATAATCCTAGATATTTAGGTTATGTGCAAATATAGCCTTTTCTGACGGATTTAGACCGAAATTGGGCAAAAAGTCAATTTTACCCCTCTGGAAAAAAGAAAAAACAAAAAATTGACTATTTTGACCCCAAATTGCTCCTTCTCTAGACCATCTCCGATGCATCAACTCTGAAACTCCAGATCCAAATTGCCCTAGAGGTGGCGGTGGAGTTTGAAATGTTATGTATTGTCTTTGTCATCCTCTTTGGCGCGTTGCTTGTTCCACCACTCCCGAAACTAAGGATTCAGTGGCCGAGATGATAGCAGCTGTGAGGTGGAGGTGGTGGTGGCAACGATGCTGACTGTGGTAGCGGCAACGATGGTGTCAGATCTTCGTATGGCGAGCATGGAGGAGGAGGTGGAGTCTGGTGGGTGTGGGGTTTCGCACGAGTGCGAGGAGTGGATCCAAATATTGAGGCGGGATGGCTACCACTCTGAAACTTTTAATCCTTCTAGATCTTCTCCGACCACTTCATCTCCATCTTCTCCGGCCAATTCTCACGGCTTGTCTTGGACGGAACGGAAGTGGGGGGATGTTATCCTGTGCGTGTCACAAATCTAAAAGCAAGAAGAGTGTGTTGTGTCTCAATTTTCCAGCACTTGGATGACCAGCGCTGGAAATGGTAGCAGATTGTGGCATGGGGCTGTGGGGGGACTGTCTGGTGGTGGTGGCGTGAGCCGGGAGGGGTGGTGGTGGCATGGTGGTCGTGAATAACCCTGTTTGACCATTGTGGTTCTCTCCGGTGACGCGAGAGAACCCAGATTTGAGCGGACGACCTTGATTCGTTGGAGCTTGCGAATGGGTATTGTTTTGGTGGTTGAGCGGTGGTGGGATGGTGGCGTGGGTTTAGGCTGGTGCGGATCAGGTGGTGGGTTTGGCGTTGGCGTTGGCATTGGCGATGGTGGTGGAGTTTGTGGTGGGCGGCGTGAGGTGGTGTTCGTGGTGGCGCAGGAGGGGTGAGGTTTTGGTTGATGGCAGCGGGAAACGGGGGACGGTGGTGGTAGTGGTGCTAGGGTGGTGGGTGGTAAACTGGTAGCGGGCGAAAGCCCTAGAGGTGGTGACCTGGCGGTGGAGGTGGAGCGGTGGTAGGCAGAGACTATTTTTGTCTTTTAGATTTTTGTATTTGGCCCAAAGGTCATTTTGGTCATTCTTGGTCGATCAATGGCCGGAAATGGCCAGCCATTACCGGAAATGATTTTAGGGTTATATTTGCACTTATGTATAATAGTTAGGGTTATATTTGAGGTAAAATTTATCTCAGAGTTGTATCTACACTTTCTCAATTATATAGAATTATATTTACATATTACCCAATGCATCAAGTAAATGATGCAGTAAGTTTTTACTTTTTATTTCACTAAAAGAGATAAAAAATTGTTAATGATCACGTGTTTGTTGGTGAGGAATGGTCCCGTGCGTAAGCAATCCAACACCTGAAGATCGATAGTAGATCTTTCTTTGAATAATTGAATTGGTGGGAACACGATCTACATTCCACACCATACAACAAAAAGGTTGGAATGGAGGAAAGAAGTTGAAGAAAAAAGAAACAATTATTTACCACAAGATCTACCTTTAATAAAAGAGAAAAGTGCATATATAACCCTGTATAATTGATGAAAGTGCAGATATAACCATATAATAATGAAAGTGCAGATATAACTCTGCGATAATTGAAAGTGCAAATATAACCCCGGTCAGTCAATGTCGGAATAATGACTTTAGGGTTATATTTGCACATATGTATAATAGTTAGGGTTATATTTGCACATATGTATAATAGTTAGGGTTATATTTGCACATATATATAATAATTAGGGTTATATTTACACTAAAAAATAACTTGAGGTTATATTTGTAGTTTCTCCAACATATAGACTTATATTTGCATATTACCTTGAAGAGGATAAAAACGTTCCAATAAATGAAGTTGATAAGATTCACAATATTACAACGAATGGACTGGCTACAATTCGAGATGGTAAAAGCCAAGAGAGGCTGATGCAAAGATTGAAAAAAGCTCAATATTCCTCGTTTTACAATGGTTAATTTACTCCAAATCACAGCCTTAATCCTCCTTAAAAAAATGTCATCTCATATAAGAGATTCGCACAAATTAAAAAGGTTTAGTTTTTATATTAGTAGCGAAATAGATGTATTGTACTCCCTCCGTCCCAGCTCTATCTGCGGAGAGAGAAGCTGGAAGTTTTTTTAAGGATACAATATTTTATTGTGTTGAAGTGGGGTATCCTGAATTTGTTTAGTGTTTCATTTATTTTCGTTTAAATTAAGCCCAAGATTTGGGCATCTAATTTTTTCTGCTGGGCCAGAGCAGCCCAGCGCCCAAACACCACATTTTTGGAGGGAACTCCAAAAATGTCTTGATTTCACCAGGAGTGGTTAAAAAAATTTTGGCTCCAAAATGAAGAGCCAAGAACATGAACAGTGTCGAAAATTTTAAATTACAACAGCAACCCCACTATATTTACATTTACAATGCCCACAATCACCTTTCCAGACAAAACAAACTTTACATCTTCTTCCACATTTCCCTTTCCACAGACATGATATTCTCTCTGTCCTAATCCAACAAAAACTCCTACCAACAGAAAGTATTTTTTGTTCTATACCCTCAGGTCAAATGCAAGCAATCATCGAGCCCTACCAAGCCCTTGCGGACTGATTGCTCTCCTACTGCCAGATCTTCCCTTCATCATCGGGTATTCGAGAAAAGGGATGGGGGAGAAGAATATGACAAACCAGCGGAGGCAACATGTTGCTGAGTTCCTGTTGGACAACAGTAAGAACGGGAAGATACTTCAGGGCAAGAGAATCGAGGCAGCGATGAAGTTCAATTGCAGCCAGAGAACCATCAGTTACATCTGGTCAAGAGTCAAGCTCCAGCTTTCACTGGGTCAACCGCTGGACATGAGACATAGAATGTCCGGTCATCCGGGCTACAACAGGAAGGAAATTGATCTAGAGGCCTTAACATCAATACCTGCAACCAGCCGAAGAACAATCAGAGGGACAAGTGCATGTATGGGGATAGGGAAGAGCACATTACACCGAGCCGTGGCAGCAAAGGTTATCAAAAGCCATACAAACAGTATTAAGCCTGCACTAACATTTCAGCACAAGGTACTCAGGTTGAAATACTGCATATCTAAATTGCATAGCAACCTTCAATTCCAGCAAATGGACAATGTAATTCACATAGATGAGAAATGGTTTTACATGACTAGGCCAACTGTCCGTTACTATTTGGCACCGGGTGAGCCTGAGCCCTTAAGAACCACTCAACACAAATCCCACATTCCAAAACTCATGTTCATGTGTGCTGTTAGTAGGCCAATTTACAGCCCCGATGGTGTGTTACTATTTGATGGGAAGTATGGTGTGTTCCCTTTCATTGAGAGGGTTGCAGCCAGAAGAAACAGCATTAATCGTCCGAGGGGGGCTATGGAAACTAAGGCTGTGGAGAAGATCACTAGACTCGTGACACGTGCAAAGATCATAGATGAAATCATACCAGCAATAAAAGCACGTTGGCCACCATTCATGAGCAAGCACATTTGTATTCAACAAGATAATTGCAAGGCACACATAAAGAATTCAGATCCCGAATTCCGGGCAGTAGCTGACTCCGACGGGTTTCACATAAACCTGGTATGTCAACCAGCTAAATCACCTGATCTTAATGTGCTAGACCTCGGTTTTTTTAACTCGATACAGTCTCTACAACATGAAACCCCAACCACGACACTGGATGGGTTACTGTCGGCAGTGTACAATGCATATGACAGAGAAGATCCAGCAACAATCAATAAAGTTTTCCTCACCCATCAAGCTGCAATGATTGAAATAATCAGAGTGAAGGGATGCAACAATTACAAGTTGCCTCACATGTCAAAGGATGCACTGATAAGGAGAGGAGAACTGCCTAGGATGCTAAGTTGTGATGAGGGAATAATTCGTGAAGGCCTGGAACACCTTATCACAATTCAGGAAACTGAAGGCATGGGGGAGATGATGCAAGCCATGGGATATGAACAACAGCAGTAAGGGATTTCAGTATGCACATTGGGTTAGACTAGGGTAACATTTTGAAAACCTGAAAACTTGTTTCTTTTGGTGTGAAAATACAAGTTTTTTTGTAACCCAAAAACTTAAGACTTGTTTCTTTTGGTGTGAAAATACAAGTTCTTTTGGTGCAGTAGCAGTTGTTTTAATGCAGAACTGAAGTTCGCACAACATACGTCACAGCACAGCATAAATCAGCACACAAATCACAGCACAAACCGCAGCACAGAGCGCATCACAAAGCATAACACAGAGCACAGCACAACACAAGGCACCGCACAAAATACAGCAAAAAGCTTGGCGCACAGCGCAACACAGAGCATAACACAGTGCGCTGCACAGAGCACAGAACATAGCAGAGCACATCACACATCACAAAACTCAGTACAGCCCCATACCATAGTAAATCAAACAAGAAGCACAGAACACACAAACATGAACCAGTATACTCCCTTTCTTTGCTGTTTACCAAAATGTGGAAGGGGCTTTCAAGGGGAGATATACATCTTCCTGGAGCAATCATGTGGCTCTGCAAGTCAACAAGGAAAGATCAAATTAGCAATCCAACATGGAAACAAAGAAACATTATAACAAGTTGAAGGGAAAGGACTAAACTTTTTATAATCTACCCTTTCCCTTTTCTGGCCAAGTAGTTCCCTCAGACCCGGAATTAGTATCTCAGCCACCCGAAAAGGTGTATCGATCTGATCCAAACTCAGAGGTTTCATTTCCGGCATCACGTCTGAGGGAGACCTGGACTCGGCCGGCCAGGGAAGCGCTCGAATCGAAGGGACAGAAGAGTAGTGTTCATCATCGTTTCCAGAACCAACATCAGTAATTTTTTCTCGGGCCAGACACCCGCACAGACTGCACCGCTCAGCAGATCTGGAAACAGAGGCCGCAAGGCCGTGTTTTTCTTGGTTGGTGGCGGCGCTACCAACGAACCCACCGGGAGTTATCTCTCCTCGCCGGCGATTGGCCACCGCCACCTCCAAATGTTCCGACGGAATCAAGAAAGAGGCCGCGGACCGGTCGATAGCGGTGGCGCCGCCTACAGAACCGCCGGATCTGCGACTTCGAACACCGCGCCGGCGGTTGGGCAGCGCCTCCTTCATGCGTTCTTCTCCGGCGTCAGGGCCTCCGAAGGCCGGACCATCATCCGCCGGAGAGAAACTTCCAGATCGGGAAGAGGATCCAGAATCAGAGACATAACATGCCGAACAAAACCCATCACAAGTGAACCCACAACCAACGAACTCCCCCCTTTCCATAAACAAGTCAATTTTTGGAGAGCAAGGATAAAGAGAGGGACGATCTGGAATGGGAGAAGCTGTGGAATGGGATAAGCTCAGAGGGTGAGAGGGAAGAGAAAGGGGTGGGTATCAATAATGGAGTCAGAAACAAAGCCGAATGAATAAAGTTGAGCATGCTCGCGACTTTTAACATTTTTGCCGAATCTCGATGCCATTGGGAAGAAAAATCAGAACGCGTGAAAGAGTGTAATGAAGGTGGTTGGGTAGTTGAAGGGATTTTATGATGTGGTGGGAAGGGTTAGGGTTATGTTAAATTAAATGAGAGATTTTGAAGGGTTTTGGGTTAATATGGGCTAATAAGCTTGGGTTACAAAATCAGCATTTGGGCCCAATTGGAGTAAAAAAATATTAAAAGTAGTCCATTTATGGTAATAAATGGAGTAGTGCAAAAACAGCTGGGACGTCCAAAAAAGGAAAGAGTGCAAATAGAGCTGGGACGGAGGGAGTATGTACATTGGAAATTCTACACTGCTACTTTCTCTGTCTCATCCTTTTCTGCAGAGAGAGAAATGATTGGAATTTTTTCAATGAGGTAAACTGTCTATAATACCCTTCTCCTATACCTTCTGAACCACTGCCCCTCCACCACCAGCACCACCTCACCACCTGCATCGCCAGCACCACCGCACCACCAGCAATACCATCACCAACGCATCACCCAACTCATCACCCAACTCATCACCCAACTCACACCACCAGCACCACAACATCACACTAATCTCCGATACCACCACCGACACCACCAAATCACCACCCTTCTTTAACTCTCTCTACATCGTAGACAACGGGCAACAACCCAACCCCATTGCATAAAAAAGGATGCCATCGGCGGTGCGACGTCTCCGCGACGGAGACGTGGCAGAGAGGGTGAGAGAGAAAGATTGAGAGAAATTGACATGTCTTGCTTCAGATCTACGAGAAATCGAGGTAGTCGGAGATGGGGATACGGTCTACGGAGATGCGACAAAGAGGGTGAGATGGGGAGGGGGAGAGCTAGAGAGAGAAATATGGGGAGGCGAAGAGCTTAAGAAAGGGATGGTGAGAATGGGTTAGGTTTTGTGAGTAATTTTTAGTTATTTCAATGGTACTTTAGTCATATGATATATAGGAAATTTCAGAATATGAAAAATGTGCAGATTTGGCTAGCACACCTAAAAAAGAAATTGTGCAGAAATGGTTACTGTGGGATAGAAACATCAACCATATAAACTGAAATTTAGTTTTACCAATTTTTCTAGTCCTTACTAGTGTGTTCCAACATGACTAATTTAACCAAGTGCATAATAACGTAATACGTAAAAGACACACGACTTGGTTACGCAGTTCGGTGTAATCCACCTACATCTGCGGGGCGCCCAGTTCAGAATGAATCCACTAATTAGAAAGATACAGTACAGAGTACAGAGTACAGTTTACAAAATACTTATCTTTACTAACTATAGCGTGTGGACTCTGCTAGCTCCCCTAGCTACCGATCCGCCTTGATCAGACTCCCTCTGACCTCGAACTCAGTCGACGCTGGATCTCCTCCTCCCGAGGAATTAAGGTTTTGATACTGAACTTTGTGTGTCAGGTTAGGTGTGTTGGAACACAGTAGTCTGACTCTTTGCAATTCTCGAAAGTCTCAAAAATCCGTATGTAGATTTTTGCTCTGTTAAATCCGTGAGTATGCAGCCATGTTTGTCCCCAATTTATATCCACGAATCAGATCTGAATACTCCTTGATTATCTCCACAATATTCCTATTCCAAATCTGATTCTTGAAGCATATCCAAATCCCATAAAGGGATTTA
This sequence comes from Rubia yunnanensis, assembly GCA_037428765.1. Lineage (NCBI taxonomy): Eukaryota > Viridiplantae > Streptophyta > Magnoliopsida > Gentianales > Rubiaceae > Rubia > Rubia yunnanensis. The sequence goes on along the minus strand of CM075067.1, from coordinate 100,928,378 downwards.
CCTTATATCATTCTATCTCATATATTCGAATAAATCTTCTCCATATAAGTAGGGATTTTCCATAAACCAATTATGCTTCACACTCCTGATATATATAGTCAGATATACGAATTCCATTTATTCCAAACTACTGCAATATTCTGACTTTGATTTCCATAAAACCTTGGCGTAAATATTCTGCACCAGCATGTTCCAACATGGTCAGAATTTCTGTTCAAACTTAATTCACACAAAATTGCCAATAAAATATTTACTTGCAAATCCATTGACTTTACATAAACACTTCTTAATTTAACTTTTGTTTTTGAATATATAGAACCTGTAGATGCAACGCTGGTGTGAAATGGTTAATAATTTTTTCACATTTAGTTTTTTTCTTCTTCTTCTCCTTTCGAGACAACGTTTAGGTCGTTATCATCCATATCTTTCAATTGATTAATTGAAAACAAACAAAAATTTAGAAAAGTCAAGCTTATCCATCTAAGGCAAGAACAGTGACTTTGTCATGTTAATTTTCAAGTATTGTTAAAATCTAACGCCTACTTCTGAATCTTTCCTCAACAGGGAAATAACACTACTAAGAATTTAGCAGTTATGGTCAACTACCTAGAAATAGTCAAATACCAATTGTGGCTAAAAAGAAAGATAAGCTATTATATCATAAGTAGGTCACTTTTTTAAAAAAAAGAGAAGATAAGCTTGTATTTATTAAAAGATTAGTTCAGTTCAGTAAATCTTGATTCAATTTAATAAAAATAAACTAATTTTATAAGCTTCAATTTAGTTAAGTAAAAAAAAGACAATTCTTACTTAAAATTTTAAATTTATTTCATACCTAATATTCAGTTATGAAAAAATCTATCCAACTTGATTTAATCTCATTCAATTCAATTCATTTCCAATTATTTTGTTTATCAATTTTAATAATTTTCAGCAAAATAAGTTCAATTCACCAATCTTTAGTTCATTTCAGCAGATTCCATCCCCGCTAAACAATGTCATAATAACTAATATCAATTGCAAGTTGTATAAAATGTTTGTATATTAAGTGTAACACAAATAATATCATCGTCACATTTTCAAAATTACTAAAAGTATCATAAATTTTGTAATTTATAATTATAAATATGTATTTAACTCTCGATATTGAGCCGCTGCATGTGTTTCATGGTTTACTTTTCATTATTATAAATTTAAATTTGATAAATTTAGATCGTTAATTTAATTCACACATAGGTAATTGTATTGGGAGATTTTGGAACATACGACTGTCCATACATTCTACTTCATATTCCTATACATTTCTCGGGTAAAATAAGAAAAAGAAAAGTGTAGTAAACTTTAACATGGGGTCGGGGAGTGTAGCTTTAATCCAGGGTTCCCATCTATCATTCCATCAAATATTAATTGATTAGCAAAAATAGAAACGCACTTTGTAGCAAGTGCCATGTGTCCATCTCATAAAATTGTTTTGTACGTCTAAGATATCCACTATTTAGTGGTTTCACTTTGTAGTTCGGTCTCTGTCTAGTGTAGGGTATTCATAGTAATTTGGATCCTCTCCTTCCGTCCCATTTATTTTTGCAAAAAGAGAAATATAAAGTATTTTTAAGAATATGTTATTATATGTTTTTGTAGTGGGATATCTTGAAATTATTTTCTTTTTCCCTTTATTTTGAATCTGACTTAGCCCATCATTTGGCTTACTAATTGTTTTCGCTGGGCTTTCATTACTTGCGCCCAAACACAATCAAAATGGAGGGAGCTCCAATTTTTTTTTGTGATTTCACATGTAGATTTAAAAATTTCAGACACCAAATTTCATAGCCAAGAACATGAACAGTAAAAAAAATTGAATTTACAAATATCAAACCACACACTTCTACCCAACTATATATACATTCACATGGTCCTAAACAATCCCAAAAGCAAACAGATCTGCTCTGAAAATGTTCATCCGCAATCACCTTTTCACCAGCATTCCATTCCCTCTATCATAATCCAAACCAGAAAACCCAACAACAAAGAGACACGTCATTTTTTTTCCATACCTTCAGGTCAAATGTCAGCATCCATCGAGCCCTACCAAGCCCTTGCAAATTGATTGCTCTCCTGCTGCCGGATCATCCCTTCATCATCGGGTATTTGAGAAATATGAGGGGGGGAGAATATGAAAAACCAGCAGAGGAAAGATACAATTGAGTTTCTGTTGGACAATAGTAGAAATAGGAAGATATACCAAGTGAAGAGAATTGAGGCAGTGACGAAGTTCAATTGCAGCCAAAGAACCATCAGTTACATCTGGCAAAAAATCAAGCTCCAACTTTCAATGGGTCAGTCGTTGGACATGAGAAACAGGATGTTCGGCCATCCGAGCAACAACAAGAAGGAAATTGATCTTGAGGCCTTGAGAGCAATACCTGCAACCAAATGAAGAACAATTAGATAGACAAGTGCATGGATGGGGGTATGGAAGAGCATAATACAGTGAGTTATGGCAGCAAAGGTCATCAAAAGCCATGCAAACAGTGTTAAGCCTGCACTAACATTCCAACACAAGGTACATATGTTGAAATTCTGCATATCTAAATTGCAACCCAACTTTCAGTTCCAGCCCATTGACCATGTAATACAAATAGATGAGAAGTGATTTTACATAACTAAGCTAACTGTCTGTAATTATTTGGCATCAGGTGAGCCTGACCCCTTAAGAACCACCCAACACAATTCTCACATTTCAAAACTTATGTTTATATGTGCTGTGAGTAGTCTAATTTACATCCATAATGGTGTGTTAATTTTTATTTGGAGGTATGGTGTGTTCCCATTCACTGAGAGGGTTGAAGCACAAAGAACCAGCATTAATCATCCGAGGGGGACTATGGAAGCTAAGCCCGTGGAGAAGATCACTAGACTTCTGACACGTGCAAAGATTATAGATGAAATCACCCAGCAATCAAAGCACGTTGGCTACCATTCATGAGCAAGCACATCTATATTCAACAAGATAGTTGGAAGGCACACATAAAGAATTCAGATCCTCAATTCCGGGCAGTAGCTGACTCTGGTGGGTTTCACATCAACTTGGTATGTCAACCAGCTAAATCACCTGATCTTAATGTACTAGACCTTGGTGTTTTTTTAACTCTATACAATTTTTACAACATGAAACCCTAAGCACAACACTAGATGGGTTACTTACAACAGTGTACATGGCATATGACAGAGAAGATCCAACAACACTCAATAAAGTTTTCCTCATCCATCAAGCTTCAATGATAAAAATCATAAGAGTGAAGGGATGCAACAATTATAAGTTGTCTCACATGTCAAAGGATGCACTCATAAGGAGAGGAGAACTACCTATGATGCTAAGTTGTGATGAGGGAATAGTTTGTGAAGGCCTGGAACACCTTATTACAATTCAGGAAACTCGAGGAATGGGGGACATGATGCAAGCCTTGTGATATCAATTGTAGCAGTAAGGGATTTCAGTATTTTGATTGGGTTAGACTATGGTGACATTTTGGAAACCTGAAAACTTGTTTTTTCTGGTGTGACAAACAAGTTTTTTTTTGTAACCCAAATCAAATTAATGCAAGTTTTTATTTTCATATTTTATAATATCCTTTCAGGCCTTAGAGAGAACGGGAATGCACATGTATCATGCACTTCGTGAATGCACGTCAAAGCTCTTCCACATTCAGGGCCAAAAGAACATTTAAGTCGAAAGCCAAACAAGAACAAACACAACCACTATAAAAAACATTTAAGTCGAAAGCCAAACAAGAACACACTCTGAAAAAGAACAATCACTGAACAAGTGTTGGGGTTCAGCCACCCAGCACAAACCATCACACAACAAGGATAAAAGGTGCAAACTGAACCAATATACTCCTCTTTTTGTTGTTTAGAAACAAGTCCAAGGGGTTGTAAATGGGAGATCTCCCTATTTTATGTTTTCTCAACTCCCATGTTCCGCATCTACAACAAAAAAAAGCATGAATCAATAACTAAAGGAAAAAAATGAAACTAAAACAAAAGTAGCAAAGATTTTTTTTTTTTTGCAGAAAACAACTATACCATCAGTGAATTAGATCCTCAAACATCAGTAAATTGTTCAAGAGTGATGCTATCATCATTTACTGATGCTTAACATTAGTAAATTGTTCCATTTTCCTTGAACAAAGAGAATATTTGAAAAAATCATACTTGTACCAATAAGTCAATATGATTACGAGGCATATAAGACTACAAAACCTGAAAGTAATAATTAATTTCCTCACTAGTTAGGTCATTAGTAACAACACTCCAAGCCTCCTGAAAAAGGAAAAGGAAGTTTGAAATTAACTAAACTGAATATTCTAAATTTTCAACACTAATACCATCCATCAGGCATTGGAGAGACAAGTGAGGAAGAAAGATGCTAACCTGAGTACACTTGATTCTTCGGTTTCAAAAAGAATGATTTTAAAACTTCCAAATTCATGTATAAGATTGTTGCAAACAAAGATTAAGAGAAGCATTTTTAGTATCTTAAAAATAGGCTCATGGGCAAAATTTCAACAAACAACTTTTCATTAGCAACATTTTGATACTAGCAACATTTTGATACAAAAACAAACAAAAAAACTATCAAAGTTGTAATAACATTTTATTTCACCTTAACTCCAGGATCTTCATAGAGAACAACATCAATTGGAAAAACAAGTAGATTGTCATCCTTTCTCGCTTCAATATCCTACACCAAGAAATCATTATCAAAAAGGGACCAAGAACAACTTTATCCAGCTAGACACATAAATCTATAACCAATGCATGACTTGAAATAGGAACACAGAAAAAATTAAAATTGTTGCAAACAAAGAGATTGAGTTAAAACAGAGCGATGCTCTGCAAACCAAATACAATCATGCATAATAACAGAGTCCCTAATTAATAGATGGGGTGGAAGGCATTTTTCATTTTTTTCCTATACTTTAGACATAAATTTCAGGTAGACATAAATTCAAGATTATGCACATTCAACTAAGCTAAAGCTGATCTCAGTCATATTAAAAGGGAACTACTCCCCGTTGTGTGTTTAAAAAACACATTCGGATCCATTTTGGTTCTGCAAGACAAAAAAAAAAAGCTAAGTAATTGAACATGGAAATCAACATTAATCATAAACCGGTAATCATACAAGCACAAGTTTATTACATGAAGTCCCGGGACTTAACTTTTTATTCTTCACTTTCTTTATTCCGGTCCAGAAGCTCCCTCAGACCCGGTATCATAATGTTAGCCACACAAAAAGGTGCATCGATCTGATCCAAGCTCAGAGGCTTCATTTTCGACATGTGGTCTGAGGGAGACCTGGATTGTCTCTCATACCAGGGAAGTGCACGAATCGATGGGATAGAAGAGAACCCTCCGTCGTCATTTCCAGAACCAACAATCGCCTCACAGCGACTGCATTTCACCGGAGAAGGGATAACACAGGGCTCAACTCTACTCTTTCCTTGGGGCACACAGCTGCACAAAGTGCAAGGCTCGCCGGATATGGAAACAGAGGCCACAAGGCCAGGTTTTTGTTTCCCACCAATGGCTACACCAACAGACCCACCAGGAGTTAGTTCTCCACTCCGGCGGGTGGGCAGTGCCACCTCGAATTGGTTCCCTAAAATCAAAACAGAGGTCGCATACGGCTTTCCAGTGGTGGCGCCGCCTAAAAACCCTCCAGATCTGCGAGTCTGAACACCACGCCGGCGGGTGTGCATCACCGCCTTGGATCCTTCTTCTCCGACGCCAGGGCCTTTAAAGGCCAAACCATTACCCGTCGGAGAGAAGCTATCAGATCGAGATGAGGAACCGGAATCCGAGACATAAAATTCCGAACAAAACCCACCACATTTAAACCCACAACCAACGAATCGCCTATTTCCATAACCTAGAAATTTTTTTAAAGGTGCGAGAAGAGGAAGATCTGAAAGGGAAGACCAATTTCAGAGAAGAGAATCTGAGAGGGAAGATGAATGAGTGGGAAGAAATTATTGAGTAAGAAAACCCCAATGGGTTTGGTAATTTAAAAGGCATAAAGGGATAAGAATAAGCAAGGGAGACAACTTTTCAGAGAGATGAAGAATCTCGAAGCAAATAAAGACGCTGGGAAAAAAAATCAAAGAGTCACATGCGTTGTTTAATGGCAGATGAGAGTAATGAAGGTGATTGGGTAGTTGGAGAGAATTAAATACGGTGGGAAGGGTTAGATTAATGGCAGATTGGGTTTAAAATATATTAGAAAGGGTAATGGGATAATTTGGGATAACGTTTGTGAGTTAAGAATTCAGAAGTTGGGCCAAAGTTGAATAAACAAATAATAAAAACAACTTATTTATAGAAAGAAAAGAAGTAGTGCAAAAACAGTTGGGACGTCCCAAAAGGAAAAGAGTGCAAAAATAGTTGGGATGGAGGGAGTAATAGCTAACTTTGGAGGCCAAATGAGATAGGATATTCTATACTCCCTCTGTCACGATTTAAATTACACATAATCTAATTCACGCTCATCAAGAAACTTGTTTAACCGTTAATATGTTTAACTACGCATAATAGCGGCAAATAAAAAGTTACTTTTAATAAGCTGCTTGTAATGACAAATCCAACAATATCATACGACAATATTATAGTTTATATCTATTCAAATATGTGGTCAAATTTAGACAGTGAATAGTGCATAAAGTGAAGTGTGCAGTTTAAGATGGGAGGGAGAGAGTATTAAAATTCAACCATATCCTTTGTTTCTTTTTTAAAATAAATAAATAAATGTCCTCTGCTAGGTCTAGTATGTGTATGTCAATAACATCAAAACCACGTTGTTTAAGTTAAAATGGGTAATATGAAAATAAAACCCTATATGTTGGAGAAAATGCTATATAACCTTGAGTTATTTTTTTAGTGCAAATATAACCCTAAAGACATTATTCTGGCATTGACTGGTCATTTTTGGCTATTGACCTAGTGAAAAGCACCAAATTACCCTTCTAACCTAATACAAAATTATAACGGCAAAATTGCCCTTTGCTACCACCACAACCACTGTTCAACCACCAGCTTGCCGCCGCATCACCACCACAAACAAACAAATGAAAAAATCCATTGAGATCGAACCATTTTCGAATCAACTGTAAAGGTTTAACTCTGAGACCATGAAAGTAAGTGCAACATTATGACACATTAAACTCATTGAGTAGAAACTAAAGTAATAAAACATTCATTGAACAAATCACGAAAAACCCAGATGGAGAATCTATGCAAATCACCTAAATATCAAAACTTTGAGTTTGTAACCGTGCGATCTGGGTCAAAGCTGGCTAAAATACAAAAAAAAGTTGAGTCAATTTCATATCTGTGTAAATTACATAGCGCAAATTAATATTGAGCTGCGAAAATGGAGGGAGAATCTACTAGATTGAGAAGAAATGGCAAAATTGCAAATCCAGGTCGGGGCGGCTGAACTAGGGATAAAAACAAATGGCGAGAGGTTTCAAAGTTTTCAAAAACCAAAATCTTAGATCTGTAAAAAAAGGCGTAAGTATTTTCATCTCGCCAAGGTTATAAATGCACTTTCATCTGATTTCAGATTTGACCTTTGAATTCAGAGATATTTCATTCGAGCCTATCTGTTGTTCTGCTGCTTAACAGACATGATTCGTTTGCTAAGAAGGATTGGAAACGAAGAATTAGGTCTTAGGGGGTATGAATGTCATTTTTATGCCTTTTCTATTTTTAATTTTTTTACAGAGGGGCAAAATAGTATTTTTATTAAATTCCGGCCTTAAATTGGCAGAAAAGGTTATATTTGCATATAACCTAAACATCTAGGGTTGTATGAGAGAATGATTTGTCGTAATTAATTGTATTATTGATATCTAAATATATAGAAAGTACAATAGAGGTATAATAAGGAAAGAACTCTAATAAGAATAAATCATAATCTAATCAGGAGTCTGATTTAGTCTAACACCCCCCTCAAGCAAAGCGTCGGATGCTCGCCAATGCACAGCTTGGACCTGAAGAACTCGAACAGCGGACGAGAGAGCCCCTTGGTGAAAATATCCGCAATCTGAAGAGAAGTCGGAACATGAGCAACACACAGCTTTCTGGATGTCACCAACTCACGAACAAAATGATAGTCGATGTCGATGTGCTTCGCCCGCTTGTGCGCCACTGGATTCTGAGCCAAGAAGATAGCACTATTGTTGTCGCATAACAACAGTGGAGAACCAGAAAGTGGAACCCGAAAATTACGAAGCAAATGAGTGAGCCAAACCACTTCCGAGGCAGTGTTGGCGAGAGCACGGTATTCAGACTTAGTGCTAGAGCGAGAAACAGTGGGCTGTTTCTTGGCACTCCAAGAAACCAGATTCCCACCAAGAAAAACTGCATAACCATACGTGGACCGACGAGTCTCTAGACAGCGAGCCCAATCAGCATCAGAGTATCCTAACACATCAGAAGTACTAGCAGAGAAAAACCGGAGACCAAAATGAAGAGTGCCACGAACATATCGCAAAATCCAAGTCACAGCAGCAAAATGATCATCTCTGGGATCCTGAAGATACTGACTCACCGTGTTGACCGAGAATACCAAATTAGGGCGATAGATGGTGAGATACTGGAGGGCACCAACAAGAGAACGATAAAGTGTAGGATCCCAAAATGGAGGACTGGTAGAGCTGTGAAGCTGAGAACCAGCAACAAATGGAGTAGAAACTGGTGCCGCGTCAGACATACCGGCCCGATTCAAAATATCACGAGCATACTTTGCTTGGCAAAGCAGTAATCCTGAGGAGGTAGGCGAAACTTCAAGACCAAGAAAGTAATGAAGAACACCAAGATCCTTGATCTCAAACTCTTTGTGTGTCCGATCAATGAACTGGCGAAGAAGAGTCGAGTCATTGTCTGTAAGAATGATATCGTCCACATACACAAGTAGGTACAGTAATGATGACCCTCTCGAAAGGACAAACAAAGAAGTATCAGCTGAGCTGCACCGAAAACCAAGCTGTGTCAGATAACTGCTGAAACGCTGGAACCAAGCTCGGGGAGCCTGCTTAAGACCATAAATGGCCTTTTTCAAACGACAAACATAGTCTGGATGGACAGAATCCTGATAACCAACAGGCTGCTTCATGTAGACAGGAACATCAAGAACACCATTAAGGAAAGCGTTATTGACATCCAACTGATGAAGTGGCCAGGAACGCATGGTGGCTATGGCGAGAACCATCCTAACAGTGGAGGCTTTGACCACAGGACTGAAAGTGTGGTCAAAATAAAAACCTTGAATCTGCGAGAAACCCTGCACCACAAGTCTAGTTTTGTGACGCTCAATAGTGCCATATGGTCGATACTTGAGCCTATAGACCCATTTGGAGCCAACAATGTTGACATTTGAAGGTCGAGGCACCAAATCCCAAGTGTACTGACCACGAAGAGCATCTATCTCATCATCCATGGCTGAAACCCAGGCTGGATCCTGAAGGGCAGTGCGATAATCAGTGGGCTCTGTCTGAGAGAGGAGTGCAGCAGTGAGACCATGAGCAATAATATCCGAATAATCCCACCGCTGAATGGCACAGTAGAAGACCGAGTGGCCATCCGATGAGTACGAAGCTGGGGCGGCGAATCTGGAGGAGTCGAACCAGCTGATGACACGGAGGAAGATCGAGCTGTGCTGACCAGAGAGTGGCCGTTGGAAGTCACCGGAGAAAGAATAGCCGATACAGGTTGAGACGTGGTGGCCGGTGGCTGAGACGGTGGCTGAGAAGTGCTGGCCAGCGGCTGAGATATGGTGGGCGATTGGTGAGGAGCCGGGTCCAGGTCGGCCATCCAGATGGAAGATGGTGGTGAAGGAGGGGCAGCTGGAACAGGCACAGACACAGGCGTGGTGGCCCCAATCGATGAAGTAACAGTTCCATAAAAAAATGATGAAATCTCTAGATCTGAAATCGAACGGCTGTCCGTGGAAGCTGAGACATAAGGGAAGAAAGTTTCATCAAAACGAACATGGCGAGAGATATAGATGCACCCAGACGTCTGGTCGAGACACTGGAAGCCCTTGTGATGAGGGCTATAGCCAATAAAAACACAGGGAATGGATCGGGGTGCAAACTTATCAGTAGCAGTGGCACGCAGACATGGAAATGCATGGCAACCAAACGGGTGAAAGAGGGTATAGTCAGGAACATGACCAAAAATAACCTCAAAAGGTGATTTGCCACTCATAACTGAACTAGGAAGACGGTTAATAATGTAAACTGCAGAGAAGAAAGCTTCCACCCAATAACAGTGCGGCACAGAAGAGTGAAAAAGGATGGCAAGACCAGTCTCTATGATGTGACGATGCTTCCGCTCGGCCCGGCCATTCTGAGCAGGTGTATAAGGCGAGGACATCTGATGATGAATGTCACATGATATGAGATGAGCCTGAAGTCGGTGATTAGTAAACTCGGTGCCACCATCGGTCTGAAAAATTTTAACCCTAGCAGAAAACTGATTCTCAATGAATTTCTGAAACTGGATAAAAGTGTCATAGAAATCCGACTTATGCCGCATTGGAAGAAACCATATGAATCGCGAGAAATCATCAATGAAAACGACATAATAAGAGAAACCACCGACAGATAAAACAGGAGTTGGTCCCCACAAATCACAATGTACTTTATCCAATAAACCAGTAGCACGCTTGTCACTAGTGGAAAAGGGCAAGCGGCTACTCTTGGCCATCTGACAAGGAGAGCAACTGACAGATGCAGGCATAGCAGAAGTGACAGAAATAAGGCCCCGTCGACTCAATAACTGAACAGTATCATGAGACACATGACCGAGGCGAGAGTGCCACTGCTCAAAAGAAGCATGAAGCTTTGTAGAGCGTAGTTCGCCTAAAAAACTGGAATCACCAGTCTCAAGAAAATAGAGACCAGACCTATGACGGCCTTTACTAATTATCGCCCCTGTAAGCTTGTGCTCAGTGGAAAATGCATCGGCATCAAATATAACACGAACAGGTAAATCACGAGTAAGCTTACTAATGGACAATAAACTTCTAGTAATCTTATTGCCCACAAGGACATCATTAACAGAGAAATCAGATAAATGACATTGGCCGATGTGAGAAATAGATAATGATTCACCATTTCCAACAAGAATAAAATCAGAACCACGATAACGTTGTACCTGATCAAGATGACTGGTGTGAGTAGTGATATGAGATGTAGCACCTGAATCAACAATCCACTGTTTTGACGAAGAATGACAATTGGGACCATTCAAACTGGCCCGAAACAACACCTTGTCCGCAATCCAATCAGTGGAGCAATCTTCCCGAGATATAGGACCCAAATGAACCATAGCGGAAGACCAAAAATGGCACAGAAATTGACTGGATGTTGACGAGAATTTGAGAAACTCGTCGGAATGTGAGCAACTCGCGAGAAACAGTTTCAACTCGTGAGAATTTGATTCAGCTCACGATAAATTGATCAACTCGCGAGAAACTCCCTTACTGGCGAGATGACTCGCGCGTGGCTTCACGCGCGGAATTTCCTTCTGGTGCGCGAGATGACTCGCGCGTGGCTTCACGCGCGGAATTTCCTTCTGGTGCACGAGATGACTCGCACGTGGTTTCATGCGCAGAATTTCCTTCTGGTGCGCGAAATGACTCGCGTGTGGCTTCACGCGCGGACGAGTTCTTCTTCTTCGCCGTGACGTGATCGGCCATTCTTCTCCGGATGGCTTCGCGATCGGACGAGAGTGACGCGATCGGCCGTTCTTCTCCGGATGGCTTCGCGATCGGACGAGACAACCGAGATTTCTTCTTCTTCTCCGACATAGGAGCCACCGCTGGAGAACGCCGGAGGAGGAGGCCGCCGCTGGACTTCGCCGGAGGAGGACGCCGACGCTGGAAGACGCCGGAGGAGGAGACAACTGCTGGAGAACGCCGCCGCTGGAGGATGCCGGAGGAGGAAGACTCCGCTTGAAAAAGATGGAAATTTTCCCGGAAAATTGAGACTTGAGAGGACGCCGGAATTTGACCGGAACTTTGCCGGAAAAGAGAGAATGAGGGAGGTGCTAAACTAAAATTTAGGGGTTAGGATCAGAACTTGCTCTGATACCATGAGAGAATGATTTATCGTAATTAATTGTATTATTGATATCTAAATATATAGAGAGTACAATAGAGGTATAATAAGGAAAGAACTCTAATCAGAATAAATCATAATCTAATCAGGAGTTTGATTTAGTCTAACATTGTATTTGCACTTTCAATTATTGCAGGGTTATATTTACACTTTCGTCAATTATGTAGGGTTATATGTGCACTTTGTTCTAAAATATTTAAACAATAACGTTTTTAATGACGCTCTAATCGGAGCTAACATACTTGAATATGGATAAAAGATCCAATCTCGCATTTAAACGATAATGTTTTTAATGATGCTCTAAACGGAGCTAACAAAACTGAATATGGCTTATGTGTATATATCTTTTTATGCCACTATAAGTCCTTAGATTATAAATGTAATATTTAGCTAAAAAAAATTGAATATGGATAAAAGATCCAATCTCGAATCCAAATGACAATAGGGAAAGAAACATTTGGATTTGTTCAAGTAGCTAGGATATTGTGTCTGGCTAGATTCAATATGGTTGTTGTCCTCCATTCCCTTGAGATTTCATTAAGTCTTTTAAATCTTCTATATACCATATTAACATGGAACATACTCCTAAAGCAAGTGGAATGCTCACTTCACTCTGTGTAAGTTTCTCTCCACATTTGTGTGACATAAGGTTATAACATGAATGAGAAAAAAGGTATGTAGGAGGATTTCTTATGGACACAAAGAAGTGACCGTTAGGTAGTTGACCCTTGAATGCCATAATGTACTTTCTTATTAACCTGCAGCGGCAGGATGGCAGAGTCATGAGGGCTCGCCTTTTGCTCATGAATGAGAGAAGGAACATCTACTTCTTTTTTTTAAAGAACAATAGGAAAGGATAATCATGGGCAATCCCCTCCATGTTACCTTCTATTCTTCATTATGGTGATCTTATTTCATTGTGGAGTAAATTGAATTGAAATAAACTAATTGATCTAAATTTGACGATGTTGAAAATTAGACCATCACAATGACACTTGACATAGTCAATCATTTATCTCCAATTCGTTTTAGTGTGGTCCACACGCTCCTAATTAAACTACCAACGGCCCGAAAGCAACTTGCCAAAAGTAATCCTCCCAAAAATGTCAAAAACAATCAAGATTCCAACATTATCCCAGACAAAAACAACAATAAACATCAAAGTTCAAACATACGTGTCCCTTCATAGCATGTTCGTGATCACTAACCGACTCTTGCCGGTGGTTGGTCATTCACACACCACTCTGAATTCATTACTCGTGTACAAATGTCTGTTTGGGAGACCATGAGAATTCAGAACCCATGAGACCTACTTATGCATGATGCAATCTCTTCGCCCTTTATTCACATCTTCTACTGTGGAGGTAGCCTCCTAGAAGACATTGACATATGCTTCTTAAGCAAGGATTGGATTGCTGTATTGTGACGCGATAATTGCGTCTTACAAAATAGAAGGAATTAGTAGGGTTGTAATTTTGTACATGTGAGTAAAACTATTATAGAAAATAAGGATAATGATTTGTATTTATTCATGAACTCAGCATGCAGTATATAATGGTACAAGATACATACACAAGTTAGGAAAATGTAATAGAATATAATTACAATTACAAGCAATATTCTAATTCCTTAATACTCCTCAAGTTGGAGCATGGGGATCAGAAATGCCCAACTTGCTAAGCAAGGAATGAAACTGGTTACGTCCGAGAGTCTTAGTGAACAAGTCTGCAGGTTGGTCTGACGTGCGGATATGGTGAGTAACAATAGTGCCAGATTGAACGAGATCCCGGACAAAATGACAATCAACTTCAATGTGCTTTGTGCGTTCATGGAAAACTGGATTTGCCTAAATATGAAGAGCATATTGACTGTCACAAAACAGTCGCATAGGAGAAGAGTGCATAACCCCTAAGTCTTTCAGTAAAGACTTAAGCCATAACAACTCACAACAGGTAACAGTCATAGCACGATACTCCACTTCAGCAGAAGACCGAGACACTGTAGGTTGCTTCTTAGTCTTCCAAGAAACCGGAGAATCACCAATCATCTCAAAATATCCAAAAAGAGAATGCGAGTAATCGGGCATGTAACCCAATCTGAACCATAGTAAGCAGTCAACTGTAACGTACTACTAGAAGAGAGAAATAAACCTTGACCAGGATGACTCTTCAGGTAGTGCAACACACGAACAACAGCTTTCCAGTGAGGAACACAAGGAGACTTCATGAATTGCACAAGGGAATGACCCGAATAACTAAGTTCAGGATGAGTAATAGTCAGATATATCGGGCGCCCAACCAGACGTCTATACTGCTCTGGGTTATGGTAGGCTAGACCTTCAACACGTGCCAAATCATGTTGTTGCTCCATCAAAAAGTCAGTCAGTTTAGAGGCAGATAAACTTGTATCTGATAAAATGTCCAAATAAAATGTCCAAAGCATATTTCCTTTGCGAAAGAAACATCCCCTCCAGTCTTCTAGCAATATCTATGCCCAAAAAAATACTTAAGCAAACCAAGGTCTTTCATATGGAAACAAGAACTCAAGTATTTCTTGAACTCAGAGATGAGCGCAGAAGAACTACCAGCATTGACCAAATCATCCACATAAACCAGAACATGCAAAGAAACTGATCCACGGGAAAAGGCAAACAAAGAGTAATCTGCCTTACTTTGAACAAAACCAAATGCTCGTAAAGCTTGAGCCAATTTGGAAAACCAATTTTTAGGAGCCTGGCGAAGACCGTAAAGAGATTTCTGAAGGCGACATACCTAACCAGGAGGCACGACATAGCCTGGTGGGGGTTGCATAAAAACCTCTTCATGCAAATTACCATGCAGGAAGGCATTATGGACATCCATCTGATGCAGTTCCCAATCACGAATGTCCGCAACAGATAAGAATAGGTGAACATAACTCATCTTCGCAACCGGAGAAAATGTCTCATTATGATCAATTCCTTCACCCTGGCGATTCCCGAGAACCACTAGGCATGCCTTATAACGTTCAATAGTACCATCTGACTTAAACTTTGTTGGGTAGACCCATTTGTAACCAATCGCCTTCTTATTCAGAGGTAGAGGAACCAAAGTCCAAGTCTAATTGCGCTCAAACGCAGTAAGCTCTTCGGTTATAGCGTCTAGCCAACGAGCATACTGGGAAGCCTCAGAATAAGTGGTGGGATTGGCACTAGATGTTACTGCACCCAAAAATGTAGAATTCATACTAGAAAAGTTATCACAATTTACATAATCAGTAGGAGAATAGAGAACACGTGAGGATAGTGATGGCGAATAAGTGAACGTAGATGTGGGGGGTCTTCATTATTAAGAGCAGGGGCATAATCATCACAATCATAATCTTTCAAGTAAGGAGGCGGTCGGAGAGCACGGATACTCTGTCTGATAGGTGGAAACTCAGCAGTAAAACCATCCGGAACCGAAAATACTGCAGAAGGAGACTGTGCTTGGTGGTCAGAGCCGGCGACAATCGGGGTTGGAGAACGGGCAGAAACCAGCGACGAGTGTCCGGCGGCAGAATTCCAACGGCGGTCGGCGGTGAAGGACCGTGGACGACTGACAGTGGTAGACTGGCGATGGGCGGTAATGGACGACGACATGAGAAGACCAGCGGAGGCCATCGGTAAAGGACCGACGGTGGACGGTGGCGGTAGGTCGTACAACTCTGGAGGCGAGGAGGACACCAGCGGTGAGGTGGTGGCACCGTTGGGTTCTTCTAAAGAGGCCGATGTCGGAACTGCAGAATACGAAAATTGGTCTTCAAAAAAATTGGCATCCCGACTTGTAAAGATCACACGTGATTCTAAGTAAAAAAGTGATAACCTATCTTTCCGGCAGGATAACTAAGAAACAAACAACGCTGACTTCTTGGTGCAAACTTGTCACAATATCTAGGAACATGAGCAGCAAAACACAAGCACCCAAAAACTCTTAATGATGAGTAATTAGGAGCTTGCCCATAGAGCAACTCAAAGAGAGTACGACCATTGAGATGCTTTGTCGGTGTCTGGTTAATTAGATAATCAGCAGTAAGAACACATTCTCCCCAAATATCAATAGGAAGACTGGTTTGGAACCGTAAAGTACGCGCCACATTGAGTAAATGACGATGCTTTCTTTCAACTCGACCATTCTGCTGCGGTATGTCAACCATATATGTCTCAAAAATGATCCCAAATGCAGAAAAATGAGATCTCAAAGGCAAAAATTCAGTATCGTTATCAGCCCGAACACATTGTAAGGTTCGGCCCCACTAGTTCTTCACCAAGGCACTAAATTTTAAAAATCTAAAAGCTACTTCAGATTTAGCCACTAATAAATAAACCCAAATAGCTCGGGAATAATCATCAACTATAGTCAAAAAATTAAAATACACCACTAGAAGATGGTGTTCTATAAGGACCCCAAACATCACAATGAATTAATTGAAACAGTGCAAAAGCATTTGTAGAACTCAATGGAAAACTATGTCTAGTCTGTTTTGCTCTATAACATATAGAGCAAGGAACAAAAGTCTTATTAGTGCTAAAATCAAGAGAAGAAATAGAAAACAACATCGTAGAGGAAGGATGTCCAAAATGCTGATGCCATAAATCAGAAGAAGACACTGAAGTAACTGTCGGAATAGACTGCGGGATAGGAGGATGATATGAGTATCCAGTGGACGAAGCCAAAACACCCCCCTTTTCTGTTCACCCACGCCAATCACTTTCCTCGTACCGATTTTATGAAAAATGCAATAATTTTCAGTAAACAAAGCTAGACATTTCAAGGCAGATAACAATCTAGAACATGATAAAAAGTTGCACAGTAAAGTAGGTATATATATAGCACATTAGTAAGGGTGATAGCACCAAAGCAAATATAACCATATTGGGTAATGGATGACACAGACCCATCAGACAGAACAACATTCACAATATCAATAGCAGTAGTAAGATCAGTAAGAGAACCTTTGTCACCAGTTATGTGAAATGAGGCTCCCGAATTAAGTATCCATGGTAAAGTAGACTTACTAGACTCATTATCAGTAAGAGAATTAAACTGATTAAATAAATGCATGATCGTGCTCCAGTGGTCATCAGACAGAGCAGGGACAAAGTCGGATCGGGTAGGGACGCAGCCAGAGGAAGCCGCTGCCACTAGACCAGGCGACGATATGGCGGTGACGGTGAACGGCGGTGGGAGAGAAAATATCGTGGCGGAACCTTCGGTTACGATGGTGGCGGTAGGCCGAGAGGCTGGCACCGTCTTCTTGGCGGTGCTGGCTTTCTCCTTCAACTCCTTGAACCATTCTAGTACACCAAAGATCTGGAAGCATGAATCCTTATCGTGACCCTTGCGATGACAATGTGTACAAACAGGATTCCTGCGATCAGATGCAGAAAGAACAACTGGCGAAGAACTTGTAGGTGGTGGGCATCGTGCAGCATACGCCATGGAGTTAGAAGAAGGCTCACGAGCTTGAATAACAGCTCTATGATTCTCCTCCTGGGGAATACACTTTCATAGCAGGTGGCATTTAATCAATGCTCATGATATGTGATCGCAAGATGTGAAAGCCTTCGTCGAGGCCAGGGATGAATGGGTAGATCAAATCCTTCTCTCTCTCTCTCTCTCGGAAGACTCTCACAGAAATTTTGCAATGGCACAGTGCCTTGCTTTCTTCACAGTCACAAACTAAGGGAGGCCGCATGCAGTGATAATCTGCAAACAACTTCTTCAGTTTGCCAAAGTAAATGTCGATTGTCTGACTGTTCTGCCTGCAACTCTGAATAGCATTTTGTATTTGCAAAACTTTCATGCCATCTCCAAGAATAAATCGTGCCTTCAGGTCATCCCACAGTTCCTTAACTATGGCAAACGAGCTTGTAAAAGATCTCAACACCGGATCCAGGGTTTGCAAGACCTAGCAGACAAGAGTAGCATTAACCCCAGGCCAATCAGTAGCATCAGGATGACCATCCTGGGGTTTGGTAATGGATCCATCAGTTAACTCAATCTTGTTCTTGGCAAGGAATGTGCGACACAACGCGTCAGACCATTCAATGTAATTTTCTTGACATTTCAGCATGTTCTGCATAAGTTGTAAACCTAGACCATCGCTAGAGCCAAAAAAGTAAGGGTCAGTCGACATACGAACAATAGGTACAATAGTCTGAGGGCCAGATTGCAATTGCAACTGCTTCATTAAAGTCACAATCACATCATAACCACTCATATCTTGAAACTTCGGAACCTCAGGAGTAGCATCAAGACAGGCATGTTCTTCGGGATTTCTTATGGAGTCAGACATAGTATAAAATCAGGTATAGATCAGTAGCAGGTACAATAACCAACGACGGATTGGATGAGCAAGACATGGCGACACGTAGAGTTGACAACGACGGTGCGCAAGGCGTGGGGTCGGCTAGTGTCAAGCGACGCTCGATTGAATCGGATGGTTGACGGATCACCGTTACCGAACAACGGTGGCAGCAATCGGCAAGCGAGAAAAAAGAGCTGAGTAGCCGCGGCGGCGCGTGAGGAAGGCGCGCGGCTGAGGCTGCGGCGCTGGAGCTTGGTAATGGCAGAAAATTTTCTTTACGGTTTCAGGATTTTAGGCTCTGATACCATGTAGAAAATAAGGGTAATGATATGTGTTTATTCATGAACTCAGTACCATTATATAGTGGTACAGAATACCTATACAAGGTAGAAAAATATAATAGAATATAATTATAATTACAAGTAATATTCTAATTCCTAAATTATGCTTCTTCATCTAATCACATCTCAAATTTCACTCTAGCATGTAGGAGTTCATTGTGCCTTCAAATCCATCTAAATTAAGGGGAAAATAAAATAAGCTACCCTCACCTTTCTGGTCCACGACAAACAATCATGGACGATTTGGATAAAGAAACGGTCAGAAAGGGAACCATCAAAATCTATTAAGATATTCCATGAACCAATTAGAAGATAACACCAATTAGATGACAAAGCTCGTACGCAATTGCCCTCCCCATTTGTCACAATTTCACGCCTTTGACTGTCTGTATCCTCACTACATATTCATTAATAATCACATTGCTTGCCTTACTAAACCAGCAACCTATACATGGAAAACCTTTTTTAAAGGACGCCCCCTACAAAAGGAAGCCTCCCCATGCCCAAAACTAGACATTATGTGAGACTTATGACATCAATACTTTCATAATCACATCATTTCGAGTTTTGCTGACTCAAACTTCTCCAATCATAATATTGAAGTGATACAGTAAACGTTAGCATGATCCCTGTGCAAGAATGACATGCACAACTCGAGAAATGGTAAAGAATGGCCCTCATATCCAATAAAATTGAAACGATATATAGAGTTAGGATGACATGCACAACTTGAGAAATAAAGAGCTGCCCTCACGTCTGATAAAATTGAAATGATACAGAGAACGCTAGCATGACCCTCGTGCAAGGATGACCCGGACAGCTCAAGAAATGGTAACACAAGTCATCAAAAAGTAACCATGAATATACTTCATTCTCAATGTGTAAATGCCAGACTTCTATGTACAAACACAGACTCACAAAGATCATTATGAACTGTGCAGAAAAAGTTTTTCACTGAATCTTCATGCAGCAAAAAGATTAAATGAGAATTTCTGGGATTTTGCACAGCTTATCGAACACTACACATCTAATCAGTAGGTATCCATTCATTCATTCAGAAGAGAAGTGAGAATTGTTAAACAGAAGAATGTCGAATACAGAACTGAACGGGTAGACTATTTCTCTCATTGCAAAACATAGAATGGCCACAAGAGAACTAGCGATAGGGAGCAAATTCTACACATAGATGCACCTCAACGAATCCTAACCACCATACGGTTCAAGTCTGCTTTCCAGTAATTTCCAAGGAAATTATAGCACAGATTTGCAGATGTGGTCTCTCAAAGCACGGAAATCTTCAGACAGGAGCAAAACTTTACCCTAGAGATACACAAGTATTGTACACTGCATGTTTTTAAAAGCGAACAAAATGAATTTACCTGCATTCTCTACACATTGGCTTTTTAGAAATTCTTGATAGATAAATGTGTCTGCTTACAGCAGATAGCTCTTTCTGATACATTTGCAATATGAACAATGAACCACATATTCAGGTGTAAGAACTACAAATGTGTATCTAACATCTCAAAATTTGGGTGTTTCTGATCTATCAAGAATCAACCAGAACATGAGAAGTAGCAGAACACATTGTAAAGTGGAAGTGTCATAAAAAGTCATGATAAATAACTAGTAACAATGACCGGATTACAAACCATTATTTTCAGCATCTTTTCAGAGGTTCGATAGTTAGATACCCTCTCCTACTTAATATAAACTTTATGAGATCAACATTTACATTTTGCGCATTAGTTCTACATAAATAGCGCAGCGTGCAGTAAGTAGCTAGTTAGCAACAAAAACCAAGAATGCAAAAGGTTCGGCATTACAGCCAAGAATAAGCAACAAAAGAAACACTTCATCCCAGGCAGTGACATTATAGAACCATAAAACTAAATTTTCGTTTCTAGCAAAAAATTTCCAGCAATGCATCAAGTAGCAAGCAGAAATCAACCAATTTCTTTTTTTTTTAAAAAAAAGAGTAAATGGCATAATTTAAGGTGCTTCTTGTTTGTATAAAATAAAAAACCCAAAATAAAGAAGGGGATTTTTAGCAAAAGCAAAGTAAATGCTTTATGTTTTTCTCCAGCAAAGCTGCAATAAACTTTCTAGATACTGAGTTGCCTCAAACTATGTATCAAAACCGAATTGGATGAGCTTCAAGTTTAGTTCAACAGCTTGAAAGCATACCTTATGTATGACTTATGGCTTAAGATAGTTGCATTTGAACAATTAACACAAGTCAAGAAACCACTGATTGCAATAGTGATTATCAGGATAGTTCAGACACTTCATCTCAAAAGAAAAGCCGGACTGCAAATTCTAAGCGGTTATTACCAAATTCTCATCCTGAAGACCAATTGAAATTTAAACAGATATCCAAAACATAAAGCTGATTTTCCCCTTGTTTGTGATTCTACAAGGAAATCTCGACCATTATTAAAACTACACCATAGTCAGCTTATATTCTAGTATAACCATTACAGCTACATGGATTAAAGCGAGGTTTTCAGAAGATATCAACACATCTCTTTGCGATACTAACGATTGTCCCCTTGGTTACAGTAAAGTATAATGTCTGATCACCTGTAGGCAAAAACTCGGCAGAATCCTGCTGAATGAATGAACATTGTGAATCCTTCCACGCTTAATAGTAAACACAGAAATCCCTCACCTAGAAATCACTACATCACTAGCAACAATCTAGAACTCTGTTTTTTATTCTTCACCAAAGCCTTGTTTATCCAAATATTGAGTTTAAAAGACATGGTGCATATATTTGGGGAGTAGCAATAGATTTTCAAGTAAACTTCACTTATACAAAGAATCAAACACCTAGAATGCATTACACAATCGATCTAATTCTAACTTCAAAACCAACACAATAACGATACAGCAATCAAAAGATAAATTCGACCGAAACAAACGAGAACAATAAACTGAAATCAAAGGAAACGTGAAAGCTAATTTTTTTTTTTTTTTTAGACATTCAGAGTGAGTCTCACCTTCAATTGCAAAACCAAAAGTGTAAGGATCCACAAACATAATCTCATTGAGAAAGGGAATCGATCTTATTCTCATAAACTGATATTTTGAACATTGAGAAACATAAAAAGGACAGGATGAAAGCTCCATCTTATGCCATCGTTGCTTTGACATATATCTCGTAAAAGCATCCAACAGCCACAATAACCGTCAGAGCATCGCCGACACTTTTCAACCGGGCGACACTTTTCTTGTGTGATTTAAAGTGCTTCAACGCAGGATCCGCGGCCAAGAGAGCCTTCTCGCGAGCCGCTGGTTCGACGTGCAACCCACGTCGCGTAAGCGTGGGAAAATCACGAGTCTGTGGTTGAAGTCGAAGCTGAGAGAGGGAGGTCCGTTTGAGAAGAAAGGCCATTGATTCTCTCCGGCGAACGAGATCGGAAACGGGATGGGAAGTAGTTTTAATTTGGGGTTAATCGTTGAAGAATTAGTGACGGAATCGGAATGTGACAAGATCAAAGATGGTTCTAGATTTTAGAAAAGGGAAAAGTACAAAACTAACCCTATTATTTTTTTAACGTATTAATCTAACACTGTAAAATTTGAAAGAGCGTTTCTAATCCTAAGTTTATGAATAATTGTGCAAATATACTCAAATTGTATTATTTCGATGTTGACTGAACGAATTCAGGAGTTGACCTAAATACAAAAATACCCCTTAGTTCAAAACTGAATTTGTGTGAACTATTTCATCCTTACCCACTGTCCCCGCTCCACCGCCTGCCACCATTTGCCACCATCTCACTGCTATCTCCCACCAGCCACCACTATCCTGCTACAAAATTGAAAATCCGGAAACCCCCCACCCCACCACTCAATTAGAAACCATAGCCACCATGTCAGAACCCCCCCCCCCCCCCTCCCCGCCTTCATCTCGTTTCATCTTCGTCTTCATCAAATTAAAATATTCCCACCGCTTTGACTTAACGACGTCGCGTGATGAGCTTGAATGTCGTCGCTTTGCTCTGCTTCGACGTCATGCTAGGAGTAAGAAGGTGCCTCCACTGCGAATGATGTGTGCTATATTGTGTTCATATTTTGTGGGATTATTATGATTTTAGTAAGATATAATTTGCACTTTAAGGTGTTTTTGGTGCAGGAATTCATTAATTGCGGAGAATTGAGAGGGAGCTATACATTGTACTCTTTTTTCCTTAACCAACGATTTTTCCCATTGGGTTTTCCAGGTTAAAGTTTTTAATGAGACGATGTGCTCCAATGGAAAACGTTCTTATTTTATAACACATTTTTCCAAGGGTGAAGGAAGAGAGGCAAAAGCAGAATTGCTGAAGTTATGAGATAAAAAGTGAATTATTGAAGAGATGTGGATTTGAAGAAACTAAAGATATTCACTTCCCATATTGATAAGGATTGTATTATCTCCTTCCATTTGAAATTCCTTAATTTTAGAATTAGTTAATTAGAGTTGGAATAGAATTTGATTTATTTTCGGAAGAAGAATCCGAATTGAGTATTGTTTTGGTTTATTAGTGGCCGAGCAAAGGTATATAAATACCTGATGCTTTGCGACAGAGGGAAGAGGACACAGACTTGTAATCTTGGGGAGACGGAGACTAAAGGTTCAGTTTTTTTGGTTTTCCTTAGAGCAGATTTCTTAGGATTCGGATTTCGATATATATATTTTTGGCATTACAATATACTGGAGGGAGGCAGCAACATTGTTTCGCATGCAAATTATGTATTTGGTTGGATTTTATTGTTTTGTCACTATTCATTAGATTAATTATGTTTTGTTATTATATTGTATATTAGTTTAGTTTAATTATTATGAATAGCTAATTTATATATCGGCATGGAATAACAAGCATTAGTTTTTGAATCGTGAGGCCTAATTGTTTTATAATTGATTCTTATGTGTTCTTGATTGTTCTTCGTTAAATTTTTTCTGATGTGTTTAAGTCTGATCAACTTGAATATTATTGGGATAATGCTATCTAATTCTTCCAATACGTAATCGTTGGAAAGGGTTAGTAAGTAGCAAGTTCTTGTAAAAAATAGCTAACTAGCTAAGACTGTAATAGCAAGATGGGGAACAATTAAGTGTGCGTTACTATTTGCTTTTACTTTGATAATTGCTATATCGGGTTCTTTTCATTCTTAATGCTATCGAGGTGTGGATCTGGTTCAGTGAATACTTTCCGGGGCCATCTTGGTAAGAGAAACAATTAATTAATTATAATTGGTTAATTGTCGATAAAGTACGAAAGAATTGGGGAGGTTAAGCGTACCTACTTTCCTATAACTGATAGATGCATATGAATTGATTTATCTTTGCGCCTATGATCGATGTTAAACTAATGTGAGTTATTCCAAGCCGATTACCTTATTCATATATTTTATAGACATTTATATCTGTTAGTTGCATTATTATTTTATATTAGTTAGTTGCATTATTATTTTATATTAGTTAGTTGCATTATTAGTTGTTAGATAAATCTGAAAATTAAGGTGTGGTGGCTACCCCAAAAGTGTTCTATATTAGTAGGTATTTTATTATAGTTTTTGCTCCGTTCCTCGTGGGATCGACTCTGCTTGCTACTGTACTAATTTCATCATTAGAGTTTACAGATTATTTTGGTGAGTGAAACGACGTTCACCAGCGAATAACGTCACGACTTGCAGTCGCAGTAAGCCGGCGCAGATTGCCAAAGGTGAAGAAAAATCTGTGGATAAGGTGAAGAAGAATTTGAGGAGGAGAAGAAGAAGGGCAATATCGTCTTTTCCTGCTGAGAAATTTTTTTGTCCGGATCATCCTAACATAAAGGCTTATCAGGCAATAATTATGTGAAGACACATCATCATTAATTAGTTATTGATTGGGCTACTTGTACAATGATTTCCCACATACGTGTATGCATCATCACTTAGTGTTTAGCAAAGTGCACATAAATCAATCAAACATCACAAAATGTACATGTGGCACTATATTATTGGTGCCCGATAAGGCTTATGTCAGGATAATCCTGACAAATATTTTTCTTTTTCCTGTTTTTCAAATTTTTTATTTTTTTCAAAAGGGTATAGTGGTCATATTAAAGAATTGCGGCTACAATTCGGTTGCAAGAGTTAGATTGACACTTTCAATAAAAAATAGGGTTATATTTACACTTTCCTATTTTAAGGTTAAATGGATTTCGACCTAAACATAGGGTTATTTTAACATTTAACTATTTTAAAAAAGGCCTCTAGTTAGCTGAAGAAGAGTTGCAATTGGGGGATGCTATGAAATCATTGGAGAAGCGAAGCTTAGAGTCGAAGTGAGAAATGGATATGATTGTTGTTTCAGATGAGATGAAGTCTATGAAGTCAAGACAAGCAAGTGTGAGTGTGGATCATATGCTTCAAGTTTTACAAAGGTTAAAGCAGGAGAAGGAAAAGAAGCTGGATGAAGATGATGGAGCTCTCAAAAGATCTATCTTTAAGAAACCAAAACAAGAGTTTATAAGTAGGATCGATGATGAAAACTTTGAAAATGGTGATGATTTCTTTTTTACTTTTTCTATCAATAAAAAGTAAAAACTTAATTATAGATATACTGATAAAGGCGGGTAAAGATGACATGCGTCCCCCCCGGCCTTCCCTTCCCTTCCCTTTTCTTCAAAACATACCCCAAAACCCTAACTTTGGGGTCCCGCCGCTTGAGCCACCACCTCCAGCGCTCCCC
The DNA here is from genome assembly GCA_037428765.1 of Rubia yunnanensis. Taxonomy (NCBI): domain Eukaryota; kingdom Viridiplantae; phylum Streptophyta; class Magnoliopsida; order Gentianales; family Rubiaceae; genus Rubia; species Rubia yunnanensis. Next base: position 100,902,798 of record CM075067.1, on the reverse strand, counting down.
ACCCCATTCCCACCCTCCCCCAGACACCCCTACCTCCCAACAATCTGGAGATCTACGTTTGTTGAGGTCCCAGCCAAAGCTACCGAGATAGGAGCTGGAGTCAATGCATGGCTGAGATGAGACGAAGTTATAGCGGAGGTGAAGACGATGAATGACAGAGCTTTGAACGGTGGAACTAAAGGCCATAGTTTCACGCATGGCAAAGCTGAAGGCAAAGCAACACCGAGACGAGCGTGGTGGAAGACGACAAAGCCACAAATGAAGACACGTGTGATGAGCTGAAGCTTTCTGGTCTCGGCAGTGGCGGAACATTGGGAGGACCATTGGGTGCCTGGTCTCCGCCAACTTTTTTTTACTATAAATATTTTATATTCTCCCTTGTGGTTTGTTTGTTTTTTATGGCAAAAAATGATTGTGGCCCCCCGCCCCAAAAATAAAATCACAGTAGAATATACATTAAATAATGAAGGCATTAGATCAATATTTAAGTAGAAAGTAGTTTAAAATGTTAGGATTTTTTATTTGTAATTGTAGAGTCCAACATGAAATAAAATTCATTTTTATCTAATTTTACCTTGGGAAATATGCAGATATAACTCTATATAATTGAGAAAGTGCATATATAACTATGAGATAATTTTTAGTGCGAATATAACCCTAACTACTTTACAATAAGTGTAAATATAACCCTAAAGGCTATATTCTGGCATTGTCTAGCCATTTCCGACCATTGACCAATCGGAAATGATCAAAATATCCCTTGAGCCAAATACAAAAATCTAAAAGACAAAAATAGCCTCCGCCTACCCCCGCTCCACCACCACCTCCACCACTGCTCCACCACCACCTCCACCAATGCTCCACCTCCACTGCTCCACCACCACCTCTAGGGCTTCCGATGCAGGGAGAATTGTCGCAAATGTCTGATACGGTTTTGAACATAACTTTTGCATCTGGATTCGGAATTAGGCGATTCCGGTGGCGTTGGAACCGCCCCAACGAGTATTATAGGTCGCTCCATTTTCCACTTTGAGGTCATTTAAGGCCTTAAAACAACAATTTATTGTTTGTTAGTATTTTTTTATTTTTGTTTAATTATGGAATTTATTAATTCCAAATTTCCTTTTTATTTTTTCATTTTTCTTTGGAATTGAGTATTAAGGACTTCTTGTATTTTGGGAGATGGAAGTTTTGATAATAATATTTTTTGAGAATTGTGTTCTCTCTAGTGGATTCCAGAACAGACAAGTTTGTTGATGCTCTTTCATTGTGGCCTTCATCATTCATTTTGGTATGATGCTTTCTCTACGGCAGTCTACATCATCAACAGACTGCCTACTCCAGCTTTGTCTGGTCAGTCTCCACTCTCTGTTATTTTTGGTATTACACCTGACTACTCCAATTTTCATCCATTTGGCTGTCGAGTTTTTTCTTATTTGAGGTCGTATGCTGTGTATAAACTCGCCCCTCAGAGTATGTTTTGTATATTTTTGGGATACAGTTCTCAGTACAAGGGTTATCGATTTCTTGATCCTCTTACAAAGGAAAAGTGCATCACTCGCCATGCTCAGTTTGATGATTTTTTCCAGCTACCCGTACTGGCATGTTTCTACTTTTTTGGAGCCTTTGTCGTTTTCATCAGAAGTGTTTGAGCCATATTCTACGGCACAACCACCTATTTTTTGGGTAATTCAAAATTTTCAACAATGCTGGAAGCTCAGGGTTTTTCAGAAAATTGCATTTGTTTGCCACAGGGTGACCAGCAGTGTGTCCTACACCAACCAGTGCCACCTCCACAGCCGCGGGCATTTTTACCAAATTCACCGGCCGCCCCCTGCTTCTCCGATGCCGTCATCACCACCGCCAACTGGGCCATCACCGATTATCTTGGGTTCTGTGCCCATCCCCTCGGCCTCCGCACTGTCATCGGGATCCGTGCCTTCACCGATTGTGGGTCTCTTCTCTCAGCATCTAATGACTACTCACTTGTGCACTGGTTCTCTACGGTACAAGGATTTTTCTGAGCATGATATTTCTGTTTTACTGAGTGCTTTATTTTCTAAGACTGGGCTTCAGAGTCATCGCTCGACTGTCAAGGATCCTGAATGAGTTGCTGCTATGGACTCAGAGATGGATACTTTGCACACTCAAAAGACATGGGAGCTGGTTCCTCGTCCTTCCCATGCAAATGTTGTTGTTTCAAAATGGGTTTATCGATTGAAGAATAAATCGGATGGCTCCCTTGACCAGCACAAGGCAAGGTTAGTTGCTCAGGGTTTTTCGCAATTGCCTGGTTTTGATTATGATCATACTTTTAGTCCAGTGGTGAATGTCTCTACTATTTGTACTATTTTATCCATTGATGTTCATCACAATTGGCCATTGCGATAACTTGATGTGAAGAATGTTTTTTTAAATGGCATTCTGGAATCTCCGATTTATATGGAGCATCATGATGGATACAAAGACCCTATGCATCCTAATTATGTTTGTCGTCTACGCAAGGCCATTTATGGTTTGAAGCAAGCTCCATGCGCTTGGTTTCAGCGTTTCAATTCTTTTTTTATTGGCCTGGGTTTTGTATGTAGTTCTTCAGATACCTCGTTATTTATTTTCTCACAGGGTGTCTCTTTACTCTATTTATTGGTTTATATTGATGATATTATTCTTACTGGGAATGAGGGTCGTCTTATTTGGAAGTTTATTGATCGGGTCAATCAGGAGTTTAAGATTACCCATCTTAGCACTTTGCAATATTTTTTGGGATTGGAGGTTGTTCGTACTTTCGAAAGCTTATTCCATGGTCAAGCCAGATATGCCAGGGACATTTTACTGCGGGCAGACATACAAGACTCTGCGCCCGTTGCTATTCCATTTGTGGTTTTTTCGCAACTGTCCAGCTCTTCCCATAAGCCATTCGGAAACCCTACACTTTATCGTTCTTTGGGTAGTGCGCTACGGTATTTATCTATCACACTTCCAGGCTTGTCCCATGCTGTGAATACAGTCAGTCAGTATATGCAGGCTCCTACTGATGACCATTACCAAGTTGTCACTCGGATTTTGTGTTATGTTCGTGGTACACTTCACTATGGTCTTCAGTTTTGCGCAAACTCATATGCTTTACCAGTTTTGGGTTACTCCAATGCTGATTGGGCTCGTTGTATAAAGACTAGTAGGTCTACATATGGTTATGTCATTTTTCTTGGTGGCAACCTAGTTTACTGGAGTGCTAAGAAGCAGCCTACAGTTTCTCGTTCTAGTTCAGAATCATAGTACCGTGCTATGGAAAATATTTTTGCGGAGTTAGCTTGGTTGATGAATCTTTTTCGGGACTTACGTGTGACGTTGCACGCCCCACCCATTTTGCTGTGTGATAATAATAGTGCTCTCTTCCTGGCTCAGAATCCTGTTTCTCATAAAAGAGCTAAACACATTGAGATTGACTATCATTTTGTGCGTGAGATGATGTCTTCTAGCAAGCTCAAGGTTGATCATGTTTCTACAAACTTTCAGCTTGCTGACATCTTTACTAAGGATCTACCCCGTCCTCAGATTGAGTTTCTACGTTCCAAACTTTGTGTTACGACCAGTCCTACGCTTCGCTTGAGGGGGGTAATAGGGATGTTAATCAATTAGAATCAGGATAAGAAAGGAATACCCTTTCGGATTGGTTTTGTATATATCATGTTCCATATTTGTCCAGGTTTTGAATACCATTTATACTCACTATATATATAAATACACACATCCACAAATATATTTGTGAATTTTACATTCTATCAACTATGATACCTCTTGTTGTATCACCGCCTAATTCGGATAAATAGATACAACTTACAAAAGGAATTAATTTTCCCAACAAAAACACACGGTACAGAAAAAGTTGATCAAGATGGTTTGCAATCCCATCTATATGGGATACTGAAGAAGATGACTAGACTATAGTATATTCTTAAACTAAGATTGGTAGAATATTGTTTCATAAAACGCATATTTTCAACCAAAAGCTGATCAAGATGGTTTGCAATCCCATCTATATGGGATACTGAAGAAGATGACTAGACTATAGTATATTCTTAAACTAAGATTTTTGGTAGGATATTGTTTCATAAAACGCATATTTTCAACCAAATCTAATTTAAAACTCATATTTTTAATCAAATCTAGCGAAGATACTCTAACCTTTTCTTTCCTCTTATGTCTATATATGGATCCATGCGGGACATAATCTGGCCTACTTTTGTGTTTGGGCCGTTAAGTGTTAAAAACTTAAAAACAAGAAGAAATTTAAAACGTACCATCAAAGCTGCATTATTTGAATGGAGAAAGTATCGAGAAAGCGGGTTTTCCACAAATTTATAGTTAGTCCACATAATTTTTACCTTATATGTTATAATTATTTTATAAAATTTAAAGAGTCAGTCTCTTGAAAGACGATATTTTTATAAGCCGTGGAAATACCAAAGTTTAAACTGCAAATTAAAAGAAATGAAGATAAAATTTTTGGGTTGCATTGATTGGATCATAAACTTTATAACTACTACACGTTGCATAATAAAATTTTAATATTGCAACTAAAATCTTTTATTTTTTTATTATTCTAATTAAACCCCATTTTTTTCATAAACCTATGGAAAGATGATCTTTCCCAAGACATTGCTAAATTTAAATATTGTATTTTAAAAGTTAAAACAAATAATAATATGTATTTGAATGTAAAAATATAAAAATATATAATATAGTTTTTTTAATTTCTAAATTTAGCACTCCCTCCGTCTCATTTGTTTTTGCACTTTTACTTTTTGCATACTATTCTGTATCAAAGTTTGACCGCATGTTTGAATTAATATATGAACAACAATATTATCGTATATGATATTGTTCAAATCGTCTTAACAAGTAGTTTTTAAATATTACATTTTCATTTGTCATTTTTATACGTAGGTAAAGATATTAACGGTCAAACATGTGTCTTGTACACCGTACAAAAAATAAAAGTGAAAAAATAGGTGGGAAGAAAGGAGTGTGTAATTTAACAAATACAATTTATAAGGTAAAAAGTAAATGACATGTCTATCAAAACTGACCTTTCGGTCACTAGGTTGTGTGTTTACATTCGTTTCCAGAAACAGCCCAAATCACATGCAAGCCTCTACAAAGAAACGTAATGGGCAACTCCAAAATGCACGTTTTGTGTTCTCTACACATGTATTACTCCTCTTGTTTTCTTTTTCATTGTAACATACTTAATTATGAGTATAAATTTATAGTAAATGAAATGAGAAAAGTAAATTTAGTGAAAAATTAAAATTAATAAATCAAATTGGTCAAATTTACAGTATCGAGAAAGTATATCAATATTAAAAATAATTTTAAAAAGAAAATGTGTTAATGAATACAAGAAGAAAAAGTATTCATGTAGCCCTCAATTACTTACTATGTAACAATATAACTCTATTTTTTATAGTTAGAAGTGTCAAAATAAGTTCAAGTTGGCCAAAACTTGCAACCAACGCGAGTCAATATGGCCGGCCCTTGGTGAACTAGTATAAAAACCATTGAATTTAATGTGATAAAATAAAAGATTTTTTTTCTTATAACCCTATATTCCTTCAAATATGATAATATAGTCCCATGCTTTTCAAAAATGCCAAAATATTTCCAAGTTGATATGAGCTGGCTTAGTTAACACTGTTTAAGGTAATTTAATGTTAAAATGATCCAAAAGGCCTCAAATTAAATCGATTTAAAAAAATTTTAAAATAATTTTATTTCTTTTCTGAATAATTTCATATAAGCACTCACTGATTGTCATTTCCATGCAGTTAAGCTCAAACTACTTATCAAGGGAGATAATTCAGCAAATTATGTGATATGATTCAAAGAGGAGTAGATCATGGTTCGACTGACGAAATGCGAACAATTACATTAACTACGAGGCATAGGAATTTCCATAATTCACACCATCTTTGTTCAAGGATCCAACATCATTGTTGCACCAGCAATTGCTATCTCTGGAAGATCTAGCTAGCAACATCAATTCAAGAGTTGAAGGAATTGACGGCCAATTTAACTTAATTTGCCGATAGCTAGAGATCTTTGGACCAAAAAACTTTTGGATGGTGGCATGAAAAGTGAGAAAAGTTATATCTCCGCAATGATGGTGGTGGGTGAAATCAATAGCCATGAATCTCAAATAATGTTGATTTGGGGGTTTCTGGTGCGATGAGAGGAGGGGGGGGGGGGTGGTGGGAGGCAAAGTAAATGAAAACTCTATGTGGTGGTGTTGGTGCATGTTTGTGTGTTTGTGGTGTTTCACTAGAGGAAAAGTCTTGATTAAAGGCGGTTTTATTGGATCAGACAAGACACTTTTTTGGTGTATTCTCTGGTATTGCCTTTGATCCCCACCAATCAAAGGCGGTTCCGAGAACCACCTTCTATCGGACCCGAAACACTTCCGAGTTCTGAACCTATTACTCAGGTCACAAAAACATACTTGTTATTGATTTATTAAAGAACCGATATGTTATGTTGATGTATACATGTTAAACTCAGAACTAATCTAACTCAAATCTAATCTAACCAACATAACTAATTGGCCAATCTAACCAACAGAACTAATTAAACTCATATCTAAACAAGAGAACTAAACCTAGCACCGACCAAGAATCACAGCGGAGGCGGAGTCTACGCTACACGGAGGTGGATGAGATGCTGCGGTCGGGAAGAGGCGGAGAAGACTCGGTCGGGCAGAGGCGGAGTGGCGTTGGGTGGGAAGAGAGAGTGACGCCAGGTGGTGAAAGGAAAGGGAAGGAGATTAGAGATGGGAGTGCAGCGGCGATGAAGGGTGGATGGTGAAGGAAGATGATTAGAGTAGAGTCTGAAAAATTAATTGCAGAGGAAGAGAGAAAGGTTGAGGCACATGACTTAGAAAAAAAATGAAGTCAAACATTATATCCTAGCTGCTGCTTTTATACTTGGCCATTAATAAGCCCAAGTGCAGCCCATTAAAGGTGGACCCGAAACACTTCCGGTATCGAAACCTGTATTAAAGGCGTAACTATTGTAGAACCGCCTTTAATTGATGTCCATCAAAGACGGTTCCTTAAGAACTACCTTTGATCAATTTCAAACCACCTTTAATTGGACCCGAAACCACTTCTGATATCAGAACCTTTTTCAACTCCTCTATCAAAGGTGGTTATATTGTAGAACCGCCTTTAATTGATGTTCATCAAAGGCGGTTCCTCAAGAACCGCCTTTGATCAATGTAGAACCGCCTTTAATTGGACCAAAAACCACTCCCAACTTCGGAAACTCTTTCAGGTCCTTTTCAAAGGCGGTTCCTTCCCAAAATTTTATAACTGCCTTGGAATGCTGCCTTTAATCACAAGCTTTCCACTAGTGGTTGTTGAGGGACGCTTGAAATCTTCAATGGAGACAAGGAGGGGAAGGGGATCAACATGGCGAGAAGAGAGAAATGGAACCGGTAGGAGAAGTGGAACGATAGGGCGTTGAAGGAGGGGGAGATGTGTATGTAAATATGTTGAAATTAATAGTGATGGTGGTACAATGAGATGCTATAAGGATGTTGATAAGTTAGGTGGCATTGGTGGGTGGAGTTAAGTGATGCGGTGTTGTGGCAACGTTGGTGGTGACTGAAATTAATGAGTTAGCATTGCCAAACAAAAAACACTATTTTTTGTCATTTGATTTCCTTGACCGTAAAACAATGAGAGGGGTTAAATCAGGGGCGGAACTACTTGAAGGCGGGGGCAGGCGCGCGCCTGCCCCGAGATTCGTCGGCCAGGCGGAAGTTACTGTTCCCGGCCGACGGATCGATGGTTTCCGCCTACGGCGGCGTAGGCGCGCCGCCCGTTCGCCGGAGGAACTGAGGAAGAAGCTGCTGCTTCTGTTTTTTTTCCAAAACACGACGTCAAACGACGTCGTTTGACTAAGGTTTTTTTTTTAATTTTACCGATTACTCTGTGGGGTTAAAAAAAAAAACCTTAAGACTCAAAAGTCAAAACCCAAAGAATTATTTCAGCCCAAGGCCAAGTCCAAAAGACCCGCCCCTGGCTCTCTTCTCCATCTTCAGACTCTCCCCTGACTCCCTCTCGCTCTCGGCTCCTCTGTCACACACCGCCGCGGCGCCGTGCCGCCAGTCGTCCGCCACCCACCACCGCCATTCCGCCACGGCGCCACCGCCAGTCCGCCACCACGGCACCACCGGCACCGGCACCGCCAAGATCCACCACCATTTAGGTATTTAAAAATTCAAATTTCAATTTCAATTTAATTCAAACTCTTGAACTAAAATTGAAAGATTCAAAACATGAATTTAATTGTTTCTAGTTCAATTCCTTTTCAATTTTGATTTTAGTTATGCAATATTGTTTTTATTCAATTCATTTTAATTTTAGTCATATTCGTTTGAATTGAGGTTAACTAGTGATATATTAATTTTTTGGATGAGAAAACTGTATGTTAGAAGCTGCATTTTTCAATTTTGCTCATAGAGTTGTTCTCGATGATTTTCAGTTTTGGTCCTAGAGTTTTTTTTATGTATTGTTTGCAAAACCATCACATTTGAGCTGCTGTAAATTTGTTATTTCTGATGCATTTTCCCAAGCTTTTAGATGCTGCATTTTTTTAAAATCTGCTGCGTTTTAGATGCTTCATTCATGGTGTATAGAGTATGTCTTTTGTTTTTTCTAGTTTTTGTATAGTTGAAGCTAAATAGTGAGATATCAATTTGTTGGATGAGAAAATTGTATCTTAGATGCTGCATCTTTCCGTTTTGCTTGTAGTTGCTGCTTTTTCGGTTCTCGATGCATTTTCCCCCTAGATCTTAGAGTTGTTTGCAGTTTTTGACGATTTTTCTCTGTGATTTTTCCTGAATTGTTTGCAAAATCATCACATTTGAGTTGCTGTAAATTTGTTATTTCTGATGCATTTTCCCAAGCTTTAAGATGCTGCATTTTCTTTAATCTGCTTTGTTTTGTATACATAGAATTTGAGAATTTTCCCAAGCTTTTAGCTTCTGCATTTGGTTAAATCTGCTGCATTTTCAGTGTAAGAATTGACACGATTTTTGTTAAATCTGCTGCTATAATATTGATTCTATGCTGCTGTAATATTAAATCTGCAAGAATTGACATATGCTGCATATGCAGCATATAATTGAATCGTTGTTGGTATCTACAAGGTATTATGGGTTCAAATTTTTCATAGTTTCATTCATATTTGATTCTCCAATGGTATTTTTGCTATTACTCCTGCATTTCTCTTAGTTTTTAGTTTTTTTATTTCTACTGCATCTGAGAACAAGTTCTGATTGTTTGCTTAACAGATTGTGAACTTATATTTATTAAAGTATGGATAAGAGCAGTGGCGGAACCAGGAAAATTTCAGCCTACCCTCGAAAATTTTCCTGATTCCGCCACTGGGTTAAATAATAAGTTTTTACAGCAGTCAAGAGTTAAAATGACACTTTCGAAAAACTTATACGTTGGTAAAAAATTATATAGACACGTCTTGAGAAAAAAACTAGAGATCTTAATTCTAAAAAAGTCGGCCAAATTGTCAAAGACATCTACATGTCATTTACACTACCTCTCTACCAAAAATTCTAATCAATGTTGGTCTAGCAGGGTAGATCAAAAAAAAAATTTGGTGGATTGTAATTTAATTTGATGACTCTGTCTTTGAAGGTAGTGTTAAAATTTTTAGAAAATTTTAAAATTAGAGGAATAAAGTGGGTCTAAACTTTAAAATAAGCTAAGGCACTAATTAAAAATCATATACTAATTAAGTAAAAAATATTTAAAACCATTTAAAAAAAAAAGAAAGATAGGGCAGTTGCCCTCCCTTGTTCGTGAATAGTTCCGCTTCAGTGGTTAACCAAAAGAAACTAGGTATTCCCTTTGTTTCTCTATCAATAACACACTTACCTCATTGAGATTTTTTCTTTTAAATGATACACTTTCTATTTTTGGTAAATTTTCTCCAGTTTCATTCACTCATTTGAAATTTTACTTTCTACATCTAATTTGATCCACTCATTTTCTTCACCGTATTCAAGCATCTAAACTCATGGTGTCACTAATAGATAAGCAGGGGAGTACTCAAATCACCGACATTTAGAAATTATATAGGCACAAATAAATCAATCAGAATCATAGACACATAAATTAGAGTTAAAATTACATTTCAGGAAACTAATTTGGTGTGTATGACTGAAAATGATAACGTACATTATGTTAGGTTTGCTATAACAAGGCCGTAGGAAATGTATAATAAATACGAGGGTTTGGTATGATTCTATCAAGTGAAGCGAAAGCCCCCACGTTTCTATGTTTTTCCGCACCCATGAACTTGAACCATAGCCAAACCAAAAAGTGCCGCCTAAACCTTCCACGCAAATATATACCACTCGCATCCAAAGCTTTCAAGCACGCACACAAAAATGGAGGTGGAGAGAGTTCAAGCAGTGGCTTCCCTATCCCTCGACACAATCCCGTCGGAGTACATCCGGCCGGAGAGCGAGCAGCCGGCGATCACCACCCTCCACGGCGAGTTTCTGGAGGTCCCGGTGATCGACATGGGCGGCGATTCTGACATCGTGAGGAAGATCAGCGAGGCGGGTATGGAGTGGGGGATCTTTCAGGTGGTGAACCACGGCGTCCCGGACGAGGTTATCGGGAAGCTGCAGCGGGTCGGGCGGGAGTTCTTCGAGCTCCCGCCCGAGGAGAAGGAGCGGGTGGCGAAGGATCCCGGGTCCGACAGCGTGCAGGGGTATGGAAGTAAGGTGAGTAAGGAGGCGGGGGGGAAGAGAGGCTGGGTTGACCACTTGTTTCACAACATTTGGCCTCCCGCCGCTATCGACTACCGCTTCTGGCCTACTAACCCGCCATCTTACAGGTCAGTAGCAAATCTAAGATTATATTCCGGAATTTTATTTCGGTGGGGCATTATTTATAGTAAAGGGAATCGTTCAATCTGTTTTTTAAGTGTTTTACTTTTAAAAAGAAATGAGTGGAGATTAATTATTCAATAATTAAGAACGATTCACTCTTATTATAGAATTCTATAATAGAAGGGTGATAATATTGAAAAACATTCTACATGATTGATATGTATGCTAGATTTAAGAAAATGAATGAAGTACGCCGTTCATATTCTATTTGATATAAAGTTTACGTGAGAAAAGCAGATCCAATAGTGTTCTTTCAAAGCTACTTTTTTTTTATTAATGTATATATTATTGAAATTGTGGCATGTTACAAGCAGATGTGCATTTTAGACGGTTGTTTTTAAAGCCGCCTAATTAAAAATAGATAAAATTTAGCTTCACTTCAAGACGCTACATGTCTTCGCTCATGCAAAATATTTCATAGAAGTAGAAACTTCTCATCAGATGATGTCACGTAATATAAATCATTTCCATTTTTAGCTTATAAATATATATAAATATAGATCAGTAGATGATTTGTTGAATAAGTACATACCAGCATATGATTCGGCAGAACATCTAGACATACGACATTTTTACACATAAAATTGTCTACAAAGGAACGATGCTACTGACTCCCTAAAAGAAATAATGAAACCAAATTTTAAATTAACTCGCTAATATGTACGTTTATGTTTCAAATTCATTTATTGGAGAAAACCCATGTGGAATGTTCGTTTAACCACTGTATTGATCTTGTTCCTTATTTGCAGGGAGGCAAATGAAGATTACGCGTGGAGGCTCCGTGTGGTGGCGGACAAGATGTTTGAGTGTCTCTCGGCAGGGCTCGGGTTAGAGCCGCATGCGTTGAAGAAAGCCGTGGGCGGGAATGAGGGGTTGATCTACCTTATGAAAATCAACTACTATCCACCGTGTCCGCGCCCGGATCTCGCCCTTGGCGTGCCGCCGCACACGGACATGTCCACCTTCACCATACTCGTTCCCAACGAGGTCCCAGGGCTTCAAGTGTTCAAGAACGAGTGTTGGTATGATGTCAAGTACATTCCAAATGCATTGATTGTCCACATTGGAGACCAAATTGAGGTATGTAACCTTGTACCTTTGCAACATTTTTGTTCCAATTCTTGATATTTATTGCGGTAGCTTTTGGATTACTTTTGACTTTTGATCTCTCGTTTCAATCAAACAAGTTAACAAAAAATGTTTGACAGCTGGCTTCTTTGTTATGCAGTATAAAATAGAATTTATAAAGTCGAATAACTAATATAAATAGTTAGTCAAACCAACTAAATGAAACAGTTGTAATAACCATTTGTGAATCATGGTCTAATGAAAAGTTTAATGAGTAAGTTTCTGACTTTTGACTTGTTGATTTCTATAAACCAGCTCAAAAATAACAGTCATTTACTAAACAGAATTTACAACGTCAAACAACTAACATAAACAGCTAGTCAAATCAGTCAAATGAAACCGCTAACAACTAACAACTAACAGTAATTTGCCAAACATGATTTGAAAGTGAGAGCTTATAGTTTCTATTTTAACTTGTATGTGATAGATTTTGAGCAATGGAAAGTACAAGGCTGTGTATCACAGGACAACCGTGAGCAAGGATAAGACTAGAATGTCATGGCCGGTGTTTTTGGAGCCAGCACCAGAACAAGAGATCGGGCCATTTCCAGAGCTTCTAAGCGATGAAAATCCAGCAAAATACAAGACCAAAAAGTACAAAGACTATGGCTATTGTAAGCTTAATAAGATTCCTCAGTGACCATTGCTGCAATTAGCTCCGGCAGCTTTAAATAAAAGCAGCGGAGTTACACTGCTTTCGAATGCCAACAAGTTTTAGCTTCGAAAGACACTATAGAAACATTAGTTTCTGTTCTAATGTAGTACTACTAAGATTTTTTTAAGCGAATGTGTTCTCATTCTCATTAATTTTTAGATTGTTACATATTTGTGTCAGGTTTAGCCCACACAACCCCTAACTAACAACTATTACTAATCTATTAACACTTTCCAAACTTGAACAAGTTCTTTGCCTCACACACTGTAAGGTGAGCATCCCACAACTACACCTATCATGAGGTCTATGAGCCATATAGGTAATATGCTACTCGGCCTTCAATCTTCCTTTTCACCGAGTTATAATGGCTCTGTAGTTTTGAAGAGGCTGTAGCTGGATTTCTCCAATCAGTGGTGGAGAGTGATTGTTGAAAGAGTTTCGAGGGCAGGTTCCTTTTTATTTGAAGTAGTCTGGTAATGCATGCCACTACTAAGATTAAGTTGTATGGTAGTGTTAAGAAACAAAATCAATTGAAACTCATCATCGCAGTCTACACATACTATAAAACACAGACTCATTCAGACCACTAGAACTAACTGCACAAAAATTTTTCCAGACACTTTTAGCTAGCTGCAACAACATTAAATTCAGCACATGAGTATTAGTTATCAATATTTTTGGGACGCTCTTAAAACAACCCCCGAGCTGGTCCCCACGTGGCAGCATTCGGTTCATTCCTCGCACGCATTTAAGCAGAAAGCGTATAGCAAAAGCTTTGTCGTGTAACTCACGTGTTTAACGAAAATGAGGCATCCATTTTTCTCTTCACCTTCCGCATCCCTTTGTCTCTTCACCTTTTCGTATGCCTTTCTCTCACCACCTTTTCACATCCATTTATCTCCCCCTCCAATTGTTGTCGGCCCAGGTTTCCATGAAATTATTGCAATTGAAGATGAGCGGAGAAGGCCATTGGCTGAGAAGGAAGGAAAATGGAACGATGATGTGTTGTAATCGAAAACCTATTAGACACGCAAATGAAGATGATTCGACCTTCCTCACAAACGAAATCGATGGGTGATGTGAAAGGTTGGGACACTACTGTTAAGGAATTGGAATTCTTACCATAATTGTAGATGTAATTGTATTCTATTACCTTTTCTTAGCTTCTATAGGTATCATGTACTACTATATAATGTATCATGAATTCATGAATAAAGATACACAATTATTACCCTTATTTTCTACATGGTACCAGAAGCTCGTGAAGCCCACGCGCGGGTGCAACAGACGCGCGCTTCAATCTTCATAGCGCGTGCTTTTCACGCGCCAACAGTAGCCGCGCGTCCTTGGACCTTTTGGCTTTGATTCAGCGTTATTTTTCTTCTCTTACTTTAATTGTGCTTGCCATTTGTGTTATGGCTCTTTTCGCCAGCGCAGTGACGTCGCCGCATGGATTTGCGGTGGCCGCCTCCTCTGGTTTACCTACACGATCCGATTTTGGTCCTGCTCTGTCTGACGACCAATGGAGTACGACCATACATTTATTTAATCAGTTTGATTCGTTATCTGACCATGGGTCAGGTCTACTTTACCTTGGATTCTTGATTCGGGAGCCTCATATCACATGGCTGGTGACAAAGGTTCTCTTACTGATATTACTACTGCTACTGTGAATGGCATACTGCCTGATGGATCTGTGTCGTCTGCTACACAATATGGGTCTATTTGTTTTGGTGATGTCACCCTTACTCATGTGCTCTACATACCTACTTTGCGATGCAATTTATTATCATGCTCTAGATTGTTATCTGCCTTAAAATGTCTAGCTTTGTTTACTGAAAATTATTGCATTTTACAGAAAATCAGTACGGGGATTGTGATTGGCGTGGGTGAACAGAAAGGGGGGGGGTTTATTGGCTTCGTCTATTGGATACTCGCCTTCGTCCTCATATCCTGCAGTCTATTCCGACAGTTGCTTCGGTTTCTTCATCTGATTTATGACATCAACATTTTGGTCATCCATCATCTACGGTGTTGTCTTCTATTCCAACTCTTGATTTTAGCACAAATAATACTACTATACCTTGCTCTGTATGTTATAGAGTAAAATAGACTAGACATAGTTTTCAACTGAGTTCTACAAATGCTACTACATTATTTGAATTAGTACATTGTGATGTTTGGGGACCTTATAGAACTCCATCCTCTAGTGGTGCATTTTATTTTTTGACTATAGTCGATGATTATTCCCGATCTGTTTGGGTTTATTTATTAGTCGCTAAGTCAGAAGTAGCCTCTAGATTTTTAGAATTTAGTGCCTTAGTTAAGAACCAGTGAGACCAAACTATAAAACGTGTTTGGGCTGATAATGGGACTGAATTTCTGCCTTTGCGATCTCATTTTGCTGCATCTGGGATCATCTTTGAGACATCTATGGTTGACACACCATAACAGAATGGTCGAGTTGAAAGAAAGCATCGCCAATTACCCAATGTGGCACGTGCTTTACGGTTCCAAGCCAGTCTTCCTATTGAATTTTGGGGAGAATGTGTTCTTACTGCTGCCTACCTGATCAACCGAACACTGACTCAGCATCTTAACGGTTGTACTCCTTTTGAGTTGCTTTATGGGCAAGCTCCAAATTATTCATCCTTAAGGGTTTTTGGATGCTTGTGTTTTGCTGCTTATGTTCCCAGATATCGTAACAAGTTTGCACCACGAAGTCGGCGGTGTCTGTTTCTTGGTTACCCTGCCGGAAAGAAAGGCTATCGCCTTTTTGACTTGGAATTCCGAGTGATCTTTAACAGTCGGGATGCTGATTTCTTTGAAAACCAGTTCCCGTACTCTGTAACTCTGGCTTATGCTTTATCCGATGAACCTGGCGGCGCCACCACACCACCGCCGAATTCCTCCTCCTTCTCGCCGGAGCTGCATGGAATTTTGGTTCCACCTTCCGTTGCCGTTCCACCGCCGCCGGTCGCCGTTGACCTTCCACCATCCGTCAGTGGCCATCTGCTGTCGTCGGCTGTCTCGTCGGTCACCATCGGCCACTCACCGCCGGTCAACTCTGGCCAGTCAACACCAGTCAACGCCGGCCGGTCATCGCCGACATCCACCGGTCATTATCATCTGCCCAACGTCGGTACCTCCATGCCGGCCGCCGTCGTCCTACCTTCATCGTCCGCTGCTGGTCATTCTCCACCAGTTGCTGACAATGCTACATCCTCGGTCTCTACTTTGCCAGCTTCTCTGGTACCGGATAGTTTCGCTACTGAGTTGCCACCTACAAGACAGAGTGTTCGATCTCGTCGCCCTCCATCGTACTTGGCAGATTACAACTGTAATGATTATGCTTGTGCGCTTACTACTGAAGACCCCCCCCCCTTTCGACTACGTTCCCTCATGCGTCATCACTTTCCTCAGGTGTTCTCTATCCTCTTACTGATTATGTAAATTGTGATAATTTTTCTAGTATGCATTCTAGATTTTTGGGTGCTATAACTTCTAGTGCAGATCCCACTACTTACCCTGAGGCCTCCCGTCATTCTCATTGGCGAGATGCTATGGTTGAGGAACTTACTGCACTGGAGCGAAATCAGACATGGATTTTGTCTCCTTTGCCTGCGCATAAGAAGGCTATAGGATGCAAATGGGTTTACCGGACGAAGTTTCGTTCAGATGGTACTATTGAATGTCACAAAGCACGTCTAGTGGTTCTTGGAAATCGCCAGGTAGAAGGAATTGATTACACTGAGACTTTTGCTCCGGTTGCGAAGATGAGTTATGTTCGATTGTTCCTGTCTGTTGCTGTTATACGTGGTTGGGAACTGCATCAGATGGATGTTCATAATGCCTTCCTGCATGGTGATTTACATGAAGAGGTGTTCATGCGTCCTCCGCCTGGCTATGCAGTCCCACCTGGTCAGGTTTTTCGCCTTCAGAAATCTCTTTATGGTCTTCGCCAAGCTCCTCGGAATTGGTTTGCTAAACTAGCTCAGGCTTTACAGACATTTGGTTTTGTTCAAAGTAAGGCAGATTACTCTTTATTTGTCTTTTCCCGTGGATCACAGTCTTCACATGTTTTGGTTTATGTGGATGATTTAGTCATTGCTGGTAGTTCTTCTTCGCTCATCTCTGAGTTCAAGAAATACTTGGGTTCTTGTTTTCACATGAAGGACCTTGGTTTGCTTAAGTATTTTTTGGGCATAGAGATTGCTAGAAGACCGGAGGGGACGTTTCTCTCGCAAAGGAAATATGCTTTGGACATCCTATCTGATACAGGTTTATCTGCTTCTAAACCAATTAATTTTCCGATGGAGCAACAACATGATTTGGCACGTGTTGAAGGTCCAGCCTACCATGACCCGGAGCAGTATCGTCATTTGGTTGAGCGTCTGATATATCTGACTATTACACGTCCTGAACTTAGTTATTCAGTTCTACTCTTGCGCAATTCATGAAGTCTCCTTGTGTCCCTCACTGGCAAGCTGCGGTTCGTGTGTTGCACTACCTGAAAAGTCATCCTGGTCAAGGTTTATTTCTTTCTTCCCATAGTACTCTACAATTGACTGCGTACTGTGATTCGGATTGGGCCGCCTACCCAATTACTAGGCGTTCTCTATCTGGTTATTTTGTTATGATTGGTGATTCCCCGATTTCCTGGAAGACTAAGAAGCAACCTACTGTTTCTCGGTCTTCTGCTAAAGTAGAGTATCGTGCTATGACAGTTACCTATTGTGTGTTGTTATGGCTTAGGTCCTCGCACTCTTTTCCTATGAAATTGTTTTGTGATAGTCAATATGCTCTCCACATAGCGGCCAACCCAGTTTTTCATGAACGCACGAAGCACATTGCAGTTGATTGTCATTTTGTCTGAGATCTTGTACAATCTGGCGCTATTGTTACTCAAAATATCCGTACGATAGACCAACCTACTGATTTGTTCACTAAAGCTCTCAGACATAACCAGTTCCATTCTTTACTTGGCAAGTTGGGCATTTCCGATCCTCATGCTCCAAATTGAGGAGAAGTGTTAAGGAATTGGAATTCTTACCATAATTGTAGATGTAATTGTATTCTATTACCTTTTCCTAGCTTCTATAGTATCATGTACTACTATATAATGTATCCTGAATTCATGAATAAAGATACACAATTATTACCCTTATTTTCTACAACTACTCTATAAATCAATTGAGATTACCACTCATTTTATTAGTTTGAAAGGCGGGTTTTGTTGTTTGCAGGATGAGAAAAAGGATTAAGAATAACAGAGGTGGCCGGAGGCATCGGCCGGAACTCTTTTTTTCTAAACCCGCCCACTGGTGGAGAATGTCTAATTGTTTTCTATCTTGGAAGCGAGATAGTGAAAGAAGTTCTATGAGTGGAATGTGGAGGCATAAGATCGTGATGGCTTTGCCCTTCTAAAAGTTGTCGAGCATCAAAGAAGAAAGGAGCTTGCAAGAAGAACTCAGACATATACTTCCTTATGGATTGGGTGGTCGATGAGGAGGTGATGGGACAAAGCTAAGCTGATTAAGAAATTAGGAGATGTTCTCCAGTTTGGTAGTTCATCATTAATTAGTATTTTGGCTCATTCTTTCCATTTTATGTTTTGTGGTTGCTCATCTTTTGTCACTCGCTCATTTTGCTGTCCATCTTTGTTGAATTGAGCATATTAATACGATGGTGTGCACCACTTTAGGTTGTGGTGTTTTGTTGATCATGAAATTTTAATGAAACATGTGATGTTCGTATAGTTAGGATTATTGACTAAATTATCATGTTTTGGATATAGAAAGGCATATGTGCAGTACTCAAACCTAGTAAAATTATCAAGATTTTGATATGCACGCGAATAGCTAGAAAATAGAGCATCAGTTGCTTAAATGTCTATGGTCCTTAATTTCTTACATTGTTCATGGCAATAACGTAGTCAATAAATTTCCTTGATATATGAATGTTCTGAGCAGCGATCTAAAAGCATTAGGTCATTCGTTTATGCTACTGCTATATTTTGATCGTATTTAATCGGTTGTGTACTTTAGTTTCTACAAGAATTGTGAAGAGTAGAAGAAGCTTTGAAGTATGAATTTGAATGGAAATGATGCAAGGCAGTGATATTTCACAATTTATTATGCCAAATCCAAGTATTGTTCCAATATTTTTGTAGCCCTAAGAACTTCTTTGCAATGAATACAGTTTGCACCAGCCGGCTAACTCATTGTTGGCCCATAAAAGTAGAGAAATACAATTGACAATATATATAGCAAAGTTTTTTATTATCAACTCGCCGAAACTCATCCTACTTTCAATCAAAATGTATCTGATTTACCATTTTTAATCCAATTTAGATACCTAATTTTTCATTTATTTTTTGGATAAATTATATGGTATTGAAAGTGTTCATAGTTTGATATCAGTGCAATTGAAGATGCTACATAATCGATAGACATATAGGCAAATAAGCTCGTTCCTATTTGATAATGTCCAAATTCTAAACAAGAAGTTTGGACGAATTGTATGCCCTGTCCCTACAACATTTTCATGCAGTTGGCTGCTATGCACACAATAAATACATAAACGTTGTGGTAGCACTTTTCAATGGTTCAATTTGTTAAAGTAATTTGAAACATATATTATTCTAAGTCAAATTTTAGTGTTGGCCGATAAAGTAGCGGATATTGTGGCGTACTTGCCATGAGTCGTACCTCAATATTTATCGTCTAATTAGTTACATGCCAACACTGTTGTTGTTATCATGGTTAAGCGTTTTTGAATATTGGATTAAATTGTTTTGATTTTTTTCCATTAGTTGAATAATTATTGTTAAGGGTTGTACAATTTTTGAAGAGCTGCCCACGGCTTATTGCGGTATGAAATCTAGGTGCTGAAACTAGAAATTAAGCAAAGCCAGTTTGGGGCTGCATTCCGGAATATTATCAAGGGATGGGTAATTCACCGTGGGGCGAATTACTGTAAATTTTGTTCCAAATAAGAAAGGGCCCTTGGTTGCTTTAATGATATGGATCATTGGGTTTAATGTTGGGCTGTTTGTTTTTATCCAATGTATACATGTTATTTTAGGAGCGTGTTTAAAGATTGTCCTAGAAACAAAAAAAATCCAATATTGGACCCCTAAATTCGCAGGATATTTAGAAATTGAAATAGGCAATTGCCAAATATTAAGAAACTCAAATTAGGCAGAAGACAAGTTCACTGAACAGTGAACACCCATTGTAAAAGCTCTTGTCAAGTATGAAGAGTGGACGGTGTTTATAATCTCATTTATGTCTTTATTTTTATGGTTTAAATTATCCAGAACACATTTTTTTTAGTAGTTTGTTCCTCGAGGAACATATTGGGACATATTGTATAATTAATTAGAACATATTAGTTCCAGGTGGAACATATTAGTTGTCGTCCCTCACACAATGCTCCCTTCCGTATCTTCGGAAGAATAACATCCATAATAGCCTGAATACTAGCTGCGGACTACATATCGAACGTATACAGTAGTTCAAATTATACAAAAGCAGGCTACGGCAGCATCGGCAGGGGAATAGCTGCCCCAAACTGGACATTGTTTGCTACGTTCAATATGTGGGCAGAATGCTTACAACATATTTGCATATTAATACATGGAAGGACATTGACAAAATGACCGGAGTGCTTGTTCCCTTATCACCGGTAGATTGAATTCTGAGACGTCTAAGATGCAAAGTCAACTGTTGATTAATCCTCTACCTTCCTCAAGATGCTGCGTGTTGTGCCCATGAGGACAGACATGTGTCGAATGTTGGATGCGCAGTTTGCGATACGGAAAGCATAGTTCACCCTGGTCTTGAGGCGTGCATTTTGCTGAAATTGAAATGTAGTTAATTGTTGTGGTTATGTGAAAGTATGATGCATTGAAATCCAAACTTAGTTTACAAAGGAGTACCTCATCAATTATTAGTTTTTGTAAACTGCTGGTACAACCGGTGAAGTCGTTCATAACCTGCATAACCATCAAACCACAATCCAATTTGCATCTTGTGGTATACCAGTGTGGTATAGCCCTTTTTGTAGCTGAAGTCGAGGAATGAATTGCAGTGGCTATCTCCCAAGCGTAGAAGGAGGCACCAAACATAGGATCCCAGTGAATTGATACATTCAAGGAATTATCTTGTAATCGGAAACAACTACTATTATTTTGAATGCATATATAACCACCTAGTTGAGTTTAAGATCGATAGCTTAACAAATAGTAGTTTGGTGCCAAATTAACTCTAACCCAACCATGGAAATGAATCAGTTTTACAGAAGAGGGAGGCATGATTCATAAACTTCCACACGAAAGATTTAAGTATAGGAAGATGACGCAATTATATGTTGTGATGAACATGGTCAACAATTCGACCAAATCAAAGACACTTTATATTTTGACGCGGTTGACCACTTAAGCTATTCCTTTGAAATATCCAATAACTAGAGTTACACCCTAATTATACCAAGTGTCTCCAAATATCCCTAATTAGAGTTTCACACTATTTAATGCGGATTCTAGATAACTAATATTTGAAATAATAAAAACAATAACCTATCCAACCGAATGGGGAAAAATGATGCATGTATAATGCTTGATAAGTTATGATATAAATGGTAACTTACTATAACTCTAGCAATCATCTCCCAGTCTTCCTGACCGTCATGCTTCCAGTTGTTGATGAAGCGCAATGTTAATGTGTTGAAGTCAACAACTAGGAGGTTGTACTGATTCTTGATTTTGTATGGTACGAAGAGCTATTTGTTGTACATGAAGTATTCACAGCAGTTAGTCATGCAAGAGAGTTTTACATGCAAAGTTAGGAAAAATAAAATGCCAAGAGTACCAAGAGGGATTGCTGAATATCAATTTTGTAGAGACGCAAGCATTTGTTCCAGTGCATCAATAAGTTCTCAGTTGTCAACAGACTAGTCTTCTGCATTTTGACAAGGTCAGTTTTAGAAATGAAATCTTAGTTGCAAAAAATAGGAGAAATGTATTGATTGGAAATGTAAACATGATATCATAAGGGTGATGTTTCTAAAAGTGATATCAATTCTAATGCACTTTTTACCGGATTGAACAGGTCTAGGGTGGCGAAGGGTATGCCCTCCACTCGTAGTTAAGCACTCAGGACCAAACCAAAATGACCATAGGGGATAGGACATATTCCGGCTCGAAGGTTAGCATATGAGATTTGGTTAGCATGGGTAGTCATTTACCGTCATCGAACAATGCTTCCCTACATTAATAATGTACACTATATATTGTCATTATGTTTTTGAATACTTATTCAGTATAATAATGGTAAAAAATAATTATAATAGCATTTACCTCCAGCAGTATGTTACTTCACCTCCTAGATAGTAGTCTGCAACTTCCAATTCTTCCATTGGTGAAGGGTTCATGAACTCCAAGCAAGTGATGCACAAACCGCCATAGAAAAGAGCATTTTACTTAGTCGGTAATGAGACCCCCGTGGAATCTTCTGCATTTGTGTGGTTGGTATTCATAGTAACATGGAGATCAGGGATTTGTGTAAGCGTAGCCGGGTGATCTACTGTGTTGGTCCTCCCTCCGATAGATACCAGAAGAGGACAAGACAAACCTTGTAAGTCTTTTACAAATTGAACATGGATTTTGAGGTATCCCTGGTTGTTTATAAATTTTTCGATACAGTCATTCGCAAAGCGACGTTCGATAATATTCATGTAAGTTGGGGAACCCGCCTTTGAATTTACAAGCTCGGAAATATATTTGCTCTTTTGAACATGGTACACCATGACCACATAAAGGTCGCGGGTGAGGATGGCAACCTTGCGTTCATTTTCTTGCAAAACAGCCAAATTGGTCATCTAAATAAAAATGAGAGAAGATGGAGTCATTGTTGGAACATACACTTTTATTAAAGAATGGTTTATGAAATTCACTTAGTCCGTCACATAATAATTCCTTTGATGCTAATATAAGATCACACACAAAATGCCCGAAGCATGTATAGAACGACATGCTTTTAATCCGGAGAAGAATCTTTATTACTTCCCCTTCTAGACGATTTATAGAGAACTAGTCCTACTTATGTAGATTTAATCCAACCAACTATTCCCCTAATCTTGCCACTAAATTAACACTTGCTCTTATAATCTTGCCACAACTATACGTAGAACGTAACTACAAGTAATAACATACCACCAAATTCATTGCTTTTGACTTAGCCAGTTACCTAACTCATAGTTGGACTAAATCAAACTCCAGTCAAACAGTAAACATAAATTAGATTAACCAAAACTCGTTGGACAACATTACAAAATTGTAGTTATGGCATATGAACCCACTAAAATTTGAGTTAAGTTATTATAACAAATAAAATATGCACCAAGCCATCCCTAAATGAATTGGAAAAGGGTTATTCCTGGTCATCACTTGTACCAAAATTGATAAAAAGGAAAGCATGTTTATGGAATAATGTTATACTAAATTAGTGTCAAAGACGAAGATATTTTCATTTACGAAAGAAACACTGTGGAATGGGAATGGGAATGGTAATAGGAATGAAGATGGAGTACTCACATCAGGGAACAGCTCAGCCAACCAGCACTTGTCATGGTATGGCGAGGTAACGGAAAAAGATATAACTTTTCCATGCTGGCAGGAAGAGCGCCTGCAATTAACCCAGTGGCTGACCCTAGGCAGCTGTGGAATTTCCGATCCGGTATTGAAATGGAGCTGGGAACCACCTAACATTTCGGGCGGCCAAGACACTGCATGTGTGTGACTTCTATCAGATCTACCTGCAACAAATTTTCCATGTTCCATCCCCGGGGTGATGACTGGATTCATCAAAGTCACATTGTTCCTCGTTTCATACGACGGTGGGTCCGGTGACCTGGCTTCACCTGCGTTCATCATCTCTAATGTCCATAGTGATTTAATTGTATTGCATATGCAGAGCCGGTGAGAAGTTGATGTTTTGTGGTGGCCGGTGTGTTTAATGTTCTAGGGATGTAGTTGCAAAGTGGGGGGTGGTTGCTGGAGTGGAAGCTTGGAATGTACTACACAAGAGTTATGTTAATATTATAACATTACCAATTTAAGCTTAATACCTTGTTTCTTTTTCAAATACAATAGTGAACTTAACCATCGTGTGGCACATTGCCACTTAAGTATGCTATTTCTCCATAATTTGTTACACATTATTTTTCACTTTTCATCTCTAATATTTTATTACCTTTTTCTACTTTTAATTGACATTTCAATTAATACACAATTATGAAATGCATAAATTTCCTTCTTTGTATAACTATATGTTTGCATTTATTATATGTAGTTATTGCCTTTACTTTTCCCCAATTCAAATTTATAATCAGTTATCACAATACCTTAAATTAATAATTTTCCTCATAATATTACAATTTAAGTAGTTTTGAAACAAACAACACACAATTAGCGTTTTATATATTTAACATTTACTAATTAACATGAGGTCACTAATAATAAAGTGCAGTATTAGAGGTGTAACAAATAGTAAAATAGCACTTAGGGTTCAACTTAATTCATAGATGTTTACATTGTATGACTACTTGCAAATATGTTTTAAACCCAACCAGACTTTAGGTATAATATTTTAAAATAACGACTCAGAGCCATGGTTCAGCTCGTATAGAAACATGAAAAATAATTTCGACAACAACCTTGATAATAAAAGATTCGTGAAATTGTACTATACCAAAAATCTTGTTAATCGTTGGTTATGACTATATATAATGTGCACTAATAGATGTTGACACTAGAAGCCCTTAATATGTCGAAATAGTAATTCCACCTAAATGATGTCGACCTTGTTTGAGATTGGCTGGCGTTGAAGTTTATATCCACGTAGTTTAATTTGTATCGTAACATTTGGTGAACTTATGAATATACTAATGTGTCAAAATATGATTTACGGATCTGTAATTTCTTTGAAGGATAACTGATTACAATGTTTAATGTTAAAATCATCTCATATTGGAATATGGCGAAATTAGGCAATTTTCAGTTAGACATTCAATATTAACTTGAGATATGTATAGAATGCATTTTCGGTTATTTTGTGCAAACCTTCTCAGTTTATCTGCATAATTGTAAATCGATCCACCAGCCCCTAATTGTCAAAACAAATGATAAATATTAAAAATCATGAAGCTTCTAGGAGAAGCTTTGTCTTGTGATAGATTTTTCTCGAAAATCCAAGACCGCCACTTTCTTCCCTGATTATCCGACTGATCGTGAGGGACATATCGATCTACATTTGAACCACCCAATCCCTACACCATTGGGATTCGAGTTGAGCCCCGCACCGATGCGCTTTCCAACTCCTACTTGCCATCTCCTTCCCATCGAATTGCTACTACTGCCTAAACCGAAAAACCATGAAATTAATCACCATCCCGCTCTGTAACGAGGGTAATCAAATAATTAAAGTCCAATTCCGTAAGATGAATTAGTGTTTTCCAGTTTAATAAAATCATATATCATTGTTAATTGGGGCCGGCGGTGAGGGTTTATCGACGGGGGGATGCCGACTAAGGTTGGTAGTGTGAGGCGGGGGCGTTAGACCAGCGGAACCCTAGACCGTACATGGAAGTGGG
Organism: Rubia yunnanensis; assembly: GCA_037428765.1. Taxonomy (NCBI): domain Eukaryota; kingdom Viridiplantae; phylum Streptophyta; class Magnoliopsida; order Gentianales; family Rubiaceae; genus Rubia; species Rubia yunnanensis. The sequence goes on along the minus strand of CM075067.1, from coordinate 100,877,380 downwards.
GTTGGGTACAGTAATAGAATCATTAGATTCTCCGGCGGGGGTTGGTGGGTAGTCATATCCATAGGCACGTGACTATCCTATGTAGGCAAACATTGGGCCCGAAGCAATAAGCATCATTTCAATTTGAGCGACCTAGATGAATCCACAAGTGTGATTAAAATCTAGGTTTGCTTAATCTCATCCTCTCCGTCAAATCTAACCAAGATTTGGTTTGTTATTTCGAATTATTTTTATTCAGTGTTGTATTTGTGCTGAGAAGTTTGCAAGGTGCAGCTTCTTTTCAGTAACCCTGTATTTTTTAAAATATTTTAATAAGTGAAATTAATCAAAATTGATATGAATGATGGTATGTATACATGGGAATAAATGAGAACATCGATTCGTACAAGTGAGAAAATTTAAAGAACGCATATATTAAATAACATTCATATTCGCTTCCATGTTGACCAGCGAAAATAGCGTCGACCACTAATTTGATTCCAATTTTATTTAATCAGTTACTACAACGACCAACAAAACTTATGAAAATGTATTTGTTGTTGAATTACATCGGGAGGGTGCTACGTTCAATTTGTATTATTACACTAATGTGACGGGTTGTATAGATTAGAATTAGCCATCCATGCAAATTACGATGGAGGACATAATTATATTCCATGCAAATTAGCCATCCATCCAACACAAGCTCATGTCGTTATATTCCTCAAAATTATAACTACAAGTTGTTCATTGTAAGGCAACACCCACCCAATAACTCCATTTATTGTTTTACGCATATCCAACTATAATTATAGATTATATTTTATGATAACCAACTGGTGACTATGTAATATTTTTAAAGTAACTGAAAAAATAATATTATCCTGTAATGGTTGCCACGATTAGTAGAACATTGTCACATAACACGCGAATATCATATACTACGGGTATGGAGAAGTAACACTTAATTCCCACAAATTATCCTTGGTTGCTTTGTATGCTATTACCAATATAATATTTTCTGACTTTCACCTAATGTTCATTTAATTTGTAATTTAAATGTTACAATGTTACCTTATTCAATTTAGCATGTACAACCATTAAAAGGTATTTAAGAAATTTTAGGTCCAACCATATACCCATTGCATTTTATTTTGTTACACTAATATGGTTATATGAAGTCTTTTATTAATAATATATTATTTATGAATGTATGCATTTCCTTAGTCTGGTAAGAATCGGCTCACCTTATATTCTCGCATGTCCCATTTAAAATTAAACTTTACAATTCTTATTGGATTAAATAATGATTGAATGTTGTAAAATTATCATGTTATTTTGTTTTATATATTTTACAAGCTAATGATATTTGTTGGTGTGTCTCATTGGTTTGTCTATCAATGATAAATTGACCACAACCATAACCAACAATTACTAATTTACGTGGTTGCCTTAATATTAAATAATTAAATCGTTCCATTAAGGATTAAAAAGGAAGGTCAAATTAAATCACATTCCATGGTTTATTAACAAGTTAGCTGGAAATGTACCATGACCCAAAAATGGCGGGAATTCTTGTTTCCTATAAATAACATGAGTTTGTGTTACCCTAGAATTCTCACCACGAACATTGTGAAGCTCTCTATGGGTATATCAATTAACCCAGCTCTCGATCTCCTATCATGAAAATCTACAACACTAGATCCACTCATGATCTCTTCAGCCGCAACATCTATTGTCGTGGAAAGCTTCATAAGACAAGATGTTTGCCTTCCAAGAAGCCATGCTCTGAGTGTGTTGGGGGAGACATACCGACTAGCATGTCCAGAAAACATTTGGTTAAGAAGGTAACTAACACTTTCAAGGTAAAAAAAGGTGAGAATGAGCAGTGCTGAGAAGAAGAACACAATGAGTAGGGTTCATTTGTCAAGCCCAAATGCCCAATCAAGTCCCGTCGTTGAAGTTATAGATGTGGAAGATGCCTCCCCTATCAATGTGGAAATGGCCCCTGACGCCAATCTCCCTTCCTTTGTGCCGAAAATGCATCCTCCACCTGTACCTCAACCTCATATTCCTATACCTACTCCTTCTCACGTTCAGGGCGATCACATTCGTGACCTCATCCAGCTTTGTTTGCTAATTAGGGAATTGCTTGCTAGATTCAAATAGACTTTGCTAACCACCTTCATGGCTGGCATAAAGTCACTGGTACCAACAATATTGAAGATTTACGAGGAGTTGCACGCAATCTGTGTTGCCAATGGTCAGTTTGACCACATCCCTCGTGCAACTACCGAAAATTTGCTTATTTCAACTGCTTCTCCCGACGTTACTATTGCTAGTCGTGATGGTTTTGATGGCCCAAAATGGATCCCAAACTTCCCATCCTTGACAAGGGAGGTACCATTCATCAAAATAGTCGATTGAATGATCGATGTAGGTTTTTAGATCACAATAGTTTTACATAAAATTCGGGAACCGTGGCTATAGTAGCACACAGTAGATGTTGTTGTGGTTCTCCCAGTTTTAGAATTTTTTTTATCTTGAATTTCTGAGGACGCATTTGCCAAATGCGTCCTCTTTAATTTTCTTTTTTTCCTGGTCTTTGATTGAAGAGGATGCATTCCCCAAATGCGTCCTTGGTATTCCCATTTTTTAAAATTTTTGTGTTAATGAGGACGCATTCATAGAATGCGTCATCCAATCTGCCGCTGATTTTCGTGCCACCACATCGACGAGGATGCATTCATTAAATGCGTCCTCCAATCCGCTGCTGATTTTCGTATTGCCACATCGACGAGAACGCATCCATTGAATGCGTCCTCTATTTCTTCATGTAATAGCCCAGAAAGCCATAATTTTCCATTGGTTTTCAAATTTGGTTTTCTCCGCCTCCCACTGCCGTGGACTCCAGGGTTGACATTGCCGGAATCCTCTCACGTTGCCGCTGCCGTAATCCTCGGCCGACTCTACCCCGCTCTCCGTTTTTGGCATTCTCTTCGCCGGTTATCGTCCCAAATTTGTAAGTTAATTTTTTTGCTCTCCATTTCGTTCTTCAGTCGTATTTGTTTTTTTTTGCTGAAATTGATGTCCACCTTACAGCCGAAGTCTTCTCCCAATCTTGCATGGTAGATTTGACCGTCGTTTCCACCACCTCCTCCGTGAGTTCGAGACACTCGCAGAGCAATTTTTTAAATTTCCTAAAGGTATTTGAAGAATTCGTGATTATACTAATGTGTCAAATGATTATGTACGATTTGTCCTCTAATATTTTTTATTGAATTTGGTGTAACACTGTTATTTCTAAAGTACCTGAAAAAATCTTGTTCATATGAATGTGTTTAATGATTGTGTGTAGTTTGAATGAATATGTTTGGTCTGATTCTATGAAAGTGTTGAATGAGAATGCGTGAATATGTGTGAATTGATTATGAGTGATTTGTTTACTAATTTTTTTATTAAAGTTGTAGTAATAGTTTAATTAGTGTGGTGTAAGTGAGCACACATTTTAGGATAGTGTAATAGTTTGAAAATCAATAATAGTGTATGAGGTGGTTGTCCGGCTATAATGGAATCCTGTACGGTTTAGGGTTCGAGCAGTTGAATATAAGTGGCTGAATAATACCGTCTTTTCGATATTGAATTATATGTTATGTATTTGTATAATGCAGTTGTACGATGTTTTTTACGGTGTGCCTGTACAAAGGGGGTCAAATTAAGTTTGATTTGACTGTGGGTGTGTATTATGATACTCCCATACCGGAGAGGAGCGTGACTCTCGAAAGGAGGTTAAGCCACGCCGAATTAGTTCATTTAATTTTTAGAAGCCTTGTTATTGCAAGTGAGGCGGATTTCAATTGAAAATATATTACCGTTGTCCTGAGCTGATTGGTTTGACCGTATACTATCGGTGTTATAATGTGGAAGATGACGAGTCTACCGCGACCTTCTTCGACATTGTTGATCGAATGTCATTGTCCTCAGCAGATTTGTACATTATTATGGAGAAGATGTCAAGCACCATTGACCGTGCGGGTGACCTTAGTTCGGGCACGTTCATGTTGTTGTTGAGGAACATCCAGAACTATACACCTTTGCCAACCTTACCACCCCATGTTCATTGCCAAGGTTTTGCCATTGGTGAGTCCAGTCAACCCAGTGCGTATGTTCACGTCGATTGCGCTCAGCCGTCCATAAGTGGTGGTATATATGATGGGCATCATGAGGACCTGAATGTCTTCAATGATGATTATGTGGGTGAAATTGGCGAGCATGTTGTTGGCCATGTTAGTAGCATGAGGACGGTGAGAAAAGTGAACTTGATGAAGAAAGTGAAGATGATCGTTCCTTATCAACTGATTCGAATCCAATGCCCACCGCCACCGAATCCAAAGATAACTAAATAGGGAAGTGTTTCTTGGAATCGAATGCCTGCCGCCGACTATAGCTTCGCCAACCTGCCTGCCGTGAACACCAACCCCAGGCTCCCAATGACCAAAAAAAGACTGCAAGTTACAATAAATTCAGAAAATATTCACAATCCTTCGTAGTTCTGAAGGCAATGCATGCGGACTACTACAAAATACATATTGAAATATATAAGCACACACCTGCGGAGCAACATTGCTTGCAATGGGACTCGAATAATGAGTAAATCTTCCAGCTCTCCGACCTCTCCGACCACCACCATGATGACCTCCAGAATTACGATCAAACGTGGATATCTTCCTTTTTAATTGCCCCCCTTCCTCGACCCCTCATATCAGTTGGATCATTCACTACATTCGGATTAGGCTGGTTCCAAATATCCCGTACAACATCTTGGTTTTCTTGAACAACGGCTTTTTTGCGTGTCTTATATACTCTCCCAATCCCAGACACAATATCCTTTCTCAACCCTTCAACAGTCTCTGCCTTTGCCTCCCTCCAACTCAGACTTCAAATTCTATAGTAGCACCATTCTTTCCTTATACAATGCTTCGTCGTTCATCAACATAACACATATGTCATCACATACACTATGCATAGCCTGGTATCCATCGAATCCAACTGGAGTTTTACCATACAAAGTCGACAACAAGTTGCACCACCTTTTGAATACAAACTTCTCAGCAACATCATTCACTTCCTCCTCCAAAAACACGCGAAGTGCGTGGGCACATATTATACCCTGAAACTCAAAATTCTTACACACACACTGTATGACTATCGAGTTCTTGTTAAGGGTGACTGTAAAATTCTGCTTCTTCGACCATCCAGGATGAAAATTCTTGACTACAACGGCATACTCTACCACACCAACCTCATCCATCACTTTCGATGCGGTGTTCAGAGCCATCGTAGTCAACTGCTCATAGAACTCCATGAATTTAGCCCTGGTGAAGAGTTTCTTAAACACAGGCTCAAATGGGTGGTTGCTCGTCTCACGAGAATGTAGATTCACACCTTTGAAGGTCGCATTTTCCTCTTCTTTTATCCTCTTGCAAACCGCCTGCCCATACCTCTCCACAAACATGGTCAGATTGGTGTTGATATTCATAAAACCCTTGAAGAAATTATTCATCCCCTCACTCTGTTGTGTCGATGACATACCCGCCCAGAAATATATCCTGAAATAAATTGGGACCCATTTCTCCCCCCATCGTAAACATTTCCACCATTCACGAACTGGACAGAACATTGTAGTTCTACGCTACACCTGACCAACTCTCCTCGAACTCTTCAACAGTAAATGAATCATGCAAGGAAGCTAACATTTTGCGATAGAATTCTTTCCATTCTGGCATCGTGCCCAGATTACGGGATGCATTGCGCATAATATGCCATAGGCACCACCGGTGCTTCAAACGTGGAAATGATATTTCAACAGCCTTGCCTAACAACACAATAACAAACCAATCATATATAAGAATATTATTTCAAAATACATGATCAAATGATAATATATTGCTAAGACTAGGCTGCATATGCCATATTCATGTCAAAAAGGAAGTTATTACCTATGGCTTTGTCTTGGTCCGTCAGGATACACAATGGATCCTTGCCCATAAACTTTCTCCAATTGTTGAACAACCATAAGAAGGTGTCGGTGTCCTCCTTTCCAAGCAGAGCGCAACCAAACAACATTGATTGCCGTGGTGATTGACGCCAATGAAAGGGGCAAAGGGCATTCGATAACGATTGGAAACAAATGTGGTGTCAAATGACACTACATCACCAAACTCGTTAAAGGCCTCCCTACGCCTTGAATCTGCCCAAAACACATTCTTCAACTTCCGATTGCCATCAATCTCGTAATCATGAAAAAAAACAGGACACTCTTCCTTCATTTTCTTGAAATGTGTTTCCATGGCAGCAAAATCACCATGTCTCATATGCTCCCTCGACTGAAAATATATGAAGTTCCTCATGTCTATCTTAGTAAACGGAACCTCCATGTACCCCTTGTATCTGTTAACAAATATGTTGAATATGTGTGGTACGGAGACACCCGAGCTATTGAGCTCTAATATCAGTCGTTGATCGGACATACTAATAACATGATACCTGGGAAAATTGTGGAATCAGCCAAATCCAATACATGATTTAGATGTTTTATTAACATATGTAATCGTCCATCTCTCATCGTTACGGCTATTACACTGTGCATTTACACGATACATACAACCTGTCTTGCATCATTGGGTTGCCCAGCTCGGACTTTTTTATCTGGATTCAAAGATCCCGAATTTTGAACGAGCTATACGTATTCGACAGTGGTTTACGTATGCATTATCCATGATCCTACCACCTGAAGCACTACAAGGGATATCAACATTCTTGAAGTTAGGAAATCGATTGGAACTTCTAATACGATCTTGAAAACCCATTGAATGCGCGTACCGGTGAATGTGAGCAACAAACTCCTCACATGTACTAAAAATCATCCCCTCAGTGGGTTTAGCCACAACACTATCTCTTCTAGAAGAGCCCGTCCCAACACTCTGATGACCCGTAACCCGAAAAACTAGGTCTCCAGCAGCCCCGTCCTCTTCAATAACTACTTCCTCATCATCATCCAACAAATCAGTGTCATCCGAGACGATGTCATTGTCTTCATCAGCACCCCTACCACAACATTCTCCACTGGCTGCCGGAGAATCAGAACATAAAAAAATTTCATCGAACTCCCTTTCAATGTCCGGTGACAGGCCAACATTTAAATCAATCCCTCCAATTCTTGCATAATTTATATTAGACCCTCTTACCCCCCCCCCCAATTTCATAGTGGAGCGCAGAATCATCACCCACTTCATCTTCCTCTAAAACTACATTCAAGTCAAACGGTAAAACTGAAGACATCTAAACACACAATCCACAAACTTGCCTCCGATAAGAGGATCCTACGAGCACAATTACACAATTTTCTTAAATTAAACCAATCTATTCATTCCACCAAACAAACCCAGCATTTTATTAACCATGAGAACCTACGGGAACTACATAAATAAATTAATGAGCCAAAAATACCTGGTAAAAAAATGACACACCAGATTCCGACCACAAATCGTTAATTAAGGCAAGCCGAGGACGATGATACCGACTCCAGCGAAAAGTAAACCGGTGGACACTTCCCCAAAATAGTTTAACCATCCCCAACCATTGAAACCCAGACTTCAGTGACCAAGGTGGAAAGGAACGCGACGGAAGATAAACAAAAATGACAACGACCGCATTGGGTTTTGAAGACATCAGATGTGATGGATTTAGAAAAGAGGGAAAAGATGCCTCGAATTCTGGGTTTCATTCAGAATAATTAGGTTTCCAAGATTTTAAAATTCTGTGGACTCCTTCTCGTTCTGGAAATTGAAGACACTCGCGGATTTGTGCGCGAGCCAGCATCCAACAGAGTGCTGCCATATGGGGGGGTCGACCAGCCCCGGGGTCGATTTATAATTCTCCATATTTTTGTGTGGGAATTGTCATAACATTTCAAAGTATCTACTATTTACAATTTTTAATCACACGTTAAAAATAGAGGTTTTGTTTAATTATTGACAATGTGCAAGTTTATTTGTAAGACGTGACAACTATCACTAAACTACCAGGCAAAAACATACCTACTCACATACCTACTCCTCCCCGTCCCAACCAATTCAACTTAACGTTCGTCCGTTGATTCAAAAAAAGTTTGATCATTGATATATATAATTATGTGTAAATATAAATTATAAAACGTTGATATTGTAAAAATCCATGTCATCACGAATCTAACAAGATCAAATATGACAATATCCTAATTTATTTATCTATTCAAATTTGAAGTTAAAGTTAAGCAATTTTAACTAAATGAATAATTAAATTACAGAAATGGCTGGGACGGAGTAATGGATAATGGTATGATTGGTAAAATGCAAGACATAGTCTATATATAGTATGAAGAGGCAGCTAGGCAAGTCCTTCACACCCAAAAATGGAGATACAGACTGTTCAAGCAGTAGCTTCTCTATCCCATGAAACAATCCCGTCTGAATTCATCAGAGCACCGCCCCACCAGCCGGAGATCACCGCCCTTCACAGCACCTTTCTCGAAGTCCCGGTAATTGACATGAAAAATGATACCGACATCGTAAGGAAGATGAGCGAGGCGAGCATGGAGTGGGGGATCTTCCAAGTCGTGAACCATGGCATCCCGGACGAGGTTATCGGGAACCTGCAGCGAGTCGGGAAGGAGTTCTTCGAGCTCCCGCAGGAGGAGAAACTGCGTGTCGCCCGGGTTCCGGGTTCCGACAGCGTGGAAGGCTATGGAACCAAGTTCCTCAAGGAAGAGAAACGGAACCGAGGCTGGGTTGATCACTTGTTTCATCGCCTTTGGCCACCCTCCGCCATCGACTACCGGTTCTGGCCTAAGAACCCGCCCTCTTTCAGGTCAAAGATTAAACTGCACAGAGTGTGTTGTCAAGAATTTAACAGTATCCCACGTGGTGATACTGATGCTTCAATTTATGCAGGGAGGCAAATGAAGAATATGCGAACAGGCTACATGGAGTGATTGACAAGATTTTCAAGTGCGTGTCGATGGGGCTCGGGTTGGAACCGGAGAAGGTGAAAGAGGCTCTGAGCGGTGGTGAGCAGATGATGTACCTTATGAAGATCAACTACTATCCGCCGTGTCCTCAACCGGATCTCACTCTTGGGGTGGTAGCGCACACAGACATGTCGGCCATCACCATGCTTGTTCCTAACGAGGTTCCGGGGCTTCAAGTGTTCAAGAATGAGTGTTGGTATGATGTCAAGTACGTTCCAAATGCACTGATCGTCCACATTGGGGAGCAAATTGAGGTATACTATATCTTGTACACTTCTTAACTTAAACACTGGACTGTTTATGCGACGGATCAGATCCGGGTTTATACCTGGATAACTAATCCGAACGAACATCTTTGTACGTGACAGATTTTGAGCAATGGAAAATACAAGAGTGTTTATCACAGGACAACTGTGAACAAGAACAAGACAAGAATGTCATGGCCTGTGTTTGTGGAGCCACGGCCAGAACAAGAGATCGGGCCATTTCCAGAGCTTATTAGTGAGGAAAATCCAGTAAAATACAAGACCAAGAAGTTCAAAGACTATGCGTATTGTAAGCTGAATAAGATTCCCCAGTGACCAAATGAACCACAAGATTGCTTCTTGTCATGCTTGATGCAATGTGATCAGTATTGTGTGTAGTAATGGAACTATATTGCTTTCAAATTGTTCTTCATCATCATCATCATCATTTATTGAAAAGGAATGTTAGGTTCTGAAACACACTAAAGAAATAGTAACAAGATTAAATTCAACACGGCATCAATCGCCGAACAATCCTTTTTCAGTGTGTTCAGTTTGAGCTATTTGCAGGGAAGATTTCATAAAATTTTGCACAACTAATCAAACATTTCACAACGTAATCAACAGCCAACCAAAATCTCATTACAAAGGAGCTCAGTTGAGGCATTTACCTTGCATTGACAGATCATATCTGAACATAAATTGACTACCATCTTGAAAGAGCAGTCTCCAGACCAAAAACATGCACTTTTGCAATAGAAGAGAAGCAAAAGTTACAGTAAGTTTGAGAAGGGGCAAAGAATAGTGACAACGTGGTGATGATTCACACAACCTTGCACCAGATTTCAGTTTATGTTAGATGCATGGTTTTTCTTTCTGTTGGATAGAAGGCCTTGACTGAACCGCTCAATGCAGGGATTAGATGACAGATAGTGAAGCTCTGTTCTCGTTTCTTTGTAAGAATAACATAGGAACAATTAGTATCAATGTTCTCCTCACATAACATACTATGGCCAAAAGGATCAGATGTATCTTGGTAATCCGAGCTACCAAATAGTTCAGGTCTGTTCAACTTCGAAGTTCTATAAAGAGAAGCTACAATGCTTTCCACTAAATATGTAGCAAGAATATGCAGATACAGCCTCTACAAGCACAAAAATCATCGGACAGGAGAAAACATACCTAGAAATATAAAAGTATTTTTATACAACATGTTTGTGGAAGTGGACGAAATGAATTTACCTTCATTCTCTACACATTGGCTTTTTAAAATGTTGAAAGATAAATGTGTCCGCATACAGTGGATAATTTTTTCTTATCAAGCCCTTTATACATTTCCAATATGAAAAGTCAACCACGTCTCCAGTTGTTCGAACAACGAACAAGCATCTAGAACTATCAAAATCTGGGTGGTATCCAACCTGTCAACCAGAACATGGGAAATCGCAGCATTAAACACTTTGTAAAGTGGACATGTCATAAACATTCAAATACTAAATGTATCACTACAAACAAACACCAAACAAACAATTTTTCAACATATTTTCAGAAGATAGAAGACAGGTAGATACCTTGACATGATCTACTCCACTTCCGATCTTTTGTTCATATTCAGGATGGTATGGAAGCAACCTTTCCAGGATTGTCCTCTCATGCTCAGGGCTCAGCCTCTCCCCACTTTCATACCTGCAATGCAAAACAATATTCATGAAACTGATAATAAGTCCAAAAACAACAATCTATCTTCTACATTTCATAAAAAAAAAAAAATCAAAGAAGAGCAGTAAAGGGGCTCATAAAGTACCATTTTAGTGTGCTTTATTCTTTGTGTACACAAAAATAATTCATTTGGAATTTTGCAAAATGAATACCGCACCTGACCATTTGTCTGAAAGCTAATGTGATATTCAGATTGCAGTATAACGATGAACCATCAAAGCCATATCAAATTTATTTTTTAGCTCAATAAACACTGCATAATCTAAGATGACTTCTAACCTTATCAGTCATAAGTACTTAAAATAGGCCTTTGCACTCACCTAGGGTAAACTCATCTACTTAATGCAGGGCATACATATAACACAAATCACAGACATAACAGTAAAAATGCACAATCGCAAAATGAAACAGCGATCCACCGAATAGAGTGATTATGGTTTTCCTGTAGGTGTAAAACAAATCTCAATCTGCATGACATACATTTTTCAACTAATTGAAATGGAACAATAAACTTTTTGAATAATAAAACCAACAAGCTCGTGAATCAAGTTCATATCAATAACAGGGTAATTTACAGTCAAAGATTATGAACCTACAGCAGGCAGTATTCACTCGTCACAAACACACTCTGCATCCCACCGCCATCATATCATCAAACAAAAGGTGTCAAGTATCTTTTGCTGTCAGGATAGCTTTCCACTTTGCTTTCTGGTAGCCTGACTATACATAACATACTCCCCGTTCCACATAAAGAGTTCAGGTCATCATGTGTACTACTCATACTTCTAGTTCTAGTCATTTAAGAGTGAAAATTATGACTCTTTTCGAACCGGAAAACTTTTATGTTAAGGAATTAAGTATGTTGGGGATGAGGAACTAAGAGAATTATGACTAGTGGTAAGTTAACGGGTCAAAAGTTAGTTTTATGTATTTTATGATTTTTTTAATTAATTTATTTACCACATGTCAAAGTTTCATTGGACCATCACCCCAACATACTCAATCCCCTAACATAAAAAAATTTCTGCTTTTCTAACCATCTATCTTTGCTTATCTTTCAAAATTTCCTGTCCAATAAATTACTATTCTAATTTAAGGAACATATAATACTAATTCTACCGGAATATAAACTTAGGTATTGAATGAAAAGAATAATGAAATTGAGCAGGAATATAATTATAAAGCTGAAACGTCATAGACTAGATTGCAGTATCACAGCGAATAATCAAAGCAAGAAAATCAAATTTATCTTTAGCTACATAAAATTGTGTATTCTAAGGCATCTTCTGACCTTATCAGTCTTAGTTACAGAGGACTTTTGTACTCATTAGGGGTAAAATCAGCTACTTCATGCAGGACATAATGTTGAAGTAAAACACAGACACGGCAGTAAGAAATCACAATCATTAAACAATACAGTAATCCCCCAAAGAGAGCTTAATAACGGGTTCCCTTATGGAATAAAACAGTCTCAATCTCAATCTACAAAGTAGTGGGGAAAAGTGGATACATCTTATATGTATATCAGGACTGTACATTCTGAGAAGCCTAACTAGGTACAATTTTCTCTTCATTCCACAGAAAGTGTTCATGCTGGCTTATGCGCAACTTCTTCTTTCTAGTCATCTAACAGTAACGTGCAAATATTTTTAAATCATTTATCTTACTTTTCGAAATGTTCTTCCCACCAAATTACTATTTTAAAGCCCAGTTCTCTTAGACTTAATACCCCGTCAGTTCAGCTGTCTCAAGTAATGAACTTCAGTTTGGCCTAATTCAAGGAACATATAACATTAATTTTACCCGAATAAAAACTCGATATTCAACAGAACTAAGCGAAATTCAGGAGACCTGTACCTTCCGGAATGAAGAATCATCCTGACAAAGTTCACCAGCGGAACAGTGTCCCGCAAAATCTGCTCCTCCCAATCAATATAGCTCTCCACCTCCACCTCCTCCTCCGCGCCTCCGCCGCCGCTCTCCCCGTCCTCCTCCCCCTCCGCCGCCGGCGCAATCACCGGCTTCCGCAGCAGCTCCGCGCCGTAAGGCTCAGTGCTCCTGCTGCCTTCGGAGCTGGTCCTGAGCGCGCCGCACCGCCGCAATCGGGAACCCTGGGGGTTGAATTGGAAGGAAAGCGAGCTGGAGGATAAGAGCAGGTTGGGAGAAATGAGAGTCCTATCGCCAAAGCACGGGTGCGCGAGATTCGAAGGTGAAATTGAAGCCATTGTTGTAAGTGTGATTGGGAGTGGAAGTGGAAGAGTATGGGTAGGGTTCAAGGTTGAAGATGATGATCCATGGAAGTTGAAGTTGTTGAAGAGTGAAGCAGGGCAGTGAGGACGCCACGGGTGTTTGGCGGGTTGGATTTACTTCGGATAAAATCAGGATTTCCGGGTCGGGTCCTTCGTTGTCTTCTTTCTTTCCCATGGTTATGGATCCTTTGGGTTTTAAATTTGATTAGAAAAAAATACTTTCATATCACTCGCAATTCTTTATAATGTGACCTATTGAACATTTGTTGGTGGTAAAATGATTAAAAAATTAAAATATAATCCGATGAAAAATGAAAAGGTCCATTTGTAACCTTCAATTCTTAATAGTTGATGTTATCTAACTTTTAAAGCTGTCGAAATATTTTTAATTTGGCATGATCTTGCAATTTACGTCGGTTATGTTAACCTATATATGTTTAAATGTATAAAGTCTTAGAATTTAATACTAATGTTAATTTTTTTTATATAAAAAATGATCACCACTTGTCTCATGAATATATTGAGCACTCATTGATCATCATTCTATTAGAGTTGAGCTCAAATTTTCAATTAATTTTTATTTTAAAACAATGGAGAGAAATAGCTTGACAGGGCATGAGATATGAATTATGAGAAGCATAAAATGAGTACGACCATACTCAATCGACGAAACACGTATAATCACTTTAACTATGGGACATCCGAATTTTCAGCATCCATATCATCTTCATTTGAGAAGTCAACATTGTCACTGCAACATTGGTTTATGTCTCTGGAAGAGTTATTCAGCCTAATCAGTTTCAAAGTTGACAACGAATTCAATCTGATTAGCCGGTCGCTATGGCTCTCCAAACAAGAGGACCTCTTGATTGATCTCACGGAATTGAAACTAAGCAAACTACTGTCTCCACAACGATGGCGGTGGATGAAATCAACAGGCATGAAACACATGTAATAGTGATTCGGGGTGGTTCTATTGTAAGGACTTCAAGTGGTGGTGCGTGAAGGTGTGTCTGTAATGTTTGTTGGGACGCTTGAAATCCTCACCAAAGAATCAAATTGAAAGGGGATCGACGGTGGTGGGGAGAGAAGAAGGGGATGGTGGAAGGGAGGCATAGGTGTAGGTTGGTACAAGAGGGTTAGACATAAGTAATGGTATTAAGCATATCTTGGACAATTTAGAGGTGCCATACTATTTTTTTTCTTAAATGAGACCCTTGCAAAAAAAAAATTTAAGTATAATTATTTGATAGGATATACAACAATATTATAATATAATTTTTGATATGAAATACTCCCTCTGTCCCAATCATTTCTGCATAGAATCTTTTCACGGTCTCCAATAAACATGTCTGACTGTAAATATGTGTAGCTACGAACAATAACGACAAACAAAAAAATTGATATTTAGAGACTACATGTTACGATGAATCTAGTCATATCTCATACAATAAAATTATTGTTCATATAATTATTCAAATATAAGGTCAAAGTTCGGCATCTTTGACTAGAAAAAGATTATGTGCTAATAGGCTAGGACAGAGGGAGTATAAGATTAGGGAACATTGTTTTAGAAGGAATTGTGTAGAAAATAAAGTATTTATAGGGAAAACAGTTCAGGAAATTAATAAAAATTTGAAATATAAAATAAAATAAACATAAAATGGAGAGAGAAGTGAAAGGTTGAAAAGTTAAAGATATATTGGAGTGAGAGAGTACACAAGGAAGAAGTTACACTTTTACTTTTGTACTATTATTCTTCTAAGAATAAAAGTAAAATTTAAATTGTGCCCCAGAAATCTTTGGGGCAATGTTCCGTGTATCACAATAAATAGACAGCTCTGATTGGTATGGTGGTAGCGCATGATGATGGTGGATGAAAATCAATGGGTGTGCGTGCTAATTAATGTGATAATAGTGCGATGGGGCGCGACATGATATTGTTGTGTGTGGTGTGAAATCCCGAACATAATTAGATTAATAAATAAAATACACCTCCGATACAAATCTTGTTATCTCAATCTCTAATTGAAAAAAATAATTATTTATGGATTTGTATCAATAAAATTTTTTAAAAAAAACTATTGAGCAGAGATGAACGCAATGTTAATTATAAAATATAAATTATGGAAAAAATAATTGATATGGATTAATCTAGATGTTAATCTCGGTTGATCATAGATTAAGTAAATTTGAATTAATAATCTTAATTAATAGTAATTATTGAAAAAAAATATAGTAATTAATATCAAACAATGATAAAATATTGGTTTTATTATAGGATTTATTTAAGAAAGAGGAAGTGAATAATAATATGCCGAATTAGAAAGAAAATGAGATATACAATTTGCACATTTTAAAAGAACAATAAATAGTGCGTGAGAAATATATAATAATTTGAGTAGTTAATAAAATATCGATATTACTATTAGAATTCTTATAATAATGTCTCGCAATAATAAAATTACAATTAAAAACAAAATATTGATGATCTGACTATTAATTAAATAATTATATTAACATAATTTTATAATAAAGTCTTGTAACACCAAAATTACAATTGATAATCCATATAATAAAATGGCAAAATAAACAAAGAAAAGAAAATTAATGGAAAACGAAAAGAAGAAGAAAAGAACGCAAATATGAAATGCAAATAAATAGAGAACATGGAAAAGTAGTAAAACAAATAATAGTGGGAATGGATTAGTACTATGTCCGGAACGAAAAGAAAACAAAAGAGAAAGGAAATGAGAAGGGCAAAATAAACAAATTCTACCCTAAAGAAGAAAGGGAAAAAAAACTAAACATGACAATGGTGAGTTAAAAGAAAAAATAGTAAGCCATGGAAATGTTGAAGTCGGCCATGGTTCCACGGCTTGCACATTGCAAGCAAATTTATCCATAGGAACCTTGAAAAATCTACATGAAATGTAAGTGGACATCAATTTACCTCACTTTATGCAAATAGCAATCACATCAAAAAAAATTTTAAAAATAAAAAGAAATGAATGAGAATAATTGATTAAGAGTGGGTCTCTTGACAGGCTGCATGTCCATAAGTTTGTGGACAGGCCACTTATTTCTTACCTTATACACTGCATTTCTGAAATTACATATAAAATTTAAAATTTTTGAAAATATTTTTTTATATGATATATTTTTATATTTTCACCTTCAAATACATATTATTACTTATTGGCAAAGTCTTGGGAAAGACGGTCTTTCCATAGGCTTATGGAAAGACGGGGTTTGATTAGAATAATAAAAGGTAAAAGGTCTTAGTTGCAATATTAAAGTTTTAGTATGAAACATGTAGTAGTTATAAAATTTATAACCCGGTTCATGCAACCCAAAATTTTTATCTTAATTTCTTCTAATTTACACTTTAAACCTTGGTCTTTCCATAACTTATGGAAAGACCGTCTTTCAAGAGACGGACTCTTACTTATTTTAACTTATACAATGCAATATTTAAATTTTATAAAAAATCATGATATTTAAGGCAAATGCCCCTAAGGACTGTGCATAAACTTATGGAAAGTTCGCCTTTCCTGAGACTTTCCCATTGATTAAAGCCATGAAAGGCTTGATGTGGCTGTTGGAAATAAACAAAGAAAGGAGAGAAATAGGTGAAATAGATAAATAGCCTATGTGTTCCCCAGAAACCAAGAGTTCTTATCCCTTCCGATGAAATTGATTTATCAGCACGTGTCTACTTCTCTCCATTAGGGTTAGAACATCAGCATTTCTAAGTATTATAAATAAGCCAAGAAAGAGACTTTCTTCTATAGCTTTCCATTTCCACCTCAGGAAAACTGACGTATTTTTTCCACTCCCTTTTCAACATAGCACTTCACAAGGCCGTGGGGTGAATTTCCATTTTCGTTGCAGAAAAATCCAACCGAGTCTAAGTCTGATATGAATCTCCTTGCGAAAACTCACGTTTGCGGAATTAATATCTTTGATCTAGTGAATGGATCTGTAAACCCTCACTATCTCGCACAAAATTTGTGTGTCTAGCCCCAGGGGTACGCCTAATCTTGACTTGCTCTCTAACTAGTCCTCGGGATCAAATTACAAGGTTTATTGATAATTAACTAGTCATCGGGGGTTAAGCAACAACGGAACTAGCTCGCAAGCAAAGAGTATGAACTCAAAATGTTGTATGTTTGATTGGTAAAAGTGTGAGAAATTCGTTGGACAAGCCCCCCCCCCCCCCCCCCCGTTTATAGGGTGGATTTCAGCCCTAAACCCTAATCACAACTGGAAACTGAATTGACGCATGACAGCTTTAAGAAGCAAAAACCATATCTAACTAAAATACTTAAAATAAATGGTAATCTAAGGTAATCTGGTCAAATTCATCAAGAAGTAACCTTGGAGAATATTACCTTATCTAATCTTACTAAATCTAATTATAATCAGAATAAAACTGAATATACTAAACCCTAATGGACTGTATTTTCAAAATTCAGCTCTTCAAAACCCATATGGCCGAGCTATCAGTCCAATAAACCAAAAATTAAATAATTTTATAATATTTTACAGTGATCACACTACCTCATTAAAAAACCCAGTGGGAAAAAAAGTATAGTGTTCTTCATGATGTCTTCAATTCGTCGACAATTTTGAATAATGAATCCAAGATGTCGATGGTGACTCCTTCTTCAATACTTCATCATAAAGGCAATAAATCAAAGCATTTAAAGCAGCATCCATAAGTTTAGTCCTTGACCTATTTATAGGTCCCTCCATGTCACTCAGAGGATCCCGAACATATCCTTTAAATGTTTGATCAAGGCGTGGAATGTCTTCATTTATGGTGGTAGTCGTCTTGGCATCTCCTTCGAAGTCCAGTTAAGGTGAGTGTTTTCATCGCCTTAGCACGAATTGAATTAACATTATTGTTATTATCTATTATTTTACGCCTGATAAATTTATATGTGTTAGTATAGAATTTTATATGTTATATGAAATGTTTAATAATATTAGGTTTTATTCATGACTATTATTTGGTTTCATACGAATTAAGCACGGTGTGTACTTTATCACACTATGCTTAATTATTGTGAAACTGATTGAATTAATTGCTCTGATATTTTATGTGGATGACCTGCTTGTACTTTATCTTGGCGTGTCAAAACTTGGATTATGTGCAACCTGATTACTTGTATGTGCTTTTTGGGGTCCCCAACGCGATTGTAGTTTTGTCAAAGTCGGTGGGGAACGGTATAGACCGGACCGGCTGATTAGATCGGCTACACGTGGAGTTTATGGTATGCTAGCATAACCATCTGGTATTATGATACAAGCTCGTAATTGAACATATTGGGTATGGTTGACGAGTATATTTTTTTGGATCGTGATAGCCTTCAGGCATTATTGAAGGATTTACACCTTGATGTCAGTCACAATGGCCATATAGGAACTTGACTGCGCCTAGCCATACCCCACCCGTATCCTTTTACTATGTGTTAGGATTTATGTGGCTATTTGTTTTATGTGATCACTAAAAACTCAACTTGGTAAATACTGGTGATGGAACCTCACAAGCAATGAGTTTACCCTAGATTAAACAACCATCACAGGTGTCGTTGAACCATTAGAGTGAAGTGCATTGGTGTCTTTACTTCTTTTAAGGAAGGATCTGGGTATACCTTTAGAATCTTTTGGTTAGGTTATAATATAGTTATGTAAAATATTTACGTAAACTAATCCTTACAGGATCTTGTAGAAATTTTGTCTGTATTTTAGTTAAAACTCTTATTTAATACTTGTATTAAGACTTTCACTAAAATAGTAAGTTGGGTTTTGGATTTTTTCCCCCTAAATTTACTTTCGCATAAACTGTATTTGTTCGTGACTGCATTTGAGTAATCCGACCCCGTTGGATTCTTGGTAGCATGCTCAGGTCCGACCCGATACTTGCGTTGAGCAGGTAGGTCATGGATCTGATCTGGGGCATAACAGATGTGGTATCAAAGCCTCCTCAAATAAAGCAAAGGCAAATCAAAACTTAATTTAATAAAATACTCCACACTTACTTAACACTTAAAAGTAAATTATTAGATTTGAGCCATGGTTAAACCTAGTCTATCCAACTAATAATTTGTTGATGTCACAATCTAATAGGGAAGTAAAATAATTCATTAGATTTAATTCAAAATACATAAGTCTACGACGATTGCGAATAATAAAAAGTAATACATGATTCTGACCATTACCGAAGCATAACGAAAGTCTTTTGGTGTAATATCTTCGGTGAGAATACTAACATGTAATACAAAAATAATTACGACAACAAGGACTAATATCAGTCTAGATATTTCATCGGTAAAACTAGAGAATTTAGGGTGAGAAGGATATGAGGTAGAAGAGAAATTTGGTTTTTTATTGTTGGATAAATTCATATTTATACCGTAAAATATAGTCGTTTATAGCCGTCATATTACCGTTGGAAATATAGTTGTTATAGGTATATATTAACTAATTGTCGTTAAATTCTAAGAGTAGATTAGCAATGTAATGTCATCAAATAAGATGTAATAATAGACAAACATAGTAGGGACATAAGAATGGTGCCATCTACTAATGTTGAATTACATACTAAATTTAAATATTCTAAAATGTAAATTTTGTATTAATTTTTTATATTTACACATTCAAATACACATTATTACTTGTTTTAACTTATAATATAATATTTAATTTATTTAAAAAATTACATCTTTTAGTAAAATAAGTCAGATGTCTATCCATAAGTTTATTGGTTGCCAACTTTTCTTAGACTTTCTCTTGACAATACTAAAACATTTCAGTAAACGCATAAGCCCCAATTTTGGTTTACGTAAACCATCTACATAGATATTTTTTGTCAAAAATTGTATCCATTTGGTTCATTTCGATCACGACATTAAGTTAAACTAAAAAAACATAAAAATAAATAAATCATAAAAGACAATTTATAAAAAAATTGGACAATAGCTTAGCCTAATATAAAATTTTAGTATAACAAAGTGCATATTAGAATGCAAATAACCGAATATATTATTAACAACTTTAATTTTATGCATTCAAAATTTAATTAAAAAATAATTAATTTTACTAAAACAATTCACCTCCATATTCCATTTGAATTTCATTAAAAGTACAATCAATTCATAAAACCCCAAATCAATTAATAAAAGAAAGATAGGGGTCAAATATACAACAGAAGGCATGAGAATCGAAGGCTTTTATTGCATTAAAGAAACTAGATATCATCCTCCAAAAATCAAGCTAGGATGAAAATGGTCTAGGTACGCTAGAGCTGTACTATAAATAGGACAGGGAAAGAGCATTCCATATAAGGTAAGAAATTAACAATCTTTAAAGCAATACAACATGGGGCTTTTGTTCTATACATTCCTCCTCCTCCATGTTAATTTGTGTTGGTCAAGAATACTTCCCACATTGGTGAAACATGACATTCATACACTCCCCATTAAGACCAATTTCCAGCTCCCTTCTCCACTGCCCACCTGGTCCAAAGGTGTGTGTACATTTTTCAATGTTTTTGTTAAATTTTTGTAAGAGTTTGTACAGAAATTTCAATCGAGTTGCGAGAAGAAAACAATTACAACCAAAATCAATTAAAAACTGAACAACGTTTCAAGAGGATTTATGGACTAGCATCCAGTTTCATAAATTAATGAAAATTTTAGTATCTAAGTTTGAATAAAATGTTATTTTAATTTTTTTAAAAAAGAAATAAATATATATTTTTTGTTAAATTAGTTTTAAAGTTTTGATCCTCAACTTATGTAAGACCAACAACTGAGAGTTTGTTCTGACAAACTTTTGGGATTTCAGGTGGTGGATTTGGCAGCGGAGCTATTGATTTGGGAGGGCTAAAGGTATGCCAAGTAACCAGTTTGAATAAAGTGTGGGCAACTTTTGATGGTGGACCTGATAATCAGGGAGCAACATTTTTTGAGCCCTCTTTAATCCCCGATGGATTTTTTATGCTTGGTTCCTATTCCCAACCGAATAATAGTCCCTTGTTTGGCTGGGTTCTAGTTGCAAAGGACTTGTCACCTAATCAAGATATCCTCAAGAGCCCTGTTGATTACACTCTAGTTTGGAGCAGTGAACGTTTGAAAATCAACCAAGAAGACACTGGGTACATATGGCTTCCAATACCTCCTGATGGGTATAAGGCAGTTGGTCTTGTAGTCACCAACACCCCTGAAAAGCCTTTGCTAGATAAAGTACGTTGCGTTCGCGCTGATTTCACTGATGCACATGCCAATGATCAATGGGTTTGGAGTAGCTCCAATGGCCTCAATGTACACAATTCAAGACCTAGTCACCGGGGTCCTCAAGCTCAAAGTGTTTTTGTAGGAACTTTCATTGCAACCTTAGATAGTGGTGTTGTAGTTCCAGATGCTTGTTTAAAGAACATTTCTCCCAAGTCATCCAATTCCGAGCCGGATATAGACCAAATTTACGCATTAATCACAGAATATTCACCGAGATTCTATTTCCATCCAGATGAGCAATTCTTCCCCTCTTCAGTCACTGAATTCTTTGACCATGGAGCCTTGTTGTATACAAAAGGGAAGGAATATGCACCTGTTACGATAGACTACAAAGGCGAAACACTGCCTCAAGGTGGCTCGAATGACGGTGCGTATTGGTTAGATCTCCCGATTGACGGTACAGCCAGAGATATAGCAAAACAAGGGGACCGAGACTTAATCGATCCATTTGTATATATCCATGTGAGGCCAATGTTTGGTAGTACACATACCGACTTATGCATATGGGTTTTTTACCCTTTCAATGGGGCAGCAACAGCTAAGGTGGGGTTCATCAACATTGGTTTAGGACAAATAGGGGAACATGTTGGAGATTGGGAGCATGTGACCTTAAGGATCAACAACTTCAATGGAGCCCTAGAAAGGGTTTATTTTTCCCAACATGGTGGAGGTGTATGGGTAGATGCCTCTAATTTAGAGTACCTAGATGGGAACAAAGTGGTGGTATACTCTTCATTGCATGGCCATGCTGCATACCCTAATGCAGGGGATCACCTTAAGGGAATTAAAATAGTTGGGATTAGAAATGATGCTGCAAAAGGGGGAAAGTTCTTGGACACCGACGGATATTATTCTATTCTTGATTCTTCTTATCCTTGGCTAGAATATTCTAGGGAATGGGGTCCGAAAATTGAGTATAGCATTGATGATGCTATAAGAAAGGTGGACAAATTCTTGCCCGGTTTTCTTAAGAAGATCTTTGAGAAGTTAGTGAGAAAACTTCCTAAAGAACTCCTGTGTGAGGAAGGCCCTACTGGTCCAAAATGGAAAGGCAATTGGGATGGAGATGAAACCTTAAATGGCGATCTTGGTCCTTGTTTTCACTTTTAGTATGAAGTGGTGGTAGTCGCTAAAAAAATTAAGATTTTGTAATTAATAAAAATAATTGTAATTATATATTACTCTCTAGTAATTTATACATATGTTTGAAAGAAAATTATATTTAATAAATTTTAAACTTTTACTCATTTAATTTGTTATTTTCATCTTGCAAAGGTGCAAACAAAATATCTAATCCAAATTAGCCTCTATAAATAAAAATTATGATCAATGATAAAGGCATGGACAATATGATTAATGACGTTGAGCTTAACTTTCATAAATTAATATATTACAAAAGCTCATATATAGCATGACCACGAAAAAGGAGTCATTCTATTTTCTAAAGGGCAGGGTACATTCAAAATTCTATATAACATCCATAGTTAGTTATAAAATGTCCAAATGGAGACGTACCATAGTTCGCTGAAAGGCGTTACGACATCAAAAATCAAGATTATTGTGGCTAATAAATTTTCAAAGGAAAGTTTTAATTGAGGATGGAATTTTTAATATTAATTAATAAGAGGACACATAATTTGTCTGATTATCAATTAGACAATAGTTGATTTACCATTAAAGGATTTTTGAAATATAAAATGTTCAATAACAACCTTATATATGATAGCATTATATAACATCCAAGTAACAATGAGAGTATGGTGGCCTCTATATATATATAGAGATATATATATATATATATATATATATCTATATATATGTATATATCTCTATATATATATCTATATATATATATATCTATATATATATATATCTATATATATATGGCCTTGGAGTTCCAACTATAAACAAACAAAGTGAGGAAATGTTTCATGGAACACCAAATTATTAGGAATAGGATGAACGATTTAGGCCTAATTACAAAGCCTGATTCACAAGTACCGTGGAAGCTCTTCCATCATAACTTAAAATGCATTGCTATCTACAATGTAAGAATTTGATATACCTTAATACTGAAAATTATTTGATTTCACTATTTTATCCTTGTTACATTTTCATCTAGTCGTATTTTGCACATGCAGAAAAAAAATTCTTGCCATTTCTTGACACGTACTTTGGTATGTCATTCTTACTAATCTTTTATTTACATTGTGTGCTTTCTAACTTGAGTGCAGATTAAAGTGTGCAATATCTGTGGGGATGTTGGTCATAAGGATTCACTTGTTTATAGCAAGTGCAAAAATGGTGCAGAACACATGTGAGTCATTTAGTTTATTCTCGCACCCTGCTATTATAGTAATACTTATGTTGGGAGAAAACACGGGCGTAACGGAATATGGCCAAAGCAAACCTCTCCCAAATACTCAGTGTAAGATGACAATGTCTAAAAAACAAGTAAAAAATAAATGCAGCAAGAACACAACACAATTTTAGCGTGAAAAACCTCCTTAAACGAAGGAGTAAAAATCA
This sequence comes from Rubia yunnanensis, assembly GCA_037428765.1. Lineage (NCBI taxonomy): Eukaryota > Viridiplantae > Streptophyta > Magnoliopsida > Gentianales > Rubiaceae > Rubia > Rubia yunnanensis. The sequence continues at coordinate 100,853,289 of CM075067.1, read as the reverse complement.
TAGGGCTCGTAAGCTTCTTAAACTCTTTCACTATAATCAACAAGAACGGCCACACAAATTTTCCCTAGTACCAACTAGAGTCATACAATATTTCATCAGGATATTAATACCAATCTCGGTAAATAACAAGCACAAAAGATATATAATGAAGGTAGAAATCATACTGAAACACCAACCTCTGGTGTCACAGTTTTATCCACCGAACACCAACCTAGAAGGCTCCAAATCATATCTCCAACGTTCATAACGTGTGCCTAAACCTCATGAAAAACATATCCAAAAATATCAAATTGATCAAACGGTTAAATCTCGAGAACAAACCAGAATACCACGGCTTGTCTAAGGTTTTAAATCCTACCTAAATTTCTTCTTTTCTCTCCTATCTCTTTGTTATTTTCTCTTCACCGTAATTTTTTCTAGAGGAACCTTAAATACCCACATGTCAAGTATTTATTGGGTAAAAGGTAAAAGGCCCAATTGTAATTTGGTAAGAAATAGGTAATTGAGTCCCTGAAGAGCTCCATCTATTCATTCGATATCAATAGATGATTTTATACAATAACTACTCTTCACCAAATGTCCGCAATTTACGTATCCTATATGGTAACTATATGAAAAGTTTGATAAACTTCATCGTGTAGTTATATTAATAACATAATTTTCTACATCCTCAACGATTTTGGCATAAATGTTTACGGGCTCGAAACCCCTTCTGTGGCTGGAGAAACAAAGGACCAACCAGGTTCCGTACTCGTAACTAATTTAGAAAGTATGGTTAAATGTTTACGAGCTCGGAACCCCTTCCGTGGCTAGAGAAACAAAGGGCCAACCATGTTTTGCACTCGTAACTGATTCAGAAAGTATGATCATCTGATTTTATACAATTCCTATTCACCAAATATCTGCAATTAACGTATCCTATATGGTAGCTAAATGACAAATTTAATAAAATTCATCACGTAGTTATATTATAACATAAATTTCTACGTCGTCAACATTTTTGTTCAAAAAAACTAGGCATAATCATCCAATCAATGGCAAACCTAACTATCCAAATATCAATTGTCTAGAGACCAAAACATCTAAATAACCTAAAAATTTTCAAATCCGCCAAAGTTATCATCCAAATATCATCTATTCATCATCTCTAATACCCTTATCGATCTTCTCAGGCTCGACATCCCTCTCCACCTCCTCTTCGTCTTCATCTTCGCTTTCATCATCATTCGAATAATCTAGCTTGAAGTTTGGAAAAGTATCTTCGTCACTGAGCTCTACGTGGAGGCATGTAGATTTCTTGAATTTGTCGTACCTCGCTTCGGTCGGTGCAAGCTCCGCATTAGCACCAACAACTTCGCTTGAAAGTCACGACATGTACCTTTTGAAGGTACTCATCCAAGAAATCTTAACTAACTACAAAAAACAAGCATAAGATATGAAATGCATATTATATTATGTATAAATATATAAATTTACTTTAAAAAAGGGCTTTCACTTCTCACAAGATGAAGAGGCCTTTGCCTCCCAATAGCAGTGTCCCTCCCTCTCTTTGCTGCCCTAGTTGATGACCCGGGAACCGTGCTATGGATATATTTGTTGGCCGCATCCAAGAACAAATTCTCACTGTGGAACCAAGCCCCATTGTAGTACTCCAAACACAATGATTTGTCGACATGTAAAACTTTCCACTTCTTGATCAACGCAGTTGTCAAGCCACCCTAGGAAAGATATTTCCTTTTACCCGCCGCTACCTTCAACATACACATAACAATGGCATATCCAGGGTTAATTTTTACACAAGAAAAATGACCTTTTACTTCACCCCTTTTATTTTGGTTTTTTTGTTAACCCCAATAAACCAAGGTAAAAAGTTCTTTTACCTCAGTTTTTTTCGAAGTAAAATATTTTATTTACCTCGGTTATAAAAAAACTGAGGTTAATAATTGGTTTTTTACTTCGGTTATTATATGAATCAAAGTAAAAGATTAAAAAAATGAAGTAAATAATGTTACCGAATAGTGTGCGTCATCACTTTTTGTTGTGTTAGAAGCAGGCCCAATTTTTCTTTACACGTCGTTTCTAGCGATACTATTGCGAATGACTTTGCAAAGTCACACACATGTAAAAGATAGGTTAAAATAAAGAGCTTGAAGGTGATAGAAAATAATCCTTCCCTAATTCGCAAACTACCAGTACCCCCTTTGTTCAATGTTTTTAATTCACATGATTATAAATGATTTATAAAATAGTGCTCAGATGAAATCACACATATAAACACGTACAATCAATTACATAATGTTCAAATAAGATAATTAATTAGAAAAATCGTAGTCATGAGAATATCCTTACAAATAGTACATAAATTCAAATAAAAATTGTCTTAGTTCACACATATCAGAAATTACAATAAACTCAATCACCACGGGAAATCATGACTTTGAAGACTATTGGTACCCTAGCTTCTATCATCTCAAAGAACAAGGTGTCCCCAAGGCGTATGTTGTTTCCCCTAAGGAACTCGCCAAAACCCTTTGGGGAAAGGGCCTTCATCTTCCCACCCCCTGAGTAGTTCATATGTCAGTTTTTCCTGTAGCACCTCAGCACTACGGGGGTCTTCTCAGTCGGGAGGAGTGGTACAATCTCCCACAGGATGTACTAAGTCACCGTAAAAAACATTAATTAGAAATATAAATGTAAATATATACATATGCAATTGTCAACAAATAAAATTTATTCAAGCGCTTTACCAAAGTTGGTATTTTCCCAATGTTCAGTTGCTTCAAAGTGTAGTCAAAACGCGGGCTATCAATAGCCATTAAATGATGTTCAATGTCGAACAAAATAGGCCCTGGGTGGCTCCGTTGTGCAGTGAGCTGCACGATAACCAAAAAGTATTAGTGGTTACAAAGTGTGAAGTTGTGTTAGTAAATATATGTTTAAATAGATGAAATACCTAAAAAAGGCCGATTAGATAATCCTTCGTCAGTCATTAGTCCTGCATCATGAGTGGAAATGTTAAGTGTGAAACTAGTGTATAAAATGCAATGTGCGACCTTGGCACATCCATCGCTGGGTCATGTCGGTTCAAGTCGTTTCCTTGCTGGACTCCGTCGTCGCAGTCCGATCCCCGCCGCCGTAGTCCATCCCTCCGTAGCAGTCCATCCCTTCGCAGTAGTCCGTCCCTCCGCAGTAGTTCGACTTTTAAAAGGAAAGAAAAATGAAAGGAAAAAAGGGAAAATTTTAAAATTAGAACATTTTAATTGTAAATGTTTTTTAATTTGTAAAATTACTAAAATACCCCTGACTAAATTGGAAAACCATTCCGGTTTACCTGGAAACTGCCTCAGGGAACCAAAAGATTCAATGCCGATTAAACACTTTTTTGGAGTCGGAGACCAAACGAATGTATTGGTGAATATTTAAGGGACTAAAAAAATTTAGACTTATTTTTTCATTTTAAAAGAAAATATTTGATACATCATAAGGTGCAAATGATTAAATAAGGAAGGCAGTTTTTTTTAACTGTTCTATGTTTGTAGGAAAGGCGGAATTCGGTGAAACTGATTTTTTACTTATGCATGGCTTTGCTTACTGTAATTGATGATGTAGCTTTGTATAATTGATACCCGATCACTGTTAAGCTGTGTTAGTCGTTCTGGGAAATGTAGGAATGGTGATTTCACTGTTTTATGTTATAGTACTGTTCGATCAATGCTTCACTTATTAACTTCTTTGCTCTGTTACCAAGAAAATAAAGACTTTGGTTTTGAAAAATAAATATAGTAAAGATGGCAATTACCCTTTCATATGTGTTCCCATATTTCACTGTTAATTTATTCATTCTTATCAATTTGATATATTGTTTTGTTTGATCGTTTTTGTATTTGATTTCACATATTTGGTGTCAAGGTTTACAATTCATATAATCTTGCGAACTATATCATGATACTTATATGGAGTAGATATTTCAAGTTTTAGTGAACTGAACTACTTATTTTCATGTACCAGGTTTGTGATCTGGGAAGAAATATACAACTTATGATGTAGTTAGTTGTAGAGGTATGCTTGTTCCCTCTTTCATTGTGCTACTGGTTCAAAATATTTTTCCATTCCTTTCTAGAAAGAAAGATATATAAGCTGCTTTACTATATTTATTCATGCAGGTGAAAGATATCCATGCAGAGGAGTTTTCTTGGGTCCTGTAGTAAGGTTAGCCACGCTAAGAAAGCCCTTTTCTGTATAGAAGATAGTAGAATTGGCTCTTTGTCTTGCACTTGTACATCTTTACGTGTTTTAGGATTATGTGGGCAGGCAGGTGTTAACTTGCTCTCGTTCTTTATCTTGTTTCAGAGCTTTCCTAATTTTACTCTATTTCTCTATTGATCGTAATGTTCTTCGAGTTTTCAAATCTGCATTTCACTGAAATTTTAATCTTTAGTGTGTGTGTGTGTTTTTATTCCTTTCAATTTCTGCGGGAACTGCAGTTGCTCATATTGACTGAAGTCGACTTGGCATCTATCTCAGAGGTTGCTCTATTAATTGAGAATAAAGGTGGCAAAGTTTGTTGCATTTCAGTTCAAAATCCATGTATGTATATGCTGATGTCTGACCGACAAAGTATAAGTGTTGAATAATGGTTGCTAATTTTCAACCTGAATTCAAGGTGTTTCTAATAAGATTTGATTTGTCAATTGATTGATATACCATGGGTTTAGACGGCGACCTTTATCTTTTTGTTCTTTTTGTTGACAATTGTTTCTTGAACTGGAAGCATGAGAAAAGTCGAGTAGCACTAGCCACGAAGCCACCTTTTCCATAAGGAGAACTGAATTGAGCTCAGTATGCTCTTCAATCTTGTCCATGGATACATGCATACTATAGGAAAGTTCAATCCTCATTCTACAAAGCTCCTGAGCCTTTATAGCAACGCCGCTGGTGATGCAGGCGCCCAGCAAGGCAGAGTATATAGGAAGCAGTTTTGGAAAACACAATATTGACAGCCCGCGCGTAGCGCGGGTTGGAAAACCTAGTAGTAATGAAATACATACTATGATTATTACTTTTTCGTCATCTTTCTTCATTTTTTTTTGGAATTTATATTTTTATTATTATTATTTAGGAACCTTTCAATTTAAAATGAGAATCTAATTCAAACTTTGGGCTGGCCATCTTCAAGTGATTCTAAGGTTTTCTCAATTCAATTGAAAAGGATATCTACTTAGTTTTTCCATTTTTTAAAATATAAAATTTATAGATATATGCTTTAATCTAATATTATCTAATGAAATATGCTTGGTTAGGATTTAATTTTTCTTTAAACCTATTTTGGAGGACACATTTAATTTCAATTTAGAAAATATTTAAAGGTTCAGAATAAGTAAATATCAATGGCACCATTCTTATGTCCCTACTATGTTTGTGTATTATTACATCTTATTTGATGACATTACATTGCTAATCTACTCTTAGAATTTAACTACAATTAGTTAATATATACCTATAACAACTATATTTCCAACGGTAATATGATGGCTATAAACGACTATATTTTACGGTATAAATATGAATTTATCCAACAATAAAAAACCACATTTCTCTTCTACCTCATATCCTTCTCACCCTAAATTCTCTAGTTTTGCCGATGAAATATCTAGACTGATATTAGTCCTTGTTGTTGTAATTATTTTTGTATTACATGTTAGTATTCTCACCGAAAATATTACGCCAAAAGACTTTCGTTATGCTTCGGTAATGGTCAGAATAATGTATTACTTTTATTATTCGCAATCGTCGTAGACTTATGTATTTTGAATTAAATCTAATGAATTATTTTACTTCCCTTTTAGATTGTGACATCAACAAATTATTAGTTGGATAGACTAGGTTTAACCATGACTCAAATCAAATAATTTACTTTTAAGTGTTAAGTAAGTGTGGAGTCTTTTATTAAATTAAGTTTTGATTTGCCTTTACTTTATTTGAGGAGGCTTTGATACCACATCTGTAATACCCCAGATTCACGACCTACCTGCTCAACGCAAGTATCGGGTCGGACCTGAGCATGCTACCAAGAATCCAACGGGGTCAGATTACTCAAATGCAGTCACGAGCAAATATAGTTTATGCAAAAGTAAATTTAGGGGGGGGGGGGAATCCAAAACCCAACTTACTATTTCAGTGAAAGTCTTAATACAAGTAATAAATAAGAGTTTTAACTAAAATACAGACAAAATTTCTACAAGATCCTGTAAGGATCAGTTTACGTAAATATTTTACATAACTATATTATAACCAAACCAAAAGATTCTTAAGGTCCACTCAGATCCTTCCTCAAAAGAAGTAAAGGCACCAATGCACTTCACTCTAATGGTTCAACGACACCTGTGAGGGTTGTTTAATCTAGGGTAAGCTCATTGCTTGTGAGGTTCCATCACCAGTATTTACCAAGTTGAGTTTTTAGTGATCACATAAAACAAATAGCCACATAAATTCTAACACATAGTAAAAGGATACGGGTGGGGTATGGCTAGGCGCAGTCAAGTTCCTATATGACCACTGTGACTGACATCAAGGTGTAAATCCTTCAATAATGCTTGAAGGCTATCACAATCCAAAAAACCATGTTCGTCAACCATACCCAATATGTTCAATTACGAGCTAGTATCAGAATACCAGATGGTTATGCTAGCATACCATAAACTCCACGTGTAGCCGATCTAATCAGCCGGTCCGGTCTATACCATTCCCCGCCGACCTTGACCAAACTACAATCGCATTGGGGACCCCGAAAAGCACATACAAGTAATCAGGTTGCACATAATCCAAGTTTTGACATGCCAATGAAAGTACAAGCAGGTCATCCACATAAAATATCAGAGCAATTAATTCAATCAGTTTCACAATAATTAAGCATAGTGTGATAAAGTACACACCGTACTTAATTCGTATGAAACCAAATAATAGTCATGAATAAAACCTAATATTATTAAACATTTCATATAACATATAAAATTCTATACTAACACATATAAATTTATCAGGCGTAAAATAATAGATAATAACAATAATGTTAATTCAATTCGTGCTAAGGCGATGAAAACACTCACCTTAACTGGACTTCGAAGGAGATGCCAAGACGACTACCACCATAAATGAAGACATTCCACGCCTTGATCAAACATTTAAAGGATATGTTCGGGATCCTCTGAGTGACATGGAGGGACCTATGAATAGGTCAAGGACTAAACTTATGGATGCTGCTTTAAATGCTTTGATTTATTGCCTTTATGATGAAGTATTGAAGAAGGAGTCACCATCGACATCTTGGATTCATTATTCAAAATTGTCGACGAATTGAAGACATCATGAAGAACACTATACTTTTTTTCCCACTGGGTTTTTTAATGAGGTAGTGTGATCACTGTAAAATATTATAAAATTATTTAATTTTTGGTTTATTGGACTGATAGCTCGGCCATATGGGTCTTGAAGAGCTGAATTTTGAAAATACAGTCCATTAGGGTTTAGTATATTCAGTTTTATTCTGATTATAATTAGATTTGGTAAGATTAGATAAGGTAATATTCTCCAAGGTTACTTCTTGATGAATTTGACCAGATTACCTTAGATTACCATTTATTTTAAGTATTTTAGTTAGATATGGTTTTTGCTTCTTAAAGCTGTCATGCGTCAATTCAGTTTCCAGTTGTGATTAGGGTTTAGGGCTGAAATCCACCCTATAAACGAGTGTGTGTGTGTGTGGGGGGGGGGGGGGGGGGTTTGTCCAACGAATTTCTCACACTTTTATCAATCAAACATACAACATTTTGAGTTCATACTCTTTGCTTGCGAGCTAGTTCCGTTGTTGCTTAACCCCCGATGACTAGTTAATTATCAATAAACCTTGTAATTTGATCCCGATGACTAGTTAGAGAGCAAGTCAAGATTAGGCGTACCCCTGGGGCTAGACACCCGAATTTTGTGCGAGATAGTGAGGGTTTACAGATCTATTCACTAGATCAAAGATATTAATTCCGTAAACGTGAATTTTTGCAAGGAGATTCATATCAGACTTAGACTCGATTGAATTTTTCTGCAACGAAAATGGAAATTCACCACACGCCCTTGTGAAGTGCTATGTTAAAAAGGGAGAGGAAAAAATACGTTAGTTTTCTTGAGGTGGAAATGGAAAGCTATAGAAGAAAGTCTCTCTCTTGGCTTATTTATAATACTTAGAAATGCTGATGTTCTAATCCTAATGGAGAGAAGTAGACACTTGCTGATAAATCAATTTAATCAATTTTATCTGAAGGGATAAGAACTCTTGGTTTCTAGGAAACACATAGGCTATTTATCTATTTCACCTATTTCTCTCCTTTCTTTGTTTATTTCCAACACCCACATCAAGCCTTTTATGGCTTTAATCAATTATTCTCATTCATTTCTTCTTCTTGTTTTTAAATTTTTTTGATGTGATTGCTATTTGCATGAAGTGAGGAAAATTGATGTCCACTTGCATTTCATGTTGATTCTTCAAGGTTCCTATGGATAAATTTGCTCGCAATTTGCAAGCCACCATGGCCGACTTCAACATTTCTATGGCTTACTATTTTTTCTTTTAACTCACCATTGTCATGTTTAATTTTTTTTCCCCTTTCTTCTTTAGTGTAGAATTTGTTTATTTTGCCCTTTTCATTTCCGTTCCCCTTTGTTTTCTTTTCGTTCCGGACATAGTACTAATCCATTCCAACTACTATTTGTTTTACGGGAAAGTCTCACGAAAGACGGTCTTTCCATAAGTTTAAAAACAGTCCTCAGGGGCATTTGTCTTAAATATTGTAATTTTTTATAAAATTTAAATATTACATTTTATAAGTTAAAACAAGTAATAATATGTATTTGAAGGTGAAAACATAAAAATATATGATATAAAAATTTATTTTCAAAAATTTTAAATTTTACATGTAATATAAGAAATGCGGTGTATAAGATAAGAATTAAGTAGCCTGTCCATAAACTTATGGACAGGCCGCCTGTCAGGAGACCCACTCTTGTTTTTATACTTTTCCATGTTCTCTATTTATTTGCATTTCATATTTGCGTTCTTTTCTTCTTCTTTTCGTTTTCCATTAATTTTCTTTTTCTTTGTGTATTTTGCCATTTTATTATATTGATTATCAATTTTAATTTTGGTGTTACAAAAATTTATTATATAATTATGTTAATATAATTATTTTATTAATAGTCAATTAGATCATCAATATTTTGTTTTTAATTGTAATTTTATTATTGCGAGACTTTATTATAAGAATTCTAATAGTAATATCGATATTTTATTAACTAATCAAATTATTATATATTTCTCACGCACTAATTATTGTTCTTTTAAAATGTGCGAATTGTATATCTCGTTTTCTTTCTAATTCGGCGTATTATTATTCACTTTCCCTTTCTTAAATGAATCCTATAATAAAACCAATATTTTATCATTGTTTGATATTAATTACTATATATTTTTTCAATAATTACTATTAATTAAGATTATTAATTCAAATTTACGTAATATATGATCAACCGAGATCAACATCTAGATTAATCATATCAATTATTTTTTCCGTAATTTATATTTTATAATTAACATTGCGTTCATCTCTATTCAATAGTTTTTTAAAAAAAATTAATACACATCCATAAATAAAAAAAAATTCAATTAGAGATTGAGATAACACAATTTGTATCGGAGGTATATTTTATTTATTAATCTAATTATGTTCGGGGTTTCACACCAAACACAACAATATCATGTCGCGCCTCATCGCACTATTATCACATTAATTAGCACGCACACCCATTGATTTTCATCTACCATCATCATGCGCTACCACCATACCAATCAGAGCTGTCTATTTATTGTGATACACGGAACATTGCCCCAAAGTTTTCTGGGGCCCAATTTAAATTTTACTTTTACTTTTATTCTTAGAAGAATAATAGTACAAAAGTAAAAGTGTAACTTCTTCCTTGTGTACTCTCTCACTCCAATATATCTTTAACTTTTCAACCTTTCACTTCTCTCTCCATTTTATGTTAATTTTATTTTATATTTCAAAATTTTATTAATTTCCTTAATTGTTTTCCCTATAAATACTTTATTTTCTACACAATTCCTTCTAAAACAATGTTCCCTAATCTTATACTCCCTCCGTCCTAGCATATTTAGTACATAATCTTTTTCTAGTCAAAGATGCCGAACTTTGACCTTATATTTGAATAATTATATGAACAATAATTCTATTGTATGAGATATGAATAGATTCGTCGTAACATGTAGTCTCTAAATATCAATTTTTTGTTTGTCGTTATTGTTCGTAGCTACACATATTTATAGTCAGACATGTTTATTCGAGACCGTGAAAAGATTCTATGCAGAAATGATTGGGACAGAGGGAGTATTTCATATCAAAAATTATATTATAATATTGTTGTATATCCTATCAAATAATTATACTTTAAAATTTTTTTTAGCAAGGGTCTCATTTAAGAAAAAAATAGTATGACACCTCTAAATTGTCCAAGATATGCTTAATACCATTACTTATGTCTAACCCTCTTGTTACGAGTGCAAAACCTGGTTACGCCCGTGTTTTCTCCCAACATAAGTATTACTATAATAGCAGGGTGCGAGAATAAACTAAATGACTCACATGTGTTCTGCACCATTTTTGCACTTGCTACAAACAAGTGAATCCTCATGACCAACATCCCCACAGATATTGCACACTTTAATCTGCACTCAAGTTAGAAAGCACACAATGTAAATAAAAGATTAGTAAGAATGACATACCAAAGTACGTGTCAAGAAATGGCAAGAATTTTTTTTCTGCATGTGCAAAATACGACTAGATGAAAATGTAACAAGGATAAAATAGTGAAATCAAATAATTTTCAGTATTAAGGTATATCAAATTCTTACATTGTAGATAGCAATGCATTTTAAGTTATGATGGAAGAGCTTCCACGGTACTTGTGAATCAGGCTTTGTAATTAGGCCTAAATCGTTCATCCTATTCCTAATAATTTGGTGTTCCATGAAACATTTCCTCACTTTGTTTGTTTATAGTTGGAATTCCAAGGCCATATATATAGATATAGATATATATAGAGAGAGAGAGAGGGGCCACCATACTCTCATTGTTACTTGGATGTTATATAATGCTATCATATATAAGGTTGTTATTGAACATTTTATATTTCAAAAATCCTTTAATGGTAAATCAACTATTGTCTAATTGATAATCAGACAAATTATGTGTCCTCTTATTAATTAATATTAAAAATTCCATCCTCAATTAAAACTTTCCTTTGAAAATTTATTAGCCACAATAATCTTGATTTTTGATGTCGTAACGCCTTTCAGCGAACTATGGTACGTCTCCATTTGGACATTTTATAACTAACTATGGATGTTATATAGAATTTTGAATGTACCCTGCCCTTTAGAAAATAGAATGACTCCTTTTTCGTGGTCATGCTATATATGAGCTTTTGTAATCTATTAATTTATGAAAGTTAAGCTCAACGTCATTAATCATATTGTCCATGCCTTTATCATTGATCATAATTTTTATTTATAGAGGCTAATTTGGATTAGATATTTTGTTTGCACCTTTGCAAGATGAAAATAACAAATTAAATGAGTAAAAGTTTAAAATTTATTAAATATAATTTTCTTTCAAACATATGTATAAATTACTAGAGAGTAATATATAATTACAATTATTTTTATTAATTACAAAATCTTAATTTTTTTAGCGACTACCACCACTTCATACTAAAAGTGAAAACAAGGACCAAGATCGCCATTTAAGGTTTCATCTCCATCCCAATTGCCTTTCCATTTTGGACCAGTAGGGCCTTCCTCACACAGGAGTTCTTTAGGAAGTTTTCTCACTAACTTCTCAAAGATCTTCTTAAGAAAACCGGGCAAGAATTTGTCCACCTTTCTTATAGCATCATCAATGCTATACTCAATTTTCGGACCCCATTCCCTAGAATATTCTAGCCAAGGATAAGAAGAATCAAGAATAGAATAATATCCGTCGGTGTCCAAGAACTTTCCCCCTTTTGCAGCATCATTTCTAATCCCAACTATTTTAATTCCCTTAAGGTGATCCCCTGCATTAGGGTATGCAGCATGGCCATGCAATGAAGAGTATACCACCACTTTGTTCCCATCTAGGTACTCTAAATTAGAGGCATCTACCCATACACCTCCACCATGTTGGGAAAAATAAACCCTTTCTAGGGCTCCATTGAAGTTGTTGATCCTTAAGGTCACATGCTCCCAATCTCCAACATGTTCCCCTATTTGTCCTAAACCAATGTTGATGAACCCCACCTTAGCTGTTGCTGCCCCATTGAAAGGGTAAAAAACCCATATGCATAAGTCGGTATGTGTACTACCAAACATCGGCCTTACATGGATATATACAAATGGATCGATTAAGTCTCGGTCCCCTTGTTTTGCTATATCTCTGGCTGTACCGTCAATCGGGAGATCTAACCAATACGCACCGTCATTCGAGCCACCTTGAGGCAGTGTTTCGCCTTTGTAGTCTATCGTAACAGGTGCATATTCCTTCCCTTTTGTATACAACAAGGCTCCATGGTCAAAGAATTCAGTGACTGAAGAGGGGAAGAATTGCTCATCTGGATGGAAATAGAATCTCGGTGAATATTCTGTGATTAATGCGTAAATTTGGTCTATATCCGGCTCGGAATTGGATGAATTGGGAGAAATGTTCTTTAAACAAGCATCTGGAACTACAACACCACTATCTAAGGTTGCAATGAAAGTTCCTACAAAAACACTTTGAGCTTGAGGACCCCGGTGACTAGGTCTTGAATTGTGTACATTGAGGCCATTGGAGCTACTCCAAACCCATTGATCATTGGCATGTGCATCAGTGAAATCAGCGCGAACGCAACGTACTTTATCTAGCAAAGGCTTTTCAGGGGTGTTGGTGACTACAAGACCGACTGCCTTATACCCATCAGGAGGTATTGGAAGCCATATGTACCCAGTGTCTTCTTGGTTGATTTTCAAACGTTCACTGCTCCAAACTAGAGTGTAATCAACAGGGCTCTTGAGGATATCTTGATTAGGTGACAAGTCCTTTGCAACTAGAACCCAGCCAAACAAGGGACTATTATTCGGTTGGGAATAGGAACCAAGCATAAAAAATCCATCGGGGATTAAAGAGGGCTCAAAAAATGTTGCTCCCTGATTATCAGGTCCACCATCAAAAGTTGCCCACACTTTATTCAAACTGGTTACTTGGCATACCTTTAGCCCTCCCAAATCAATAGCTCCACTGCCAAATCCACCACCTGAAATCCCAAAAGTTTGTCAGAACAAACTCTCAGTTGTTGGTCTTACATAAGTTGAGGATCAAAACTTTAAAACTAATTTAACAAAAAATATATATTTATTTCTTTTTTTAAAAAAATTAAAATAACATTTTATTCAAACTTAGATACTAAAATTTTCATTAATTTATGAAACTGGATGCTAGTCCATAAATCCTCTTGAAACGTTGTTCAGTTTTTAATTGATTTTGGTTGTAATTGTTTTCTTCTCGCAACTCGATTGAAATTTCTGTACAAACTCTTACAAAAATTTAACTAAAACATTGAAAAATGTACACACACCTTTGGACCAGGTGGGCAGTGGAGAAGGGAGCTGGAAATTGGTCTTAATGGGGAGTGTATGAATGTCATGTTTCACCAATGTGGGAAGTATTCTTGACCAACACAAATTAACATGGAGGAGGAGGAATGTATAGAACAAAAGCCCCATGTTGTATTGCTTTAAAGATTGTTAATTTCTTACCTTATATGGAATGCTCTTTCCCTGTCCTATTTATAGTACAACTCTAGCGTACCTAGACAATTTTCATCCTAGCTTGATTTTTGGAGGATGATATCTAGTTTCTTTAATGCAATAAAAGCCTTCGATTCTCATGCCTTCTGTTGTATATTTGACCCCTATCTTTCTTTTATTAATTGATTTGGGGCTTTATTAATTGATTGTACTTTTAATGAAAATCAAATGGAATATGGAGGTGAATTGTTTTAGTAAAATTAATTAAATTTTGAATGCATAAAATTAAAGTTGTTAATAATATATTCGGTTATTTGCATTCTAATAGTATGCACTTTGTTATACTAAAATTTTATATTAGGCTAAGCTATTGTCCAATTTTTTATAAATTGTCTTTTATGATTTATTTATATTTATGTTTTTTTTAGTTTAACTTAATGTCGTGATCGAAATGAACCAAATGGATTCAATTTTTGAAAAAATATCTATGTAGATGGTTTACGTAAACCAGAATTGGGGCTTATGCGTTTACTGAAATGTTTTAGTATTGTCAAGAGAAAGTCTAAGAAAAGTTGGCAACCAATAAACTTATGGATAGACATCTGACTTATTATACTAAAAGATGTAATTTTTGAAATAAATTAAATATTATATTATAAGTTAAAACAAGTAATAATGTGTATTTGAATGTGTAAATATAAAAAATTAATACAAAAATTACATTTTAGAATATTTAAATTTAGTATGTAATTCAACATTAGTAGTGGGCAAAATCTTGGAAATGACGGTCTTTTCAAAAACTTATGGAAAGACGGGGTTTAATTAGAATAATAAAAGGTAAAAGGTCTTAGTTGCAATATTAAAGTTTTAGTATGCAACATGTAGTAGTTATAAAATTTATAACCCTGTTCATGCAACCTAAAAACTTTATCTTCATTTCTTCTAATTTACACTTTAAACATTGGTCTTTCCATAACTTATGGAAATACCGTATTCCACGAGACGGACTCTTAGTAGTGTATACATGAAAATTAAAATATAGAAATCTATTTATAACTTATGGATAGGCCATCTGTCACTAGACCTCCCCTTGAATCAATGCACCACATTGGAGCAAATTTTATACGTATATATTAAATTTTAGGGAAAGTCTCAGGAAAGACGGTCTTTCCATAAGCTTATGGACAGTCCTCAGGGCCATTTGCCTTAAATGTTGTAGTTTTTTATAAAATTTAAATATTGCATTTTATAAGTTAAAACAAGTAATAATATGTATTTGAATGTGAAAATAAAAAAAATATATGATATAAAAAAATATTTTTAAAATTTTAAATTTTATATATAATTTAAGAAATGCAGTGTATAAAATAAGAAATAAGTGGTATGTCCATAAGCTTATAGACATGCCGCTTGTCAGGAGACCCACTCTAAATTTTATCTTAAATGATACGTGAGGGCACACCAAAGAAAGGCAAAAACTTGGATTAAAATATGGAAAAATAGGTTGAATTAGAATTATAGAAAAGTAAAATGTTGTATTTGTAATATTAAACATTTATTATGCAACTTGTAGTAGTTATAAGTTTATGACTCTATTAATGCAACCCAAAAATTTTATCTTGATCGATTTCTTCTGATTTGCAATTTAAATTTTGATCTTTCCATAACTTATGAAAATACCGTCTTTCAGTACTCCAAGAAAGATCATTACTAATTAATATATCTAAAACTTTTAAAGTAAGACTCGTGCATTACCATCGCCCATTGCGCAATATCATTAATTAAAATATTAAGATTAATTTTTATTTAAAATTTTAAAACTTAGTCATCTACGAACAATTATATGAGTTATAAAGTGAAATAATTAATTTTGTTAGAAATCGTTAAATATTAAATATAATAAAAATTGATTATTTTTATAATATTTCATTCAAATTAATTCAAATTTAATTCTTTATATGTTGATATTCATTTTAAAAGGTTGTCATAATTAATGTATCGCACTGCAGTAAATAAAAGTAAATATCAAATGACCTTATTGGTCTCACTAATTATAAAATGTACTTATTGAACAGTTTGTCGGTCTAAAACACGACTTTATGATATACATATATATATAATGTGTATACGTATTTCTATCAAAAGTACTCTATCTTGTATAAAAAAATCCAAACATTTTATTATTTCAGATTATGTGTTTCTTTGGATTTTCATCAGATTGTACAATGAGATATTTATGATTTTAAATATATATTTAGAAGTTATATTTTTAACAAGTTACGATTGATTATATATGGTATAGAATTAAAATCAGTAACATATTATAATATTAGTATTAAAAATTAATTATTTATATGTTGAGATTCATTTTGAAAGGATGTCATAATTATATGTATCTCATTGTAATAAATAAAAGTAAATATCAAATGACTTTATTAGTCTCAATAATTATAAAATGTACTAATTTAACAGTTTATCGGTATAAAACAAGAATTTGTAATATATAAATAAATAAATAATATGTATACATATTTCTATCAAAAGTACTATATCATTGTATAAAAAAATCCAAACATTTTGTTATTTCAAATTATGTGTTTCTTTGAATTTTCATCAGATTGTACAATTAGATATTTATGGTTTTAAATATATCTTTAGAATTTATATATTTTAACAAGTTATGATTGATTATATATAGTAAAGAATAAAAATCAGTAACGTATTATAATATTAGTATGTTAACAAGTTATGATTGAATATATATAATAAAGAATTAAAATTAGTAACATATTATAATATTAGTATGTTATTTTTAGTCAACTTTGGCTTAGCTTAGTCAAAATGGCTCAAATACCCCCGATTGACAGACAGAAAGCAAACAATATCTATTAAATGGTGCTTGGGAAAACATGTATAAAGTTTTGAATGTGAAAATATAAGAAATAATAGATAAAAAGTGCTCTCTTTGTCTCATTTCAAACTGCAATTTAACTATTCATTTAGTTAAAACTTCCTAAGTTTGACCCTAAAATTGAATTGGTATATAAGTATAAATACTATTGTGTGATACATTGTTAGATTCGTTATAACATGTATTTTCAAAATATCAAATATTAACAAGTTTTAATTATCCTTAATGAAAGATATTAAAGATCAACATTTTTCAAGTCAGCTGTTAAAAGTCAAAAGTTGAAACTTGAAATGGGACAGAGGAAGTACAATATTTAATTTAAGAAATACTTTATTTTAATTTTAGAAGTTTTAATGTTTAATTTTACAAATACAGTGTATAAATAAAAAATACAATTGACATTCTATGACTTAACAACAAGGTATCTGTTATGAAACCTCCTTATATTTCAGTCGAGTAGCCATTTGCCAATCAGGGGAGGAGTTAGAAATTTAATTTTTGTGGGCCACGATTTAATTTGGTGTTTCTATCTTTGAAGATGGTGTTAGAATTCGAAAATTTTAGAATTTAGGGGAATACAATGAGTCTAAATTTTTTTAAAAAAATAAACAAGGACATTAACAAAAAAATTTGTACATTGATTTAAAAATAAAAATAATAATGTTTTTTTAATAAAAAAGTAGGGCAATTCCTCTACCTTGCACTAAGTTGGATCCGCCTCTATTGCCAATATGACACATGAACCTACTAATATGTTCATTTTTGGGAGGCTCACCCCACAGTGTGTGGGCCGAATAAGGTGTTTAGGGAGTTTTAATAGATTAGTTATAATTGTTAGATAAGGGTTGTGCAACCTAAACCTAAACCTGGCATAAATATGTAACAACCTTACCATTAATGAGAATGAGTACACCTCTTTATTTTTTTAAAAAAATCGTTAAATATGTCACTCGATACTTGCATTGCCTAACCTATTTAGGGCAAAACGATCATTCCACATGTCATCCCATAATTATTTCCCTGTACTAGTGTCTTATGTTCAAATTATAATGTTAAGCGACTATTTTGCCTCAAATAAGTCAGACACGTCGTACAAGAGCAAAGAAAGAAAGATACTATATGTTCAAGCATTGAAGTTGTTATTTCTAAATAAACTCTAAGTGTTTCTATGTACAAATCCTAAATACTAATATGAGTGCTTAATGCTCCAAGAATTTAATTGTTAATAAGAGTCAAGAGGTTCAAAATAGCAAAGTCTTCAAATAATCTTCAATGGCTCGGGATAGAATGTTGATGAAGTTATGTTGAAACTGATGTTCGTTAGGTTGAGTGTCTAATAGAATGTACTCTGATCATAGCCAGCTTCAAATCATCTCCCTTGATTTCCTTTTTTGTCGCTGCTAATATCTAATTCCATTCTAGATCCAGACCTTCATATATGAAGTGTCATTGTTGAACAAAGTGATGTGCAATTTGATTTTGATCCTTGTATACATGGTGGAATGTAATTTGAATGTGTTGTTGAATCCATTGAATTCTCCATAGGTCCCTCTCCACATATAGCATCTTTCTTTCTTTGCTCTGGTACTGCTACTTTTTCCATGGGTTGAGAACATTTAGACTATGTTTGGCAGAGCTTATAAAGGGTGTGTTTGGTAGAGCTGTGCTTATAAGCAAAGTTGGCTTATTTTGAAAGCAGAGGGAGACCATTTTCTGCTTTTACCCCAAAATAGCTTATGCTTCTTAAATAAGAACTTATTTCATCTGTTTACCAAACACAAAACAGGTGCTTAGCTTATAAGCAAAACACTTAGGCTAAGTTTGGCAGAGCTTTTGAGCTGATGTGCTTTTAAGCAAAACACTTTTCAGTGTTTGGTAAAATGAAAAAAAATAACAGTTTATTTTGAAAGAAGAAGCTATTATTGGGTGAAAGAAGAAGCTATTATTGGGGAAAAGCAGAAGTTGGTCTACCCCCTTTTTTTTAAATTCAGCTTTGCTTCTAAGCACAGCTCTGCCAAACAGTTTATTTTGGCAGAGCTTATAAGTTGTTGTGCTTATAAGCAAAGCACTCTCTAGTGTTTGGTAAAGTGCTAAAAAATAGCTTATTTTGAAAGCAGGAGCTATTTTTGGAAAGAAGGAGCTATTATTGGGAATTACAATAATGAGAAAGAAGGAGCTATTTTACAAGCAAGGGTAAAAAAATAGCTTATTTTGAAAGCAGGAGCTATTTTTGGAAAGAAGAAGCTATTATTCATAATGAGATTACAATATATAGTGTTAGAATCGAAACTATAATAGAAATAAGATATTAAACTATCATCTATAATCTATACTGCAAAGAAACTAATTCTATAAGGAAACTAATTCCATAATGATGCTTTAGGTTGAAGAATGCCAGCCCTACTTGATGGATTTGTGTGCTACACGCTGCATCCACTTGTGCCTAGCTTTGTACGCCGTGTGCGACGACTCGATAATCTAGTAGAGGATCGAACGCCGTATGTGGCAATTGGTTAAATCTACGAGTTTGCACTTATATGTTTATAGAGTACATGCCGAAAGATAATACGTACGTCGAATAGATGAAGGTCGATGATTATTAACTGTTGTTAAAAGGTAAAATTCAATGATACAACCCTTACATCGAAGGGACGAGATGTTATCAGTAATAACAGATGTCCTTCGACTGGGGGGAGGTAGTGTACCCAAGGAGCTCCAACGAATGTCAAAGGACACCCTCCTCAATTTCAAAATTCATTATTAAAGAACTATACGCCTAGCGCGACATCCAACTATGAGATTTATGATGACCTACATGTTCAGTGCTACATTTTAAACAATGACTTGCTCAACATTCGTGCGCCTAGGCAACATTATCCCGATCTACATTGAATCGAGCAAAGCTACTTCAGCCGCAGCTCGATAAATATACAAATACTATAGCACATTGAATGATATATATGATACCTGGGTAAAACTCTCCAGAAGACCCTAGGAGAGCCTCAATGACAAAACTTCATCGAGAATTCCACTCTTAAGGTATGAATCATTGTGCGAAACCTTCAAACATCGTATCACGGGCTTCGATGGTCCCTCAAAGGACGTTGATCCCTTCCTTGGATAACTTATTTTGCACCATGGTCTCGCTGACGCGAGCTTGATACCTCCTCGCCTCATATGGTTGAGTGGTTATCATTGCAGCCAGATTCCAAATTCTCGTTGACATAGAATAAGTCCTGCTAAGCCTTCTTCAATCTTAAAGGTTGGTCATATTCGAATGTTTGCTTTTAAGTGACAAGATAATTTAACTTTAAGCGATCGAATGTTCGATCGTTATCGATAAATTAATTCGAAGCGATCAAATGTTCGCTCTTAAGCAATAAAATAATTCGCTTTTAAGCGAACGACTATTTGCTCCTAAGTAGAAAATTAAATTTGCTTTTAAAAAATCAGGATGTTTACGCCAGAGCAATAGAATAATTCGCTTTCAAGCGGCCAAAATACTCATTTTTAAGCGATCGAATCACTCATTCTCAAGGAACAAATAAGTTTTGCTTTTAAGTAACTACACCCACTCTTAAGCGACAAATACATCTTGTTAGTGTAGGCTTCGAATAAAAAGTACGGGCACAAGCATTATGCACCTTCTCTGAGTCTTGCTCCTGAATCTCAAACTTTTTCATCCTTGAGCCTCGATGTTGAAGATTCGACCTTAGAATCCCCCCCCCCTTTTTAAAGAAGATACAGGGCTTGGAAGCGTAAGATTTAGAGGAACCCTTCAAGTAAGGAAGAATACTCGATAGCTCTGATAAGGAACTGTTAAAACCCTACAAGTCCATTAAAACTTTTTGAACTCGAAACTAAAAGAATTACTATCTTAGAAAACTCACGTGTTCATGTCATACTGACAAGTTCGAAAACCATATATTCTCAACTCTCGAGATCATTGGTTATATTTCATATCCCTCAATGGATCAAGTGTTTGAGGTCTGTCGATAAGATATAATCCTTCAAGCCCTTAACTTTTCTGGGGGCTTTTAGTGATACTCTTATGAAGTTAGGGTTGAATCACAGCCCAACCCATTAAATAAAACCTCTTATGAAGTTAGAGTTGGGCCACAGCCCAACTCATTATGTAACACCTTTGGGATTGCATAGCCCGGTAGGGTTTAGTCATTTATGGGTTAATATTGTCATTTATTACATATTAGGGTTTAAAGGCTATAAATATGAAGACATGTCATTCCTTTTTTTATTCATTCACTATCTTTTCCCTCTTCTTCATATCAATTACTGATTTTATCATCGGAGGGTTTTCCCCCCGGAGCACCTCCGAGGGCTTTGTCTTGCAACTTATCAAAGGGTGCGATATGCATCAGACGGTATTTCCCAAGACTTTGCCCTAATATTATAAAATTTAATAAAATCATTTGAGTTTAGTTCACAAAATTTCATAATAATGGGTTTAGGGCTTTGTAATTATGTTTGATTTTCAAAATTTTCAATTTAGTATACTCCCTCCGGTTCTCTAACAATGGCTCACTTTCCATTTTGGGATGGTTCTTTTATATTGGCTCCTTCCTTTTTTGGCAAATAATAGATTGTTTTCATCCACTCAATTTACTTATTACTTTCTCAATACAACCTTCACCACTCATTCTAGTTTTTAAAAAACTTTGTGCCAGTTCAGTTCAATTTTTTAATAATAATTTTAATTAAGTTCAGTTCGGTTCGATATATTGTATTTATTTATATTCAGTTCACTTTAATTTATTATATTTATTTAAATTCAGTTCAGTGTATTATATTTATTTATATTCAGTTCAGTTTAATATATTTATTTAAATTTATTTCAGTTCAATATATTATATTTATTTATATTCAGTTCAGTTCATTAGATTTATTCAAATTGAGTTCAGTGCATTATATTTATTTCAATTCAGTTAAGTATATTAAATTTATTTTTAACCCTATGTTTTGGGTGAAAGTGTAGATATAACCTTGTATAATCTGAAAGTGCAGAATTAACCCTATCTTTTGGTCAAATTGTGCATTTTTACCCAATTTACACTATTCTGACATTGACCGAACAAATTCAAGCATTGACCATTTATGAAAAGACAAAAATATCCCTACTCTTAAAATAAAAAATTGAGTGACAAAAATGCCCCTAAGTTCTCCTTCTTCATCTTCAAACCTCAAACCTGCCGCACCACCAGCTCCGCCGCCGACCGCCGCCTAGACCAACTTCGCCGCCACTTTCAGTCCATACCCGCCACCCATCCCCTCCGCAATCCAGTTAGAATATAACCAAATAGAGTCAAAATTTCCAACAGAAGCTGATACCTTGTACATTTCTCGATGACAAAAGACATAAAAGGAACGTTGTCGATGACGATCACCAACGCCACCGCCGAGCGCCACCGTACGACTCTAGAGCACCACCGCTGCTCCGTCTCCTTCTCCGCCCATCTCCAGCACCACCTCTCCAGCACCACCACCGCACCTTCTCCTCCGCTCGCCACCACTCAACCTTAGCCTTGCCACAGCCACCACTCAACCTTAGCCTTGCCACAGCCACCACTCAACCCTAGACTCATCACCGATTAACCCTAGTCCCGCCACCGCCACCGCGCTCCACCTCTCCCCCTTGCCTAGCCCCAACACTGCGTTCCACCTCTCCCTAGGCCGTTGATTAGAAATCCGATTGGAAGGAGGCAAAACCATAAATCCAGATGCTCCAGTCCCCCCCACCGCCTTCGATTAATCTCCGCCACCATTTTCAGCACTGCTCAGCCAAGCACCAGAAAATAGAGACCCATCAGTCAGTCCGCCGCCTCTGGTCCACCGCTCCGGCCAAATTGGGCCAAATCTCAGAACCCTAGCTGTACGGGTTGAGGGCGATGGCTAAGAAGGAAGAAAATTGGTGGTGGCGATGGGTTGAGGGCGGTGCTTGGTGAAGCTGTAACACCCCAAATCCACGACCTACCAGCTCAACGCAAGTATTGGGTTGGATCAGGCTGTGCTACCGAGAATCCCACTGGTTGGATTACTCAAAAGAAGTAACGAGCAAATAAAGTTTATGCAGAAGAAAATTTAGAAAATTCAAAACCTAAATCACTATTACGGTGAAAGTATTAGCACAAGTGTTAAACAAGAGTTTCAACTAAAGTTACAGACAAAAGTTATAAAGGATCCAGTAAGGATCAGTTCACGTTAATATTTTACATAACTATTTTAAAATCTAACCAAAAGATTCTAATGGTCTACCCAGGATCCTTCCGTAAAAGAAGTAAAGACACCAGTGCACTTCTCTCTTACGGCTCATCTACACCTGAGAGGGTTGTTTAAACTAGGGTGAACTTCTTACTTAGTGAGGTTTCATCGCCAATATTTACCAAGTTAAATTTAGTGATCACATAAAGCAAATAGCCACATAAAGCCTAGCACATAGTAAAAGGATACGGGTGGTTAATGCCAAGTGGCAGTCAAGTGCCTATATGGCAACTCTGACTAACATACCTGGCGTAACCTTTTCAGTAGAGCCTAAAAATTATCAATCAAGAATTCATTCTCATCAACCATGCCATATCAAATGTTCAATTATGAGCTCGTATCATATCCAGATGGTTGTGCTAGCATACCAGAAGCTCCACGTGTAGCCGATCTGATCAGACGATCCGGTCTATACCATTCCCCGCCTTCTTCGACCGAACTACAATTGCATTGGGGGCCCCGAAAAGCACAGACAAGCAATCAGGTAGTACATAATTCACGTTTGACACGGCAAGATAAAGTACAAGTCGATCATCCACATAAAATATCAGAGCAGTTAATGCACTCAGTTTCACAATAATTAAGCATAGTGTGATAAAGTACACACTGTGTTTAATTATTATGAAGCCAAATAATAGACATGGTTAGAACATAATATTTTAACCATTTTATATAACATAAAATTCTAAATTAACACATTTAAATTTAACATGCATAATATATATAGTTTCAAGTACAGGGTTCGAGTAGAGTGGGTTCAAGTAGAGTGTATAGTGGGTGGGTTCGAGTAGAGTGGGTTCAAGTACAGGGTTCGAGTAGAGAGGGTTCGAGTAGAGGGTTGAGTACAGGGTTCGAGTACAGGGTTGAGTACAAGGTTCGAGTAGAGAGGATTCGAGTACAGGGTTCAAGTACAGGGTTCGAGTAGAGGGTTCGAGTAGAGAGGGTTCGAGTAGAGGGTTCAAGTAGAGAGTTCGAGTATATATATATATATAATCCTTTTTAATTCATTTTGTGTTAGGGCGTTGCAAACACTCACCTCAGTTTGACGTGGTTTTGTGGTTGGAACTTGGCACGGAAGTGGTTTTGTGGTTGGAATTTGGCGCAACCTATGTTCCTACGCTACTGCTCAATCACTATTCTTATTTGGTAAGAAAATGGTTTAAGGTTGTAAGTTTGGTGAGGCGGTGATTGCTATTTATGCTAGATGATGGCATGATGGGAGACATGGGTGTACTGAAAATGACACCAAAATTTTATCCATTTAACCTTCGTTTGGATAAGTTTTCATGTCCACTTGCGCCGAATTTCACCTTCCGATATTATCCTTTTTTTTACATTTTTTCCTTCTTCTACTTGTGAAATCCAACTTCTTTATCCCTTCCTTGTCATTTTATTTATTTTTTTTAAATTCAATCTTTAAAATTAAGTATATATTAATTATAAATACCATTCTATTCTCTGAAATTAAAATAATATTGGAAATGATAATTTATTAAATTATTATTATTTGAGTTTAATACTGTAATGCTCGACATCCATATATATATATTTTATCGTAATGCTCGACATCTATATATTATTTCGTTGATAATGTTGATATAAACTCACATAAAAAAATTAATGGGTAGGAAATAATTTTTGAATTTAAAATATTGATAAAGAATAAAGAGTAACATACAATTTTAATAAATATTACTTATTTATTTTATTCTTGTATGTAATTAACTACATAAGAAAATTTATTGCAAAGCCAGAGATTTGCATTGAATGTTTAATTGGCAGTTTTTGTGAACATATTTGGAAACGAAAAAAATCGTCTATGTTGGAACACTCGAAGGAAGCATGATTCACGCTGAGACTTGTTGTACGGAAATATGGAGATAGAAGATTATGGTATTTATGATTTATGGAATAATGAATAATCTTCTATGAATGAGGCGTGAGAAGCATAGTTGATTTATGGAAAATCCCTACATATATGGAGTTGATATTTGAGAATACATGGGATAGATTGTGATAAGGAAAATCTCTTTATTTATGGGATTTGGATATGCTTCAAGAAGCAGATTTGGAATAGGAATATTGTGGAGATAATCAAGGAGTATTCCGATCTGATTCATGGATATAAAAGGGGACAAACGTGGCTGCATACTTGCGGTTTTAACAGAGCAAAAAACTGCATACATATTTTTGAGACTTTCGAGAATTGCTAAGACCCTGATTCACATGTTCCAACATACCTGACCTGCTGCACAAAGTTCAGAATCAAATACCTTAATTCCTGGGAAGGAGGAGATCCAGCGTCGACGAGTTTCGAGGTCAGAGGGAGTCTGATTAAGGCGGATCGGTAGCTAGGGGAGCTAGCAGAATTCACACGATATAGTTAGTAAAGATAAGTATTTTGTAAACTGCACTCTGTATTGTATCTTTCTAATTAGTGGATTCATTCTGAACTGGGTCAGGCCCCGCAGATGTAGGTGAATTTCACCGAACTGCGTAACCAAGTCATGTGTCATTTATGCTTTAAATTATTACACACTTGGTTAAATAGGTCATGTTGGAACATACTAATAAGGATTAGAAAAAGTTGATAAAACCAAATTTCATTTGGTATCAGAGCTTGGTCACTTATTATTCCCTTGGTTGTGTCAAGGAAAGTGAGATCCAGTTTTACCATGGCAACTAAAGAAGGAGCTTCGGTTTCTCGGCCATCTTTGCTAGAAGACAACAACTACAACTATTGGAAGGCACGCATGAGAGTGCTCATCAACTCACTGGATGAACTTGCATGGTTCTATGTTGAGAATGAGTGGATTCACCCTACAGAAGATGCGGATACAAGTTCTAAGGCAATAGAAGGAGAGTCAAGTCAAAGGAAGCAGAAACTCAAAGACAAAGCTAGGTGGACTCCAGATGACCTCAAGGCATCTCTAGCAAATTCAAAGGCACTGAATGCAATCTTCACTGCAGTTGATGAAAATCAGTTCAAACTTATCTCTACATGTCATCAAGCCAAGAAAGCATGGGATATCCTACAAACTGTTCATGAAGGAACTAGTCGAGTTCGTGAATCTAAACTACAGATGTTGGCTACTAAGTTCGAGGAACTCAAGATGGAGAAGGATGACACTATTGCTATATTCAACGGAAAACTCAGGGACATTACCAATATGGCATATCAACTTGGAAAGGTGTACAAAGAGACGAAGCTGGTAAAAAAGACCTTGAGATCACTTCCCAAGAGATTTGCAATGAAAGTTGCGGCAATAGAAGAAGCAAGAGACGTAGCCACCATGAGCCTAGATGAACTAATGGGATCGTTACAGACATATGAGATGACATTCCAACAAGCTACAAAAAAATTCCTAAGGCGTTCAAAACATCTTCATCAAAGAACAATCACGAGTCTGACAGTGATGATGAATTTGAAAAACTTGCACTCATCACGAAGAACTTCTCAAGGATGCTGAAGAAGGTAGTCAACAAGAAATCTCAGGAGAGGTTTCGTGGAAATAGAACAAAGCCCCAGGATTCTGGAAATAATCGTGGAACGAGGTTTGAGCAGGGAAATCAGCAGTTCTTCAGAAATCAAAGTAGTGAACCAAAACAACCTGGACGAATTCAATGCAGAGAATGTGAAGGATACGGACATATTCAGGCTGAATGTGCAAATACCCGAAAGAAACAGGGAAAATCATATGTCACCTCATGGAGTGAAGATAAAGAAGATGACAAAGACGAAGAGGAACTTACCAGTAACTACGTAGTGTTCGGAGCAAAAATCCCTGATACAACTGAGGATGGATGTTCCAACATACTGAACAAAGCCAAAGCTGATATATGTTCCAACATAGATCCGTATGAAGCACTCAGTGATGAAGACGATGGACTTGATGTAAGTGATGAAGAAATCTACAGCACTTATGAAAAAAGATGTACGATATGTGGGTTCAAGTAGTTGACACAAACAAAGAACTTAAAGAAGAAAGAAATTCTTTGATGGAAATAGAAAGATATTTGCGAGTAAAAGTTGTTGAACTTGAAAAGAAGAATGAAGAAATAAATGGGAAACTGATTCTAGCAATTAAGAGAGCTGAGACTTCTGAAGCAACAATCTCTAAGCTAAATGTTGGAAAAGCAAAGCTTGACGATATTCTGGACATGGGAAGGAATTTTGGTGATAGACATAGAATTGGGTACTGCAACACACACAAGACTGAAGCACACAAGAATCCAATAACCTTTAAGACCAAGATTCGAGAAGTAAGATGGAAGTCTGGCATGCCTTACCAAAGAAAACCTCTCATCTGTAGCTATTGCACATACCAAGGTCATTCAGAGGAACAATGCAGAAAACTGATCAGAGACCAAATGTCAGGACGACAACTCTTGGTATGTTCCAACATAGGCGAAGTCCAGAAAATGAAATCGGTCAAAAAGGTATGGGTTGTCAAATGATCTGGCACATGTCTGGTGGCACACACTTCACTCATATCTTATTCCAGAGATTCATGGTACTTTGATAGTGGCTGTTCTCGCCACATGACTGGCACCCCAGAATTTCTCACGAATATCACTCCATACGATGGTGGATATGTGACTTTCGGTGATGGAAAGAAGAGCAGAGTGATTGGAAAAGGTGAATTGAGGATTGAAGGTTTTCCAGTGTTCACTAGTGTACTATTTGTTGAAGATCTGAAGGCAAATTTGTTGAGCATAAGTCAGTTATGTGATGACAATATGACAGTGGAGTTTTAGAAGGATAAATGTGCTGTGAAACATGGAGAAACCAAGGTTCTTTCAGGCATAAGATCATCTGATAATTGCTATCTGCTGGAGCAAAAAGTACGGTGTATGATCTCGAAGCAAGACGAAGGAGTTCTGTGGCATAGGAAGCTCGGTCACATCAATTATAAAACATTGGTGAAAATCGCAAATGAGAAAGCTGTACGAGGTATGCCTACCTTAACCAACAATGATGGAATTGTATGTGGACCATGCCAACAAGGTAAACAAATTCGATCTCCTCATTCTCCAGTTCAGTAAATTACCACTTCTAGAAATCTGAAATTATTGCATATGGATTTGATGGGTCTAGTCAATACGCCTAGTATAGGTGGAAAGAAATATATCTTTGTATGTGTTGATTATTTCTCCAGATTTACGTGGGTAACCTTTTTGAAAGATAAATCTGATATGTTGGAGGTATTCAGAAGTCTGGTAGTAAAGTTACAAACTGAAAAGGGAAGTCCAGTTGGGAAGATCGTTCGAATTCGTAGTGATCATGGTAGAGAGTTTGAAAACTCTCAATTCAGTAATTTTTGTGACGAACTCGGAATTCGACATGAATTTTTGGTACCTATCACCCCTCAGCAGAATGGTATTGTAAAAAGAAAGAACAGAACCTTACAGGAGATGGTTTGAGTTATCTTAGCTGAGAAAAAAATTCACAAGAAATGGTGGGTAGAAGCGATCAATACAGCGTGTTATACAATTAATCGAGTGTATCTGTGACCATTCACCAGCAAAACATCCTACGATTATGGAAGGGTAGGAAACCAAATGTTTCATATTTCCATGTGTTTGGAAGCAAGTGCTACATTCTCAGAGACAGAGAGCAGTTGGCAAATTTGACAATCGGAGTGATATAGGAATTTTCCTCGAGTATTCTATCAACAGCCGTGCCTATAGAGTTTTTAATCATCGAACCAACACTCTCGTGGAATCCATAAATGTTATTGTGGATGATTCAGAGAAGGAACAACAGCCAGATGTTGTAGAAGAATAACCCAATAACACTCATGTTCCAACACAGCCGCGTAAATCTGACAAGGTAGATACATCAGCCAAAGCTAAACTTCACCAACGTGCTGGAACAACTGAGCAGAATAGTCCTAACCCTGCCGAAGCTGATCGTGTTGGAACATTGTCCCCCGCTACTGTTCCAACACAGGACCAACCTGAATCCACCATGAGAAGTACTCGATCGGTTCCTCAAGTGGATTATCGTAGAACATCTGGATTTCATTGTTTTGTGTCTCTCATTGAACCTAAGAACTACAAAGAAGCCTTGCTGGATGAGTATTGGATTGCTGCTATGCAAGAAGAACTAAGTCAATTTGCACGGAACGATGTCTGGTATCTTACTCCTCGCCCCAAAGGCATTAATGTCATTGGTACGAAGTGGATTTTCAAGAATAAATCTGATACTGATGGCCAGGTTACTCGAAATAAGTCCAGATTTGTAGCTCAAGGATACACACAGGTGGAGGGAGTTGACTTTGATGAGACATTTGCACCAGTTGCCAGGTTAGATTCAATTCGAATTTTACTTGCTATTGCATGCTCTATGAACTTTATGCTGTATCAAATGGATGTCAAAAGTGCATTTCTAAATGGAGGGGTGAATGAAGAGGTCTATGTTGAACAACCAAAAGGCTTTGAGGATCCTCATTATCCACATCATGTGTATAATCTCAGGAAGGCTCTATGCGGTCTAAAGCAAGCACCCAGAGTATGGTATGAACGACTTACTAAATTTTTTCTGAAGAAAGGTTATCGTCGAGAGGAGTAGATCGCACTTTATTTGTGCTCGAAAAGGCTTCAAAATTTTTGATTGCTCAAATTTATGTTGATGTTATTATATTTGGCTCTACTTCGTCCTCTATGGTACATGATTTTGTCACTATTATGCAATCCGAATTTGAGATGAGCATGGTTGGAGAACTCACATACTTTCTAGGATTGCAAGTCAAGCAAGAAAGGAGTGGTCTGTTCATCAATCAGAGTAAGTATGCTTTAAATCTAGTAAAGAGGTTTGGCCTAAGCAATGATCGAGTTGTTCGAACTCCTATGGGTGTTTCTGACAAACTCGTAAAGGATGAGAAAGGAGTTTCAGTTGATCATAAACTATACAGAGGCATGATTGGAAGTTTACTATATTTAATAGCTAGTAGGCCAGGTATATGTCTTAGTGTTGAGATTTGTGCAAGATTTTAGGCTGATCCAAAGGAGTCTCATCTCACTGCAGTTAAACAATTTATTCGATATGTAAGTGGGACTTCTGAATATGGCGTCTGGTATTCTAAGAATCAAGAGTCTGAATTGATTGGGTATAGTGATTCTGATTGGGCTGGTAATACTAATGATCGAAAAAGTACCACGGGTGGATGTTTCTTTATTGGTATGAATTTGGTGTCTTGGTATAGTAAGAAACAGAATTCAATTTCCTTGTCCACTGCAGAAGCTGAGTATCTTGAAGCAGGAAGCTATTGTGCACAATTGTTGTGGATGAAATAAATGTTGAAAGATTATGGAATTCATCAAGGCCCCTTGAAGATTTTATGTGACAACACAAGTGCGATTGATATATAAAAAAATCTAGTCCAACACTCGAGAACCAAGCATATTGATATAAAGCATCACTTTATTAGAGGCCTGGTTGAAAGGAAGGAAGTGGAGGTAGTCTATGTTCCAACACACGAGCAATTTGCTGATATCTTTACAAAACCGTTGGATTCCGCCACTTTTGAAAGCCTTCGACAACACTTAGGTGTGTGTCAAATTTGAGGTAATTTTTACCTAAAGTTTTATTGTAAATATTCTGTTTATTTTTGTTTAGAAAATTTTAAAAAAAAACAAAAAATTAGAAAGATGAAATATGTACAAAAATAGAAGATGGATTGCATGGTATGTTGGAAGTTAGTTTAGATGGGACATCTCGAGTTGACAAGAGGAAAAAGGTCATTATTATATGCCTCGGAAATCAAAAAAGAAGTTTCGCGGGAAAAGAGGAGGTGAGTTGAAGAGTTGGTTTGGGTTACTAGTTGTCCAAAATCTTTCCATATCCTCTCTTTTCGACTCGTTTTGAATTCCTCTCGAATTTATCTCGAATCATCTTCAAAATCCTTACTTTCCTAATCCCTGCCAAAAAGAATGGCTTCCAACCCTATTATCTCCACACAAGAAGTAGACCTTCAAGGATCTTCCCAACCATTAGAAGTTATGGAGGAGGAACAATGTTCGATCAATTTGGAGTCGGTATTGGTCGAAGGGAATGGACAATGTGCAGACCAAGCTGGGGTCGAACCGATACTGGAAGAAAATCAAGATTATTGTGGAGGAAACTCGGATCAAGTTGAGGCCGAAGAACTTTATGATAAAAATCTTGGTCAAGTTGAAGAGCTTGGGGTAGAGGAAAAGGCATCCAATGAGGGAAAAGAGGATGGGGGCCCTGGAAGTGAACTCGATGAACAAGAAAAACTCACCGGTGCCAAGAGGAAGGGCCGATATGGAAAGGTAACAGGTCCTGACCCTTCTCCTTTAAAGCTAATGGGCATGGAATTTAAGAGTATAGATGAAATTTTTGAATGGCTAGAGACAAACAGAGTTGTTGTGGATTTAACAAAAATCAAAAGCATAGAGGGTGAATACCTGACTGTTCATGTCAAGGAGCTTGTGATGGGTAATATAGGTGATATAAGGAGGATTGAGAATTGGGATGTGCAATTTCTGATGGGAAAATATGCAGAGTACAATGAAAAGGATAAGTTTCATATATATTGTCGTATTCCTTGTCCAAGCTATGTAGTCTTAAGAGAGATTAATGAGGAAGATTCTGCTTGAAGGGAAGTTGTAAGGTATGGTGACAGATTACAGGTTGGATTCTATGATTCAAATGCTGCTAAACGGATGGAAGAACTAAGGAAGCCTGTGATAATCGAACTGTCGGATAGTGATGAGGAGGACAGTGTTGTGCATGTTCCAACACAGCAGTGTAAAGATGGAAATCCTATGGATGTGGATTCTGATGCTGACCTGGGTGGTGAAGACCAGAATGATATGTCTGGTAATGAGTATGATGAGGAACCTGAAGAGGAAATAACTGACCCGAAGGACTTGGATCAAGATGAGCAGTTTGAAAGACAATCTGAAAGTTCAAAGTGTGCTCCAACACATGATCTTCCTGTTTTGGCATACTCGAGTGATGAAGTGCTCGATGAATTTTACCAGACAGCTAAAGGCAAGAGAAAGGCTGCTTAGGCCAAGGTATCTTCTCAAGCAAAAAGGAGCAAGAAGAGTCAAGAATGCATGAAGAAGAAAATGCTCCCTCCCCTCTCTATAAGTGAAGCACTGTCATTTTCTTATTTTGATTCAAAAGGGGAGGAAATGGGAGAAGTTTTTTCTGAAAGGAAATATATTCCTGAGAGACCAGTGGACTTACTAGCATACAAGGAGAGTGGGTTCTTAGAATTTTTGAAGGTAATTGGGATGACAAAGGCAGCCACGGTTCAACTGCAGTATAATAGGCAGGTTGTGATTGAGTTATACTCTAACCTCATGGTTGGAAATCTGGAGACTGATTCCCCTTGGTATGGAAGGGTTTATGTGAGGGGAAAGATAATTGACTTGTCTGCTGCTAGGATTAACAGAGTTTTGGGTCTTAAGACGCTAGAGATAAATGGAGAGTTTCCTGAAGATTTGAAAGTTTCTGATGATCAAATCCTAGCAACTATCTCAGGTGGATAAGGTAGAGTGGCCCGTAACGGGGTATTCACAAGCATCATGCTTATCCTCAAGATTTTTCGGGTTGTATCAGATTGCTGTTCATTGTTAGATGCCTTCAACAAATATCACTGCATTAACAAGAGAAATGGCTAAGTTGCTTTACTATGTTGGAACGCAGTAGCCTGTAAATCTTAGGCTATTCATTCAGCAAAATCTGGTCAAACAAGCCGCTGCTCCTAAGGCCAAAGATGCAATTATCTATCTTGCGCTGATATCAGCACTACCCAAGAGTGCCAAAGTGAAAGGAAAAGTAGGGGATGTGGTGACTGACACTGAATTCTTGAGACCAAACAAGAAGACTTTTGGGTTGAGGCACATTCATGATTTACTATGGAAACCAGAAGGATCTACATTAGCAGCAGCTAAAAAAAAGGCCAAGATAGTGATTATGGATGCACGATTGGGAGCTATTGCAATTCAAATTGCGGCGCTGGAGGCAGAGAAGGCCAATCTGGAGAAAGAGAAAGCTAAATTGAATGCTTGAATTCAGGGAGAGTTTAATGATGCTTGGTTATTTCCTTTGGCATGTGTTTTTTTTTGCTGCCTTTGGCATCTAATTGATCCCAGGGGGGGATTTTTGGATATTTTTGGCTCTGTAATCTATAATCTGTATTATTTTATCTTTTATGTATTTCTGGATTTATGGATTATTTGGTATTATGCTTTGTGGGAATTCTGGTATTAATTTATTTTCAGATTAAGTTGTGTGTATATTGTGCATATGTTTCAACCTAGGTGAAGTTTGGAAGACCTATGTGTGTGACAAGTTTTTTTTCGTTGCAAGAGATTCATGGCCAAAACATTATGGGTTCACAGAATGCCAATGGGGGAGATTGTAAAGTCAGAGATTTGCATTGAATATTTAATTGACAGTTTTTGTGAACATATTTGGAAACGAAAAAAATCTTCTATGTTGGAACACTCGAAGGAAGCATGATTCACACCGAGACTTGTTGTACGGAAATATGGAGATAGAAGATTATGGTATTTATGATTTATGAAATTATGAATATTCTTCTATGAATGAGGCGTGTGAAGCATAGTTGATTTATGGAAAATCCCTACATATATGGAGTTGATATTTGAGTATACATGGGATAGATTGTGATAAGGAAAATTCCTTTATTTATGAGATTTTGATATGCTTCAAGAAGCAGATTTGGAATAGGAATATTGTGGAGATAATCAAGAAGTATTCCGATCTGATTCATGGATATAAAAGGGGACAAACGTGGCTGCATACTTACGGTTTTAACAGAGCAAAAAACTGCATACATATTTTTGAGACTTTCGAGAATTGCTAAGAGCCTGATTCACATGTTCCAACATACCTGACCTGCTGCACAAAGTTCGGAGTCAAATACCTTAATTCCTGGGGAGGAGGAGATCCAGCGTCGACGAGTTTCAAGGTCAGAGGGAGTCTGATCAAGGCAGGTCAGTAGCTAGGGGAGCTAGCAGAATTCACACGATATAGTTAGTAAAGATAAGTATTTTGTAAACTGCACTCTGTACTGTATCTTTCTAATTAATGGATTCATTCTGAACAAGGCCAGGCCCCGCAGATGTAGGTGAATTTCACCGAATTGCGTAACCAAGTCGTGTGTCATTTATGCTTTAAATTTTTACGCACTTTGTTAAATATGTCATGTTGGAACTTACTATTAAGGACTAGAGAAAGTTGGTAAAACCAAATTTCATTTATTATTATATATAATTATGATAAGTATGCAATTTAATAAGAGATTAGAAAATTCATAAAATTTATTTCAATATTTTATCACGATTAATATTATTTATTTGTTTATTTATTTATCTGATTCTATTTTATCTTATGTTATTATTTTTATTTTTTCTATAGGGTTTTGAGTAATAACTGAAAATAATTAATGGAAATAGATAAGAGATTGAAATTTTTAGTTAAAATCCAACTATTACATGCACACTAACTTCATTACAATCAAGGTTTTCACAGAAGCGATGTCGATGTATTTTTGAAATCAACTGGTGGGGATGGATTTTATCATGCAAAAGAAAATTGGGGTATTATTGGTGAAGATGGGTGAAATCGGTGAATTTGATCTGTTTTCAAGGGAAAAAACAGAAGAAGAAGGGTTTTGTCATTAGTAGGGATATTTTTGTCTTTCACAATTTTTTAATTTAAAAATTTTTTAACAGAAGAATAAAACAGCTAGTTCAATTATTTCTGGTCATTTTTGCAGTTGACATTTCGGTCAACGAATTGCAGGTTAATCTTGTACTTTCTGATTTTACAAGGTCATTTCTGGACTTTTACTCAAAATATAGAGTTAAAAATGCACTTAACTCTTATATTTATTTCAGTTCAGTTCATTATCTTTTTTATTCAGTTCAGTTCAGTCCAATATATTATATTTATTTAAATTCAGTTCACTATATTATATGAGTTCGTCTCTTGAAAGACGGTATTTCCATAAGCCATGGAAAGACCAAGGTTTAAAGTGCAAATGAGAAGAAATGAAGATAAAATTTTCGGGTTGCATGAATCGGGTTATAAACTTTATAACTACTATACGTTGCATAATAAATTTTTAATATTGCAACTAAAATCCTTTACCTTTTATTATTCTAATTAAACCTCAACTTTCCATAAACTTATGAAAAGACGATCTTTCCCAAGACCTTTCCATATTATATTTATTTAATTTCAATTTAGTATATTATATTATATTATATTTAAATTCAGTGTAGTTCAATTTATTATATTTATTTAAATTCAATTCACTTCAATTACATTCCAAACATCCCAATAATCTCCGATTATCTCTCACATGCTATATGACACCTTATCCCATCATATCATATACTACAGGGCCTAAGATCATTGAAGCAAGCAGACAGGCTGCACGTGGCAGAGGGGACGGCTTTCACCACACGTGCTTTGCCTTGTTACTGTATCAACGATTCACGAGACTGCATTTAGTGGCCGCGGCAAAGACAAAATCCGATTTTTCACGGATTGATTTTTACGTCTTTACAGCCATATTTACCCTGCCTTTTGTCTTTACTTGATCCGTTGAGGACGGGAATCACACTCTTTTCCTGCTCTTGCGTTCTTCCAGACGAGATCGCCCTTTAGTTGTGACAACCCCAGAAACCATCTCGTGCGCAGAGTCTAAAAATTAGCATATTTGATCCATTGATGTAATAAATTGGATTCAGAATCGAAATTAAACAAACAGTTGGTTAGACAAGTTTAAAATTAATCCCGAAATTGCTCGTTCGTGTCCCTGTTTAGGAAATATTTGATTTATCCGTACAAATTGAATTGGAATAAACACTGGAACTACTTTATCTGTTTCTCTACTAGTGACACACTATTTTTTAGTGTTATAATTTATGAGAGGCTATATGAGTGGATGGAATTGAACTGCAAGAAAAATATAATGATATATCCCACATATATCCCATATCGATTTCTGACAGAGATAAATCTTGGGTTTTCATCTTAAAACCAATTGGTGCTAAGAGGAGGTGACCTAAGACCTTATATGTAAGTCATGTAAACTGAACGTGCCAACGTGGAAATACTCCACGACCCAGTACACATTGGCCCAATAAACCCAACACGATCTCTGATACCATATTAAATTTCAAAGTATGTTGAGATTCAATCTTAAAACTCATGTTAATTTTTAAGGTATCTTACGCTTCCATCTTAAAAACCAAATGAAGTCAGGTTGGATTTATTGGACCAATGTGTGGATCCCCTTTCAAGGTATATTGGACTTTCATCTTAAAACCTATGTTAAATTTTAAGGTATCTTGAACTTCCTTCTTAAAACCAATTGATTTTAAGA
Source organism: Rubia yunnanensis (assembly GCA_037428765.1). NCBI lineage: Eukaryota > Viridiplantae > Streptophyta > Magnoliopsida > Gentianales > Rubiaceae > Rubia > Rubia yunnanensis. The sequence goes on along the minus strand of CM075067.1, from coordinate 100,816,817 downwards.
TGGAAGCCCAAGATAGTTTGAAATTTAACATGAATAGATATAATAACCTTAAACTTAGAATTTACAAATATAAAAGAAACATTTCAAATTGAAAATTGTGGCACCAGTGAAACGGGAGGGGTAGACTTAAAAAAAACATAGGCATTCATAATTTATGGGACACCAACTAATTTTACTGAAACAGTCCAATATATTCAACCTGTTCACCTGCTATGATTTTTCAAAACATATACTCCACACATTTAACTTGGAAAAAAAAATCTAAATCTATTAGTACGTCAAACATAGTAAAACACAAGGAGTATAGTCCGTCTCTTAAAAGATGATCTTTCCATAAATTATGAAAAAATTAAGGTTTAAAGCCTAAATTAGAAGAAATGAAGATAAATTTCTGGGTTGTATGAATTGAGTTATAAACTTTATAACTACCACATGTTGCATAATAATTTCTTATTATTACAACTAAGACCTTTTACCTTTTATTAATTAATTAATCTCATATTTTCATAATATTATGGAAAGACGGTATTTCCCAACACTCTGTATTACTTTAATATTGATTAATAGAAAAGTACAATTTAAACTGGGAGAAACAATTACTTCATAAATTCTCAAAATCAAGGGCACCCTACGTCAGCAAACGTCAAGATTAGGTATGCTTGCTGAATTTAGGTGTACACTTTAAAATACAGCCAGTGACATAATATACAAGCTAAATTCTCAAAATCCCCTTAAATATTTCTCCTTCAAGTATTATCAACAATTAGTATTTTATTTTCCTAAACATCGGATCCAGTGAACACACTACAGCACGTTGCACCCCGATTGAAAAATACAACAGATTATTTCACATAATATTTTTTATTGTATGCCATAAAAATTATCGATAATTAAACAGGATACAAAAAAAAAATCTGATCAAATGCGATACGGATAGAAGACCGGAGCGTATAATTTCCGCCGACGCAGCTTTTTACAGGCTGGACTTGGAAAATAACCCTCCAAATTCCAAGTCCGCATCGCAGTCGTTCAGTCCAGAGACATCCCACCGCTCGTCTCCGCGACTTCTTCTTCCATTGCACGCCTATGACGACCGCGACCGACGACCCCAATTAATTAAAAAAATAAAAAACAAATTTCTCCACTTCACCTCCCTCCTCCTCCTCCACTGTATCCAACTACTCACTCACTAAAGCCAGCAAATCCAGAGCTGTCCATAACCGCCACTGTCATTATTCTTTCGCTCCGTACAAGCTGCTGTTAATTTATTATTATTCTTACCTGTATCTTAGTTGTGATACACACAATCCAATGGAGGCTCTTTGATTATTATTGCTGCTGCTGCTGCTGCTGTTGTTATATATTGGTGTGGTTTTCCGGATCTGGATTGTTGGAATTAGCGGTGATATGGACGGCGCCGGCAACGGAACGGTGAGGTTGGGGGATGTCAACGCCAAGGCGGCGGCGGAGTCGACGGCGGAGCTGGATCGCGCGTTCAACCTAGAGAATGACGCGTTTGTTTCCTCGCCGGTTACGCGCCAGAAGTCTGCCGCGGCGAAGCAGTTTATTGAGAATCACTACAAGAATCACCTGCAAGGGCTGCAGGATCGCATGGAGAGGTAGGTTGCTTTGATTCGATTGTATAACGTGTTTATTGCGAGGTTTTTGTTGTTGAAGTGGTTGGATTTGTGTAGGAGGAGAGCGTTGCAGAGGAAGGCGGCGGAGGCGAATGTGTCCAGCGAGGAGCAGCAGGAGATGCTGCGGACTCTGGAGAAGAGAGAAACGGAGTATATGAGGTTGCAGAGGCATAAAGTCGGAATTGATGATTTTGAGCAGCTGACTATAATTGGCAGAGGCGCTTTTGGTGAGGTAGGTAGAGCGGTTAACTTTACTTTAAGCTCGATTTCGGCTTTTGATTTCATTTTGTGTTCGTGATTGTAGGGTTGTGGATTTAAGCTTTGTTTAACTGTGGAATGATTATCTAGTTCGATTGTACGTGCTCAAAGATTCAGCACTTTACTAACATACGGATATGGCAAATGTGATCAGTTAGCTCTTATTTTTAAGTGCTCGAAGATTCAGTTCTTTACTAGCATATGGATATGGCAAATGTAATCAGTTAGCTCTTACTTTTTAATGTGAAAGACAGTTGATCCCTCATCTGTTACTAGAAGCTATTGAAAAGGAAATAGAAACTCCACTAAGAAACATCAATGTTGTCACAAGGTAATGAGTATAGTAGCATGTTAAATCATTCCGTCATAGCAGATACTAGTCCTTTATTATACGGTGAAAGTTCAGTTATGAACTTAAAGTAAAATGACTGTTTCTGCGCTGCTTTTGTTACATTGTACTTAAGTTCTGGTGCCCTTGTTTGGGAGTGCAGGTAAGGCTATGCCGTGCTAAGACTACAGGAGAAATATATGCCATGAAGAAATTGAAGAAGTCAGATATGTTGAGTCGAGGACAGGTGAGAACTGGCTAAATATGGGCAAAATAAAATTCAATGGGTTTCTTTCTACATCTTGCTCAACCTATTTGGTTGTAGTTCTTGCGAAGATTTCATGCGTTGAGTTCATGGGCTTACTTGCTGAAATATTTAACTAATAGGAAAGGTTATCAAGGAAGAGAACCATATACATGTTTGATTTGAAAAGAATGAATGGAACCTGTGGATTCCTAATGGCTCACTTCCTTCCAGGTTGAACATGTGCGTTCAGAGAGAAACTTGCTAGTGGAGGTTGATAGCCGGTGCATAGTTAAACTTTTCTATTCTTTCCAAGATTCAAATTTTTTGTACCTTATCATGGAGTATTTACCTGGAGGTGATATCATGACTTTACTCATGAGAGAGGATGTTTTGTCTGAAGATGTTGCAAGATTCTACATGGCTGAAAGCATTTTAGCTATACATTCCATTCATCAGCACAATTATGTGCATAGGTATGTACACCTTTGATTCCAGTCACAGCCTTATGGACTTCACCGATTTCTTTAATAAAGTAGAATTTAACTGCTGATAGTATCATGTATGTTTGGTTTCTTATCAGTGTAGCTCAGACGAAGTTTTGCTTTCAAACCAGTGTTATTGTCCATGGTTTTCATTTCATTGTATCTGTTTTTGAATTTTTCGAATGTTCATTGTATATGGCATGATACTTATCTAATGTTATCTTTTCATTGCAGGGACATAAAACCAGATAACCTGATATTGGATAAAAACGGTCATTTGAAACTTTCTGATTTTGGTTTGTGTAAACCCCTACATAATAAGTATTCGTCAATCCTTTTGGAAGAAGAGGACCTAGAATCTCCAAATGAATGTGATGGAGATTCAGATCCTAACGGAGCTCCTTGGACTATGGCAAAGGAACAGTTGCAACAGTGGAAGCGTAATCGACGAGCCTTGGTACCTTTCACAATTGCCATCTACTAGTCTATATCAATACCATTCTTTGATCATCATTATCATGCAGTTTAAATTCAATAACACAAATGCAGGCCTATTCTACTGTTGGAACTCTGGACTATATGGCCCCTGAGGTTTTGTTGAAAAAAGGATATGGTATGGAGTGTGATTGGTGGTCGTTGGGAGCCATAATGTATGAGATGCTTGTGGGTTATCCCCCTTTCTGTTCTGATGATCCAAGAATTGCTTGTCGCAAGGTACTCAGATGCTCTTTCGTTTTTGCCAACTAAATGATGAAAACTTAACCTTTTGCATCTGAAGTTTAAAATGAAATAGAACACTTGTTTAGAAGTCACTGACAATATTCCTCATCTTGGCTCTTTTCGTGGTTAAATTTTTTCTCCTGACACACTTGCCTTTTCTAATAGTATTTTTTTTTTCTGCCATTTATCATTCATTGAAGAGATATAAGGAAGTGTAGATGCGATTTAAGTTTGTCATGCTGTATATTCCTCACATTATATTGTGTGATACTTTTTCTCAAGATTTCATGTATTTTCTTGCTCAGATTATCAATTGGAGGACATGTTTGAAGTTTCCCGACGAACCTAAAGTTTCAGATGAGGCGAAAGATCTGATTTATCGATTACTATGTGATGTAGATTCAAGGCTGGGGACCCGAGGGGTGGAGGAAATAAAGGTATTACTGCTTATAAGTTATAACTAGTGATTGCTTATAAGTTAGTTTAGTTTGTTGACACGTCTTGAGTGCCGCGCCATACTGTGTGGAAAGTTAGAAGCACAGTTTTATCATGTCTTCAATTTTGGCCTTTCCCACTTAAAATTTTTTTTGACTAACGTATTCATATAGAATGCTGCAACTCATTCCTTCCATTTTTCCTTGTGCATGCGTGTTTTGCACATTCCTTGTAAATCTTTAAACATGAGTACCATGGCATTTGCAGGCACATCCATGGTTCAGAGATGTTAAGTGGGATCTTCTGTACGAGATGGAAGCTGCATACAAGCCTATAGTTAATGGAGAATTAGACACCCAAAATTTTGAGAAGTTCTCTGAAGTGAGTATTTCAGTTGGTTGAGTTGCAATGTTATGAATGGTGTCTTTATCTTCATGTATGTCATATTATGAAATTTAGCTAATTGCATTCTTTGTTCCCTGTTAGGTGGAAGATTCATCATCTACAGTTCCTACAGTAGGACCTTGGCGAAAGGTTGTTATTATCTATTTAAGATGTTCTGTTCTGATTATGCTGCGTAATATAATATCTGCAGTAGTACCTTTTTGTACTTAAATGTGGTCTGTAACTTGGTATCACGTCAATAAGAGATTTAGCCATATTGTGCAGGATGCATGTGATTTTCATATCTATACTTTATTTTGCAGATGTTGACTTCAAAAGATGCCAATTTCATTGGGTTTACCTTCAAGAAATCCGATGTTCTAAATTCCCCAGGTGCGTTGCTTTCTACACACATTACCAGAAGGTGAATTTGTGTATGCTAGACTGTCAAATGATTTTGTATTGAGGTTCTGTTATAAAATCCAAAAGGGACCAGGGACACCGAGTAGGATATAATTTTGCTCTACAAGTGTACATCATCTAACGTTATAACCATAAGAAGAACAGTTAAGCTCTTTGTGATTTTGGTTCGTAGCTCAGGTGATTTGCAAGATGTCCATTCCATATCTTTTAACTGTGGAATTTGTACCCTCCACTGACAGAAATCACAATTATCCTTTCCTTCACTAAAATGAGTAATCTACTTTGCGGCGAGTTAAATATATACCATTAAATGTCGTAACCATTATGCAGGATCTGTTCATAATTACTTGTGAAGAGATAGATAGCAGGTTCAAGGGGCCGCAAGTAAAATGTAGTTCATTTGGTCACACTACATCACATCCCTGGGCTCAACAGCATGAGTGTGGACTTATCTATTAGCAGATGTTCTCCTCTTTATATGCATTCATTTGAATTATCTTTACTGTTTTGCAGGTATTGATGCCAGGTCAACGGCATCTTCAAAGCGGCCACCATCCCTCGTGTCATTGTTCGGTAATGGTGGCATTTTGATTTCTAGATTTTCATTCGATAACCTGTGATCCAACTTGTTAATGCTTAACTGCTCGTTTATCTTACTGATAGCTGGTTCTTGATTTTGACACCCTTCAGGGAATCTAGATGTTGGAGAGACAATAGCAGAGGATGAGCAAAAGCAAGAAGATTAATTTCAGTTTCTTTTACAACGAAATTATTTTAGGGGCTATTCGTGTAGAAACAGCTAATAGAATAAACGCTAAGCTCCCCAGCTGATGCGATTTTGAGCTTCGTCTTCTTTTTTTTTTCGTTTATTTATTTCTTCCCAATCTCTAGTGTATATACATACTCCAAATGCTAATGTACAGAAGAAAAGTTGGAATATTTAGTACTCCCGTCCTAGCCTATTCTATTCAGAACTATTTTTTGATCAAATATGCCAAACTTTGATCACATATTTGAATAAGTATATGAACACTAATTTTATGAGAAAAGTGTAGATATAACCCTATATAATTGAATAAAGTACAGATATAATTCTGCGCTATTTGAAAGTGCAAATATTACCCTATCTATTCAGGTTATTTTACCCAGTTTGAGGCTGGAATACGGTGAAATAACCGATTTGCCCCTAATGATTTTTTTAAAAAAAAACTGAAAAAACCCCAATTCTCAAATGACAATATTACCCCAATTGGCATTAATACCCCCTTTTCTCTTTCCTTCCGCTCCATTCTCCTTCCCTCTGGCGCTGTTTCTTCTTCCCTTCGCACCGTTCTTCCACTGCACTGCCGCCATTCTTCTAATTCTTCCTCTTGATTCCGATCTACAGATGGTGGTGGCGGAAAGCTCGCGACTAGGGCTTCACCGGTGGTGTTGTGGATTTGGGGCTAGGGAATGGCGATGGTGGTGTTGTGGATTCGAGGCTTGGCGATGGTGGATGCAGGGCTAGGGCGGAGGAGGATGCGGAGGAATTTGGGGTTGGTGGCGAGAAGTTTGGGGCTGTGTCGAGGAGGTGGCGCAAGGTGGCGCTAGGGTTCGAAGCAGGTGGTGGCAATAGGGTTTGCGGCGGGACTGAGGCGCGAGGCGGAGATCTGAGCAGGGGCAGGGGCTCAGGTGGTGGCAAGCGAGGCTCAGGTGGTGGCGGGGAGGGGCTCAGGTGGTGGCGAGCGGAGCTCAGGTGGTGGCGAGGATGGGCTCAGGTGGTGGCGGCGGGGATGTGCTCAGGTGGTGGCGGCGGGGATGTGCTCAGGTGGTGGCAGCAAGGATGGGCTCAGGTGGTGGTGGGGATGGGCTCAGGTGGTGGCGGCGGGGATGGGCACAGGTGGTGGCAGGCGGGGATGTGCTCAGGTGGTGGTGGCGGGGATGTGCTCAGGTAGTGGTGGGGATGAGCTCAAGTAGTGGTAGGGATGGGCTCAGGTGGTGGCGGGGTGGGGCACATATTGGTGGTGGTGGTGGATTGGTGGTGGGGGTATTTTTGTCTTTTAAAATTTTGTATTAGGTTAGAAGGGCATTTTGGTCATTTCTAGTCGGTCAATGGCCGGTAATGGCCAGTCAATGCCGGAATAGTGGCTTTAGGGTTATATTTGCACTTATGTGTAATAAATAGGGTTATATTTGCACTAAAAAATAACTCAGTGTTATATTTGCACTTTCCTCAATACATAGGGTTATATCTCATATTACCCTAATTTTATCATATGAGATATGGTTAGATTCATCACATTATGTAGTTTCTAAATATTAATTTTTTGTGTATCATTAATGTGTGTAACTACATATATTTACAATGTAGCTACGTATATTTACGATTAAATTAGTTTATTGAATACCGTGAAACAATTTGGTGCATGGTGAGGGGTGGGACGGAGGGAGCATATTACACTACTTCCTCCGTCCCAGCTCAAACCGCACACTTTCCCAATTGGGTTGTCCCAACTCAAATTTAAATTTCTGATTTTGCCAAAAATACCAAGTTGGCTTGGCCCAAAATTACCAAAATGCCCTTTATTTAAGCTGAAATAACAAATGGACATGGGCTTATTAAGGCTAGGGTTTTGGTGATAATTTGAAGTGGCAAAAATTTGGATGTGTCTTTGCCTTAACAGCATTGGTAATTACTCCAACACACATCCCACACATTCTCTGTTCTCCTCTCTACCTCTCCCCCCCATTCCTAAAAAATTTCAAATCTTATCATCTCTTTTCTCTCAAAAATCCAACATCCCAACGCAGAGGACTCTCCTCTCTCTCTCCCCTTGGCTCCTCAAAAATCCCAAATTTTATCATCTCTTTTCTCTCAAAAATTCAACATCCCAACGCAGAGGGCTTTCCTCTCTACCTCTCCCCCTGGCTCCTCAAAAATCCCAAATCTTATCATCTCTTTTCTCTAAAAAATCCAACATCCCAACGCAGAGGGCTCTCCTCTCTACCTCTCCCCTTGGCTCCTCAAAAATCCCAAATTTTATCATCTCTATTCTCTCAAAAATCCTCCATCCCAACACATTCTTTTCTCCTCTCTACCTCTCCCCTCCATTCCTCTTGAATCATATTCTGAAACCCTTCCTCCTCCTCATCACAGGTCTGAATACCCCCATATTTTTGCACATGTTCTGATTTTGTCCTCATATCCAGCTTCTCGTGCTATGTTTTTTCCAAATTTGTTCGATTTTGAAACCGGGTTTGTCAAACCGTTAGTTTTCCGAAGTCCATCAGCGCTCGGATTGTGTCATTTCGGGTTTGATAACCTGGGTTATGTTTTTTTAAACTTTTTGTTCAATGTTTCGCAAGTTTTCTCATTTTCCGGTTAGGGTTTGCATAGATCTGGAAGATTAATGTATTTCCGAACAAAGAATATGGGTTTTTGTTTTACCCATTTGTGCTTTTGATGTGTTCTTAGCTGGGTTTTCAAACCCTTGGGTTTGTATACCCCTGCCGAGCATCGATTGTGTTAGCCGGGGTTTGAATAGATCTAGCTCATACCTTTTTGGCTGTTTTCATTCTTTATTTTTCATTTTTCTTAATTTTTGGGTTAGGGTTTCCGTAGATCTACATACGAAAATAGTTTTTAAACAAATAAATCTTATTCTTCTTAACTGATTCGTATATTTAATGACCTTTTTAAACGATTTGTATGCTGGTGTTGTTATTTGATGAGTTTGTTTGAGTTCGTTTGGATTTGTATGTTGTGGCTCTATGCATATCTGAGTTTCTGATTTCATTTCTCTGCGTATTAACTAATGTGTACTCCCATGTTTACTGGTGTTGACTGATTTGTATATTTGATGACCTTTTTAAACGATTTGTATGCTGGTGTTGTTATTGATGAGTTCGTTTGGATTTGTATGTTGTGGCCCTATGCATATATGAGTTTCTGATTTCATTTCTCTGAGTATTAACTAATGTGTACTCTCTTGTTTACTGGTGTTGACTGATTCATATATTTGATGACCTTTTTAAACGATTTGTATGCTGGTGTTGTTATTTGATGAGTTTGTTTGAGTTTGTTTGAGTTCGTTTGGATTTGTATGTTGTGATCCTATGCATATCTGAGTTTTTGATTTCATTTCTCTGGGTATTAACTAATGTTTACTCCCTTCTTTACTGGTGTTGACTGACTCGTATATTTGATGACCTTTTCAAATGATTTGTATGCTAGTGTTGTTATTTGATGAGTTCGTTTGGATTTGTATGTTGTGGCGCTATGCATATATGAGTTTTTGATTTCATTTCTCTGGGCATTAACTAATGTGTACTCCCATGTTTACTGGTGTTGATTGATTCATATATTTGATGACCTTTTTAAACGATCTGTATGCTGGTGTTGTTATTTGATGAGTTCGTTTGGATTTGTTTGTTGTGGCCCTATGCATATCTGAGTTTCTGATTTCATTTCTCTGGGTATTAACTAATGTGTACTTCCCTTTTTTGCTGATGTCTTGTCTACCATCACAACCACTACTCTTTTTAATGAGTACACCTAGTGATGAGCCCAATCACTTATCCCACTCATGTGCCGGAGCTTCAAGCTCTAAGGTGCTGATGGACACTAAAAAGGGTGATGATTCACATTCATTTTAGGGATCTATGTCTGATTCAGATATTCTGAAAGCCACTCATTTCAGTCCAATCAACTTTGCTGACTGGACTCTATGGTCGTCAGAGACCCCTGTTGATTTTTCTGAGATTGAGTATCCTCCGGACTCTGTCGACGCCCCTGATGATGGTTTTGTACTTGATAAGGAGAGTCAGGAAAATACATATTGGTTTCCAAAGGTTGAAGGTATTACTGATTATCGCAGCATCAAGTTTGGTGAACCAGGATTCTATGAATATGGATCATGCTATTTTCAGGGGAATTGGCCTAAAAAAAAGATGACTGAAGGCAAGAAGAAGTGGTCCTTGCGTAATTTTCCCCAAGATGTTCTTGATGATATAGCCTATTGGGAAAATATGCCAAAACCTGAAGGGTATGTGCCGTCCGAGCTGAGAAAGGGAAACCCTCCCAAAATCAGCTTGAAGGCACTACTTAAGGTTGCATCTTGACTTCTAGCTATAGTTTTTTCTTGTTAATATGGCACTCTTGAGTTGCATTCATATTAATAATTAATTTTTGTGTGCAGGAGGTGGATGACGAAACTAGCAAATCCAGTGATTAACCTTGCGGGCTATTGGTTAAATACTTATGATGGCTTATATTATTACTAATTGTTCGATTCATGACTTGTTTTTACATTATGGACTGCATTTGATGTGTTACCTGACATTTTGATCTAATTTTTTGTTCCTGGACTGCTAATATATTATGTGGAATGTTCTTATGTGGACTGTTGTTGTTTGATTTGCTATATAGTCGTGTGGGACTGTCTGGACTAATATTTTTTATCTGTGATACAGTCGTGTGTGACTGTCTGGACTAATAGTTTTCTGCATTTCTATATGACTACATGCTTTGTTTTATGTGTATTATTCTTTTCGAAAAGTGTCTAACATGGAGCGTTGGATATGGTAAGGTTGTGAGATTAGAGTTTGTGACCGACACATTGCAGCCATGTGGTTAGGTCTAAAGACTTGGTTGTTCTTGGCGGGGCAGTGTGATCGGGTTGCAATTTTATTAATTGAGTCACAGTAGATATAGTAGGTCATAATCGATAATGAAGCTGTGACGTATAATTGTTATGTTATGCAGACATGCCTATCGGTTAAGAAACTGATTTGTTCTTGGCGGGGCATTCATATGATTTGAAAACAGCCTGAGATGTACTGTTCTAATGACTTCGAGTTCTGGAAGCCTGTTAATAATGATGACAAATAAATGAAAAAAAATCTTTGAACGCAACCTGGTTTTGTTAATTCAAATCCCTTTGGATGGCATAATGATGTGGTTTTGTAATTTGCATGTTCATGTAGTGTGCCGAACAAGTATTTGTGGCTTCAGTCCTGTGATTGTTTCAATCTTAGACTTGGTGTTTTTGAAATAGAAAATGCATTCATTCATTCATACAAACTAAGTTTACATCCAAAATCAAATGGGGGAAATACCATCCCTATTTTACAAGGTTGCACCTTAAACATGATTATGAAAACCAAAATGCATGTTTATACAGATTTCCAAGCAACAAAAAAAAATTTCATGGCAAACTTTTTCATCTCATTTCCATGCTCAGCATGAGATCTTGAACTTGTCCAGTCATTCCAACAGAAATCAGGTCTTCCAAACATTTTCTCACAATTTCAGGATCCACAATCAAGTTTTTTGGCAAAATCCCCAGCCTAATCAGTCTTTGCTTATCCATATGTGGCAGTTTAAAGTTATTCCCCCCCCCCCCCCGTGTCCTTCATGATTTCAATCATCACATTTTGCAAAAACAAGAAAATCTGGTCAATTTTTTTTGGATCCTCTCTTTCGAAAGCATTGTATACAGCCTGTAAAAGTCCCTCTAAGTATGTGCTAAGGGTTTCATGCTTTAAGCTTTGAATTGAGGCAAAAAACCCCAGGTCTAGGATGTTTAAATCTGGTGACCTAGCTGGTTGGCACACCGTTTTAATTGTAAAACCATCTGAATTTGCATCTGCTATGAACTCAGGGTCATTGGACAGTGTATGGGATGGGCCATTGTCTTGTTGTATTGAGATTTGTTTGCTTAACCAAGCTGGCCACTTAGCTTTAATTGCAGGGATGACACCATAAATAAGTTTCTTCCTAATGCATTCCCTATTAACCTTCTTAATTGGTGTTAAAACAAGGGTTCCCCTAGACTTATTAATACTGTTTTTTTTGGCAGCAACATATTCAGTGTAAGGAAAGACACCTACTTTACCATCAAAGACACAATTTCCCTCATGGTCAAATATAGGCCTACAGATTGCACATAAGAACATCAACTTGGGTATGTAATGCTTGTTATGTTGTGTTCTATATGGTTCATGTTCTTCAGGGGCAAGTAAGTACCTTGTGGTTGATTCAGTGAGGTAGAACCACTTCTCATCAATGTGAATGATGTTATGCATGTCCTTGAATTGCATGTTGCATTCTATCCTTGATAAACACCATTCCATTCTTCTTAGCTTGGTTGTTGTTGATAAGAATGGATGAACTGCATTGGTATGGCTCCGGATTTCCTTGTTTATCACAGCCCGGTGAACGATACTCTTGCTAATATGTAGAGCAGCAGCGGTTGACCGACATGTTCTTCGCTTTGGGAGAGGTATAGCCATCAATACTGCTGTGTCGATTGGCTTTTTCGTTGGGCATGGTCTTCCATGTCGCAATGATCTTGTGGATATTGCTCTCCCACCAGCTATCTGTTGCTTGACTCTCACCCAAATGGTGTTGATGGTTCAGACAGAACAACCCCACTGATTTGGCCTGAACTCGCTAGTCATGCCTGATTTTGCCTTCCGTGATATGCTGCAACAAAAATTGTGCTATTTGCTGTCTTTCCTCATCTGTGAGATTCCTTCCCACCATCACAGCCCCACCAACATTAAGAGCCCAATGAGGATGTTTGAGGGACTAGAATGTGTTTAATGAGAAGGAATTTGAAGGCTTTTAATGCTGGAAAAAAGGAATGAAGGATTTTAGAAAGGTGGAAGTGAGTTGAAAGTGTGCAGAGAATGAAAGCTTTTATAGAGATCATAGAGTTTCTTCTGAATTTGTAATTATTATTATCTTTTGGGCGCCCATTCTCTTTGTTGGCTCCAAAAATAAAATTTTGGAGCCAAATCTTATATTTTGGAGGGAAAAGTTAGCTTGGAAAAGAAATGTAAAAATTTAATTACCATTTTTGAATTTTACTATTTACAATCTTGTTCACGGTTTTTTTTTCATTTTTAAAATTTTTTTCAATATTCCTTTCACTGTACATTTTTTCCACCTCAATTTCTCTTTTTACGAATTGAGAGGCACAGAGGGAGTAGTACTGTGCAGGCTGAAGCTTCTGCACTACTACTTGGTCTGCATCTCGCTCTGGATAGAGGCTTCACTGCAATGGAAATCGAATCTGACTCGCTGGTTCTGATTGGAATCATTCAACGGCAACTCAAGATCCCATGGACACTACTCACTATCCTCAGGAAGATCTGGAACCTTCTCCGCCAACTGAATTACTCACTGACTCATGTATACAGAGAGACAAACGGCGCAGCAGACTCACTCGCGAAGATGGCTAGTCGACATCAGGTAAGCAAAATCTTCGGTCCAGCTGATTTACCACCACTAATCGCTGCTCAGATTAAGCTTGACGCAGAAGGCTTCCCTAACTTCAGAAAAGTGTAATTTAGGACTCCATGTAAATTCTGCAGATGTATTTTCTTTCCATGCTGTAACTGTCCGATCTTCAGGTTAGCAATAGGCCGATGTATTAGTTATCAAAGATCGACAGTTTGTTCTTTTCGAGGTATGGTTTTATGCCCCTCTTTCTATGTATCTTTTATTTTAATTAATAAACGGGTAGGGGTCTTGCCAAACCCCCCACCATCACAGGTGGAGTTTATTAAAAAAAAAAAACTGTGCTATCATGAGCGATAATTGACTGGAAATGAATCTTCTCCGCATAGGTGAAGTGGGACCTTGCGTTGGATAACAAAACAATACAGATCTTTTAGAAAAATATCTTTGCTGATAACGTGGATTGGGAGTTGGGACCTAGGAGGCTAGGATATGGCCCCTATTACGTACTGTCCATCAGTGCACATGGGCCATGGCATGGTTTTCTTAGTGCAATAAATTGGTGTTCCTTCCTCTATTCCACTAACATCATATTTATCATTAACCTAATCCAATTCAATCCGGCCGAATTAAATACTATATCTCTCTCACTTACCTACACTCTCACATTCAGTTAATTAATTTCTCTTTTAAAGGTTTATCAATGGCTCGCCATAATGAAAATTTTCAACTCTTTAAATTTTATTCTTATGCCAAGCATAAATATTTTATTTTTAATTATTGATCATTAATTAAATGTTATAATATTTTATAAATAAAATTTTATTTGTTCATTATTATTTTCGAATTGATTGTTATTTTATTTATTATTATTTTCGAATCCATTCAATAAAGTTTTAATAATTAGCAGAGAGGAACATGAGTTGATATTGAAAAATGAGAGCTAGGAGCTTCTTCAAAGTTTGAAGTTTTGATAATATTGTGCATTTGAATTTTGTTGGGAATTAAAATTGTCTTCAAAAAGAGGAAAGAAATTGGAATCGTTTTGATCCATGGAAGAAACTAGTGTTCGTGTTAATCCTATTGAAAAAAAATTAACACTAACTACAAAAATAGAGAGAGTTCTTTTTAAAGTAGGGAGAAGAGAAATATTGAGTTGTGCAGTGAAATATGACAGTATTGATCTCTATTTATAGAGAATGAAAAATGTAAAATGTTGAAATTATTTTTATTACGAAAATATTAAAAAAAAGAAATATAAAATTAGATATGTAGATAAGGAGATGAAAGAATTAGATTTGTCATATTTTTATCAAATTAAATTGCAACACGTGGCATATTAAATGTTTGGTGATTTTTAAGAGCAAGTTTTGGCCTTCGGATTCCCATTTGCCTTTTTTTTAATTGCAAAAAATGGTAATCACATGGTAATCAAATCAAGCTCCAGCTCAGAACAAGCTCACAGTAATCATTAAATCACTCAAGCTCAACGCAAGCTCACCCGAATAGGATCCGATGACACACCTGAGGCCATAATACCAGGTTGCTGCGAGCAACATCAGGTTTCAAGTCTATGTTGCTCTACTGCATCCTTTTCGCTTCAACAACCTATACATGGCTCTCAAGATTCATGCTATGGTCAGCACTGATCATCCAATTTGGAGTAGGTTGTTCATCAGTTTTGAGTAGGGAAATGAGAAAGCTCATCAGTTTTTTCTTCTTCCACTACAATTTGCTAGTTTTCACTTGTTTTTGCAAACTAAGAGACTATGCTTATGGTTGTTCTCTCTGACTGACCTGTGTCTCGACGTCGATTCACTAACAAGTTCGAGAGTTCATCCTATAGCATCCAAATACTCTAGTTCATTCTTTTGGAAGCAACTTATGGTTGCTTCAGGAGCAATCCGCTCAGTCTGTACATTAACTTAGCCTTCTGGCTTCTTTATTTTTGTTTTATTACGGCTCGGGAAGGCCAATATAATTTCCCCCATCTACGATGGTTTTATTTAAAAAAAAAAAAAAAAAAAAAGTCACCGATAAACAAGGGCTAATAGTGTGTTCTTGTGTATGCTAAATTTTGTAAGAGTAACATGTGATGAAAATTGGAGAAAAGGGAAAAAACAGTTCTAATTTTGCTATAATTAACAAAGGGACACTCTTAGTGAAATGTCTCAGAAAAAAACTTAGTAAAATAGGTGGAATATTAGTATGCAGAAACACTAGCAGGAGAGAATGTACCCCTGCCTTGATATAGAATGTACCCCTGCCTTTATATAATATTTTACAAATGTTTGGATGAGACGGTCTCACCTAATTTTATGGTGAGAAAGAGGTCTAAATATAATTATTAAAAGATTGGAAATGATGTAAGGTACTTTATGTAATTTATAAAAAAAATATTTTATTACTTGTCTCACCATATGAGACTGTCTCATATTAATCTTTCTCATAATATTTTCAGAAGACTTTAAGATGTTGTTAAGTCAATGATCAACTCATTATTGTATAATCTATTAAGAAGCTTTAATGTAAGCATCACTAATAATATCTATAAATCTAAAGGGTTGGCACTACATCCTGATATTCATTACTTGAGACACCGCTTTAAAATTTCAGATTCATTGTATTTCTTTGATTATTTAACATTGACACATTTATTATATTGATTTTTTTAAAGTGTTGATGAAATTTCGCTTCATTTTCAACATTCGTTCTATCAATTTTCAATTCTCAATTCAATATTTTTTAAAAAATTTTATATAAGATAAATTATTGTATAGTTTTAAAAGGTGACTCTTAAACAATTAGAGGGAGTATCAAATTATTCCTTCTTCTCCTCCTTTTTGGCCGCACTTCCAAGTTGATCCCTTTTTTTATTAATAATATATTGATTTGTCATCATATTCGCGGTCACTATAGCTTCTTTTCCTAATGCGTCTTAAGCTCAGCCCCCCTCTAGTAATATCTTACCTCGTCAACTACTTGCCGCCCATATTCCATATTCTAACCGCTGAGCACATTAATTACAGCAACAACGAAATATATAATCGATGTGTTTGGTAAAATATATTTATGAATAAAATTTGGTTTATATTAGAAAAATTAGAGTATGTCTCTTGAAAGAAGGTCTTTCCATAAATCATGGAAAAATCAATGTTTAAAATGTAAATTAGAAGAAATGAAGATAAAATTTTTGGGTTGCATGAACCGGATTATAAATTTTATAACTACTACATGTTGCATACTAAAAATTTAATATTGTAACTAAGAGATTTTACCTTTCATTATTCGAATTAAAACTCGTCTTTCCATAAGCCTATGAAAAGACCGCCTTCCCAAAACTTTGCCAAAAAATAAAGAACATACTAGCTTTTTTTTTTGGGATAAGTGTCAATATAACCCTATCTACTTGAGTAAGTTCCAATGTAACCCTATGATAATTTTTAGTGCAAATATAACCCTAACTAGTTAATGAAAGTGCCAATATAACCCTCAGATCCCATTTCTGGCATTGACCTCAGTTTTCTAGCGTTGACTCTATGTAAATTGACCAAAATACCCTTTGAACTAACTCTAAAATTAGGTGGACAATTTTGCCCTCATAGTTCGTCGGACCGCCATAGTTCGCTGAAATTAGGTAGGGTTATATCAGCACATTAAGCAATATTATTGGGTTATATCAGCACATTCCTAATGTTTGTAGGGTTACATCAGCACAATTTTAATAGTTGTAGGGTTATATCAGCACAATTTTAATAGTTGTAGGGTTATATCAGCACATCCTTAAAACTTATAGGGTTTATATTGACACTTTCACTAATTATATAGGGTTATATTGGCACTTTCGAATATTGAAAGGTTATATTGGCACTTATGTCAACTAGGTAGGGTTATAAAAGCACTTTTTTTCCTTTATTTTTTTGTAAAATTAATTTTCACTTATTAACTAAATTATCTTCTAGCCGTTCATCAAAATTATGTCAAATTGGATTTTTGAGACTAACAAATAAGGTAAAGTCTTGGGAAAGATCGTCTTTCCACATGCTTATGGAAAGATGTGGTTTAATTAGAATAATAAAAGGTAAAAAATATTAGTTGTAATATTAAAATTCTATTATGCAACGTGTAGTAGTTATAAAGTTTATAATCTGATTCATGCAACTCAACAATTTTATCTTTATTTCTTCTAATTTACACTTTAAACATTAATATTTTTATTGCTTATGGAAAGACCGTCTTTCCAGAGACAACTCAACAAATAAAGAATATGTGCACCTTGTAGTGATTAGAGATGGATAAAGTAGTCCCTAAAATTTAACCATGAACATGTTCTTTAATTCTTCTTTCAAAAGTGAAAAGTGCAAACATAAATAAACAAATATGGATATGAAGAAAAAACCAAAAAGAAAGATCTCGTGAGAGATTGCCAAAGCAATGACGACAATAAGTTAATAACAATCCTATAAACACATTTAAATATTCTTCCAATTCCTGATATTTTCATGTCTAGATTTAGCTGTAACAAGTGTTATAATTCCAAACCATATAATTAGGCTGCGGTGTAGAAGTCAGAGAAGATATTTGTGATCGCGATATTTCCCCAAGGGGCAAAATGGTCAAATAATGTCGAGAACGAAAAATATCTCCATCGCCTGGTGGTGACGTGGTCCCTGTGGGCTCTCGACACGTGTAAAAGCGCGACAACTTGGACGCTCTTTTTCGAGCTCGCCTTCTTCTCCCATCTCTTCATCCAACCACCCATACAAAACCTATCGAACATCAATCAATAAATTATAAAATCCTCCAACTGGATCAAAATTCGGTATATCACAGAAGAAGAAAAGGAAGGAAAAGTTAGCTTCCGATTTCTCCTTTCTTTAAATGGAAAGAGATCTAAGAGATTGTGAGCAGGAACGCGAAGAACAGGATTCACATGTTATGGTAAGCTCATCACCTTAAAGATCTGGAAATCTCTGTTGTTTATGATGTCTCTCAACTGGGTTTTTATGCTTCTTTCTGTATGGCTGATTCTGCAGTATTAGGAATCATATTCAGTTGGATGTGTTTGTTTGTGTTTTGCGTTGATTGATCTGAATTGCTGCAATCGGGAACAATTTATTTAATTTCTAATTCGGACTGTTTCCAGTGCAAAGGACGTAATAGTTGAATTAATTTCGGATTAACTCATAGGTTTAATGATTGCATGTTTGGTTTTTCCCAAAATGTGATGAGCAATAATGGAGTATTTCTCTTCACAGTTCAAGTTTGAAGGGTTCTCCCTTGTTTTTGTGTCAATGGTTGTCACAAACTTGAAAAGTTTAGCCTAAAATTGTAGCAATTCTTTGTTTCAGAAATCTGGAGGAGGAGAATCGAATTCGAATAATACGCAGTGGACGAATGCGAAGCATAGTTCGTATCTTAAATCTATGGAGGCGTCGTTTGTTAACCAGTTGTATGGTTCCTCTCGTCAGGATCACTCGCCGGAGAAGAAATCCTCCAGCCGTATGCATAATGTCATCTCCACTCCCTCTGGCCAGGTTTGACACTATGTATCTTGTTTATGTGATTGCAAGTATGTTTCATTTGCTGTTGATTTAATCGTTAATTCGTTATCTAACGTTTTGTATCTCTCGCGTATTAGTTCAAGGTGTTTAAGGATGGCTCTTGGGAAAGAATTAGTTTCAGCAAGAGGGATATGCAAGTATCGAGAAAAATAGAGAAATCTAATCTCATTTTGGCTAGTCCTTGGATCCAGCATTATAGATCCTTAGGCAACAAGCATCAAGCCCGGAAATCACCTTCTCCCCAAAAAAAGGCTCCAGCATCAATGAGTCATGATCCATCTGCCTCGCAGTTGCGTGGCCAGGATTCAACCGACTGTAATGCAGGTAACTATCCGCTGTACTTTAATATTGGCTTCAGATTATAGGGCTTACTGAATCAGTGAATCGTCTGTGCAACCATATTTTTGGAAGCTGTGTGTCGATATAGCTTCTTTAAGTGAAATATGTTCTTGCTTCGGTGGTTGTTAATACTGCTGTGATACTGGCTCTATTCAAGGGTGTTTGTAAAGTGAACTATATCAGCTTAGCTCTGTCTTTCTAATTGCATCCGAGTATGTTAAGTTAATTTAGTGCCTCTAAACGACATAACCGTTTTGTAAGATTGCGGTCACTATTTTACTAGACTGAATGATCTAACGGGGTCGAATTGTACATTCTACAGAGGCAAGCGGTCAAAATTTTGATGATGAAGTTCCTAAAGAAGAGAAGCCAAGGAGAACAAACAGTAACCGCCAGAAATGCAGGAAAATCTCAGCAGCATCAAGCTTTAGCAATGATCAGGTAAAATTCATGTTCATATCTTTTCACTGAGAACAGAAAGAAATGGTCTCTCTCAAATCTAAAGACTGTCAAATTCATTCTGCAGGTTGTTCCATTCGCTAAGCTGTCTCTTATAGGAGACATGGTTAATGGATCCCCACAATAACGCCTCGCCTGCAAGCAATACATTATGTTCATTTAGGGTTCGATCCTCATCTCATTTTGGAACTACTGTGACTAAAAGAAGTATATTCGGGACAGATCTGTGGTAATGTGGTGAAGTCATGGAAGCGCTGGAACGCTGCTCAGAAGCCGTGCCCATGAACCATTAAGGAAGCTTCGAAATGCTACAGGGATTTATGCAACTGTTCATGGTTAGAATTAGGAGTGCCAAGTACAAGCCTTTGTATGCATTTGGAAGACTGACATAACATGGTTCATTTCTTTGTTTGGGTTTCACTGAAGCTCATCTTGATGTTTTGTACTGATACTTCTTTGGTTTTGTTTTCTGAAGAAAAAAAGGAATTGAATTGGCATATTTTCTTGATCTTTGTTATCGATTACTGCTGCATCTTTTCTTCGCTTTACGTGCCTAAACCCCCCCTCTTCATCATCTAACTATCTTGATTATTTCACCTTGGCTATTAATTTTTTTCGACTACTTTTGGCTATTTAAATTTTAAAACATGACGGTCAAAAGGCCATTCTATGAAGTCATTTTGTTAAAATTCATCTCTATTTCGTCACGTATCATTTGCGTGACAAATCAGGGGTAAAATTGTCCTTTTATCATTTTACCTCCGCATGACAAATCAGGGCAAAGTTTTTATCATTTTACCTTCATGAACCGTGGTCAATAATCTATTACAATCATTTCAATTTGGTCGTTCAATTTTTGCGATCACTTTTTTGCGATCACTTTTAACCAGGCAAGTCAACCTCATTCTCTTACTTTCGTCCATTAAAATCAGTCAAGTTCTATCCAAGTGCTATTGGAATGACGTTTATAAAGATATTTTAGTCTTTCTTTAACAAATTAAACATGTTCATTAAAATGTCACAACCTCGCCGCCGCACAAAAAATCCACTATATCTAGTGATAGTATCTCAATACCATTTTGGTAGAAGGGGGTGACGACTTTGAAAAATTGATAAATGTAGTCGACATAGGAAAATAATCCTGGTCTGATAAATGCAAGTGGTAGAAAAAAAATCGTGAACAAAATAACATAATATAATTTCATGGATATGATACGAACAACAAACAATTAATTTAGTTTGTAGATGACACGTCCATTAACTAGTTGCACAGTGTCAATGGAATTTAGAGGCAAAGTTTCTGCATCATCGCTTATATGTCCTCTAGACTGAAATGGTGGTGGGATGATATCGCCAGTCATAGTAGAGTCCTTGAGAGGCAGATAGGTGATAACCCTTTAATAAACTTTATTTAATCTATAAAAAATGACTAAAATATCCTTGGAAACATCACTTGAATTCACTTGGACAAAAATAAGCTATTTAGCGGACTTGAGTAAGGGAAGGGTAATTTTCCTCATTAACTAGCTAGATGGGTAAAAGTGATTGAAAAATTAATTGACCAAAGTGAAACTAGTGGAATTGTTCAATGGCCATCATTCATGAAAGTAACAATGCAAAAGATACACATCCACGGGTGTACCCCAGCGGTTGGGACATGGGTGGGATTGCCATTACCCCAGGTTCGATTCTCGGCAGCGGCAGTGTGGGGAGTTCTTGCTTTGCAAGACTCCCTTGTGCGCACCGAGACAAGGCCGAGCCCATGGGTCCTGGCGCTGAGCTACCGTGATTTACCTCTCATACGATGGCCTGAGTGTGGGCTGATATGGGCCCTGAGGGCGAGGGTATCGCCTTTTGCCAATAATGCAAAAGATACACCCACGGGTGTACCCCAGTGGTTGGGACATGGGTGGGAAAGCCAATAAACCCAGGTTCGATTCTCGGCAGCGGCAGTGTGGGGAGTTCTTGCTTTGCAAGCCTCCCTTGTGCGCACCGAGGCCAATAATGCAAAAGATACACCCACGGGTGTACCCCAGTGGTTGGGACATGGGTGGGAAAGCCAATAAACCCAGGTTCGATTCTCGGCAGCGGCAGTGTGGGGAGTTCTTGCTTTGCAAGCCTCCCTTGTGCGCACCGAGGCAATACCAAGCCCATGGGTCCTGGTGTTGGGCTACCGTAATTTACCTCTTATATGATGGCATGGGTGTGGGTTGGTATGGGCCGCTGAGGGCGAACGGATAATTGCCTTTTGCCAATAATGCAAAAGATGATTTTGCTTGTAAATTTGTCATGCAAATGACACGTGACAGGAAGAAGATGATAATTAATGGATTAATTTGATGGAATGGCCTTAAAACCTTTGTACTGGTCAAAAGTGGTCGGAAGGAAATTCAGTGGACAAAATAGAACGATCTTAATAGTTTGATGGCCACTAAATCACTCCATTATAAATAATGGGTCTGATTAATTCATTTACTTTTTTTTTAATTCTAATTAGTTTGATGATACCTATGTCGCTTATTATTGTTGCATGATGTTTTCTAAAACAAATGTACTTATTTATTATTTAAAGGTTGACATATCTAAAGAGGCCAAACATTTTTCAACCCAATAAAGGATATTAAACGCAACCTCAATTTATTGAGCGGAAGATATAAATGTGAGTCTTTATCTTGAAAGACGTCTTCCCATAAGTTATGAAAAGATCAAGGCTTAGTGTAAATTAGAAGAAATGAAGATAAAATTTTTGGGTTGCATGAACAGAGTTATAAATTTCATAACTACTACATATTGCATACTAAAAGTTTAATATTTCAAATAAAACTTTTTATCTTTTATTATTCTAATCAAATCTCATCTTTCCATAAACCTATAAAAATACCGTCTTTTTCAAGAATTTGCCAGTAAATTTTGACCCGGGACACCGACCCATAATAGATCCCCGTTGTTTGATTCTCTCGTTCGCGTGTTCATCCGATACCATTTTCCTCCACCTTTTTCGCGTTTCCACAAATTAAGGTAATCGATTGCACAACAATCCATTTGAATTTTCTCAATTTAATTTTCCTCTGTTTCTTACGACTATTCGATTTTTATTAGGTCGAATTGTGCTGAATTTGATGCACCTTCGCTTGTCTATGAAGAATTCCTCCGATTTCTCTAGGACTGGCAATTGTTGTTGAATAAAGAATTGTGTAACTGTTTCATAAATCCCACGAAAATGCCGTGGTTCGCTACGACGTCGTCCAGGGCGGCGCGGCAGTGTTTGGCTTCGCGCCGGAATGGGGATAGATGGATGAGGCGAGGGTATTACTGTAAAAGCGGCGTAGAATCGGGGAATTCTGCGCGAATTCGAGCGTTGAATGGCATTCCTAGTATTGGTTCGTTTTCGTCACCTTTGTTACATCAATGCAACAGTTCTGTACTAGGATTGGGGAAGTTTGGGAATCTTCACGATGTTAGTTTTGTTCAACAACGGAGGGGGTTCTTGGGTTGCGGTGATGGCGAGGAAGGGAGTATGCTGGCCAAAGTTTACAAGGAGCGCCGCGTGTTAGGGTACGCTCATTGCATTTGTGTGTGTTTGGCTTTTAATTTGAGCTCAAATAGCTAGATTGTTTTGTTTTTGCAAGAGGTTTCAAATGCTATGCTGTGTAATTTCTTCATGTCTTTGTTTTTGTTCTTTTTATGTTTTTGAGGGCATTTGGTCGAGTGTGTACTTTCAGTAATGGCCATTTGTTAGATCTTTTGTTGTGATTCGTGAGGTTTTTAGGATTGTGGTAAATGACTTATTCTATGACAGTCCTGTTGATATACTTTTACCCTCTTGCTTGCGTTGAGTTAAGTTGAGCTGGGTGGGTCTATTTAATGGAAGAAAAAAAGGCTTATAAAGCATTTTATAGACGAATTAAATTGTGTTAATCAGTGATTTCTTCTCTGATGGGTGGCACAGTGTGAAAGTCATTGAAGCTATTAGTATGGCAGTGTCTCCCCAGCTTTATCTGTGTTTATATATGAGCTTCTTTTTTTTGGGTTGAATTAGCATGAAATTCTTGGCTGAATGTATTGTTCTCCATTGACCTTTTCTTTTTGATTGTTTTAGATACTCACCAGAGCAGCTATTTGCTGTAGTTGCTGCCGTGGACCTGTATGAAGATTTCCTTCCATGGTGTCGGCGATCCGAAATTATTCGTCGGAATCCGGATGGGACTTTTGATGCGGAGCTAGAAATTGGCTTTAAGCTTTTTGTTGAAAGTTATATCTCCCATGTTGAGATTAGGAAACCTAATTACATCAAGGCAAGTCTCTTCCTGCATTTCAAATTATGAATTGAAGCTTCCCCATCTTGTGCACTTCTGTCATTGTTTCTTTAAATTCTAGCATTTTATTCAGATTCTGAAATCTGTTTGCTGAACTGCTGTAGTGGGAATAATGTGGGACTGCTTTAGTCTATTCTTATCCACATGCTAGCATGTTTTGACTTGCAGGGCATTTAAATTGTGCTAACTTACTACAATACATTTTCTAAAAAATAAAATAAAATTGGAATATAATGCACCATGAAATTGTGCTTTTGGTGGCAGATGTTTTTGGTTTTCTTCTCATAAACAAATTGTTCTATTCTTAAAGAAAATCAAGTCACTATTTTTTATTTTCATCAACTATTCTACATTCTCTTCACTGACTGCTGACAATATATATGTTCTCCAATGAATTTTGAGTTGTTAATGATCCTGTAAGCAGCCTCACATAGTGGGATAAAAGCTTTGTTATTGTTTGTTAGGTACACAGCTTAGAGGCTTGAAAGTTTAGTATATGACCACTTTTATGTATCTACATTGATACGAAAGCTATGCGATATCTTGATTATGTTTCCTGCATCCAAAGGAGGAAGAGAATGATGTCAAAATTGAATGCAATTGAACTGACTCATTTGACTTGTATTATATGTTTGCTCTTCATATGGTGAGGTAAAAGTACTTTTTTAAAAATATTTATCTGCTAATAATTTTGTACCTATCATTGTGCTCACAGACAACTGCATCTGAAACTGGTCTCTTTGATCATTTGATAAACGCTTGGGAATTTAATCCGGGACCTGTTGAAGGAACTTGCAGCCTTTATTTTTTGGTTGATTTCAAGTTTAACTCTCCATTTTATGGGCAGGTATATTTGCATTTATGACAATTCCCTTTCTTGAGAGTTGAACAAGAACAGAAGTTTCTCCGATATTCTCAAAAATGTTTCCTTTATGCTTTGCTGGTTTGTTTTATCGAAGCAACTTCAGATTAGTTATGTTACAGATTAAGAGTTCCTAACAGATCTATTCGGTATTCCTTTTGGATGGACAGATTGCTAACATGTTCTTTCGTGAGGTGGCTTCTCGACTAGTTGGTTCCTTCAACGACCGCTGTCGGTTGATTTATGGACCGGGAGTCCCAGTTGTTGAGAACGCATGATCCACTCTAACGAGATACAAGGTACGAATGTTGGCCGTTTTGCTCCTTGTTTAGTGCTCTAGCGAACGGGTTTACCAGTCGAGCATACGTGAAATGCAGCAGTCCAAACAAAAGGCCACTGGATACTAGCACGATGAGACTGAACTTGTGAAACTATACTAGCTGAATGCTTGTCTGTTACACACGTATTAGCTGTTTAGTCCGGTGAACACTACAAAGAAAATATGAACAATTGCTTCTTTTCACATTTGCGCTCACTAAATGCCGATCTTTCGGTTTCAAGCCACGACGGATATTGGCCTTGGAGCATGGGCAATTTGTGGATTCTTAATGTTAAGAAACCACCGTGGGCATGTTGACATACTAATTCCATAATATGCTTCTGTTTTCTTAATTTTCCGTGCACATAATTTTCTGTGTACAATAACATTTGGAAGTTCAGAATAAATTTCCAAAAATTATTTTGATACTTAAATAAAAGAGGATATATTCAAAAATGAAATATTTAATAATTTTTTGCAAAAAATCAAAATTAAATTTAAAAATGTGTACGAGTCCGTCTTTTGAAAGATGGTTTTTCCATAAGCTATGGAAAGATTAAGGTTAAAGTTCAATCTGAAAGATATAATAATAAAAAATTTGGGTTGCATGAATTAGTTAAAAACTTTATAATTACTATACTCTGTATAATAAATTTTTAATATTGCAACTAAGACGTTTTACATATCTATTATCCAATAAAATCCCTTTTCCAAGACTTTGCCAATGTGTATTATAATTTCACATTTAATTTATTTTGGGTGGATAGATTTATTTAAATTAAATATTAATCTTAAAATTAATAAGTAGGATAGAGGAATTCAAGTGAGGTACATGAATAATAGAGTGTGATTTTTTATTATTGTAGAAAAAAAGAAGAAATAATTTTTTAAGATGAGGTGAAAGAAAGTGATTGAGAGAAATAATATATTAAACGATAAGAAACCAAAGTGGTTTTTACCATTGCATTGCACTGCCAGAGAAATTGTTGCTGACAACACGGACAGGCCGAGAGCCATTGCATGTAATACATTGGAGCATTTTTCAGATGAAGTGTAATGGGGTTTCTTAATTTTTAAAAATCGTTCTAAAAATTGAAAATACCTATGGTGGTGGTTAAGAAATCGGTCCTTAGTTTGCTACCAAGTAACCGGTTAAAAAATCGGTGTGTTAGTGTGTACATGGATTGGTGACCGCTTGAAGCGGCCAAATTTTGTATCATGGAGTGGGACACGTGTCAGCCTCTGGTTGGCTCACGTGTTCCACTAAGTACAACCATTTTCCTTTATTTTAAAGTATGAGACACGTGTCAACTTTTGGTTGGGTCATGTGTCTCTACCTTTGTTTTTATTTTTTTAAAATTTAATTTTAAAATATTTTTAAATTAAAAATCTAAAATGATTTTTTATTAAAATCTGGAATGATTTTTGAGAAAATTATTGAAAAAATGAAATTCAATTTTAAAAATTATAATATATTATTAAATTTTACGTTCAACTTATTTTGGGTAGACAAATTTATTTAAATTAAATGTTAATAATAATAAAATTAATGAGTATGACAGAGAAAATCAAGTGGGGTACATAAATAGTAAAAAGTGGTTTCTTACCATTGTAGAGAAGAAAAATGGTGTTTTCTTAAGTAGTTTCTTAAAGTGAGGTGGAAGAGAGAGAATGAGAAAAATAATATATTTAATTGGTAAGAAACCGATAGCGGTTTCTACCAGTGCACTTGGTCAGTTGGTCTTAGTTGAAACTTCAATAGGAAAAGAAAATAAAATAGTCAACATGACCTTTCTATAAATTATAGAAAAATTAATATTTAAAGTTTAAATAAGAAGAAATGAAGATAAAAATTTTAGGTTGCATGAATTAGATTATAAATTTTATAACCATTACACGTTGTATTATAAATTTTTAATATTACAATAAAAATCTTTTACATTTTACTATTATAATTTAACTTCGTCTTTCCATAACTTTTATGCAAAGATACTCTTTCCCAAAAGTTTACCTCGAACGATTAACATGCAATATCGTATAATTATGTTGGAAGAAATTGAATGAAAATCAAAAGAAAAAATCATCAATCATTTTACTTTTTATTTACGTCATATTTTATTGGCAAAGTCATGAAAAACATCGTATTAATACGCTTATAGAAAGACGAGTTTAATTAGAATAATAAAAGTTAAAAGGTGTTAGTTGCAATATTAAAAATTTATTATGTTACGTGTAATAGTTACAAAGTTTATAACCCAATTTATACAACTTGAAAATTTTATCATCATTTCTTTTTCTTTGCATTTTAAACCTTGGCCTTTCCATGACTTATGAAAAGGTGGTCTTAAAAGACGGACTCATCATTCAATGAGTAAAATTTAATTGAGTTCGTGCACATTTGTGAATTCTCAAACTCATATACTCAATTTTAATTGGAGTATATTATACTACATCCGTTTTGTTGGAAGTGACATCATAGCCTCATGTGCTTAGATTTAAGTGAATGAAATGAGTGGAAGAAATTAAGTTTCGAAAGGGAAAAGTAGAATGAGCGGATGAAATTGAAGGAATCTTGCCATAAAAGAAAAGTGTGTCAAATTTATAAAAACAACCAAAAAAATGCCACTTCCAATGAATTGAGAGAGTATGCCAATTACACCCACACGATCGCCCAAGTGGTTGGGCATGTGGTTCAATTTCCCATGGGGAGGGGTTCGAACCTCGACAGGCACAGTGCGGGGGTTCTCCCAGTGAGGGGACTCCTTGTGGCCACCGAGAATATTCGAAGAGCATGTGGTTGACCGTTGGGAGTACTGTGATTTACCTTCTCAATTATGAGTGTGGTGTCATTGTGGCCGGGGCTATGCGAGTGAGGGATATCGCTTTTTGAGAGAGTATGCCCCTTGAATTTTACCAGATAAATTATGCGCTGGAGATGCTATCGATATCGTATACATTTGAAATTTATTTTGAAATTACTTTTACCGTCAATATTGAATACAACAAAAGTATTGGGGGTCAATATAAGTGTCGGGTGAATGCGATAATAGCCGAGCCTATTTTAAGGACACATTATTTTTCAATCAAACTATTTAAAATATCTTTAATAATAGAGAGTAAAGTGCTAAAATAATTTGGACTTCAATTGAAAGTGTCAAAATAACACTAATTTTATGAAATATGTGTCAATATAACCCATGGATGCGTTGACTTCGATTGTCAATGCCGGGATTGGCTGAAATTTAAGAAATGATAGTTTTGCCCCTGCTTAAAAAAAGGGACCCCCCATTCCACCCTTCTTCTTCCCGTCGACACCGCCATTACCCCTCTGACACCATTACCAATTTTTTTTCGTGTTCGATTTTTAACAAGTGAATTCACCGTTCTCTAAATGAATGAACTCGCCGCTCGTTCGGTGGCGGCGGTGGAGGTCGGAGTCGCGGCGTCCATCTCTCCCACTCAATAAGCAGCAAACCCTCGAAACCCTCGATTCACCTCTCGCTGGAAGCCTATCAGGCACCACCAGGTCTCGTCCTGGATTCACATCTCGGCTCATTTCTTCAGAGCCCTAGCCTCGTGGCCTTCGCCACTGCTTTTGGCCAGGAGACATGAATCCATGATGTGAAAGTTTAATGGAGAGTGGTGTGGGGGTTTAGGGTTTTGCTATGTGGAGCAGAGGGATGGTAAAAGGAGGAGCTCAACAACGGAGATGGAGAGCTGAGGCTTCGGTGCTACAGATCACCATCGAAGGGTGGTGTGGGGATTTAGGGTTTTGTTGTGTGGAGCAGGGGGGTGGTAAGAGGAGAAGATCCTTGGCGGAGGTGGTGGTGGGGACGAGAGAGAGGATGGTGGTTGTGGAAGGTTGTGGTCGGTGGCTGGTGGCAGGAGGTGGGCCGCCGACGGTAATAGGAGGGGTAAAATGGGAAAATATAAGCTGAACTGTTCGAGGGCAAATTTGTCTTTTATGGTCCGATCAACATCCAAATAGGTGAGTCAATTTCGAAATGTGTCCAGAAGGTTAAATCGACATAATTCATCAAAACGTTAGGGTTAGTTTGATATTTTTTAGTTTTACAGGATTACATTGACACTTTCACTTTAAAATAGGGTTAGAAAACAGCCACATGTATTTTCAAGGTATCAAAATTTTATGCTCATTTTCTTATGTAATTAAAGTGATTAGTGGACAAACACTCCTTTAAAAAGGGTATCATTGAAACAACAACATGAGTATACAAAATGCATGATCCAGGGACGATAACAAACATGGATGCATAATACAAGCGACTAAAATGAATCCCTTAGGGGTACGTGCCCCACTTTAATGTTCCTATTTTAAAATTAATTTAAAAAATATTAATTGTAGATGTGTTATTAGTATATACATAAATTTCAGTTGCAACTTTAAAGAAGTTTATTATTTGTACAAATTTATTTTAAATTTTTATCTATTTCAAATAACATCATAAATTTATCGGTACTGAACACTTTTGACGAGTTATCATTCTATTCATTGATCATCATAAAACAAAATATTCGCATAATTACTTGAGTTAAGAGTCTTTTTCCTCGATGTTGTCCTAACATAAGCATGAGAAGACAAAAGTGGAATTACTTGTCTGAAATGGGCGTAGATTTTGGAGGGGCAGATATTAATTGAGAAGCCTATACAAATCACAAAATCAAAGTGGAGATCGGGCACATTTTCAAGAAACAATTACAGATTTCCCTTTTCTATAATTGAATCACTTTGGGAGCCTTCCAGCTGTAAAATGATTTTTGATGGGCTAGATGATATCAATGTTTTGTTTTTTTCCAAATCTCATCCATGAAATTATTCTGATTTTTTGGAGTGGTAAACGTATGCTTATGACACATCAGTTGACTGCTTTTTGCCATATCTCAATCAATTCATGGATTTTTCACTTTTTATAAATAAATAAAATAAATCTGTCAATGATCGATATGTTTGAAAAGCCCCTTCATGGCAATCATATTGACAAAAGACTATAATTTGAGAGAAGTTAATCTTATACTCCACAACGCACTAAACATAAATAATTATTTATTTGGCATCATTTTCATTTTTGGTAATATTCCTTCAATTCCATCCACCCATTCTATTTTTTACTGTCTACGTTTAATTCCATCCGCTCATGCTCTTCACATAAATCCAAACAGTTAAACCCATGGTGGCACAAATAGAAAAACGGAGGGAGTATTGAAAATTATACTCCTCTTTACAGTAATTATATTGACAGAATTTTAAATTTTAAGCTATGTTAACGTCATGAGATGGAAAAGTTTCATTTACACGTATTTAAAATTACATTCTAAACAATAAGTATTGTAAAAAGAAGTCACATAATTTGATCTTCTATTACAAATGCTCGCAAGACTAAAAGTTTATCGAGTGAATTGCCATCCCAACACAACAACTTTGGATGACAAATCTGAAGTTGTGAAGGTTTTGTTGAAAGAAACTATATCCAAAAAGCCTTACAAGGAAAGGTAACATAATTGAAGATTGCTGAATATGAACTTCATTTGGCTGGAGAGGAACTCACATGTGATGAAAGCAAATATTTGTAACAAGTAGTTTTATTGGCCGGTCACATTTTATTCATGAAACGGCTTGAATTGATAAGTTCCGGATACATTCATTCTATTCAGCTTTATCAAAATGACAAGTTTTCTTAATGTTAAATTTCATTCTTTTAGTATATAAAATATGTATAATAGTACGTCTGTGAGACATCTACTTGGTTACCGGTACCTGGACACCCAATCTCATCCCCAAAAGACATGAAATCTCTTTATCGACAGATCGTAGGCAGTCTACTTCGGCTTTCTTTGAAATCGAAGTTTATGACATTCATAAATGGAATTGTTAAGTACACATATAGTCATTATCCGCTTTCTTCCATGGTGTAATTGACAAAAAATACTTAACTACTTCAAAGCATAGCCCAAATAAAAAGGAAAAAAATTACAAAAGACGCCACGTAAGTTTCCCTTCACTCTAGTGGCGGAACCAGGAGTATATGTTGGGGGGTGTGGGGGGGGGGGGGGGGGGGGGGGGTGTGGCAAAAAAGAGGCAAAATTTTTTTACTCTATGGCCAGGGTTCATCAAACCAAACCTTATAAGTCCCAACTCCTCATCCTACGGAACTGTGGACATGTGCAAACTAAATATTCCAGCAAATAAAACAAATACCAAGAGATACTAAAGGGAACAAATAACCAGAGAATCCCAAGAAAAGAGACGTTTCAAGCACTATGCAGAAAATAAAAAGTTACCCTTTTTGAAAATTAGCTAATAAGCCACAAAAAGATGTCAAAAACTTTGCTGAAACAAAGAATGGAAGAGAAAATTTCCATGTCAACCCGCAAAAGAAAGGAAGGAACATACCCTTACGGCAGGCGGCGGACGGCGGCAGGCAGCGGCAGGCGGTGGCCGGTGGTGGATCTGTGCGTTTTTTGGCTGGAGCTTGGAGCCTTGGAGGAAGACAAGGTTCAACACTCAAGAATATATTAGGTTTGCTGATTTGGGCTTGGATGGATTTATGTTAGTTATTTAAATTTTATTTGGGCCAATTGAGTTTCAGCCCAATTGGCCTTAATTTTTTTTCCCTTCAGCTAAACAAAACGACATCGTTTCACTTAACCCAAAACGACGTCCTTTTGTTCAGTTTGAAAAGAAAAAAAAGGCCATCTTCTTCATTCAGCAGCTCAGCCGCTGTGCAACAACAAACATCCGGCCGCCGATGGCTCAAGGGGGGTGGAATCCGGTGGCTTCCGGTGGCTCTAGACCTAAATTATGGGCCACCGGATCCTAGGGGTGGCGCTAACACCCCCTCACCCCCCCTAGTTCCGCCGCTGCTTTGCTCAATGAGTCGCATTTTGATAATACTTCTGCGGTCTTGCGATCTCACCAGTTTTTGCCTCTTTACTTCAACCCAAATTTTATAACGTGGCTGCCATTAATCCTTCACTTTCACGTAATGGTGGTGATCTTGATCGATCCCCTGTTCTTGTTCTTGATGGTGAAAAGAAATGTCCATTTTGAGAGGCATATAAAGTTGAGAGAAAAATTCGGTCACTCTGTACCATTGTCCCCGTGATAGATTTAAAGTAGAAAGCAAATATGAGACTATTGATTTCCATCACAAATAAATGTGACGTCAGAGCTTACATAATATTAATATTGTACCATCAACTTCAACAGTACTCTTAAAACAACGTAAAGGAAATATTAGAACTAATCTATTCGGCCATCATCTTCGCATGCATGCATGCATGCGCCGCCATTCACTGTGCAATGAAGATAGGGTTACAGATAGACCCGCAGAGGATGAGATTGTAAAAGATTACACACGGCGCTTACAAATTACATGGAGGTTTTCTTGGTGTTGGAACAAAGATAAGAGAAATGGTCAACATCTAGCAAGAATGGTTTCTGGCGCTCAAATTAGTTGGATTGGAGAGTGTTTATTCGGAGTAATGCATGTTTTAGTGCACATCTATTTTATGGACTCTTTTTAAATCTTATCTTCCACAACTGTATAACAGGACGTCGCCTTATCTACCCATGTTAGGGAGACGAGCGCACCTCAGATATAAGGGGCGTTCGTCTCTGATTGTGTGCTAAGACGCGACGTATGAGAGGGTGATTGGTTTTCATGAGTGGATGTTCTTTCTCACCTACTTTTATTTCCACTTCATCATATATATATATATATATATGTATATATATATATATGTATATATATATATGTACGTATATGTATGCCTTCTTTTGTCAGTAGTGTAATTAATTTTGGACGATTGAAATTCGTCCAAATAGAGTGGGATTTAGTTTTCATGGAGGCTAACGTAAACTTCAACTAAATTTTAACAAAAAAATACTACATATATTTGACTAAGATTCACAAGACAGATCTAGGTGTTTCTTTTTTAAACAAGTTAATTAATGTATAGAGAATTGAGTTTGTGAAACGATTAATGAGTCAACGCAAATGTTTCACATTTTTTTCATAAAATGAAGTGCGACAACCGTACAAAAAAAAATTAAAACGGAAGTGTATCAAACTTTAATAAAACAAAGAGAGTAATAATTAATTTAAACCAAAATGTGATAGTTTTACATAATCAGAAAGTGATAATTCGTATATATATATATTTTATAAAAATCAATACTGCTTCCGCTCCCGTTAAAATTGTACAAATCAAATAGAGCAACAAATGTAATTTCCAAATGTAGTAAAATGGGTACAAAACACCATCATCCAATCTGTTGACCACACTGCTAGTGTAGTGTAATGGTGATGCATCTTCTTGTTTAATCCTCACCCACCCGCCCTTCTTCTTGTTGCTGTCTTTTCATGCTCGGTCTATATGTAGAATAATGTTTCCTCGTTATAAACTTAATAATTGTTTTACAGAAATTTTATACTCCCTCTGTCCCACACTAAATTGCACATTTACTATTTGACAGTCAACAAGATCAAATTTTGACCACAAATTTGAATAGAAATATAAACAATAATATTATCGTATGTGATATTGTTGGATTATTCGTAGTAAGTAGTTTCTAAATATCAGCTTTTAATTTATCGCTATTATACGTAGTTAAACATATTGATGGTTAAATATGTACCTTGAACACTGTGAAAAAGATTATGTAAAGTTTAGTGTGGGACGGGGGGAATATTTAGAGAGGGAATAATTGGTCAGATTTGAAATCCAATTCAGGGAGCATCGCTCCTTATCACGATAATCATCGAGCAGAAGGCAATTTCAAGCAGAAGCTCAAGAACAAAAGGCTGATCAAAGCCCATTTCGAGTAAAACTTGAGAATGAAAGGCTGATCGAAACCTATTTCAAGCAGAAGCTCGAGAACGAAAGACTCATCAAATCCCATTTCGAGTTGAGACTCGAAGATGAAAGGCCGATCAAAGCCAATTTCGATTATTTTTAGAGGTTTAATCCCTCGGTGCTCATATATGTAGGGGATCTCAGCCCCGAGCTATTGACAGGCAGCAGAGGCCTTTCTAGTGTTCTCAATTATTCAATTCCCGAGCACTCATGTATGTAGGGATTTTGGCCCCGAGCACTTGATGGGCTCTGGAGGCCTTTCTATTATTACTCATGTTTTTATCCCTGGTACTTATACATGTAAAAGGGGTTTTCAACGCCAAGCACATTTTTACATGGAAGGGGATTTCGACCCCAAGCGCTTATTTTCACGAAAGGGGATTTTGACCCCCAAGTACTTAATGCGTTAAGGGTTCATTCCATGTTAATGCAGATTAATGTGTCGGGGGTCCGACCCTCGGCTTTCTAGTCCGTGTTAGAGCCCAAGGACCTAGATCTCACCTCATTTATTTCTCGGGGGGCCTTCAGGCCCTAGAAGTTCTGAGTAAGGGGTTTAACCCACAGCCTTCTAATCTGTGCTGAAAACCGAGGGCATTCGAGCCTCAATCGATAGAAGTAGGGGATTCGACTCTCAGCCTTCTAGTCTGTGTTAGAATCTGAGGATATTTGAATCATAATATTTAAGAATAGGTTATTCAAACTTCGGGCTTCTAATATGTGTTAGAATCCGAGGATGTTTAAATCCCTGCATTTAGGAATAGAGGTTCGACCTTCGACCTTCTAATCTGTGCTAGAATCTGAGGATGTTTGAGTCCATACATTTAGGAATAGAGGATTCAGCCTTTGGCCTTCTAAAATGTGTTAGAATCCAAGGGCGTTCGAATCCTAATATTTAGGAAATAGGGATTTGAACTTCGGGCTTCTGATCTGTGTCAGAATCCGAGTAGTTAGAATCCCAGTATTTAGGAATAGGTGATTCAAACTTCAGGCTTCTAATCTGTGTTAGAATCCGAGGATGTTCGAATCCCCGCATTTAGGAATAGAGGATTCGAACTTTGGCCTTCTAATATGTGTTAGAATCTGAGGGCATTCGAATCCTAATATTTAGGAAAAGGGGATTTGAACTTTGGGCTTTTGATCTGTGTCAGAAGCCTAGGAGTTCAAATCCCAGTATATAGAAATAGGGGATTCGACCTTCGAGCTTCTAATCTGTATTAGAATCCAAGGACGTTCGAATCCAAATATTTATGAAAAGAGGATTTGAGCTTTCGGTTTCTGATCTATGTCAGAATCCGAGGAGTTTGAATCCCAGTATTTAGGAATGCGTGATTCAAAATTCAGGCTTCTAATCTGTGTTAGAATTCGAGAATTTTTCAATCCCTGCATTTAGGAATAAAGGATTTGACCTCTGGCCTTCTAATCTGTGTTAGAATCTGAGGGCGTTCGAATCATAATATTTAGGAAAAGGGGATTCAAACTTTGGGCTTCTGATCCCTGTCAGAATCCGAGGAGTTTGAATCCCTGTACTTGGGAATAGGGCGGTTTCAGCTTCCTTAAAGGTTAGGGGAACTTTACAACCTATGGAAATGTTTGTGTTGGGTGCGCTACACCCAGGTCGAGGATTTGCACGTTGAGTGTGTGTAAGGATTTTGATCCTTTAGCACTTATGCATACGGGGGGTTCGACCCCAAGTGCTCGTGTATTGGTGCTTTTGCACATGTAAGGAGGGGGTTTTGACCCCAAGCGCTTATGTATTGACGCTTATATCATGAAAGGGGATTTTGGCCCCGAACGCTAAATAGGATGTGGATGCTTTGACGCTCATATCATGAAACATGATTTCATCCCCAAGCACTACACAAGCTATGAATGCATTGGCGCTCATATCATGAAAGAGAATTTCAGCCCCAAGCACTACACATGCTATGAATGCCTTGGCGCTCATATTATGAAACAAGATTTCAGCCTAGAGCACTACACAGGCTATGAATGCCTTGGCGCTCATATCATGAAAGGGGATTTCATTAATCTGGTACCGATAAGGGTATCCTTGGACTTATAGCGGTGTTTTCCCTTGGGTGCACTACTCCCTAATCAAAGGGTACCACTCAGTCATAAAATAAGGTTCTACACCGATTAAAAACAATAATTTTATCCCCTCGTTAAATCAGGTAAAAGGGGATTTTGATCCCTAACGTCCATTAGGCTGCCGAGGACTTATAAGTTTTTGATGCTCATTGTCGGCCGAATCTTGAGTTTGAAGGACCGCCATGTCGAAACTTAAGAGTGAAAAGCTTATCGAAGCCCATTTCGAGTTGAGACTCGAGAATGAAAGGCTGATAGAAGCCAATTTTGAGCTGAGAATCGAAATGAAAGGCTGATCAAAGCCCATTTTAAGTTGAGACTAAAAAAATGAGAGGCTGACCAAAGCCAATTTCGAGCAGAAGCTCGGGAATGAAAGGCTGACCGAAGCCAATTTTGAGCTGAGACTCGAGAATGAGAGGTTGATTGAAGCCCATTTCGAGTTGAGACTCGATAATAAAAGCCTGATCAAAGCTAATTTCAAGGTGAGACTCAATAATGAAAGGCTGACCGAAGCTAATTTCGAGCAGAGACTCAAAATAAAAGACTAATCAAAGCCCATTTCGAGTTGAGACTAAAAAATGAGAGGCTGATCAAAGCCAATTTTGAGCAGAAGCTTGGGAATGAAAGGCTGATCAAAGCCCATTTAGAGTTGAGACTCGAAAATGAAAGGCTGATCAAGGTCAATTTTGAGCAGAAACTCGAGAATGGGCGGAAGCTAATTTTGAGCTGAGACTCAAAATGAAAGGCTGATCGAAGCCCATTTCGAGTTGAAACCTGAAAATTAGAGGCTGATCAAAGTCAATTTCGAGCAGAAACTCAAGAATGGATCGAAATCGATTTTGAGCTGAGACTTAAAAGTGAGTTGAGACCTGAAAATGAATGGTTGATCGAAGCCACTTTCAAGATGAGACTCAAATGAAAGGCTGATCAAAGCCAATTTTAAGGTGAGCCATAAAATGAATGGCTGATCAAAGCCAATTTCGATTGCTTTCAAGGATTCGATTCTTCACCAGGTTTATTTACGTAATGGGGAATTTCATCCCCAAAGCACTAAACATGCTAGGAATGCCTTGGCGTTGATATCATGAGAGGGGATTTCGAGAACGTTTGATGGGCTGCGTTGCACACTTGCAAAGTTTGTACCTTGGGCGCTTGATGCACGTTGAAGGGATTTTGACCCCCAAATGTTTGATGAGCTATCTTGACCCTTCGACTATGTATTACTGTGATTTGAGGAGAGTGGCACTTGTGGCGCGTTCGATGGGCTTTGTCAAACCTTCAAATTTGTGTTACTCCGATTTGAGGAGAATGATGCTTGATGCATTTTCGATAGGCTTTGTTGGCCCTTTGAATATGTATTACTCTTATTTGAGGAGAATTACGCTTGATGCGCGTTTGATAGGATTTGTTGGCCCTTAGAATATGTATTACTCTGATTTGAGGAGAATGACACTTAACGCACATTCGATAGGCCTTGTTGGCCCTTTGAATATTTTATAAGATCTGTCTTGGGTGCTTGTTGCACGTTTGATGGCCTTTGTTGGCCATTCAAGTATTTTACAAGGTTAGATGATCTGTCTTGGCCATTCGAATATGTATTACTCCGATTTGAGGGAAATGTCACTTGACGTTTGACGCTCGTTAGATAAGCCTTGTTGGCCCTTTGAATATTTTATAAGGTTTGTGCCTTAGGCGCTTATTGCGTGTTCGATGGGCTTTGTTGGCCCTTCGAGTATTTCACAAGGTCTGTGCTTTGGGTACTTGTTGCGCGCTCGATGGGATTTGTTAGCCCTTTCAAGTATTTTACAAGGTCTGTGTCTAGGGCGCTTGTTGCGCGTTCGATGGCCTTTGTTGGCCCTTTGAGTATTTTACAAGGTATGTGCCTTGGGAGCTTGTTGCGCGTTTGATGGCTTTGTTGGCCCTTTGAATATGTACCAATGAGGGTGTTCTTGGATTTACAATGGTGCTTTCCCTCACCAGGGTGTGCTACCCCCAATCTAAGAACACCAGTCATCGGTGGATTTTTAACTACTTCAAAAAATTACAATACGAGCAGACATATTTTATATTTCAAGGTTTAGATGTGACATGCGATCTTGCCTGAAGAAAGCATTGAGCGCATATAAACCAGCGCACACTTAACACCCATCGTGGTGTGGCTAGGCAAAAAGACCAGTTACGCGGTCACCTGATATTCACCAAGAAGAAAGAAAGGTAATTATTTATCATCATTGTTTAAAAGAATTGAATGATTTTAATTCAATACTCAAACTTATTTGTGTGCGTTTGGCGGGGACACCATCGAATTCAGCGGGGCACCAACGAATTCAGCAGGGGAGCCACCAAATACAGTGTGGGGGACCACCAAACTCCACAGGGGCACCGCCAAATTCAACAAGAGCACCACTGAACTCAGTGAGGGAACCACCGAATACAGAGGAGGTACAACCGAACTCCACAGGGGCACCTCTAAATTCAACGGGGGCACCACCGAACTCAGCGGGAGTACCACCGAATACTACGTGGGCATCACCAAGCTCCATGGGGGCACTATCGAATCTAGCAGGGGCACCACAAAATACTGCGGTGGTGCCACCAAACTCCGCGGGGGCACCACCAAACTCAGCGGTGGCACCATTGAATCTAGCAGGGGCACTACCGAATACTGCGGGGGGGCCATCAAACTCCGCTGGAGCACTAGCGAATTCAGTGGGAGAACTACCGAAATCAACGAGGGCACTATCGAATCCAGTGAGAGCATCTCCGAATACAGTAGGGGCACCACCAAACTCCACAGGGGCATCGCCAAATTCAACGGGGGACACCACCGAACTCAGTGGGGGCGCCACCAAACCCCATGGGGGCATCATCGAATCCCTTGGGGGTACCACCAAATACAGTGGAGGTGCCACTGAACTCCGCGGGGCACCACCAAATTCAATGGGGGCACCTTCAAATTCAGCGGGGGCACCATTGAATAGTGTGAGGGTAGCATCGAGAAATGTTCAAATGATTTTGGCCCTCCCTCTAATGCACTATAGGCCCAAACTTATTCTGGCCCCAAAGCCCATTTTGAAGGCATGATTTTGAAGGCTCATTATCAAGTTTAAACTTAAAGTGCGGGGAATATTTAAGGGGCTTAATGGGCATAGTGGCGAGTTTGAAGAAAGCATATGTTTTTGAAGTTTCAAACGACGAATTTTGGAGGCACCACCACCAAACCTTGGGAGGCAACCACCGTTCAAAGTGCGCGCTAGCCGACGCACACCCTTTGGGATCGAAGCCCCACCAACAGCGGGAGCCTTCAGAAATGGGCACCTCTTAATGGGTACCACTAGTGAACGAGCGCCACGTTTGAACGCGCACCAACTCCAGACAGGTGTATTCGAGCGGCCTCCGACCAGTGAATTTAAGCGACCTTCGGTCAGTGTATTCACGGGTGTATTCAAATGCGTCACCTCTGACTAGGGGTAGCATCTAGCGATGAGCTTGACGGGGCACTAACAAACTCGACGAGGGTACCAGCTTTCAGAAGCCACCACCAATGTGTTCTAAGGGTACCACCTTTGCTGATGTTATTTCGATGGCAAGCTCCATCGGGGCTCGAGCGGCAAGCCGAGAGGCCATGGCAGAAGGCTATTCAAGGACTTCGAGAATGGCCAGTTTGAGATAGAGACAGAGACGAAGGTTGATCAATAATTGGTGCATGAAATTACGCACCTCAAAATAGGAATTTGACCAGCACGCGTGGATCTCAAGCACTGGGTTTCGTCCTTCAGTGGGACACGTGAAGTACACACGCTGGGCGGACTACATCTTCAGGCATCTAGAAAACCTCCCGGAGATGCTAACGAGGAGCTGGGGAAGACCATAGGAGTTCTAAAACTCACCAGGGGAAGACTTAAAGATGTCCGACAGTGGTGAGGTTGAAACTTCGCCGAAAAAGAATAGGGGCTAGCTGTGGTGATGAGCTCAGCCTATGAGAATTGTGTTCTCCTACCACGACATAATATTGATTGATGCCATCAACACTAACTATATTGGTGTGTAATTTGGGATTTTAACTAGCACTGATTATGCTCATTTTAGACCAGAAAAATGGGATCTATGATGCCACTTTGACCAGAACCATTTGGAAGAGAATTCACCTGTAGTAGATTACGACATCGGCAATGAAGGGATCTGACTTCTCATGGGTCCCATCGGGCGTGCCATTTGATGCTACATGAAACTTAATTATGCAGTGTCGTCAATCCCTCACTGTGACCTGCAAGACAAAGCCCCTAGGGGTTACTCGGGGGAAGAGTTTCCGATGGTAAAGTCAGCCCCACTGTGTGTAATGAGGAATAACTGAGTATAATGATAATAGGAGACATAACTGAGTATAATGATAATAGGAGACATACCTGAGTATATATACTCTCTCAACCCTGAGGTTTCTATGGGATTACCCTTCAATCCTATTGGGCCAAGTAGGCCCACTTGTTAATATTATATGACTATTCATTATCCTAGCTTGCAGTTCAATATTATTGGGCCACTGAAGATTTATGCACTATCACCAATTTTCTACCTCGATGAAGGTTTTTCGGGGTGATAGTGGAACAAAGTTTGTCAATGCTTGCATGCAATCTCATTTTGCTTCAAATGACAAACCTCACCAGCTTCCTTGTCCTTACACCCCTGAGCAAAATGGTCGAGCTGAGCGGAAGCATCATCACATAATAGAAATGGGCCTATATATCTATGATGTTTCATTCAAGTTTTGATCATTCCTTTTGTGCAATGTGTTTTCAGCCTCAACCTACACATCAGCCTCTTCGCTTACAATTCTTGATGATGACATCTTCCCTCCTTCGCCAGAAGTTATGCCACCATTCAGGGTGACTTTGTGCCGCTGACCTGCTGAGTCTGCACCCCACATGCCACCAGTTGCAGCTTCGACACACAACTCCCCTGTATGGACCTTCCTCGACTTTACACCCTGTGTCAGCCCCTTTTGTGACTCTTTCGTTACATGTATCTTCGTCATCTGAGCCTGCTTCTTAGCATCCTATGACTACTCACTCGAGAACAGGGCCGGTTCAATGTAATTTAAGGCCCTGGGCAAAATTTTTATTTTGAGCCCCACATAATCTATTTTTTTAAAAAAATTGGGCTCTTACAAAATTTAAATTAAAAATTAAATGGTCAACCAAATAAATTTAGATATTAATTTGGGCCAGACATAAATTAAAATAATAAATTAAATAAAAATTAACACTTAAAGAGATTTTCATAAAAATGAGACCCTAAAAATTTTAGGCCTTGTGCGGTCGCTCTGCCTGCACTATCCTTGGTCCGGCTTTGCTCAAGAACTGACTTGCTCAAGTACAAGGATTTTTCTAATTATAATATACTTGGACTTTTGAGTGCTTTGTTTGTTTAGACTGAGCCACACAGCTATCATGCGACTGTCAAAGATCCTGAATGGTTGCCGCTAAAGATTCTAATATGGCTGCCCTTCCTACTCAGTCGACTTGGGAGTTGGTCTCACATCTTTCGCATGTAAATGTGGTTGGATCTAAATGGGTAGTTCATTAGAAGTTTAAGGCTGATGCTTCGCTTAATCGTCATAAAGCGAGACTTGTTGCTCAAGGTTTTTTGCAACTTCCAAGTTTTACTATAATCACACTTTCAGTCTTGTGGTAAAGACTTCTACAGTTTGCACCGTTTTATCTCTTGATGTTCTTCGCAAGTGGCTGTTACATCAGTTGGATGTTAAAAAATACTCCCTCCGTCCCACTTCATATTGCTTAATTTAACTTTTGCAAGTCAAACTTAGCCAACTTCAACCATTGCATTCTTTTATTGTATATGTAAAACTTTTATCAAGTTATATGTTGTTGGATTCATCGTAATATATTTTTTCATGCATAAAAATAAAGATATCAATATTTAAACATTTATGTTTTTTACTCTCAAAATTCAAATTAAGCAAGATGAAGTGGGACAGAGGGAGTACTTTTCAAAATGATGTTCTTGACTCACCGTCTACATGGAACAACCCATTGGTTACAAAGATCCTGTGCATTTTTTTTGTTTTTTGGCTGCGCAAAGCTATCTATAGCTTGAGACATGCACCTCGTTTCGGTTCCAACACTTCAGCTCCATCCTCATTAGCCTTGGTTTCACGTGCAACACACTGGAGATTTCACTATTCGTGTTCGCAAAAGTTGCCTCCTTACTCTATCTTTTGGTTTAAGTTGATGATATTATTATCACGGGAAATAATGGTGCGCTCATTCATAAGTTTTTTAATTGATCGTGTGAATCACGAGTTTAAGATCACTGATCTTGACACCTTACATGATTTCTTGGGTTTGGAGGTTATTCTTACTCCAGATGGGTTGTTCCTTGGCCAGGCAAGATATGCCAAGAACATATTAATTTTTGAGTTGGCATGACAAGTGCAGTTCCTTTTGCCATTCCGTTTGTGACTTATTCTAAGCTCTTCAGCTCTTCCAGTAAGCCGTTTGGAAATCCCACTGTTTATCGTTCCTTGGTTGGTGCACTTCAGTACTTGGCGATCACACCTCTTGACTTGTATGATGTTAACACGGTTAGTCAGTTTATGCAAGCACCCACTGATGACCGTTTTCAGGTTGTCACTTGGATTTTGTGCTATGTTTGTGGTACTCTTGACTTTGGCTTGACATTTCACGGGAATCTGTCTATCTCTTATGTACTTGGCTATTTCGATGACGATTGGACTCGATGTTTGAAGACTCGTGCTATGGAAAATTCTTTGGTGAAACTGGCTTGGATGATGAATCTTCTTAAGGACTTGCGTGTGACGATATGTGCGCCACCTATACTGTTGTGTGATAACAATGGTGCTTTCTTTCTTGCTCAGAATCCTGTTTCACATAAGATAGGCAAGCACAATGACATTGATTATGATTTTGTGCGAGAGATGGTGGCTTCTGAAAGTTTTAAGGAATTTCATGTTTCTCCTAACCTTGCAGACATCTTTATAAATGACATACCTCGTCCCTAGTTTGAGTTCTTGTGTTCTAAGCTTTGCTTTGCTAGTAATCCTACACTTTGCTTGAGGATGGGTGGGGTGTGTGTGTCTGGGGGTGTGTGGGTGTGGGTGGGTGGGTGGGTGGGTGGGTGTGGGGCGGGCGGGCGGGTGGGCGTGCGAATATTAAGTAATAATCGTAGCTCATATCAATAAAATTTAAAATTTATTGATTAAACTTAGTGAAATGTAACTTGATAAATAATGCAAAAGATCAGTAAAGTATTATATATATTTACGTACACCCCTAAAAAAAGATATATTTACGTACACGTATCAATTATCATAATGTAGTTGTTTAAAATCTAAACATGTTTATTGTGACCTTCGTAGTGATAGGCTGTTCTTTGTTGGAAGTCATAATAACTAGTAATGTCTGATTCATGTTTAGTGGATTAATCCATGATGTCGCCAGACATTATAGATCTAAATTAGTGGATTAATTATGCGTTGTCGCCACAAAAATTATAGATATGAATTATTGAAGAGAAAAGTTTTTTTACAACCCAACCTAGTTGACATAAGTGTCAATATAACTTTCTAGTGTTCGAAGATGCCAATATAACCCTAGATAGTCAGTGAAAGTGTCAATATAACCCTCTTCGACAACTTTTAGCCAAAATTTTATAAAAAAATATTTTTGCCCTTCTGAAAAAAATACTAAAAAATAGGAAATGTCGTTATTACCCTTAAAGTCATTACTTCAATATTGCCGGACTGCCGCCAGACTACTGCTACAC
This sequence comes from Rubia yunnanensis, assembly GCA_037428765.1. NCBI lineage: Eukaryota > Viridiplantae > Streptophyta > Magnoliopsida > Gentianales > Rubiaceae > Rubia > Rubia yunnanensis. Next base: position 100,773,055 of record CM075067.1, on the reverse strand, counting down.
TGCCACCGTAAAAGGTACGGTTATATCAGCACATTATGAAAACTGGTAGGGTTAAATAAGTACATTCCTAGATTAGCACATTCGTAAAAAGTGTAGGGTTATACCAGCACATACGATAAAATATATGGTTTTAACGATATTTTGTTTGTGTTTAGTCCGGAATGATGGTTGGATGACCTTTGGTGTTGTGTGTGGTTGTTATTTTCCTGTGCTCTTCTGCCTAGGTTTTTAATGTTTATAAGTTTTGATATGTGATAATGGTGTTCAATATGAATGATAATGTCACGATGTTGAATTTTATGGTGCATAACATATTTCTATGATGTGATAATGTCGTATATGATGATTTAGTTGCTCATTAAGGCCAGCTCAGTATCACACACACACACGCACGCACACACGCACACACGCACACACACGCACGCGCGCACACACGCACGCGCGCACACACGCACGCACACGCGCACACACGCACACGCACACGCACGCACACGCGCACACACGCACACGCACGCACACGCACATACAAACACACACACACTCTCACACACCCACACACCCACACACCCACACACACACACCCACACACACCCACACACCCCTCTGCCGGCGCCGCTACTGATGCGACGCCTCGACGGTAGGAATCGAGGGAACGGTAGGAATCGATGGGCGTCGCTACCGATGGGAACGGTAGGAATCAAGGCACCGATGCGATGCCCGATGCGACGCCTCGATGCGGTGCCTCGACGATGCAGATTTTGGGCCGGAGGCTAGTGGAGGAAGAAGAAAGAGAAGAAGAAAAGAGGAAGAAAAAAAGAGGAGAAAAAAAGAGGAAGAAGAAAGAGAAGAAGAAAAGCGTAGAAGAAAAGAGGAAGAAGAAAGAGAAGAAGAAAAGAGCAGAGGAAGAAGAAAAGAGCAGAAGAAAAGAGGAAGAAGAAAGAGACAACGAGAGCATAATTATCTTTTATTATTTTTTTAATTTTTATTTTTTAAAAAATAGGGGGTATAATAGTCATTTCATGTATTTTCGGCCAAAATCAGGTCGGTGGAATTATATTAGCACATTTCTACAAAACACAAAGCTATATTTACATTTTTCAACTTCACACGATTATATTAACACAAACTCTCAAAACATAGATTCTTATGAGCACACTCTAAAAGGTACGATGATTGTATTAAAGGAATGGACAAAATATTGAATGATAATGAATGATTTTCTCTATCTGCTTTTCTTTTCGGCAAAGGAGAAGAAGTGTTGGGAGGGATGGTGCAAAATCAAAACTCGTAACGACACGTGGCGACACAAGTTCTTGTCGTCTATACATGTAGACTAGCTATTTCATGTGTCGCTTGGTGCTACAGATACCATTAGTTGTTATTTTATTAAGGAAAAAATACTTTTAATAATTCTCCTTAGTTTTAATAATTCTCCTTAGTTGACATAAATATTAATATATTTTTTAATATTTGAAAGTGACAATATAATTCTATTTGGTTAGTGAAAGTGTCAATATAACCATCTCCCATAACTTTTAGTTAGAATTTAATAAAATTACATGTTTCTGAAAAAATTAAAATACAAAAAAAAGGAAATGACATTATTACCGCCGCCGGAACATGTAGGGTTGTATCAGCACATTATGAAATCTTATTAGGTTATATCAACGCATTCTTAATGTTTGTAGGGTTATATGAGCACATTTCTAATGTTTGTAGGATTATATCAGCAAATTCTTAAAACTTATAGGGTTATATCAGCACATATTATAAATATTAAGTGTGTGGTACTCTGCTGGCCTTTACGGGGACCACATCATCATATACATCATTATAACATCATAACAATATCATATACAACATAAAATTTGACATCATGACACCATCATTAATATTAAACACCATTATCACATATCATAGCCTCATTTCAAAACTTATCAACATTAATAACCCTAGGTCAAAGAACACAACAAAATAACAATCACACACAACATCAAAGGTCATCGAATCAGCAATCCAGACAAAACACAACAAAATATACAAAATATCATTAAAACTCCCTATTCTACAATATGTGCTATATGGCCCTACATTTTTACTAATGTGCTGATATAACCCTACCTAATTCGGCGGCGGTCCGGCGGCGGTCCGGCGAACTATAGGGTAAAATTATCTACATAATTTCAGAGTTAGTCCAAAGGGCATTTTGGTCAATTTACATAGAGTCAACGCCGAAAAACTGAGGTCAATGCCCAAAATGGGGTCTGAGGGTTATATTGGCACTTTCATTAACTAGATAGGGTTATATTTGCACTAAAAATTATCATTGGGTTATAATGGCACTTACTCAAGTAGATAGGGTTATATTGACACTTATTCCTTTTATTAATTGAATTTATTACTCCCTCCGTCCCAGGGGAATCTGCAGAGAGAAAATCTCTATGCAAATTTTCCCCTGGTGAAAAGACTAAAAAGCCCCTCGCTCTTTCAACTATTTTCTTCATCCTATAACTCTGCTCTCGCCGTTGCTCATCCGCCTCAATCTCTTTCTCCCTCACCGGTGCATCCATCACTCCCGCCTGCAGACAAACTGCAATAGCAATCCACTTAGTGATTTCTAAAATTCAAGAAAATTGTCACTAGTTACACCAAATAAAGAAATCCCATATACAAAAAAATCTCTCTTTAACCCAATTAATCACTAAAAACATCCAGAAACACCAACAAAAACATAACCCTAGCAAAAGAGCAGATGTTACTTACCGAAAAAAAGGCATTCCAAAAGTCAAGATCAGTCTTAGGGGCCTCTGTTTGTAACTATAGTATATCACTGAGGACAAAGGGAGGAGGGTCGGAGGGGTGAAGAAAATGAGTGACGAAAATTAGTTGAGGACCGTGATATCATTAAGGATCGTGGCAGAGGGTCGGAGGGTCGGTGGCTTGAGAGGCGGATAGTGAATTGTTAACGATGGAGGCGCTAGATCTTGAAAAAGGGGAGGCAGATCTAGAGCCGGAGGGGGAGGAGGCAAATTCGGAACCGGAGGCAGAGGAGGCGAATCTTGATAGTGACGGAGAGGAGGCGGAGAAGGGGAAGCGGTGGAGGGAGGGTTGGTGGCGGGAAGCGGTGACAGAGAGAAGGCGGAGGAGGGGAAGCAGTAGAGGGAGGGTCGGTGGCGGGAAGCAGTGGAGGAGAGGAGGCAGTGAGTGGAGAGAACTCTAGATATGAAATTTATGGTGCATGAGTAAGGGTTTGGGATAATGGGTATGGTTATGTAAAATTTTATATTTGTAAGGGTAATATTGTATTTTAGAAAGCTGAATTTTACTTAAAGAATAAAGTGTGCAAATTTGCTTAGGACACCCAACAAAGGAAAGTGTGTAGATTCCCCTGGGATGGAAGAAGTAGTTAATATTTTATAAATTAAACAATATTTTACTTATTAGGTGCAAGGAGTATGATTTTGATTTATCTTCAACTAAGTAGTGTTGTTCAATAAATGTATATTATTAGGTTACGTTACAATTGTATATCTGATGTATTTCATGGAGTCGAAAAGGCAAAATTCCACAATCTCAAGTTCCCGTCATCGCAACATCATGGATGGATGAGGAGATCAATCATGATGGTCAACCATCTGATGGTTACAACCTGGTGTCCACAAGGGACTCTCTTACATAATTAAATTTTCACACTGTAGCGTTGTTAAGATTTGAACCCATGATCATGGTTGACGACAAAACAATGTTACATAAGTGGTAAGAATGAAACTGATATTCCCTCCGTTCTTCCTAACTTGCAAGAATTTTTTCAGTCAAAGTTATCGGACTTTGACCATATTCGCAATGATATTATTGTACTCCCTCCGTTTTTTTCATTGGCACCTCTCTTTTGGTGTTAGAATTAAGGAGATGCTAAATGAGTGGATGAAATTGAATTGAAAGAAGAGAAAGTAAAATGAGTGGATGTAAAAACCTTAAACTTGCCCAAAATAGCAAGTGCCAATTAAAAAAAAATACCACTTTTAGTAAGTGTGCCAATGAAAAAAAACGGAGGGAGTATGAAACATTGTTAGAATTTTTGAGACATTGTTAGAATTTTTGTGACATGTGGTTTCTAAATATCAATTTATAAAAATTTATTATTACTCATAATTACATGCATTTACAGTCAAATATATTTATTGTAAATCATAAAGAATATTCTTTGGAACTTAAAGAGGGCAGGAAGGGAGTAAAAATATTTATTTCTCCCTTCTGCGTGGTTAGAATGAGGCATTATGGTATAAAGTAAATCTTGCAGCGATTGAGAAGAAACCATTAACAGAACAAATGAATTATCAATAATAAGCCAAGTAATATTCTGAATGTAAAATTTATATTGATGACAGTGTGTGCAATGACTGAAACTTGGTCACAACAGAATTGGGCTTCTATGTATATACTTTCCGAGTTCGCAATGGCTGGGTTTCTACTGGTTTTCACTCACCTTACTGAATATCATTCGAATTATAGGAATAGTTGCAGTTTAACTGTTATTACATCTGATTTCAAATAGGAATAGTTGCAGTTTAACTGTTATTACATCTGATTTCAAATAGGAATAGTTGCAGTTTAACTGTTATTACATCTGATTTCAAATAGGAATAGTTGCAGTTTAACTGTTATTACATCTGATTTCAAATAGGAATAGTTGCAGTTTAACTGATATTACATCTGATTCCAAATAGGAATAGTTGCAGTTTAACTGTTATTACATCTGATTTCAAAGGATACTGATTCTTGGTGATAGAGACACACTACTACAAACTAATCCTAATGTAAACATTTCTTTCAACACTTGTTCAAATTGTTACAATAACTTATTAAGTGTTACTTAAACTTTTAAAAAGTGTTACCTAAATTTTTAAAAAGTGTTTCGTTAGATCTAATGTAACATCGCCTAAGGACACTTTGAACCTAAAGTAACATTTTTACATGTATTATCTTAGGCGATGTTACATTAGATCAAACATACCACTTTTTAAAATTTAGGTGACACTTTCGTAACACTTTTTAAAAGTTTAACACTTTATAAGCTATTGTAACATTTTAAATAAGTGTTGTAAGAAAAATATTACGATAAATCTAATTTGTAGTAGTGAGAAACCCTACGGCAAGGAAGTACCCAAAGCAGCTGGATCTGCAAGTCACACAATCACTCGAGGGAAAAAATTCGAAAGATATCTTTAGAATGCAATGCAGTTAAAGACTGGTTGCATATAACAAAATGACCGAAGGGCAAGATTTGGCAATTGGATTTAGGTATGGAGTGGTCTGGTTGATAGAGGTGATGTGCGTTTTTTGAGCTTAGAAGTTGCAGCCATGGAGATCAGTATTTGACGGATGAGGATTGTTTTTGTTACTGCTTTGACTGATATTATTTCTTATTGAATGATTTATTTTGCTCCATCAAATGTTCAATCTTAGTGTAGCTCTCATATCGCCAGAGTAGGTGTAGATCTTTTAATTTATATTTTAAAGTGCTTCTGTGTCATGGTTTTTTAATTTTTTAAAAAATGTATGCAATAAAATACTGATTTTTTGGTAAAGAAAACCCCACTGCAAAGAGCTTTAAGAAAACCCATCACAGGCTTAGAGCAACTCCAGCTGCCTTTACCTTTACATTACACCCGCAAAATGCCAAAACCATCTGCTCCAATGGTATGCGATAATAGCGTAGAATTTTGGCAAAACTACATACCCGCTACATATGACATGGTACTGTAGCAATACGGTAAATTATTATTTTTAATTTCCTTTCTATTTTGGCTTTTTTTATTTTCATTTGTTTTGATTTTGGTTTTCTTTATTTTCTAGATCTGTTTTTGAATAACTTTCTTTTTATGATTTTTTTATTTTACTTTCTTTTCTAAGATATTTGATTTCAATGAATTGTAATTTTTTTATTCATTATTTTTAAAAAATCATGTATTGATTATTTTATTATTAAAAAATGATTTTAAAGTATTGCTTATTCAAACTCGATGATCTATCACTTGAATTAATTTATGTCTAATTTCATTAATAATATTATTTTAATAAAAAATAATTTTAAAATGTTATTATTTGTGAAATTGTATTGAGAGAAATAAGTCATGTACAAAATTTGTGTATGAATTTTCCACTGATATATTAAAAAAATTGTGAATTAGTAAATTACAATTTGAGCTAAAATATAATTAATTTTTGATATCCAGCTAAAATATACTTGAGATAAGTTTACAATGTAATAAAATATTAGAAAAGTTAAAAATTAATTTGATAAAAAAATGAAGAAATATTCTTTTTAAAAGAAAATACAGAGTAAACCATTTGAGTAAATATATTGTAATAAAAAATTACTATAGCAACTTAGAGATAGAGGAAATCATTAGAGTTGAGTGATTAAATATATAAGCAAACTGAAGAAAAAAATGGTTACACGTGTACGGTGGTGTTAATGCATTTTAACCTGGAGAAGTCAATTTTTCTTATTCATGTTTGGTGTCTTTTTATTTAAGTTTCTAGAATGAGTTTGTCTCTTGAAACACGGTATTTTCATAAGTTATGAAAAGATCAAACTTTAAAGTGTAAATTAGAAAAATTGAAGATAAAAATTTTGGGTTGCATGAATGGAGTTATAAACTCTATAACTACTACATGTGGCATAATAAATTTTTAATATTGAAACTAAAACCTTTTAGCTTTTATTATTATAATTAAATATCGTCTTTCCATAAGTTAATGGAAAGATGGTCATTCCCAAGACTTTGTCATCTAGAATACCTTAGGCATACTAAGAGATATTTTAGACTTCTAGCATTTAAAAATTGTAATTTTAAAAAACTAAATATTGTATTTTATAAGTTAAAACAAGTAATAATATGTATTTGAATATGAGAATATAAAATAACATAAAAATAAATTCTAGAATGCTTATATAAAATACAGAAGAAAGACACAAATTATGTGGCTCTTGGTTCGAGAGAGGAATGGAAATGAGAATTGTGCTCGGTGACGGAGACTGTGATTTTTTCCATGGAAAGGGTTCGAATCTCGGCAGACGTAGTGTGGGAGTATCCTCCAATGGAGGTGCTCCTTGTGCCCACCGAGTACATTCAAGGATCACATACCGAACCCTTGAAAGCAGTAATTACCTCCTCAATTATAGGTTTGATGTAGTTGCGACCGTGGCTCTGAAGATGAGGGTTATCGCCTTTTGGAAGGAAGAAGGGAGGTGAGAATTGTGGTTGTGGGAGACATTGTGGATACAGTCGGAGCCCGTACCTTTCTAGTGACACATGCTCCCCAAACAATGAGTCAGGTAAACACAAGAAAGCTTGAGAATCCTCAAAAGAGATTTTGTACAAATTCCTATATGGATCATCGGTATCAAAGTACAAGACAAAGCAGCACAGGGAAGTCGACACGTAGGTTGTACGTACCTTAACCAACCTGCTCATTTCGTACCAATGTTTACGTTCAAAGTGGTTTTCGTTTCCCCTTAAAGACCAAACGTTTTCCTAAATCTTGATTTTGGCCTCCTTTTTTCCATGTCTGGGAATTCCCACTGTCTTCCTCTTTCCTTACACTCCATCATTAATTTGTACACTATGATGTGCTCCTGATTAATTAATTAACGAGGATGAATCATCAATTACATGATTACGGGGAGATTTGTTTATGTAACGAAGAATTCAGTTTGGAATTCTCAACACTTAATTGTTTTCCGTGTGCAATGACATCACTCAAAGGGGTCTCATAACATCTATGTTGCGTACGAATAAGGCCCGTAGTCATTAGGGTTTCAAAGGAAGAAATAGTTGTATACCATGAGAAGAAGACTAAGGGTGGTATGTAATTTTGAATCGTGTCCTACTTGACTGATTCGGTTAAGTCCACAAACCAAATTTATTTATTTGCTTAATAAGTTTTTGAATGAGATGGTCTCCTATATGAGATAGTCGAAACTTCAGTCAGGGACCTTTATGCAATTCTTTTCTCATTTCTCTCAACATGACCACTCTTTTGGGGAAAGGTCTTTGTAAGAAATATAAAGAAGAATGGGAAAGAATTGCATAAAAGAACTTGTCTAAAGTTTAGCCTGCCTAAAACAAGAATTTGTGTTTTCGAATACAAATATAAATTAATTACATGTACAATAAATAAAATAGAAATGGCTTAAATATAAATGAGTTCATAATACAAATATAATGTACTCCCCCTGTCCCATTTCAACCTGCACACTTTGACTTTCAGCAGTTGACTTGAAAAATATTTGATCTTTAATATCTTTCAATAGGGATAATTAAACTTATAAAAAGTTGATAATTTGAAAATATACATTATAATTAATCTAACAAGGTATCACACAATAGTATTTACACTTAAACACCAATTCAATTTTATGGTCAAAGTTAAGAAGTTTTGACTAAATGAATAGTTAAATTGCAGTTTGAAATGAGACAGGGGGAATATAAAAGATAATAATTCACGTGATCGGTCAAACGATTAAGTGCTTGTTAAGTACTACAATGATTATGGATTTGATTCCTAACAACCGTAGTGTGGGAATTCCCCCAAGAGGAGAGTTATTTGTGAGGCCACCTGCTGGCTGATCAACCAGCGGTGACATGATAAAAGAGTCCTGAGGCCACAATGTGGTTGACCATTGGACACCGTGAAGAGTTCTTTATGAAGCCACCAGAGGATTGATCAATCTGTGATGTCGGAATGAAGAAGTCCCAAGCCCATCAAGTGGTTGATTTTTGAACATCATAATTTACCTCTCTGTAGCATTGAGATGAAGGAGTGATGAAGACTCAAATCCAATGTATAAGAGATAAATAAGGCTCTATTTGGCAGATCTCATAAGCTGTTGTCTTATAAGCAAAACACTTTTTAGTATTTGATAAAGTGTTAAAAAATAGTTTATTTTGAAAGCAAAAGCTATTTTTTAGGGAAAATGCAGAAGCTGATCTCCCCCTGCTATGAAAAAAAAAAGCCAAATTTACTTATAAGCACGCATCTGCCACGCAGAGGCTAAATCATGTGATTTATCACATGTGCGAAATGATTTGAACTCACCATGTGATTATCTACGAATACATAGGTTTAAATTGTCTGGAAGCATTGTTATAAAAAGGAAGGAATCAATGCCTTAATTATATTGACGGCCACCTAAACCTAACAATTATAATCCGTATTGTTTGTGATTCATGCGGAGGTGTCACTCACAGCACTAGTCCTTTAAACCATCTAACACGTAAGTTTGTTTGTTCCCTATTGGTATCTCACTAGTATCGATGCATGAATTTTTAAATGAAAATGTTAATAAAAAATTATAATATAATTTATGATGTTTTAGCTCCAAAACTTATGTATATGTTATGTAAAGTTATGTGATTTTCTTTAATTATTTGGTTGGTAGTTGTAAACTAATTTGGAAAAGAAAAATGTTCCATGTTGGAACATGCAGATAGCTGAAGCCTAAAATGATTTAACCGATGACAGAATATTGCGGTGATATTGATTTATGGAAGACTGTATATTCGGCAATATTGATTTAGGCATGTGGTAGAATCATACTGAGTTTATGGAAAATTCCTACAAATATGGAATTGGATTTATGGAATATTTGAGATAAGGAAAATCCCTTTATTTATGAGATTAAGATATGTTTCAAAAGTAGATAAAGAATAGGAATATTATGGAGATAATCTTGGAGAGTTCCGATGTGCTCAAGGGACTATATAAAGAAGACATCACGACTGCAATAACTCACAAACTTAATTGCCACACATATTTTCTATCTTTCCGAGAGTACTGCAAGAGCCAGAATTCATATGTTCCAATGTACCATAACCTGTTGATCAAGTTCATAATCGTATGTCTTAATTCCTCGAGAGGAGGAGATCCAGTGTCGACGAATTTTGAGGTCAAACGGAGTTTGATCAAGGCGGATTGGTAGCAAAAGGAGCTTGCAGAATTCACATGTAATAATTAGATAGATTAAGTATAATTGTATAGTGTACTTTGTATCTTTCTGATTAGTGGATTCATTCTGAACTGGGCCAAACCCTGCAGATGTAGGTGAATTTCACTAAACTGTGTAACCAAGTCTCGTGACTTTATGTTTTACTTTATTGCATACTTGGTTAGACATGTTATATTGGAACATAGTAATAATAATTAAGACAATTCGGTAAAACCAAATTTCAATTGGTATCAGAGCTAAGTCACTATTCTTGCCTTGGTTGTGTCAAGGAAAGTGTGATCTGGTTTTACTATGGCGACCAAAGAAGGAGTTTCGGTGTCCCGACCACCACAGTGGGAAGGAACCAACTACAACTACTGGAAGACACGCATGTGAGTCTTCATCAACACACTGGATGAACTAGTATGGCATTTTTTGAAACTGAATGGTGTCATCCTACTGAAGATGCTAAAACTAGCTCAAAGGAGAAAGAAGGGGAATCAAGTAAGAAGAAGCAAAAAATCAAAGAAAAATCTACTTGGACTCCATATGAACTGAAGGCTTCATTGGCAAATTTAAATGCGTTGAATTCTATCTTCACGGCGGTGGATGAAAATCAGTTTGAACTTATCTCAACATGTTATCAGGCAAGGAAAGCTTGGGATATCTTGCAGAATGTTCATGAAGGAACAAGCCGTGCATGTGAATCCAAACTACACATGTTGGCTACAAAGTTTGAGGAACTGAAGATGGAGGAGGATGGAACTATTGTTATATTCAACGGGAAACTCGAAGACATCTCCAATATGACGTATCAGCTTGGGAAAGTTTACATGGAGGCAGAATTTGTGAAAAAGGCTTTGAGATCACTTCCTAAAATATTTTCCATGAAAGTTACAGCAATAGAAGAAGGAAGAGAAGTAGCCACCATGCTTAGATGAACTAATGAGATCTTTACAGACCTATGAGATGACATTGCAACAACCTACAAAGAAAGTCCAGAAGGAGTTGGCCTTCAAAACCTCTTCATCAAAGGTCAATCGTGATGATAAATTTGAAAAACTTGCTCTTATCACGAAGAATTTCTCAAGAATGCTGAAGAAGGTAGTAAATAAGAAATCACAAGAGTGATTTTGTGGAAGTAGACCTCAGGCATATGACCTTGGTAATAATCGTGGGATACGATTGGAACAAGGAAATCAACAGTTCTCTAGAAATCAAAGTATTGAAGCAAAGCAGCCTGGAAGAATTCAATGCAGAAAATATAAAGGATATGGTCATATCCAAGCTGAATGTGCGAATACCCGAAAGAAGCAAGAAAAATCATGAGCCGCCTCATGGAGTGAAGATGAAGAATATGAGAAAGACAAAGAGGAACTTACAAGCAATTATGTGGCATTTGAAGTAAAATTTTACGGTGGATCAGATGATAATGTATGTTCCAATATGCCGGAGAAAGATGAAGCTATATGTTCCAACATGGGTTCTGATGACACTTCCAGTGATGATGACAGGCTAGTTGTGAGTGATGAAGAGATCTACACTACATATGAGAAAATGTATGACATGTGGCTCAAAGTTGTTGATACAAACAAATCATTGAAGGAAGAGAAAAATCATCTGGCTGAAAATGAGAAGAAGTTTCTAGTTCTAGTTATTGAACTCAGAAGAGAGAATGAAGAATTGAATTTGAATCTAAGCTCAACAACTAAGAAAGTTGTGATGGCCGAAACAACAATTACCAAGTTAAACACTGGTAAGGCAAAACTTGATGATATTCTGACCATGGGAAAGAACTTTGGAGATTGACAAGGAATCGGGTATGACAACTCAACAGGTAGCACGGTCAATGTCTAGTAAGAGATTGGAGAGAAAAAGAGAAAGGTTATCAAGATTCATATAAAATAACCTCTCATCTATAGCTACTGCATGTATCAAGGCCACACTGAGGAACAATGCTTGAAATTGCTTAGGAATATCATGACTAGACGATAACTATCTGCATGTTGATGTCCAACAATCAAGGATGGTCAGAAAGGTATGGTTTATTAAATGCAGTAGTACTTTCCTTGTTACTCATACTTCTCTTATTGTACATTCTAGAGACTCTTGGTAGTTTGATAGTGGTTGCTCTTGCCACATGACTGGAACTCAGGAATTTAGACAAACATCAAACCATATGATGGTGGTTTTGTTACTTTCGGTGATGGAAAGAAGAATTGAGTGGTTGGAAAAGGTGAACTGCATATTGAAGGCTTCCCGGTATTCACTAGTGTTCTGTTAGTTAAAGATCTAAAGGCGAATCTGTTAAGCATCTGCCAACTGTGTGATGACAATATGACAGTAGAATTTTATAAAGATAAATGCATAGTGAAACATGGTGAAGATAAAGTTCTTTCAGTCATTCGATCATTAGACAATTGTTATATGCTAGAACAGGAAGTAAAGTGCCTGAGTTCAAAACAAGATGAAGGAACCCTGTGACACAAAAAGCTCGGTCATATCAATTACAAAACCCTGGTGAAAATTGCTAATGTTAAGGTTGTACGAGGTATGCCTACGCTTACAAGCAAAAATGAGATTGTGTGCGGACCATGTCAACAAGGTGAAAAAATTCTATCTTCCCACTCTTCAGTTCAGTACATCACTACCTCAAGGAATCTTGAATTACTGCATATGAGTTTGATGGGTCTAGTCAATACATCTAGTGTGAGTAGCAAGAAGTATATCTTTGTATGCATTGATGATTTCTCTAGATATACTTGGGTAGCTTTTCTAAAAGAAAAATCTGATGTTGTAGATGTTTTTAGAAGCTTGGTGATAAAATTTCAAACAGAAAAAGGAAGTCTAGCGGGAAAGATTATCAGAATTCGTAGTGATCATGGCAGAAAATTTGAAAATTCTCAGTTCAATGATTTATGCGATAAACTTGGTACTCAATATGAATTCTCTGCTCCAATCACTCTTCAACATAATGACATTGTGGAAAGGAACAACATGACTCTTTGGGAGATAGCTTAAGTCATGTTAAGCGAGAAAGGGATCCGTAAAAAATAGTGGGCAGAAGTCATTAATACAGCTTGATATACGATAAATCGTGTGTATCTTCGTCCATTCACAAGCAAAACGTCATAAGAGATTTGGAAGGGAAGGAAGTCAAATGTCTCATACTTTCATTTATTTGGAAGCAAGTGTTATATGCTCAGAGATAGAGAGCAACTGGCAAAATTTGACAACAGCAATGATGTTGGGATTTTTCTTGGTTATTCTGTGAACAGTTTGGCTTATCTTGTCTACAATGTTCGGACAAATGCTCTCATGGAGTCCATAAATGCATAAATGCCATTGTGGGTGATTTTGACAACCAGCAAGTAGCGAGTGATATAGACGATGAACCAGAAGAAAAATATATTCCAACACAGAGCAGTCAACTTGGTGAGCAAGAATATGTTGGAACAGAAAGACAATCCTGATGAACCTAAAGAAGTCGAGTATGTTAGAACATCTTTTCCCACTGTACCACCGTATGTTCCAACATAGGCACAACCAGAACCAAACATAAGGAGAACTCGATCAATCCCTAGGATGAATTACATAGAAATAGCAGGATTACAATGTTTGATCTCTCTTATTAAACCTAAGAACTACAAGGAAGCTTTACTTGATGAATATTGGATTGCGGCAATGCAAGAAGAACTTGGTTGGGTTGAACGCAATGATGTATGGTATCTTACTACTCACCCTAAAGGTGTAAATGTTATTGGCACCAAGTGAATTTTCAAGAACAAATCTGATGCTAATGGCCAAATCACTCGAAATAAAGCAAGGCTGGTTGCTCAAGGATATACTCAGATTGAAGAAGTTGATTTTGATGAGACATTTGCACCAGTTGTCAGGTTAGAGTCAATTCAAATTTTACTTGCTATTTCCTGCACTATAAAATTTTACTCTATATAAAATGTGTGACAAAAATGTTTTTCTGAATGGTGTGGTTAATGAATAAGTATATGTTGAACAACCTAAAGGGTTTAAGAATCCTCATTACCCTCATCATGTGTATTGACTCAAGAAGGCCTTGTATGGTTTGAAACAAGCACCAAGGGCATGGTATGAACAACTTACTAACTTTCTGATTCATAAAGGTTATCGTCGAGGGGGGATTAGATCGCACATTATTTGTGCTAAAAAAATCATCAAAGATTTGATTGCTCAAATTTATGTTATTGATATTGTATTTGGCTCTACTTCACCATATATGGTACACGATTTCATGACCTTGATGCAGGCCGAATTTGAGATGAGTATGGTTGGAGAACTCACATATATTCTAGGGCTTCAAGTCAAGCAAGTGGCCTATTTATAAAATCAGAGTAAGTATGCCCTGAATTTAGTGAAGAGAATCAGATTAAGCAAATCTCGAGTTGTTCGAACACCTATGGGAGTTTCTGATAAATTGATGAAAGGCGAGAAAGGAATTGGAGTTGATCAGAAACTATACAGGGGCATGATTGGCTATTGTAGCTGACAGCAAGTAGACCAGATATATGTTTCAGCATTGGAATATTTGCAAGATTTCAGGTTGATCCTAAGGAAACTCACTTGACTGCAGTCAAGAGGATTATTCGATATGTTAGTGGGACTTCTGAGTATGGTATCTAGTATTCTAAGAACCAAGACCTTGATCTGATTAGGTATAGTGATTCTGATTGGGCTCGTAATGCAGATAATCGCAAAAGCACCACTGGCAGATGTTTCTTTATTGGTACGAATCTAGTGTCTTGGTATAGTAAGAAACAAAATTCAATCTCTCTATCAACTAGTGAAGCTGAATATCTTGCTGTTGAAAGTTGTTGTGCACAATTATTATGGATGAAATAAATGCTGAAAGATTATGGAATTCATCAAGGGCCTCTGAAGATTCAATGTGACAACACAATGACTATTGAGATTTCTAAAAAAACAGATAATTGCAAAGCACCACTTGCATATGTTTCTTTATTAGTACGAATCTAGTGTCCTGGTATAGTAAGAAACAAAATTCAATCTCTCTATCAACTAGTGAAGCTGAATATCTTGCTGTTGGAAGTTGTTGTGCACAATTATTATGGATGAAATAAATGCTGAAAGATTATGGAATTCATCAAGGGCCTCTGAAGATTGTATGTGACAATACAATGGCTATTGATATTTCTAAAAATCCAGTCCAGCACTCTCGAACAAAGCACATTGATATAAGGCACCATTTTTATTCGAGATCTTGTTGAAAGGATGGAAGTGGTGTTTTCCTATGTTCCAACATCTGAGCAATATGCAGATATTTTCACAAAGCCGTTGGATACTGCTACGTTTAAACTCCTCAAACAACACTTTGGTATTTGTCATATCTGAGGTATTTTCTTTAATCTTTTATTTAGCTGTAGATTATTTTTATTTTTGTGTACAGAAAATTAGAAAAACACAAAAAAAATTGGTGATGTTGATTTATCTTAGTTGAAAAACCTGAAAGGAGAAGTACTAAATGTGGATATCAATGAGTTGTTTACCGGGAATATTGGTGATATTGATGAAATAGAGGAGTTTAACCCTAGGTTGCTTAGAGGGGCTTATGTCATGCACAATGGTAAAGATATGTTCCTTGTCTACTCATATGCTCCGGGCTCAAGTAATGTCTATATTGAAGAGATTGACGATTCTGAGGTTGGGGGATTATAAGTGGTGAAATCCATTGATCGGATACCATTAGTGCTTTATGATGTTGATGCGGCAGAAAGGATGGAAGAACTTAGAAGACCTACTGTGATTGTGTTGTCAGATAGTGAGGATAATGGAAGTGTTAGGTATGTTCCAACACAGAGAGCAAAGTCAGAAGTTGAAGATATGAAGATTGATGACCCGGTACTAGGGTTCACAGATGTTGATATGGGTGGTCAGAATCAGCATTTTGATGATTATACTGGGAGTGCTTATGATGATGTGGAGTACTCATAAGTAGGACAGGCAAGGGGAGATGAACATATGCATGAGCAGTCAGGGCATGTTGGAACACAGGGTGCAGCAGCAGTAGAAATTAAGCTTGATGATGAAGAGATCAAGCAGATAGAGCATGTTCCAACATAGGAACCAAACCTGACCTTCTTAAGTGATGAGTTATTGGATGCGTTCATCCAAACAAGATTAAGAAAGGCCAAGAGAAAGGAGCCTACAACTCAGTCATCTCCACCAACCAAGAAATTCAAGAAGAAGACCCTTGCTACACCAAAGAAGAAGTTTGTACTGCCACCCCTCCACTAAGTGATTCTCTTTCTGATGTTTACTACGATGATGACTGTGAGGAGATGGGAAAGGTATTCTTGCAAAGAAAGATTAATTCTGAGAGGCTTGTTGATATACTTGCATATAGAGAAAGTGAATTTTCTGATTCCCTGGAAAGTATTGGGATAAAGAAGGCAGCCACAATGTACCAGGAGTATAACAAGCAGTTGGCATGTGAGGTTTACTCAAACCTAATGGCTAGAAACTTAGAATATGATTCCCCTAGAGTGATAGGGTGTTTGTGAGAGGCAAGGTAATTAATTTTTCTGCTAAACAAATTAACAGGATGATGGGTTCGAAAACTCCAGTGTTTGATGGGAGTGTTTTCTGAGGAGTTAGAGGTCACTGATGACCAGATCCAGTCGGAGATATCTGGAGGAGTTAATACGCAGTGGCCAGCTACTGGATACTCCCAAGTATTATACCTGTCTTTAAGATTTTTCTGCTTGTACCAGATTGTTGTCCACTGTTGGATTCCCTCAACCAACACCATTGCTCTTACAAGGGAAATGGATAAGTTGTTGTACTGTGTTGTAACACAGAAGCCAGTCAATCTGGGGTTGCTTATACAACAGATTATTGTGAGACAAGCAATTGCTCCCAAGGCCAAACATGCACTGGTTTATCCATGCCTTATATCTGCATTGGTTAGGAGTGAAAGGGTGAAAGCTAAGGCTAAGGATGATATAGTGCATACTGAGTCCCTCAGGCCAAACAAGAAAACTTTTAGAATGAGACAAATGCATAACCTATCTTGGAATGCTAATGCGTCTACTTCTGTTGGTGGTGAGACAAAGGCCAAACTGGTGGCTATGAATGCAAGGTTGGTAGCTATTGTTATTCAGATTGCTGCCTTGGAAGCAAAAAAGGCAAAAAATGAAGCTTAGAAGGCACGGTTGGAAGCCCAGGTTCCTGCTCCTGAACAGGGTTAAAGGTTATGAATTGACTGTGTTCCAACATAGATCAGTTGTTGATTTCAGGGGGAGCAGACTTTATTGCTATTTTTAGGGTTATTTCTATGTTTTTGTTGCCTTTGGCATATTCATGGCCCCAGAGGGAGAATATTTTAGGAGTTTCTGTATATTATTTTTGGTGATGTAATCTGAATTATTGGTGTTCTGGATTTCTGGTTTTTCTTGTGGTTTTTATATTAATTTAGATTCACCGTGAAGTATATGTTCCAACATAAGGGGATTTCTGGAAGACTTATGTTGTGAGATTGAAAGTTTTTCTTTGTGCTCTTATTTCCAAAATGGTTGGGTCCACAAAATACCAAATGAGGGAGATTGTAAAGTCATGTGATTTTCATTAATTATTTAGTTGGCATTTGTGAATTAATTTGGAAAAGAAAAATGTTCCATGTTGGAACATACGAAAGCTGAAGCCTAAAAGGATTTAACATATGATAGAATATTGCGATGATATTGATTTATGGAAGACTGTATATTCAGCAATATTAATTTAGGCGTGTAGTAGAAGCATAATGGATTTATAGAAAAGGGAAAGTCTCAGGAAAGGCGGTCTTTCCATAAGGTTATGTACAGTCCTCAGGGGCATTTGACTTAAATGCTGTAATTTTTTATAAAATTTAAATATTGCATTTTATAAGTTAAAACAAGTAATAATATGTATTTGAAGGTGAAAATATATAAATATATGATATAAAAAAAATA
Organism: Rubia yunnanensis; assembly: GCA_037428765.1. Classification (NCBI taxonomy): domain Eukaryota; kingdom Viridiplantae; phylum Streptophyta; class Magnoliopsida; order Gentianales; family Rubiaceae; genus Rubia; species Rubia yunnanensis. Next base: position 100,755,076 of record CM075067.1, on the reverse strand, counting down.
TTTTCAAAAATTTTAAATTTTGTGTGTAATTTAAGAAATGCAATGTATAAGGTAAGAAATAAGTGGCATGTCCATAAGCTTATGGACAGGCCGCCTGTCAGGAGACCCACTCTATAGAAAATCCCTATAAATATGGAATTGGATTTATGGAATATTATGGAATATTTGAGATAAGAAAAATCCCTTTATTTATGGGATTTTGATATGATTCAGAAGCAGATAAGGAATAAGAATATTATGGAGATAATCTTGGAGAATTCTGATATGCTCAAGGGACTATATAAAGAGGATATCACGGCTGCAATAACTCACGAATATAATTGCAAAAATTTACACACAGATTTTCTATCTTTCCGAGAGTACTGCGAGAGCTGAAATTCATATGTTCCAACATACTGTAACCTGTTGATCAAGTTTAGAACTATATACCTTAATTCCTCGGGAGGAGGAGATCCAGCGTCGACGAGTTTTGAGGTCAGAGGAAGTCTGATCAAGGTGGATTGGTAGCAAGGGTGATTACAGAATTCACATGTTGGTGAGCGTCGTTTACCTCACACAAATAAAACCTGCAATACTCCAATAATAATGAAACTAGTACAGGGTAAGCAGGGTCGATCCACAGGGAACAATTTGATTCTATTGATTGACCTAAAGAGTTAATCGGTTTAGCAACCACGCCTAAACTTGAGATTTGTTTAACTAAAAACTACTAAAAAAAATAACTAACAACACAAAGACATAGGCACACAATAACTCATAAACACTGAAAGCACTAAATTAAAGTGGAAGGAATCTAGAATAAGAGGAAGGAAGTTGGCTTAGATTAACTCGTTGATTCTTCAGTTGATCCTCGGCTACAAATTAGTTATCCCCGCAAATCAATTAGTTATATAAGAGCAAGTATTTGCTGAACTCCTAAAATCCTCTCTTATTACCCACTAGCAAGCAAGTATTTGCTAAACTTACTAGATTGTTAAATTAATACAAAGAGGACCTAATTTAGGTAGACATCCAAGTATTTGCTAAAGACAGCTACCTACCCGGTTGATTATTTTCCTGCTATTACAGTCTGTATCAGTTATCTGTTTTTTACAAGAAAGTGCTACTTTAATTAGCTCTAGCTTAGCATGAATTGAGGTGATCAAACTCAACCCACAAAGCCTAAGTTTATACAATAATCAACCAAGAACTTGCAAGAACACTTTTAAGCATATCAATCCTCACAACTTTATGAATCAACCTTGAATCAATCCAAGCCAACTAAGAAATTTAGCTACTCATATTATGAACAAAGAAAACAAGATAAAGAAATGATTTCATTAACTAAGAGAAGTAAAGGAATTTACAAAGAAGAAAAGACAAGCAAAAAATCAAACCTACTTAAGAGTCCCAAAACTAGGGCTCTCGGCCAAGCTTCCAAGAAGAAGAAGAATCCGAAAATATCTACACAAGTTGTTCCCCCAAAAGTTCTCTTCATCACTTTGGCTCTTGGTATTTATATAGAGCTCAAAATGAGTAAAATAATATAAAATCTATCAACCAAAATATCTTACTAATCCATCTTGGACTAGGAAGAGTATTTATTACAAACTAACTAGTGGGCTTAAGCATATGAATTTAGCCCAACTTCTTGCTTCCATTTTGCTTGCTACCTTTTTCTCTTCAATCTTGCACCTTTGCACTTCAATCTTGATGCTAAATTATGCTTCTTCCGTCCTCTGTTTCTTCTCCATGTTAACTGCATAATTTGGCCATAAAAACTCCATTATACACTTCAAACATCAACACTTTAATTAAATTCCCCAATGAAAGAACAACATATAATTATCCTATCAAATCCTCACACTTGAGTCATACTTGTCCTCAAGTATGTTAATAAAGCATGTTGTTCAGTCACAATTCCCAATCTCCTAATACACTCTAAAAGCAAACCGAAACATACTTTAAAACAGAAAAAACAGAAAACAAACAAAAAACAAACCCAAACAGAAAACAGAAAACAGAAAAGAGAAAAGATTATATACAAAACCTTGGTCAAATATTCAGCACTTCAAATTTCCTTTCATTGGCTCATCAACAAAGTTCACTATGCATGATATCAAGTCTCCTTTCATAAACAGAATTGGTATCATCCCCCTTTAAACTATCAAATCAATCCCCCTTACATCAGTCAAACTTGTTTTCAACCCGATCAAAATAGACAAGATGAACTTCCTCACGGTTGTCACTCAATCCACTCAAAAGTAAGGGTTATTTCACTCAATATATACCGTGGCAGCATTAATCAAAACATGAAGATCAAAAAGGACTTTTATTTAGGTTGTAATGGGGTTAAGGGTGTATGAACATGGTAAGATCCTACGGGCTCTAAGTTCATTCAAAACATCTTATGCATACTCCATCACATATTTACCATCCATCTCAACTAGGCAATTCCCATATCACATCTGAGTGCTCTGTTTTTCTTTTTCTTTTTGTATTTTTTTTTTCTTTTTTTCCTCTTCTTTTTTTTTTTTTTTCTCTTTTTTTTTTTTCAACAGCACTGTTTTCACAATTAATCCCAGGGAAACACAACATAATTACAGAACAACAATTCAGATCCATACCCCTACTTGTGGAATGCCTTATATGCAATATTACACCATGGATGAATTCAATACATAAGCCTTCAAGAGTATGCACATTAGGGTCAAGAAAAGGATATCAACAAGGCTCGGACTATACAATCTTTTTTATTTACAGGGTTAAAGCAAAGAAAAAGTTAGGCTCAAAGGGGTTCACTAAGGGATATAAAGGATGGCTATATATACGATGTGGGGTTAGTCCTAATTTGCCTTTTATCACCTCATCATGCATTAACCTAGCTGCCACAACTCTCAAAAACAAGTTGGATGTAGAGAGTGCTCTACTTTAGGCTCAATCCTTACTATCTGCTAGGCTTTGTTCAAACTCATCTAATTTATCTCAAGTTCATTCAAGTGCAACTGATTTCAGGGGTTAATCATCTCAAATTCTCAAGGGGATATCAAGCAATAATATTTACTACTCAAATTCTCTCAACATGCACAGTTATTCCATTTCAAAGCCAATTCCAGTACTCCTATCATGCTGAATTGTTGACCAACAAACACACATAAAACACACATAAACATTCAAATAAGTAACAGACACCTAGACCACTAAACCACCCTCCTCACACTTAAATCTTGCTGGTCCTCAAGCAAGTCAAGCGGAACAGAGAAAAAACCAACTAACAACTAGGAATAAAATAAAACAAACATAAATATAGAGAAGGGAATTAGGGAACTTAAGTTTTGTGGTGGATGCTGTTGTGAATTGCTAGCAAACCAAGCAGTGCAGAGGTGACTTAAGGCAGACTGAATATGTCCATTTTGAGCAGCTAAAGCGTCCAGTTTCATGTGCAAAAATTGCACATCTGCCCGAAGTGACTGTACTTCATCAAAGAGAGTTCTATTGCCTTAATCCTTCATCTTCTTTTCTTCCTTTCTTCCTAAAGAAGAATTGTGCACACCCCTGCACAATAAAATGGAAAGCATCAAAAATTAGTATTAATTATATTTCACATAAAATAAAACCAAACAGAAGTTTAACTTTATAAAAGTAAATTACCAAAAACTAAAATTCTAATAAAAGAAAGAACATGAAATTAAAAATTGGGTTGCCTCCCAATAAGCGCCCGCGTTTACAGTCCGTGGCTAGACTTTGTCATACGGTCAAGTACTGGAGGTATGGCATAGTGAAATTTCTTCCACTACTACCACTTGAGATGCATCGTGAAATGGCTTGAGACGATGACCGTTAACCAGAAAAGACTTCTCTGTATGCATGCTTTTAATTTCAACAGCTCCATTTGCCCAAACAGAGACCACTTCAAAGGGACCAGCCCATTTGGATTTTAGTTTCCCGGGCATCAACCGAAGCCTAGACTGAAAGAGTAGTACTTTCTGGCCAATCTTGAACTCCTTGGACCTCAAATTCTTGTCATGCCACATTTTAGCGCGCTCTTTGTACCACATAGCTTGATCAAAAGATTCCAAACGGAGTTCCTCCAACTCTTGAAGTTGAAACTTCCTTTCCTCCTCACACTTGAGAGGTTGCATATTCATCTCCTTCACAGCCCAATAAGCCTTATGCTCAATCTCCACTGGCAAATGGCACATTTTCCCAAAAACAAGCCTATAAGGGGACATTCCAATAGGAGTTTTGAAAGCGGTTCGATAAGCCCAAAGAGCATCATCTAATCTTTTACTCCAATCCTTCCGAGATGGATTCACTGTCCTTTCTAGAACTTGCTTTATTTCTCTATTTGACACCTCCGCTTGGCCATTGGACTGAGGATGATAAGTAGTAGCCAATCTATGATGCACTCCATATTTCTTCAGAAGGGCTGCAATGGTGCGGTTTTTGAAATGAGTTCCTTGGTCACTAATGATTGCTCGCGGCACTCCAAACCTGCTGAAAATATGTGATTTCAAGAATCCTTGTTCTTCATCAGGAACGCATCGCCTAATGATTTGGTCCGAGCCGATTTTCCACAGATATGGCTCATCCCAAATATAATGCTTACACTCACTCTTGAGCTTCATTCTCTGGGCAGTGCTGAAGGTTTCTGGACTTTCCCCAGTGGTGATGAAATTAACAATATCTGCATACCATGGATCATGAGCAGATTTCCCATGCAATGCTGCTGTAAGAGGGCTCTGTTTGGCCAATTCGAGGCCTGTGGCAGCATATAAATGTTCTTCGGGAAAAAATTCTTGAATGGGGATTGCATCCTCAGGTTTTACCAACCGACTCAGGTGGTCAGCAACATGATTTTCAGCACCCTTCTTGTCTTTTATCTCCCAATCAAATTCTTGTAACAAAATCCACCTAATCAACCTCGGCTTGGATTCCTTCTTTGTAAACAAATACTTCAACGCCGAATGATCGGTGTAGACAATGATCTTTGATCCCAGTAAATAAGACCTGAATTTATCAAGAGCAAACACCACTGCCAACAGCTCTTTTTCAGTAGTGGTGTAATTGCATTGAGCCGGATTCAAAGTCTTAGAAGCATAATAAATCACATGGCTTTCCTTCCCTAGCTTTTGTCCCAAAACAGCCCCTACCGCATAATCACTTGCATCACACATCAATTCAAAGGGCATGTCCCAATTTGGTGGTTGCATTATCGGGGCAGAGATGAGTTTCTCTTTAAGCACATCAAAGGAAAGCTTGCGCTCTTCATTCATTTCAAAAGGAACATCATCTTGAAGAAGTTTGGTTAATGGTTGCGCTATCTTGGCAAAATCCTTGATGAACCTTCTATAAAATCCAGCATGCCCCAAGAATCCACGAATCTCCCGGACATTGGTAGGATAAGGTAGTTGTTCTATGGTCTCCACCTTAGCCTTGTCAACTTGAATTCCTTTTTCGGAAATTATATGCCCCAAAACTATGCCTTCATCCACCATGAAATGACATTTTTCATAGTTCAAGACTAGATTTCTTTTCACACATCGAATCAATACTTGCTCCAAGTTACTCAAGCACATCTCAAAAGAATTCCCATACACTGAAAAATCATCCATGAATACCTCAATGCTTGATTCAATCAAATCCGAGAAAATACTCATCATGCATCTTTGAAAAGTGCCCGGAGCATTACACAATCCAAATGGCATTCTCCTATAAGCATAGGTGCCAAAAGGACATGTAAAAGTAGTTTTTTCCTGATCCTCGGGGTTCACACATATCTGGAAATATCCACTATATCCATCCAAGAAACAAAAGAATTTATTCCCCGCTAATCTCTCCAACATTTGATCGATGAAAGGAAGTGGAAAATGATCTTTCCGAGTTGCCGCATTAAGCTTCCTATAATCGATACACATCCTCCATCCGGTGACTAGCCGAGTAGGAACCAACTCATTCTTTTCATTCTGCACCACCTGAATACCGGACTTCTTGGGTACCACATGGACCGGACTAACCCAATTGCTATCCGAAATAGGGTAAATAATTCCCAAGGATAAAAGTTTAAGGATTTCCTTGAGAACTACCTCCCTCATGTTAGGATTGAGCTTCCTTTGAGGATCTCGAACAGGTTTTGCATCCCGCTCCAATAAAATATGATGTGTGCAAATGTCAGGGCTAATTCCCGTGATATCCGCCAAAGTCCAACCAATTGCTTTCTTGTACTTCGTCAACAAGGCAATCAATTTTTCTTCTTGAGACTCCTCCAACTTGGTACTCACAATAACTGGCAAAGTTTCAGATTCCCCAAGGTACACATATTTCAGGTTTGGTGGCAGTGCCTTAAGCTCCAAAACTGGTGGTGAAATTTCAGAAGGCAGTGGTCTGTCGGCAAGGCTCTGTTTGGGCAAATCGAGAGTGGTTCCAGTGCTCAAAACTTCTTCTTGAGAATATAAAGAACACAGCAGCTCACAAATCTCCTTATCACTCTTTCCTTGCACCATCAGCTCTGTAGCACCTGTAGATGATGGAATCTCCATTCTTTCCTGCAAGAACTCAGCCTCAAGAAAATCTTGGACTAAAGGGTCAATTACATCGATGGCATATATATTTTCAGCATCAAGTGGTTTTTTCATCGCATCTTCAATGCTGAAAATATATTTGTCACCATAGTAATCAAGACAAATTGTTCCATCTCCCACATTAATAACAGTATTTGCCGTCCTTAAGAAAGGCCGACCTAACAAAACTCCAGAATTATTCTCACCATTATCATGATTCATTTTCACCACATAAAAATCAGCGGGATACACAAATTCATTGACCTTGACAAGAACATTTTCTAAAAGACCTTCGGGGTATACACAAGATCGGTCCGCTAATTGAATCACAACCCTAGTATCTACCAATTCAGCTCCAATCAATTTCTTATAAACAGATAAGGGCATAACATTAATTGAAGCTCCCAAATCACACATAGCAGACTCAATTTTTACCTCTCCTATATGACATGGTAAAGAAAACATACCCGGGTCCTTACATTTTTGAGGTAATTCTCTTTTTAGCACTGCCGAAACCGACTCACTCATTATCACCTTGCTTGAGTTCTGTGGTTTCCTTGCCACAAAATCCTTCAAAAACTTGCTCACTGGTGGTAGTCTCATTGCCTGCAACAAAGGAATGTTAATATCCATTTTTCCAAAAATAGACAAGAAATCAATGGTTTCTTCTTTTTTCTTTGCTAATCTACGAGGAAAGGGAGGAAGAATTTTCACTGGAGGATCATTCAGAACCTTCCTCGGAGTTTCCTCCTTGGTTAATTCAAAATTACCCCCTACCAGATTTTCAGCTTCTGTCACCAGCCTCTGTTTGGGCAAATCAGGGTTTGCTCCAGATTGCTGAGGATGATCCTTATTGGTCTCGCTTGCAAATTTTTTTGGTGGTGACTCAACTTCTTTTCCACTTCTGAGAGTGATCTGTTTTGCTGTCTCCCTCGGATTCATTTGTACTTGAGAAGGAAGTCCAGGTTGTTGCATTCGAAGCTCATTCAAAGAATTTGTCAATTGAGAAATTTGACGGGTATGCTCGTCCAATGTAGCCTCAGCTTTCTTAGAACTCTCTTTCTGATCTTGAAGCATATTCATCATCAAATCTAGCTTCTCATCCATTGACTTCCCTTGAGGAGGTGGCTGATTTTGAGGATAAGCTTGAGGAATTCTTTGATTCGGTAGAACATAGGCTTGTTGAGGTGGGTTTCCTTGATCTCTCCATCTGAAATTTGGATGATCTCTCCAACCAGGATTGTAAGTAGCTGAATAAGGATCTCTCCTAGGCTGCCTCTCATTCCAATTCCCCATAGTATTCGCTTGAACAAGTGGCTCTTCCAATGCAAAATTACATTGCAAAGTGGTATGGCTATATGTTCCACACGTATCACATGGACGATCATAAGGGCTAGAAGAAGAGCTTGTATTTGGAGTAGCAACTTTATCAACCACTTTTGAAAGAATTTTCTCCAATTTATCCATCCTTTCATTGAATTTATCCTCACCCGAAGAGCTTGTATCCACCACTTTCTTTAAAATCCTCACATCACCTCTGTCATATTCCTTCTTGGAATCAATCAATTTCTTGACAATTTCCCTAGCTTCATTCACTCGAAGATGGGAAAATCCCCCATTGCTTGCTGAATTCATAAGGTCTTTGTTCACCGAAGTCAGCCCTTGGTAGAAATATTGCAACAATTGTCCCTCCGAAAAGCGATGATTAGGGCAACTATCCACCAACCTTCGAAACCTAAGCCAAAATGCACTTAATGGCTCATCAAACTCTTGATGGATACTAGAAATCTCTCTCTTCAACGTTTCAGTCCTTGTGGAGGGAAAATAATACTCCAGAAATTGCTTCTTGAGACCATTCCATGTAGTAATGGAATTTGGTGGTAAGCTAGAAAGCCATTGGTTTGCTGCCCCTGTCAAACTAAATGGAAATGCAACTAGCTTGAATTGCTCCTCCGTGACATTCTCAGGCCTCTTTTGCACCTTGCAAATTTTTATGAACTCATTCAGAAAATTGTATGGATCTTCGGTGCTCCTTCCATGGAATTTCGGAAGAACATTCAAAAGGCCTAACTTAATCTCAATGGGACTCCCTGTTGGTGCCACTTGGATGGGAGTAGGGGGGTCTTCTTCACTGTGACCAGTAAGTTCCCACATATAGGGATTGTCAGCATTAAGATTAGGATTCGCCATTAGAGAAGGATCGGTTTTAACTTCAGTTTCTGCCTCTGGAAGGGTCTCGATTTGGGCAAACTGAGGTTCCCCTGCAGCCTTCAACTTTTCCAACTTAGCTTCCTTCCGATTCTTCTTGGCTGTCTTTTCTATTTCAGAATCAAACTCCAATACCTGCTTATCAGACCTGGTCATATACTGAAAAACTAACACACATATCAGTAGAACAAACAACAGAAATCAACAACCGCTCCCCGGCAACGGCGCCAATTTGGTGAGCGTCGTTTACCTCACACAAATAAAACCTGCAATACTCCAATAATAATGAAACTAGTACAGGGTAAGCAGGGTCGATCCACAGGGAACAATTTGATTCTATTGATTGACCTAAAGAGTTAATCGGTTTAGCAACCACGCCTAAACTTGAGATTTGTTTAACTAAAAACTACTAAAAAAAATAACTAACAACACAAAGACATAGGCACACAATAACTCATAAACACTGAAAGCACTAAATTAAAGTGGAAGGAATCTAGAATAAGAGGAAGGAAGTTGGCTTAGATTAACTCGTTGATTCTTCAGTTGATCCTCGGCTACAAATTAGTTATCCCCGCAAATCAATTAGTTATATAAGAGCAAGTATTTGCTGAACTCCTAAAATCCTCTCTTATTACCCACTAGCAAGCAAGTATTTGCTAAACTTACTAGATTGTTAAATTAATACAAAGAGGACCTAATTTAGGTAGACATCCAAGTATTTGCTAAAGACAGCTACCTACCCGGTTGATTATTTTCCTGCTATTACAGTCTGTATCAGTTATCTGTTTTTTACAAGAAAGTGCTACTTTAATTAGCTCTAGCTTAGCATGAATTGAGGTGATCAAACTCAACCCACAAAGCCTAAGTTTATACAATAATCAACCAAGAACTTGCAAGAACACTTTTAAGCATATCAATCCTCACAACTTTATGAATCAACCTTGAATCAATCCAAGCCAACTAAGAAATTTAGCTACTCATATTATGAACAAAGAAAACAAGATAAAGAAATGATTTCATTAACTAAGAGAAGTAAAGGAATTTACAAAGAAGAAAAGACAAGCAAAAAATCAAACCTACTTAAGAGTCCCAAAACTAGGGCTCTCGGCCAAGCTTCCAAGAAGAAGAAGAATCCGAAAATATCTACACAAGTTGTTCCCCCAAAAGTTCTCTTCATCACTTTGGCTCTTGGTATTTATATAGAGCTCAAAATGAGTAAAATAATATAAAATCTACCAACCAAAATATCTTACTAATCCATCTTGGACTAGGAAGAGTATTTATTACAAACTAACTAGTGGGCTTAAGCATATGAATTTAGCCCAACTTCTTGCTTCCATTTTGCTTGCTACCTTTTTCTCTTCAATCTTGCACCTTTGCACTTCAATCTTGATGCTAAATTATGCTTCTTCCGTCCTCTGTTTCTTCTCCATGTTAACTGCATAATTTGGCCATAAAAACTCCATTATACACTTCAAACATCAACACTTTAATTAAATTCCCCAATGAAAGAACAACATATAATTATCCTATCACATGTCATAATTAGATAGATAAGTATAATTGTATGGTGTACTTTGTACTGTATCTTTCTGATTAGTGGATTCATTCTGAACTGGGTCAGGTCCCGCAGATGTAGGTGAATTTCACCGAACTCCATAACCAAGTATCATGTCTTTATACTTTACTTTATTGTATACTTGGTTAGATAGGTTATGCTGTAGTAGTAATATTTAAGATGATTTGGTAAAACCAAATTTCATATTATAAATATATTGTAAAAAAAATTGACCGGCAATATTTGTTGACATATATGTAATTTATGTAGAAAAAAATAAATTGTTGTATAAAAATACTTTACTTTGTAAAAAATATTATGATAACAAAATGAAAAATCACTTATTTTTAATGAATTAAAACAATTTAATCAAAGTTATAAAAATCACGCATCCTTTAAAAGTGCATTAATTAAGGAAGGTAAACAAGATAAATGATTCTCCCTCTTACCCAATTAGAACTGTAGAGAGAGAAAATTGAACAAAAAACTTATGATGTCCAAAATGTCAAATTTTCCCTCTGCAAAACTTATGATGTCCAAAATGTCAAATTTTCCCTCTGCTCCACCTTCCACCACCATCCATTCATCTCCCAAAAATGGCTCGCTTCGTTTCCAACGTTAGAATCACGACCGCTTTTATCGCGGACCAAATCTTCATTATCGCCGCTAGGCGTGGATTTGCGAGCGTGGCGGGAGCATAGTCTCAAAGCGCGGCGGTGAGCGGTGGAGCGAGGCTGAACATGAAGTGGATGAAGAAAGGGGAAAAGGCAATTCAAACCCGCTACTTCGTGGGCACTCAACCCGGTTACTGGGTACTGCAAGTCGGCGGGGCAGGCGGCGGAGATCGACGCTGTGGAGATCCGTAACTTGTTGCTAAAACACAAGAATTAAACAATCTGGGGAAAATCTAGGTTTATGAAATTTTGATGAATGTTCCTTAATCGATTGGATCGGAAGTTTGGAAACCTAAATGAATCCCATGAAGATGTTATCATCGGAAGGTGGTGGTGGTGTTGTGGTGAAGGTGGTGGTGGTGGTTTTGTGGTGAAGGTGGTGTTGCGGTGAAGGTGGTGGTGGTGGTGGTGTGTTAGGTATTTTAAATTTATTTTATAATACTAAGGGTAAATAGGTATTTTTACTGGCTATAATTTCCTAAAATAGAAAGTGTGAAACTTTGTCTGTGACATACTTAAATGAAAAAGTGTGCAGTTTGAATTGGGACGGAGGGAGTACAACATTAAATATGGTGCATTTTATGAGTCACACATGCCTAGCTGACGTGGCTAATTCTAAGGGTGACACATGACAAAGGTGACATGGCTAAGTGTAGCAAATTTTTTCTATTTTAGTAAGATTTATAGATTATTTGAGTGATGTTGTCTTTGTTTCTTCATTTTCATTGTTTAGAATACAGTCATCTCTTCGTATCATGGGCGGAACCAGTGTGATGCGAGGTAGGGCTCCAGCCCTACCTGAATCGCCGGCCGAAGGGAGGATTAGGTTTCCGGCGGTGTCTGCGCATTTTTCGGCTTCAAGTGCATCTTTCGTCCAGACGTGTCGGAGAAGAAGGCCACTTCGCAACCTTAATTTTTTTGGCTCATGGAGTACTAAAACGACGTCGTTTTAGTGTAAGTAAAACGACGTCGTTTCACTAGTATTGAAGGCAAAAAAATTTTAAAATAAAAAATCAAGTTTTAAGGGGTTTCAATGTTTTTGGATTAGACCATTTTCCCCAATTCAATTTTAGAAAATGGCCCAGTTCACATTTTCCCCAACCCAATCTCAGCTTCACCTCCTGCCGGATGCCGCCGATGCCGATGCCGATGCCAATGCCCACCACCGTCCAGCCCTCCACCATTCAACCTCGCAGAACAAATTTTTTTTGTTCCGCCACTGCTTCGTATCATATAAGGTAATGCTAAACTATTTAAATGCCTTTGACACGAAATCACATTTGCAATTCAAACTTTTTATTAGTTCCTAAACTAGAACATGGGAAGAGAATCCCAATCCTTTTTATTGTCAATATCTATATAATTGCGAAAGTGATAATATAACTTCAATTGTTTGAATGTAAAAAAAAGAAGAGAAAAGTGCATATATAACCCTATATAATTGACGAAAGTGCAAATATAACTCTGCGCTAATTGAAAGTGCAAATACAACCCTATCTATTCAGGTTATGTGCAAATATAACCTTTTTAGGCAGTTAGAGACCGGAATACACTAAAAAGACTATTTTTGCTCCTATGTAAAAAAGTAAAAAATATATAAATCTCTAGAATGATAATCCTACCCCCAATTCTCATATTTTCATCTTCTCATTTATGAGGATGCTTCAGGAAAAATGGTCGGATCTCTTGTCCGAATTGGGAAGCCAGAGATGGTCCTCTTGGAGCTCGCTCAGGCGGTCGGAGCGGAGGCGTAAGCGAAGCAGTGGGTGGTGAGGCTGATGGGTGGTGGGATAGGCAGATTGGTGGTGGGTCTCGATTTTCAGGCGCTTGGCTGAGCGGCGTCGAAAATGGTGGGCGATGGTGGCAGAGGTTGGTTTAGGAGGCGGGGGAGGGAAGAATGGTGGTGGGTTTGGTGGCGTCTCAATTTTCTGGTGGCGGAGCTCTGACGCTTTTCCAAAACATGGTGCAGTCCCTTTGCTACCCTATTGCTGCTTACCTCGCCGTCCACCATAACCGAGCCCACGTCATCGCGTACGGCACTTTTCTATGGTCCGCTGCCACTTTCCCCACCTCCTTCTCTTCCTCCTACTCGATGTCTCCAATTTCTTGCTTTGATTCCTGTAATATAATGCTGCAGATGTTTAGTTTTCAGGACACGGTTTTTTTGGTTTATTCGCAGATTGTATGTTCCAATTTCAGTTAGAATTAAGTGGTGTCGTCTTCGTTGGTGAGATTGGGGGAATGGACGAGCGGGTGGTGGTGGAGCAGGCACTGGTACTGGAGATGGCGCTGGTGAGATTGGGGAAAGGATGAGCGGGTAGTGGTGGAGCCTAGCGGTTGGTGGTGGCGGCTTGGCGGTAGAGGTAGAGCCAGGTGGATGGGGGGTGGTGGTGGCTGACGGAGAGGGCATAATTGTCCTTCTCATTTAAGCGTTGTGTCATAAGGGTATTTTAGTCTTTGTAAGTGGGTATTTTAGTCTTTGTAAGTGGGTCAATGGCCGAAATTTGTTAGTCAACGTCGAAATTATGGTCAGAGGGTTATATATGTACTTTTATTCAATAGTCAGTGTTATATTTGCATTAAAAAATAATTGAGGGTTATATCTGCACTTTTCTCAACATATGGGGTTATATTTGCATATTAATCTCTGACTATTTAATGAAACTGTCAATATAACACTCATGTGACACTTTCAGTGATGACTTTGACATTTCTACTTTTAACCACACTTAAAAAGACAAAAATATTATTAAATCAAAAACTGATTTTGAGTGGACAATTATATTCTACACACCTTCACCACTCTACCACCGCACCACATCTGACCTCCATCGCACCGCATCTAATCACCGCCACACCACCGCTAGAGTAAGTGAGGGGATTCCATTAGAATAAGTGAGGGGATGGCACTAAAATTTAGGAGGAATGGGACCAGTTTTATGAATCCGAAATGGATCCTAGGATGTAACAGGATTATGTGCTTGGATTTAGGTGGTTGAAATGAGAGGATGTAATTGAATATAGAAATAAAAAAAGATGGAATGAGTGGATGAAAATAAAGAAATCCTACAAAAAAAGAAAGTGAGTCAAATCTACAAAAACAACAAAACAGTGAATGATTCTCATTAACTCATTAAACTATTTATTTCTATTCAATTTTCTCTGTCCAACCACTTGGACTATCTCAAGTAGCCAAGGCAATGTGCGCGACCAAGTGCAATTCAGGAGTCTCACCCACATTTGTGTGAGTACAAAGAATCTCACCCCTTTATGTTAAGCACCATGAATAGAGCGTGGTTGTATAAAAAAAATAAAATCCTTCTATCCATTTTAACTTGCAAATAAAAAATAAATAATCGATGATGACAAACATTAAATAAAAACAACAAAACACAGAGGAAGTACAACGTTTTTCACTCAACACAACCAGATGGCTGGCTACAATATATGCACGGAATTTTCATAATTTATGTGAGATGGAGATCAAATGTTTCTTTTTATTTGTATGGCTTTTCCCATGTGATTCCTTCTTCCGAATTTTCTCTTGATTCCTCTGAGGTTTTCTCTGCTTTGACTTGAAAGAATTACAAGAACATTTTCATAAGTTTATTTTTAATATTAAAAACGCATTTCACTGATGATTTGGTTAAGTTTTACGAAGTGCAATATTTTCTAAAATTATGTAATAATTACGGTACTTTTTTAAAATTTAACTACTGTATTTTTTATATTTTAATATCGTAAATTTTAAGTTAACATATAATAAAATGTATTTTAATTGTGAAAATACAAGAAATATTGTGTAAAAATATACAATATTTATGTTGAAGATATAATATTCAAATTCAAAGTACAATGTTTAACTAAAAAATACATTAGTTGTTCAACAACTTTAAAATTTTGTTGTCAGAGAGACGTTTTGAATGATTTTTTTTTGTTCATAGTTGAATGATATTTGTAAGGGATAAACCTAAAAATTACCCTAAGTTTTTCTAAGGTTTCGAAACAACCTCGACTTCTTCGAAAGTGCTAGAACAACCCTAAGTATTAGTCAAATGTTACCATTATGCTCAGCTGACCTAAGAGCAGCATTGACTAGGCAAATTTCAGTGCTGAACATCCTGAAAATGACCAAAATACCCCCTACTTAGTTTTCTTTTAAAAAATAGATGATTTTACCCTCCTGAAGTCCATCCCACCTTCATAACCTAACAAGAATTCTAGAGTTATGTGAACACTTGAAGTTAATTTTTAGGGTTATGTGAGCACTCATTTTGAATGGGGTTGGACCAGAAATTTTTAAACACTCTCAAAAATCACAGAAAACAAAGCGTATACATCAATTACCAGAAAACACCTACTTATCTATGAAAATTAACTCTAATTTATATTGATTCATAAACATCTACACTTATAAAATAGATAAATAAGCAACTGAAAGATCTAAATTCATGGAAGTTGAAGAAAAATTATAAAATTGGCTACACAGAAAGAAAAGCACAAGTTCAACTTTTTATTGGTACCTCTTTTGACGCTATGGCACATGATTCCCATGATTGATATGACCAAAGTGTTGGCAAAAGAAGGCGTGATGGCAACCATTATCACCACAACCATGAACACCATTATATTTGAGTCAGGCATTGCTCGTGCGGCGGAATGCCTTTCTATTCGGCTTCTCCAACTTGAGTTCCCACCCGAAGAAGCAGGATTTTTCAAGGGATGCGAAATACCGACAATCTACCATCATATGACCTTTTCTGAAACATGTGTTCCGCAATTGAGTGGCTCAAGAAGATCATCCAGGACTAAACTCCAAGTCTTTGTTGCATCATCTACGACTAGCATTATCCTTGGGTAGCTAAAGTACATAAAAATGTAGGATTCATGGATTTATTTCGACGGAATGGGTTGTTTTACCCAATTCTACACTCATATTTTATGCACCATGGGAGTTCATGAAAGCACACATGAGGGAGAGCATTTCCTCGTACCTAGATTGAGAGGCGAGAAACATGAAATCGAGTTTACCACATCCTAGATCCTTGAAACTGAATCACCAAAATGACATGTGAGAGAAGGTTCACAGAGATCATAGGATTAGATTTTCTCCAACTGTTGGCGGTGAGAACGATCTCAGGGGAGCGGGGAATTGGGAAGACGAAAAAGAAGGAACGAGGGAGACAAAGACGCAAATCAGATAGGGCAAAATGGATTTAACGATTGAGACTTGAGAGGGTCAAAACGGAAGTTTTACATTTTAATTATTTTTTAAATTAGAAGGGTATTTCGATAATTTCCATCTATTCCGGTGAAACAATTGAGTTCACTATATAGATCTAATTTCGATCTAAATACATTGAGTAAAATTGTTTTGATTCGCTTCTTATATGCAGGTCAAATCTTTATGAATTTGGCTAGGGTTATAAACTCATGTTCTTATACATAGTGAATTGACCTTATAGGTGTTCTCCTTTATGTTTTTTTAAAAACAAATTGTTAATTCACATTATATATTACTATCTTATGCCCCATTTTAATTCCGATTTATATCCCTTTTGTTTTGAAAAATAAAAGAGTTGTGGTGGTTGCGACTGTGATTAAGGCTGGGAACGCGAAGGATAAGGCCAGACACGAGACCTCAATGTCGGAGGAGGTGGAGGGCTTGGGTGGGGAGGAGGTTTTCGTTGGGAGGGTGTGTTGGTGGTGTGAGCTGGTGGGAGTGAGATCGAGATGTCAACCACGGATGCCAACAACATCCAGCCAGAGGAGCAGTGGACTGGAGGTATGGCTGTGATGGGCTCAGGCGGCGAGGGGGATTTTCACCTGGAGGGGTTGAAAATCTGACAGGCTGGGCATTGAAGTTTACAAAATAGTGTGTTGACGTATTAGTGCGTAAGGTAATCAAATACAAAATGTGATTTAGCAGTTCCATTTACTAATCTGGTATTCTAACTTATGCATTCTAAAGAAAGTACTTTTAGAATTTGAATTTCTTAACACCACCAACATTGTTTTCAAGAAGTTCAGCAGTTGATATTTCTACTAAGAACAAGATTGATTACATTGATTTATAAGAACATTATGATTAAGCATTTTGCATCATGTAAAAAGTTGGAATGACTGCATGCATTGACTTGTAAAGTGAAGTAGATTTACAGGCTGTCTAAGATTTGTGTTATGTTGAAGAACCACATAATCTAAGACAGCAACTCATCAACTTTGTTGGAATAGATATCATTCACAGGACGTAATTAAAAGACCCTACAAAAATAATTGGCCATCCCATTGTTATTTCCAACACACATTTCTTGCTATCTCAGCTCAATTATTTTACAGATTTTCACAACATTTGAAACAATTAAACGTCCAATTAACAATAAGCTGTAGATTAATAGGAAATTGAGGGTTTTAGAAAGTGGTTAAGGCCTAAATACATGCATTTAATTAAGACAAACAGAATTAATGATATAGTATCGTGACATTGATAGGGTATTACTGTTACATAATTGATGATGTGTCGAGTTTCTTATAATTCCGCATACTTCAAGAATTCTTAGTTGGAACCATAATGACATATTGACAATTATTGTATATAATTCACTAGTGCAGAAAAGATGTACTCCATCTATCTCAACTGATCATCACCATTATTATCACGTTACTCAAGAAATATATTTGAATGTTAATAGGTTGAGAAAAGTACATATATAATTCTATATAATTGATAAAAGTACAGATATAATCCTGCAATAATGAAAGTGCAGATATAACCCTGCAATAATTGAAAGTGCAAATATAACCCTGATCAGTCAATGCCGAAAATAATGGCTTTAGGGTTATATTTGCACATATGTATAATAGTTAGGGTTATATTTGCACATATGTATAATAATTAGGGTTATAGGGTTATATTTGCATATTACCCTAATATGTTTATCTACGTACAATAACAACAAATAAAAAGTTGATATTAAGAAACTACTTGTTACGACGAATTGAACAATATCATATGCGTTAATATTGTTGTTCATATAGTCATTCAAATATGTGGTCAAACTTTGATAGAAAATAGTGTCAAAAAAGTAAGAGTGAAAATTCAGATAAGACCGGGGGGAGATACATGTTCAATTAACGATTGTCTCGTATAATATTTAAAAGAGATTTTTACACTTGTAACCCTAATTTTAGTTTGAAATTGATAATATAATCCTGCAAAATGAGAAACTGTTAAACTAACCCTAACTTTAGGCTAAATTGTGCCGTTATAACCTTTTTGCACTATTTTAGCACTAGCTCATCAATTGTTTAGACATGAAATGACAAAAATACCCTTGTCCCATAAGTTGAATTCCCATTTTACCATTTTTCTTCTTCTTCTTCTTCAAAATACACCCTTACCCCCACCACTGTGCCACCGCTTACCACCACTCATTCTTCTCTCCCGCCACCACCCCTTCCGTTTTAGTCAAAACTTAAAGATCTGAGGTTGGGGGGTCATTTTCCCACACCACCCAACCCCGACGCTAATCGGTATCACCGCCTCGCTCCAAGGCGATGCGCAACCATGGTTTTTCTCAGGCCCCTCCCGGCAGACCACTGAGCGGAGAGGCAAATCGAGCGGCAGAGAGGCGAGTTGAGTTAAAAACCACGCACAGGTGAGTCTCGTCGAAGAAGAATGGAGCTTCCCCAATATTTGGTCAACTTCGGGCGATGGAGTTCAAGCTCGGTTGACCCTAGCAAACAAAACAAAGCAAGCCAGCGCTAACCGGTGAGCCTTGGTTCGAGACGTTGGAGGACTAGCGCTGGAGGACGAGACTAGATCGCTTCTCTGATGGGTGAAAAATGAAGCAATTCGGCCGGGGTAAGGTGGGTCTCCAGATTATGGCCACCGCAAGGGCTGAAGGTGAAGATAAAAAGAAGAATAAATCCCTTTTCTCTTTTTATTTTTTCCTTTTTTTAATACAAAGGTAAAATCGTCATTTCCTTAAATTCCAACCAAATCTCCCATCGACAATTGAAGTTAACGATGCCCAGGGTTAGATTGTCACATACATAATAAAGTTATGGCTATTATAACACTTTCTCGTTTTGCAGGGTTATATTGGTACTTTCAATCTTAAGTTTGCGTTATTTTAGCACTTGCCTCAATTTTTTTTAAAAAGGCCTTTGACAGGAATTTTAAGGGAACTCTGAAGCCTGAAATATTAATTTAAGCTGGTTCAATTTAAGATGAAATTCAATGCTAAGTTTTTCAGTTTATGGCAGAAATAAAAATCTCGAATGAGGAAACACTACTGGAAAACAGGTCCTTAGGCACCAGTCTGTGGCCTCGAGGCCTCCAGAACCGGTGTTGAATTCATGTATGGCACCTGTATTCCAAAAAAATTGGTGCCAACACCTGATTTTTGAAACTAGTGCTTTAAATCGGTGTCATACATAAGGAATGGCACCAGTATCGTATAAGGGTGTACATAACCGGTGCTTGAACAAAGCAACAACTAATAAATAGTTTATTTGGTGCCAAAAAAAGGGGGGAAACTAATATCACCGGTATTAATTGAATTTCAGCACCGATTTATCTGTAACAACAAACCAGTGCTCATAATATTAATGTTCCCGGGCACTGTTGATGGTTGAAAAACAGAGTATGTGCTCTGGTGCATTTAAGGCACCGGTTTATGTCTTAACAGCATCGGTTTAAGGACCGGTGTTGTGTATTTAGACAATTTCTCGAATTAGCTCTCAGGTTGGGAAAAGTTTTTTAAAAAATCAATCAAGCCAGCCATAAGCAGCTATTTTTTTATGGCGGCACCAATTTTAAAACATGCCAGCACCGGTGCTAGCCCCTTAAAATTTATTTCTCAAGTTTGTTCTCCGGTTGGGAGAAAAGACCAAAAAATTAATTCAACGCAACCTCAAGCAGCTACTTTTGCTAGTTTTAGCACCAGTTTACGGGCTTCATACTGGTGCTAGTAAATTTAAGTTCTAAAATGTATACAGATCCATAGTGGGCTGTTCTTGCTTTTTTTTAAATTTTGGAAAGCAAATCCAACCTATCTTCCTCATCTGTTCAGACTCCCAAGCTCTCTAAAGGATTGGGGTGAGTTCTCTTTCAAACATTGCTCTTATATTCGACTAGATTATTAATCATGAACCCAAAGTTTTTGGAAAAATAACAACTTTTTTCAATGTTGCTTCACTTTGCTCTCCAACTTTGTTCGATGTTGCAATCATGTACATAGCGTTAATGTGTAATAACTACATATATGTATATACATTGGATTTTATTGACTCGCATTAAGAGTTTGTTGATGTTCATGAAAGCAAGTATTCTATAGTTTTTTTGTTGCATGATAGGTGTTTATTGAAATGCCTCATTTGACATTGTAGGATATGGCACCAAAAACTCCCTACAAGAGATCACGCAATGCATCCCCTTACTCTTCAGAGGTGCAATCCAATATTGAACAAGAGGAGAAGAGGTTCATTTTGGAGCAGGCAGAGTTAATTGCACAAACGTACCGAACAAGGCACCATTTTCCGGAGAGAGGAATCCAAAATGCTCCCCTCTTTGAAGAAACTATCCGAGCACTTAGGTGGGAGAAATTGTGTGACACACCTCTAATGTTCAACCTCAGCATAGTGAGCGGGTTCTATGCTAATTGCGGTGTGGTGAAAGGTGGACTGAGGCATTCTGTCGTGGGAAAATGGTGAAATTAACTGAAGAATCCATAAACGAGTTGTACATGTTGCCAAATGTTCCCCCCTGAGGAGGATGAATTTCTTGCATTCAACTACTGTACCAATGAGGGTTGGGATTTGACGATCCCACGGGACGGGAGATTGTGAGAACGGTAACTAGGGAGGGAACCGATGTCGAGTCTATTGTGAAACTAGGTTGGAAAAAAATGCCAAAGAATCTACTGACTACCGTGATGAATTGATGGTACCACTTCGTAGCATCTAGAATTCACCTCGACACAGTGAACACTGAGGTTCACAGATAAGGCTGAGACATTTGTACGTCATTTAAAAAAACTTCAATGGAATTTGGGTAAGCAAATAGTGGACGAGTTGAGACATGGTGCAGAGAAAACAGGTTGTTACGGCTTCTGCAGCATGATTTCCAAACTATGAACAAAAGCAGGTGTCCCCCACTATCCGCACGACATATACGGGCATCCAATGGGTAAGATACAACAGACTCTTTCTTCAAATTTCCTCAAGACAATGTGAGTCATACTTTGGAATCTAGAGCCACGGCGTTAGAGGTGGGTGTACAAAATCTGCTGACGGAATCACAATATCAAAGGTCCTGGTGCGATCACATGGGAAATGTATTTCAATACCAGTTCTCGGACACAATGAAAGCAGTTGGGCATTTCCCTACATATCTAGGCATGGGTATTGGGCAGAGCGACGTTGGGACCAGCTCTAAAGATGCACACATGTTAGATGAAGAGTCGTTTGTTAGATATTATTCATGAATTTTGTTCCTCATTGTCCTTATAATACTATCATTTTTGTAGTGATTATATTTTGGAGTATATCTTGAAACAATTCTATATTATTTTGCAGACAAAATATAGTTATTATCCACTACTTCGAGGATTATCATGCTTTTACACTAATCGTATAGTATTAAAGAAATATGATTTTCCGTTTATAATTCCAAACTTTTTTTGCACAATTTAGTCTAAGACATGTACTACTGCTTTGAAATTTATACATTAAAAAATTCTATTATTTAGAATTCATATATTTAGGAAGTAAAAACAAGAATCAAGTGTGAAAATGTAGCACAAGGTGAAACTTAGTTTTGGGCAACAGTGCAATTTATGAAAATGTAGCACTTGTTTTCTATGATCAGTTTTGAGGATGTTCCATTTACCAATCAAGTCGTAATCGCATTGGTGTGATCATACAATACTCAATTGCACTATTGAATCACCAATTTTATGTTTTGACAATTAAAAGATTCTTGGAGGGACCTAAGTGTAAAAAGTAAAAACTTCACTCGGACCTCCAAATTCAATTTTGCTTGGATGCAATCCTACATTCTTGGACTCAAAAGTGAATTCCTAGAATGACTCAAAATTTTTTTAATATTTGGTGTAAATAAATAACAAAGAAAACTTCCCGTTTGGACTTCCTAACTTCTAAGTCATCTATTGTCAGATACTATAGCACATATACTAGCGCTTTACCAAAT
Source organism: Rubia yunnanensis (assembly GCA_037428765.1). Lineage (NCBI taxonomy): Eukaryota > Viridiplantae > Streptophyta > Magnoliopsida > Gentianales > Rubiaceae > Rubia > Rubia yunnanensis. Next base: position 100,732,882 of record CM075067.1, on the reverse strand, counting down.
TCTAATAAAACATGAAATTCTATTTTAAAATATATATTAACCCTAGAATACACAATATGGTGCTATTTGGCCACAAAAAAGGAGTTGTAGTTAAGTTTTGGGCAACAGTGTTATTTTAACAAAGTTCTGATCGGAGGATTTTTGGGTATCCATCGGACACAGTTTTAAAACACAGGCTCTATTGAATGTTGAATGGAATATTTTGAGTCCTTTTGCATATGAAAAACAATGGACAAAACCATCCCCCTCGAGAGGGACTTTAATTGAATATCACAAAATAGTTGAACTAAAACCCAGCACCAGTTTGGTGTGTTGATTAACTGGTGCTAAGATTTTCGGATGTACCAGACAAAAAAACTGGTCAATACGTGGGTGGGAAATTCAAAATTCCGTATTTTAATTTTCAGCACCTTTCCGTAGGCTCCAGTATCGAGAAACACTGCTAGGATTCTACATCACGTCGGGATTAAGCAGTTACGCACAACTGCTTTATTGTTATTTTGGCATCGGTTCTACAACCGGTGCTCCGTAGTTAGTCAAAATTTTATATGTCTGCTCTCGAGTTGTAAAATTTTTTATTACCCACGCAGCATCAAGCAGCTCCTTTAACCAACAGTTAGCATCGATTTAGGGACTAAAGAGCACCAGTAACAATAATTAATAAAGATTCCATCTTGGTTTATTCTGGACCCTTGATTTCTATGTGTTGATTTAATGTGAACCATTCAAAATTTGCCTATATAAAGTAAACTTGAAATCTAGATGTAATCCTCTCTCATTGTCCTATCATCCTCCCTTTCCATCATCTCCCTCCTACTCTACCACCTCTCCATTACCGCCATCACCGCCGCTTAAACATCAAACCATTACCGCCACCGCCACCTCCTCCTCCCTCCTCCCTCCTCCCTCCTCCCTCCTCCCTCCTCCCTCCATATATGCCGCCTAACACCACATCTTCATTCTTTTTTTCTGATTTTTTTTTGTGTTGGTCATTCTTTTTTTCCCTGATTTTTTGGGTGCGTTCGATTTTCTATCATGTTGTTTTTCAAGGGGTGTGTGGGATTTTTTCCATTTTGGTAATTTTTGGGGTGTGCAAGATTTTGTGCATTTTGTTATTACATACACACACACACACACACATATATATAGTTCATTGTGTATGATTTGTTGTTTAGGTGTTTTTGCCTAAAATAAGTTTTATTCCCCTATGATATAGATGATTATGTCATGTTTAGGTGTTTTTCATAATTACAATTTGTATCATGTTATAAAATGTATGACATATTGTTGTTTGTGTTATGTTGAAGTGCGATATAGTTGATTGTGTGATTTTCTAGATATATAATGGGTGAGATATGTAACACTGATTTTCTATTTAACTATGTACGATGTTAAAGGTTTTTTTCTAAAACTAATGTGATATAGTTTATTGTGGGATGTTGATGCGTTCATGGTTTAGTTTTCAATGCGTCGAACAATTACAATGTTTTGAATGAATGACGAACTAGATTAAGGCTTACATGTCTTTTTGCTTGTTTTGATGATTTCAAGTAGATGTTTAAAATTTGGAGATGATGCAGTCTATCAGCGCCAAGGAAACGTGACGTGTTTGACATGGTTTGTTTATACATGTCATGTTTCCTTAGTGCTGTAAAACTACTTCATTTCGATATTTTAACTGGTTTTCTATGCCAAATCGTGTAGTGCACAAACTTAACGGAAGAAACATTAGTTAATGGGCACTGCATTGATTGCTTTCTATTCATGTATTGCCCTTTAACTAAGTAATGCTTCTTCCACTACGGAAAGTGTTGTAACATTTGTAAAACTCCAATATTTAAAATGTAGAGATTTTGTAGTGTATGAGCACCAAGTAGCATGGTGTGTTTATTTGTTGAACATGGTGTGTTTAACATTAAATCATTGTTAATGTTAAATTCATAGTTAAAACATAGTTATACATATATGTATCCTCGGTGCTTAAATATTGCAACATTATGACATTTTAAATCGTTTTCTATGACAAATCGTATTGTGCACAAGCTTAACGGAAGATGCATTAGCACCAGTTTACAGGTTTTCTTGCTTGTTTTGATGATTTCAATTTGATGTTTAAACTGTGGAGATGTTGTAGTCTATCAATGCCAAGTAAACATGACGTGTTTCACATGATTTGTTTATACATATCACATTTCCTTGGTGTTGTAAAATAGGTTCATTTCGATATTTTAAATGGTTTTCTATGCAAAATCGTATTGTGCACAAGTTTACCGGAAGAAGAATTAGTCAAAGGGCACTGCATTGCTTTCTATTCATGCAGTGCCCTCTAACTAAGTATTGCTTCTTCCATCATGAAACGGTGCTATAACATTTGTAGAGCTCCACAATTTCAAATGTGGAGATTTTGTAGTGTATGAGCACAAGTAGGGTGTGTTTATCATTAAATGTTTAACATTGTGTGTTTAACATTAAATCATTGTTAATGTTGAATACATAGTTAAAACATAGCTATACACACCGTGTTTCCTTGGTGTTTAAATGCTGCATCATTTTGACATTTTAAATTGTTTTCTTTGAAAAATCGTAGTGTGCACAAACTAAATGGAACAACTAAGGCTGAACTGTACCTCTACAAATCTTAATCTGTAGGTTAGTTGACATATTAAAAATTAAACGTTACTTATTCTTACTTATTGATTACTTTCACGTTATTAATCACTGAGTTATTTTTTGCACAATAGATATTTCCCCTGACAAAAGGAGCGTACAATGGCAAGGGGATAATAGACGTCACAGGCACAAGGTGTGGAACTTGGGTGAACGTTTCTTCCTAAAAACTTCCCTGCCGTAGTGAAAGTTCTGAAGTCGAAGCCAACGCCAAAAACTTTTCAAGGCAGTTTTTAAACCACCATCATTTGCCGGATAAGGACGTCTCCGGCAGAGATAATAGTTCAAAATCGCCATGGTACACTCAAAAAATCCGATGTTAATTGTATTGCCTTAGTGCCTTACACTATTGAACAATTAGTCCAGACAGCGAGTTCAACTTCTTCATCCAAACTCTACTACTGTACTTAATTTTGTCTCAAACTGAACTCGCTCTAAGTGGATGATGATAGCATTAAAGGTGAATGAAAAACTCAAATTCGCACCCACAAACAATGGAAGAAGGTATAGGTACATCTAGCTGATTTCAAATTGCCATCGCTATGGTGATTTAGTGGAGCAATCTGGCTCAAATACCAGCTTATGTGGCGAAATGATTGTCTCTAATATTAACTGATTTAGCATAACAATTGATTCTTGTACCAATTGATGTAGCGTGAATGTGGATTACGAATAAAATCATAGAGAATTAAAAGAAGTTTTCCACAAAATAGTTGATCCATCTAAAGATCCCAGTTAGTTGGGATTAAATTCGTGGAATATTAGAATATCCGGAAATTGAAGATAAAATCCAACCCAATTTTAACATTTATTTATATCAATTTTTGATATACAAACAAACGACCGAATTTTTGTTTTAGTACTCCCTCCGTCCCATGAGAATCTGCACACTTTCCTTTAATAGGTGTTCCACACAAATTTGCACATTTTTCTCTTTTGGTAAAATTTGAATTTCTAAAAGACCTAATTACCCTTATAGTTTACTCATTTTACATGAACTCAGCCCATCCCCCTCAAACCCCTTTTTACTCCTAACCCTAGATTTTCCATATTCAAATCACCCTCTTTCTGCCTCCTCCCCTCCTCCACCTCCCCCGCCGTCTTCGCCTTCAGCCACCGCCTCTCGATCCGCCTCCGGTCACCACCTCTCACACCCCTCCCTCTAAACCCTAGCGCCACCCCTCCGTCACCCCTCTCTCTAAACCTTAGCACCACCCCTCCGTCTCCTCAACTAGCGACACCCCTCGCCTCCTCAGCTAGCCCCACCACTCACCTCCGCCTCACCATTAATTTCACCGATGTGACCCACCATTAATGCCACCACTGATTCTATCGCCACCACTGGTTCAGATCTAGAGGACAAGAGGCGGGAGGACAAGAGGCGGGAGGACAAGAGGACGGAATCGATTCTATCACCACCATTGGTTCAGATCTTTAGGGCGGGAGGCGGGAGGATGGGAGGATGCATGCGCAGACAAATGAGGAAGATCAGAGTGGAGGAAGAAGAAAGTTGAAGGGGCAATTTGGTTTTTTCCCAGGGGTCAAATTTGGAGAGAGATTTTCACTCTTTGCAGATTCCCCTGATACAGAGGGAGTAGTTAGTTCCAAAAAATTTACATACTCGTATTAGAGCATGTCCAACAGATTCCCCAAAAACATCTCTAAAATTGAGAGTGAAAACTCATATTCTCCTATTTTTTTTGTTCAAGTCCAACAGATTATCCATTTTGCATAACATTTTATTTAATAACACAATAATGATCACTTTTTATTACACTATCTATAATAAACACTTTTAGTCAATACAAAATATAATTAAAAAATATAAACATTTTTATTTTAAGAAATTTAAATAACTTCTAATTTTTCAAAGATAAATTTCAAAAAGAAACAAACAAACTATATTTTTAAAAAAATTGAAAATAACAATTAGAGTTTAACGGGGAAAAATACTCTTCTGTAAACGGTCAATGTCAGCATAATGGCCACAAAACTTGCTTACTTCCTTTCTTATTTTAGCCCAGCAGTTTAGTGAGGATTTTTCACTCCGCTCATTGGACCATTTCTTGTTTTCTTCAAAATACTTGATAATTCTTTTCCAGAATTGTGTAAATTTTTGGTCACGTCCTTTCACTGGATCCAATCCAACTTTAAGCATACTGATACAAGAAGTTAATCTTTTTTAATGGAAAAGTTTTCTTGCCTTTGCTACCGATTCTTGGTGGTAGGTGTACTGTATGTTCCACCATTTATGGTATCTTCATCGATACAATCGTATGTATTCGAATGAAAATCGTAAGTTGGAGGTTCTTCATTAAGGTCTGTAAAAACTAAGTTTCCTGTCAGAAGACTTATGTAACTCATCTGATGTTCATCCATCTACAAAATTGAGATAGTAGATATCGTTTAGACAATAATCACATCCCATCATGAATCAAAGAAAACTTGTAAATAAATCATACATTATTTTTATGAAATTAAAGCGAGCAGGAAAAAAAAGAATGGAGAATCTTACATCAAGTATGGCGCAAATGAAATGTGGTTCGATATTGGTTCGATAGTTTCTAGATTTTGTATGTATATGGTATAGAAGGATTTAAACATAAGAAAGGGAATCTTGTATTAATTAAAGATGATTGATATGATCAGCATTAAATTTTTTATTCTCTCTCTACCAATATAAAGAATGAAATATTCTTTCTCATCCAATTCTCTATGTTAGAGAACGATATGGAGCATTTAGAGATAAAAATTGTGTCAAATTTCCAAATTTTGCTAAAATGTCTACTTTCTGCCTAGTTTGTTCGACATGCTCTTATATAACATCTTTCAAATTCAGCTTTAGCACACAGCCACCTTGCTGAAAAATCGCACGTGAAGAAATGATTGAAAGATGAACAAATTCAAGAAAACATATGTAGAACCGGAACTCAATATAAAACCTGCTTCAATTTTCCAGTTAGTTTCGTGCCTAACATTCTCACCATTTTTCGATTGTAAATCGCACTACCTAGTTAGCCATATGGAGTCAGCTACTCAGCTCATTATTAGTAGTAGATGATTTTTTTTCTTGTAATTACAATTAAAAATGACATAATAATAAAACTGTCTTTATCTCTCCTTTTAATGAGATAGGTTAGTACTCCCTCTGTCTCATTTCACGATGCAATTTGACTATTCTTTTAATCAAAATTTCATAACTTTAACCCTGAAATTGAATTGATATAATATGTTTAAGTACTATTATGTAATACACTGCTAGATTTGTTATAACATATATTTTAAAAATATTAAATTTTCACATGTTTTGATTATATTTAATAAAATACATTAATGATCAAACATTTTTTAAGTCAAGTGTTAAAAGTTAGAAAGTGAAACTTGAAATGAGACCGAGGGTATAACAAGATTTGTTAACGACAGAAGTTTCATTTACATTCTGCTTTAATATCTTGAAACCTCGATTTCAAGTCATGTTATCAAATTAATCTATTTTATGCCACTTTAAAACTATATATAGTTGCAATTCAGTTAATCTAATTATCTCTAGTTTTATCTTTCTCTCCCAACAAATCTACCTTTTCATCAATTTTCTTTTTCCCATCTTCTCATATGGTAAGATGTGAAACAACAGTTTAATTGATTTTCTATTATTGAATAAGTGTGAGGTTTGTCTTCACATAGTAGTTTTCTTCGATTTGATCAATTAGATCGTTGTATTCATGATAATAACTTGATTTAGTTGTTCGAGTCGATGTGCTGTTCTCGATCAGTTTTAACAGATCGTGTGTTGGTAATTTTGTTGGTGGTTTTATCTTCAATCGTGTGTTTTTCAAGGTATTTACAGTTTGAAAAATATAGATCGTGGTTGGATCAAGTGGTGTTAGAGTTGTAAAATATCTCTGTTTGGCGTAGTGATATTGATAAGGGCGGCGGCGGCGGGTGAGGACGGCAACTGAACGCGACAATGTCACGTATGGATAACAAAGAGGAGCAGCGGTGGGGGCAGTGTGGATCATCACGGTGACGGCGTTGTGGATCACGGCGGCGGCAGAGAAGGCAAGGGCGGCGGCGACAACTCGAATACAGCTTAAGATAAGGGGTCACAGATCGAAACAGGCTCCAATACCATGATAAATTTCAAGGTATCTTGGATTTCCATCTTAAAACCAGTTGGCACTAAGTGGATGTGACCATTATATGTAAGTGATTATCTTTGTAAGAAGCCGATATGAGATATATCTTTCAACACGCCCCCTCAAGTGCAAATGTGAAATCAGTCCACGGCCCATATCGGGTCAAATAAATGGGACCCATATCGGACCAAATTAAAGAGGATCCACACATCGGCTCAATAACTCAACCTGGGCTCTGATACCATGTTAAATTTCAAGGTATCTTATGCTTCCATTTAAACCAATTGACACTAAGTGGAGGCAACACGTCCCCTCACTTGCTAACGTGGAAACACTACACAACCCAATATCGGGTCAAATTAAAGGGGATCCACACATCGGTCCAGTAAACCCAACATGGGCTCTGATCCTATATTTGATTTCAAAATATTTTGGGCTTTCATTTTAAAATCAATTGACTCTAAGTGGAGGTGACCCTTATATGTAAGTGATTGTCTTTGTAAGAAACTGATATGAGATGGAGTATATCTTTCAACAAATATTGATGCGTGATACGTTCTTCGCGGGAAGCGAGTTAATATCCCCGAGAATGATATTACATTTTTATTGGATCTTTAATCTATAATAGTTTAGACTATCAGTGTGGTTGACATGTAACTTAGATTTCATTGTTATATCTTAGTTATTGCTACGAGCTAGTTAAGTTGTAGGACGTTTCTCCCAACACCTTTGAATGATTTTCAAAAAAATATAAACCTTTAGTTTTATAAAATCAATTCATTATTATTTATTTTATTTATTCAATTCGGATCCGTTTAGATTTGAGACTCATTAGGCAATGGTTTCGTTGACTAAAATTATAGTCAATGAATTGGTTCAAACTACACCGCCACCTGTCAATATTTATCACTCGTAATCTAGCCGTCCATATTTGCTATAAAAGGAATGTAATTAATGTTTCCTATTCTAAGAAAAATTTGATGTTTCTTTCGGAGTAGTATTACTAATATATAATATAGCTTATTAATACGTTACTTTGGTACAGCCAGACTTATTAAAAAAATATTAATTCTCATCATTGGTACGTGTTACACAATTACGTACATGAAACGAATTTTGACTTTCAATATCCAACTTTGACTTTTACTATCACTAAAATTTTGAAAGTTAGTTCAAACCATGCTTGTATAATAATAATAGACTCTTTTAAATTATACATGTCAATGTAATTACATTAAATTTCACGTTGATTTAGGTACAAAATTAACGTCTAATTATCCATTAATATTTGATGTTTTCTTGGATAATAATATTATATATATATATATATATATATATATATATATATATATATATATATATATCGATTGTATTTAAAACTGAGATGAAATTTTAAATAGGGTTTGAAAATTTTAATAACTTCATGGACAAGTGGATTTATTTTCTTATCCGGCTTTAAATTTTACGCTATCACATTATAAAAGGTCCTAACATGCAATATCTGTTGATTTAATAATCAATTTCTATAAATGATACGTGTCAAGTCAATTACGGCGCATGAATTACCCATAATATTAAAATGCGAAGATGACGTCCATCATTCAACTAATATTCAATGTTTTCCGACGACACTAATACTACGTATCAAACACATTTAGGATTAGGATAGTAGATTTTTTGATAAGCATCAAAATTTTAATAAATGTGCGGACACGTGGGTTCATACTAAAATGACCACGTATAAATTTTTAAAGAAAAAGATTATTTAGCCAAACCATCTCTCCCCTCTATATAAATACCCCATCTTCAGCAACAAATTTCAAACTCAAGAGATAGCAGAAGAAACAAGAACTCCATTGTTGCTAGCTCCAGAAAACCAGAGAAATGGAGACAAGAGAAACCCTTCTGCATGTCTTCAACCTGTTCAGAAACCTCATTTCTCCATTTTCTTACATCCTCAGCATCCTAGGAAACTCTCCTGTTTTCTCCTACATATCCTTAATCCTAACGAACATGAAAACTTCAGCCTGGAGAAGATCCAAACTCCCCCCGGGGTCAATGGGGTTGCCTTACATCGGCGAAACGCTCCAGCTCTACTCGCAAGATCCCTCTAAGTTCTTCATTGACAGACAAACAAGGTTCATATAGCAGAAATAATGATTCATGGCTTAAATTTGCATGGCCGAGTTTTAAAATTTTAGAAAATTTTCATTGATTGATTTCAGGTATGGAGAAATTTTCAAGACACGTGTACTCGGATGTCCTTGTGTTATGCTGGCTAGCCCTGAAGCAGCACGGTTCGTGCTGGTGACACGGCCCGAGCTGTTCAAGCCTACGTATCCGAGCAGTAAGGAGAGATTGATAGGTCCTTCCGCGCTGTTTTTCCACCAGGGGGACTACCATTTGAGGCTGAGGAAGCTGGTTCAGGGCTCGTTACTGCCTGAATCCATTCGCGGCCTTGTGAATGATATCGAGTCCATTGCATCTTCTACATTGGATTCTTTAGCTGGAGGGAGGGTTGTCAATATTTATCAGGAAATCAAGAAGGTTGGTTTCACTTTTATGTATTTTTTAAGTCCTGTTTTTCAGGATTTCTCTTTTTTTTTCTCTCTCTTTCTGATGATTGCTTATGATTGCATTGTTTTAGTACTCTTTTGAGATTGGAATTCTGGCCATTTTCGGGCGCTTGGAAGGCTGGCATAAGGAAGCTTTGAAGAAAAACTATGGCATTGTGGACAAAGGGTACAATTCTTTTCCAACAGATTTGCCTGGAACTCCTTACAGAAAGGCCTTACAGGTAATTGATTGTAAAGTGTCACTTAAAAAGTGTTGCACTATACTTAATTTGTGACAATTGGGATAAATGCTACACTTAACTCGTTGCACTAGATCTATCGCGATGCTTTTGATGTCTTTTATGCATCAGTTAAAATGTGCATGTACAAAGTGTTGCATTGGATTGATTCATCAGAATTCTTTCATCTATTGATGTTTAGGCAAGAAAAAGGCTGAGTGGGATCCTGATTGAAATCATAAGTGAAAGGAGGGAACAGAAAATGGCTGAGAAGAATCTGCTGAAAGGCTTTCTGGAGTTTAAGGATGCGAAAGACGAGGTTCTGAGTGATGATCAGATTGCAGACAACATCATAGGAGTTCTGTTTGCTGCTCAAGATACTACCGCAAGTGTCATTACATGGATTTTCAAGTACCTCCACGACAATCCCAAGCTTCTCGAGGCTGTTAAGGTACAATCTCGGAAGATTGCTACACATGAAATGATCTCTTCATTTCAATGTTGCACTGAATGTCTGAAATTCTATGCAGGCCGAACAGAAAGCGATTTACCGATCAAATGCTAAAGAAAACCGCGGTCTAACATGGGCTCAGACTAGGGAGATGAAAGTAACTCAGAAGGTGAAATCACTGTTTTTAAGTCTAATCAAGAAATCATGCTATTTAATATCCTAGTTTGTGTGGTTTAATGAATAATGTGTGATATCAGGTGGTGTTGGAGAGCTTAAGAATGGCCAGCATTATATCTTTCACATTCAGGGAAGCAGTAGCTGATGTAGAATACAAAGGTAAAATTGACCATAAATCTAGAATTATTGCACCTTTAATTGAGTGGATATCTTTTTTGACTTTGGTAAAACTGAACTTATCCATTGCTTTAATAGGATACCTTATTCCAAAAGGTTGGAAGGTAATGCCTCTATTCAGGAATATTCACCACAATCCAGAACTTTTCACTGATCCTCACAGATTTGATCATTCAAGGTTTGAGGTAAGAACTGAATTTGGAGACCTCTTCAGAGATGCTTAAGTTTCCCAAATATCAGGACACGAGTAACGATGAAGATAGTGAATCGATGCAGTGAAATGATATAGTGAATGATTTGAATGTCTTTTCACTGTCTCTGCCATCGCTCTTACTAGTGTACTAAATCTCCGCGATTTCTCCTGTTTTTTGTCATATAGGTAGCACCAAAGCCTAACTCATTCATGCCATTTGGGAGTGGAGTGCATGCATGCCCTGGTAATGAGCTTGCAAAGCTGGAAATGCTAGTGTTGATCCACCATCTGGTCTCCAAGTTCAGGTAGTTAACCCGTGTTACGGGTAGTTTTGGATCTTTTGATCATTACACCACGTGCTAGATTATGAGCGTTTGCTACAAACGTCGTAAAGTGTTTTTGAGTGGTGAATGATTTCTAACATCAGATTGTTTGTTGTTCACATAGGTGGAAAGTGGTGGGATCAGAAAGTGGAATTCAGTATGGTCCATTCCCAGTCCCTCTCCATGGACTCCCAACAGCATTGTGGAAAGAATCCACACAGTGACCAGATTCATTTAGTAGGCTTTTCTCTAACCCTAGTGAAGCCATTTGGGGATAGATGAAAGAAGGATCTCTAGCTATCTCAATTTAATTTTTGTTTGCTTGCATATTGTGTAGCAAGAAAGAATCTTGAATTTGAGAGAAAAAAGGGTTCAATTCAAGCCATGAAATGAAATGGCAAGGAAAAAGTGACTAGGCTTTGTTGACATATGATGAATGTATCCTGTCTTTGGATATATCATGATAATGATGTTGTTTTTTGGTTTTGTCAGTTTGTGCCTATCTTATTCTTGATCCTATAATAATGCTTTGAGTCTATGGCTACATGAGAGCCAAGTGTCCCAAAACCATCAGCTGGAGGGCACAATCTAAAGGCACATTGCACAACATACCTTGGTAGACCCTTTAATAATGCATGGTGACCAAACAGAAGTGGCTATCACACCTCAGTAGTCCCATGAGTTTTAGGTCAGTGCCCTTTGCTGTCCCAACATTCCCTTAGAATCTGTGCTGATCCTTTGTAAATCAGTCACGTGACCACATCTAATTGTGAGTCTTAGGACAACTAAGTGTATAGGATAGTCACTAAGGCTATGTTCTCCCGAACTGATTCCGTACTAAACTGAACTGCAGATAACCTAGAGAGAGGAGGGGTATTAAGAACGTTTTAAAGCTTCTTACTCCCCTGTTCCATTTAAAAGAGTCTTATTTGTTTAACTAAAATAGACTTACATTTGAAAATAACAGCAAACAAAGCACTTGTTTCCAACACTTTGACAAGAAATGTTACAGATCTCTGAAGAACGTTTAGTCCCTTTTGAAACAAGAACATTTGTCCTTCTCTGAGAAATCGACTCCCTTAGAAGAGTCTCATTTGTTGAACTAAAATAGATTTACATTTGAAATAACAGCAAACAATGCACTTGTTTCCAACACTTTGACATGAAATGTTACTAATATCTAAAGAACATTTAGTCCCTTCTGAAACAAGAACATCTGTCCTTCATCTGAGAAATCAACTTTGCACATTAGAGCTAAAGAATCAGCAGACATCGATATCTTATAACGCTACTTTCTGAGATGAATATTGCAAGGTTGCAACTATATCATGGAACAAGAAAAGAGAAATCGCCTTATTGGCACACGCATATGTATGAATGAAGACTCGAACATTTCAGAGAGCATTTCAAGAATCCAAACCGCCATCTGCTTGACCTGCAGGTGCCGTGTATTTAGTAATGGCAGCGAGTATTCTCTCTTTGTCTCTGGTCGCAAAAGCTTCCAACAATACTCCATTTTTGTAAAAATGGAAAAGGGGAACTGTCTGCACCGAATTAGAAACTAACCTTAAATTACACACATACTAAACTCATATCCAAAACTAGAGATTGTGACCAAATTTACCTTTATACGAAGCCGATCAGCAGTCTCAGACTGTTCATCATACTCATCAATTACCTGCAGAACATACAATCAGTAGCCTAATAGACAAGTATATCAAATGACACCATATTTCACACATTACAAAACCCGAATAACACTCACATTATGCTTCAAGAATATAACCGGTTGATCTTGACTTCCTGACCCTTTGCATAATTTTTTAAACCCTTGCTCAATGTACTTGCAGCTGCCACAAGAAGTCCGGTAGAAATCAACGACGACTAAAGAATTAGTCCTCCTGGCCATTTCAAGAACTTGCTTGAACTCGTCGTCAGTCTTGAATTCCTTGACACACTCAACGGGACAGAGTTCATCCTCTTCAGCAAATAACTCTATTGCATTTTCATTAGCTGTACTCTTTACTATACAAGTTCTTCTCCTAATCGTGCAAATTCGACTAGATTGGTCCAAACACACATAATTGATTGATGTTCTTTTGTTTCGATGACTTAAATGAGTAACTTTCTTATTCAGAAGCTGACTGTTAGAACGCGAATTCCTCCTAACAGAGCTGGAAGGAACAAGCTGACAAATTATCCCTTGCTTCTGCATGATAGCAGTCTAAAATTATACCATTAAACATATGTAGAGGTGCATAATTCCACTGTCCTAAAATGATTCCTCAAAGTCTCCAAATTCAACTTCTCTACTCATGCAAACTGCTTCCTGATGATCAAATTGTGCTAGTCAAGAAATGGCATTGGAACTAAACGCGTAGAAATGTATAAGAGAAACAAAAGAATAAAGCTACAATGAGCTATCAGTTGTAATATAATACTCCGTTCATTTAGACGGAACTGAACTGAATAAAACTGAATCGAACCAAACTGAATTAATGCCAGATGAACTGAACCAGAGTTAAATTAAATCCAAAAGAAGAGGACCCAAATTCTGTCCATTATTACACATAGTTTAGAAGATCACAAGTGCTTAGAATCCAGTTTTCGGCTAAAGTGCGAAAAAGGGTAGCTAATTATCACAATTCACATAATTGAATGCTCAGAAGTAAGTAAAAAAAAGGAGTTTTATGCATCAAACCCGTTTAAAAAAAAGATTCTGTAAGTCTGTAACTGGATCAACTTCGAATCTTGTTGCATCAAACGATTGCGTAACAGAACTACCCATTTCATTGTAGGACCAAAATCAAAGTCTTCGTACCAATTTGAGATGCATAATCAAGTGTTTAAACAAAGATACAGCGGAACTTCTTTTCAGCATTTTAAGGAAATTAGAAAAAGAGATATGATCAAAAAACAAAAAGAAGAGGAGATATGATCAAGTTCAGATTATTGCATGAATTTACCTGCGAAGTTAGATGTTCTGAATCTCAGTTCGCTCGAGTTTGATCCACCTGGACTGTTCGCCTATGGTTTGGATGAGAGCATGGAAAGATGATTGGCTACTAGCACCTCAACCTTTTGATTTACAAGCTGATTTATGTGTGGCTATTCTCTAGAATATAAAAACGGGTAATATGCAGATATAACCACATATGTTGAGCAAAGTGTAGATATAACCCTCAATTATATTTTAGTGCAAATATAACCCTATCTATTACACATAAGTGCAAATATAATCCTAAAGTCATTATTCCGGCATTGACAGGCCATTTCAGGTCATTGACCGACCAAAAATGACCAAATTGTCCTTCTAACCTAATACAAAATTAAAAGATAAAATTGTCCCCAGTCACCACCACCAGCAACCACCAGCATATAGCACCGCCGCCACCACCTGGCTCACCACCACCAGGAACCACTACCGGAGCTACCATCAGCAACCACCACCACCTGGCTCTGCCTCCCCTCCCATCACCTCACCTTCACCCCGCCACCACCATCACCAGCTAGCACCGCCGCCACCACCTAGCTCACCACCACCAGCAACCACTACCAGGGCTACCACCAGCAACCACCACCACCGCCACCACCCAGCAACCACCACCTGGCTCTGCCTCCCCTGCCATCACCTCACTTTCACCCCACCACCACCACCAACCATTCCCGACCACCACCAACCATTCTCGACCACCACCACCAATCCCTCCCACCAGAACCACCCGACCCTAAACTCTAACACACATCCGTCGGACTCCTCATTTCCTTGGAAACAAGCGCGCCGCCGTTGGCGGAATCAAAGTCGAATCAACAGTTAACTTCTCGGCCACCATCCCACCCCCTACAGCGCCACCACGCTGCCAATGCCACTCCACCTCCTGCCTCACTCCCTCACCGCCTCGACTTGCCACCCATCAGCCCAGCCATCACATCAGACCTTCCACCACACCACATCAGACCCTTCCCCCGCCACTCATCAGACCCGTCCCCACACCACATCAAGGCACAAACCTAGAAAATCAAAATAGGATGAAATCAAAGCTTCGAACATAGCTCGGATGAACATACCTCGGACAAAATTAGACCTTGGACTGAGCCATTCGAACAACACCACCACCTCGATCACCACTGGCCCCCAATCCGCCATATTCGTCGTCTTCTTTTTCTGCTTCAGATTTTACTATTTTGGAAACCTAACTTGATAAATTGAGGGGAATCGATGGTGTATTTATAGCAGTTATGGAGAAGTTGAAGAACAAAAGGGATAGCGGCGGAGGGAGTGATTGTGGTGGCCAGAGTGGAAGAAAGAAAAGGTGTGCGGCGGGAAGAAGAATGAAGCGGCGACAGAGTGAGTGGAAGAAGAGAAGAATGGCGGAGTGAGTGGAAGAAGAACAACTATTGGTAAGAGAGGAAGGGCAATATGGTCATTTCATCATTTAGAATTTTCAATTTTTTTAAAACATAAACCAACTAGGGTAAAATTGTCTTCACCTAATTCCGGCATCAAATTGCCGGAAAAGGTTATATTTGCACATAACATGAATAAATAGGGTTATATTTTGTACTTTCAATTAGCGCAAGGTTATATCTGCATTTTCGTCAATTATAGAGGGTTATATCTGCACTTTTCTCTATACAAACCCTTAAAACTTAAAATAATGAGCAAAGTGCATATATAACCCTACATAATTGAACAAAGTGTAGATATAACCCTGCGATAATTGAAAGTGCAAATATCGCCATAGATATTTAGGTTATGTGCATATATAACCTTTTCCGGCAGATTCAGGCCGGAAATGAGTGAAATGTCTATTTTACTACTCTGAACAAAAGGAACAAAAAAAAATGCATTTACTATTTTAACCCCAAAACCACCTACCTAATGCTAATTCTTCACCACGCCCTCCTTCCATTCCATTCTTTCAAAACCAAGAAATCACATACCATAAACAAAAACCATCTTCCATTTAATCATGCCCACACATGCTGATATAAAAATCCTTTTCCAAACCAAGAAATTCATGGCCACACATGCTGATATAATATTCAGTGATTTATAGAATAAAACCTCTTCGATTTAAGCCTACCTAATGGACGACGACTCAAGTCCTCGCGGGAGGCATCAATTTGGTCGGCGACGGAGGCGACCTTGCCGGAGCTGGAATCAGAGGTGTGGTTGATAAAGAAAATCCACTGGCTGGAATAGAAGATCGAGGTCGGTGACGGAGGCATCGATTTGACGGCAACGAAGCTCTCAATTTTCGGTGCTTGGCTGATCGACGTCGGGGTCTGAGCGATGATGGGGGAAGGTAGGGTGTTCGACGGTGGTGGAGGGATTAGGTGGCGAGGTAGAGGAGGGATTAGGTGGTGGGTTAAGTGGCGGAGTAGGATTTGGGAAGAGTAGCGACGATGGGGTTTTAGGGAATCGGAGATCAAGGTCAGCGACGGAAGCATCAATTTGATGGCGACAAAGCTCTCAATTTTCGGTGGCAGTGGGATGGGTGGGCAGTGGTTGTGGGGGTTGAAAGGTGGTGGCGGGGTGGAAGGTGGAGGGTTGGCTGGGCAGTGGTGAGGCTAGGCAGTGATGGCAGGTTGACTGGGTGGTGGTTGCTAGTGGTGGTGACGGGGGTGGAAGGTGGTGGATGGGCAGGCGGTTGGCTAGGTGGTGGTGGGGCGGCGGCGGAAAGCTGGTGGTTGAGCAGTGGTTGTGGTGGCAGCAAAGGGCAATTTTGTCTTTTAATTTTTGTATTAGGTTAGAAGGCCAATTTGGTTATTTTCGATCGGTCAATGGCTGAAAATAGCCTGTCAATGTTAGAATAATGACTTTAGGGTTATATTTGCACTCATGTATAATGGTTAGGGTCATATTTGAACTAAAAAATAACTCAGGATTATATCTGCATTTTCTCCAACATAAAGGGTTATATTATATGTTATCCCTTTTAAATCACTAATTTACAATTCAAATCACTCTTCCAACTAACATGATGTTCCATTTTTTTCAAAACTAAGATAGATGTAAGTGCAAAATTAAATTAAAGAATTAAAATTTAATAGTTGTGTTTCAATTTTGTCTCATATTCGTCTTAGCTAAGCACCAACTTCATCATAGTCGTTGTCGAAAACTAGTCCCTGTCATCCTGATCTTTCAGTGCTCTATGATTCCTCTTTAGCGAGATTTTAGTTCTAACTCATGTTTGGACTGCTAAGCTCACCACAACCAACATTAGTATGATATTGTCCGCTTTAGGCCAAACCCGCACAATTTTATTGGGTGCAACCCCAAAAGGCATCTTACTAGTGTGATGGGTCTCTAGCTTATATAGCGAAGAATCACCTTTCCAGCTTCCAATGTGAGACTTGGGTTGAACACACCCAACAATCTCCCCCTCAAACCAAGGACCACATAATTGTGTCCTTCATCCTTGCACGGACCATCTTGCACCGCCGCCACACCCGCAACACGCCACCTAACAACCACCTTGGTCAGACAGACTTTCGATATTGTCCGCTTTAGGCCAAACCCGCACAATTTTATTGGGTGCAACCCCAAAAGGCATCTTACTAGTGTGATGGGTCTCTAGCTTATATAGCGAAGAATCACCCTTCCAGCTTCCAATGTGAGACTTGGGTTGAACACACCCAACAATCTCCCCCTCAAACCAAGGACCACATAATTGTGTCCTTCATCCTTGCACGGACCATCTTGCACCGCCGCCACACCCGCAACACGCCACCTAACAACCACCTTGGTCAGACAGACTTTCGACACAAGGAACCACCGTCAAGGGCACACCTGAGGGCCTCCACATTGAGCACATACACAGTCTTCATCCCGAGCATAACCATGACTCTGATACCACTTGTTGGGACTGTTTATCCCACCACAACCAATATTAGTGTGATATTGTTCGCTTTGGATCAAGCCCGCACAATTTTATTGGGTGCAACCCTAAAAAGCCCCATACTAATGTGGTGGGATTCAAACTCATATAGTGAACAATCACTCTCTCAACTTCCAATGTGGGATTTGGGTTGAACACACCCAACAACTCAATGACTTAGAGGGTAAATTCCGTTCACTTCTTCACCATAAAGTGAACTGGCTAGTATTACCATTTCTGACCTTTTTATACAAAGGAGATACTAACAAGCTTTCAAATCGAATAACACTTAGTTTAAAATAAGAAAGTGTGGTATCATCTAAGTATAAGCAAGAGTTTGTAATATAAGTTGAAGGCCAATTCATTCTTATTTCTATTACATTCATGTTAAGATAATGAGTGCAGTACATTTCTAATTCTTTGAACGAAGTGTGAAAGGAAATAAAACACAGTTAATTGTATTAAGAGTACAGATCTTAAAGAAGAATTTCAGTACAACTGTTGAAATTACTGTCACCTGATATGAAGTCCCACTTTCAAATATTAAAAATAACTTCTTGCAAATGCAAAATAAGACTATTACTTACTGTATATTGAATGTTTGAAATTTTGATACTGTATTTCAATCACCACACACAAAATGTATTTCCTTTTGGTTTTGAAAATTAAAAGTAAAAACTACTCCTTCTGTCCCAGATGAATTTGCACTCATACTTTTTTGATACTATTCTCTATCAAAGTTTGACTATATATTTGAATAGCTTTATGAACAACAGCATTATCGTATACGATATTGTTCAATTTGTCGTAACAAATAGTTTCTTAATATCAAATTTTTTTTACCATTATTATACGTAGGTAAAGATATTAACGGTGAAACATATTTTTTGAACGATGTGATAATAATAACTTGTGAATAAATAAAGGAAAAGAGAGAGTGATTCACTAAATAAAGCGTTGCTCTTGGGCTGCATCCATTTCTAAGTGGATAAGGCCACGTTTGTTTTGTATCCAATTAATCCAAAGTCCAAACCAACACAAGCTAAAGTGTGTCGCTATTACTAAGACGACGAAAAACCAATCCAAAAAAGCGACAGATTAAAGATAAGTGTCGCTAAAAGAACCGACGATCTGATGATGACGCCGTGACGGAGCCACCTACCTTGGGTTGCGTGTTCGTTATCTCTTAATTTTTTTCATATTCAAAGCGTACAACTGCAAATACTATTCATTCCCAGTTTCACACTCTAAAAATTCCACCTTTTCCCTCCGGTGTTCTTCAATCGTACCCAATTTAACGGCGGATTAACGCACCGTTAGCGATGGCCACCGACAAGAAGCCGAGCAGTGAGCTCAAGTCCGCTGCGCTGATGGATCAGATGAAGCTCCACATGGCTACCGACGCCGGAAAAGCCCTCACCAAGAAAATTGGCCTCGTTTATCAGCTCAACATCGCCCCAAAGGTCATTTCCACTGTTCTCGATGCCTCATTTTCCTTAAAATTTCTGCATTTGGATTTCCGGGTTTCGTTTTTATGCTGTAACTGGGCATTGTGCTTCTGGAACTTGCAGAAACTTGGATTCAATGAGGAGATTTACGTTGTTGATCTCAAGAAAGGAGAGGTTAAAAAAGGTGCGATCCATTTACTAGTTTGTGTTCATAGATTCCGTCCCATTGTTTTTGTCACACTTTCTTTAAGGTCAAAGTAGATGAGTTTAGATCATGAATTTAAATCGATATACAAGTAACAATAATACAGTGTCATCATCAGGTAGATCTTGTCAAATCCTAACTGATTATATTTTTGGAGCATCGGATGTTAGTGCATAGTTTTGATATAACAACTATTTATAGTTTTTAGCTACATAAATTTTTAGATATTGATGCAACATTTATTGCGAATCAGGACCATATGAAGATGGGAAGCCAGATGCAACATTTTCTTTCACTGATGAAGATTTCATCAAGATATCATCTGGGAAGATGAATCCCACGATTGCTTTTATGAGGTAGGAATGAGAACTTTTGATCGAGTTTGTTTCTTCTTTATGATTGAGCTGAATTCAAATTGCTCGTGGCGTTTGATACTTGCTCTTTGCATCTTGTTGTAGAGGGGCGATGAAGGTGAAGGGGAGTATGAGTGCAGCACAGAAATTTACTCCTGACATTTTCCCAAAGCCTGCTAAGATGTGAACTTTAGATGCATGATTGGCTAATAAGAAGCTGTTATAGAATAGTGCAAAATCATATGAACTGTTTTAATATATTTCAGAATTTGGAATGGAAAACAACAGGGCTGATTACTATGCTATCCTTTTGTTTTTGCTCTTTCCTTTCTGTGGTGGTCCTTTGATCTTAGCTGCTTTGATGTTTAATCGTGTTCATATTCATCCTATAGGCAACATCTTGATTGGCTCTTTGTTACTTTCTGCTCACATGAAAAGTCTCGATTCTGTTACAGAAACAGAAACACCACTCTTCATTTGGAACGGAGGGAATATTCTGTCGTATTGTTCATAGATGTTGTTATGTTGGATGTTCATATCACTCCGAAAGCATTCTTTTGGCAACATTTGTGCAGTTCCTGATCTCTAATCTGTGTGTAATATGTTCAAGGCAACTGGAATCTGTACTTTAGAACACTGTCTGCAATTTGAAGCTGGCATTAACTAAAATTGTTCGAAATACTCTTTAACAATTTGACATGTATATAAAGACTCTTAGGTCCCGTTTTTATTAACTTTTAGTTTCGAAGAGATTCAGAATCAAAAACTTGTGCAACACTCTCCTCCAATGAGAGCCAGCAATATGGATTTAAATTGTAGTATGGAACAAATTAAAGCACAAAAGTGGAACTTTCAGGACAAAAAATTAACAGAATATGGATTGTGAGTTTGTGTTTTGCAAAAGAGAGAAGTCTTATCCATCTTTCATCTGCTTTTGGTTCCACTCCCATCAGATACGTCAAGTAATCACCGTGTCTTGCGGGTTCATCTTTGAGTGAAACTCAACTTTTCTGCACTTCAGTTAATTTGATTCAATTTAGTAAATACTGGATTAATGTTATTTCCATAGTATAGATCTGCTGTTTTTTTCCTTTAATATGTTTAATTTTAGTACCGTTCAATTCAGTTTAGTTCCGTTCAATTAAGTTTAACAAATTCAGTAGAAATCGGATAGAAAGGAATCCCTTACTTCCTAGAAACATACTGCAAAAAAAGAAATGAAGGCTTTGAAGCTTTGTTAGTGAGAAATGATGACTTCTGGTCAAAATATAGTTTTGTGGAGACCCCGGTCCACTCTTCAGCCGCCTTCATTTTCTAATGTTTCCACTCATCATCTGAAGGCTATACAAAGGCAGTACTCATCCGTGTAGTTCATGCTCCAACAACGTAAGATGAAGAACATCCAACTGTTTTCCTTAGCCTGTTTCTTCTTTCTTGCTTTCTCCAGCTTCGCATCTGCAACGTTGTTGTTTCAGGTGCCCAACAAACTCAGAATCACCTGATTTTGATTTTGACTGTAATTTCTTGGTCCGATCTGACTGTTTGTCCTGTTTCTTCAGGCCTTCAACTGGGAATCCTCCAAATACGCTCCCGGATGGTACAACTTGCTCCTGAAAGATGTTTCCGACATAGCCAATGCTGGAGTTACTCATGTTTGGCTTCCGCCTCCTTCTCACTCTGTCGCGTCTCAAGGTATCAGTTTTATTTCCGCATGATATTATCAATATATGCTCAACAGATGGGTGGATTGAGCTGTGTCAGGATATATTCCGGGAAGATTGTATGACATCAATGCATCCAAATACGGGAATGAACAGGAATTGAGAACCCTGGTAAATGCATTCCATGATAAGGGCATCAAATGCCTCGCTGATATAGTCATAAACCACAGAGGAGCTGATTACAAAGATAGCAGAGGAATCTACTGCATATTCGAAGGCGGAACATCAGATGATCGCCTAGATTGGGGGCCGAATTGCATCTGTGGAGACGATACTCAGTATGGAGATGGAACAGGTATTAAGAAAAGATTATACATGGTAGTTTCCATTTAGCTGTTGGCCTTTTTTTAGATGCTAGCCTTATATCGGTATATTGTAATCTTCATCATGAGTGAGATGTGTCAACAGGTAATCCCGATACAGGAGGGCACGTGGACTATGCTCCTGATATCGATCATTTAAACGAGAGAGTGCAGAGAGAGCTCTCAGACTGGCTGAACTGGCTCAAGAACGACGTTGGATTCGATGGCTGGAGGCTGGATTTCGTGTTGGGATACTCCTCACCCATCGCGAAGCTTTACATGGAAAACTCTTCTCCTGATTTCGCAGTTGGGGAGCTATGGAACGGGCTCTCTTACTCAGATGGGAAGCTGGATTACAACCAGGATCATCACAGGAATGAAATAGCAGGGTGGGTTCAGAATGCAGGTGGAGGCGTGTTAACAGCGTTTGATTTCACCACGAAGGGGATTCTCAACACCGCGGTCCAAGGGGAGCTGTGGAGGCTGAAGGACGCGAATGGGAAGCCCCCGGGATTGATCGGGATTTCACCCGAAAGGGCTGTGACATTCGTCGATAATCACGACACTGGATCCACTCAGAATCAGTGGCCATTCCCTTCTGACAAAGTCCTCCAAGGATACGTTTACATCCTCACTCACCCCGGGATTCCATGTGTGGTAAGTACAGAATTTCTGCGGGTATAAGTGTATGTATACTTGAGGATATATAATGTTTTAAACGCTTGTGTTGCAGTTTTACGACCATTTCTATGACTGGAACATGAAGGACGCGATTGGCACGATTTCTGGCATAAGGTCGAGGAATGGGATCACTGCGGCAAGTACAGTGAAGATCATGGCAGCGGAATCTGATCTTTATGTCGCGATTGTGGATGACAAGATCATCGTCAAGATTGGCCCGAAGATGGATCTTGGTAACCTTATTCCTCCAGAATTCCAGGTTTCGTTTTCTGGGCAGGATTGTGCTATCTGGGAGAAGATTTCTGCTATTATGATCATTTGATCAGCTGTTATTACGATCATTTCATCAACTGTATTTTGAAAATATATTTAATTGCTTATGTTTGGCTAAAAGTTGTGAGAAGATGTCAATTTATAAATTTTAAGGTCAAGACAACGTGTGAGACACTCTCTTTCTCTAGAGAGCTGGCAATAATTATTCTGTGAACTAGTGTGGCTACACGGTGATTTTGATAAAAAAAAATATAGAAATTGTATAGGAATGTTAAAAGAGTTGTAATTGAAGCTATAAATGTACCCCTTCGAGGGCTAAGAGCTAGACCCCTTCGAGGGCTGAGAGCTGGATCCCTTCGAGGATAGAAGAGTCCTTCCCTTCAAGGGCTGAGATCTGGACCCCTTCGAGGATAGAAGAGTCCATCCCTTCGAGGGTTGAGAGCTGAATCCTTTCAAGACCTGGACCCCTTCGAGGGTTGAGAGCCCATCTCTTCGACGGCTGAGAGCTAAACCTCTTCAAGGACTGAAGACTCCATCCTTTCGAGGCCTGAGAGCTAGATCCCTTCGAGGACTGAAGACTCTATCCCTTCGAGGCCTGAGAGCTGGACCCCTTCGATGACGGAAGACTCCATCCCTTCGATGCCTGAGAGCTGGACCCCTTCGAGGACTGAAAACTCCATCCGGAGTTTGGCCGGTGGTGGGACGGCGGCAGCCGGAGCTAGAGGCAGGAAGCCTGGAATGGCTGATTTACGTTTAGTTTTTTGGGCTTGTTGCAAGATTTGGCAACAGGTTTTGTATTTGGGCCATCCTTTTTTGGATTTTGGCCCAATACAAATACCCAATTCAATTTCTTTTTTTTTTCTTCTGCACTAATCAAAACGACGTCGTTTGACTTGAGTCAAGACGACGTCATTTTGATGTATTATGGGCCAAAAAAAGGCATGGTGCGGCCTTCTTCCCTGGTTGCTTATGCCAGAAAATCGTGGAATACGCCAGAAAACTCCGATCCGCTGCCGGGAAGCGCTTTAACCGCTTTTAACCACTACTACCATGGCGCCGGAATCTCAGGTAGGGCTGGAGCTCTACCACGCACCATGGTATTTCCGCCCATGGTCGCCTATTCAACCAAAAAAATTCATGTGACGATGTCATTATACATTCACTTTCTGAGCTAAAATTATTTTTTGATGGTGTAACCCATTTTTCCATCCACCGGCGTAATTGCGAGTCACATAAACCGTATGAACAGAGTATATTTGCAAGAAGTAATAACCTCGTTCCGCACATAAACCTCGTAATAAATCATAGTAAAATATGTAGATATAACCCTATATAATTAAGAAAGTGCAGATATAACCCTGGCATAATTTTCTGTGAAAATATAACCCTAACTATTATACATAAATGCAAATATAGCTCTAAAGTCATTATTCCGGCATTGATTGGCCGTTTCCGGCCATTGACTGACCGGAAATGGTCAAAATCCTCTTTGGGTCAAATACAAAAATCTAAAAGATAAAAATGCCTCTTGAGCCCTCCGAAACCATCACCTCCATTGCCCTCTGAAACCACTGCACCACCGCCTCATCTGCCCACTTAAACCACCGCCTCTCCCCTCTTAAACCACCGCATCGCCACCTCCTCTGCCCTCTTAAACCACTGCTGCCTCCTCTGCCCTCTTAAACCACCACCGCCTCCTCTGCCCTCTTAAACCACTGTCGCCTCCTCCTCAGCTCCGCCAACCACCACCACTGACCCCTCTCCCCTCTCCCCGCTCACCAACCCCACAGCCCCACGCCACATCCGCCATCATCGGTCACCATTTTCGACCCCGGTCAGCCAAGCGCCGAAAAATCGAGACTGATCCTAGCCCTGCCTCCTCGTCTGCCCGACCGGTCCGACCACCTCTCCCCAAGTTGACTCAACTCCGTCGAACCCGAATCTTCCCTAGTCGACATAATGCGCGGCCCGACCACCACTCCCCAAGTTGACTCAACTCTACTGAGTTCTTGAAATTGGACTCGCCACCACTCCACACAAAGCCACCACCACAGACTCGCCATCGCCCAATTTTTTGTGCGCCTGCGGAGGAGCCATCACCTGGATGCACCAACGCCGGATTCGATGTGCGCCTGGGAAGACGAAGACGAGAAAGAAGAAACGGCGAAGAACGAAGAAAACGACGAAGAAATGCTTTGGAAGAAATGACGAGAAAGAAGAAAATGAAGAAGAAAGAAAATAAATGTAATTTCAATGTTTTTGTGTTTTTTATTTGTTTACAGAGGGGTAAAATAATATTTTCACTAATTCTGGCCTCCAACTGCTGAAAAGGGTTGTATTTGCACATGACCTATATATATATATATGTGTGGTTATATTTGCACTTTCAATTATCGCATGATTATATCTGTGTTTTTGTCAATTATGTAGGGTTATATGCACTTCTCTAAATCATAACTATCATTTAGGTTTCGATGAAATTAAATTTTACGAACACAAATTGAAACATAGAAATTATGAAATATGTTATTGTGAGCTTCTCTAGGGCTCGCACGATGGAGTAATAGTTTTAAAAAATGAGATGAAATTCAATTTGGAGAATATGTATATTAATTAAAATTTTGAAAAAAAATGGATGGAGTGTGATGACGAACCAAAAATTGAATAATTCGAATTTGAATAACCCGAACCAAATTTGAAATACAATTTTGGAATAATTGAATTGAATAAACCGATTATTGAATATGACTTTTGGTTTGGTTTTGGATATAGAAATTCAATATGAAAACCGATATGTACCGATTTGCAATTAAAAAGTAAATAATTATATATATTAATAATATAATTTTAAAACTCTAAAATTGTTATGGTTGAATTTGTATTGTAGTTTTTGAATTTTTATTTTAACACTTGAGTTTGATGATGTAAAAATTAAATTACATATTCTTATAGAATTTTGAATTAATTTGTATATTTTTAGTAATTTTTTTAAAAATAAAATCTAATGAATTTGGTTTATTCGATTTGATATTTCGGTTTATTCGGTTTGAAGCCAAATTCAAACAAAAATCAAATTTCGAATTCACTTCGCATTATTTGGTTTTTTGGGTTATTCGGATCAGATTCGATTTTGAATTTTTAGGGACAAAATCAAATAAACCAAAAATCGATTAAACCGACTCGACGCCCACCCGTAGGACCTAGGATGGGGCATCGTAAATGCAAGATGGTCTTATACGAAATCTCAAATTCTATATTGTATGTGCAGTTCTTATAATTGTTCAGTTCAATACAATTCGTTCAGCATGATTTAATCTTGATCATGTCAATTCAATCTGATTCATTCCACTTCAATTCAAAATTTTCATTAGATCTCTTTCCAGTCCAAATTTTACTGATTGTTGTATGTGTTATTTATAATCATTGTTTTTATTTTCATTCCAATTGTCATTCGGTCGGTTGAGTCAAGTTTAGTTCAATTTAGTTCAATCTCGTCTAGTTCAGATCCCGGTTCACTTCAGTTCTAGCATAGGGCCCAAATGACTGGCCCACATCACACATAATAGCTAAAGAGACCCATTGAAGTTATCTCCTGGACCAACTTACTAACGATGAGCAAACGATCAATCCTGTATTGCGAAATATGCGGGTTATAACCACTCCAACGCCCACAACCAAAAGAACGTGGTTATCTTATTTATCTGGGAGATGGTTGTTCAGCCACCACGATGGTCACGATTACCACAACTCACACATCAAGTGACACTCTCGTGACTGTAACTCAAGAAGCCTATAGACAGAGGAGAAATTGAGAGAGCAGGGTAAGTCACAAATTTTCAAAGTGATATTCTCAAGAGAAAGGATATTATTTTAAGCATTAGAGCTTTAACCCCGGAGCCAATTTGGGACTTTGTTTGCAGAATCTAAGGAGAGGTGCAATGTTGTACGCTTACTCCTGATCACCACTACTAGTATTATTTAGAAGGAACCAACCACATCAAATTGATTTAAGTCCAATTCATTTAATTTCACTTCATTTCATTCTAGTTTAGCACGGTTACATTTAGTTCGGTCCATTTCGGTTGGATCCAGTTTTGCCCAGTACATGTCAGTTCATTGTAGTTCCATCTAAATTTCCAATAGACTTTTTCAATAATATTTTTTTAAAAATAATCTACTTCAATTCCGGCTCCTGTGAATTTAGTTGTAGCTCACTTCAGTTCAGCTTCATTCAATTTAGTTTAGCTCAGTAAAAATTCAAAATAATAAATTTTAGTTTAATTTAATCACATCATTGCTAATTTTAACGTGTATTTTTTTAGTTTAGCATAATTTCAGTTAAGTTAAAATAAATATAATTCATCAAAAATAAATTAAATGCAACAAATTTCATCTCGGTGAAACTGAACTGAACCGAAGATTTAGGGTTTAGCATTTAGGGACGAGGAATTCGGACCCGTTCCATCTCGATGGAAAGGTTTGTGTGAGAATTCGAGTGAAGTGGCATGCATCAGGAAGCTGAGTGGAGAGAAGAGGGGGTGATGGCGGAAGGTGGTGGAGAGAAGATGGGGTGGTGGCGGATGGTGGTTGGAGTAAGCCCGGAAAGGGTGAGTTTGAAGAAGAAGAAAAAGGGTAAAATAAGAATTCAGCTTATGGAAAAAGGGGTAATTTTCATTTCATATCCAGTCAACACCTTAATTGATGAGTCGACACCAGAATAGTGCCAAAAAGATTATAAATGCACAACTCAGGATAAAATTAAGGTTATTTTGACTTTATCATTTTGCAGGGTTAGAAATATAAAAATCCCTAAACTAGAGAGTTTCGGTGGAATTCCTGAAAACCCTATTGTCCGTTGTCGCCACCCATTCTTCAGTTTTTTTTTCTCCAGACTTCTTTTCCCCATCTCCTAATCACAAATTTGTTTTGAAAAAAAATATTTTTATAACCCTACCTAGTTGACATAAGTGCCAATATAACCTTTCAATATTCGAAAGTGCCAATATAACCCGATATAGTTAGTGAAAGTGCCAATATAACCCTATAAATTTTAAGGATGTGCTGATACAACCCAACAAACATTAGAAATGTGCTGATATAACCCTACAAACATTAGGAATGCGCTGATATAACCCAATAAGATTGCATAATGTGATGATATAACCCTACCTAATTTCAGCGAACTATGGCGGTCCAGCGAACTGTGAGGGTAAAATTGTCCACCTAATTTCAGAGTTAGCCAAAGGGTATTTTGGTCAATTTACATAGAGTCAATGTTGGAAAATTAAGGTCAATGCCGGAAATGAGGTCTGAGGGTTATATTGGCACTTTCATTAACTAGTTAGGGTTATATTTGCACTAAAAATTATCATAGGGTTATATTGGCACTTACTCAAGTAGATAGGGTTATATTGACACTTATCCCTTATATCAATTGATATGGAGTACTTTTAATGTTATGTTATTGAATAAGTATGGATTTGTTCTATACATTAGTATTGTCTTTCAATCTGATAGATTAGATTGATGTGTCCATGGTGATTATTCAATCTAATTGTTCAGATTGATGTGTTTTGTACGATCTGGTTTTACAGATCGTTTATTCGTGATTTTTGTTGTGTTTCTCTATTGGGAGTTCCGTTCTCGATCTGTGTTTTTCAAGGTGTTTACAGTTTGGACAATATAGATCGTGTTTTGAATCAAGATCAAGTGGTGTTACATCTGTTGTAGATCCCTGTTTAGCGTATTGATATTGATGTTGAACTGTATTGATATTGATGTTGATACACTCGTCTTCGCCAAGTGATCATGATTTTGCGGAAGCAAGTTAATATCTCTGAGGGCGATATTACAGTTTTTTATTGGATTTCTTATCTGTAATAGTACAGCCGATCAATCTGGCTAGTGCTAGGTGCTAATTAAGTTGGATGTCAATTCCACTTATTGTAATCGTTGTTGGCGTTTTTCCAGTATCTTGGAATGAATTGAATTTTCAAAAAAAAGGGTAATATGCAGATATAATCCTATATGTTGAGGAAAGTGCAAATATAACCCTGAGTTATTTTTTAGTGCAAATATGACCCTATCTATTACACATAAGTGAAAATATAACCCTAAAGCAACTATTCCGGCATTGACTGGCCATTTCCGGGCATTGACAGACCGAAAATGACCAAAATGCCCTTCTAACCTAATACAAAAATCTAAAAGACAAAAATACCCCCCACCACCAATCCGCCCACCACCACCACCAATCTGCCTGCCACCACCTGAGCCCATCCCAGCCATCAACCACACCACCACCAATCTGCCTGCCACCACCTAAGCCCATCCCCGCCACCAGCTACACCACCACTAATCCGCCTGCCACCACCTGAGGCCATCCCCGCCACCAGCCACACCACCACCAATCCGCCTGCCACCACCTGAGCTCATCCCTATCACCAGCCACCACCACCTGAGCCCATCCCCGCCACCAGCCACACCACCACCGATCCCCTGCTACCACCTGAGCCTATCCCCCGCCACCAGCCACACATCCGCCTGCCACCACCTGAGCCACCAGCCACCACCACCTGAGCTCATCCCCGCCACCAACCACACCACCACCAATCCGCCTGCCACCACCTGAGCCCATCCCCGCCACCAGCCACACCACCACCAATCCGCCTGCCACCACCTGAGCCCATTCCGCCACCAGCCACCACCTGAGCCCATTCCGCCACCAGCCACCACCACTTGAGCCCATCCCCGCCGCCACCACCTGAGCCCATCCCCGCTGCCACCACCTGAGTCCATCCCCAGCGCTACCACCTGAGTCCATCCCAGCCGCCACTACCTGAGCCTATCCCCGCCATCACCACCTGAGCCCATCCCCGCACCTCTGACCACCAAGCCCAAACTTTGCCGCCGCTCAACGCCACCCACAGCAAACCCTAGCGCCACCACCTGCTCCGAACCCTAGCGCCACTTCGCGCCACCACCTGCCCCGAACCCTAGCGCCACCTTGCACCACCCCACCATAGCGCCACCAACCCCAAACTCCTCGCCATCGCCGCATCCTCCTCTGCCCTATCCCCGCCTCCACATCACCAAGCCCCGAATCCACAACATCACAGGTGAACCCCTAGCCGCGAGCTCTCCGCCACCACCATCTGCAGATTGGATTCAGATAGGGAAGGAGTTTGGAGCTGGGAAGGAAGGAAAGAGAAAAGAAAGGAAGAAAGGAGAAAAGAGAATGGAGCGGAAGAAAGAGAAAAGGAAAGAGAAAAAGGGGTAAGGGGGTAATATTGTCATTTGATAAATGGGGTTTTTTCAGTTTTTTTAAAAAATCATCGGGGGCAAATTGGTCATTTCACTGTATTCCGGCCTCAAACCGGCTAAAAATGTTATATTTGCACATAACCTGAATAGATAGAGTTATATTTACACTTTCGAATAGCGCATAATTATATCTGCACTTTCTTCAATTATATAGGGTTATATTTGCACTTTTCCCAAAAAAAATCCCTAAACTAAATTCAACAAATTTCATGGGAGCGGCTGGTGTGGAATCCAAACTGATTTCCATAAAGGCTGAACAGTACAGTAGATCCAAAATCCCACATTTCAAAATTTCGAACTCCCGCTCCCATAACCCTTCTCCTCAAAAATCCGCCGACGCCGCCTTTTTCTCCGGCAAGTATTTCACCGTCTCATTTCGCAAACACACCAATGGGTGCCAATCATAGCCGCGACGACCTGGATCTATCCGACTCCGACTCCGACTCCGGCTCCGATTCCGGCCAAGAATCCGATTTCCAAACCCCCGAACCCAAACACCAAGAAGACGCCAGAGACACGCAGTCCCCCATAACCCCCAAAACGCCGTCGTCTATAGACCATGTCGAAGCGAAGCTCCGAGCGCTCAAGCTCAAGTACGACAAGCCCCCGGTTCCGAAGAACGCCGTCAAGCTCTACCTCCACGTCGGCGGTATGACCGCGGATTCCAAGTGGGCTGTGGCTGAAAAGTGCGCTGCGTACTCCTTCGTCAAAACCCAGAACCTGGAAAACTCTGACGACGACGATGAAGATGCTGAGAATGAAGGGGATTCGTTTTGGGTCCTGAAAGTCGGTTCGAGAGTCCGGGCCAAGATTGACCACAATCTGCAGATGAAGGCGATTAAGGATCAGAAGCGGGTTGATTTCGTGGCGAAGGGCGTCTGGGCTGCGAGATTCAACGCGGAGGAAGAGTACGCTGCATTTTTTGAAAAGTTTCAGGATTATTTATTTGAGAACACCTATGGCTATGAAGCGAATGAGGCTAATCAGGTGAAGGTGTACGGGAAGGATTTCATCGGGTGGGCGAAGCCCGAAAAGGCGGATGACTCCATGTGGGAGGATGCCGAGGATGATTTCTGCAGAACCCCTGAATCGGCGAAGAAGACCCCATTGAGGGGTGGAGATGAAATGCAAGAGGAGCATGAAGAGGCTGCCCCGAATTGTGGAGCCATTCAGAGCTTGGCATTGGGTGGTTTGGAGAACAGTTTCTTGGTGAGCAATTCAGGGGTTCAGGTTGTGAAGAATTATAGCCACGGGATTCAAGGAAAAGGGGCATATGTGAATTTTGACAATGGCGGTGGTGTAGCACATTCCACGCCGAGGAAGGCTTTGCTGATGAAGGCGGAGACGAATATGCTCCTCATGAGTCCTATGACTGATGGGAAGCCTCACACTAGGGGCTTGCATCAGCTGGATATCGAGACTGGGAAGATTGTGACTGAGTGGAAGTTTGAGAAGGATGGGACTGATATTACCATGAGGGATATCACAAATGATAACAAAGGAGCTCAGATGGATCCCACCGGTGCAACATTCTTGGGATTGGATGATAACAGGCTGTGCAGGTGGGATATGCGCGATCGAAATGGGATTGTGCAGAGCATTGCTGATGAGAGTAGCACACCCGTGCTGAATTGGACTCAGGGGCATCAGTTTTCGAGAGGGACTAATTTTCAGTGCTTTGCTAGTACTGGTGATGGATCGATTGCTGTTGGTTCGCTTGATGGGAAGATTAGGCTGTATTCGACTAATTCCATGAGGCAGGCTAAGACAGCATTTCCCGGGCTTGGTTCTCCTATTACTCATGTAGATGTTACCTATGATGGGAAGTGGATACTTGGGACGACAGACACTTATTTGATCCTTATTTGCACTCTCTTTACTGATAAGGATGGGAGGACCAAGAATGGGTTTTCTGGTCGCATGGGGAATAGAATTGCAGCTCCAAGATTGCTGAAGCTCACTCCTTTGGATTCACATATGGCGGGAGTCAATAACACGTTTCGCAATGCACAATTCTCTTGGGTATGAACATGTTTCAATTTCGTCATACTTTGCTCTATTTTGATTGTTTTAGTGCTAGTTGTTAATGTGTGGGAAAAATGGATGCGTTAAAGTCTGTATGCACATCTATCATTGAAAATGATGATCCGTCCTTTCTTATGTGTAGTTATGCATCACGAAAAGAATAATGGTGGCTCTTTCTTGGAATTTTGTCATGATAACATGCTATATTTGGAAAGGTGACCGCAAGATTTTAGTATCTAGTGTTATATTGCTTTGATTGACTTTAAATGTGCATGAATGGGAAGAAATAACCATACGCAATGAAAGTGATGTAGTCATGCTTTGGTTCTTTCCTTTTATTAAGTAGCATAAGTTTAGCACAGGTTTAGAGTCATGCACCTTTTACATGACTTATAGGTTCGATAGCTGGACTAGCTTCTAGTGTTGTGCATGATCTGTTTCAAAGATAACATTCTTAAGCCATTTATATGCTGCACACGAGTGCATCTGGAAAATTTTGAAGATCTTACTCTCCTCGACTCTAGATCTGTTTGCATGTTAATGTATGTGTTTGGGAGGGGTTTTTACTTATTCTATGTAGGTTTGCCTTATATCATCAAGGGAAAGCTGGTCCCTTTTCCCCTCTATTAACTATGCTTATCATTTGTTCTAAAAACTGTTATATGATTGTATTGAAAGTCTGAAATGAAGTGTGTAATATTGCAATGTGTATCAGCTGATAAAATGGTAGATGATGAATAGAAGGCTAGAAGCTACAGCTGGCTGCCTACAGACCTGTTTGGTTCTTCTTACATTTCTTTTTAAGGGGAAAGAGTTTTAAGACAATTGTGTCTTAACAACTTGTACAAATGGATCAACCGTGGTTCTTGAGAAATGCTTGACATTCAATTGTAGCCTACAAAAACATATTCCATGTCCATATTTCTTCAGTCATTTCCACTAAAGACAAATGATAACATTTCTCAATTAAGTTTTGCTTGGCAACAGATTCTTCTTTCTTCTAAGAACCCTCTATCATTCAGGAACCACGTATTCTCTTGGAATTAAGCCCTTTGTGCTGGCATATTTCAGGTGACAGAGAATGGGAAGCAGGAACGCCATCTGGTTGCGACGGTAGGTAAGTTCAGTGTCATATGGAACTTCCAGCAAGTGAAGGATGGTTCTCACGAATGTTACCAAAATCAAGTTGGCTTGAAGAGCTGTTACTGCTACAAGATAGTGCTAAAAAATGACTCCATTGTGGATAGTCGCTTCATGCACGAGAAATTTGCAGTTAGTGACTCGCCTGAGGCACCTCTGGTGGTTGCAACCCCATTGAAAGTCAGCTCCTTCAGCATATCTAGTCGGCGATTGAACCTCTAAACAAAACTCTTGTTTTGGTGCTATCTCCATACTTGCATTTGTCCACTAAAGTGTACTCCATTAAGACCTTGTGTTCACTCCAATATTATAACAATTGGCACAACTTTTACCTATTGGGGTTACTATAGCCTTGTTTACTCTACTGTCATTTGTCAAGATCACTGCAATTTCTGTATTTGCTTTGCTTCCATAGAAAGCTCCTGCGGTGAAGAATACTGCCATTAGTTAAGCCACTTGCTATGCATACTTGTTTCCTGTTTTCAAGATTTGGGCACATTTCTTCTCAGGCAGATTTCAGATTACACTCAGCAGTATTATATGTGTGGTCTGTGTTATGATTTGATTTGAAACAGGATAAGTAGGCCCCAATTAGCATGTTGTTTTGTAAACAAGTTTCAGTGAACCATATTGTAGTTCAGAAGGCTACCAGAAATGAATGTCGCAGGAATCAGGGGCTACTCCCAGATCCTGGCATTCGACACCTCCTCCGAGATTCTGGGAAGGAGTTCATTCAGAACAACGTTGGATGCAACTAAAACGAGCTGGCCTGCCAAAGTAGGAGGGCATTGTCCGAGAAATGTAGTTGTCCGAGCTGAGCAGCGTGCCACGTGGCTTCCGGGGCTTGACCCTCCATCTTATCTCGATGGAAAGTAAGGCTGGAACACTTCTACATGGCATTGATTTTGTGTTTTCATATGTTTGATTCACATGTGGTGGTGCAGATTGCCTGGAGATTTCGGGTTCGATCCTTTGGGACTTGGGGAGGATCCTGATGGCCTGAGGTGGTATGTACAGGCAGAGCTGGTCCATTGTCGCTTCGCCATGGCTGGAGTCGCCGGAATCCTAGTAACTGATGTAAGCTAGTGCCATGACAACATAAGTTTTCTCAAATGCTGTTTACAGTTTGATAATTTTAAGGTCTTCTTTTGCAGTTGCTACGTGTAACAGGCATCAGTGATTTGCCTGTGTGGTATGAAGCTGGTGCCACCAAGTTCTCCTTTGCAAGTACCAAAACTCTATTCATAGTTCAGCTATTACTGATGGGGTAGTTTGTTTCTTTCTACATCCAAACATCATTCTTCACGTGTCAGTTTATCAAGAGCGTTTCATTCTTGGATTCCATACATCTTTCTCTTTGATTGTTCATAGGTTTGTTGAAACAAAGAGATATATGGACTACAAGAGCCCTGGATCTCAAGCGAAACCAGGTTCTTTCTTCGGGTTAGAGCCTGCCTTGGAAGGCCTCGAACCCGGGTACCCCGGGGGTCCTTTGTTTAACCCCCTAGGCCTTGCTAAGGACATAAAGAATGCTCATCAATGGAGGCTCAAAGAGATCAAGAATGGTTAGTTTAGCATTGTCTGAAATGCTATTCTTAAATACAGTCATGTCCTAAGCAAAGTGTGTTTTTCAGGAAGGCTAGCTATGGTGGCTATGTTAGGCATCATTGTTCAAGCTTCTGTGACTCACGTTGGCCCTATTGAAAACCTCGTGGACCATCTTTCTGATCCTTTGCATAAAACCATAGTTCAGAGGTTTTCTGGCTTCTGATGTCGGAATTCAGACAGAAATCGTTATACACGTGTAATATGTATGCCGGAATTCAAAGACGAGTACCCTATTGACCAATGTATGGGTGTCTCCTTCGAACTTCTTGTTAAACGCCTTTGAACGTTTTTCTGAACCTTGAAATGAAAGTCGTTTTTTCAAAAGGAAAAAAAAGGCCCTTAAAAAATGCACTATGACATTCCAATTAGTAATATATTACAGATTCACCTCATTGTTTACCCTATACAAAATACAACAAAATACAACGAGAAGTACACCATCTATTCATCAGCACCAACAAAGACCAAAATATATATCCAGACAGAAAAATGACTCAACATGTACAAGTAGAGATTCTGCAGAAAACACAAACACGAAAACTTGCATATTTCCAAACATTATGAAGACTTTGATGATGGCTTCCTTCTGGCCAAGAACATGAAGAAACGAGGGAATAGCGATCTCTTCTTCTTCTTGTGAACTTTTACTTCTTGATCAGGCGACGATTCAGTCTCTGTGTTGCTCTGATTCATCATGGCTGCCTTTGGACTCGCCCTCTGGTATGCTCCAGAGGGGCTTTTAGGTTCTTGATCATTATAATGCTTGTTAACCTGTATTACTGGGATGGATTCGGCTGCTTTCCTTCTCTGTTCATGTTCTTCCCTCCATTTCCTCAGCTCTTGTTCGACAGCCAATTTACCTTCCTTCGCTTTCTCAGCCTTGTCCAATGCGATTTCAAGGGCCGATTTTCTTTCAGACAATTCGCGACTCACCTCCTCGAGCTTGCTCAAGCTCTTCACTTCAGATTCCTTGGCAACCTCGATTTGTGTCATGGCAGCTGCCACCCTCATGTTAGCCTGTTCCTCTGCTTCGTGTGTGCGCTTGCTCAGCTCGTAATATTCTTCCAGAGAAAGGGTCACTCCGGCTGGTGAATCTTCGCTGTTTTTGGTTCTGGATGTTTCGCTTTCTTGTAAAGCGTTAATGGCTGCGAGAGCGAGTTTTTCTGAAGCCTTTGATGCCTCGATCTCCTTCTGAGCAGCGAGTAATCTGCTCTCGATTGTACTTGCTCCAGCCTTTGCTTGATCTGCTTCTTCCTTCGCCTTCCTTAGATCTTCCCGAGCTGACTCAGCAAGTGTTTTTGCCCGATCAGCTTCTTGGGCAGCTTCTTGTAGTTGTTTCGGAAGCTCCATCATTTTCTCTCGAGTTTCTTTCTCCTTTGCCTGAACAGTGGCGATCTCTGCCTTGGTCCTGTCAAGATCCATTTCGAGAGATTCAATCGCGACTGATGCCATTGCTTCTCGCTGCTTGATCGTGGCAAGTTCCGCCTTTCCATTCTCCAGTTCTGACTTCAGAGATACCGCGGCCACCTTCAAGAAGTTCACTTCAGCTGTTGCTTTCTCGATGTTCTGATTAACTTCTTCGAGTTCCTTCTTAACTTTCTCAACCATTGTTAGTACATCACTATGAGTTCTTCTTTCCGGATCCACATTTTCACCGGTGTCCTCTCTCAGTTTTGTCTCCATATAAGCAGCTAATTCCGCTTTCAAGTCCTGTAGTAAAGTTGAAGCGGCATCCAACTTCGACTTGAGATCCCTCGCTGAATGTATTTGCTGGTTTAAGGTTTCAAGCTCGTCCTCGGCCTGCTTTAGTTCCTTCTCCCAGTTCAGCGTGTCGTGCTCTCTAGCCATGGCCGCACCAATCCTGTGATCCTCGGCCTCCAGGTGCGTTGCGTGAGCCGACTCTAAGGACTCCTTGGCTGTAATGAGCTCGATGGTTAACTCCTCGACGGTTTTCTCAACTTCCTTCGATGCAGCAACAGCCTCTTCCGCTTTCTTCACGGCTGCATCTTTCTCGGACAATAACACGATATAGTCTTTGTGGAGTGCTTCCAACTCATCTTGTACGGTTTTC
This sequence comes from Rubia yunnanensis, assembly GCA_037428765.1. NCBI lineage: Eukaryota > Viridiplantae > Streptophyta > Magnoliopsida > Gentianales > Rubiaceae > Rubia > Rubia yunnanensis. Next base: position 100,695,930 of record CM075067.1, on the reverse strand, counting down.
AATTCTGTAATAGCAGCAGCGTGCCTTGCTCGGGCCACCTCCACCTGAGCCTTGGCCGCGTGACTAGCCTCATCGGCAATCCCATTTTGCATCTCTTCCACACGGAGCTTGGCAAGCTCAGCATCCTGCTTTGCTTGCTGCTCTTCGGTTTGTACCCTCTCCAGATTGAGCTTTAGTTCTTCGATGAGCCTTTTAGTGCTCTCCAGCTCCTTTTGAACGTGAACTTTATCGCTTTCAGCTGCCTCACATTTTCTCTTGTATTCTGGAATCTCCTCCTGTACTTTCTCCAGTTCTTGTTCTATTACTTTTCGCCTCTGTAGCAGGTAGTTTACATTTAGAGCTGCCAAATCAGCAAAAAGCACCAAAACCATAGTTTTGTTTTGGTTTTGGTAGCAAAACCACAGGTTTGATTTACAAACTACCGTAGTTTGGAAACAAAACTATTCAAAACTACGATTTTGGCACAAAATCATTGGCACAAAAAACGTAGTTTTGAAATAGTTTTAAAACTGTAGTTTGGAACAGTAGTTTTGAGATAGTTTCAAACCTTAGTTTGGAAACCGTAGTTTTGAAATAGTTTCAAAACCGTAGTTTTGAAATAGTTTCAAAACCGTAGTTTTGAAATAGTTTCAAAACCGTAGTTTTGAAATAGTTTCAAAACCGTAGTTTTGAAATAGTTTCAAAACCGTAGTTTTGAAATAGTTTCAAAACCGTAGTTTTGAAATAGTTTCAAAACCGTAGTTTTGAAATAGTTTCAAAACCGTAGTTTGGAAACAAAACTACTCAAGCCTACAGTTTTTGCCCCAAAACACGTAATTTGGAAACACCAAAACCATAGTTTGAACTACTGATCCTTCTAAAATCATAATTTCATAAGACTATTGACAATAAGAGAACATATTAAACTTCGTAAAAAAATTTACCTCAACAGTCTGCACTTTGTGTGCTTTCCAGTCCACAATTCCTCCGAATTTTGAGACAGCTTGTTTGACAGATTCAATAGGCGCTGCTGTGTCGATTATGCCCAAACTCGGTGAATTTTTAGGACTCTCGGAAGAAGATTGGACAGTTCCGGGCTTGGTATTTACCTTGGGGACTTTAGGAACAATCGGTGTATAATTCTGTCCTGTTTTAATGGCTGGGACTGAGACTTGGATGTCTCCTGTGTTACCCACTTCCGAATGTCCATTGGAAAAATCATTTGACTGAACATGAGTGCCAATAGGAGGACCAGACTCAACAGGAGCCTCCGATGCTCGTGCTGCTTCCGAATGTTGATTTTCAGTCTCAACGGGAGCCTCTGGTGATCCTGCTACATCCGAATGTTCACCAGGTCCAGGCGATGTCGAGGCCTGACTCATCAAAATAAGAGATTCAATACCTTCAGACACATTGAGAGAGTTATTGTGACTGTCACTTGTGGAAATGATCTCAACGGGTTGTGAAGGTGGTGATTCTATCACTTCCGAATGTCCACCAGATCCAGCAGATGTTGGATTCAATAAAAGAGACTCATCTTTTAAGAGAATATCCGAACCACAATCTGAAGCTCCTGGTTCTCTTGCTTCCGGATGTTCACCCAGCATTGGAGATGGAGTCTTCATTAGAAGAGATTCAGATGCTTCATATTCATCCTTTGTTTGATCTAATATGGGAGCGGCATTTGCTTGTGGAGATTCGGAGTCTAGTTTCCCATTAGACTCTATCGGAACCTGACTTTTTGGTTCATCCTTGTGCGGGGAGGAACTAGTTGGTGCAGTAGAAGATTCCACGAGAGTATTTCCCTCCATGTTATTCACATCTTCCATCCCAAATAAGTGCTAAGAAAGGCTGGTATCTACAATTCAATCAATCTGAAAGCAGGAAAAAAACATGTAACTATTTCAGAAAGGCGATGAAGAAAAGGATGATAAGCTACTTTTCATCGAGTAGCTAGCTAACCAGCAAATGCTGCCTTGAAAGACACTTAGGTCATAATGGTTGAAAAACAAAGAAAAATAACTGGACTTCTTCAGGTTATAAAAGAAAATGCTAAGAGCCATACAGAAATAAATAATGCTAAGATACAAACGCCATCGTCTCAGACATAATATGACTTGCCATCCAAACACCAAGTCAATAAGTTCAGAAAAAAACTACAACTTATAAGGTGTACCTTCTGTTTAAACGGTTCACAATTACAACAACAAAGGACCAAACGTTATTTAATACAGCTTTGATAAGTGCCCTAATGTTTCTCTTTGCGAAGTATATGGTACACAAATTTACCGTAAAATAAACACAATCCAGCTCCATAAATGCTTTTAAAAGGCTTAAACCACCACCTAACAAGAGCTAGATAATGAAAGCGCCAAAAGAAACACGAGTCCGATGCACGTAGAACTTTAAGTAGAAGCATGCTTACCAACAGAGTTAAACAAGGAATCCTCCAACAACACACATATCAGAAACAACATTAGGACACCAGGCATTGACAACAAAGTATCAAAGTTCAATGTCACAAATGATGTCAATTTAACAGTTCTCAACGAATGATAATTTACAAGTTAACAGATTTTTCCAATTAACTCCCAGACAATTCTGGTTCTAACACGTTCATATTCAAAAACAATCATTGGAATTAGCTGCAAGAACATATCTACCTGACATAAAAAAACCTCAAACTCCTTAAAATTCTACAACCAAAGGCTAATCATCCTTAAACCGATTGAAGATATAAACATAGCAACGGAAACAAAGGAGATAGAGAGAAACACACCTTGAAATTGAATCACCACCACAAGGGAAAGAAAGGAAAAGTCAATAGAGAAGACGCCAAAAATATTTATATCGATTCCTACAAAACCACAACAATCCACAGCCTCATAAAAAAGATACAATTTGCAGAAAACAACAATTCCAAACCAAAAAAATCATCGAAAATCACAAAAACAGAGAAATGCATAAGCACAAACACTAACATGAACATAAACATAAACAAGCAGGAAAAATACCTGAAAGAAGGAAGGAATTGGATAGAAACACAGGATTAAGGTTTATTCGTAAATGTTGAGGTTCGTTGTTCAGGAATTTGAGGAAGAGAATGAAAGAGTTTTACTGATTTAGGACAACGACAGGAGCTTGCTCATGTTCATAAGGTCTCTGTTTTTATAAATATAATATTTTATTGTGATAATAATAAATTATGAAAATAAAAGAATGGATTGTTTAATAAAATGAGGTTAAAGAAGTAGAGGTGATTCAAAAAGTCGCCGCCGATTAAGGTGTGGCCTTTCATTACTTTCTGCCCTGGAGTCTGCCGCGCGTGTTTTGCCGACAGCGGCTCGAAACTGGGTTAAGGCCCCAACTGATTTTATTGGACTAATTGGCCCATTTAAACAGACTTCCATAATCCAAGCGTGATTCCAAGACTTATTACAGGCCTTCAAACAGAGCCGGCCTTCCCAAACTATCATGTTACTATTTTTTTTTGGTCAAATGCAGATATAACCCTATATTTTGGTCAAAAGTGCTAATATAATCATGTAAAGTTTAAAAGTATAATTGTAACCCTATCTTTTGCATCATAAGTGCCGATATAACCTTTTGGCACTATTTCGACGTTGACTGGGTATTTTCCTGCATTGATAAAATCCAAAAAGACTAAACTACCCCTAGTGTTCAAATTACAAATTTATTGACTAAAATACCCTAGGTTTCTTCTTCCTCTTCATCTCCAGAAGCACCACCGCCACCACCACCAACCACCGCACCGGCTCACCACCACCGCGTCGCCGAAGTCATCGTCGGAATCTAGACTTTTGCCGGTACCTGGAGTTCCGCCCCTCCTGATCCTCAACCCCACCACGGAGGCGCTGACATGGAAACGCCACCCCTACCTCGGCCACTTTTTACCAAATCTCGCAAAAAATTCCTAGCAATAATAGCCAAACTTAAAACCCAGTAAAAATTCCCATAGGCGATTTACAAATCAAATCTTAAAAAATCAAAGCAAGAAACATAGTCCAAACCTTGCATAGCAGGTTTGGGAGTGGTGGCGGCGCCAATGGCGCTATCTCCAACCACCTCAGCCAAAAAACACCACCATCCACCTCATCAACGACCCACCCCACACCTCTATGCCGCCACCTACACCGCTCAAAACCCTACTTCCGCCACCTACACCGCTCAAAACCCTACTTCCGCCACCTACACCGCTCAAAACCCCTACTTCCGCCACCTACATCGCTCAAAACTCTACCTCTATCAAAGACCCAAGCCAACCTTATCTAACCAGAGACCTAGCCCTCGTGTTAGAATGAGTTTATCCCGCTGTTAGAATGGTGGCAGTGATGTGAGTTTATCCCGCCTCTACGGTGGATCCCGCCGTTGTGGTGGATCTGGAATGATGCCACCATCTCCGTTTAGAAGAGAGGGCAAAAGTCCAGAAGAATCGAGGTTTAGCAGAAAAGGCGGTTTAGAAGAAACGGGGTTTAGAAGAGAGGGAAAAAATAAAATAGGGAAAGAGAAGATGAGGGAAGGGCTAAAAGGACCTTTTATGTTTTTTATTTTTAAAATCAGGGGTAAAATGGTCATTTTACTCAATTCTAACCAATTTCAGGTCATCGGGGTCAGATTGGCACTTTCAACCAAATAATAGGGTTATAATCGTACTTTTAAACTTTATAGGGTCATATTAGCACTTTCGACTAAAATATTGGGTCATATGGGCACTTAACTCTTTTTTTTGTTAATTAATGACACTATTATGATGGGGTGGGAAGGATGGGACGGTGCGGTTATGCATCTAAAATTTTCATATCTATACTCACCCATCAGGCCATCACTCATGGCGGTTACAATATTAAAATTCACCCTGCCTCATCAAATATACATAAAATTTATCTGCGTCTCATCACTTATTTGGATTTCCCTACCCACTTCAAACCTATTATTTTCACCACATCTCTATTTCTAAAACACTTAAAATTCACTTTAGTATAATACTTATAGTATTAAAAATTCGATAAGTATTTACATAAAAATTTTATAGGGATAAATAATAATTTGTTATATATTAAATTAGTGACTATATAGCGAGTTTAGTGGGTTGGGCTGGAATGGGGTGTATGCGAACTAATGTCTACGATCGACTCACTAGCCATGATAGGTATTATTTTCAAATCCATGCCCACCCCACCACCATCAAAACTACCTTAAAATTATCAATGGACTAACCTAATATGTCAAATGCAACTCCAAATCTGAGTCGCTAAGTGTTTGACTATGGATTGATGAAACACTTATTGACGTGATTGACGGACTTGGAATAAACGAAGAATGGAACACGAGTTTGATCAACGGATAATCTAGTTTGGGCCAATTAAATGACTTCTACCCAATGAGTCATTTAGTTTTGACCCAACAGATCATTTAGTTTTGACTTAACAGGTGATTTATCACTTTACCAAGTTTAATGAATTTTTAACCTATCCCATGATAAATTTTAAGGACTTTGGGTTTTATTATGTTCTTATGTTTCAATATAAAAGAAATATTTTTAAAATTTTCTATATTCATTGGGTAGGAGTTTTTTCTGATTTAGTAAAAGGTTCTTAAATACTGCTTCTGTTAGGACCTATATCGATTATTAATCAAATCAAATTCAAATCGATTAAAACATGAACCGAAATCAATCAAATGATGAATCAAGAATTTGATCATTTCTACAATGATTATATATATTGGGGGTGGGATTTAAATCACTCGTGATTCAACTCATGAAAAAGAAGTCATCTTATAATAAGAAATTATCCACGGGTCACCGTTACCAAACCCTACCTGAGCATTCATTGGTGGAGACATTCGTCGGTGACGAAGTGAAGGGATGAGAGGTGGAGGACTATAGGTTGTTCGATCGGTGGCGAAGTGAAGGAAGGAGAGGTGGAGGTCGTTGGATTGGTGATGGCAAATTGAGCAGAGAGGAGGCACCTTTTGTTCAATTGGTGGTGGCGAAGTGAACGGGAAGGAGGCGCATTTTGCCTTGTGTTTTTCGGAGAAGAAATGTTAAGGGATGAAAACCCTAAAAGTTTTTTTTATATGTAGTGGGCCAAATAACCCAACAAATGCAGTCCATTAAAGCGGTTCTACAATTGAACTGCATTTAATTGAGGTTCATTATGGTTATTTTCAAAAACTGCCAATAGAACTACCTTTAAAAGATATCCATAAAGGACGATTCCTCAAGAACCGCCTTTAAAATGAAGGGAAGCCTTGGGAAAGTAGTTTCGAGTTTAGAACCTTCTCACAAACAGTACCTCAAAAAATTAAAGGAACCACCTTTAAATACCGTAAGAGTGTCAGAGGTTTCTAAACTAATGACGTGACTTTATGTGGCAATTTTACCCCATTTCTACCAGATATTTTCGTCCATTCATCTTTCTCTATTTCTCTCCTCTCTTTTTTTTCTATTCCCTCCAGTTTTCTAATATTGTCCCCGTTCTTCTTTTATTGAAAAGAATGTTGTATCCCTTCTAAATGGCCCAAAGTTTATTAAAAAAGAAAGACTCATGTGGGATTGTCTCACTAGAAGTTATGGTGAGACATGAGATTAAGTAAGGTTTTAAAAATTACAAAAATTACCCCATGTCATCTCTCATATGCAGATAATTGTACTAGGACCATATGTCTCACCATAAAATTGAGTGAGACCGTCTCACCATAAAATTGAGTGAGATCGTCTCACCCAAATCTTTGTATTTTTAAAAAGTAAATGAGTGGTGGAGGTTGAATTGAGATGATAAAAGGTAAGTTGAATAAATAAAAATAATCTAAGAGAAAATTATGAGTATAAAAAAGCTATTCCAAACGGAAAGAGCGCTTATATTCGAAGAGGAGTAATTCTTTCTTCCTCCCAAATTATGGGGGTACAATTAAGAGTGCATGTAAATCTGCTGTATTTGTGGATTGCTATATCACGCCCTGTATTTTACTTGATTATGCCTTGTATTTATACTATTTAATATACAATATATATTTTAATTTAATTTAAATAAGTAAATTAAATTAAAATTAGCGCCACCGAGCGCCGCCGGCGCCACTGCCAAGCGCCGCTGCCTGGCCGCCGTTGAGCACCGCCGGGCCTCATTCTCCTCCTTCTCCTTCTTCTCCTCCGGTGTCTCCTCCTTCGCCTCCTTCTCCTCTGCCTTCTCCTCCTTCTCCCCAATTTTTCGGTCTCCTTCTCCGGCGAACTTCATCTTCTCCGATCTTCTTTTCCGGCGAAAACTTCATCTCCGGTTCTCCTCTCCCGCTCTCCTCTCCGGTTCTCCTCTCCCGTTCTCGCACAGGCCCTCACTCCGTTCTCCTCGTTGAACCGGGCTCGCTCTCGTTCTCCTCGGCCGAACCGGCCCCCGTTCTCCTCGCCGAACCGGGCTCGCTCCCGTTCTCCTCGGCCAAAGGGGAACCGGGCTCTCTCCCCAAACCCCGGTTCGCCCTCCCGGTTCTCCGCCGCTTCAAGGAGGACGGCGGGGCTAGGGTTTCGCTCGAGGGGACGAGGACGATGGAGGATGGCGGGGCTAACTTCACTCGACGGGACAAGGACGATGGAGACCGCCTGAGGAGACGAAGAGACCGCCGGAGGCCGCCGTGTGGTGGCGGTGGGACACCGCAGAGACCGCCGGAGAAGAAGAGAAAAAGGTGGTGGCGCACGGCGGCGGCGCTAGCGCACGGTAGCGGTGGAGATTGTCGGTGGAGGTGGTGGTGGCGCACGGCTTCAGTGGCGGCGGTGTTTTTTATTTATTTTGATTTTTGATTTATTTTAAAATCTTGTAAACTAGTAAAATACAGGACGTGATATAGCAATACCCATTTATTTTGTGCTTTGTTAGGTATACCTAATATTCGTGCTGTCTACACTGAGAAGAAAAACGTACCCCATATATTTTTCTAGTTAAACAAAAGAACCCTATTCCCATTCACCTATGATCTAATCATCTTTATACTTGCCTTTCACCCAATGCCTTCAAGAAATAACGTCCAATTTAGCCAGCTAAAATGAGGAATTTTGTGTCTGGTTAGTTATTATTCCATAGATATCGTAGAAAAAGTCTTTTTAAAAATAAAAATAAAAATAAAAACTCATATCAGCCCATTTTTTTAAACTCTCTACACTCACCAAGGAAATAAAAACTCAGAAACTTAAGTACTCTCATTTCAACCTTGCCATTTAACTGTTCATTTAGTTAAAATATTTTAATTTTGAAATTTAATTTTGCCTAATTATTTTAATTATTACTCCTATGTTTCACATAACCTATTTAACCAAGTATGCTCTAAAGTAAAAACTTAGAGACACGAGATTTGGTTACACAGTTCGGTAAAAATCACCTACATCTGCGAGGCCTGGTCCAATTCATAATGAATCCATTAATCAGAAAGATACAGTACAAGTAAACCATACAAATATACTTATCTTATCTAATTATGATGTTTGAATTCTGCAAACTCCCCTTGCTACCGATCCACCTTGATGAAACTCCCTCTGACCTCAAAATTCGTCGACACCGAATCTCCTCCTCCGAAGGAATTAAAGTATATGATTATGAACTTTAAACAACAGATTATATATGTTGGAGCATATATGCTGGCTCTCGCAGTACTCTCAGAAAGATAGAAAATCTGTGTGCACATTTTCGCAATTAAGTTCGTTAGTATAATGCAGTCGTGATATCCCCTTTGTAGTCCATGAGCAGATTGGAACTCTCCATGATTATATCCATAATTTTCATGTTCCTTATCTGCTTCTGAAGCATATCCCAATCCCATAAATAAAATAATTTTCCTTATCTTAAAATCTCCTATATATTCCATAAATCCAATTCCATATTTGTAGTGATTTTTCATAAATCGAATATGCTTCTACCATCGCCTAGTATATTGCAGAATATTCAGACTTTCATAAATCAACATAATCGTAATATCTTGTTCTTTCGTAAAAACCTTTTAGGCGGCTGAACGTATGTTCCAACATGGAACATTTTTCTTTTCCAAATCAGTTAACAAATTGCTAATTAATTAACTAACGTGACTTTACAAATTTTAATTATAAAATTGAACTGGTTTAAAAAGTATAAACACTATAATGAGCTTGTTAGATTTATTACACCATACTTTTAAAAATATCAAATTTTTACGAGTTTTAAATGATCTAGATTAAAGATATTGAGAATTAAACATTTTTCAAGTTAACTAATGTAAATTAAAGCGTTAAGATTGAAATGAGAGAAACTGATTAATATAGAACCATATATCAGAAAAAATTTCTATTTTTGTGACTACAGTAGCCACAAACAGCAGCAAATACGGAGAACGCATTCTGCAAATGCGTTCTCCAGCATGTAGAATCTTGCATTGTTGACTTTTTCTTAAAGATGCATATACCTAATGCGTCCTCTCCTTTTTAATTTTTTTTTATTTTTGTTTAAGAATTTCCGTGCCCGTGGAGGCCACGTGCCACGTGGCGAGGACGCATTCAGTGAATGCGTCCTCTAATCTGTGTTATAATCCAGCATTCCGTCATTCTTTCGCCATTCTTCTTCTTCCTTTCGCCTCTATTCCGTCATTCTTTTTCCTTCCCGAGACTTCACCGCTATTCTCCTCTGCCTTTGTGCCGCTTGTTCACCGGCATTCCGCGCCAATCTCCGCCTCCTTCCCGGCCTCTGCGCAATTCCGCCTATTTCCGGCAAGGTTAGTTTTTTTATACTCCTCCAATTTTCCATTTTCTTATCTTTTATATATATTTTTTTGGTGATATTTATGTTGGTTTTTTGGTTGTTACCCAACACGTCCGTCGTTGAAGAGCTCAGAATTTTCCGCCGTTGACCACCGCTGACCGCCGCTTTGGTCACCTTGTCCGTGAGTCTCAGACACCCGCCCACTCAATTTTTCATTTTCACGAAGTTAATTGAACCTTAAATGATTTTACGAATGTGTTCAACGATTATGTGAGTTGTCGTAGAAAATTTGTTGTTGAATTTAGTGTTACATTATAATTTGTGGAGAACCCGAAATAATTTAGTAAATTTGAATGTCTTGTATGATTATGTGTAGTTTGAATGATTATGTTCGGTCCGATGCTATTATGTGAATTGTTTACTGATTAATGTATTAAGTTTGTAGTAATAGTTCTATTATTGTTGCCGAGTGGAGCACATATTTGAGGATAAAATGAAAAGGAATGTCGAATGAAAAGGAATTAAAAGTTATGTATTTGTATAATGCAGTTGTACGACGGTGTATATGTATAGAGGGGGTAAGGTTAAGTTTGATTTGACAGTGGGTGTGTATTATGATCCTCCAATACCGGAGCGGAACGTGACTCTCGAGAGGAGGTTGAACCACTCCGAGTTAGTTGATTTAATCGTCACAAGACTTGGCATTGCAAGTGAGGGGTATATGTTGAAAATATATTACCGATGTCCTGAACTGATTGGTTCGGCCGTATACTATCGATGTTATAATGTGGAAGATGATGAGTCAACTGCGTTCTTCTTCAACATTGTTGATCGATTGCCATTGTCCTCAGCGGATTTGTACATTATTACAGAACAGTTGACAAGCACTAATGACGGGGCACGACCAAGCACGTTCATGTCGTTGTTGAGCAACATGCAGAACTTTGCCAATGTACCAAGTTTACCACCACATGTTCATCGCCGAGGTTTTGAAATTGATGAGTCTAGCCAACCTAGTGTGTATGTTCACGTGGATTGCGCTCAGCCGTCCACAAGTGGTGGTATGTATGGTATGGACCATGACGAGCTGAATGTCTTCGATGATGATTACTGGGGTGACATTGGCGACCATGTTGTTCGGCATGTTGGTAGCGAAGACGATGGTGAGGAAGCTAAACTTGAGGGTGGAAGTGAGGATGGTCGTTCCTTATCAACAGATTCGAATCCTGGGGACGACGATGAACAAGTGGTGTGCACGAACATGTATCCACGTCGTTTCATATTCTGGCGAATCCTGATACACAAGCCTACTATAGGGATTATGGTGGCCCTGATGAGGATAGCTATGACCTAACTCATTTTGGTGCCGAAGTTTCTACTTATGTTCAAGAGACTGGTGAAGTGGAGTTGGGTATGCGATTCCAGACGAAGCCGAAGTTGGTTGAAGCTATTTCTAGGTGGAGTTCCATGATGAACAGGGAATACAGAGTCGTGGAGAGCAGGTCACGCACATGGTATGCGAAATGCAAGGACGTTGTCAAAGGAACTGGCAATTTTCTTTGGGTTGCCAGAGCTACCAAAAAGGCTTCGCATGGCATGTGGGAGATCACCAGATGGGCAAGTAGCCATGGGTGTGTTGGTGCTGGTTGATCTACGGGTAATATTAATCTTACGTCGGTGATGATTTCCCGTTCAATCCGCCACCACATTGATGTAAATCCTTCATACACAGTGAAAGATGTACAAGCCCTTTCCTACAAGAAGGCGTGGTATGTTTGATAGAAGGCAATTGACATGGTATTCGTAACTTGGGAGGAGTCATTTGAACAGCTGCCAACGTATATGGATGAGCTTGTCAGGGCTAATCCGAGCACCGTTGTTGATTGGGCTGACGTACCTGACAGAATACACGGTCACGGGTGTAGAAAATTTAAATTTGTATTCTGGGCATTTGGTCAGGCAATTGAAGCCTTTCGCCACTGCAGGTCAGTCATTAGTGTGGAGGACACTCATTTGAGAGGTGCATATAAGGCCACAATGCTAGTTGCCGTGGCGCACGATGCAAATGACTACATACTCCCCATTGCTTACGCAATTGTTGACGCCAAAATGAATGAAAGTTGGAGCTGGTTCATGGGGAGACCGCATCTTTACGTTGTTGGTGGTGATAACAGGCCAATCTGTATCATATCAGATAGGCATGATGGAATTATAAATGCAATGAAACATATGGAGGAGTGGATGGAGCCAACTGGATACCACCGATTTTGTCTTCGGCATTTTCAGTCCAACTTCCTTACTGCTGATGGCGGGAGGTTCAAGAATGTGCTTATGAAGACTCTAGTTTGGCAGCTTAGTGGTGCCAGATGAGAGAGCAAGTGGAGGGAGTACAAGGAGGAGCTGGAGAGTATAGATCCATATGCTTGGGCTTGGTTGGTACATCAAGATAGCAGTAAGTGGTGTCTTGCCTTTGATGAGGGTGATCGACGTTGGGGAATTCTCACAACGAAATTGTCAGAGAGTTTCAACAACTGTTTACGGCGCACACGTCATCTCCCGATAACAGCGTATGTCAAAGCGACGTTCGAGCGAATAGTTGAAATGTTTGCCTAAAGGGTTATGGACGCCACAAATTGGAGGTACTTTCCTAATTCATTACAGTTCTTTATGTGTTCACAGACCAGTTTCTAGATTATAAATTTTTGTTTGTTTGTCTAGGTCCGTGTTTCCTAAGAGGAATTGGAAAAAGTTTCAGAAGCAGGAGACATGGGCACAGGGACATATCGTCACCTTGTTTGGTCATGCGTCGCAGACTTATAGGGTTGTGACAAGGAACATTGATGGGAGCATTAGTGAAAGACAGTACACAGTCAAATACCGGAGAAGGGAGTGTACTTGTCGCGAATGGAAAATATTATGTTTCCCTTGTTCCCATGCCTTGGCCGTCTGTCGGCATAGGTGTGACGATCCTGCTAGTCTATGTGACAGGGTGTATCACTCGACCACCTATGTGCAACAATATAGTCAGGGTATCATGCCTGTACGAGATCCATCACTTTGGCAATGTGCCAGTTGGAGGTTGATTCCTGATGCAGAAAAGTTTCGCAATAGGAGGCGTGGTCAATTTGCGGAGAGAAGGATAAGGAATCAGATGGATGAGCGGGTGCCGGGTGAATCCAGAGGCATCCTTAGGAGAGGTCATGCTTAGTGTTCTGTTCGTAGTGTGGTGTTCGTGGGATATGCTGGAATATGTATCACATGATGTAGTATTACTTGTATTTGAGAAATATGTATCACATTATGTAGTATTACTTTTATTTGTGGAATATGTATCATATGATGTAGTATTACTATTATTTGTGGAATATGTATCACATGATGTAGTATCACTATTATTTGTGGAATATGTATCACATGATGTAGTATTACTATTATTTGTGGAATATGTATCACATGATGTAGTATTACTATTATTTTTGAAATATGTATCACATTATGTAGTATTACTTTTACTTGTGAAATATGTATCACATGATGTGGTATTACTTTTATCTGTGCTATTCTTCAACACTTAATTTTGACATGTGCTGGTATTTGTTAGCAGGGACAAACAATGTATCATCCAGGACCGATTGAGGAGGATTTGTTGTACCTCCATCAGGAGCATCGTGCCCGTGCACTGTACAACAGACATTTGGAAGATGAGGCACTGCAGGTGAGGCGGTGCGATGGGGCATGCTGGACCGATCGATTGCCTGTACGAGTTATGCGGTATGTGCATCAAGCAGGATTTCTGGGACTCCTGGATTCTGCACCAATACACATTGACCATTCCCTTATCACTGCCCTAGTGGAGCGTTGGTGACTGGAGACGCACACATTTCACCTACCGATGGGGGAGGCTACAGTCACTTTGCAGGATGTAGGGATCCTGTGGGGTCTTCCAATCGATGGCATCCCAGTCACAAGTGTAGACATTGGTAGGCGTTTGGAGGACTGGCAGAGAGTGTGCACGGACTACCTGGGTGCTACACCAGACCCCAGTTCTATCAGAGGGGGTCACATTAGGGCCAGCTGGCTGGGAAACTTATTGCACAGTCCGTTCCCCACTGATCCCACTGAGGTACAATGTCAATAGCGGGCTAGGATTTTCATTCTACTGCTGGTTGGGGGAACGCTCATGTCAGACACGTCTGGCCACCTTAACTTGTTGCTCTACTTGTCGGTACTGATGGATCTAGATGTAGCACATCACTACAGCTGGGGGAGTGCCATTCTGGGACACTTGTACCGGTGCTTATGTGACGCTGCAATCCCACAAGTTAAATCCATATCTGGGCCACTTGTTTTGCTACAGGTAAAATTGTTGGTCAATCTAGTCATTTGTACATAATGTCCATAATATTACTTTATATTACATTTAATTATATTTATTGGCCGTTGTGGGCATGGGAGCGCATACCATCCATCCGACCTGCCAGTGCTCTACCAGTAACAGTGACGATGAGTGCTCTTGGGTCTCGGTACGTGTCGAATTAGTCAAGAGACACTCTTTTTAAACCATAGGCAATTCCATATTCTGGCTAATATAATTCACTCTGTTCTTCATAGGTGGAGAGCCTATTACGATTTATCGCAGTCACCAATGCATGTTTTGAAAGTGTACAGCGATCAACTCACATCTCTCAATGACAATCAGGTATAGGCCAATTTGGATTATGATTTTTTGACTTTGTCGGAAAAATGGTTTTAGTTACCTAACCGCTACACCTGCATATTGTTTCAGTTTATTTGGTAGCCATACACGGAGGATGTCGTGGAACAACTCCCATGGTACTGTACAGCTGGTAGCAACAATTGGCTACTTTGCGTTGACCTCATTTGTTGGCATGTCATAGAGTATCATCATGCACATCGTGTTCTCAGGCAGTTCAGCCTAATCCAGCCAATACCCACCCAGTTGGTTAGTAGGGATGAGTATAAACTGCTTCATACTAGAGACCGTCGAGAAAGGTCTGGTATGGATTGGCGTGTCGAACTAAGAAGATATCTCGATGCTTGGGAACATCGGTCTGATCAACAAGTAAACACACTTGGGTGTGCGGATCCATAAATACCCAGCCGTGAATACATGGAGTGGTACTTTCGCAAGACGGTAACCATGATTGATCAGCCAGGACGAACTCTAACAACTACAGAGGGTTTCCATGGAGACGGTGCAACTATGGAGTACATGGTATTTCCTAAATTTCTAATATTTTAAAGAAATAATACTTCGGATTTCCTCAAAATTATATATCTAACATGTTTATCTCGTTTCTGTAGTTGCAGGCAATGACCGAGTTGCACATCATGTCGGATATTAATTTGGATATATGTTCCCCACGTTTCGCGGACGTTATCAGGGGAATGCATGGTGTTATCACACGTAGTCTACAATATGCGCATCAGCCCTCTAGACTGCAGTATTATCAGCCGTTTGTGCACTGTGAGGAGCCTCCCCCTGGTGTGAGATATACTGACCTCAGAAGCCACCGTCAGGCTCCACCTGGTCGATAGGGAGGTCGGAGGCCGCGTGCTAGGGGCCATACAAAACACATTGGTTCATCACAAGCTGGACCCTCACATGCGAGTCCAGCGGTTGGCAGACCATCACATGGTGGACCCTCACAGTACGACATGACTACATCAGATTACACTGCATATGTCACTCCCACAGCTAGTCATGCATATATGTCGCCTACCGCTCCATTAGATACAGGTAGTGTTCCACATGTCCATTATGATTCGAATGAGGAAGCAGGAGACGAAATGGAGGAGGATATACCAGAGGGAGCTCCACGTGAGGAAGTACATGTACCTACTGAGATGGTTGTTCCACGACGGACATCCCAGACCATACGTCCTCCTCCGTGTGGAACGGATGGAAAGCTTTGCAGAGGTCGTCATTAGGACATTACATGTCATTCAACACTCATTTGCATTACGTTTCACTCGTATTGTTCGGCTAATGTACATTTCTGCTAATTTGTATTCATTCTAACTACACAATAATTCATGCTCTACTCCTATATTCAAGACTAGTTCAAAAATTGCAAATCACACAATCCTAATTTATCAAATTACGCAATTTTCACCAAAAACAAGTATATGAAAAATAATAAGTTATACATTGCTGCATTCAAAGAAAATTCATTAATTAAATCACGATGCATTTTGTTGAATACACATTTGTTGAATTCATGACACGATTCTAAAAAATTCAAGACGCTTCCTCTACCGAATCATATAATTTTTTTTAAAAAAACAACGAAACTAGATGCATTGTGGAAATTTTTCTTCAGACAATACGTTATTACAATTTTCGCAATTTTTCCCCCTAAAAGTCCAACATGACACATTTAACACAGTTATACTCGACAAAATATAATCTGAAATTTCTGAGAATCAAAAATAAATTTTCTCGACATAAAATTTTTTATCACCCAATAAAAAATGTGATCAAACAGAGATAAATATCCTGGAATAATTCAGGACTAAACTAGGGAAGAAAAATTTTTGGGAAGAAAAATATTCACAAACTCAATTTTCACGAACAAATTTTTTTTGGCAAATTAGAGGACGCATTCTACGAATGCGTCCTCTTCATTTAAAAAAATAAAATAAAATTTGGCTAACTGAGGACACATTCATGTAACACGTCCTCTAAATTCCCAGCAAAAACAATATTAAGCAAAGTGAGGACACATTCTATGAATACACCCTCCATCCTGACATCCAATTCTCACCCCAAGCACACTTGAATCCAAATTTTAAATAACAAGCATATTAAAATCAAGAACTCCCATATATCATGCATATACGTTACTCCTCACCAAAAATCCATAAAAACATAATTTAACGAAACCAAGTACTCGATCCACTACATTACATACATCTATCTAGAATCTATTTCCTTTGTGCAAGACGATGAACAAGAACAAATCAAACTCAATCAAGAACTCTCTCAAAAACCTCATCTCGTTATTGCACTAAATCTCCTAGGATCAGTAACATTAATCTTCCAATGCCCATTCTTCAACCCTTTTTCCCTGGCCTTTTTCCTATCCCACTCCAGCTCGACCAGCCTCTGCTTTTCCAGCCCGCAGAACCTCTGCAAGCTCTCATCCATGGCATCGTGGAGCTTCCACCACCGTGCATGCGCGACATCGCTAGCGTAAACGAATTGCTCTTCGAGATCCCAGTTGCAATCGTAGTCCCGGTAGCACGTCCACGGCTTCAGCCCGAGGTAATGGATCGAATACAGCTGTGGAGGATCCGACCCGAAGAGCTGGTTCTTGAAGTCATGTTCGACGGTGGAATTCGACCAGAAGTTCTTAAGGAAGTTGACTCTTCTGGGTAATCTATGCCACCACACGAAGATTTCGTTTAGGAAACCCTGATCGCCGCCGTTGTACGACACGATCTCTTCCGTACGTTGCATGAACATCTTGAACGTGCAGTTTGAGGGCTCGATTACCATAATACCTGTGGTTTCATACAATATTGTTAATGTTTTTGTGATAATGCATACTGCTCTTTTCCGGAATGATTTTTCTAATTTGACTTTTAGGGTCAAACTGAATCAACTTCAACCATTAAATTCTCTTAATATATAGGTAAGATATGGGTTTGGCTTCATCTTAGCATATACTATTGTTTAACTAATATTTTTACAATTTTTTTTTTACATTCACAAAAAAATATATTAGTAGTTAAAAATTGATGCAGTCAAATTAGGAAGTCAAATTAGTAGATCTTATACTTTATGTATGTTGCAGGTAAAATTGTAGTACTTTCCCGGATCTCATTTGATCGTTAATATCTTTATTTGTTTACATTTAAAACTAATAAAAAATGATATTATGAAAATATATGTTACGATGATTCTAACAATATATTACATGATAGCATATTCCCTTATGCTACTCGATTTTTGTTACGATGAAAGTACATGTTACGATGAATATAACCATATCTCATACAGTAAAATTGTTGTTCATATACTTGTTCAAATATGTGGCCAATGTTTAAAATCTTTGACTAAAAGAATATTATGTGCAGAATATGTTGGGACAGAGGGAGTAGTAAAGAATTAAAATCAGTAACATATTAAAATATGGCAAAGTCTTGGGAAAGACGGTTTTTCCATAGGCTTATGGAAAGACGGGGTTTAATTCAAATAATAAAAGGTAAAAGGTATTAGTTGCAGCATTAAAAATTTAGTATGCAACATGTAATAGTTATAAAATTTATAAGTCGGTTCATGCAACCCAAAAATTTTATATTAATTTCTTCTAATTTACACTTTAAAACTTGGTCTTTCCGTGACTTATGGAAAGACCGTCTTTCAAGAGACGCACTCTTAAAATATTAGTATGTTATTTATGTAAACAAGTTATGATTAATTATATATAGTAAAGAATTAAAATCAGTAATATATTAAAATATTAATATGTTATTTTTGGACTACTTCATGGGTTAAGGGTAGTCAAAATGTCTCAAACACCCCTGGTTGACAGACAAAAATCAAACAATATCTATTATACGGTGCTTTGGATTAGACAATTCATGAGATTAGGGTAGTCAAAATGTCTCAAATAGCATTGGTTGACAGACAGAAAGCAAACAATATCGATTATAGGGTGTTTTGGATTAATGAAAGTTTATGTAATTGCAACAGTACCTGAGTTGAAGATGGAGCCGTCGTTGCCCGTCGCTGAGATCTGCGGGAAGTGGAAGAGGATGTCGAGGTTGCGGAGCACGATGATGTCAGCATCGATGAAGATGATCTTATCATATTCCGTCAGCTGCCATAGCCGGAACTTACTGTAGTTGTATTCATTGTAGGTGCCTTTCTCGGCGCGCGGGTTTCGGATGCGAGTGATGAACCGGAGCTGCCACCCGGACCGGGCCAGGGCGGCGCGTTTGGGGGCGGAGATGCTGCTGTCGAGGAGGAGGATGAGGTCGCGGGTGGTTCCGGCGCGGCGGAGGCTCTGCGCGAGGGTTATGGCGCCGCACACGTAGGTTTCCGACGAGTGGAGGACGGTGGCGTAGGCTTCTCTTTTGGCGGTTCTGGTGCTCCGTTCGATTTTGGATACGTCGTATACTGTATCCACACCTGTGATAATAATTAAGTCGGAAAATTCAGGACTTTTCTTTTCACAGCAGTAGCAAATTTTGAAATAAATTTGCATGCAAAAATAATCTGGTAAGGTAGCAGCGAAACAAAATACTAATCAACAATTGGATTTCAGTGAGAAGTGAAATCTCTCGCCTCCATCGTCCCATCATTCCACATAAATGTATCTGTGGGTAAGGATCCAACATAAATTTGTTGTTTGATAAGGAAAAAAATTACTGTAACCACCACAATTTTATGACAGTGTCACTAAATTTCACCAGTAGGAACAGCATTCCATTTCTTGCACTTATCACTTTATTGTGATTATCTTCAGTTACTTATGGAAGCATTTGGCAATCAGCTTTTTAGTTATCCTTGAACTATTGTTTCTTCATTTTTTTTATCAAACAGTTCTATAAAAATTGTTTGACAAAATTGACATTTGGTATGATTGAAAAACTCGTGTCACCCATTCATGACTGCAACTCTTGAACCACAAGGGGGCGTCCACCAGTCCATTAACAGTAGTGGAGGTTAGAATGGACATTGGTGATTAATTACTGACACCATAATTTAGTTTTAAAAAAATAAATAAATGGAAAGTAAACATCATGAATAGGAGTGGTAGGGGAGTTGTGACATAACATGTTGAAAATACTTAAGATTTCCCAATCACAAATAAGAGTAAAGTTGCACCCACTCCCTAAATCTGTCATTATTATGTCAATTACATTACATCCCACCTTCTACTTTGTTTCAAATCAGACGTGCTTGATTAAGAAGTTTTTGGGTTTTGGAATAAGAATGATGATAAATTAAATGGTTTCGTAGGATGGACCGATAGTAAAGTGAGTTATAAGATCAGAGCTTTCAAAAGAATTATGTTAGGATGGCAGAAATGATTAGAGGGTTTCGTTTGATTCATCTTACTTTCCTTTTTAGCTCAACCCATCAATTGATGGATATGTTCAATTGTGAGGCGATTGCAATTCTGCTTCGACTTTTCAATAGAAAGGGAAAGATATTAGCTATTAGACCTCTATGAGTGGTGCTTTTGATTCCTGTGAATTGAAAGAACGATTTTCATGACCACAGATTTCAAACCTAAGTACACTCTTCTAGATACGAAAAATACGTACTCCATATTTTATTATTTTATTCAAGAAATCTGTTTAAGTGATAAATGTGAAATATCTATAGATAATTTTAAGACTAGGGTATGATATATCATTGCCAGCGCCTGTAGCTCAGTGGATAGAGCGTCTGTTTCCTAAGCAGAAGGTCGTAGGTTCGACCCCTACCTGGCGCGATCACCTTTTTTTTTCCATCCTAGCAATCCTAACTAACGTCGCCAGAGTTTTCTCGCCTATTATCTCGTTTTCATTAAAGTCGCCATACTTTTCAACGCGTTCAACTAAAACAAAAATTTTAAAACAAACGTACCTTTGTCCCAAAGCGGCAGCGCCAAATTACAGGATCCGACCGGCAACTCAACTTTCTGCTCCAACCTCGTCAACTCCGGCTCAAACAACCACCAATCCCCTTCCCGTCTTACCAATTCATCGCACCGGAAAAGATCCGGCATTGGCTGGAACTTGCTCAGAAACACCACCTTCACCGCCTTCTTCTCCCCCCAAATCCCTCTATAGCCCTTCTTCACCGCCAAGTTCGCCGCGATCAGATGCACTTGCAGCCGGAAAACATCCCTCCCCCACCCGACTTCCCGGTCGCTCCTCGCCGCCGGCAGCTTCGCCACGATCACGTCCATCGCGTTGTAGCCGGAGAACTCCGGCATTGGTATTTCCGGGCACCATGGGCCGTCGATCTCCTCCTCCTCGTCGATCCACTCCGGGAACAAATCCGTCCATTTGAAGAGCTCGGAAACTTTCTCGAAGGAAATGTGTGTGGATTTTCCGGCCATGTTCCATTCCGATACATCCTCACCGTCCATATTCACCATCCCGATTCTCGATCCAACGGTTATTTCCCTCAAGAAAGTAGGGATTTCCCTCGTTATCATAACCCTTTCCGGGATTGTTTGATTGTTCTCTCGTTGCTCTGAAACCGCCTTCATCCTCATCCCATCTCCCCTCTAAAAACAAAAAGATCAAGTTAACAACCAGGACAATATCTTATGGGAGACTCAGTTACAATGACAATTTTTTCTCGAGCGGACACCGGTGGCGGTGGCGGAACCAGAGAATCCAGTGAGGCCCTAGCGCTAATATACGCGCCACCTGATCCTAGGGTGGCACAGGTGGACCCTCGCCATCCCTTGATTCCGCCAATGGCGCACAATGAGTATCACTGTGCGTTTTACATTCTATCAGTAGGCATTATATGTAACAAGTTAGCTCACCTCACCTTATGATGGCATTCGCGGAGCGAACATATGTAGCCGTTGTAGATTGGAGCTGAGGACGGCCGGAGGAAGAGAAATGCATAGACTATCAAGAACACGGCTAGGAAGAACAGGTTGATTCTACCCACTAAAGATTTTAGAGAAATGGCTTTGTTCATTTTCTTTTTGAAGAAATAGAGAAAACCCTGTTGGAAATGCTACCTTTTAGGCAGGATTTGTATATATAATAAGAATAGTTTGGTACGATATTCAGGGAAGCAAGAAAGGTGAAATGTAATTATGATTATGGATTTCATTATTAGCTCAAGTGGTACTCCTTAATAGGGTGAATTTGGACGGTTACCGTTACTTTGTATCATACAAACGGTGTATTAATTTAAAAAACTAATACCGTATTAATTTATTGGTATATCAATATATCAGTATAAGAAAAAGTTGGTTGATCTTCATATGGTCGGCAGAATACCATCAAATTTAAATATCATTCATTATTATTTTTATTCATAAAAGGATATAAGTAATTAAAATTTTCTATAGTATAAGCATGATTTTTAAAAATTAAATATTCTCTAATCATAATAATAAAGTAAGATATCATCACATTAAAAACTACTATTAGGTAAGTTATAAAAAATAAAAGAATTTTATGATTTTAAGTTATTTTTGTTAGATTTAAAACAAAAATGTAGGTTGTAAAGAAGTTTTATTAAAAATTTTCCTAATATCCAACATATTGGAACCAAAATATAAAAACTACATAACTCAAATTATTGCCAATTTTTCTAATATTAATGAATGACTAAATTCTAAATAAATTCTCAAGTTTTAAATAATATTAGCTATATTTAATATAGAGTTGCGTGGTATAAATATATTAATTTTAATATATTTAATATATATTAAATATATTAAATATATTTAATATATATAATAATATATTTAATATATTCTCAATAACATTACCATTCCATCATAAGTACATACGGGATTACCGTAAAATATCATCGATTACCAACATATTCGATACAAATGATACGATTGTAAATTGATTGGTATGGTTAAAAAAGGTCACGCCTACTCATTACGAAGCCACTCATTAAGAAGCCAGAGGTTCTTAAAAGGTATTTGGTTGTTGGGTTTAGGAAGGAGGAGGCAATGGAGTAATGTTTAATGGCAAGTTATGCAATCTATTCTAGAGATCCAAGTGTTTCCATTTTAGATTTTGCTTGTTCTTTTCATAATTTAATTATGGGAAAAGGATAGTAGTAGAAAGGATGACTTAGCTGATTTTTTTAAAAATTATTTAGATGATGGATATACCCAGTAAAATGTTTACATCTTCATTCATCCCTTTTCATCACAATTAGCCATATATCAACCATTTGATGTAAAGTTTGTCCACAACCCTATTTTACTCAAGAAAAGATTACAAGGAAAGATTATTCAGCACAACTATTGCACCATGTTTACTGAAATAATCAAAGAAAATAAAAAATGTAAGCCAATCATTATTTCAAATTTTGGTTTTTAAAATAATTTATATTTACATTATGATTATTATGATTACACATCTATTATGATTATTATGATTACACATCTATTATGTAGACCACTAATTTTATACTACATTATAACAAGAATAGGCGCAATTTGCTGACATAATTGATCCCCTTTGCCTTGCTAATTATATACGATGGAGGAATTAGGTCATTTATTTGGGTAAAAGTTAAAGAGTAGCTAAGAGAGGCCGCTTTGCCAACAACTCGTTGGTTGGGATGTCTATTTCGTACGTAAGGACTAAGGACATGGCGAAGCCACCAAAAAATTTGGTTTTCCGATTACTTATGATTTGTCTTAACAACATGTTTAAGAAATGTTTGGATAATCACCCTATACCAGCTATAGTTTTCCCCACGACCAAACTTATGGTTAGCACCGTACATTACTCACAAATACCCTCCAAATCTTTTTTCGAATAAATAAACAAAATCTAGAACAACCATTCACATTGTCTTCACAAATTACTACCCTCCAACAATTCATCAGATCTAGATTTTTCAGCTTAGTCCAATTCAGTTTAAACCAGGTGAAAAATACAAGGCATAAACTGGAGTGCATAGCACATAATCCCCCTTTTCAAGGCAGACAATCTTTCAAACATATAGAGTATCTTCCAAAACTGTAAAATGAATTCTACCAGATAGCTCGCTGTTAGTATTAGTCTTCCCTTCAACTTTAACTAACGCAGGAGAAGGCAGTTGCAGTACCTTATGGAGTACTTCCCGACCAAGATAGACATCGTACAATGATAAAGAATCAAAGAAAAAGATAAATGGTGAAGCTCCAATGATATGCTTAACTATGGCATTTGGAGATCTTTTATCGAATATAGCAAGTTAGCCGAATTCGAAACTATCATGCGACATGTTTGATATTTCTAATGATACCTCTACCATGAACCATCGGGCCTTACTGTGACCTAACCTGATAAAGTTAATAATGCGGGGCCAGTGTGCAAAAAGAACTTCATCACTTCTAACAATGAATCTTAATATTGCAGAAGTGAAAGGATGGTGTTGAATACAATACAAGTCACACTTGTATGTATCTTTGATACTGACCAGCTTGATGTGGAATGCTGGGGCATGCTACTGCTGGTTTGAAACTTTGTCCTAGAATCATGACTTCGTGATGTCCTGGATGTGTTGTGAATGGCTTTTACCCGGTGGAACGAATATTAGGTCTTCCCAGCCTGAATTTCTTTCACTCGTCTGCTAATTAAAGAGGGATTAAAATGATATCTATAGTTTGTATGTTTCACCAGAGCAAGTTGCATGTAGTTCATCATGTATTTTCGGAGCTACCTACCTCCATTTTCTTCAGGACATTTTCTAGATTACCAACCTGCCAAATACAAGAGAGAACAATATTGGTCATGGAAGGAGAATATCATTAGATATGGTATTGCTTTTGCTTCAGTCAGACCAAAAACATGTAAACTGAACCCTTGATGGATGTAATTACTGAAGTGCAGTTACAGAAAAAAAAAAAAATCAACAAAAGCAGCAGGGCCGACTTTCGTACCACGATGTGCTGAGAAACACCAGGACCCCTTGAAGCCCTTGACACCGTTGACAATTCCTTTTCAATATCTTCCTGTAACTCAATCACAAATCTAAAAAATGTAATTCACCAATTCATACTTTTATGCCCACTCTAGCCTCAAACTCACCAATAAGAAATTCCAGACACACCTTTCGGAAGTATACAGGCAAATAGCGTCTCTGTTTCTTCTTCACCACAAGGAGGTCAGACTACAAACAGATCATATGCAGCCGCATCAAGAAATGAGAATTGTAATAAACTGAACTCCAAAATAAAGTGTACGCTAAACCACAGAGCAAAGTCCTCTAAAAATTTAATACATGAACAATACTTGGATTTCAATAACAAGATCATTTCCTTCCTATAATCCAGGTTAACAAAGCTTAGATGACATTGAAACAACTAAAACCAATGAAATCACCCCCATGCGCACAAAAAATGAATAAAGTCCAAAAGATGGTGAGAAACGAACTACGCCCCATTTCGAAGTTAAGGTTTGGAAACCCCAGTTTGGCGCAGGCTTAAGAAGCAGTATCCACTCCATCATATGTTCTTAATCAAATAAAAATTCCAAAAGCAGCTAATTATACTGCACAAGTATTAGTAAACTGCATGACCGCTGGAAATACAACTAAGATGTTGCTTTGAAAGAAAACTGCTAACCTGGAAAACAGGAACTCCATCAAATCCAGTCATTGTGTTTGAAGCTTTCAACTGATAAAGAAATCAAAAGGTTAGACAAACATGCATGGACTTGTCACTAAGCCATATCCACAACATGTCTTTGCCAGAGAGGGAGAATCTAAAAGGTCAGCATCTCTAACAGGTTAGCCGTGCACAAACTGAATATATTCACTAGCATCCAGAAATAACTTCGAAGAAAGAGACTACGCAGAGCTAATAAAACCAACCTCTACTGCATTCTTAATTTGGACGGGATCAGGCAAAAAACGGAAAGCAATACCTTCCACCTTCAACATATAAACCTGAAAGTGAAACCGACGTAGTTAAATTAATGGATTCTCGGCTCATCTAGATCATAAGTTAGTGCAATTGTAGATTAGATATATCAGTACATTTGCATTTACATTAAGCACATATGATTCTAAAGCACAATAAACAGTCCTATCATGGTTAAAATTTCGCAATAAGAACTCCAAAATCCTCAAACCACAACAATGTGTTGTGTGCTACAGGTCGAGAATATCATAATCAAGTAATTTACAGAACATGCATACCTGTTCTAATGTAATTGGAACAACCTTGGCCCCACCTCTCAATCCTCCCTTCGTCGACCTCACCTGAAATAATCTGAAAATCAGTTTCTACATACATAACTGCCGCGAGCAATTGAGCTAAGTGAGCAAATGAGTGTACCTGAGCTAGAAATGCCTGAGCGTCTTCGTACCGAAAGCAAAGTAATCCAATCGATTTCGCACCATTAGGATCGGAAATAAGCACGAATTCGTTGTTCGTATTGCTGACGGTGTACACCGAGGTGCCAGCTAGGGTTTTGGCGACGTAATCGGAGCTCAAAGCGGAAGTTGTAGCAGTGGCGGCAGCGGCGGAGGCAGCATTGGAGCTCCCCTTCCCCTCCCGCGCAGGCCTGGACTGAGACTGCGTTGCAGAGGCGAAGGGAAGGACAAGAGGACCGGAGGCGGAGTGCGACGGCGGCTTCAGCTGGTGAAGATTGGCGGCGAATTGAGAGGTGAGTCGCCTCGTGTCGTCGAGCCGAGTCGCGAGTTCCGCTCCGAGTTTGAAGGTTTGCTGTTGTATGAAAGAGGTGAGTGATTGGAAGGGGTTGGGAGCGGGGCTCACGCAGGACTTTGGGGGCTCCATTACTGTTTCTTTTTCAGAGCTCTCTGTGTGTGAATGTGTGAGAGAGAGAAGGGGGATGAAGAAGAAGAGCAACGTGGCTAATCCAGAATTGTGGTAGTTTAGCGGTGACGGATTTGGGCTATTATTGGGCTGATTGAGAATCTTTTTAAGTTTGGATCAGCAGTCCACTAGCGTTTTGGGTGAAGGGTGGGGTGGCAGTTTGGAAGGAGTAGTTTGGTTCATGTGAGAATTAAATTCTTACAGTAAGTTCTATTTTATTGGAAGTTATTTCCATGATTAAAATCTTATGAAATATTCGACAAGTGTTTGGTTACACATGTAGGAATTTATATTTTTTAGAATTTATTTTTCGAGATGTTGATTGGTTGATAGAGGTAGAGGAGAAAAATGAAAAAAACTACACGCCTTATGGAGGGAAATGAAAATATTTACGTGTTATTCATAGGATAAAAATGTAAATGCATATTATAAAAGAGGAGGATTTGTATTCGACCGAAGGGGTCCTCGGTAAGATACTCCCCACGTTGTATGGGAAACTTTAATTTACTTGGCATTTCAAATTCCTTCGGTAGTCCCATTTTTGCAGATTGCTGAATGTTACATTTAGCTTAGCATATTAAGGGTAAATTGGTAAAACTCGGCCAAGGAAAAGTTGTGTGCGGTATTTGTAACAGAATCGGGTGGAAGAATACGATTGCAACAACCAAGTGGAAGAAAAGAATAAATAGAGGTAGAGAAGGCATGTTGCCATTCATTCGATTTGTTAGCTATTACTGTGAAGAACACCATCTTCTTTCTCTCTGTAATTTCTCATGTCTCTCTTTTTTTTCCTTTCGTTTCCGCCTTTCTTATTCAATGAAATCCCCACGTTATCCCTTAGAAATTGTTGTATGTAACAAGTGGTATTAGAGCAGTGTAGATTCTCGGCAAAATGGCAGACAACACAAGACTAAGAACACAGGAAGGTTATCTTAAGGACTAGGAGAATTGGTTCAAAGATTTCACTCAGGAAATCAAGCATCAATTGGGAGAAAAACGATGCTCAGATTTACGTGGCTATGGATGAGAAGCTATCTGCTATCAAGTAGAAAGTGGAGTCTCGTGTAGGATCCTAAGCTATTGGCACAGTCTACTATGCAATTAATACAAATCTTTTTTTGGGGTGGAATTATTCTCCAAATTTACTACTCCCTCCATCCCAGCCTTTTTTGTATAAAGAGAAAAAATAGGTAATTTTTTTTTAAGGAGGGAAAGGTCCAAAATGCCCTCTTCTTCAAATGTGCTCCTTTCCTTTTACCACCACCAAGCCATCGTTGCTTCTTTCTTCAACCCACCCAAACCAAACTTGGCACCAACACTAGAAAACCCCTAGCAAACCCCATAAAATGCAAATAACCAGGCACAAGATCCAAAAGAAGCAGGGTCTAACCAAAGAAAAATAAAGGGCTTTTGTGTTGAATCTAAAGCTTCAAACAAGAAACAATGGTGGGTCAAATCTGGACAACATCAGACACCATTCATACATCATCCGGACAACATCAGACACCTAATCAGAAGCCAAATAAAACACCAAAATGAACACCATTGGACACCATTCGGACCCGCACGTTGCCAATTTCAAGAAAATTGGTGTATGAAGGCAGAGAAGGGAGGAGGATCAGAGTGGAGGAAGGAAGAAGGTGGAGGAGCAAAGGATTTTGAGACGAGGATGGGAGCGGAGGATTCTGGAGCCGAGGAGCTTAGCCCAGCGGCGGCGAAGAAATGGGGAGAAGAAATAAATTGGAGAGGGGAAGGGTTTTCTGAAATGAGGAGGGAGAGTGTGTGTAGATGAGTAGGTTAGGTTGGGAGTAATTTTTAGTTAGTTTATGGGTAATTTTGCCTTTCAAAATTTCCAAATAAGGAAATGTGCAAAAATGGCCGGGACAACCAAAAAAGGAATTTGTGCAACAGAATAAGCTAGGACCGGGGGGGGGGGGGGGGTGTTAATAAATCTAGGGACCTATTTTGCAATTATCAAAATATTATATATAATAGAATTTTCATTTTTTTCATTTCTTCCCCACCTCTCTGATCGTCTGAAATTTATAACCATTGCTCCGCCGCCGCGCTTCTCCTTTTTCTGCAGGGGACGCGACGGAGCTAGGGCACCGATTCTCCACCGCTCCAGCACCGATTCTTTGCCAAATCGATTCTTTGTGTTTTTATCGTAGTCAGCGGTAACATATTCTCTGTGTTTTGCCCCGAATTGGATTCTTCGATCGGCTCAAAGCTCATGCGATGGCGGTGACAACGCATACTGGAAGCTTTGATCGGAAGCGGCAAGATCGACAATGGAGCTTCGATCGTAGTCAGTAGCAACGATGCAATCGCTCTGCCAATTTGAGCTTCTTCAGCTGCTATGGCGAAGACAATGGCGACGCTACTATGTCAAGGACGGTGGCAGCGCTGCTATAGCGAGGATGACAATGACAATCCTATGGCGAGGACGACAAAGGTGCTTCTATGGCAAGGACGACGAAAGCGCTCCTATGGCGAGGACAATGGTGGCGCTTCTTGATTGTCCGCGATGGAGAGAGAAGACGCTTGAGATGCATGCGCCCGAAGGAGGAAGACGACGCGTATGAATCTCACACGCGACCGGAATGACGACGACGAATCGGCGGACTGAGTGACTGACGTAACGGTGGACTGCAATGGTGGCAGAGCTGAGCTTCAGCGTCTGAGAGGTGGGTTTAATTTTGTGTTTTATTTTTTTCAAATACTTGCTAAGGTTTAATATATACTTGACTGAGTATATGGTTAGTAAATGTTCTTTGGTGTAGTGGTTAGCAGTCTAGCTGTTGAGGTTAGAGGTCTCGGGTTCAAATCTCGCTATTACTTTTATTTTGAAGAATTTATGTACTTGATATACTTGTTGAGATTTAATATTATTTGACATGAGTATATGATTGGTAAAGCTTCTTTGGTGTAGTCTTTGAGGTTATAGACTTGAGTTCGAATCCCGCTAGGATTTTTTTTTGTTGAAGAATTTATGTTGTTAAGGTACTGTACCTTTTTTGTTGAGGTTTGTAGCTTTGTTTTCTCTCATGTTGATACTTTTTAAGGGAAAAGTGCAAAAATGACCCAAAAAAATTTAGAAAGTACAGAAATGACCTTGTAAAATTTAAAAGTACAGAAATAACCCTATCTTTTAATCAAAATATGCCATTATACCTTAACAATATCACCACAAAGTAGAATTTTTTGTCTGAAACTGATATCCGGGATGTGGGGTGCAGATAGAGTCACTTGAAGACCTGAAAAAGGCTTTTGTGTCAATGTAGCCTGTCTGGTCTGGTACACAGACTATGGGGACAAGTATAACTAGATAACCTGACCAATAACATTCCTACATGTAAAAAGGAGTAAATTGGACTATTCTGTCCATGGTAGTATAAGCATGAAATATACTCAATTGATTTGTTATTAGGTCCGTCAAATGGGTCGGGTGATCCGTTGGATAACCGTTACCCATATACTATTTTCACTTATTGGATAAGATTTATTGGATAATGACCCATTGGGTTAATGGATATAATTGGGTTGTAGTTATTGGGTTTAGTTGGGTTGGATAATGGATTATCCGTTGGATAATTTTGGGTGGGTCGAGTTGGGCTGGGTAACGGGTGACCCGTGGATAATTTCATATCATAAAATAGCAAAATTTTCACAAGTTTGATTACGAATGATTTAATTTTTCCCTAACACATATAATCATTTTAGAAACGATCAAATTCTCGATTCATCATATTTATCGATTTCGGTTCATGTTTTAATCAATTTTAATTTGAACCAATTAAAAATTGATAAAAGATCTTGACGAAAGAAGTAGAAGTAGTATTTAAGAAACTTTTACTAAATTTAAAAAATCTCCTCCATGAAATATGAAGATTTTTAAAAATATTTTCTTTTATTGAACATAAGAAAATAATAAATGAAATCCCCACATTTAGCCACTCGAATAAATATTTCCTCTTTTGTAGTTATGTACACGATTCAGCCTATGTCAAAAAATGATTAGAGTTAATCGTAATTTTTCACTCCAAGTAAAATGTTACGTGACTTATCCATTTAAAGTTTAAATGGTTGAAAACACCAATTATCCATTAAGTATATACTGAATTATCCATTGAGTATATACTAATTATCCATTGGGTCTATACTAATTATCCATTGGGTCTATACTAATTATCCATTGGGTCGAACTAAATGACACATTGGGTATAGGTAATTTATTTGGGTGAAACGTGAATTACCCATCAAGTCCGTGTTCTTTCTCAGTTCTCACTTCCCAGTCTACGTTTTGTTTCATCAGTCTGTGTTTTGTTCATCAATCGGTCTGTGTTTTGTTCATCAATCGGTCTGCATTTTGTTCATCAATCGGTCTGCGTTTTGTTCATATTCGAGTTCATAATATTATATAGTGTAATATAATATTATGTACATTATATTATATTATATTATATTTAATAAAAATAAAAATAAAATTATATAATATGTTGGCTTTGTAAACTCGACGAAACTAACGAACAATATTACTTGGGATCGAGCTCGAGCTCAAATACAGTACAAACTCAAATATTGTACGAACTCGAATACTGTATGAGATTGAGCTCGAATACTGTACAAACTCGAATACTGTACAAACTCGAATACTGTACAAACTCAAATACTGTACGAGATTGAACTCGAATACTGTATGAGATTGAGCTCGAATACTGTACGAGATTGAGCTCGAATACTGTATGAACTCGAATACTGTACGAGATTGAGCTCGAATACTGTACGAGATTGAGCTCGAAACTATATGAACTCGAATACTATATGAGATTTAGCTTGAATACTGTATGAACTCAAATACTGTACGAGATTGAGCTCGAATATTGTATGAACTCGAATATTGTATGAGATTGAGTTCGAATGCTGTACGAACTCGAATACTGTACGAGATTGAACTCGAATACTGTATGAACTCGAATACTGTACGAGATTAAGCTCGAATACTGTATGAAATCGAATATTGTACGAGATTGAGCTCGAATACTGTACGAATTCGAATACTGTACGAGATTGAACTCGAATACTGTATGAACTCGAATACTGTACGAGATTGAACTCGAATACTGTATGAACTTGAATACTGTACGAGATTGAACTCGAATATTGTACGAATTCGAATACTGTACGAGATTGAGTTCGAATACTGTACGAGATTGAATACTGTACGAACTCGAATATTGTACGAGATTGAACTTGAATAATTTGTGAATTATAATTTGTATAATTTGTGAACTATAGTGAATATTTATGTTAAATATTACACATGTATTTAATTGGGTAATTTTGGATATTTATTGGGTATTTGTTACGTTCTCATTGAGTTAACATAATATGGGACCCATGGAGATCAAAATTTCTCATTAACACAATTATTCTCATCCCGCCCAATCCCAAAAACTAATGAGTATTTAATACCCGATCCCATTGGATAATGACAACTTGTAACCCAAATCAGAAGAAAATATTGAATGATAACTTATTGGGTTAATTATATAATGACTTATTGGATAATGACTTATTGGATAATATATTTTAACCCATTGGGTCATATGAATATCTCATGGGTTATCCAATGGGTTATCCATTTAATGACCCAACCTATTATGACCCATTAATAAATGGGTTAATTGGATAATGACCCATTGGATAAACACTCATTGGGTTTGGATAATGGGTCTATCCAATTAACCCATTTGACGGGCCTACTTGTTATACTCAATGGAACGCCTATTACCAACAACTGCTTTACAAAACCTCTCATACTTCCTCAACCATCGTACTCAATCATATTCCATACATTTCAACTTGCAAAAATAAAAACACTTAAAATTATGGTGTATCTCAAAAAAATAAATTTATGGTGCTAAACATAGCAAAAACGAAGAGATTAGTTATTTTTAGATGAAACAACTTTATAATTTAGTTTTTTTCATGATCTATTGTTAGATGCAAATAGAGCATGTAAATTCAATTAAAACTTTTATTGTTCTTAATTAAAGCAACATATAATTATGTACTAAATTAATTCAGGATTATCAAAACCCTTAAATTCAGGATCTGTATCACTGCTCAACCTTGGTAGATAGTGGATTATCAAAACAACCTTGATTCTGATCATTAATCATTTGGAAGTAACCACATTTGGTTCATTTGTCCAGATTCCAAATGACCTTAAACTTGAAACATATTCACCCCATGACTCCTCTTTGTTGAAATTGATTTGTTTGGAAGCCCGTGATCCCTAAACACTTTACAATTTGTCTGGGGCCTGCACTTTGGTATCTAAAACTCTGAAGTGTAACATTGTTGTATTACGTCTTAAGGGCTCTGAAGTTTAACAATTTCACCTTCTACTTTCTTTGTTAGAACATTCTTGTAAAGGAAAAGTTTAATAAAACTATCATACTATTTGTATGAGTTCAAGGTAAGACAAAAGAAAAGAACAAGGAAAAAGGGGCTGAGAGGATTTACAATGGACAACTCAATCAGTTAAAATAAAAATTGGTACATATTCGTGCATCTAATACTGCAAGTAGTCTCAGTTCATATCCCAGATTCCATAAAAAAAATAGACACAGTTTGATTTACTAAGGACATTCAGAGGCATGTGATAGCCTGATAGGGAGCATATATAGCTTGCCTCTTCAAACTCCCATATTTCTCCTTATTGCTATCGTATTCAATCAGTAATTTCGATGTGTCTCAAACGATCGACCATTCAATAGGCTTGAGCTCCTCGAACCGACCTGCAATAAAATTGTCCCTGGGGATCCCAGGGGCCAGTCCTCTGATGGCTAAGTCAGCCAAAGAGTCCATATGAGATTAAGATAGAATGAATGAGAAATTGAATGCGTACCTGGTATTTATACTATATGTCTTAACTAACAATCTCCTTAACTATAGCCATAAATTACCCTATAAATATGTTAATTATTAAAATACAATATCTCAGATGGGCCGTGATTATTATGGCCCAACATACATCTTGTGTCTGACCTACATCAAGAGCCCCCAGAAAACTAGATCCTTCTTATTTGAGACTTTGGAACGACACACCGTGACCGACGCAAAATCTCATTGTTTCTCGATGATTCAAGATCCTTGAATCATCCTTTCTCGAGACTATACGTTCCCAAGGGTATCTCGAGGATTTAGTGGTTCAGGATAAACTTTGTTTCGTACATTTCCAGGTCTCGAATGAGGGAATCTGGTTTTCTCCTTAAATTCTTTTATCAGAATTTCAAGAGACAAGCGTGTTCTGATAACAAAAACCGCACGTGTTTGGCAACCGCACGTGTTCCTATTCCCAAAGTGGCACGCAGAGAGAAGACAAAAAGACAGTTGTGTCTTTTCGTAACTTTTTAACTTCCCAACGCGGTTATTAATCATGCCGCCATTTTAAATCTACTAACCGCTCATATTTTCTTCACTTTTCCCTTCTTACTCATTTGCAGGAAATTTCACAAGGGAAATTTATCTCGGAGCTATTTCATTCTTCCCTTTCTATCAGTAATCTCATTCTCGTCGTCTTTCTTCCAAAAACCAGTAAGTTTTCCCCCTTCTCCTTCTATTGCTCTGTTTCTTTCTTCCTTTGAAATCATGATCGCTTCCAACGAGGGTTCCACCGAGAGGGGGTTTCCGGTGAGGTTATGGTGGATGAGGGGCAAGTCTGCTCATTCGAGAGAGTAAGCACTAGTTCCGAACATGATTATTCTGATAAGCCGCAGCTTGATTCCATTGTGGGAGGGGATGTGCCGGACCATACTACCCTTGATCCTAGGGTTTTGCCCATCACAGATATGCCTTCTTGGGGGTACACTAAAATTTGGGTCCCAGGCATGGGTAAACCCTTTGTGAGAAGATCCCCTACCAGTGGTAAAATTGGTTTTTATCCCCCTCGAGTCCTATTCTCGAGGTCCAAGAGGGAAAAGACGTGTCTCCCCAAAGAGAGAATGTACCCCCTAAAGAGAGGGAAGCGCCCCATAAGTTATTAGAAATATCTCTAGGAGAAGAAGTACCTCAAAAGAAAAAAAGGGGTATCGAGAGAGGGAATGGTAAAGACTTTTGTAAAAGAGCCCCCATCCTCGAAGGTAGGAAAGGCTATCTCAAAGATCATAGGTTCGATCCCCCTTGGTCAGCGAATATCTCCGGATGTAGATTTCCAGCCTTTTCGAGAGGGAGATACCCCTCATAACCTTTCCGGGGGGAGATAAGCCATTTCCCTCAGGTATTTACGTCGTGGGCTTACTTTTCCTTTTCCTCCTTTACTCTCCAAAATTCTCAAGCAGTTCCAAGTGAGCCCCGCCCAAGTTCGTCCCAATGTCTTGGTGATTATCATGATGTTCTTATCGAGATGCCATGAGTTTGGTATCAAGACAAGGTATACGTTGCTCTGTTAGTTGTATTATGTGTCCTATAGTGGAAAATCTTTTGATAGGATTATTTCTTTCACTAGCCAAGAGATACACCACAAGGTTTTCACCGTTCCAGGAAACTCGGGCGAACGAAGCTAGAGGAAGGGGAACTTATTTGACAGTAGAAGGCATCGAGTTCTCCCATGGAATTGGAATGTACAGGTCGAGTCTCCCAAACCAGGGATATACATTTTCCCTGAGGATATCGAGAGGGATAGGCAGAAATTATTATCCAATCCCCTCGATTATACTCATTTTCCCAACCCTAACTAGAGAATTGGTAGTTTTGCCTGATCGGATGTAATCTATGAGAAGTACGCGTATAAAAAGCTTCTTAAGAATGGCAAGAAGAGGAATAGAGGACTAGAGGGCCTTCTCGAAGACCCCCCTCTCGGCACTCCTAACAGTGGCTTTGAACCCTCAGAAGCTTCCGAAGGTGTTTTAATGGAACTCTATCATTATTTTGTTCCTTTATATTTTTCTTTCTTTACTAACGTCATCTTTGTGTTTTTTTTCCGGTGGGTCTCAGAGGGTCTTTAAAAAACAAGAAGAATAACCCAAAGAACGACCCAAAGATGGGTCAGAGCAATCCTAGGGGACCCTTGCCCCCTC
This sequence comes from Rubia yunnanensis, assembly GCA_037428765.1. NCBI lineage: Eukaryota > Viridiplantae > Streptophyta > Magnoliopsida > Gentianales > Rubiaceae > Rubia > Rubia yunnanensis. The sequence goes on along the minus strand of CM075067.1, from coordinate 100,660,626 downwards.
CTATCAAACTTCTACCCCTCCAGTTGGTGGTGGAAGGACTATCTCGCCCCAGAGGGATGCTCAAACCCTCAACACTAGGAATATCCATCAAAGGAATGAATAAAAAGTGTACAGAGTGCTGGTATCTCCCACCAATTTTGCCCCCAGAAACCCTCCTCAAATGCAGCAACAACTACCTCCAGCATCCTAACTGTGGGTGAACAATCCCTCGCGACTATGGTCGCAAATCCTTAGGTTATTTTGTGAACTACCTAAGGTTTTATTACAATATAACTCTAAGTGCTTAACGGTTGATTTGGCTATATATCCATCCCAACTTCTCAGCCAAGGTGCTCAAAACTTATTCGCTTTTATTCAAGCGATGACAACAGGTCATGGTAAGTTGCAAGAGAAACTAGGCCAAAAAGATGTCAAGATCTCCGAGCTGAAGAAGATTCTTGAGAAAGAGAGGAAGGCGTGCAAGGAGGATAAGAAAGCGCTCGAAGAGGAGAAGAAAGAGACGATGAGAGTTGATGGTGAGAAGCAACAATTCACTCTAGAGAAAGATACCCTCAAGAAGAGTATTAAGGCTGCCGTGAACCCTATTGAGCAGGTCCAACTTCTGGAGGCCTTCAAAGACAAATTGCTAAACAATCCCGAGCTGTTCAATTTCATTGTAAGCCTTCTTGAAGTTGCAAAGAAACTTTATTGTAGTGACCTGTCCTAGGAAACCTTGAAGCCTCAACTCTTGTCCTCCTTGTTCGAGGATAATGCTAAGCTGGTAGATGATCTTGTCAAACCTGAGCTCGAGGAACTCCTAGGAAAAAAGTGGGACTAGGCAATCAATTTTGGTGTCCTGCAATTCGCCCGGATTGACTACATCAAGTATAAGGGGCAATTTCTTAATGATGGAGGAATTCGAGAAATTCCCCTTCCAAAGGCCACAGACGAGACCTTTGAGGAAAGAGCTCAGCCTGAGCCAAATATGGAAGAACAGATTGCGTCCACCACGAAGGAGGATAACTCTAGGGTTCGTCCTTGATTTGTAAACTCTGGCAGTTCTGGCCTCCTCGTGTAACCTTTTTGTTTTGAATGATGAAGATGTTCTTGGGTTTATTAGTTTCTCTCTCTTTATTCTTATTATATTTATCTTCCTCATAGTTTAATTCATTGAAACGACTCCTAGAAGGTGCTTACCATGAGCTTTCAAGCACTAACAAAGAGTTGAATGAAACACACAAACAACTGATGCAGGCGATGCAAGCACTTACCATATGTAAGGAGGATAAACAAAACTTAAAGAATTAAATTAATCATCTTGAAGAGGAACTTAAGTTGTGGAAAACTAAAGATCATCCAGTCTTTAAGGATTTTTAAAGGATTTTTTAGCCAATGAGTTCAACGGGACATATCCTTTGGAGCTAGTAAAATATCGTGACTCTGTAGATCAAAGCTATGAAGAATTATTGCGCCAAATAAATTTGAAGTTTTGGGTCTCTGAAGGCGTGTGTTTCTAACACGACTAGGCTACCAGTCGTAGAAGGGCGTCTAATTGCTTGTATGAGCGAAAATGATAAGTTAAGGGTGCAAAGAGAGGATATCGCCAAATGATATATGGTGGCCATGAGGAAAATAACCAGTCTCAAAGAGGAGTCACTAGCATGGAAAGTAGCTAGCGAAGACCCCTCCCTAGTTAGGGAATTTTCCATGAGGAACTCACCTGTAGGAGACGTTTCTCTGGTAGAGTCCTTTTTATCTGAGAATACTCGACTAGTAGGAGAGATTGAGGCTTGGAAACTTCAGGCCAAGGACCTCGAAGAGCGCATCGTAGAGTTCAAGAAGAAGATTTTCGTTCACGAGGTGAGCCTTCGAGCCCACATGCTTTCTCATGGCATTCCCACCCCATATTTGATTGACAATAATCGGTTTCCAGAGTTTCTTCTCAAGCCCTCTTCTTATTGGATTAAGGAGGTCAACGTGTATGAGGATGAGACCCCTCGATAGAAGAAAACTTCTGACCTTATTCTCGAATGGTTAAAGGAATTGCAATTAAAGGGCCCCTCCCCTTAGGGCCATCGCAGATCTTCTCAATCAAATCTGTCTTCCAAGAGAGCTGATGAGAATCTTGGGTCCTCGAATCGGGCTGCCAATTGGTCTTCCAGCAAACGTGGCTGAAGCGAGGGGTCTTTGAAGAAACAAGGTAGGACTATTGCACCTCTTGACCCCTCCGAATATCCCAAGGAAGAGCAAGTGAAGGATATTCAAAACGTTGTTGGCATTAAAATGGAAGAACTTGAGCTTTTGGGAAATAAGTTGAAAGGGTTAGCACCTTTCCCAACAGATCTTTTTGAGAAGGGGTTTCCCCAACTAAGTAAATCAATGTTGTGTTATGTCTTATAATAAAAATGTAATTTTATTTATTATTAAGGATATTGATATTTTTTTTGCGAGTCTTCTTCTTTGGAAGACCAAGGTATTTTGATTGCAAGTAAAGTCCCTCGAACCACTCTTGATCTTCGGGTAGTGCTCGAGGGCTTGAAAAATTATAACGGGATTTAAGTTGCATATGTGCATATCTCCTTGTGACTTTTAAGTTCCAAATGTCAATACCACTTGCAACTTACCTGTTTAGAAATGGCATAATCGTCTTTAATGGGTAGAAATTGAAAATTTCAAAGACACAAGAAATTTTAACCAGGTTCAGTGTTTCCACCTACATCCTGCAATTTTTCTCCACTAGTTCATCATTTAGAGATTATAAAAGTTCCTTACGAGTACCGCTTAAAAGCATACCACTCGATCATTAGCCATAGCTGGAAACATCACCTAGAGTGCCGCTTAAGAGCAAACCACTCGAACATCAGCCATAGCTGGAAACATTATATAGAGTGCCACTTAAGAGCAAAGCACTCAAATACCTTCTTGAGTGCCGCTTAAAAGCAAACCACTTGAATTCCATCTTGAGTGCCGCTTAAGAGAAAACCACTTGAATTCCATCTTGAGTGCTGCTTAAAAGCAAACCATTGGTTATAGCTGATAATAATTTCTCAGGTTGGTAATGTTCCACCTCCATTGCCTCGAGGACATAGCTACCACTCAGATGCGCCAATCACCCTGTAGGGTACTTCCCAGATTGCAGCCAACTTTCCTAGGGCTCCCTTTTTCTTTTCTCATTTTTCCTAATTACCAAATCTCCCGAGTTGAAAAATACCTTCTTTACCCTCCTATCATGGTATCTTCTGACCCGTTGTTTAACCTTAGCTTGAGGCAAAGAAGCTAGTTCTCTCTTTCTTCCACCATGTCAAGATCTAAACACCGGTTCTGCTGATTACTATTCTTATCTGCAGCGGCCATCATCCTTGGGATAGGAACACCTATCTCTGCAGGGATTACTGCCTCCGAGCCATATAATAGACTGTAAGGTGTTTCTCCAGTGGTGGAAGACTCGGCTATTCGATATGCCTATAAAACATTTGGTAGTTCCCATATCAAAATACCTTCTGCCCCTTCGAGCCTAGCTCGATTGCCATTGACTATCGTCATGTTGATTACTTCTACCTGTCCATTAGCTTGGGGGTGATAAACTGAAGTTACCTTCTGTTAATTTTGTACTCCTTACACCACCTCTTGAATGGATCTTGAGCAAACTGGGTTCCGTTATCCGTGATGATTGTCCTTGGAATTCCAAAACGACATATAATATTCTTCCAACAAAAAGTAATAACTCCACCCACTTTGTGAAGTAATCAATAGCCACTATGAGATACCTGAACTTCCCTGGAGCTTCTGGAAAGGGTCTCACCAGATCGATCCCCCACTTATCGAAGGGCCACGAACTGTAAAATACTTCTCATTTCCTCCTGGGAAATATGGATTATGAGAGCGTGTTTTTGGCACTGGTGGCATGCTTGTACGTATCTATTCGCGTCATCAAACATCACTGGCCAGTAGAATCCTGCTCGAATAAGCCTCCTCGCCACTGATCTGGCCCCTTGGTGACTGCCGCATATCCCTTCACGGACCTCTCATATGAGATAACCAACCTTCTGAGGGTTAACACATCGAAGCAATGGCAGCAAATGACCCCTTCTGTACAAGACTCCTTCATGCAGCACATATCTTGGCGCCTTCAACCTTATCTTTCTAGCCTCTATTTCATTCTCAGGCAGGACACCCTCTCGAAGGTATGCCACGATAGTGGTCATCCAATCGTCCTCCACCTAAACTACCATAACCATGAATTCTTCAAAACTTTGTTTATTTAAGGTTTCCATAAGCAACTGCTTCTGAGATTGGATTCCCAGGTCCGAAGAAGCAAGCTTGCTAAGGGCATCTACTTTATGTTGTTCTCCCTTGGAGATATGAATCTCCTTGCGAAGACTCACGATTGTAGAATTAATATCTTTGATCTAGTGAAAGGATCTACAAACCCTCACTATCTCACATGAAATTCAAGTGTCTAGCCCTCAGGGTAAGCCTAATCTCGACTTGCTCTCTAACTAGCCCTCCAGATCAGATTACAAGGTTTATTGATATTTAACTAGCCCTTGGGGTTAAAAAACAATGGAATAGCTCGCAAGCAAAAAGTATGAACTCAAAAGGTTGTATATTTGATTGATAAATGTGGTGTCAAATTCGTCCATAAGGCCTTCCTATTTATAAGGTAGATTTCGGCCATAAACCCTAATCACAACTGGAAACTGAATTGACTTATGACAGCTTTAAGAAGCTAAAACCATATCTAACTAAATACGTAAAATAAATGGCAATCTAAGGTAATCTAGTCGAATTCTTCAAGAAGAAACCTTGAAGAATATTACCTTATCTAATCTTACCAAATCTAATTCTAATCAGAATAAAACTGAATATACTAAACCCTAATGGGCTGCATTTTTGTAATTCAGCTCTTCAAAGCCCACATGACCGAACTGTCAGCCCAATAAACCCAAAATGAAATGATTTTACAATATTTTACAGTGATCACACTACCTCATTAAAAACCCAGTGGGAAAAAAGTATAGTGTTCTTCATGATGTTTTCAGTTCGTCGACAATCTTGAATAATGAATCCAAGATGTCGATGATAACTCCTTCAATTCTTCATCATAAAGTTGATCCATCAAAGAATTTAAAGCACATCAAAGCATTTGATATTCGTATCATTCCCTCCTAGATCGAAAAGGTTCATCCTCGAAATGGAAGCATATAACCTATAAAGATATCTTTGAATTCTTGTAACAACTTAACAAACCGTGACAACATATCTACATGAATATCTTCTTTGGAATAGTAACTTTCTTTAAAGGACATTATAAGAACAAAAGAATGATTAGTCAAAGATTGATTCATATCTCCTATTGAAGCATAAAACGATTTACCAGAGTCAGTAGATAGTTCATGCCTCATAATATAAATAGAAAGTAAAGAACTAAGATGTGAAGAAAAGACTTTATGCGCTGCAACTTACTTGTCTTACCTACCCTAGTATCGACCTGGAACTTGTCTATGGTGACATTTATTGTGATTTTGGCAGAATTGACACTATTTTGGTCGAAATTACTTGATCTTTGAAGGGGAGTAATTTCGGCAAATACGCCTAAAAAACATCTTGTATTTTAGAATCTTTCTCACCTCTGTCAATAATGGTGATTTCATCATCTATTTGTTCTTCTTCAGTGTCATACCATGCAGGCATATCATCATATTCTTCCTCCTCCATTGTTGTTATAATTCGTTCATGGGGAAAGTTATTGTGAACATGTCCTCGTTTATTACAATGAAAATATGTAGGAGTGTGGGAGGTCGCCGACGTACCTCTCAAAGTTAATATTTATAATCCCTTTATGCTTACTAACTACAACTAAGTAGATAGCAGCAAATCGGAGTCGTCCACGAAGAAGAGGGATTTCTCTAAGCGTTTAAACACAAAAGGTTGATATTATGCTAGAAGTAGATATATATACACATATAAAAGCAAGTAAAAAGTGGGGGGGGGTTGGGGGATTGGTTGGTTGGTTTTCCTAAGTTATGAAAGTTAAAAGACAAGATAACTAGCAAAGTCAAGTAACTATGCTAATCATCAAACAAACTAAGAAAAGGAGTTTTAAAACTACTAAAACAAAGCCTTGGGGGCAATTGATATCCACTTCCAAACCCAATGTAGATCATTGAACCATTCACACATCCTATCACATTTGTTACCTATGGGGAATGCCAATGGAATATCAACATTCATTCCTTCTGAATAGTAGTTTTCAAAGACAAACAACGATCATTTGCAAACTTCGTTGACAATCACTCTAGGAAAACAACACCATAGAGGTATTTCATCAATGGAATTATACACGAAGGACCATAGGTATGATAACAACAAGCCTTCTACCAAAGACATAGCCATTTAACCAAACATAACATTCATTAGGCTAAACCTAGAACAAACCACATTCAAGGTCCAACCTTTCATTGCTTCTATAGGATAAATATGAGAACAATCCACATTAACATACTTATCTAGCAAGAATCACAACACATTATGCGCAAGAAGTTCTAAGTTCATGTTCTTAGATTTTCATGCAAGGGAGTTAAGGAATTCGTCACTTTCCTACCACCCTAACACTTCAATCATACAAACACTTCCTATTCTCAAACAACATATGGGATAAATGAAGTGAAACATAGTATTAAGAACACATGAATGCTAAATAACAAAGGCTTCAAGAACAAGTGATAAAATCTATTCACTACTTCCGCTACTTGTTGTGAAGATAAACCTTCCATCCTTCTTAGATAGTAGTTTGCAAGAGTGAATTCGACATCTCTTGTCAATCCTCACCAATAACTCCCTTAGCCAAAACACGACTAAAAGTATCTCATTGATGGCTTTGAGCACGAAGAATCAACATGCTTGGCAACACTTATAAACACTACACCATGTCTAAGCATTTAACCAATTTATGAATTTACACAAGATTAGTCAAGAACGATCGACATTCATATACCTATCTCATTTGCTACCTAAAACAAACATGACAACGAGTTCAACATCATCACATTCATCTAGCAATTATCAACACATCAACATCATTAAGAAGCTCTAACTCATGCTCTTGGATTCCACATTAAAAGAGGAGAGAATTAGCTACTTTTTCCCAACCCTAACAAGTAATCATACAAGCAATTCATATACTCAAGCTTCCAACAACATCAATGCCATTAACAATTCACATTCAAAGCTCAATAAATGTACAATAGCAAAAGCACTAAATAGATAGATATGGTTCTTACTACATAGATATGGAAGCTTTAATCCATTGCTCCCAAGATAAAACTAAGCTAGATAATTGAAACACATAATTAACCTACAAAAACTAAGAAAAGAAAGAAGAGAAAAACTAGGGTTTGAACCCAGAAAAATTGCAGGAAGAAGAGGTTTTTAAGAGGATGGGATAAGGTGAGTATTTATAGTACAAAAAAGCAAGAAAGATTTCTGGCCATACATCCGTTGCGAGTCGTGATGAGTTCATCGCGAGTCGCGACGGAGCCCAGTTCTAGCATCTTGATTTCTTTTTTCTTTTTGTTTCATGTCTTCCTCTTCACTTCACTTCACTTTTATTCAATTATTCAAGTCTTCAAAAGCTCAAATACAAGTCTTCAAATCTTCAAATATTCAAAGGTGTTATTCAAAGTCTTCAAACAATTTTCCTTGTCACATAGAACCCTCTAGAAAAGTAATAAAAGCGTAAATGTCATTTTTAACTCTCCTTAGAGAATTTCAAGGAAAAATGGCACATTTAGAGTGCAAAAGTGAATTCTAAAATTCCTAATATAACCATATAAAATGGGCACATCAGAGTGTTAGAAGAAACTGTATCTGACAAAGTAGAAATTAATTTACCTGTATCTTGGCTAAGAGACTTATTGGTTGCGATCATTCTTTGATCGGTGGGTTCCAATGGTGGATTTGAGTAGGTTTTGATCAAAATTGGGTTTCCTCGGCCACCCATGTTCAAATTGCTACAACCCCTGGTCGAATTTGGGCTTCTGAAATCAGAGACTTGCCTTTGACTGTCATAGCTAAAATTAGAGCTTCCCCTGGGCCTTAATGTCGACTCAACCAACCTGGCATTGAACAATGGAAACATAATGTTGGAGCTTAACCAGAACTTGGAGATTTTCTCTTAAACCTTCAATAAACCGATTCTTTATAAAGGCATCATTTCTCTCATGCTAACTCTTCTCATAGCTAATTCAAGATCTTTCCAGTATTCATCTACACAGCGGTTTCGTTGCTTCATATTGCTGAGGTATGAATGTTGCTCCATCAAATATTTTCGTGGACATGATGTAATCGAAGCTTGGTTTTCAATCTCTCCCATGTGGAGATAGGTCTTTTACTAGCAAGCTATCTTAATTCTTTCAAATCCTCCCACCATTCTGTGGCATAATGAGTGAATCTTGACCTTATCTTTCCCACGATAGTTGTAAAGATTAAATAAGTTCTCAATCTTTCTCTCCCAGTCCAAGTGTTTCACAGGATTGTGTCGACCATCAAATCTAGGAATATCATACTTCAAACCTTAGAGGTCACGAGCAGATTCAACTTGTCTTGTAGAACAAGGTGTTGTTGGATTTGATAACTCATCTACCTTCCTAGAAAATATCTAAACCTTGCTCATTATGACATTTATGACATTCATGGAATTCATTTTAGGTTTATTGTTGGGATTGCCAACAAATGGCGGGACGAATGGATCGTTCGCCATCCCTGCTAAGAAGAAACAAACTGTTAGGAATAAATGTCCCCCTTCCCCTTTGTTTGGTAAGGTCACTCACCAAGTGTATAACACTCACAACTCACAAGGCGAAGGCTAATGCAAGGGCAATTGATCAATTCACCGCAATTCAAAGCAAATTGTGGAGATGAGTACTTCATAACTTATTTCAAAACTTAAAAATATATAAACTCAAAATTTGTCTCTACGATCTGGAATTCCAAATTATAAAAAGAATAAGGAACGGAATGCAATATGAATGACATGAATCGGAGCTGTATTTAATGAATTATGATCAAAACAAGTAGGCTTTATATAGACGACAAAAAGGCTCCAAAAATTCAAGAAACTTTTTCGAAAACAAATTGGAATAGGAACTCAAATCCAAATCCCTTGTGGTAAAAGATTTTAATGACTTACTTGTACCCCAAGTCAAAAATTCAGATCAAAACTCCTCTCTCAATTGGCTTTTATTTCCTTTTCCTCTTCCGATTAGGATTTTGACTTTTTTTTTCCTTTTTCAAATCGGATTTCCTTTTTCTTTCTTTCTTTTTTCAGCCACAGTTAATTTTCCCCCCATTTTTTGTATTATAAAACTCAATACCAGAATATTATTCCCCAAGAAAAATATTCGGTAACAATTTCCAAAATTTTTGGAAATTGCAATTTTGCCCCCAAACTTTTGAAAATTGCAATTCTACCCCAAATTCCAGATTTCAAATCCTATATTCCTATTTTGAAACCCAAAAATATGCTACTTTTTTTTTAATTTCCAAAAAGTTGTGGAACAAGAATCGCCTATACAAAACTTGGAATAAGAAAACTGCGACAACTTCCTCTAGATTCAAATGAACTTCGAGGTATTCAAGATCGTAAGGATCAAGAATATGAAACTATATATATGGAAAATGACACAAGACTCTCTTTTTTTAATAAGGTGTAATAAATAATAAAAGAATAATTCAAGATCACAAAATCAAAGAACGATAAAGAAAACAAATAGGATTATGAGCATACAACAATTTTCACATTCGACGTCTTTTGACTCTAGATTCAATTCTCCTGGTAAGATAGATCAAATAAACACAATTAAAATACAACACGAAATAGTTTATAAATTTTTTAAAATTGAAAATAAATTCAACAAAAACTCGAAACCCCATTTTTTCCATTTTTTGGCCTCGGTAGATCTTTCGCTTTGCTCTAATACCAACTGATATGAATCTCCCTGCAAAGACTCACGATTGCAGAATTAATATCTTTGATCTAGTGAAGGAATCTGCAAACCCTCACTATCTTGCACGAAATTCAAATGTCTAGCCCTCAGGGTACGCCTAATCTCGAATTGCTCTCTAACTAGCCCTCAGGATCAGATTACAAGGTTTATTGCTACTTATTTAGCCCTCGGGGTTAAGCAACAATGGAAAATCTCGCAAGCAAAGAGCATGAACTCAAAAATGTTGTATATTTGATTGATAAATGCGGTGTCAAATTTGTCCATAAGGCCTCCCTATTTATAGGGTAGATTTTGGCCATAAACCCTAATCACAATTGAAAGCTGAATTGACTAATGGCAGCTTTAAGAAGCTAAAACAATATCTAAATAAAATACCTAAAATAAATGATAATCTAAGGTAATATGGTTGAATTCTTTAAGAAGCAACTTTGAAGAATATTACCTTATCTAATCTTATCAAATCTATTTCTAATCAGAATAAAACTAAATATACTAAACCCTAATGGGCTATATTTTCAAAATTCAGCTCTTCAAAGCCCACATAGCCAAACTGTCAGTCCAATAAACCCAAAATGAAATAATTTTATAATATTTTACAGTGATCACACTTTCCCATTAAAAACCCAGTGGGAAAAAAGAGTATAGTGTTCTTCATGATGTCTTCAGTTCGTCGACAATCTTGAATAATGAATCCAAGATGTCAATGATGACTCCTTCAATTCTTCATCATAAAGTTGATCCATCAAAGCATTTAAATCACATCAAAGCCTTTGGTATTCGTATCACTTAGGACCTGTGTCAGAGTATAAGATTTAAAAAGAAATTTTTCACTACCTCGAGGTTCCTTTGCAGATAACATTCCTTAGCTTCATATTCTTTATTTGCCTATTGAACAACGATATGAGAATCGCTGTAAACCTCCAAGTCTTCCACTTTTTATTCCTTGGCTAACCGCAGTCCCGTTATCAGGGCTTCATACTCAGCCATTGTTGTTCGTCGATTTAAATGTGAATTTTTACTTATAAGGATAATCTTTGCCATTGGGATGGGTTAATAGAACCCTAGCTCCATTCCCTCCTAAGTGTGACGAACCATCTACACATAGCTTCCATATTTCCTTTTTACGCGCTTCCACCTCTCTAATCGGGTCCTAGTAATTGGGCTCTGAAGTTTCTACTATGAAGTCGGCCAATGCCTAGCCTTTGATTGCAACTCGGGGCTGATATCAGATGTCATGTTCCCCCAATTCCACTACCCACTTCATCATTCTTCACAAAATTTCTGGTTTCAACAGAATCTGCCTGATTGGGAAATTCGTGAGCACTACTATCGTGTGCCCTTGGAAGTAGGTTCGCAATCTTCTGGCTGCATGTACTAGGGCTAGAATCAACCTCTCGAGAGTAGTGTACCTCGTCTTTAGTCCTTGCAAGGCACGAATGACAAAGTAAATGGGATGTTGCACCCTTTTCCTTTTCCTTTACTAGTACCACGCTAATTGCCAAAGGCGATGTAGAAATGTATAGGTATAATGCCTCCTCTTTATCAGGCTTCATCAGGATAGGTAGCTTCCCTAAGTGCTCTTTCAACTGTTTGAACGCTTTATTGCACTTGTCAGTCAACTCAAATTTCTTTGCCTTTCGAAGGGCGTCAAAAAAGGGTAGCTGTTTCTCTGCTCCCTTTGAGAGGAACCTGCTCAACGCTGCTAAAGACCCCGTAAGTTTTTGCACATCTTTTTATTGATTGTGGAGTTCTCATTCTCATCAATGCTTCGACCTTCTTCGGGTTCACATCAACACTCCTCTCGGAGACCATGAATCCAAGGAATTTTCCTGCTCCTACACCAATAACACATTTGGATGAGTTTAACTTCAAGTTATCCCCTCAAAGTCTATCAAAAAGTCTCCTCCAAATTTGTTATGAATTCCTTGTGACTCCTGCTTTTTAATACCATATCATCCACATAAATCTCCATATTCCTCCCAATTTGCATTCAGAATAACTTGTCCACTAACCTCTGATAAGTGGCTCTATCATTCTTTAGCCCGAACGACATCTTCTTATAACAATAAGTTCCTACATCTGTAATGAATGATGTTTTCTCTTTATCACCTTCTGCCATAAGTATTTGATGATATCCCTTGTGTGCATCAAAGAAGGCCAAAATATGATATCCAGTGATGGCTTCCACTAGCTTGTCTATTGGCGGTAACAGATAGCTATCTTTGGGGCAACACTTGTTCAAATCGGTGAAATTTCACATTCGCCAGGCCCCATCATGTTTGGGGACCATAATTGGATTAGCTAACCATTCGGGGTAAAACACCTCCTCAATAACATCCGCCTTCAACAACTTTTCAACCTCTTCTTTGATTGCCTTAGCTCTCTCAGGCGCAAACACTCTCCTCTTCTACTTGACCGGCTTTATCAATGGATCTATATTCAACCTGTGTAGTGCCAGACTTGAGGGTGCTCCCGTGAGGTCAGAAGTATCCCACGAGAAGACATCCCCATATTTTCTCAATAGATCCTTTAGTCTTTCCTTGATGTCTTCGGGCATCAGTTTCCCCACAGCTACTAATCTCATGTCTCAAACTGGCATTTCACAGTATCAGCGAGCCTCATATCCACGTATACTATTGCTACATCCTTCTGTTTTCTTGCCTCTTTCACCTCGGTAAGATTACAACTTTGGGCCACAGCCTGATCTGCTCAAATGAATGCTATCCCATTATCGGCTGGGAACTTCAGCATAAGGTGGTAAGGTGACCAGACTGCTCGAGCCTGGCACATCCACGGTCTTCCTAGAATCACATTATATGAAGATGGGGCATTAACAACTGCAAAATTGCAACTTATGGTTACCCCCTTATTACCATCTTCCACTCAAACCGACATGGTTATCTCTCCTAGGGAAAATATTGGGTTCCCCGTGAAGGCAGATAGGGGCGAGGTCAAATTTTTCAAATTTCCACACCCTATGTCTAGCTGGTCATAACAGTCATCGAGCTTTACTTCTACTCCGTTTCCATTATCAATGAATACCCTCTTTACCAAAGATGTTCCAATGATCGCTGAAATCACCATGGGGTCAGCATGAGGTGTCTGACTTGGTACTGCATTTGCTTCCGAGAACGTTACGGTCTCGTCTGGCCAAAAACTTTTATGGCTAGGTTGTCCTTTAGGGACCCTTTGAGCCTCTGCTCTTATTACGGAATTTGAGGATCTTTCTGTAATAACGCCATTGATGACATTAATCACTCTTTGAATAGGGGGGTTTTCCCCGTTCCTGTTATCCTGATTACCCCTTTATTGTTCCTGTGGTCTTTCCTACCTTCCCTCATGCACCCTATCCCGAACCATCTATTCTTGAGGCCTTCTGTCACCTTTACCCCTATTATTTTGATTATTTCTTCTGTAGGGCTACCATTGATTCACCCAAGGCCTCAGAGGAGCCACATGATTCCTGGGCCCCTGCCCTCAAAACCGTCAATCTCGCTCACATCTCTCAATCTCTATTCTCAACTGCATGTAATTATTTTTATCATGGACGTAATCTCTATGATGATCACAATATCGGTTCATCACCCTCCTGGCCACTATCACGTTGTGCAAACTCTACAAAGGTGGGGTGGTCAAAAAAATTCTCGATGTATACTTAAGATCTGTGCGGGGATTCTTCCTTCCAGTGTTAGTGGCATGTGAGCGTATCTCTCGAATGGTGTTCTTATGGGCTTGATCGGTCTTTTCCTTTGAGGATCCATATTTCTTCTAGCCTTCTCTGTGAGACTCTCTCTTTTCTTCCTGGTTGCCTCTTCTACCTTCGAATATTGTTCCACAACCTCCTGAAGCTTTTTCAAAGTCTTAGGAGTATTTGTACTCAACTTCTTATATAAATCCAAGTCTTGCATCCCTAGCAGATACCCTTGAATCACTTCTATTTCTGTAGTCTCTAGTATGCCTAAACCCTCATCCACATATCGATGGTAAAAGGCTTCCGTGCTTTCTCATGACTTCAAATTTGTTTGATAAAGCTCCTATAGGGTTTTTGTGAACTTCTTCTTCTATGCGTACTGGCTTAATAATGCTCCACTGAAGTCTCGATAGGAGCAGAGACAGCCTCTTGGTAACTTGTTGAACCATTCCTGAGCTTTCCCTCGGAGATAGCTTCCTACCAGCTTGCACGTCAGCTTTTCATCAAAGTCTCTTAAACTCATCAAGCCCAGGAATGTTTGAATGAACTCTTGAGGTTCCGTCTCACCACTGTAAGTAGGGAGTCCTTGTGGGGGTTTAACTTCCATCGGTCAACGAACCCCTGTTATCAACACACTGAAAGGTAAACCAGTAGCCTGGCCCAAGGGTTCAATCAATCTGTTTAACTCCTTTATAAGGGTATCACTTGTCTCATTTCCTGGTTCCTTCCGCCTCTTTGTCAAATTCAAACCCCTATCGAGGCCTCCAAATTGCGAGGAATAAGTAGTATGGGCTCCCATATATCTAATATTTTTCCCAAAATTCTGATAAGCTGGCGGCTGCCTATAAGGGTTGTGAGGCCCTTGATGGGCCATCACTCCTTATATCCCTGTGTTTCTATATCCTTGAATACCATAGGAGGTTACCATTCCATATGTTGCTTCCATTCTAGGAAAGATAACAGATGAAATGAATGGGGCTAGTGAAGGCATTGGGTACATTTGATCTTGTGGGTGTTTGGGAAAGAAGGCCGGGGCCTTGCATGCAATGTTTCTCCAGCATATGCAGGATAAGGATATGCTACAATGGGCTGAGGGGCTAGCCCTATAGATATTCCTATAAGTGAGGGTGGAATTCCCTCATACGTAACCCTCGCACCCCTTGAAGGAGGGGGGTAACTCGATACCCCGCCGTGGCCAAAGCCTGCGCTGCCTGCTCTAAATCCAGAGTCGGGCATGTCGCCCCCAAATTCTGATTTCCTTGCTTGTGGAACCCATGAGCTTTCATGTAGGAATCTTGAGAAACTTTTATGAATCTTCCATTTCTGTCATCCCTCGAGCCGGTTGGTCCACCCTACATGGGTTCAGGGTCTCTTACTTCTTGTTTTGCAGTTACCTCCGGGCGTCTCGAGGATCCCACAACATCTCCCCTATGAGTGCAACCATACTTGGGAGAAATATGGTTAGGGTTTGTACTCCTTCAGGTTCCACAACTAGGACTGACTTTGCCCTCGATTCCGTCACCAGCGCTCGAACATCCCCTATTGCGGAACCCTAGAAGTCAGCCATGTCTATTCTCTCGGTCTGCGCTGTTTTACCGGTTCCCTTGGCTTTCAACCTTAACATTTCTCTCCTCCCGAGGGGATGCTCTGCGTTACCGGATCCCGTGCCTTTTGACCTTAATCTTTCACTCCTCCATGCAACCGTAGACATAACTTCAAAAAAACCCAAATCTAGCTTAGTCAGTCCCCACAGTCGACACCACTTGATGCATCTCGAACGAACAACCAGTCAATGGGCTCGAGCTTCTTGAACCGACCTGCAATAAAATTTTTCCTAGGGGTTCCATGGGTCAGTTCTTCGATGGCTAAGTCAGTCAAAGAGTCCGTATACTATTAAGATAGAATGAATGAGAAAATAAATGCGTACCTGGTATTTATACCGTATGTCTTAACTAACAATCTTTTTAATTATAGCCACCAATTACCCTATAAATACAGTAATTATTATAATGCAATATCTCAGATGCGACATGATTATTATGGCACAACATACCTCTTGGGCCTTACCTACTGACCCGCCTCCACTCGGGGTCGTTAATTGTAGCTAATTAACCCGGGCGGAGGGCTTATGGGTCAAAGATAGAGATTTATAATTCTGCACCCTAATCTCACTGCTATACTACCTAGAGGGTAGTTAGCGGCAAGCCCTAGGTTTGTCCATAAGGATGATAGGGATTAAGTACTAATCAAAACACAACCTCGTGTGGGTCGTCAATTTGGATGAGTGAAAGGAACAGCTAGTAGTGTAGACATGCAACTGGGGGGGGTTGGTATTTTCAACTAACAACTACAAAACATGAAATTAACAAACAAGTAAACTATTTATAATAGGCACTTGGGAATCATTTAGCAACATGGTAGTTATAATTCTTCAATCCTCGATTCATTCACATAAAGACTTACAAAAGACCTATCAGTGTGTTCACAACAAGTGGTGTGGCCGATGGCATACACTTCCCCAGCCCTCTCACAGTGGGTGCACTCTCAACCCTCCATCGTCACCGCCATTGTAATTAGGAGAGTACAATGAGGTCCGACCATCATTGTAGGTATGTTTCTCCCCCATGCTATTACATCCCAGGCTTCCACCATGAATGCAACTACTCTCCCCGGGTCCTATATATGCTAGGCCCAAGGTTCTTAGGCACCTTATCTGTGATATTAGGGTTTGAACATAACACCTAGCTTGTTACTATTCACTATCTCTACCCGCAACCTCTCAGACAACAGCTACGAAGTCAGCTAAGACTGGTGCGATGGCAAATAGGTTAGAGCATTCTCAAATCCCCCATGCACACACTCACGTGGACGCGTTCTCCCTCACCCATTCTAACATCCAGGTTTCTCTTCCCAATAGGGCATCAATAATTGCACCATACATGAATATAGCCCAAAGTGTGTGCTTATATATGGTGTAGTATTCATGCATTTATAACATTCAAGAACAAGAACAATAATATTATAAACACAACGATAGGGTGAATCTAATGAATCTCATAAATCAAATAGAACATACCAAGTGCTAAGATGAATCCCAAGCAAAAAATCTACTCTACAAAGGTTAGATCCGTGGAAAATATTAGGTTAGATGCCATGGATCTAGAAAATAAGATGAAAGGAAAAAGAAAAAGAAAAGAATAAGGAAGGAGAAGAATAACTCTCCTTTTTCTTCTCTCTAAACTAGAGAGAGAATCTACTCTACATTATGCCTAGATTAGGGATTAGTAGAAGACTAAGGCTCCTATGTATAGTAGAAGGAGATTGGGCCTAAAAATAGGCCAAAATAGAAAAACCCTAGGTCATCTGCCAAGGCTTCACGGACTGGCACATATGCCACAATTCGTGAAGCATGCAAGCATGGGGGGCCAGATCTGGCACGGTCTGTGAACATTCATTGTCACGGGCCACAGGGATTTTCACAGACTGCAAGCAGCATGTGGTTTTGCTCAAAATTCTTCTCATGGTACGTGAAGGTTTTATGGGCCGGCTCTATACTTAGCCAAATCTAGAATCTTTATCTCATTGCTTCACGGCTGGTGTTTTTGTCGAGGCCCGACACCTTTGCCTTGTGAAGGTCTCGTACAGGTCTTCACAGAACCCCTGGAACTCTTGTGTAGTGTGGCCCGTGTGCTTTGTCATGGGCCGTTGGTGCTTGACCATGGGTGGTCCGTGATCGGCCGCTGGTGCTTCGCCTGTTGAACTTCATTTACTTGCCACAGGTGAGCTGTTAGTCCAAATCGGGAGTTTTAGTAGTCAAGTTTATAGTACTCAAGAAGATGAATCTAATGGAACCAACCTTGAAGGGTAATTCTTTATGGATGATTCACGGACTAAGGCAACACTCCTCGGACCACGATTCACCATTTTCACCTTTGGCCATCTTGAACTCCGAAACTGTCTATCTCTGGTTTCAATTTCCTTCTACCACACATTGATGTTTGCAGCCTTCCTCTACTACTATTCAAATGCGAATGGCCTTCACCTCTTCTGTCGTCCTTGTGAACGACCTTCAATTTTCTACCGCTCTTACGAACGACCTTCACGTATAATGTAACCAAAAAGTACCCACGTACAGCCTACTAAAGATGATCACAAGGAAGATCAAGGAGCCCTTGGATACATGATGTCCATTAGTACCAATTAAGTCTACAAAATGTGGGATTTAGACAAGAAAACCAAACATGGCCATGTAAATACCTTGTCACGTAAACTCAACTAATACTAGCAATCCACCAACTAAAAGTAACTAAAAACTATGTTAAATGCATTGGTTAAAGCATGTGTAATGGTGCAGATCACCTACATCAGTAACCTACTAGAGGAAGTCAACCATTTAAGGAAGATGTTGCAGAAATTGTTAATGACATGCTCAAAGAGAACATTTAAAACAAAAACACACTCGGTAAGAGTATGTAATATTGTGGAGGAAACATGACCATATGATAGGAATTAGGAAAGTGTACCTTTTATTGCTGGCCTTTGATATAGATTATTGGTTAACCTTGATCTTTTTTGCTATTGCAGATGTACTCTAAGCGCGGTGTGAATCAGAATCTTTTAATATTTTTAGATCTTCTTAACAACTGAATCTACACTATTTAATATTTTAATAGGATTATATTGAGAAACGCAATAATGAAATGGCAAGTATTGAATATATAGTTGAAGTAAAAGTTGTAATGAGAGAAGGTGAAATTGAACCGAAATACTCCATTATATCTTTCGGAGACAAGACTAAAAATCAAGAAGAAGATCACATGCCAGAATTAGAAGAGGAAGTTCCAATACATCAAGTTTATGATACACCGAAAGATTCTAAAGGGAAATTCTTAAACTAATATATTAACACAAATATTTTTTTTCATAAGCTAATAGTTTGTGTCTTTATACTTACAAAGTCAAAAAATCAAGAGGAAGAAACAAAGATGTGCAATTAAATTTGATGTCAAGCCTTGAAAGTGAAGATGAAGATCAATCAAAATCAAAGACAAGGAAGATAACACGGGCTTCAAAATTTATCCATTGTCGGGACTGATCCATATTCCATTATTTCTCTATTTATCATCTTAAACAATTTAGGGGAGCAAACATATGATTTAGTTATTTATTTCATATCTATTCATTTGTTAGGTAATTGTGGGATTATACTTTCCGTAATACTGAACGTATTATTTTAATATTTTACATTCTTTACTTGTATTATGATAGAGGTTTTTTGTCTTATGATTATTCTTTTACTTAATTTCTGAAACTTAAATACAGTATTTTTTATTCAAACAATTATTTTTAATCAAAAACACTGCAAATCGCACCGTGGGACTCCAGCTAGTAATATGTAAAGCAACATAAGAGCACAAAGAACTTTTGGCAATATTTTCATAAGAGTGCCTATTTTTTCCCTTTGATCTATCAATTCCAATGAGATTATTTTATAGAGTTTGTCTCTTGAAAGACGGTCTTTGGTCTTTCCATAAGTCATGGAAAGACCAAGGTTTAAAGTACAAATTAGAAGAAATTAACATAAAATTTTGGGTTGCGTGAATCGGGTTATAGACTTTATAACAACTACATGTTGCATAATAAATTTTTAATATTGCAACTAAGACCTTTTACCTTTTATTATCCTAATTAAATCCCGTCTTTCCATAAGCCTATAGAAAGACGGGAAAAATGATCTTTCCCAAGACTTTGCCTATTTTATATTGTTTTATTGTATGTTTTAAATTTAGAGTGGGTCTCCTAGCAGGTGGCCTGTCCATAAGCTTATGGACAAACCACTTATTTTTTTTACCTTATATACTACATTTGTTAAATTACATACAAATTTAGAATTTTAAAAATATTTTTTTATACCATATATTTTTATATTTTCACCTTCAAATACATATTATTACTTATTTTAACTTATAAAATGCAATATTAAAAATTTATAAAAAATTATAACATTTAAGGTAACGTGTGTTTTTTTATTGATGGTACAAGGGTACAATATATAGACATTATTTACAGAGTCAATAAAGGAAAATGATTCTATCTATGGTACAATAATATTACAGAACATATTCACAAAATATCTCCTACACTCCTACTCAAGTTGGAGCATGTGGATCTCGAATGCCCAACTTGCCAAGCAAAGTCTGAAATGTATGTCGTCCAAGTGCCTTTGTAAATAAATCTGCTGCCTGACTAGCAGTACAGATATGACAAGTAACCACATCACCAGACTAAATCAAATCACGAACAAAATGACAGTCAATCTCAATATGCTTCGTCCTCTCATGAAAATCTGGATTGACTGCAATATGAAGAGCAGCCTGTCTATCACAGTACAAACACATCGGAGTAGGAGGCGCCACTCCCAATGACGAAGAAAGGATTTGAGCCATAGCAATTCACAACACGCGACTGCCATAGCACGGTATTCTATTTCAGCCGAAGAACGAGAAACAATGGGTTGTTTCTCCGTCTTTGAAGGAATTGGAGATTCACCAATCATCACAAAATATCCAGTCAAAGATCTCCTAGTAATTGGGCAAGCTTCCCAATCCGAATCACAAAATGTTGTAAGCTGAAGAGAACTCTTAGCCAATAGAAATAAACCTTGACACGACTCTTTAAATAATGCAGAATGCACAAAGCTGCATGCCAATGCATCAAACACGGTTTCTCCATGAACTGAGCCAAGGTATGGACTGAATAGCTAAGCTCAGGATGAGTGATAGGGAGATAAATGAGCTTCCCAACTAGTTTGTGATACTGTGCAGAATAGTCAAACAAAGGATCATCATCTTGCACCTAATTGTGTTGTTGTTCCAATGGGAAAATTTGTGGGTTTAGCTTCCAATAATCCAGTATCAAACAAAATATCCAAGGAATATTTCCGCTGAGACAGAAACATCCCATTAGGTTGATGAGCTATCATAATGCCTAAGAAATACTTCAGGGCACCAAGATCCTTCATATGAAAACAAGAGCTTAAATACTTCTTAAAATTGGACATCATCTAAGGAGAGGAACCAATAATGGTAAGATCACCAACATAAACTAATACATGAAAAGAAACACCATCCTTCAAGTAAGAAAACAAAGAGTAATCTGCCTTACTCTGAACAAACCCAAAGAGGCGAAGAGCAGCAAAAAGTTTAGCAAACTAATTTTGTGGACCCTGTCGCAGACCGTAAAGAGATTTACGAAGCCTGCAAACCAACCTAGGTGCAGGAAGTGTATAACAAGGATGCGGATGCATGTACACCTCCTTCTCAAGACCACCATGCAAAAATGCATTGTGAACATCCATCTGATGGAGATCCCAACCATGAATAGCAGCAATAAGCAAGAAAAGATGAATTGAACTCATCTTGGCACATGAGCAAATGTCTCAGTAAAGTCAGTCCCCTCAATCTGACGATTACCAAGTACAAACAAACGAGCCTTGTATCGCTCAATAGAACCATTAGACTTAAACTTAGTCCAACAAACCCACTTACAACCAATAGCTTTCTTGCCAAGAGGAAGAGGAGCAAGTACCCATGTATTATTCTACTTGTCGGACGTAGCTGCGCGCCAATGATCACGTCGATAAGCATCAGAAAAAGTAACCGGATCAGCAGTATCTGTCACTGTAGCTAAAAGTCTAGAATGCAAAACCAAAAAATTACTACAAGAAACATAATCAGCAATAAGGTAACGCGTACTTGAGGACAGTGAATCAGATGATGTGGAATCAGTAGAGGGGGGGGGGGGGGTTTATGGAGTGAGTAGCAGTGCAGATGTAATCTCTTAATTTAACTGGAGGCTGACGAAGATGAGTACAGGGAGGACGGATGACAAATGAAGCTGCTGGTGGTGATGCAGGTGCCGGGTGGCTGAGCTCGGCAGGAGACAACCACAGGACGGGGAGCATGGGCTGAGCGCCCATGGACGACCGCAAATGGAACTCGAGATGAGCTGGTTGCGAACCAGTCACAGGTAACCACAGGTTAGACTGAGCGGTCATGGCCTTCTGCGAGCTGGGCTTTGGCGGTGTAGTCACGGCTGGCCTTGGGGTGCCTGCTAGTGGAGCGATCACATACGGCCGCAGGGCGAGTATCTCTAGCAGCGATCAACGTGGCTCGATGGCCAGTGGCTAGAGCTTGAGATGAGCTAGACACATCGGATTGGGACTAGGTGGCTCAACCAGGTCGGACGGCTTGGGAATGGAGTCGTCAAATACGGCAGGTGACAGAGATGACAGGGGATCAATAGATGAAGTTTTTTTAAAAAAACAAGTGCAAAAGGGAAACAGTCTTCAAAAAATATCACATCCTGGCTGTCAAACACAGTTTGAGACTCCAAGTTGTAAACACGCCAAGCTTTCTTGTCAACATGATAGCCAAGAAATACGCACTTCCAACTTCTGGATGCAAACTTATCACGCAACCATGAAAGCTGAGAGGCAAAGCACAATGAACTGAACACACAGAGATGGCTGTAATCTGGTACACGACCATACAGGAAGTGATAAGGTGTTCGGCTATATAACACCGGAGTTGGCTTGCGATTGATGAGGTAAGCTACTGTAAGAATGAATTCTCCCCAAAAGTTGATAGGCAAATGAGCTTGGAAACGAAGAGCACGAGCAACATTAAGAATATGTTTGTGCTTCCATTCCACACACCCATTTTGCTGAGGTGTGTAGACTGTGGAGGTCTCAAAATGAACACCTTTCTCCAGAAAAAAATTATCTGAAAGGCAGGAATTTGGTTTCGTTGTCTGCCCAAACCCGTTGAATGGGACGACGGAAATGTGTCTGAACAAACGCAAAGAACTCCTTTATCTTCAATGGTACTTGAGACTTAGAAACTAATGAATAAACCTAAATAGCTCGGGAATAATCATCAACTATGGTCAAAAATAAAAATGCTCTACTAGAAGAGGGTGAACCATAAGGCCCCCAAACATTACAATGAATAAGTTCAAACAAATTACTAACCTTAGCAGAACTAACAAGAAAACTATTTCTAGACTGTTTTGTGCGATGACATACCAAGCAGGGAACATATTTATTAAAATCACTATAATTTAAAGAAATGGTTGGGATAGAAGACAATGCCAATATGGACGGATGCCAAAATTGCTGATGCCATAAAACAGACGAAGACACTAAAGCAACAACGGACAAGGACGACTGTGTAGACCTAGAAACTCCCAATCTATGCAACCAATGAACCCCTCCTCGTTGTTCACCTACGCCAATCACTGTTCTCATGCTAATATCCTGTAGTACACATAATTTCACGGCAAAGAAAACTAGACATTTTAAAAGTAGCAGTTAATATAGCAAATGATAGAAAACTACATTGTAATGCAGGAATAAACATAACATGAGTCACTATAACATCTCCAAAATAAAAATTTTCCATATTCAACAGCAGTTGAAATAGAACCATAAGGGAGGACAACATCAACATTTGCAGCATGCTCAATATCACAAAGAAGATCCCTGTCACTTGTCATATGATACAATGCACCGGTATCAAGAATCCAAGGTAAAGTAGTCTTACCTGACAGATTGTCAGAAGTATTTAACTTAAAAAACATGTTTAAAACTGTACTCCATTGCTCCCTGGACAATGTCAGGCCAAAGGCAAATCGATCAGAGTCCAAAATGATGGCGGCAACGCCCAGAAGTGGAGTAGCGGCGGCCACTGGCTGAGCAGCTTCGGGAAATGGTGCACCAGTGGGGGCGCGACTCTTGGGGTTTGTGGCAGCCTTTGGGCCTGATGCAGGTGGAAGATTCTCGGTGAACCACTCTAGATAACCAATAATGTGAAAACAAGTAGTATATCATGACCCTTTTGGCCACAGTGAGTGGAGGTAAGATTATGATGATCAACGGAAACGGCTGGGGTGGATCCCGAATCAGCGACAGTGGACTTCGGAGTGGAGGTTTGCGCCTGACGATGGGCAGCAAAGGCCATGGTGTCTGCCGAGGTGACAGAATGATGGACTGAGATGACAGTCTTCTGACGCTCCTTCTGAGAAATAAGGGAGTAAACCTTGTTGAGCGAAGGCAAAAAATCCTATGCAAGGATATAAGAGCGAAAAGTATTATAACCATCATTCGGACCAATGAGAAATTGATGAACCATCTCCTTCTCACGTTCAACCTAAAAATAGCTGCATCGGGACATGAAATAAAAGTATGTGGATGCATGTAAGCAAGCAGGTCCATTCCACAACTTCTTGGAGTGACCAAAGTAGGCATTGCTAGTCTGACCATTATGACGATAGTTGTAAATGTTTGCACGAATATGACACATGTGTGAGCCATTCCCAACTGAGTAACATTGATGAAGATCATCCCAAAGCTCCTTAGCCGAGTCATAATATGAAATACCAGAACAAGTAGATGGATCGAGTGTCTGAACAATCCAACCAATAAACATAGAATTTAAACTACTCCAAATATCAGCAAAAGGTTCACCAGGTAAAGGCTTGGTGATGGAACCATCCAAGAAACCAAGCTTATCTCTAGAATTAAAACCATGACGAATGGCAGCACACCAATCATTATAATTATCACTCTTCAAGATCGTAGAGGAAATAAGCAAACATGTATGATCTGAGGGATGAACGTAGTACATATGCGAGGGAGGCAAGGGTGCAAATTCCCCTGCATAATGCCGAGAATTGTAAAAGCCCAAATGATCAGTTCTGAGCAGGAGTTGGCGGAGGGCTCGGCGGAGAACGTTGGCATCATCTGGCTGCAATGGAGTGTCTGGATGGAGTGGCTGGTCAGCGGCAGGAGCGACGAGAACGACAGAAGCCTCAGTCTCAACATCAAGATTTTTAATCTCAATTTGATTCAACGGATCCATTGGACTCACGAGGCGACGATGTGTGAAGGCGAGATAGATAAAATGCGATGGTGCGTGTTGGAAGGTGATAGTGGTGGCATCGACGCTGGCTTCTCAATGCCGGCGGTGACTGGCATATCGGCGGCAGACAGAGAAGTGAGGGCGGCAGTGGCGGCGGCATTTTATGAGTAAGGGAAAATTTGCAGGGTTCTTAGGATTTAGGCTCTGATACCATGTAAAATATGAACGTGTGTTTTTCATCGATGGTACAATGGTACAATATATAGACAACATTTACAGAGTCATGAAAGGAAAATGATTCTTTCTAAGGTACAATAATATTGCAGAAGATATTAACAAAATATCTCCTACAACTGTTCATAAACTTATGGAAAGACTGTCCTTTCCTGAGACTTTCTCATAAATTTATATGTATTACATCTGCATAATTAGAGTCTCTTATCACTACTAAAATATTTTGAGAATAAATAAGGATGTATTTTCAATCATTTTAAGGTTATTGGCTTCCAACCCCACTCAACATACTATAATTTGAGCGCATCTAGGAATATATTGGTAGAGATTTTTAAAACTAATGTCCTTGATTAAAAGTTGGAAAGAACAACATTTAATTAATCTAAACTAAAACAACAATTTTCTATCTCAGCCAAATCTTTCTAGTTTAACTGAGATTTCTGAAGGCGACATACTTGTCCAGGAGGCACAGGATAGCCATGGGGAGGTCGCATGAAGAACTTTTCATGCAGATCACCATGTAGAAAATATTATGCACATCCATCAACCACAGATGACTGCAGCAGATAAGAACAGGCAAACCGAACTCATCTTCGCAACAGGAGCAAATGTCTCAGTATAGTCACTCCCTTCAATATGACGATTTCCAAGAGCCACCAGGCGAGCTTTGTGACATTCTATGGTGCCATCAGACTTAAACTTGGTATGGTAAACCCATTTGCAACCAATTAAAGTCTTATCCAGAGGTAGAGAAGCCATCGTCTATGTCTGATTGCGCTAAAGAGCATTAATCTCATCAGCCATAGCATCACGCCAATGAGCATACTTCGATGCCTCATAATAAGTAGTGGGGTCTACTATAGAAGTTACTGTAACTAAAATATATAATTTGATCTAGAAAATTTATCACAATTTACATAGTCCATAAGAGGATAGAGAACACCTGAGGATGGTGATAGCGCATGAGTGATTGTAGCAGTGGGGGGGAGGGGGGGGGGTTTCCTCATTAGTAATATCATAGACGTAATTATCATAGACGTAATCCTCACGGACATAGTCATCCAGGTAAGGAGGAGGGCAACGATTGCAGACACTCTGTTGGGGAGGAAGCAGCTCGGTGGCAGGAGGCTGCACCTAAATAATCGGTGAGACAGGTGACAAAGTAGGTAGTAGGTGGTGGTAGACAGTAGAGTTCAGAGCAGGTGACGTCAGGTCAGGTGGGGAATGAGGCGTGTGGCCAACAGGAGCCGATAGTGCGTGAGTCTCGTGTGATGACGTCAGCTCGGGCTGGGGGTCACCGGACTGTACGGGCAGTGGAGGTCTCCAATGATTAGGGCTGGTTGGTGGGTCAGGATGCAAAGGCAGAGCGGTGACTAGCGAGGGATATGCTCCAGTGGCTGAGGTAGTGGTGCCGCCGGGATGCATTGATGAGGCCGAAGTCGGAGAGGATACATACGGGAACTGGTCTTAAAAAAATTAGCATCCCGATTGTTGAATAAATTGTGGGACTCCAAGTCATAAGGCGATAGCCTTTCTATACGGTAGGGTATCCAAGAAATAAACATTGATAACTTCTTGGCGCAAACTTGTCATGGAATCTGGGAATGTAAGCAGCAAAACACAAGCATCCAAAAACCCTCAAAGGCTTGTAATTTGGAGCTCGACCATAGAGCATCTCAAATGGAGTCCGACCATTGAGTTGTTTTGACGGTGTCCGGTTAATCAAATAAACGGTAGTAAGAACACATTCTCCCCAAAAATCAACTGGCAGATTAGCTTGAAAACGCAAGGCACTCACCACATTTAACAAATGACGATGCTTGCATTCAACACGACCATTCTGTTATGGTGTATTAACCATAGATGTCTAAAAAATTATCCCAGATTCAGCAAAGTACGATCTCAAAGGCAGAAATTCAGTACCATTATCAGTCTGGATGCGCAAACTGGAGCGGCCAAACTGGTTCTTGGTCAAAGCACAAAACTCCATAAATCTAGAAGCTACATCTGACTTAGCAACTAATAAATAAACCCAAACAGCTCGGGAATAAACATCAACTATTGTTATAAAATAAAATGCACCACTAGAAGATGGTGTTCTTTAAGGACCCCAAACATCACAATGTATTTATTCAAATAATAAACTAGCATTTGAAAAACTCAAAGGAAAACTATTTCTAGCCTGTTTTGCTCTGTGATACACAGAGCAAGGAACATAAGTATTATTTGTGCTAAAATCAATAGAAGAAACAGAAGACAACACCGTAGGGGAAGAATGTCCAAGACATTGATGCCATAAATCAGAAGAAGAAATGGAAGAAAATTTTGGAAAAGACTGCAAGATAGGAGGATGAACACGAGTATTCAGCAGACGAATACTGATTTCTGTAAAATGCAATAATTTTCGGTAAACAAAGCTAGACATATTAAGACAGGTAAAAATCTAGAGAATGATAATAAGTTGCATAAAAAAAAAGGTATGTAGAGCACATGATTAAGGGTGACATCGCCATATTGTGCAGTAGACGACACAGATCCATCAGGCAGCATAACATTCACAGAATCAATAGCAGTAGTAATATCAGTAAGAGAACCCTTGTCACCAGCCATGTGATATGAGGCTCCCGAATCAAGGATCTAAGGCAAAGCATACTTACCTGACCCATGGTCAGACAGAGAATTAAACTGATTAAATAAATACATGGTCGTGCTCCATTGGTCATCAGACAGAATAGGGCCAAAATCAGAATGGGTAGGGGCACTACCATTGGAGGGCAGCACCGCTAATCCTGGCGGTGACACGGCAACACTGGCAAACGATGGCGAAGGTGGATGGGCGATGGCGATGGGACCCCCCGGATCGGCTGCGGCGATCGACCGAGCAGTTGGCACCGTCTTCTTGTAGGCGTTGGCTTTCTCCCTCATTTCCGTGTACCATTCTAGATTGCCTATGAGTTGGAAACATGAAGCTTTGTTGTGACCCTTGCGATGAGAATGAGTATAGACGAGATTCTTGCGATTAGCTGAAGTAAGGACAACTGTTGAAGAACCCGTAGGTGGTGGGCGTCGTGAGACATATGCCACGGAGTTAGAAGAAGGCTTGCGAGACCAAATGGCAGCTCGATGATTCTGAGCAAGATCGAATGTCTCGAGACCTAAGCAACAAGCGCATACACGCGCATGACTGGTGGCAGTGGATCAAGACTCATGACATGGGATCTCAAGGTGTGATAGCATTCATCAAGACCAGAGAGAAATTGATAGATCAAATCTTTTTCCCTCTCGTGAAAGGCACAAGCAGCAAGGTTACAAGTGCACAACGGTTTGCAAGCTTCACAAGAGCAAACTAAAGGAGGTTGCAGAGAGTTGTAGTCATCAAACAACTTCTTCAGTTTGCCAAAATAAATGGCGATGATCTGACCATTCTGCCGGCAGTTCTGAATATCTTCACGCATCTGCAAAATTTTCATACCATCACCAAGGGTAAATCATGCCTTTAGGTTATCCCACAGTTCTTTAACTGTGACAAAGACACTTGTAGAAGATCACAATGCCGGATCTAGAGTTTGTAAGATCCAACAGGCAAGGGTAGCATTAACTCCAGGCCAATCAATAGCATAAGGATGATCATCCACGGGTTTGGTAATAGATCCATCAATGAACCCAATATTATGCTTAGCAAGCATGGTACTACAAATTCAAGTAGTCCATTCAAGGTAATTCTCTTCACCGTTCAGGATGGTGGGTGCAGTAACCAAACTAGGATCGTCAGAAGGGCCAATAAATTAGGGATCGTTCGGGAGGAGACCAAAAGGTACAGATGACTTAGGGCCAAGTTGCAACTGTAGCTGTTTCAGTAAAGCTGCAATTACCTCATAACCATTCATATTTTGTAGCTTATTGGTCTCGGCTTCAACATCGATGTGAGCCTGTTCAGCGGCATCGGGAGTAGGTTCAGAAGTCGACATAGTACAAAATCAGGATCGACGACAACCATATGATCGACAGCGGCAAATCAGAGATGGAAGATGCGGCGGCTCCTGAACTGGACGGTGGTGCTTGGAGAGCAATGCGTGGATGGGTTGGAGAGCAGCGGATGGTCGGGCGATCACGACAACCTGGATGAGCGGTACGACGATCGGCATATGGAGATCGGCAAGCAGCGGTGGCGGAGACCGACATCGCGTGTGACAAAAGCGCGGCTGGAGGCGACGACAGTGGCTCAGGAAGGCAGCGGGAATTTTCTTGGGTTTCAGGATTTTAGGCTCTGATACCATGTAGAAAATAAGGGTAATAATGTGTGATTGTATTCATGATCTCAGAGTACATTATATAGTGGTACAAAAGTCTTGTACAAACTAGGAAAAGGAAATATAATCTAATTACATAAGTAATATTTATATTTCTTAATACTGCTACAAACTAAGCCTAATGTAACACTTTTCTTGTAACACTTATTCAAAATGTTACAATAACTTATAAGGTGTTACATAAATATTAAAAAATGTTCCTCCTTCTATCCCATTTCAAACTGCACACTTAGACTTTTGACATTTGACTTGAAAAATGGTTCATCCTTAGTATCTTTCACTAAGGATAATTAAAACTTGTAAAAAGTTATATTTTGAAAATATATGTTATAATAAATCTAACAAGGTATCACACAATATTATTTGTATTAGTATGCTAATTCAATTTTGTGGTCAAAGTTAAGAAATTTTGACTAAATGAATAGTGCAATTGCAGTTTGAAATGAGATAGAGGGAATGCCTAAATTTTAAAAAGAGTTACGTTAGATCTAATGAAACACCGTCTAAGGTAATACTTTAGGTGCTACTGTATCACTTTGAACCTAAAGTAACACTTTTACAAGTATTACATTAGGCAAGGTTACATTAGATTTAACGTAGCACTTTTTAAAATTAAGATAACACTTTTCAAAGGTTTAATAACGCTTTAAAGCTATTATAATATTTTAATAAGTGTTGTAAGAAAAGTATTACGATAACTCTAATTTGTAGTAATGTCGTAATTGACCAATATCTTCATCTTATTTCAATAATTATCTGTGTAAAAATTTAAAAAACAAATTAAATACTAGTAGTGGTCACGTGAATTTGGACAGATGATCCCCCCGAGCATCTTCCCACACCAAACACCACTTTTCTATTTTTTTCAACACATTCCCATTCTCATCACCTAAACCTCCAAATTAACAAAGCGTCCCTATAAATTTTTTAGCCTTGATTCTTCAATAGGGATTTAACTATACTTAAAGAAAGCGAGAATCAATTCTGAAATCCTGAGTGTACTTTAAAGCAATATAAATACGGTTTCGGATAGTGATACTGATCATTTCACAGAGCCAACTGAAATTAGTATATATTATTTTTATATTATTACTTCCTATGCCTCCATTTAGCTGTGTCAACAATATACTTGATTTCACGCTCCCAGTAATTATTCGCGGCCAGCTAATGAGGGAGGTAGAGCTCCGGCTCTTTTTTCAGCAACATGACCAGAATCGTGACGGAGTTTTGGACAGGAATGAACTGGCGGCTGCTTTCCGGCGCCTCGGCGCCACTGATCGGAAAGCTTTTTGGGGGCTTCGCTACGCCGATCGCGACGGCGACGGATGTATCAGTGAACAGGAAATGGATCGACTCACCAAGTATGCCCTCCTTTTTGGGTACACTGTTAGATAGATATATAGATGAGGCTGCGAATGGCAACCCTTTGTCTCTGTCTCTACTTATCATTTTCTGTCCCACCATTAATGACATATTTATCTTTTCACGGTGTTTAATGAATATATTTGACAGTTAATATCTATATCTGCATATACCAACTTTGCATAAAAGATTAAGGCAAAGTCTTGGGAAAGACGGTCTTTCCATAGGCTTATGGAAAGACGGGGTTTAATTTGAATAATAAAAAGTAAAAGGTCTTAGTTGCAACATTAAAAATTTAGTATGCAACATGTGATAATTATAAAATTTATACTTTGAACCCTGGTCTTTCCATGACTTATGGAAAGACCGTCTTTCCAGAGACGCACTCAAAGATTAATATTTAAAAAATACTATATTAAAATAAATTCTACAATATATGATATATATATATAATTTATATTTATAATTAAAGTTTATCCACCTTAATTTAAAAAAGTAAATATGTTATTACTAGTAAGATGGATGAAGTATATTTGTACTTTGTTTGGTTATGTATCACTAGTGTAGGAAGGGGGATTAAAAGCGGTTTTACTGGATCAGAAAAGACATTTTTTTGTTGCCTTCCTGGTACTGCCTCTGATCTCCCATGATCGGAGCCGAAAACCTATTAATGAGGTTCCAAAAAAAGGCTGTTTTCGAAAGCAAGCAAATAAATAGATCAGACAAAAAAAGGATTCTCCGGAGGGGTTGTCATTGTACAGGCCGAAAACATTAACTTACAGATCTAAAGCATTAAACATTCTAAATAAAGAATCTACAGGTCTGCGGAACGGCTCCTTGTCGGCGGAGTGGTGGAGGCTCCTCATCAAAACCATCGGCAGAGCCTCCTTGTCATACCAGAGGCGGAGGCTCCTCGTCAAACCAGCTGCGGAGGCAAAGTGTCAGACTGGCGTCAGAGGTGAAGCGTCAGACCCGCAGCGGAGGCGACGCCGGTGGAGGAGGGAAGAAGCGATGTCGCGGGTCTGAGAGGGAGGGGCTCCGGCGGAGGCGGGTCTGAGAGGGAGAGGCTCCAGCTGGTGGAGGGGCTCTTGGGATGGTGGCGGAGATCTGGTGGAGAGAGGTTGGTGGCGAAGATCTTGTGGAGAGAGGCTGGAGAATTGGGAGAGAGGCAAGAGGGAGAACGACCGGGTGGGAGAGAGAGAAGGGCTATTGGGCTGGCAGGGAGAGAGAGCAAAAAAAAAAAAAAGACTTAAGGCATGGAATAATTTAGGGTTTCTTTATATAGTGACCCATATAATCCAAGTGCAGCTCATTAAAGGTGGATCCGAAAATACCTCCAGTATCGGAACCTATTAAGGCGGTTCAATTGTTAAACCGCTTTTAATTGATGTCCATCAAAGACGGTTCCTCAATTTCGAACCGCCTTTGATCAATTTCGAACCACCTTTAATTGGACCCAAAATCACTTCCGACGTCGGAACCTCTTTCGGCTCCTCATTAAAGGTGCTTCCTCAGGAACCACCTTTGATCGTTGCCTTTAATCAAGGCTTTTCCACTAGTTTATGATGCTTAACTATGGTGCATGCATGTACGAGAAAGTCAAGGATCTTATATAGGGATGGATTCGGTACGGTTACCGTCATATTTTACTGATAACATCTACCATACCAACAATGTCGGTATATTATTCCTAAAAACCAATACCGTACCAAATATTTGGTAACAACACATTGGTAAATCAAAAAGTCGATTGGTATCGGTATAGTATGGTAGAATAACACCAAATTTAAAATATAATGAATTAATTTTTTTATTAATAAAAAACTACAATAATTAGAATTTTTATTGCATAAGCATCATTGTAGAAAATTAAATTTTCTACAGTATAGTAATAATAATAAAGTAAGATAACATCACATTAAAAACTACAGTAGTAAGTTATTACTCCGTCCCAGCCGAATGTGCACACTTTTTGGTCAACTTTCTCAGGTCATGTTTGACCAATGACAACTTTAGTTACGTATATTAACGGTGTGTTAAAATTTAATATTTAGAAAATACAGCATGCAGAGAATCCAACAATATCTCACATGATGATATTGGTATCTATATACTAGTTGAAATTTATGGTCAAATGTGTCTTAAGAAAGTTGACCAAAAAGTGTGCAGATTCGGCTGGGACGGAGGGAGTATAACATATAAAAGAAAATTATGATTTAAGTTTATTTTTCTCAGCCTTAATATAAAAATATCAGTTGTAAAGAAATTTTATTTAAGAAAAATAATTTAAACTCTTTCCAATATCCAACATATTGAAACCAAAACATAGACGACATATTTCAAATTATTGCTATTGGTTTTAATATTAATGAATGACTAAATCTTAACTAAATAAAATATCAAATTTACATAATATTAGTTATATTTTAATATGTATAGTTGTGTGGTACGATACAGTAGTACCGTGGTAATATTTTCTCAATATTATTACCATCCCAACTTAAGTGCATAGTACGATATTACCATACCACGTCATCTGTTACCAATATATTCGATACATATGAATATAAAATTCGATTGATAAGTTGGTTGGTATGATATCTTGGAGCCCTAATCTTATATATGTCCAAGAGACTTCAAGAATTTCACAAAATGTTGCGAAAATCCAATTCCAACATGGTATCACGACTCACGAGGATACGATGCATGCAGTATCTTGGCCCAGCAATTAGTTGAGATGCAGACATTCTAAAATTAAGGAATTATTCCACATTTAAATGGGTTGTATTTCACATATATAAAGTTATATGAGTCCGTCTCTTGAAAGACGGTCTTTCCATAAGTTATGGAAAGACCAAGGTTTAAAGTGTAAATTAGAAGAAATTAAGATAAAATTTTCGGATTGCATAAACTGGGTTATAAATTTTATAACTACTACATGTTTCATACTAAAACTTTAATATTGCAACTAAGACCTTTTACCTTTTATTATTCTAATCAAACCCCGTCTTTCCATAAGCCTATGGAAAGACCGTCTTTCCCAAGACTTTGCCAAGTTATATAATATGAAATACAAGTTAATATATAAAAGTAAAATATACTCCTTCCCTATCATTATGTTTGGCATCCCTATCATTATGTTTGGAGTACTATTTTCGTATATTTTTCTAATATTATCACTTTTCCTTTTATAAAAAAAGCACATCATTCACAACCACTCATTACTTTTTACTCTCTTGATCACTCAATTTTCTCAACACATTTTTATTTGAAAAAAAAAACCCAAACCTATGATGCCAAACATAGTGAAATGGAGAGAGTATTTCATATCGTTATTTTTAAAATTTATATCATGACTAATATGTAAAAGCAAGTCCAACAGATTATCTAAAATTTTCTTTAAAATGAAAATTCAAAATTCATATTTTATATATTTTTTCGCTCCAACTCCAACAGATTTCGATCCCTATTTTACAGAGTTTAACATTTATTTCACAATAATAACTATTTTGTAATTTAAACAAAGGCATTAAATTCAAATACTCTCCAAACATTAAGAACAGTTAGGAAAATATGTAGTATTATTGATTCATTTATAAAAATAAAAATAAAATATCTTATACGTATATTATTTATTTTAGAAATTTTTAAAACAACGACTATTAAATTCATAAAAGTCATAAATTAGATAATTAAAAGTTTTCGCTACTATTTAGATAAACAAGGCAATCTTTTGGCCCAAAAAATTAAAGAAGTCGAATTCCAAATCACAAACATTTTAATATTTTATTATTTTTCATCGAGCGAAAAAAAAGACGACAATTAATTTTGTTATATGATATTCATATCGGGATTATGTTAGCTGATATTTGAGGATCATAAGTTTAACACAAAGTATTGTTTTAGACAGCCTATCTGTAAGATGGGTTCGATATAAAATTAAGAAAAAAAATGATTTTATTACCCTACCTAGTTGACATAAGTGCTAATATAACCTTTCAATATTCGAAAGTGCCAATGTAACCCTATCTAGTTAGTGAAAGTGCCAATATAACCCTCTCCGACAACTTTTAGCCAGAATTTTGTAAAATTACATGTTTGCCCTTTTGAAAAAATTAAAATACAAAAAAAAGGAAATAACGTTATTACCCTTAGACTCGTCGCGGCGGGATTAGGTAGGGTTATATCAGCACATTAGGAAAATTGGTAGGGTTAAATCAACACATTCCTAAAATTTATTGGGTTATATCAGCACATTAGTAAAAAAATGTAGGGTCATATCAACACATACTATAGAATATAAGGGTTTTAATGATATTTTGTTTATTTTATTATGTTTAGTCCAGATTGATGATTGGATGACCTTTGGTGTTGTGTGATTGTTATTTTGCTATGTTCTTCAACCTAGGGTTTTTAATGTTAATAAGTTTTGGAATGAGGCTATGATATGTGATAATAATGTTTAATATTAATGATGGTGCCATGATGTCAAATTTTATGTTGTATAAGATATTGTTATGATGTTATAATGGTGTATATGATGACGTGGTTGTCCGTTAAGGCCAGCCGAGTACCACACACTTAATATTTATAATATGTGTTGATATAACCCTATAAGTTTTAAGAATGTGCTGATATAACCCTACAAATATTAGACATGTGCTGATATAACCCAACAAACATCAGGAATGTGCTAATATAACCCAATAAGATTTCATAATGTGCTGATATAACCCTACCTGTTCCGGTGGTGGTCCGGTGGCGGTCCGGCGAACTATGAGGGTAAAATTGTCCACCTAATTTTAGAGTTAGCCCAAAGGGTATTTTGGTCAATTCACATAGAGTCAATGCCGGAAAATTGTGGTCAATGCCAGAAATGGGTTCTGAGGATTATATTGGCACTTTCATTAACTAGTTAGGGATATATTTGCACTAAAAATTATCGTAGGGTTATATTGGTACTTACTCAACTAGATATTGTTATATTGACACTTATCCCTAAAATTAATATAACTAATATGGTGATTTGATGTTTGTTTTCATTTCTTACTCCGAGGTTCCCTTAATTAATAAATCTTTTAAAATGTATCTTTTTTATAAATAAATATAGTCTAATCTTAAAAGTTATAGGAACGATATTTGTGATGATTGGTCTAACCGTTAATAGACTAACATGAGACACTCTCTAAGTTTAAAATATCATAACAAATTTAAATTGATCACTCAATGGAAATAATAAAAAGAAATTAGAATAATCAGAGTTCAAAGGTTCAATTTTCACTACCACAGGGACCCCCTCTAGCACCAGTTTTTAAAAATCGGCGCTAGAAAAAAAATAGTACTGGCTTTGAAAACCGGTGCTAAAAATTTTAATCTTCTAGCCAAAAATTTGCCAAAGATTTTTTAAATTCAATTTTCCCTCCAAAAAATTCGCAAAAAAATTCAAAAAATGTTGCCACAAATTTTATTGGCTGGGAGCAGCTGCGCGCAAACGCTCTAAGCTAAATTCTTTTTTTCTTAACTTTTAAAATCGTTCACTTATTTTGTTGACTTTAACTAATAACTAAATTGACTTAAATTAATCAACGATCAACCTTTATTGACTTAATATATATAAACACTAATAAAAATGTTGACATTAAATAATTAACGGCTTAGTATATATAAATACAAATAAAAATGTTTGACTTTCACTAATAAACATTTAACCCTTATTTGATTTTCTACATGTAAACATTAATAACTAATGTTACTTTAACTAATCAACGGCCGCCTCTAACTTAACTTAGTATGTATAAATACGAATATAAATGTTTCACTTTAACTAATCAACTGTCAGCCCTTACTTGACTTTGTATATATAAACATTAATAACTAAGTTAACTTTAACTAATCACGGTCAATTCTTATTTGAATTAGTATATATAAATACGAATAAAAATGTTTGACTTTAACTAATCAATACTCTACCTTATTTGACTTTCTATGTATAAATAGTAGTAACAAAGTCGACTTTAACTAATAAACAATTAATTCTTACTTGACCTCCTATATATTAACATTAATAATTATATTGAATTAAACCAAATATTACTTGAATTCCTATATATAAATACTAATAACAATATTGACTTTAACTAATCAACTAATCAACGTAAACCATTGTTGACTTTCTTTATATAAACACTAATAATAAAGTTGACTTTAACTCATCAACGATCAACAATTATTTGACTTTCTTTATATTAACACTAATAATAGAGTTGACTTTAATTAATCAACCATATACCATTATTTGACTTTCTATATATAAAGACTACAAATAAATTTGACTTTAACTAATCAACATTAAACTTTTCCTTGACTTTTTATAGATAAACACTAATCACAAAGTTGACTTTAACTAATCAAAGGTCACCCCTTAATTATCTTAGGATATGCAAACACTAATAACTAATTTGACTTTAACTAATCAACGGTCAATCATTACTTGACTTTCTATATATAAACGCGGATAACTAAATTGACTTTAACTAATCAACGGTCAACCATCATTTGACTTTCTATATACGAACACTATAAACAAAGTTGACTTTAACTCATAAACTGTAAACCCTTGCTTGAATTTCTATACATAACACTAACCACAAAGTTGTTTCTATATTAAAAGAGATTATTATAATATTTTAGTAATAAATATTTCCTAAATAGAAATCAAACACTGTTATTTCATGTTAATCTAAACCAATTTCTTTCATGAATTAAATATCATCCGTTAAATCTCATCACTTTATAAACTGACTCTAGCCCTAATCTCTTCTGCTTAACACTAGCACATAGACCCCTCTAGAACCTTAATTATCAGTCAACTATTATTTAATCAACTTTCTACGAAGACTAAAAATGTGGTTGAATTTATATAATTAACAATTAACTTATACTTATTATTTTTAATACACTACGTAAAAGAGTTAATTTTATATAATTAACAATCATCCCTTAATTAATTTTTATTAATAATTTTCAGCATTTTTAAAATCAAACATACTCTTAAAAATATATATATAACCAGGCTATATTAAATGTTAAAAGAATCAATATTCAAAATAAGAAAAGAAAAAAGGAAAATTATAATAATATAATAATGAATAATTTTGAAATGAAAAGTTGAATATGAAGGTGTGTTGTTTTAATTTGAACCATTGATTTCTTCAAAGAATTGAATCGAAATCATTAAATCCTATTAATATATAAAAAATATAACCCTAATTTCTGGCCCTGCTTCTTCTCTAGCCTTTCTTCCCCTCTCTTCCAAAGCTTCTTTACGCGTTCATGGCACCACCACCTCTCCTCCCAAATTCACCACCACCAACTCCTTCCAATTTCATCGCCATCAGATAGAGACTATGAAGAACGAGACATCACAGAGATGCTGCTGTGGAGCATAATCGAGGGACGACGGCGAAAACACGCTGCTTATCAACGGGATGGCACCGGCGAGCTGGTGCTGGCGGTCTCAAACCCTTGCAAAGCCGGCGCAACGCCGATCTGGAGCGGAGGTGGAACTTGAACTCCACCGATCTGGAGCGGCGGTAGCTAGTCAACGCCAGTAAAGAAATCCCATGGAAGTCGATCCAATGGTCAACTGGAGGAACTAGCTAGAATCGGGCTATGATGGCATTGTCCTGAGTATGAACCAATTGGCGGCGTTGAGGAGAACTTTGGCGAGAACAAGGCGAATCTGGAGGAGCTGGATGTGGCGGAGGTACTGGAAGATTCCGGAGAAGACGCCAGTGGTCGGTTGTCCGCAGTGAAGGAGAGACCCAATGCCTCTAATGGATGAATTGACGATATTGGAAAAAAAACAAAGAGGAAAGTGTAAATTTGGTTTTACCTAATTAATTCAATTGAGGTTACTGTGTTCCAACATCATTTGATTAACCAAGTTTGTAGGTAAAGTAAAACTCAAAAGACACACAAAATTGGTTACGCAGTTCGGTGAGAATCACCCGCATCTGTAGGGTCTGACCCAGTTTATAATGAATCCACTAATTAGAAAGATAGTACAAGATGTATTGTACAAATACTTATCTTTTCTAATTTTAACTCGTGCATTCTACTAGCTCCCCTAGTTGCCGATCCGCCTTGATCAGATTCCCTGTGACCTCGATCTCCATTGACGCTGGATCTCCTTCTCCCAAGGAATTAAGGCCCTCGTTCTGAACTTTGAGATCAAACAACGTTGATCATGTTGGAACACCAGTGAACAGCTCTGTGCTACTTTGATGAAAACTTGAAACCCGTCTGCAGATTTCTCTCGTTAATTCTGTAAGTAGCTTAGCCTGTAATGTCTGCCATATATAGCTCTTTCGCACACCACAGTTTCCTTGTGCGAATCAATCACTATCTTCATAATATTTTCATATATTCAAATCTTGATGAAGATAGGATTTAACCGATCTAATCCCTTGAAGTAAGGGATTTAGAATATCTCGTCTCAATCCTTTTCCATAACCGAAACTCCTTTCTTCTTTCGACTTCTCAGATCTTGATCCAATCCCACAAATATGAAATATGAAATATGAAATATTCAGCAAAACAAATACTTTTGGGCGAGAATTATCCATCTCGGATTCATACTTTCACTATGACCTTCTTCCACCATGACTCCTTCTTTGATGTTACAACATAGTCACAAACTGCCAACTAAAACATTTTGGACTTTACAATCCCCCTTTTGGCATTTTGTGGACCCATTAATGTTTTGGACTTTTACGTACCAATTGTGAACACACATATTTTCTCATGGATGTGAAAAGATAAGCTGAGACCAATTATTTTAACTCCCCCTGAATCCTTCAGCATACAACAATAGACCCTCAACATCCATGTTGGAACATCAAATTTCACCAGTACTCAATTATTAAATTCAATCACCAACAATATGTAGATACTGGGAATTCGAGAAATATAACATAAAACCGTAGCAGAGGTCCAGAAATAAATAAAATAAATCCAGAAAAAAATATCCAAAATACTCCCCCTTGGGGCCATAAATCATGCCAAACCTCCAACTAACATAAAATTATTATTCATCTGAATCCTCAGCCTCTGCAGTACTACTAATCTGAATATCATTCTCAGAATCGAATCTCTTTAGCTCCTCTTCTAGTGCAGTAACTTGAACTTGTAATGTTGCAATTTTGGCTTGCACAACAGTCTTCTTAGCCTCCCTTCCTTTCTGAACAGAACATCCTCTCTGTGATGGTTTCCAACGCAAATATTTCAAAAATCTTAAACCAAAGTTCTTCTTATTTGGATTCAGAGAAACCGCTTCAACAATAACATCACCCTCCTCAGCCTTCACCTTTTCTCCTTTTAGCACATCAGAGATAACACAGGGATATGGAAGGGAATTTTTTACCCTTGCAGAACTTGAGTTCTCCAATATGTTAGCTTGGATAAGAAGCCCAGGATTCATAGGAGTTTTTGTTCCAATACAGTACAAGACTTTTGCCATATCTCTGGTGACGATAGTGGTATTGGAAGATGGTAACCAAGAATTAATAGCAACCTTTAAAAGACAGAAATACCTAGTGCTCAAGCAGGATGTTACAGCATTACCTTGACAAGGTCACTTAGTCTGATATCCTCCTGTAATTTCAGTCAGAATCTAATCAAGTGATACTTCAAAATCTTCTGAAAATATTGATCCACCGCTAGGTGCTGGTAGCCCCAGCAGCTTATTTATCTGCTCTGCAGAAAATCTGACTACCTTTCCTCTGACATAGATTTTATTGAACCAGGGCGATTCATGATCCATATTTCCTTCCATTAGATTTGAGTAGAACTCCCGTACAAGATTCTGGTTATATTGCTTGTATACCAAGCATGCCTCAGTAAACCCTAAATAGTTTAGAAAATTGCTGAACCCACACTCCTTTTAAGCCACTAAATCAATAGGTCGTCCAGCTATCAACCTCTTTTTGCATATATCTTTACTAATCTTCAAGCACCCTTCATCAAAGAATTTTGAACTCAGAGCTTCCTCTATAGAAATACCTGGTTTAGAGCTTTGACCAGTAGTAGTCCTTTTCTTCTTTCTCTTAGGCTGTTCATTCTCCTTTCGTGTGGCTTTTTTTAGACCTTCTTGCATGAGTCTACACAAACTCATCAAGGAATTCATCACTGGAGAAGGTTAAGTCTTCAACACTGACTTCCTGTGTTGGAACATCAGTTCTCTCCTGGCCTGATGTTGGAACATCATCAAGGCCC
Organism: Rubia yunnanensis; assembly: GCA_037428765.1. NCBI lineage: Eukaryota > Viridiplantae > Streptophyta > Magnoliopsida > Gentianales > Rubiaceae > Rubia > Rubia yunnanensis. Next base: position 100,619,849 of record CM075067.1, on the reverse strand, counting down.
GATTCCTCAATTTCTGGAGCAGTCTGTTTTGATGTTTGAACATCATCTCTAGTCGTGTTTTTATCTCTTTCTTCCCCTGTCTTCATCTTGGGATTCCTCATCTCAAGATTCAAGTCTTGCTCACCCAATGCATCTTCCTGAATCCCTCATGTCTGAGCCTTTTCTTCCTTCACTCCTACTCATGTCTGGCGGGACTGAGTAACATATTCTCCTCCAAGGTCTACATTCATGTCTTCCTCAGCTTCGGCTTTCTGTGCATCTCCAACATCTTGTGCTGGAACATATTTTGCTTCATTCTCAGCACCTCTTTCTTCAACATCTATTTCCTCCTCACTATCCGAGACCAATTTCCTAAGCTTTCTAAGATTCTGACTGACCATAGAATCAGACACCTGTACAGCCTTATAACTTGCAGAGCTCAGAGTTCTCTTCCTTTCAGGCCAGTTATTTACTTCCTTCAACTTACTCGTTTTGGCAATGAATCAGTAGTGTAAACACACATCACCTTCTTCCCTTCATACTTAAAACATGCCAATTCTACCAACCTGGGATTATTTTTCTCAATTTTCCTCATACTCCCAATGTCCCCTTTCAGTATCTGAAACAGGTTTACCCCATTCACATACCCGCACATTAACTTTTATTCTCTTAAATTCACTCTCTTTATAATTTCTAGATAATGAGTCATACAATCTTCTAGAGAAATAAATGTTTGACCATTGAAAGTAAAAATTTTCTCTCGAAATACCTTAATTTTTACTTTCTCAAATTTGGTCCTGACGGGCTTCACTGCCGGTGACCTGACCACTTCAATGCCCGGTTCTTCCACACCACTCCATTCTTCAATTAGGTAGCTCTCTGGTATCTCCACCGTAGTCTCTATTTCTCCAAACAACATTTGAAACTTCTTGCTTTTCTCCATCTTGGATGTTTGACACTTGTTCATCATCGAGAATCTGGAGAATTTTAAGAGTGGAGAAACCGTGTTGGGATTGAGTTGCAGATAGGAGAGTTCTACTTTGACTCACACTTCCAGCCACGATAGAAATTTCGGGAAGAAGTTTAGTAAACAGAGAATACAAAACAGAGAAGGGAAGGTGAATTTTTTTTTACATATTCACTTTCCTTCCTCAAACACTCAACCTCTTTTTTCCCTTTCCAATGCCATAATTACCAGCCGCCAGCTTGTCCCTTTCTTTTTTTCCAGATTCCACTTACCAAATTCCATAGCAGTACATGCCTACATTCATAATAAATGATGTTTTTTTCCTTGTCTTCCTCCGCCATGAGTATTTGGTGATACCCCTTATGCGTATCAAAGAAAGTAAGAATCTGATATCCAGTGATGGCTTCCACTAATTTCTCGGTTGGTGGCAACGGGTAACTATCTTTGGGGCAACATTTATTTAAATCGGTAAAGTCTATACACATTCTCTAGGCCACATCATCCTTTGGAACCATGACTGGGTTAGCAATCCATTAAAGGTAGAACACTTTCTCGATGACGTCTGCCCTCAACAACTTCTCCACCTCTTCTTTAATTGCTTCAGATCTTTTGGGAGCAAACACCCTTCTCTTCTGCTTGACTGGCTTAATCGAGGAGTCAATATTCAGCCTATACAGTGCGAGACTCGAAGGGACTCCCATTAGGTCAGAAGTATCCCACGAGAACACGTCTCCATACTCTCCCAATAAGTCTCCCAGTATCTCTTTGACATCTTCGGGAATCAGCTTCCTCACAACTACTGATCCCATATCCTGAATAGTAATCTGTATTGTGTCAGCCAATCCCACATCTGCGTGTATCGTTGCTACATCTCTTTACCTTATCGCTTCTCGTACCCCCGTAAGGTTACATTTTTTAGCCCCAGTTTGATCTCTTTGAGTGGATGCCAACCTCTTTTCAGTTGGAAACTTCATTATCAGGTGATAGGGTAACCAAACCGCTTGAGCCTGGCACATCCATGGTCTTCCTAAAATTACATTATAAGGGGAAGAGGCATCTACGACAGTGAAATTACACCTGATAGTCACCCTTTTGTCGCCATCTGCTACTCGAATGGGCTGGGTTATCTCTCCTATGGGGAATATCGGGTTTCCCGTGAATCCGAATAAAGGGGAAGCTGGCATTTTCAAGTTGTCATGCTCTTGGTTGTGGCCCAGAGGGCAACAAATTGGTATAACGATCATCACAGGGATTACAGCAATGAGACAAACGATTGTATGCAACTGAGGATGTAGATCGATAGGTTTGGGCGGGAAGGATGATTTTGAGGGCAAGGACACAGGAACCAGACATCCCCTTCAAGCCTCGAGTGAACCAATGGAAGCCTTACAGAAGGAACAATCAAAACAACGGGGGAAGATGAGATAGAAGACCTCGAGAACAGGTGGTTCGAGACAGGGGACAGGAAGAAAGACAGGACAGACCCCAGGAACAACATGGGGGAAATCACGGTAACCAAAATAGGGAAAATCCACTCGGTAATTAATGTCATCAATGGCATGGTGGGGAAGAGATCTTCAAATGTTGTGATAAGAGCAGAGGCTCGAAGGGTCCCTGCGAAAGAGCCCAATCACAAGAGGTTCCGACCGGACGAGACGTTCACTTTCTCGGAAGCGGATGCTGTACCGGACCAAACACCTCATGCGGATCATATGGTAGTTGTTGGACATATATTAATTTTATCATGCGAAAATTAAATAATGAAAATTGAACAAGCAATTTACATATGTGAATAATATACTTTTATTAATTATTCAGGCATACAATCAGAAAGCTTAAATTACGAATAATTAAAGCAATACATGGGAGAAATAAATCACGTTTCAATAAATAACAAATTGATGGAGTCACGAGTAAACTTGCTGCTCTTGAAATGAATGAGTCCCGTCATGGACATCGTTCCCTAGGGTAAAACCATCGAAGGTAACAATTAACACGTAAGAGTTACCTCGGATTCACGCAAGGCCCGAAGGACTATCACCTCGACAGAGAAACAGATGAAAACTTTGAGAAAGACTGAAAGAAGACTTAAGTTTAGAATATGGAGGGACTTGAGAAAATGGTGCAAGCTTTTTTACTGACTTACATGCTCTATTTATACTGCTCTAAGAGACACTAATCATGGAAACATGATATTATGATTTTCTATAATTAGAGAAGAATATTCTCCAATCACCAACTCACCAAATCCAAGACATTCCATGAATACTCGAATTAAATCTGCTGAAAATGGAAGAAATATTTGCACAAATATTCTTTAGCGTATTAAACATGGTAAACCGCGTATTCATTTAAAACAAGATATTTCACAAAATATGAAGATATTTCGTTCTTATCTCTTAAGAATTACACACAAGCAATTCCATATATACTACGCGGTTGGGCCTTCCAGAGACTTCCACGCGGTCCATACGCGTTTTGGACAGTCCAGAGAAAAATTAATCTGGGCCAATTTCTGCCTAATTTTTTTCTTTAAAGAGTGACATTTCAAACATCCATATCTCATTCACCCTTGATCCATTTTGAGAGTTTAAATAGTCGATTTTATAGCACTCGCGGAGGAGAACCCAAAAATGACATCCACTGACCCAAAATCCATTCGGGTCCCACTCAAAACGATGCCCAAAAGTTGACGAATTTCAACCTTTTAACCATAATTTTCCAACAATCCCCCACATGAATTGATATTGACGTAGGAATCAGAAAAATCACGTCAGACACAGAGTTTGACTTGGTGATATATTCATTTCGACGACATAGATGCTGCATAGGATAAGTAGGTGTCACCTTTAGAACTTTCCCTTGAGAGAGTACACTTAGCCCACTGGTTAGGATGTAGACACGATGTCCTTGAACTTCCCCTACCGCTTGTGTGAATGACAATGCACTTCCCACATGCATCTTTCCTAGCCCTTGTGGTTTCCTTGGTCGTGTCCATTAATCAGGCCATGACACACGCCTAGTTCTGTAAGGTTTCTATAGAATTGTGTCCCAAAAATTCCCTTTCGAAGCGGCCACACTTCTCGCTTACATAGGTGATTCTTGGCGTAAGAGCAGTTTCGTAAACTATTGTGCTCTTTCCAGTATTACACACTCGATGCCTTAAATCATTAAAAGTAATTTAATGCTTAACCTCCATTCACATCACTGTTTCTTTATCATAGGAATATGACAGGAGGTTTGAAACCCCACAGTGATCGCGATGGGTCTTTGCAGTTTAGTTGTCCCTTTGAACCTAGATCTTGGGATCTCCAGTCACATAGGTTGGGTGTCTACGTACATAACCCACCATTTATTGGACTTAGTCATATTCCTTTCGATGAGTTCTCAACTAACTCTCGATTCAATTTCTTCGTCAAGAAATTGATTCAATCCATTCGTCAAAGAATCACAACTCTTATCATATTGACCTTACGTAGTCAACATTGATAATTCTTGTAAGAGTAGTCATCCAATGGTAAAGTATCTTTGTCGAGACACACCATCATCGATATGGCTTTACGCTATACCAATAAGCATACAAGTGCTTTGGTCATCCTAGGGTATATCTTTCCCAATTTCTTTTCCAACACAATGGACTTAGATTCCTCTATGAATCTAGCAAGAGGGAACCATTTCTCTACACAACTCAAGCCATATCCACGAGTCTCACACACAGCTTGTTTCCAGTGATCATTTCTGGATTACTCGTGTATCATCTTACTATCCATTTTAAGAAATGTCTAATGTGCACTTTAATAAGTACTTCAGACTATAAACGACTCTTGAGTTCTCTTCTTAAGAGACACCTCACCTTTACAAAAGGTAACTCACAGAGTTTAGAGTCATTCCACTGAATATGCCATATCTTCAAGAGACTCAATCATCGTATTAATTTTACAATGAGAAAATCATCAATTCAAAGACAAATGACATTGTCATTTTTCATGTCCCTTAGCATATCCACCTTCATCAAAATCATTGATTCAATATCACTGTCTAAAGAACAATTAGTTTGGTCACATGATGGGTCATTTAGGAGCATTGAGCTTTTCATTTTGCTCTATTCAGATTTTAACATCTAAATCTCCAAATAACCATTTAGGTCCATTAGATGTACTTCTAGCTTTCACAAAGCCTTGATAGCAAGTACCATCACCCTTGGACTCATTCTCACGTCTAGAGAACACCCATCAAGTACACAAATGTACTTACTACTTGTTCAAATCTACTAGTACTCTAGTGATTTGCACTCATGGTAGATCAATCTCTCTATTGATCACCACTTTCCACAAAAATTATTTCATGGAATCTCGTTTCCTTCGTTGGTTTATCCCTGATCCTTAATGATTTCATCTATTGACTCTTAAGTCCATCTAAGATAAATCAGGATCTCTAACAGAAACTTCCACAAAATACACTTTCCATTAAGATGTATTTCTAGTTTCCATATATTATTTCTTGTGAATTTCAAGAAATTGATAGCACTTCAACATTGTGCATATCTAGTAAAGATACTGTTTAAGTATTACTTTTACTACTTTCGCAATACGCCGACCCCACATTCAAAAGAACTTGTAGAATGGCTCTATGAGGAGTTTTATTTTCCTCCTTAGGTCATCTTATTTAAAAGATGGCCGGCTAATGTAAAGGCTCTTCCACATCGCTTTGATCATTTCTAGCGATTTCGTTCAACCACCATATGACATTGCGAATGTTTCAACATTGTGAATCACATCCACCAAAGGATTATGTGTCTTCACATCATGGTCACATATAACCACATATAGCTTCTATGCATCACGTAAGTGGTTTTGTTAATTTACGAACCCCACTTACTAAAAGTCTCGTGTGTTCAATAACGAATTAAACAGTAGGTTCTTACCCATAAAATTTCTTTTAGGGCTAGATCATTTTAACAATCAAAACACCTTCATGTATTGATCTTTTATCACAAAAGTCTCTCTTATTCCTTCAACTCCCTTGGAATTAGGGATAACTAAACTTCCCGATCTTAATTAATCGTTCTTCCTCGCATGACCAATACCACTACCAATGTAGTATCAATCAATAGAGGATTTGATTAACTCTCACTAGGGCGCAGTGTGAGTTTACCAACTCCACACAAATTTCATGCCCATTTCAAAGCCAAGTTTCAGTTCAACTGCAATTTACTTTCAGACTACTCAAATCAAACTTGAGTGCCTTTATGCCCAAAACACATTCAAGTGCATCGCTCGACTCAAGTTTGAGTGCACTGCTCGACTCAATTTTGGGTTTACCCTTTTGGTTCGAGTTAAATTCCTCCCGACTTGAACAACTTGATTCAAGTTTCTCGTGATGACTTTTCATCTCAAGTACCTATCAATATTCATATGGTCGTTGAATTTTTAGGTTTTCGTCTACCCCCACATTGGGCTGGTTTTATTAAACATCCCCACACGTGTTAAGTTTCTCAAAACCTCGTGTCTTGGGATTTCTAGACTAAATGTCTTAGGATTCCTCATCTCAGAATTCTAAGGCTTTCCAACCAAAAATCTAGAGAATTGACCAAATGTCTTGGGATTCCCTATCTCATGATTCTTAGATTTTTCAACCATAAATCAAGATTTTTGACCAAAAGTCTCGGGATTCTTAGTTTTCTCAACCAAATTCTTGAGATTTTTCCCTCAATTCTTTGATTACAAGTACTCAGAGGTTTTAGCATAGTCATGATAACTCATGCTTTAGGGTTTATACCATGGTTCATTAGAACCAATACCCTAGACATAGTCGTAAACTAATGTCTTCATGTTCACATTTATTAGGTCGTATAAAACAACCAGAATATGTCGAACTTCAAGCCCATATGCTCTATCCGTGCAATCTAACAATTGTCACTGGTGAGTCATATGCTCGTAAACGATCAATCAAGGTAGCCAATTATCGGGACAAGCCTTCTCAAACCTTTCATTGCATCAAAAGGGCACTTTCCCAAACAATTAATATAATCATAGCATATAAAAACATAACATAATTTTAGACAGAACATAGATCTAAAACTTTTGTTTATGCAGCTAAATTAAGTCCCTAAATGAATTAGAATATATCATGGATCAAATAACCCAATGTCACATACTTCATTCATGCACAAATATGTTACACTCTTTCCGAGAGATGTCATGTTTAAGTGCAAATGAAGTTTACCATTTTATCGCATGCGATTCTCAGACCAAGTATATAAAAGTCATGAATCACTAGCAGCACATTCTCAAACCACATTCTCACACAAATATGGTTTAAATCTTTAACCAATATGAGCAGCCCACACAACCAAATTATTATAACATGCAAAATAGGTATTTCTACATTTGATCAAATATTTAAGAAAATACTCTAACATTTCAAGGGCTTAGGATATTAAACATGTCTCATAATTTCCAAACATATGTACTGCTTTCATATAATTGAATAATAATGTCTGATCCCATATTCTAAACTCGTGGAATTTTTTTTCTAAATTTAATCTAATCTTTCATGCAAAGAATCAAATATGATTTCTTACCATATCAACATTTAATCTCATAAGCATGAATATCACAAAATTAGCATATTTCCATAATTATGCCATGTAATTTAACATACATGCTCAACTCATTTTTCCACATAATTAAGGGATTAATATAACCAAATCCATTCACTATCAAATTTGATAGCTTTAGTGTACTGGACATATATGTGCAAATATTATTCACATAACTTTCTTTGTAACAAAATCATGTTTACGTCCAGATTCACGCAAATGGTTATCAAATATAGTCCAAACAATATATGTATATATAGTATATGACATGATTCACTTTAATTAACGTGTATACGTACCATAGTTTGCAAAACCGTGGTTACAACTCTTAACTATTTCATGTTGTCAAGCAAATCCTGTTGTATCTCCATGCCAAGCTTTTCTTCCAGCAGATACAACCGTGTATACTCGGATTCACCAATGTGTACATACAAAAAATCATTCATCGTTAAATATATGTACACCTCTCACATTGTATAATATTTTAAGTTACTATACCTAACAAATTGCTCGAGCTGGTTTTGATGTACTTAGCCGAAACCAGTTCAAATTTTTCGAAGATATGCAATTTCAAACAAGATTCCTTTCAGAGCATACCTTTTTGAGTAAAATAGCATGCGATTCTTATCAAACTACAACATGCAATTTTTAATATACTGCATGCAGTTCGAACAAATTAAACATGCAATCAGTAATTTCAAAGGGACATGCAAATTTTCATGCATATCAAATCAGGCATGCAAACAAGAAATTCAATTTTGACATTTTTTTAAAGAAAGCATTCAGCTTTCGGCATGCAATGCAATTTTTTCAATTAATACATGTTCGAATCACATAAGGCATATGTCATTTAACTTTTCTCATGCAAACCACTTTCGAAATTAATCCAAATTGATGTAATTCCATAGCATAATATAACAAAAGTAGTGCTTGGGATTTTTTAATCAATATACCTCAACAAAATATCATTCGTTTCAAGACTGTTGGACATATATTGATTTTATCATGTAAAAATTAAATAATGAAAATTGAACAAGCAATTTACATATGCGAATAATATAATTTTATTAATTATTTAAACATACAATCAGAAAGTTTAAATTACGAATAATTAAAGCAATACATGGGAGAAATAAATCACGTTTCAATCAATAACAAATTGATGGAGTCACGAGTAAACTCGTTGCCCTTGAAACGAATGAGTCCCATCATGGACATCGTTCCCTAGGATAAAACCATCGAAGGTAACAATTAACACGTAAGAGTTACCTCGGATTCACGCAAGGCCCGAAGGACTATCACCTCAACAGAGCAATGGATGAAAACTTCGAGAAAGACAGAAAGAAGACTCAAGTTTAGAATATGGAGGGACTTGAGAAAATAGTGCAACCTTCTTTACTGACTTAGAGATTCTATTTATACTGCTCTAAGAGACCTCAATCATAGAAACATGATATTCTAATTTTCTGTAATTAGAGAAGAATATTCTCCGATCACCAACTCACCAAATCCGAGACATTCAATGAATACTCGAATTAAATCTGCTGGAAATGGAAGAAATATTTGCACAAATATTCTTCAGCGTATTAAACATGGTAAACCGCGTATTCATTTAAAATAAGATATCTCACAAAATATGAAAATATTTCGTTCTTATCTCTTAAGAATTACACACAAACAATTCCATAGATACTGCGCAGTTGAGCCTTCCAGAGACTTCCACGCGGTCCATACGTGTTTTGGAGCGTCCAGAGAAAAATTAACCTGGGCCAATTTCCGCCTAATTTTTCTCTTTCAAAAGTGACATTTCAAACATCCATATCTCATTCACCCTTGATCCGTTTTGAGAGTTTAAATAGTCGATTTTATAGTACTCGCGGTGGAGAACCCAAAAATGATATCTACCCCCAAAATCCATTCGGGTCTCACTCAAAACAACGCCCAAAAGTTAACGAATTTCAATATTTTAACCATCATTTTCCAACAGTAATTTTAGCCATTATTGAAACGTCTTTGATACGAAGGATATTTTTGGGTGATGGAAGTGGGATAGAAGTGATGTTACGGAAAGTAGAATGTCACTAGATGTGATACTGGTTCTATTTGCTAGTCTGCCTATATTGACTCTTATTTTGCTGTTGAACGCAGCTGCACATTTAGTGCCCTTACCAAAGTTATCTACTTCTGGGGTGCTATTTTCTCGTTATACTGTGTTCGGATGTGATGATAATTCATTTCTTTTTCCCGGTACAATTCTCCTTACTTATTTTCAATTGAAGGAACTGGAGTTGAATGTTAGTTGTGCTGAAGTAGTTCATACTAACTGTCTCGTGGATGACAGGTCCTGAAGTTAACACAGGGAGTTGGATGGAAATAGGAAACAGCATTAGCCATTTCGATCGGCAACCGTTTTAATCGTTGTAAAAATTTTAGCACCGGTTATTTTAAACCGGTGCTAACGGGTCACAAAATTAATATCGGTTTTTTAAAATCGGTGCCAAATTTAATCAGTGCTAGCGGGACACAAAATTAACACCGATTTTTAAAATCGGTGCTAAATTAACACCGATTGTTTAAAACCATTTCACCACCTGCTTGGGCACCGGTTTTTCAGACCCCAAAAACCGGTGCTGAAACACAAAAGAACTTGTGCTCGAAGCGGGTTTATGTGATAGTGTTTGTGTGTTGATTCAAGAAGAATTAAATGTTTCGTTAGTTTACACCTAAATATATATGATATAAATGAAAAGTAAGCCTTAAAGTTTAAGATATTAAATATTAATTCTTCAAATTATTTTTCTATCTCTACAAATATAGATAATTAAAATTTCTCTTTTATTAAAATCTCTATTTTGGAGAGTGAGATGGATAATTTGTTGGATCTCAAATAGTACCTAAAGTATCTAAAAACAATCGAGTTCACTATTATAAAGAACCTGTTGGAGTTCCTCTAAGGTTTAGATCACTCTATTTAATATCAAATAAGTTTAAAATAAAATTTGAATGAACCTTAAAATTTAAATGAACATAAGGCCAGTCGTCACAAATTCAGATTCAAAATCAAATATTGTATTGCATTAAGACGTCTAGCAAGTGGCATGTCTATAAATTATAAACAGACCATTGTATTTTTTTAAACTTATAAACAGACCACTGCATTTGTCAAATTATATATGCACTAAATTTTAAAATTATTTTTATATAAATTTTTTTATTTTCACATTCAAATACATAGTATTATTTGTTTTAACATATATAATATAATATTTTAAAATACAAAATTATAATTTTTAAGGTAAATAATCAAGGAGTTTTTCGTGAGACTCTCTCTTAGCCTCAATATACTCGTACACACCAAATTACTCATCTTTCGATCGAAACGATTTTTTTTTTTTTAAAGAAGAAGTGGAGTCTCTTTACTGTAAAATAATTATTTTTCTGAAATGTAAAAGAGGGAAGTGGATTCTTCAAATATATTATTGAACATGTGTGATACGTATATTACAACGCTGTGTATATTGGAGACATGGATTAGATTCCAATGCTAAAATCTGGAATAAATTTGGGATCATTAGCAAACAGAAAGTAACATATTCTCTACTCGTAACCGTAGCTTTATATATATGGATACATATAAATGGGTGACTGAATATATATTTAAATTATTTGATATATTTAAATTATAATTAAAAGTAAGAGAAGAAAAGTAGATTCTTATATTACTATTCAAAAGTTACTCCTGGAGTATTGGAGTAGATAAATGTGGCATAGATTTGCGATCATATGATTAGACAGCACAAATGCAAATAAATGGCGAGGAGACCAATTAGTAAAAGTAAAGTTTCTACTTTCTTTTTTCATATCATGATCTTTGTTAATATGAAAAGGTAGAACCGCCTAGTTTTTCATAATTCATAAATTATAGAATAACTATTATAGATATTAGCGGGAGTCCCACAGCAAGTTGCGCTGAATTTTAGATAAAAAAAATTGATTTGAATAAATTTGTTTTTAGATTTCACAGATTAAGTATAAACTAAAATTAAATTCTAAATATAATGAGTTCATCTTTTGAAATACGGTCTTTACATAAGGTATGGAAAGACCAAGGTTTAAATTGCAAATTAGAATAAATAAACTTTGTTAGTCGGCAAAGTCTTGGGAAAGACGGTCTTTCCATATGCTTATGGAAAGACGGGGTTTGATTTGAGTAATAAAAGATAAAAGGTCTTAGTTGCAATATTAAAGTTTTAGTATGAAACATGTAGTAGTTATAAAATTTATAACCCGGTTCATGCAACCCGAAAATTTTATCTTAATTTCTTCTAATTTACACTTTAAACCTTGGTCTTTCCATAACTTATGGAAAGACCGTCTTTCAAGAGACGGACTCTTGTTAGTCAGTCTAATATGAAATATTGTTTTTTATTTTTATTATAATAATCCGTGTATGAATTTCTCAAATAAATCAAGTAGTACTCGATTAAGTTAAAAGAATGACAAAAAAGGTAAACATTATAGTAATTAGGAGGAAATTTTATTCCAGAACTAATGCAATCAATACATATCTCATCATTCTGTTAGTAAAAAAAAAATGTATATCATTATTCATTAAAGAAAAGGGAACTAAAATTAAAAAGATAAATATGATTCAAATTAAACTCAAAAAATAAACTAAAATGAAATAGAGAAATATGAAACATGAAATAGAGAAATATAATGGAATAAGGATCATCCTCGATAATGGATAAATTTTGAAACCTATGTCATCCTTCTTGTCTTTGAGTTTGGTTGCTCTTCATCTTTACTTTTAAGTTCATCTTCACTTCCAAGGCTTGACATCAAATTAAGTTGGACCTTTTTATTTCTTCCTCTTGAGTTTTTGACTATGTAACAATAAAGAAACAAACTATTAGCTTATTAAAAAGAAATTTGTATAGCATATTGGTTTAAGAATTTACCTTTATAGATCCAACTAACATTAATCAATCAACTTACGTTTATCAAATCATACAAAAACAATAGCTCGTGAAGTAAGGAAATTGTTACGCGAGTAGAGAGGTTCGAGTGGAGAGGGTTCAAGTGGTAATGGGTTCGAGTGGAGAGGGTTCGAGTGGTACTGGTCCGAGTGGTGAGAGTTCGAGTGGAGAGGTTCGAGTAGTACTGGATTCGACTGGAGAGGGTTCGAGTAGTACTGGATTTGAGTGGTACTGGGTTCGAGTGAAGAGGGTTCGGGTGGATGGCAGAAAAAGAGCACTTACTTGGCAACAAATCCATAAACCGACACATTAAATTCTGATCATTTTCATAAATCACTTTTACTTTTTCAAGGAAACTAAGGCTGAAGTTTGGATCTGTGAAAGAAACCACAGTAGAATAAGTCGTCTAACTCACTTATATAGAACAGAGTTGAGATATTGCAACAACTGTTGATCAAGGAGAATAACTAAAGTCCAGCAATAACCAACTTGCAGAACAGTACCTTCAATTAAGTTTTGTACAAATCTGACACAAGAAATATAAAAATATGGCAATGAAAGATTCAAATTCAAACACTTATATGCTATTCTTATGAATGTAATGAAACAAGCAAAGATCCTCATGTTGATGAGCAAACTTTAAGTAGTCAAACTAAGCAGGGCAGAATGAATCTCATAAAAGATTAAATAATGACTTACTATTAAAAACTTCTTCAAGTGCCTTCCAACAGCAAATTCACACGACACAGCAAGAGCAATGTTAATCTCAGCTCTCAGGACAACAACAGTCTGAACAAATGGCTCCTTTGCTAGACAAATTGCTGGAATTCGTGGAGGAGATATGCACACAAAGTACAAAAACTAAACTATACCATAACATCTTAAAACTACAAAGAAAACGATGAAGAATTGGGATACAACACAACCAAGAAATTAAAAAACAAATTTTTAGAAAGCCATTGCCTTTCCGAGTAGCTTGATTAGCTTTGTGTGATACCAGTATGCATAAACAGGAAATAAACAGGCACGCGTGCACGATTAATCAAACTGATAGACACCTCATGAACATCACAGGGAGTTATCATGCATTATGCATATCGAGTCAATAAAATAAGAGATTCAAGCAACTAATTATATAACTATACCAAACCTTTATAACTATATCCGAAGAATCCAAGTTAAAAACTATATCAAGTGAGGATGTATGTTTTTGCTGCGGGTCATTTGCCTCAACATCTTGAAGCAAATCACTTTAATTTATTATAAATTTCTTCCATCAAACCAGTCTAATAACGCCCAAGACGTCTAAGCTAAGGATTCTCAATCACAAAGGCAACAAACTACAGCAGAGAGAAAACAAAATCACATGCTTCCACTATAAAATAGTCATCTTAGTAAAAATAAAAAAAAGTTTGAAATCATATTTTTTCAAAAAAATTCATAAACAATACCCGGAGAGAAGAAAATTTTGTATGTTGGGAAGCATTCTATGTTAAGGTGAGGGTTCGAGTGGAAAGCTTATTTTGGGGATGCCACATTCTCTTGCACGCATGGTACTATACATATTTTTAACATAATGCTGAGTTTGTGTTTACTAATTTATTGAGAAATTAGCAGAGGGTTTGATGTGGGAAGTGAGAAGGAGAGAATGGAGTTTATAGGTCAAAGAAGGAAATTGTTAACTACAGCAAAGAGAACAGTTTATTTAAGCTAATCTTACTAATTGTTATATCTACAATACCCTAAACTCTTACAATTAGCTCAAAATTTTCCATCACAAGATGATTGGAAGCCACCAATCTTTTAAACTTTAAGCTTTTCTAATAGACCTCCTCAAAAGCACATACAACTGTTGTTGAATGGAAAATGAAGTTCCCATATTTAATGATGGGGAGCAAGATGATCCAAGAATCTCAACGGTGCTTAACATACGAACTTCAGATAGTAGGTTGCAAATAGCTGTCAAAGTGTAAGCAAGACAAGCATCATCACTGTGCTGCAGAAAGAGTAAAAAGATTAGCATCACCACTACACACACACGCACACACATACACACACATTTATGCATACATAACTACATACATACATATATAAGGAGGACAAGGATCAGATTTCATATTATATAATAGTATATATTAAGCACAATAAACATAAACAACAAAAATACAATAGTGAAAGTGAAAAAAGTTGATGCTATTTCCTGCTTCGGTGACCTAAGGCAACATGAATCCAATAGACAAGTTGAAGAGATTACCAGTTGAGAAAATGTAACTGCTTCAGTGAAAGCCTAAAAGTGTCAAGAAAAGCATTAGTCAGCCTCTGAACTTACACAATAGATAATCTCAAAACCAACTGACACACAGCCACCAAACACGCATAAAAGGTGAATAAAGAAGCCTGCATAAAACAAGAACTTGTAGATAGAATTTTAAAGTAACTCCTTACCTCCAAAACTTGCTTTGGGTGACCAAAGTGGAAGTGCATCATCCCTAAGCATAGTAAAGCAACCTCATATCTACCAGCACTGTCACATCCTGAGGAAGGTGAGGCAATGTCAATTCCTTCAGTCCCTGCACTTTGGTACAAACATTTCTTAGAAAATATTGGGGCAATAAGTTTGCATGGTCAATCTCATTAAATGGAAGCAAAATTATAAGAAAATGCTTAGTCCCCATGCTTAAGATCTGAATTGCATCCTCATTTCTTTTACATCATTCCAAACAACAACGATCAAAAGTATGAGTTAGTGTCAATATGATGTGATATATACTTTAAAAGGCATGATAATCAGTAAGAACTGAGTCAAACAATGTCAGGGGGGATTATGAAGGATTGACAGTTTATAATAAAGAAGACAACATGACCAATTATTATAGAAACAGCCGGGTATAAATGAGTTCAATTGCAACAACTAAGCACTAACCACTGTATAGTCAGTGTACCTGTAGTCAAAATAACGGCAAAAGTTTTCCATAGCTGCGGGGTAGTCATCGTGATTAAGGCCACTCAAATAGCGCAGAAAGTGAACCTGCATATACAGAGGGGAAACCGTCTTTTGAGGATAACCGAACAATCTTAAAATAAAGGACTCAAGGCCAAGCCAATGTGAAAGAAAGTCTGCCCTGTGCAGTTCGGGAGCTAGTTTCTGAAGCTGCTTAAGTACAGACTCGAAGGAGTTCGAGGGGAACGTACTGCCTGGCCTGTTACAATACAGAAGATATAAATTCTTGTAGACTTAAGTCGTCTTTTATCATAAACACGTAAATTAAATATACAAAGTTAAGAGGCACGACAGATACCTTTCAATTGCATCAGATTGCTCTAATAAGCATCCTTGTACTTGCCCATTTGTACGAAGGATTCCGCCAGGCTGGGGATCTGAATTCCTCTTTGCATACTCTTGTGAAGGTGTGCCTGGGATGCTTTTCCTTTTCTTATCAATGTGTTTCAACTTTGAGCCTGAAGAAATATCTGCATCTATAATTATAAGATCAACATTATGGTTTCCCTTCAAGGAGTCCACCAAATTTGCAACTCCAACAACTTATGAACATTTAAACACATCTTCAAATAAACTGCAGCAAGGCAAGTGACCTAATACATGACTTGCAGATTACTAAACTCAAAATCAAGCTTATTCACGGATCATATGACAACAAATAACACCAATTCGTGAATAAAAACACATCAAACCTGCAGTAGCAGAGTTGGGAAAAAAATGCACATTTTCAAATAGCACCAGAAAAGACAACGCAAGTCCATGGAAACAAGATTAGCGTGCATGTCCTAAAAGTACAATCCAAGCCTAGTATTTAGCTACTATGTCGGTTAGCACACGAGGAACTCATTCAGTCCAGTGAAACTTGTATGTTGGTTTTCTATGTTGTGATATTGATCATACGGGGAGAACGAAATAAAGGCATCAGATTGAAACACACCCATCTCCTATTCAATTCAATCTCAGTTCAACCAAGATAATCGACACGAATGGAATTAAACACAAGTTTCATACAACATGGGATAAGAATTATCAGACACTTTAATTCAATACACTCGATTTCGAGATCGAACCAAACATAAGATCATGTAAGAATTTTCAAAATCTTTTACCCTAATTCACCTCAAAACTCCTAATAAACTTGAAGTATAACATAAACATACGACACTTTTGTATCCCTTAATTTTCATGCCATAAATTTTACGTTATACTATATGGGCCCTCTAGTGCCAATAATATACATTTAAACATTCATATGAAATATAAACACTCATGAATTAAGAAGGTGTATATATTAATAAATAATTATTAAATGAATTATTAAAATAGTAAGCTCTCTTACATTAGTATGAACTAATCGTGGAAAACAATAATATGAATGATTGTTCCTCCAATGTGTTCCTCTAAATTTGGTTGATGCTTCTCTTGTCACATGCCAATAGCCATATAAGAATAACATTGGCTACATCCTTCACATCCACGGTTTGATTGATGTTCATCTTCAGGAATTGCTTCCATGAAAAAGAAATGCTTGCATGTGGTTTTCTATTGCCAAACCAATAGATCCAACTGCTCAAATGCCTCAATGATTGAGACCAGTAAATGTTCCCCTTTCTTGCAAGTCACCCTCACCAAGAATCTGTATTAAGAGCCCAAATCAGACATAAAGTGATGCAACATTCCACACAAAGGGAAAAATAAAGCTTATGCACACACCAGATTAAAACAATACGTCCTACACCAATTCCTCATAGACATGCGCCAAACAAGGGTCACATTTTGAAATATAGACCAAAAGAAGATTTTGGCAAAATAAGAAATAATCTATCGACCGTAATGCAGAGTTTGGTTTCAACATTCCACAATTTCATTTAGTTTGCAAGACTCAAATGCATGAAGATCAAGATCTTAAATACAAAATATAATCTAATACATTAGTTAAGACTACAAGCATTACGAGATTATGAGTATGTGTAACGAAGAAGAGGCACGAAAGCCAAAGTTCTAATTGCCTGCATTCATGAAATCACCAGGACCAATAAAAGCAACTGCATCAAGAAGCCCTCACACACATTAACCAGGCATTCATTCACTGGAACAAATATCATTATTAAACAAACAAAAGACATACACACAACATTTTAAAAATACAGAAGCATGTGAATTTAAAATATTCCCTTAGAAATATATGGCGCAAAAGAGTTGACTTTGGAAGCTTCGTAAATCCAATCATATTAGTAGCTTAATTACATTTGACAGTTCTTTAGAATCGGTAGCTCAACCTAATCAACTGTTTTACATCCTCAAAAGCTGATAACCAGTAAATCAAACTTCCCTTTTCACTATAAACACTCTGATATTTTGACAACACAAGACTCAAATGCATGATGATCAAGATCTTAAATACAAAATAAAAATATAATACATTAGTTAAGACTACAAGCATTACGAGATTATGAGTATGTGTAACGAAGAAGAGGCGCGAAAGCCAAAGTTCTAATTGTCTGTGTTCATGAAATCACCAGGACCAATAAAAGCGACTACATCAAGAAGCCCTCACACACATTAACCAAGCATTCATTCACAGGAACAAATATCATTATTAAACAAACAAATGACATCCACACAACATTTTAAAAATACAGAAGCATGTGAATTTAAAATGTTCCCTTAGAAATATATGGCGCAAAAGAGTTGACTTTGGAAGCTTCATAAATCCAATCATATTAGTAGCTTAATTACATTTGACAATTCTTCAAAATTGGTAGCTCAACCTAATCAACTGTTTTACATCCTCAAAAGATGATAACCAGTAAATCAAACTCCCCCTTTCACTATAAACACTCTGATATTTTGACAACACAATGCTCAAGCACACTAACAATCACAACAAACAAACAATAAAGGTTCAGAGAAATATAGATACAAGGCTTCTTATAACAACAATAGTTTCCTTATGTTTAAAGCTATATTGTAGTATATTGCAAAGTGTGTCTTTTTTAACTCATATGTCATTTTGTTAATGATTATGCTCAACTCCATTTTATCAATGTTGATATCACAAGGACTGAATAAAAAACAATAATCGAGCCTACACCATCCTTTATAAATGCAATCACATTACCAAGGTTTTCAGGTTTTAGAGTTTCTTTAAATTCAATGTTGAAGTGATTCACACTTGCTGGAATTTTCAGTAAAGTGTTTCTCCCAACTCTTTATCCTTGCATAGAAAACAAAATCTATCTATCAACTCCTTCCAAAATTACAACCTTCGATATTTTCTCTAAGCCGCCAAATTGAGTATTAATCAAAACTCATATAGTTCAACAATCACACTTGATTGCTTAAATAGCAACATTAGTATGAATACATATATTGCACTCAAAAACTTGTCTACTAAAACCATGTTAGTCAGCTAATACAAGTCGAGATTTACATGAACAAACATATCAACATTAGTTCCACTATAGAGCTACAACACAAACAAAGCAACAAATGGTGAATTTAGAACTCACATCTTGTGTAGTAATGTCGGATATGTCTGAATCTAGAATTTGTTCTTCTATAAGAACTAATTGGATACGAAAAAGAAAATTCTACACCACAGGTTCCAATTTAGTGAACATAGATGCAGGAAAGACTGAAAATAACTTCTTCTTCAATCGGATGGCAAACCCTGTTCAAAGAAACGCCGGATAAACACGTCAATCAGCCTCCAAATTTAGCCTCCTCGGGTGGTGTCGTAGTGGGGCGGAATGGTAATCCTAGATTTTCAATCGGCGATGCCGAGGCCCGAGGGTGCTCTCCAAATGTTGGATCGAGAAACGATTGAAAAGCAGACGAAGGAAGTTTGCGATTGAAAACATAGGAAAGAAGTGTGGATTCAAAACGACGTTGTTTTTGTAAAGTGGGATGTCAAAATGAAAATCAATACCCCCAGTTGACAAACATAAACCAAACAATATCTATTATAGGGTGCTTGGGATTATACTTTGCGTCCGTCTCTAGAAGGACAGTCTTTCCATAAGTTATGGAAAGATTAAGGATTAAAGTGTAAATTAGAAGAAATGAAAATGAAATTTTCGAGTTGTATGAATCGGGTTACAAACTTTATAACTACTACACATTCTATAATAAATTTTTAATATTGCAACTAAGACTTTTTACCTTTTATTATTCTAATTAAACTCCGTCTTTCCATAAGTTAATGGAAAGACGGTATTTCCAAACACTTTGTCTTATATGTTTTTAAATAATATGATTTAAATGAAATAAATATATAATAATATGTATAAATGTGATATAAAGAATAACTGAAACACAGCCCAAGACTAAATACATCATAGTTGATATTTTCATCTTAAACAACGAATAAATGATAACCAATTTATTAAAATTTTAATCTATAAATATAATGCTATTTAATTCAAAAAATATTATGATTGTTTTTATAATCTATTTTTATGATTTTTGAAACACAAATCCTTATTTTAGACCGACTAACCGTTAGACAGAATATTTTATAATTGATGTAACTATTGAGGTGATTTGATGTTTATTTTTGGTTTACTGTAACGAAGTTCCTGAAATGATATCTTTCATAATTCGCCTAACCATTAATCTGTCTAACATAAAACATTTTCTTTGTGAAAAGATCGTAACATTTTATTTAAAAATGTATAAGTGTATATTTTTCTAAGTTTTTTTATTACGTGTTGGCAAACGATTGTGGCATATTGGCAACGATGTTGGTTCTTAGTATGTAATAATTTTATTGAAAAAATTAGATTTTAATGATTAATGTAATCGTTAGTTGTTCTAAGAGGAGGGCGTCTTCAATGATTATCCTAATATATACTACATTTGTCCCAACAAAAATGACACATTTTAACTTTTGGAAGTCAACTACATCAATTTTTAAGTATTATTTATGTGCGTACAAAAATGTGAATAAATAATAATTTAAAATATATGTTATGATAATCCAACAACATATAATATAATGTAATAATAGTCTTTCAAACATAGCAAACTAAAACTAATTAAATAAAAGAATTAAGTGCTTATATAACCCTCAATTTTGTGTTATGTGCAAATATAACCTTGAGTTTCTTGAAAGTGCAGTTGTACCCAAAGTCATCTAAGCGAGTAGTTGTACCCAAATTAAATTAGGAAGAAAAAGTGGTTATTCGGGTATAAGATTGCATATTTTAGCCGGCTATGGGTATATCTGCACTTTTGAAAACCGGCCACGGGTACATAAGCACTTTTGAAAACCGACCACGGGTATATAAGCACTTTTGAAAAACTAAGGGTTATATTTGCACTTTCCAAAGAACTGGGGGTCATCTAAGCATTTTACTCTAAATAAAATATATCAGAATGCCCATTTCTCCTCATCTGCCGCTAGCTTGTATTAGCCCCAATGACCCAAGGGAAGAGAAGCTGATATTTTTTCTGGTAACACGACCAGAACGACGGCGAAGTTCTGGACAGAAATGAATTGAAGGTGGCTTTCTTGCGGCTCGGCGTGATCGTACCTCGCCGGAGAGCTTCCCGGAGCCTCTTCTATGTTGATTCCTGTAAATCTTAGAGTTGAAATGAGAATAAATTATGAGTTGATTTTCATTCACTGAAAGGATCGTATATGTAGAGTTTACAGGATAAGAATGAATCCCTTTGATTAAGGTATTGATAGGTATAAGATATCTACTTGCCATTTATATAAGAACTACATACGTTAACACCCCTCGCATGATCATGAGCGGGCACGAACATGAAGCTTGTCTCGAAGAGTGACAAAATATTGGTTACCAACAGTCTTGGTGAAAATATCGGCAATCTGATCAAGTGCACGAACATGACGGACAACAAGCTCACCAGAGGCCACTTGTTCATGAAAAAAGTGGTAGTCAATCTTGATGTGCTTGGATAGTTGATGAAACACTGGATTGGCACACAAGAAAGTGGATTGAGACTGTCACACAGAAGAATCGGAGGTCGCTGGACTGAAATAGACATTTCCATTAACAACTGTTGAAGTCAGATGAGTTCTGCAGCAGCAAATGCAACAGCCATGTACTCAGCTTCAGTGCTAGACCAAGTAACCACCTTTTGCTTGCGAGATGACCAGCTGACGAGGTTTCCGCCAAAGTAGACTATAAAGTCGTGCTGGGACCTACAGTCATATGGGTCGGATGGCCAATCAACATCAGAGAAGGCAACCAGACGTGAGTCACGAGCTTTCTAAGGAACCAAGCCAAAGGAGATGATGTCTTTTGAATAGCGAAGAATGTGTTTAACCGCACACCAGTGAGTCTCGGTGGGAGAGTGCATGAACTAGCACACACGGTTGACAGCATAAGAGATCTCATGGCGAGAAATAGTGACATACTCTAGGGTACCAACAATGCTCCGGTACAAGGTCAGATCAGACAGCAGATCCCCAGAGGCAACTGGGCGAGATCTAGGTTTTGGAGGAGATGAGATGGGGCGAGCACTAGACATATGACTTCGCTCAAAGATGTCGCAGATGAACTTCTGTTGAGAGAACTGAATGCCCAATCCAACAGGAGTGACTTCGATACCCAGGAAATAATGAAGGGTGCCAAGGTCCTTCAAGGAGAAATCACGGTGAAGAGATCGGACAAACTCATCAATGAACGAAGCATGCAAACCTGTAATAAGGAGGTCATCAACATATACAAGAACGTAGACAACATTCAATCTAGCCTTTTTTATAAAGGGAGAGGGGTCGGAAACACAAGACTTGAAACCATGGCGAGTCAGAGAGGCAGTGAGTTTGTGAAACCAAGCCCTAAGAGCCTGTTTGAGACCATAGAGAGCCTTGAGAATTTTACAGACATAAGAGGGCTTGTCAGACATGGTGAACCCAATGGGCTGCTCCATAAAGACAGTCTCAGCAAGATTACCATTCAGGAAGCGTTGTTCATGTTAACTTGCCGGAGGGGCCAGCCAGAAGAAACTGCTAAGCTGAGGACCAGACGAATGGTAGTGGACTTGACAACCGGGCTAAAGGTGTCAAAGTAGTCAACTCCAGCCTTCTGATGAAAGCCTTTGGCAACTAGACGTGCCTTATAGCGCTCAATCGTACCATCTGGCTTCTGCTTGACCCTGTACACCCACTTACAACCAACAATGTTAACGTCCGACGGACAAGGGACTAGGTCCCACATCTTATTACTCATTAAGGCATCATATTCTAGCTGCATTGCAGGCTGCTAGTTGAGATCTTTAGAGGCTTGATGAAAAAAATTGGGTTCAGGAGAGGAAATAAGGGCAACAGGGAGAGGATTTTTGGTAGAGAGTAGTGCTTTGGGCTTGAGAGAGTGAGTAGATAAGCGAGTAGTCATACGGTGGCTAGAGTTATCAGGGGGACGAAACCAACTAGGGGAAATGGGATATGGAGGCAGAGATGTTATAGGGGAAGGCGATGAGGAAGAGTGTGGCTCCGGTGAAGAGGATGAGGCCAGAGACGAGGAAACAGGAGAAGAACTGCTTGGGGAAGCATCGACAAATATAGTGACTATCAGTCTGGAGGGGTTTGGCACAGCCGAAGGGGATAGAATGATTGAGGCAGCTTCCCAAAGAGCGAATAGTGGAACAGAGTCGATTAAAGAGGGAGGTGCAACAGGAGAGGTGATATGACTGGGATATGGGAAGGTAGATTCATCAAAGACAACGTAACGGAAGACATACATACGAGAGGTTAGGACATGATAACAGAGATAGCCTTTTTACTTGGAGCTGTACCCGAGGAAGATACAAGGAAGAGAGCGATACTCTAACTTGTTGGCAGTGTAGGGGCGCAGAAAAGGGTAAAATACTTTTAGGTTTAAAACATATATGCTTCTCTGTTTCTTTGTACATATCTATTAAAGATCCAAAAATTTTGAAAGTGTCAGCCGACCCCTTAGTAGCCAAGAAAATGTGTTACTTTAAACTCTTTAAATCATGGTGAATTGGGCCTTAGTTTAGTGTTTAATCCACACTATTTATAATAAAAGGTCTAGAGTTTAATTCGCAAGCAAAAATTTGAATCATAAAATAAGTTTTGCTAGGGATTATCTAGTGTAGTAAGATCGTGTTGGTGATTTTCACTGTGATTTCTCAGCCTACATGTGATACATGAAGTTGTGATCGTGGTAGTTCCAACTTTGATGGTAGTGGTTTGATGTGCAAAACTTGAGTGTTTTTGGAGAGCGTCATAAACTATTCAAATGGATAGAGTTTCAGATTTCACTAAATTTCTGCATATTCAAGTGTCGGTAACAGTTGAGTATTTTTCAAAGGACGTCCCCAAATATTCAAATGGATAGTTGTATGAACTGTATGATGGATTCAAGTGTAAAGTAGGATATTTATACGTATAATATAGTTGCTTGTCCGTGCTCTTAAAGGAAATCAATGACTTAAATGTCGATGTAATTTTTGGCACAAATAATTAATGATCAAGATATATACCAAAAAGTCCGTCTCGACGGATTTTTCATAAGTCATGGAAAGATCAAGGTTTAAAGTACAAAATAGAAGAAATGAAGATAAAATATTCGGGTTGCATGAATCGGATTATAAACTTTATAACTACTACACGTTACATAATAAAATTTTAATATAGCAACTAAGACCTTTTACTTTTTACTATTCTAATTAAACTCCGTATTTCCATAAACCTATGGAAAGACGGTGTTTCCCAAAATTTTGCATGTACTAAATGTCCCAATATTTAAAAAACCAAAAAATTTGTGTGCTTATATCCCAATTTTAGTCTATGTAACACCTTAAGAATTAAACCCATAAAAAATGTAGAA
The DNA here is from genome assembly GCA_037428765.1 of Rubia yunnanensis. Classification (NCBI taxonomy): domain Eukaryota; kingdom Viridiplantae; phylum Streptophyta; class Magnoliopsida; order Gentianales; family Rubiaceae; genus Rubia; species Rubia yunnanensis. The sequence goes on along the minus strand of CM075067.1, from coordinate 100,595,494 downwards.
TCGTCCCTAACCTTGTCGTTAATTTTTCTACCTGACATTGTTACTTTAAAAAGAAAAGGCTATATGAATAAATGAAACTGAAATAATACTTTAATATAAAAATAACTAATTAAAAAAGGAGAATATGACGTACGGTGGAATGAAGGGAGCATGGTGACGACCATAGCTAATGAGGGTCGTTATGGCAAGCACGTGGTGTGTCATGTGTGCCATCCATTATCTATTTATCTATCCTTACCAAATAGGGATGACTGAGTTATTTGGTGGAAATTCGCCCCACATTTTAAATTAATCCTGAAGTTAATCATTGCAGACATTGGCGACATGGATCAGATGCCAGAGTCAGCTTTTGGAATGAAATTCCTACTTTAAAAATGGAACAAATATATTCCTTCATGTCCTACTGTACTTCAAATGTAACTATTGTACTCCTCCATATAGTAGCATACTTTTTAATTTGAAATATTTCTTTTATATTAATATTTTTTTATTTATAGTAAATTTAAGGTTATTACACTCACTTATTTTACTTTTTCTTTTTTTTTTCAATTCAATTTCATCCACTCGTTTAGCATCTTCTAAATTCTATCACCAAAAGTGATGTGTCACTGTTAGAGAAATAGAGGGAGTATTTCAAAATTAATCACTGTCTTTATAATAATTAAAGTGGTATCCTTCATGTCATGAGCAGATGCCTGTTCATCAAAGCTTAATTTTTTTAATTTAATTAAACTCAACTAAAAATAAGTATACTGAATAATAATAATAATAACAATAATTATAATCAGTTGGTAAACAATTGAAATTTCATTAAATCAATTTTATTTTATTAAATTGAAGTGAATGGAGCTAATATAAACTAAATTGAATTAAAGATCGTGATAAAAAGAGTTTATAAGACCAAAACCGAATAAGCGGAAAAAAATCTACTAATGTTGAAGCAAAAGGAATTTCATGGAATATATATATATATATATATATATATATACACACTGATGTTGAAGCAAAAGAAATTTTATGGAATATATACATACATATATATATAGCCATATCCCTTGGCTTGCACCCCGACTCTCAGTTTCACTCAACTCAAGGTGAAAAACAAGAAGCCAGCAACTGCACTAACTGAGGGACACGTTGAAAGCAAGAAATAAATCGAACTTAGGACAAAGAACGAAAGCAATAGAGCCCGCCCCGACTATTAGACATTCCCTGATACAGGAAAGCCTTCGCATCATAGTGGTGGTCTTCCTTCATCCTCAGAGTCTGAATTAGCTGTTATAGTTCAGGACAGGAAAGTACGGGACCTGCTGCTTAGGGCTTTGTTGGAAGCGAGCAACCCACCCAGCAGAAGTAGATAAGAAGTTTCCTCTTAAAGGTAGCCTTAGCTACGCAAGAGTTAGTAAGTAAATAGATCAGGTCTAGCGGGAAAACACGGTTGTAACCATAGAGCACATTTTTTTACGATTCTATTCAAGTAATCGTTCTAGAGTTGGAAACACTGGCCCAAGCAGTGAATAACCTTGAGTGCTACTGCAGAGAAGTCTTTGCCTTAGAGTATCGGGATGAGAACGGAGAGGAAGAATCATAAAAGGGGGATGATCCCCTCCAGCCAGCCCTGCCTATTGATTCAGTTGAAAAATTCTTTCATCTGCAAAATGAAGTTCCAGACCTAGCTGCTTTTAGACGTCCACAAAAAAGTCATTAATATCGCTCCGCGGAAGAATAAGAGAAAGATCTTGCATTGGACGAAGTGGATACATATGGGTGCTCTGGCATGGGAAAATGTCTGTCTTCTTAACTATTGCTTCTCTTATACGTACGTAGGCGAAAGGGAAGTTGCATGAGAGAGCTAGCTTGTATAAGAAGACTAAAAAGAGGCCCAACTCGTACTAAGGCTAGAGATACTACTCTTCCTAAATTCCTAACGTGGATAAGGCGTCTCCTATGTTTACTGTGTCTAACAGTAATACCATCTCTCCCCTTAGTCTAAATAGCTAGATAATCTCCCACCCAATGGGTAACCTAGTTCTTTAGCAAAATAAGCAGTCTTTCAAGCAAGCTATGGATAAGAGAAAATGGATAGGTCAAAGGAAAGAGGCAAGAACACTTTCTGGTCTAGCAATTGCAATTGTAAAGGCTGGAAAATCACTCCCAGAGATTACAAAAGACACTGCGACGGGAAGAGCTTACCTTATATATATATATATATATATATATATTCCAGAAGCGATTAGTTAACCCAATAATGATTATCATAACTTTAAGGGATATTTACATTTATAATCCCAACTTTATGTTGAAAGTGCCAATATAACCCTGCAATCTCAGAAAGTGCCAATTTAACCCTAACTAATTATTGTATGTGTCAATCTAACCCTAACTTTGAAAATGTGCCAATATAACCAAACTGCCTAATTCCGGCATTGACCAAAAGAATTCATGCAATACCAAAAATTAAAATGATAAATACCCTTATAACAAACATATCTTTCTTCTTCAAAATGTTGTCACCGCTGCTACCGCCAAGCTCCACCCCTTCCACCACCAAGCTCCGCTTCACCGCAGTACTCCACCGCTCTCACTGTTAGAAACCCTAGCGCGTCTCCCTCTCCCCAGCGCTGCCACCTCCTCCTCCCTCTCCCTATCGCCCTCATAGTTAGCACCTCCTCCCTCTCCTCAGAGACGACATATCCTGATTCCTCTTCTCCCCGCCGCCATCGTGGTTAGCACCTCCTCCCTAAAACCACACCCTAATGCCGCCACCTCTTCATCCCTTTCCCTATAGCCACACCCTAGCGTCGCCACCTCCTCACTCTCCCAGTGGCCCTCACTGTTAGAAACCCTAGCGCCTCGCCCCTCTCCCCACAGCCACACTCTAGTGCCTCCTCCAAAACCCTAGCTCACCGCACAACCACCACTCAGAGAGAGAGAGGTTGTAGGGATCCATGACAACCTCATCGAACCCTCCATCAGACTCTTCTCCGATGGCATTGGCCTCATCAACCCTTTACCGTGCTTCTCTCTGACAACGACAACGCTGTCGACCCTCCACCGCGCTCCTCTCAGATGATGATGCTCACTACGCCTCTGTGACGGCAACGCTCATTACGTTTCTTCGATGGAGACACTAGTTACGCCTCTCCGATGGCAACGCTCGCTATGCCTCTCCAGCGACGATGCTCACCGGGAACAGAAAAGAAAGGGCTTGGTTGAATCAGAGGAGAAAGGGGGAATAAGGTGGGTTTCTTTTTGATATTTATTTACGGATATTGTGAAAACAAACGCTCTCTGAACTTTGCTCTTCCAGAAAATAGTATCTCGTTTTCCATCTCCGATCAACATCGTTTGGTGCCGCTATGATGGCGGAACCACCCAATGGGCTTCCTATTTTCTTGTGCCCAGATCATTAACAAACAAACTCCAGGCCGTATCCCTCAATCAGAAATCCCTAAAATTGGTGCTCCCTTCAATCCAAAGCCTTTGATCGAACATCTCGGTGAGCTCAGTCTCCCCTTCACAGATGAAGAATGTGATAAACTAGAAGCTCCTTTGAGATTGAAGTTAGTTGGAAAGTTCTTGCGAAGAAGGCTTTAACTAGACAAACTTTGCAGGAACTTCCAAACATGCGGATTCAAAGGGCACACTGAGATTCATTTGTTGGATAATAGGCAGGTATTGATTCACTCTTTGATTCTTGATGATTATTATCATTTTTGGATTCATAAAGTTGGAACTTTGGCTCATACTCATTAAGAATTACAAAATGGGTTCCTACTTTTAATCCTAATGTCGATTCTCTAATTGTTCCTTTATGGGTCACATTATATGGTCTTCTTCAACAATTTTTGACCCAGAGGTTATGATGTCCATAGGCAGTATAGTAGGTTAACTTGTTAAAATTGATAAAGCAACCTTAAACAAGACTAGACCTCATGTAGCCAAACTTTGTGTTGAAATAGATATACCAAAACCATTGCGTGAAAGAATTTGGTTAAGCTTTAGAGGTACTGGTTTTTGGCAATACATTGATAATGAGTGGATTCCTGACTATTGCTCTAAATGCCAAAAACTTGGTCATATGTCTGCTATTTGTAAGTTTGAAATTTCTACGAAAAATACATATTATGCTTAGAAACCAAAAATGAATGAAGAACAAGGAGGGTTAACAGGTAAATCAGATATCCAATCTTCTTCAGGAATACAAACAAAAGACAAAGCCTTTATTCATGTGCATAGAACTGTTCTTGCTAACAAAATGCAATGGGAAGTTTGAATTTCAAAGAATGCTGCAGGTGATAAAGGAGATGCTAATTGGAAGGTTGCAGAAAATAAGGAAGTGGCAAAAAAATACAAGTACTAGAGAGATATCCTCCCTTACAGAGGATCAGGTATGTCTTGAAATGCCTCAGTCTATTACTGTTCCTGTGTTGCAAAATGGTATGGATAATATGTGCTCTGGACTTTCCTCTGATCAAGTTGACCCTATGAATCAGAATCTTTATAATTCACAAAAACATATGGTTCATATCATTTCAGAAAAAATATGAATCCTTTCCTAATAAGGAAGCTTCATATCTTCATTTAGGCCACATTAATATTTCTGATGAGACTAATGAAACAAATGAAGATCTAGACAATAACTTCATATTTACAGATAATCAGGATGAAAACTACAATGATATTAATGTTGGGTTTTCTCCTCTTCGATCATCTGGAGCAAAACACAGAAAAAAGGAAAGAGTAATTTGAAAAATCTGGAAGTTAATAGCTCAGGCTATAATTCTGAACCAGAAAATACTTATGAATTCTTAACTACTAAATTTTCAAAGGAAAATTTCAAGAAAGACATAATATCCTTTTAGAACAGGTTTAATGCTCTAATTCTAATCCTGATGAAAATATGGATAAGTTGGCTAAACCTAACAAACATAAAAAAGATTATACTGCTTCCCCTAAAAGGGTAATAACCCGTTCCACAAAGCCTTCAAAACATTAATTAATGGATTTAAACATCTATTGTTGGAATATTATGGGTATAGGCAATAATGCATTTAAGATAAGATTAAAAGACACAAAACATAGATGCAAATTGTCTATGTGGGCATTAATTGAACCAATAATAACTAATGAATATAATAAAAAATGGTTTTAAGGACAATTTTTCAGTCTCGAGTTGTAAAATATGGCTGTTCTGGGAAGCTAGTGGTACTGTTCAAATTATAGAAACTAATACACGGTTTCTTTATGCAAAATTTGAATACAACTCTTTATCAACACCCTGTATATCGCCTTTGTCTATGGTAAGCACTCACAAAAAGCTAAATCTAAACATTGGGATTCTCTTCTAAAATTCAAAGATACCACAATAGCCTTAATAGGAGATTTTAATGTTATTCAAAGCCAATCAGAATACCTTGGCCCATCAATTCCTAAACCAAGAGTAATTAAAGAGTTTAATAAAATTTTAAGCTCAGGTAATTTTAGCTATATCCCTACGACATGCAGTTTCTATACATGGGCTGGAATGCGACCTAGGGGAAGAGTGTGGAAAATGTTGGATAGAGGTGTTGCAAACACTCTTTTGTTGAATGATTATTCAACATCACATATAAATGTGATATCAAGATAGCAGTCAGATCATTCACCTTTAATTTTACACATTAAAACACACAAAGCCAACATTGGACCAAAATTCTTTAAATTTCAGGAATGTTGGATTAGCTATCCAACTTTTCTGAACATTGTTGAACAAGCATGGGGTATTCACACTAATTTGAATACACAGAGGGACAGAGGTTTCGTCTACCAATTCTAAAACTTGGAGAGGAAATCTACCCTCTATTCTCCATCGATTCATCAACCCAAGCTCTGTAAAGGAATTAGGCGAGTTCTCTTTCAAAGATAATTATTATTATACAAGATTATTTACCATTAAAACAATGTTTTTTGGACAAATGTTGGTTCACTTTGCTCTCCAATAAGAACTTTGTTCAATGTTGCAATCATGTACATAGCGCTAATGTTTGAATACCTACTATATCTAGGATTTTATTGACTTCCATTGAGCGTTTGTTGATGTTCATCAACACTAGTATTCTATAGGTTTTTATGATGTATGGAAGGTGTTTGTTAAAAGGCCTAAGTGAACATTGCAGGATATGGCACCAAAAACTCCCTACAAGAGGTCAGCAATACACCCTCTTCCTCTCCGGAGATGCAATCCAATATTCAACAACAAGAGAAGAGGTTCATTTCGGAACAGGCAAAGTTAATTGAACAGACGTACAGAACAAGATAACATTTTCTGGAGAGAGGAATAGAAACACCCCCCCTTTGAAGAATCTATCTGAGCACTTGGACGGGAGAAATTGTGTGACACATCCAATGTTTAACCTCAACATAGTGAGTGAATTGTATGCTAAATTACAGTGTGGTCCAAGGTGGGATGAGGCGCTCTGTCATGGCAAAATGGCAAAATTGACTGTTGAACCCATCAACGAGTTGTACGGGTTGCCCAATGTTTCATCCGAGAAGGATGAATTTCTTGCATTCTACTACAAGACCGATGAGGGTTGGGATTTTTATGATCCCACAGAAAAGGAGATTGTGAGGACAGTGACTAGGGAGGGAACCGATGTTGATTCCCTTGTGAAACAAGGTTGGAAAAAGATTCCAAAGAAAAACCTCATGCCCGAGATGAATGGATGGTACCACTTTGTAGCATCCATAATTAACCTCGTCACGGTGAACATTGAGGTTCACAGTATGAGGCTGACACATCTGTATGCCATTAAGCAAAAACTACAATGGACTGTAGGTAGGCAAATGGTCAACGCTTTGAGACAGGTTGCTGAGAAATCAGGTTGTTATGGTTTTTGTAGCCTCATCTCTGAACCATGCACAAAAGCGGTTGTCCCCCACTATCCGCATGACATATACAAGCAACCAATGGGTAAGATTACAGTATACTCTTTCTACAAAATGGCTCAGGAAAAAGTGGGTCCTTCATTGGAATCTAGAGTTGTAGTGTTGGGGGTGGGTGTACAAAGTCTGCTTACAGAATCACAATATCAACGATCCTGGTGCGATCACATGGGTATGGTTTTTCAATATCAGTTCCCAGATGCCATGAAAGAAGTTGGACCTTTCCCTACATACCTAGGGCTGGGCGTTAGGCAGAGCGACATGGGCACCGACTCAGAAGATGTACATATGTTGGATGAAAAGTCATTTGCTAGATATTATTCATGATTTTCGATCCTGGTGATCTTTATACTATGGCTTTTATCACATTTTATTTAGTTTTGATGTTCAGAACAATTCTATGTTATTTTGCAGACGTAATATAATTATTATCACATATTTAGAGGATTATCATGCTTTTATATTGAATTTATGGTGGTAAACAAATATGATTTTCTGTTAGTAATTCCAAACCATTTTTATACAATTTAGCTTACAACATGTGCTAGCGCTTTAAAATTAATACTATAAAAAATTCTATGATATAACATTCATTTATTTAGGCTATAATAACAAAAATAAAGTATTTGAAGTCAATGGTGAAGGAGATACTTTGTTTTGGGCAACACTGTAATTTCTAAAAAAAATGCTCTAGTTTTCTATGTTCAATGTTCCATTTACCCTATCATGTCCAAATCGCATAGTTGTGAACTTCAATTATTTAATTTCAATATGGAATCCCCAATTTTGGTTTTCGGCGATTCCAAGATTCTTGGAGGGACCTAAGTGCAAAGGCAAAAAGTTCACTCGGAGGTCCAAATTAAATTTTGCTCAAATGTAATGCTACATTATGAATCCATTAAGTATATTCCAAGACCTAATCAAAAAATTTATTAATATTTCTTGGAAAAAACTTACCAATAATCCTTCCCGTTAGGACTTCTTAACTTTTGAGTAATCTACAGTAAGATTCTCTAAAGCATGTACTAGCGCTTTATTAAATTTCATGAATAATTACTTTTCTATTTCAAAACTTAAATTAACCCATGAATACCCAAGATGAAGTTAATTCTAAATAGAAACGAAGGTGTAACTCAAATTTTTGCAATAATGCAATTTTAGCAAAGTTACATATGGATCATTTTCGGGGACTCGTCATACACAATTTCAGAACACAAGAAAGACAGAATGTTTAATTGAATTTTTTTCATCCTATCACATAACTACAATAATTTTTTAAAAAATCCAATGCTTCAGACCAATGGATCAAATTTTCTAAACATTGCATTAAGCAACTCAGCACCGGTATTTTATGAAAACAAACCGGTGCTGACTAAGCCACTGATGAAAAATACCTAATTTAGCTCCAATGTTTGGGGAGAATTTTTGAAATTTCGGAAATTTCAACATGGCACTGGTTCAAATACCGGTGCTGTAAGAAAATTACTACTTCCTGCCCAAAATTGATTGGGCTGAAATATTATTTAAGCCCAAAACAAATCCAACTTCGGTATATATATACTATCGGTATATATAAGGCACCAGTTTATACTATCGGTGCTACATACTTAGTCAAATTTTCAGACATGTTTTTTCTGTCCTCAATTATTTTCCCAAAAAAATGATTTAAAGCAGCCATTGGCAGCTGCTTTATAGGGAAATGGGCACCGGTTTTTCCTTATTGGCACCGGTATATGTACCGGTGCTATGGAGTTGGAATTTTTTTTAAAGCTTTCCTCTTTGCCTTGGGAAAAAATAATTTAAAGTAGTCCCGCGCAGCTGCTTTAGCCACCGGTTTACACTGGTGTTATGCGCTATAGACGGTTCTAGAATGTTGTAGATAGATTTTCAGCACCGGTATTTTGGCTATGTACCAGTGCTGATTCCGCGTAAATATAAAGCAACCCGGTTGTTCCCATGTACAAGAGTCGCATTTTTCTACCTTTCCCTCCTTCCCTAGGGTTTCTCCTCCTTCAATCCCATTTATACCCACGTTCTCCACCATTTAACCCTCATTCAACCTCCATTATTCCACTTCCTTAATCCCCATTATATGAGAAACCTAAAAACCCTATTTTTCTACCTCTGAACTACATTAATTTTCCCATTTTCTCTACTCGGCACTGACAAACTCGAGTTCACAAGGTTAGAGTTCTTCAATGTGTTATGTTGAAGTGTGATATTCATGATTGCGTGATGTTAAATTGTTTGTTCTAAAATATGTGAGATTTTGTTCATTTTGTTCATTTTTGGGATTTTGTACTAAAATGTATGACATATAGTTCATTATGTGATGTTTGAACTGTTCAATCCAAAGTGTATGAGATATAGTGACATAGTTCATTGTGTGATGTTGATGTGTTTTCCCTAAAATGTTTGAGATATATTGGAGTATGGTTTGATTTTTAAATGTGTCAGATATTGTATAGTGAGAGTACAATTTGATGTTTAGGTGCTTGTCCTAAAATGTGTGAGATATTGTTGTTTGTGTTATGCTGAAGTGTGATATAGTTGATTGTGTGATGTTTAGGCGTTTGTCATCATGTGTGACCTATTGTTGATTGTGTTATGTTGAAGTGTGATATAGTTGATTGTTTGATAGTGAAGTTTGTTTCTAAAATGAATGAGATATAGTTGATTGTGGGATGTTGAAGTGTTTATGATATAGTTTGATTGCCTCAAAGAACTGCAATGTCATTAAAGTTGATAGTGTATGTGTTTCATGATAATGGATTCTATCATATTGTATATATATTGAGTATACAAGTTTTTGGGGTGAAATAGTTTATTATTAAAGTGTATTGTTGTGGATTGAGGCAGTGCCCACTGTGTGTTTCACTGTGATCGATGGCTCTTTCAAGCGTTGATTCCATGATGAACTAGATTAAGGTTTACAAGTCTCTTTTGCTTGTTTGATGATTTCAAGTTGATGTTTGAAATGTTGAGATTTTCCCGTGTACGAACACCAAGTAAACATGTTGTGTTTAAAATTAAAACATAGTTAATGTGAAATACATAGTTATACACACCATGTTTCCTTGGGGCTTAACAATGCATAATTTTGGTACTTTAAATCTTTTGTTGGACAAATCGTACTGTGGACAAATGGAAGAAGCATTAGTTATAGGGATTATCATGCAAAACTTTTGCTTGTTTTGATGATTTGAAGTTGATGTTTATGCCTAGTTTGGGATGAATTTTGATTTTTCTCTGGTGTTTTGTTTGCTCTTTATTCATGCAGTGCCCTCTTACAAATTAATGCTTCTTCCATTATGAAAAATGCAGTTACATTTGTAGAACAACACAATTTAAAATGTGGAGATTTTGCAGTGTATGAGCACCAAGTAAATATGGTGTGTTAACATTAAAACATAGTTAATATTAAATACATAGTTAAAATATAGTTATACACACCATGTTTCCTTGGTGCTTAAGCACTACATAATTTCGACATTTTAAATCTCTTTCTTCGAAAAATCGTACTGTCCATAAACGTAATGGAAGAACTAGTGTTGAACAGTACATCTACAGATATTCTGGAGGTTAGTTGACATATTAAAAATTAAACGTTTCTTATTCTTACCTACTGATTACTTTCACGTAATTAATCATTGAGCTATTTTGTACACCATAGATATCCCCCCCGGCAAGAGGAGTGTACAATGGCAAAGAGATAACAGACGTCGCAGACACATGGTGTGGAGTTTGGATGAATGTGTCTTCGAAACAATGCAAGACTTCGGTGGACCTAGTATATTTCAACGTGTATTTGATTTCAGACATATTTACTTTTTTCCTTAAATTATCATATGGATGGATTCTTTTTTCGAAGTTGGTGGTGAGGTTTGATGGAATAGAGGGAAAGGTTAAGCCGGAAGGAGAAGCGGGAATAAGGGAAAAAAAGGGAATTGGTTATTAAGGATTTGTCTTTTTAAAATTTTTAGCATGGGCACAATCGTCTTTTTACAGATTTCCGGTCAAATTGGCCGTTGGCAAAACGTCAACCAAGTTCAAGGGTTGATGGTTTGTCACTTTCAAATATATAAGGTTATATTAACACTTTCAAATAAAATATAGGATTAAAAACACCACTTTTTTGATGAATCTGTGTTAGGACATGTATGCATTTAAAAATAAGAAGGAATCAAGTAAAGGGGGTTCTCATGCAAACTTTTGGGCAGTATAAATAGAGCTACTGCGACGATCATTTCACACAGCCAAAACTAGCTACCTCTACAAGTTTGCTTTATCACCCTCTTTACATTTTCTGCATCACAATGATGCCAGTTTGGGCGACGACGTCCGTTGTTCTTGATTGGAAGCACCGTCCGGCGCCACCGGGACCCGGAGTGCCCTTCGAGCAGGAAATGATAAGGAAGGTGTTCAGAGGGTGTGACCGGAACAACGACGGCGTTCTTGATCGGAAGGAGCTGAGAGAAGCGTTTCAACGGTTGGGATCTTATCTGCCCACTTTGAGGGCTGCCTTGGGGATGCACCTTGCGGATGCCAATGGAGATGGCGTCATCAGTGAAACAGAACTGAATGAACTCGTCAAATATGCCAAGAAAATTGGCTATAATTTTTATGGATATTAACCCATGCTGCGGTTGGAACTGTTTTTTAAGTTAATTTGTAATAAGGGGAAGAAGTGAGTAGTGCACTTCTTTTTTCTAGTAAGTACGGTACTCGTGTGCATTCAGATCAATATATCAAACTCTGTTCTTGTTGTGATTAATGGCAAAGAGATATCTAATGTATTGTGAACTGGCGAGTGTTTTTCTACCAGTGTAACCCATTTGTTAAATGAGTTGGTCGCATGACGGTCTTTCAATAAGTCATGAAAATACTAAGGTTTAAATTATATATTAGAATTAATGAAGGTACAATTTTTGGGTTGCATTAATCTGGTTATAAACTTTATAACTATTACACGTTGCATAATAAAATTTTAATATCGCGACTAAAATCTTTTACCTTTTTATTATTTTAATTAGAGTAGGTCTCCTGACAGGCTGTCTGTCCATAAGCTTATGGGCAGACCATTTATTTCTTACCTTATATACTGCACTTGTTAAATTACATACAAAATTTAGAATTTTTTAAAATAATTTTATATCATATATTTTTATATTTTCACCTTGAAATATATATTATTACTTGTTTTAACTTATAAAATGCAATATTTAAATTTTATTAAAAAATTACAACATTTAAGGTAAAAGGCATGTGGACTGTTCATAAGCCATGGAAATGCCGCCTTTCCTGAGACGTTCTCTTCTAATTAAACTCCGTCTTTCCATAAGCTTATGAAAATACAGCCTTTCTCAAGACTTTGCCTTGTTAATTTACAAACAAAGTTTTTAAAAATTAAAATGTCAAATATTGTACTTTTTATATTGTACTTTTTATGTTCTATTTTTTGTTCTATTAATTTTTGCATTTAAATATTTATTATTACTTGTTTTAGTTTATAATACATTATTTAATTATTTTTCAAAAAATATATTTTTCAAGGTAAAAAGTAAGTCCTGAATCCATAAAATTATGGTTAAGTCACATGTCACGAGACTTTTTCCTTAATGTAAAATAATCTTATATATTAGTTTATAAATTTTGTTAGTATGTTTTAAGAAAAGAGAGATTCATATCAAACCTGCCATACACTAATCTATAATGAGATGAATAAGGTCCTGTTCTCTTGAATTTATTTGAACTAATATGATTTGATTTGATTTAATTTGATCTGAATTGAATTGATTTAGATTTAATTGAATTGAACTAAAATAAGTGTGTTAAAATATAGTAATGTACAATTAAATTAATTTAAATTTACCAAATTAAATTTACGAGAACAAGCTTAACTAATTAAAGTTTAAAAATTATAGAAAACATCAATATCAGTTTTCATCTTTGAATAATGATATTTAAACCTTCCCTATTAATGGAATATCCAAACATAGAGATTGAGAATTCGTTATCATAAAGCTCTTGTTATTGATACTTTCGCTGAGAAATTAATTATTGTTGATACTTTGGCACTCTAACCATAAATAACTAGTAGGATGCTCCGTGTCCATTATTGTATTCACTAATTTCCGTTCCATAATAATTGACATATTTTAACTTTTAAATATAAAATTGAGTCAATTTTGACTATTAATTTCTATTATTATATATGTAAGACTAGTATTATATTATTTGTTGTTGGATTCATAATAATATACATTTTTAAATTGTTATTTTTTCAAAAAATTTAATATAAATAAATAAATATATTAATTGTTGAAAATTGCTTCTTAACTTTAAAAAGTTAAAATATGTCAATTATTATGGGAAGAGAGAGTACCAAATAAGCACAAGACAGGCATTTGGAAAATTAACACCAGTAAGGCAAGAATATAAGGTGAAAAGCAGTCTTGCGGATATGGATCAGATTCTAGGAGCCAACCTTATCCTAAAAATTTGTATAGTTTTCTGTTAGAAAATATTGGAGTGTTACTATTGGAGGAGTCCGTCTCTTGAAAGACGGTCTTTTCATAAGTTAGGAAAAGATCAAGGTTTAAAGTGTAAATTAGAAGAAATTAAGATAAAATTTTTGGGTTGCATAAACTGGGTTATAAATTTTATAACTACTACATGTTTCATACTAAAACTTTAATATTGCAACTAAGACCTTTTACCTTTTATTATTCTAATCAAACCCCGTCTTTCCATAAACCTATGGAAAGACCGTCTTTCCCAAGACTTTGCCCTATTGGAGCATTACAATAGTGGAGTATTATATAATTTTAAAAGAGGTGGTTAAATTTCAAGGTATTTTTGTATTTCATCTTAAAATCAATTGGTATTAAGTGGAGGTGACCCAAGATCATATGTGTAAGTCATTTACTTTTTAAGAAATCGATGCGGGATATATCTTTCAACACGTCCCCTCACGCGCCAACGTGGAAACATTCCACAACCCATATCGGCCCAAATTAAAGGGGACCAATAACTCAACTTGGGCTGTGATACCATGTTAAATTTCAAGGTATCTTGAGCTTTCATCTTAAAATCAATTGGTATTAAGTGGAGGTGACCCAAGACCTTATATGAGAGTCATTTAGTTATTAAGAAACCGATGTTTGATATATCTTTCAACAGAGGCGATCGGATCTTTTAGTTGGAGAGATGTTCATTTTTATTTTAGCTTCTTTGGAGGTCGAGTAGAACAATGTAAAAGGAAATTAGTGGGAATGTGACTGATATTTGAATATTGTGATAGACTTTCAGTGGGATTCGAACGATAACCAACTAATTCAAACCGAACTAGTCCGAAGTGTTGTCAGTACTGAACCATTCATCTTTACCATGTGCCCATTCTATTTGATTACACATAGAGGCAACAAATTTGTAATTTGATGTTTAGCATTTTTATGAAACCCCTCTTGGGACAACCTGATGTAAGCTTTCGGGTAATGCTTGATGTAAGCCATTTTCTAGCGACAAATGCTCTTATTGAAACGGAAAAGACACCCTCCAAACTATGTTTTAACGGTTTTGATTAAAGAAAGAGTATTACTAAAATAAATACTTAACAAAATTTAGGATTGAGATCAACCCCACAGGGTAATTCTACAAATAAAACAGGAATCAAGTAAATGTTAAATTAAATTCCAAAGTGATGTTTAGAGCAAGGTCATGTTCTCTAGAACTTATTTCCATTTCAATTCAATTCAGTTCAATTCAATTCACTAGTGAGGGAAGGGGTGATTAAAAATGGTTCTCGAACCAGAGAAGGCACTTTATAACCACATTCTCTGGCTCTTCCTTTGATCGAAATCGATCAAAGGTGGTTCAAAAAATTGACTTTAATAGGGTCTGAAGTAGGTTCCAAACTCGGAACCTATTTCCGTCCTTCCAAAAAAAAGCTGCCAGAAACCTAATGTTTCCAGCAGCGAAGCAACAGATATATATCTAGCGGAGGAACAAAGCACATGAGAAATCACAAAACAAAACAAACTTGATTACTGCAAAAAAAAAACTTAAAGAAATCTCGAACAAATGAAACCCAGCAGCAAAGGCAAAGGCGGGAGTGAGCAGTGGATGGCGGGAACGAGCGAAGGAGCAACGGGGGCTGGAGCGGCAGATGGTAGGAGCGAGCGAAGAGCATCCGATAAGCTTCAGCGAAAGAAGAAGTAACACCAATGCCGGAGGATCTTCAGCGGCGGAGGAGTAACACCAACGACAGAGGGTTTTCAGCTGCGCGGTGGCGGTAGCCTTCACCGGTGGAGCATCCGACAGCGGCTTTAGAGGCGTCGAAGGGGGTGAATGTGATGAAGGGGTGGAGGTGACAGAGGGTAAGGTGATGGTGGAGTGAGAGGCGACAGAGGGGTGATTGATGAGGCAGGGGTGGGGGGAGGCACTGATTAGGGGAGAGGCGTTGGTGGGGGGATAGCTTATTAAATGCGGAAGGAGATCTTGGGAGTCCGATTGGAGGCGTTGGTTCTGTAACAATTGAGATACGTCGATGGATACACAACTCAACCAAATTTTGATGCGTGTCATGTGTTGTGTCGTGTCAAATCGACACGTGATTCTCCACCTAATCTTAGGTGTCGGGGTAACACAGCTTGAGAAGGTGCAAATATAACCCTCAGATTATTTTTAGTGCAAAAATAACCCTAAAACTATATTCTGGTAGTGACAGGCCATTTTCGGCCATTGACCAATAAAAAATTACCAAAATACCCTTTCAGACAAATTCAAAATTTTGAAAGACAAAATTGCTCTGTGCCTACTACTGTTCTACAACCATTGTCACCCCCACCACAACACTCCCACTGGTGAGCTAAGCCAAGCAATCAAGTACTGGGGAGCAGCCGCAACAGCCAGCCCACCGAAAATCTGCAACACCAGACGAGAGCAGTCGTGCGCCACCAGTCCGATGTCAACCCTCAGCCACGCTAATAGCATTCTCCCTCCTTTGGCGAGCCCAGCAACGCCACCGCGAGCTGATGTCAGCACCGGCAAGCTTCGTCAACACCGGCAAGCCCAGCGGTTCGAGAAGCTTTGCCACCACCTCACGAGCAGCCGAAGACACCAGACCGCCGAGATGTTGCCTGCTTCAATCATTAAACATCCCACCGGCGCTTAATTCGTCTAATCTTCGGACCCCACCCGCATAAGTCATCGGCAGCTTGTGAGCTGCAGTGCGTACCCACCGGAACTCACATCCTGCGAACTTCAGCCGCAAACCACCTCTTGGCCACCACCCCCACCTCTTCAGCAGATTTGATTCCTCCAAATCTCCTTTGACGTGGCCTCGCCTCCGCCCTAGCCCCGCCACCCCACCAATCACCGTCGTTCATTTGGTATCATAGGTGAGCTCTATCAACACCGGCTAGCCCAGCAATTCGAGAAGTTGTGCCATCACCTCACGAGCAGCCGGAGACACTAGACCGCCAATATGTTGCCCACTTCAATTGTCAAACATCTCATTGGCGCTTAATTCGTGTAATTCGGCGAGCATCCCCACCCGCATAAGTCGTCGATAGCTTGTCAGCGGCCGTGCGTACCCACTGAAACTCCGATCCTGGGAACTTTAGCCGCGAACCACCTCCTAGCCACCACCCCTACCCCTCCAGCGGATTCGATTTCTCTAAATATCCTCCGCCATAGCCTCGCCTCCGCCATAGCCCCGCCACCCCACCAGTCGCCGCCATTTGCGAGCCCACCAGCCTAAGAAGCAAAGCCACCTCTCCGGCTGCTTAAATAATGAAGATGAATATTTTGATAAGCTGCAAGGGTAGAAGGTAATTTGAAGAAGAAAGAGTTGGGGTTTCAGGGATATGAATGTTTTTCAGTGCTTTTTGTATTTTATATTTTTTTTACAGAGGGATAAATTTATCTTTTTAACATAATCCGGCCTCAAACTGAAGGAAAATGTTATATTTACACATAAACTAACTATCTTGGGTTATTTTGCACTTTCAATTATCACAGAATTATATATATACTTTCATAAATTATGTAGGGTTGTATATGCCCGTTCGCTCTAAAATATAAGGATTAGATTCTCTTCAAAGCATTCAAACCTATTCCAAATCCAAAGGAACATTTTTCGGGTATGGTAAAACATGATCATTGAACAAACACCCTTTCACTATACAATAAAGATAAACTGGAATATCAAAATTGAGCCCCACAAATCAAACTAATCAGCCAATATATATGATACCCTCGTGATGCACACTTATAAGGGCACTTAACACAAATCAAACAATAAGTCTGAAATCAAGCTTAAACTCACTAATAAGCATTTTTCCGGACGGGATGTCGGAAAAAATAAACATTGACACAAAAAATCCCTATCTAATACTATTTTTAAAAAAAAAAATCATTTTCAATACTGCTAATTTTTAAAGGAAAACGAAAAAATTAAATTGAAATAATGAAAATACAGACAATAATTGCTTCCCACCTAGAAAGTATAAAAAAAAAGGCAAAGTCTTGGGAAAAACCGTCTTTCCATATGTTTATGGAAAGACAGAGTTTAATTAGAATTATAAAAGGTAAAAGGTCTTAGGTGCAATATTAAAAATTTATTATGCAATATATAGTAGTTATAAAGTTTGTAACCCGATTCATGCAACCCAAAAATTTTCTCTTAATTTCTTCTAATTTGTACTTTAAACCTTGGTCTTTCCATGACTTATAGAAAGTCCGTCTTTCAAGAGACGAACTCAAAAAATAAAAGGCTAAAAAAAGAAAATAAAAGAGAATTACCCCCAAAAGAACCATGTTACGAAAATCAATAAACTTGTCGAAAAAAATCTTGTAGTGTCGAAAAAAATCTAGCTACAAGATCTGATAAGAAGTTATCTACCCTCCTTTTTCCACTGTCGTGTAAGGTGTTCGGGTGAGGACGATGGCATCGTACCATAAAAAAACCACTGATTTTACGTCGTTGTTGTGAATGAACTGCATTAAAAGAAATGTTCAAGCATCCAAATCTGTGACCTTGACTCAGGAACCGCCGAACCCACTGTGAGTTGGCTCCGTGAACCCACTGCGAGTTGACTCATTGGACCCGCTGCAAGTATCACACTATTGCTTTAACTATGCTAATGTGGTTTAACATATGACAAAGTCTTTTGTTAGACTGACTAACTGTTAAACCAATAAAAAAAAAATATATCTGTTTCAATACACTAGTGAAAGACCCTTGATAAAAGACAGGGATCAAATGCAGTTCCTAAAGAAACCGCCTTTGATCGAGGTCCGAATAGGTTCCGAACTCGGAACTACTTTCATATCCGATTAAAGGCAGTTCAATGGGGTGACTTTCAGATCCAATTACAAACGGTTCTACTGTCGAACCACCTTTAATGGGGGGACTTTATGTCATATGCAAAAGAGTAAACAAGGAATATAGGGTAATTTCTTTGGTATTTTCTTAAGAAAAGGGAAAGTTTTCAGAGAAGCAACGTAGAGGAAGAAGAAAAGATTAATTGAGAATAAGAAAGCTAGCTATGGAATCTCGGGTATCAAAATCAAGCTCTTTTCCAGGTAATTTCTCATCTTTATACCTACAATCTAACTTCCTCTAACTGTATTTCAGTTATATGGAATCTAATTGATTCTATCTTCTTCGAAAACTAATAATCTGAGCTTAAGTTGGTTCTTTCAGTTGATGCTAACTGCCTTTGTCAATTTGCAGGAAAACCCATATGTTGTAGATTGGAAGTGACCACTTTGACCTTGCTTAATTGGGCTATACGACAACCACCCCCCCCCCCCCAAGAGAAAATTTTTCCCCAAGTTCGAGTGTTCATGGAAAAAAGAAGGAAATTGTTGAACAATGAACTGGCTATCCTCCCAGGACTCCTCTTCAACTGGTAAGTTCTTCCATTGTATAAGCCATTGTACAATTTGTTGTGAGTCTGAATTGATAAACTTGCACTGTAGAATTTTAGTTGGTTCCAATATTAGAAGCGCATCTTGATCCTATGGTAGTTGTGTAACTTTGGATAGAATAGGGCCCTGGTGTTTCTTTAACAAAGAAACATGAAATATTGGCTGAATTTTTTATGTGCTAGGTAGCTGGAGTTTATATGCTACAAACCCTATTTTCTGAAGGACTTGAAAAGGCACATAGAATTTAGGAGCTAACTTCTGATTACTTCTTTGAGCTAGTGTAGTCTGCCTATAATTCTACAACTTGAGATACCCCTAATCACCAACCTCAAAAACTCTGTCAGTTTTCTTGAGTTCTGCATTTTCTTTTATCCTTGCCTGAGCTACTTAAAGATGATATTGTAAGATCAAACTTACTGATGCTCTCTGTGTAATTAATATCTGAGTAGTAGGAATGATGACATTAGAAAAATCACCTAGAGGTAAGGACTGTGGCTTTACCCCATATAGAGCCTCGTAAGGTGTCATATTGATGCTGGTTTGATGAGTGGTACTGTACCACTATTCAGCTGCCCCAATTCAGTCTTTCCAAGTAGAAAGTTTATCACCAAAAAAAATCTCAAATAGGACTCTAGGATCTGATTAGTCCTCTATGATTGTCCATCTATCTCGAGGTGATAAGCACTACTAAACTGTTTCTTAACCCCTAATTTAGAAAATAATTCCTTCCAAAACTGACTTGTGAAAATCTTGTCTCTGTCACTGGTAATAGTATCAGGTAAACCATGCAATCTATATACCCCAGATAGAAAATTTGTAGTGACTTGATGAGCTGTAAAAAGGTAAGTCAGAGGTAAGAAATGAGCATACTTCGTAAGTCTATCCACCCTGAGATTTAGGTAACTTTTCTATGAAATCCATTGTAATCTGGGACCAGGATTTGGCAGGAATAGGAAGAGGCTGTAATAACCCTGCAGGATGGATATTCCCATGTTTATTTTGTTGACAAACAACACAGTTCCTGATATAAGTAACAATATCATGTCTCATACTAGGCTAGTAGAATAAAGACCCCACCACTCTTCTGATTGTAGCAGATTGACCTGAGTGGCTTCCCAAAGCCAAAGCATGTAAGGTCGATAGAATAGAATTTCTGATTCGCAGAAGATCCTATGTGAACTCTATTATTTCTTTTGAGGATTCCATTGATAAATTGATATTCTGAATTAGCTCTATAGCATTCAAAGTTGCTTGTAGGATATATTCTTGAGCTTAGTTATCCTCCTTGTAGATTTCAATAAGCTATTGGAACCAAGTAGGCTGAGCTGAGGATACTACCCTCAGTTGGGATGCATCATTAATTATCTGATCTTCTGAATTATGACAACCTTAAAATTCTGATTCAGTCTGAACTTCACAACACTCATTAGGACTCCCTATAGCACAATATGAATTTATCCCAACATTAGATCTCTTAATGGTTTTCGTCTCCATAAGTCCAATAACTTCATTTAGGGCAGGTCTCCGACATATATCATCGGCTGTATGATTTTCCTTACCTTTACTATACTGAATCTAGAAACTCAACCCAAACAACTTTGTCACCCACTGATGTTGGAAAGCACTATGCATTTTTTGCTCTAATAAGTGCTTGAGTGACTGATGGTTAGTTTTAATGATAAAATGATGACCAATAAGGTAATTTTTCCACTTGTCAGTAGATATAACAATAGCTAACAGTTCCTTCTCATAGGTTGAGAGTCCTTTGATCCTTTGGAAAAATGAATAACTCAGATAGGCTATAAAGTGATGTTCCTGCATTAATACAATTCCTCTGCTTGAGTCACTGGCATCAGTTTCAAGGATGAATGCCTTGTCAAACTCTGGAAGTTTCAAAACTGGTGCATTAGTGATAATCTCCTTGAGTTGATTGAATGCCCTGGTTGCTTCATCAAGCCATTTAAAAGCATCTTTTCTTAACAAATTGTGCAGTGGTCTGCAAACAACCCCATATGACTTGATAAATCGTCTATAATAGCCAGCCAACCTTAAGAATCCTCTCAACTCTTTAATTGTCTTTGGTACTGGCCAACGCAATATACTGTCAACCTTCTTGGGATCCATCTCAACTCCAGAAGGTGTGATAATGTTTCTTAGATACTCCACCTTGTTTTGCACAAATACACACTTACTTGCCTTAGCAAATAGTTGGTGTTGTCTCATCAAACTGAGTACCTACTCCAAATGTTGCACATAATATGAAAGATTCTTGCTATAAACCAATATGTCATCAAAAAAGACTAGAACAAACTTCCTTAGGTGCTCTTTAAAAATCTTATTCATTAAAGACTGAAAGGTTGCAGGTGAATTTGTTTGCCCCAAAGGGCATAACCAAGAACTCGAAATGACCACTATGGGTTTGGAAAGCTGTCTTTTCCACATCCTCTTCCCTTACCCTTGTTTGATGGTACCCCGCCCTTAGATCCAACTTAGAAAAAAAATGAGATCCATGCAATTCATCCAACGTTCATCAATTATTGGTATAGAAATCTTGTCCTGAACAATGTTTTCCTTTAACTTTCTATAGTCTATACACAATCTCCAAGAATTGTCTTTCTTTTCAACTAGTAGAACAGGAGAAGAGTAGGGACTATTGCTCAATTGAATAATCTGGTTCACTAGCATGTCTTCAACCTGTTTCTCTATCTCTGCCTTATGTGCGTGTGGTTGTCGGTAAGGCCTCATCTAAAAGGGTTGAGCATCTGGTTTAAGCACGATTTTATAATCAACATCCCTTTTGGGTGGAAGTCCCTTAGGAATAGAAAATATATTTGCATACTTGTCAAGCAATTCCTTGATTTCCACCGAAGTTTCCTAAAGCTTTTCACTGCTCTCTTCTTGGTAATTCTGCTCAGAAATGTTGTTATCCATCATTGTATTCAACTCCTGCATTTTGTAGCAAAAAGGTTGGTGTTCAGCAGCTTCTCCCTTCACAGTAGTATGGAAAATTTTCCTTCGCTTGTACTGAGTTAATTGTTTAGCCTCATAATCTCTTATCAGCTTCAACCTAACTTCCTCATCAGTCCCTTGGATTGTCCAATCCACTTCTTGATTGTAGAAAGTAATGCTCTTATCACATAAGTCAAAAGCAGGGCTGAACATTCGTATCCAATCAACACCAAGAATCATGTCGAATTCTCCTAAGGGTATAATCCGCAGATCATAGCTGAACTGGTGGTACTAAGTATTTCCACTAACCCTTCTCCCATCTGCTACTACCACAATGAAGGGTTTAGGATTATAGGCGGGTTTTAGGTTCAATTCTTTCACAATTTCTGGATCTATAAAGCAGTCATTACTCCCTGTGTCAAGTAAGATACTAATCTTTCTTCCCCCATCCATCCATACACTGTAATAGAGTTATATTTAGAGTTATTGCCTCCCGTGGACCTTACTGATCACTCTTTTCTTCCAGCGGGGTTTCCCCATTCAGTTCATTATCCCCAGATTCTATCACAAATAAATCACCATCAGGTTCCTAATCTTGGGCATTCATACCATTAATGTTCCTAAATTTGTTGGTAAGTCCAGCACCAAATTTCTCCCCGCATTTGAAACACAGGTGGTTATATCTTCTGAATTGCATTTCTTGGGGAGTTATTCTTTTAAATCCTCCTGTCCCCATCGTATTTTCATTCTTTAAATTCCATGTATTATCATTAATTTTCCAACCTGATTTATCTCTCAAAGTCTTCAGATTTTGTACAGAGTTCACCATTGCTGGCCAATTTCTATTCTTCTTAAGAATCATGTTCAAATTATATTTCTGTAGTATAGCTATCTATACACTATCTCGTATTGTAATATGATTAAGCAATTTTACAATAGGTTTTAATTCTTCTTTTAACCCACAGATAAAGCTTGAAATGAAATAAGATTATGAAAGTAGGGGATTTTTACTGATCATAAGGGTTCTTAGCTTTTCTAAGATCTCCTGATATGATCTGACATTGTCCTTTTGAATTAATTTGTTGAATTCCTACACTTTGTCTTTACCTCCCAACTCATTGAATCTATTCATAACTGATTCTCTGAATTCCATCCAGGTCTAAGCATGTTTGACAGCTCTTTCTCCTTGAAAGCAAATCTCTGCTCTATTTTCCAGGTAAATTTCTACTGTCTCTACCTTTTCTGAGTCTGGAATTTGAAGAAATTGAAATACCTTTCACATATTCTGATCCACTCACATGGATTATCACCATTGAATGCAGATAGTTCAATCTTGGGTTGAATTCTCCTCCGATTGGCACAGTGATTGGATGTGTCATGAAAATTACCTCTAAATTGTCCTTCAAAGTTTCTTGAATGTGAATTTCCATGGTCAGGTTGTCCATTCTCTGGTGATCTAGTAGAATTCTATTGACACCTTCTCTGTGGCGTATTGCTGGTTTCACCTTCATCCCTCACTCCTAGTTTCTCCAAACCTTTCTGAATTATCGTTGCAAATCTATCTTTCACTTACTCCATCCTTTGCTCCAAAACCCGATCCATATTCCTTTTGATTTGCATGCCAATCATTGCTTTCGTGTCTCATTTCCACAATCCGATCTAGTATCCATAGCAGAATACATTCGCACATTCTGCAAATCCAGTTGACCTTTCAGTTCTTAAGCAAGATCGAAAATATTTGATTATTGATCATTCAAGTGATTCTCCAGTGACCTCAAACGTGTGTTTTCAGCCATTTCTCCAAGGATCAAAAGTTCTTATACACATTTTTCATATACAAAAGAGTAAACCAGGATTGTAGGGTATTTTCTTTGGAATTTTCTTAAGGAAAAGGTAATGTTTATGGAGAAGCAACGCAGATGAAGAAGAAAAGATGAACTGAGAAGAAGAAAGGTAGCTATGGTATCTCTGACATCAAAATAATGCTCGTCTCCAGGTAATTTCTCATCTTTATACCTACAATCTAACTTTATCTAACTGAATTTTAGTTATATGAAATTAACTGATTCTATCTTTTTCCACAACTGATTTTCTAAGTTTGAGTTGGATCTTTCAGTTGACGCTAACTGTCTTTGTCAATTTACAGGTAAACCCATCTGATATAGGTTGAAAGTAACCACTTTGCCCTTGCTTAATTGAGTCGTATGGCATTTTATTGGGTTTTTGGGCCCAAGTATATTTTGCTAACTAGAGTTTCTTCCTCCCTTCATTTTTCCTGAAGCAAAATGAATCTGGTCGTTTCTACTCTCTTCTTCTTTGCCTCAACTCTCACGCTTCCGCTGTGTCATTGCCTCTGACGCTGCCCACCCTTCACCTAAGATCTATTGCCGCTTGAATCCGCTCGCCTTCACCAATACTCTGCTCCGCTGCCTTCCGGTCCGCCCTCAATCTGCTCTGCCCGCCACTTGTGTTTTTTAGGGTTGCATATTAAAGCGTTGTAACATGCTGAATTGCTCCATGGTTCGATATATATGTTGTTTTTAACTTGTTGTAGGTTTCATTAATGATAATATGAGTTGTTATTCAATCAAAATATGTACATATGTTATTCTTGGTTTTATGTTTGATTCGCCGCCGAAAACTGGCCTTTTTTTAGTAGGTCAGATATAGGTTCTAAATTTAAAACCTATTGTGGGCCCGGACAAAGGTGGTTCTGATCAAAATCAATGAAAGGTGGAGCCAGAGAAGGCGGTTCTAAAGTGTCTTCTCTGGTTCCATAGAACCACCTTTAATGACCCATTTCTCCACTAGTGGTAATTTTTAGGGTTAAAATACAATTATTTATATATTGTGATACATTTTAAAAGTATTTGAAAAATATAGAAATCTCATTTCAATAAAAAAAAAACACAAAGTCTTACTTTAGGCAGCCTAAACTTTAGGCAGACCCTATTATGCAATTAATATAAATCTAAAATTTGGTTTGGGTTTTTTTAAATTGATAATAAGTTCAAGACCTATTTTGCAATTATCAAAAATACTATATATCACAAAGAATTTTCATTTTCATTTTTTTACAATCCCGATCGGAAATTGCTCCTCCCACCGGAAACCACCTCTGGCCGGCAGTTACCGACGTAAACCGCCGAAAACTACCGAATTTCCACCGGACTTCTGCCATCTTCACTGGTATTCTCTGTCCGCCGGCGATCCTTTTCCAGCGCTGCTCAATCTTTGTTTTCCGGTGATGCTCAAGCTGCGATGCTGATGCTCGATTTGCGATGGAGACAATGCTTTGAGGAGAGAACGGCGGTGCTGCAATGAGAGGACGATGACGCCGATCCAAGGACAAGAGAATTATGAGGCTGATTCGAACGGTGATGAGGTTAGGATTTTTAGATTCAAACGGTGACAGCAATCGATGACGAGCGACGATCTGGAGCTCAGTGGAGATCCGACAATCGGTGGTATCTGCTCGTGATTCCGAGCGTTGTGACGAGCTCAAATGGAAGAGCTCTGAAGAAAGAAGACGAAGAGCACGAACGCTGCAATGTTTGGTGAAAGGATATGCGACGATGGGCTCGCCATTGAGGATGAGTTCTATTATTTGGTGAAGGAATGATATGCAGGAATAGATGTTTCAGGTAATCAATTCATTTCTCTAGTGAATCGCTATATCACACCTTGTATTTTACTTGATTACTCCATGTATTTATACTATGTAGAATACAATATGTATTTTTAATTTAATTTAAATAATTTAAATATATTTAATTAATATTAAATAAAATTTATTGTTTACCACTGCCGCTGCCGTCGTACACCGCCGCCGCCACCACCGTCGCTTCCGCCGGTCTCCTCCTCTTCTCTTCTTCTTCTCCGGCTGTCTCATCCTCTTCTCTTCTTCTTCTCCGGCTGTCTCATCCTCTTCTCCTCTTCTTCTCCCCTTCTCTTCTTCTTCTTCTCCTCTTCTTTTCTTCTTCTTCTTTTTCTCTGTTTCCCTTCTCCACTCTCCGCCGTCCACAGTGCTCCAGTGACTCCTCTCCCCGCTCTCCTTCTCCTTCTCCTCTTTCTCCTGATTCTCCTCTCCCCGCTCTAATCTCCTTCTCCTTATCCTCCTGATTCTCCTCACCTGGATCTCCCACCCTGGTTCTCCCACCCTGATTCTCTGCCCTGGTTCTCCTCAGCCCCATTTCTCCTCCTGCCCTGGTTCTCCTCCGCTCTCCGCCACTATCCTCTCCCGCTTCTCCACCACTCTCTGCCACTCTCCTCTCCCACCTCTCCGCCGCTCCCCTCTCCCGCTTCTACTCTTTAATTCTTGTTTCTCCTCTCAGGCTGGGTTTTGCTCAATGGGGACGAACGAGAAGCAGGGACGACGGGCTAGGGTTTTGGTGAGGACGGGGACGAAAGAGAAGAAGAGCGGTGGGTAGGGATTGTGGCGGGCTAGGGTTTTGCTGGGGATGGGGACGAAGGCCGGGACGACGATGGTGGTTTCGGTGGCAGTGGCGGCGGTGGAGGTGGTAGATTTTTTTTGTTTTTTGTTTTATTTTGAAATTTTAAAATTACTATTATATATGTATATACGTATTAGGGCGTAAACTACTAAAATACAAGGCGTGATATAGCAACTCCCTTTCTCTATGCACTTGATCACTTTATCACGGGATTCCTTACTTTATGCACAGTACTTGATTCCTTCCTTTATGCACATTGAAATCCCCAAAAGGCGATCAACGGCTCGCCCTCAGCCACCCGGGCCATCCGACATCACAGGTCTCACCGGAGAGGTAAATCACATTGAAATCCCCAAAGCATATTGCAGGTGACTTATTTTTTTTAATGAACTTTGTAAAGCATATTGCAGGTCTTACTTATGTAATGCTGAAATTGATATTTAATTTGACAAATTAAGTTTTGAGGATATTTCATAATTTTCAGGTGATGTTTTGCTAGTTATAATTGATGTTTATGATTTCAGTTTGACGATTATGTTGATATTTTGTTAATTGTAGTTAATGTCTTATGATTTTTAGTCGATGTTTTGTGAGTAGTAGTTGATGTTTATTCTTTTTAGCTATTAGTTGATATTTTGTTAGTTGTAGTTAATTTTTATTGTAGCTTTTTGTTGATGTTTGAAGCGTTTTTCTCTTATGTTGATATTTTTTGTTATTCGGGTGAGGTTTAATTGATATGAGTTGATATTTTGTAGTTTTTTTGGGTGATATGGATTGATATTTGTAGTTTTTTTTTCTCATGTTGATATTTTTCATTTTTCCCGCTGAGGTTTTGGTAATAGGAGTTGCTGTTTTGTAGTGTCTTTTTTCTTATGTTGATGTTTTTCTTTTTCCGGATGAGGATCGGGCGTTAGGAGTTGATGTTTGTAGTTTTTTTAATAAAAAAATTGTTGATGTTTTATGATTTTTAGAGTGAATAATTTATACTCTTGAGGTACCATAGCTTTTTTGTTGATGTTCTTAGTTTTTTTCTCTCTCTAATGTTTATGTTTTTCATTTTCTAGATGAGTTTTAGGTGATAGGGGTTGATGTTTGTAGATTTTTTTATGATATGGTTGATTTTTTGTAGTGTTTTTTTCCTTATATTGACGTTTTTCATTTTTTGTTAGTGCTTCAAATGTAGGTTGTAGGTGCTTATTTTATAGCTTGTGTGCTATGAAAACAAATTGGTGCTTAGAGTACAATTCGTAAGTGCTTCAATCGTTGCTTGTTAGAGTTGATGTTTGTAGCTTTTTTGATGATATGGTTGATTTTGTGTTGTGTTTTTCCTACGTTGGCAAATTTTTTGTTTTTTTGTTAGTGCTTCAAATGTAGGTTGTAGGTGCTTATTTTATAACTTGTGTGTGTCATGAAAACAAATTGGTGCTTAGAGTACAACTTGTAAGTGCTTCAATCATTGCTTGTAAGTGCTTCAATCATTGCTTGTTAGGAGTTGATGTTTGTATTTTTTTTAAAATGACAATTTAGCTTTGTTGATTTTTTTATGATTTTCAGTTGATTTTTTGTTAGTAGTAGTTGACGTTTTTTTTTCAATTATTTTATTTTTATTTGGAAAATTCTTGGGAAAGACGGTCTTATGCTTATGGAAAGACAAGGTTTAATTTGAATAATAAAAGGGAAAAGGTCTAAGTTGCAATATTAAAAATTTATTATGCTATGTGTAGTAGTAATAAAGTTTAGAACACGATTCATGCAACCCGAATTTAATCTTCATTTTTTCTAATTTACACTTTCCCGTCCATGATTTATGGAAAGACCATCTTTTAAGAGACAGACTATTTTTATTGGATTTTTTATTTTATTTTTTGTTTCTTTATTTGATTTTTTATATATTATTTGCGGTAGGTTTTAGTTGATGTTTTATGATTTTTTGATGAGGTTTTGCTATTTTTTGTTGATGTTGCTGCGGTTTTTTGCTGTAGTTTTTTTATTGATATTTTGCATTTTTAAAAAAAATTTAAAAAAATTGAATTTTTTTTTTTGCAGATTGCAAGGTGCGGGAAAATGATGGGAAAAATTGGATGAAAAGGCCCTTGAAAAGTTATTAGCGATAGGTCCTTGTAAAACAATTAGAGATATGTCCATGTAAAATTATTAGAAATAGGTCCCTAGAGCTATATTATTGTTAGAATTGTAGAAATGCACATGCCTGAAGTTTAGTTTGCATCACAGACACAGTAGACTATCCCATAAAAAAAATTAAACAATTTCAATAATTACATCAATTATAAAAATAATTTCATCTAATTTAAAACAAAACTTTATATAAATGTATACGTTTGATGGATATATACTCTCATAATTTTGTGAGTGTATATTCAAATCCAAATTAATATTCGGCTGGTAAGATCGACCTAGATCTTTAGTTGACAAAAGGTCGGCATTAAACCATATTGATTAGATTCTCTTCAACACATTCAAACAATTCCAAGTAACCTTATTCTCCCATGGTAAATATATTCATTGAACAAACACGTACCCTTCTCTATACATTAAAGATAAACTGGAATAATAGCAATTGTGCCCCACGAATCAAAACTAATCCGCCGATAATATATGAAACTCTTACGCTGCACACTCATTTCTACACTTAACACAAATCAAACCTTAAGTCTGAAATTAAGCTTAAACTCACTTATAACCATGTTTCACCTAGGTTTTGGAGGAAGCGCTGTAAAGTGTCCATGCAAAACCATGCCCTTAACCGAGGAGCAGCTTAAGGCGCGGCTGAGGATGGCCGACACGAACGGCGACGGCTGCCTGAGCAAGGAAGAGCTGGCGGATGCGTTCAGTCAGTTGGGCGCCACCTTCCCGAGGTGGTGCGCTGGCAGGGCTATCCGGCATGCCGATAAGAACGGAGATGGTCATGTTAGCCGAGAAGAGTACGAGGGGTTGGTTGTTTATGCAAAGAAGCAGAATTACAAGAACCCGGGGTGCAATGCTAATAAGATGTATAATTCCTGATTAGTATTGTGTACCTTGATTTCTTACTTGGTAGTGAGAGGCTAAAGGCATCTCCACTTGTAAGCTGAATTTTAGAATTGGATGATCACTTGTTTTACTAATTAATATAAGAGGTGGATCATTCTGATATACTAGGATTTATCGAGACACTAATTAAAGGATCTTTTATCAATTTTAGTGAAATATGTTTAGCCCCATTTTATCAAAATGTAACTAATTAATCAAGTCAATAAATAAGAGCAACAAACTGAAACTCTTTTTTGAGAGAACTGAGTGGAGTCACTAATGTAGAAGACCCTATTAAAGGCAGCGTTAGGAGGCGGTTCCACGGGAACCACTTTTAACTGAGGTTCGAAAGAGGTTTTGAGTTTGGAAGTGCCTCCCTGGTCACCTTTTTTTAAAGGCGGTTCCAAATCAATTAAGGCAGTTCTGCCTTTAATGGCAAACGATTAAAGACGGTTTTACTCGTGAAACAACCTTTAAATAGGATCTGAAAGCGCTTCCGAAATCGGAAGTGCTATCCTGGGTCACCTATATATTTTAAAGGCAATACTAATTATAGAACTGCTTTTAATGGGCTGACTTCATTGGCCCAATATATAAACAAAGTGTTAGGTTATCTTTTAGCCCGAGAATTCCACTGAGTTAGCCCACTCTCATACTATTCCCCACCCTCCGTCTCACAGACTACTCTCCACCACCGTCGCCCTAACTCTGCCACCCTCACTCTATCGCCGCCACTCCCACCAGTCAATCCCCACTCTGCCGCTCGCTCAGTCGCGCCGCTCTTTTTCTGTCGTGAGATCCTTCTCAGTCGAGTCCGCTACCACTGGATTCTGCCACCGCTCCTTAATGGTCGCTGGACTCCGCGTGCAATCTATTTCTGGGTTTTCTTCGTTAGGTTTAGGATTTTCTTCTTCGCTGGGTTTAGGGTTTTCTTCATTGGAGCTCAGTCGCACGTTCTATTGTTGTGTTTTCTTTGCTGCCGGAAACCGATTTGTTTTCGATAAGGTCAGAAATAGATTTCGAGTTCAGAACCTATTTTGGACCCTAATTAAAGCTGGTTTTTGAACCGCCTTTGATAAAAAATTATTTAAGGAAAAATCAGAGAATACACTTTGAAAGTGCTTTTAGTGGTCTGATATAACAGTCTTTAATGGCCCATTCATTCACTAGTGAGTTGTAATATTTCATAAAATCTTTCTTTCTTCTTCATAAGTTCCAAACAAATTCCTAATATTTCACCAGTGTCAGGGGTGTAGGGGGGTTGCGGCCGCCAACAATTTTGACGTTCTCTTCCAACCACTCAAGCCACCTCTTTAGTCCAATCTAACTTTATATCTCCTCATATCCAGCCCCCTAATTTGTTGCCGCTGGTCGATATTCATCATTCACCCTCACTAACCCTCTTTTTACCGCTCGTTGTCACTTGAGTTAGATGAAAAATGCTCATCCGTAAAACTTCATCGCTCATACATCATCTCCAATCAAGATCTCCGGCCACCATTGACTGTTGCTACCATGACACTCATGTGGTAGTCACGGTGGAGATCTCTGATGAAAAAAAGTAGGTGACGGCACTACTGGAAAACAGGTACATACGCACGGGTACATGAGCACAGGATACCGGTGCAAATGTACACAATAACACCGGTATATAAACATCAATATCGGTGCTTATGAATACAAATGCACTGGTATACTATCAACCGGTATAAATTTACCCTAATTTTGCACTGGTAGTGTATGTGTAGGTGGTTATGATCGGTGCGGTTGCTTACTATTACACCGGTACAAGATTACCGATGTATACGAATTGGCTTTTTTAGTATTTTGGCGCTAAAAGTAAAAAATTTGCACCAGTAATATGAACTTACTGGTGCAGAAGTTAAAAAAATGCGGAAAAGGCTGACACACGTACCACCTTTTTTGGCGGGTTAAAATGGGATTTTTGGGAGAGTGAGTTCATTAATGGTGTTTTTTGGTTGGTGAAGGCATTGAATGATCCACAATGAAGACCCTTGAATGTACCATTTTTTGAATTACATTTATGGATATTAATGATTTCATGTATGGTTTTAGTTGGTAAAGATATATATGTTGGGTATTTGATCATTTGATGGTGATTGAGGTAGAATTGTTGATATTAGTTTGTGATTTGTTCTCAAGGTTGATGTAGTTATGATGCTATGGCTTTTGATTTTTATTTTGTTGGACAATGTTAGTAGGGTGAGCGATGAATATATTATGTTCATAGATGAGTTCTTGGAGCATGTTTTTAGTCGTGAGAAGCAAATATTATGTCCATGTCGTGATTGTAGAAATCAAAATTGTACTGATAAGAAGGTCATGTTGAAACTCCATTTGTATAGCTGGGGGGTTTGCAAAAGATTATGTTGTGTGGACCTTTCATGGGACAAAATGACCACCAGAAGTGAGAGTTAGTAGTGAGGGAGAGTGTTTTGGGGATGTTAAGTTGGATGACATGTGTGAGAAGGTTGTTAATGAATTTAAAGGGAGGCCCAAAATTTTGGCTAACTTCTTAGATAAGAAGGATAGACCTTTGCATCCCAGTTGCAAGAAGGAAGACAAATTTATGTCGTGTTTGATGGATTTGTTTAATTTGAAAGGTGTTGGGTCATGGAGTGATACTAGCATGAATACATTGCTTAAGTTTTTGAATGAGAAGTTTCCATCTCGTAACGGGGTTTCGAATAACATTTATGAAGCTAAGAGAATTATGTGTCTGATGGGATTAGAGTATAAAAAGATACATGCTTGTCCAAATGATTGTGTTTTATATAGGGGTGACCTAAAGGATAAGATTGTTTGTCCAGTATGTAATGTGTCATGTTATAAGAAGAAGAGAAATATGGTTGTTGGTGGAGAGCATGTTGTGTCGGTGAGGAGGCGTGTGGCCACCAAATGTAAATGGTACCTTCCAATTATTTCGAGGCTGAGAAGGTTGTTTAAGAATGATAAGGATGCAAAGAACCTGACATAGTTTGTTGATAGGGAGGTTGATGATGATATGATTCGACACCCAACTGATGTGGACCAGTGGAAGAAATTTGATAAGATGTATCCAAAGTTTGCATCCGAACCAAGGAATTTTAGATTTGCTTTGTGTACTGATGGTATGAACCAATTTGGTAATGTGTCCTCGAAACACAGTTCTTGGCCGATTATGCTTACCATTTACAATCCCCCCCCCCCCCCCCCGCGTATTTGTGTATGAAAAGAAAATATGTGTTGATGCCCATAATGATTTCAGGCTGAAAAAACTTGGAAATTACATAGACACTTATCTTGCCTCTTTGACCTTTGATAGTAGATTTAAAGGTGCTATGATCGGTTGGCGCCTTAATGTTTGATGATTTTTTGGTGAAGAGTTTACGGTGATGGTTACGCTCTTTTGTACCATAAATGATTTTCTGGCATATGGTAACCTTTCTGGGTATATAGTCAAGGGTCATAAGGCTTTCCCAGTAAGTGAGGATGAGTCAAATTACCATCAGTTGAAAAATGGGCGTAAGACTGTTTATTTGGGTCACCGTAAATTCCTGCCATTGAAGCACAAGTTGCGGGATAACACGGTTTCATTCGTTGGTGGGAAGGAGAAGAGAAAGGCACCCAAACCATTGACTAGCGTAGTCATTCACAACAAGGTGAAGAAATTATTTGTTGTTCTTGGTAAGAAGTTATCAGAGGGTGATGGGATTGTAGACGGGCCGGGGAAGAAATGGTCACTTTTCTTTGATTTGGAGGTTCTCCATTGTTTGGGTGTGATGCATATCGAAAAGAACATTTGTGAGAACACAATAAGATTTTTAGTTTTATTTAGGTTTTGTTCAATTTCTATGCCATGTTTTGCTCAAGTTTTATGAATTTGTTGTTCAATTTCTACACCACGGTCTATCAATGTTGATCTTTAAGTATAGTTATTGTTTGGTATAAATTTGTGAGGTTAAGGGTTTGACTAATTGGATAGAGAATTTTCTATTCTATTGTTGTAGATGCTGCAGAAAAAGGGGAAATTAATCAAGAAGAGGAAGCGACTAGTAGCAAAGAAGAAGGAGGAGGTCAATGTGTTCGATGATGAGGTTGATGTGGCGGGACAAGAACCTCCTCTAAAAAGGATCCCATTGAAGATACGATTTAAGGAAGAACAAACGTAACAAAATGATTCAACTAGTGAAGAGAAGGAAGAACATGTGCCACAATGTGATGGGATTACATGTGATATGGGTGAAGTGGTGGCCAAACCACCAGTTGGCAAGAGAAAGGGAAAGAGAATCGTCAAAGCAAGGCTAACTGTTAATGAAGGGGACAACAACTTGTCAAAGGCTAGACGAAAAAATGGAGAGGGATGGGACAAGTTTGAGATTAAAGTTATATGAGAAGACAAGGAACTAGCAGTTGCCAGTCTGTGATGTTGGCAAAGCATAACAAACCAGCCCCTGTTGCATTTGAGTTCCGAGGAGGTCAAGTAGTATGCATTAAGAATTGGTCAGCGTGGTCCACTTATGGCAATTACGCTTTCCGGCATCGCATCAGATTTGGCCATTGCAAACACTAGTGTGATGTCCCTGAAGATGTGAAGGAAGAGTCATTGAAGAATGTTCTGGTAAGACTCTCGACGATTGAAGTTTAAAATTTGTGGTTTTAGTATTGATATAGTGAAGACAAGATTAATGACATGCCAAATTCATATGATTGGTTTCAGGAGAGCTTCACAATTGAAACCCCGATGAAAGACGAGCAACTTCAAATACTAAAGAAGGATTGTATAAACAGTGCAAGGGACCAACATAGAAATCAGAAGACAAAGGTGGCAAACAGGTTCATCCACGACGTGGACAAAGGTATCAACAAATTAGGAGTGCCATCATGAGAGAAGTGCAAGTGGATGGATGAAGACGAATGGCACTTGTTTGAGAAAAGGCATTGGCATCCGGATTTTCAGGTATGATTAAAAATATAATATGTATTAAGAACTCTATTGCCCATAAATTCTATTAAAATAAACTTCTATTTTTTATAACAAAATCATAAGCTTAGAGAGACAAATATTAAGTGCAACAAGGGCAAGAATTACACACATCACACTAGCAGAAAGGGTAATCGATACATCCTCGACAAATTGACTGAGAAGCTGAAGGAAAAGGAGAGAAATAAGTTGACTGCTGAGGGATTCACTAAGGAGGAGATTGAGCAACAACTCGGTCAAAAGGAGTTCACACCTGACATATCTCTTGTCTAACTTGAGGAAAACAAGGATAAGAAAGGGTTATACATATCGAAAGAGGTTCAGAAGATCACACCGAACGTTGTAAGTTATGCCAAAATAGATAAATTAAATTATTTTTTATATTGTTTGTCATAATATTCTTATAGACATTTGCTTTCCTATTTGTTTTTCAGTTGAAATTGAATGGCCTAAAGGAAAAAAGGAACATCTGTACTGCAGTTGGGTGAAGACATCCTCATAAAAGTCACCAAGAAGAAGGATCACCCTGGCAGTTATAGAGGAACTCAGACGAGTCTACCCATATCGGTTGTTGTTCCTCATCTTTCCTGCAGCAAGTGTGGTAGTAGTTCCTCAAGAAATAATACCACCAAGAGGAGACCATCTAATGATCAACCGGTCGTGAAAGCCATGGTATCGTACCTCGAGAAATTGGTAAAGGGTATTGCATCTGCAAGTGGTGTTCAGATTCCGCCAGGCCTTGACAATCCCTAGAAGTTTATCGAGAAGGTGATGGATGACATTGGTGCAACTGCTACAAAGTCAGGTGACGAGCCCAACGACGGTGAAGGAGATGAGAAGGTATGCCTTCATGAATATATGTATTTTGTTTACATTGAATTACACATCTTAGAATCTCCATAATAAATTTATCAAATTACTAAAAAATAATAATTACGAACATGATGGAGAATGCGTGACTCTGTACGTTAAAGACATTGTCGGGAAGAAGAAAATGGTTGCACATGGATTGCTATAGGTATCTCGTTGTTGGAATGCCCAACAAGGAAGTGCGGCTCGCATGAGAGTATGCGAGCCAGTCTACCGTCCTAGGGCGGGATTTCACTCGATGGACCACCACTTTGATAATGTTGGAGATTCTTTGAATAGCGTCGTGGATTGGCCAATGTCTTTGATAGGCAAGGAAGACGAGCAACCAAGTGACATCAATAACGACAATGTCGGCGTGGATACGGGCGACGGCGACGGGGAGGTTATGATTCTCACCACTGGCGATGAGGTACATTCTTGTAACACATTATTTTTCAATTCATCAAATTACATTTACATAACCATATTCATTAATCCTTGTAATGGGGTGATGCCAAGAAAAAATACCACTCGAGCACTAATTACCGGCCATCTGCAAGACCAAGATTCAAGAGGCTATCAAAACATGTGCTTCACTAAAACAAGTAACTTTATTATCCATTGACTATGACAGTTCATTTCCACATACTTAACTCATCAATTCGTATAATTTTACACCCGCAGATTATCAACAAACGGGTCCTGACATATTGGCCCATCATGGTGCGGTTTATACGGGAAGCAAATGCTGATATCCTAGAAATAATAAAGAATAAGGATAACATGTTTTTCCCAGTCTTCAGCCCATCAACATTCGCACACTATTAGACATGTGGTACTGGAATAAATGTTATAGTCGAGTTCGGAAGAGACTCGGGAACATGCGTTCAATGACCTGGATCGATAACGCGCAGGTCGATGTGTAGATGGGGTGAGTTTCAAACCTTACAGCTATCTTTAAATTTTAAAGTGATTAGGATTGCATATTAAGTATCATTAACGCTATAGGCACCTCTGGGTGCAAATATGGGAAAATAATGTAGAACACATCCAATTCCGCCCTTGTAATTGTGGGAACTTGACCGGCTTCGATCAGGAGTTCAAAGTTTGTTTCAACCTCATCTGGGATACAATGAAGGCAATGGATCCTGAGTTCTACATTGTCCCCTACATTAGAATGTAATTATTTCTTGGTGGAGTTAACATTTACTTTTCAAACTACTTCCATTTCAGTAATTCATTACCCTAATATTTTGACAGCAATCATTGGTACCTTATCATTATCTGTTCCAGAACATAGGAGGTTTTCACGCTGGACACTTTGACGGGGGGTATCAAAGAAATAAACTTGTGCGAACTTAGGGTCATTTCCAGGTATTTCAATCAATGAAATAATAAGTCATAGTATTGTTACACACGAGAAGAAGTAAGATTTCCATTTACTTTCTTTACAGGCTTGCATGCGCATACCAAGGGGAGAAAAGAAAGACGGAGCCAGAACCAGACCACACTTGGAAAATCAAGAACATTGAGGTAAGTCATTCTGTCATTTCATCCCACCATTCATTATGTTAAAGGTTAGTAATGACATTTACCTTTCCTGTGCAGTATCG
Organism: Rubia yunnanensis; assembly: GCA_037428765.1. Classification (NCBI taxonomy): domain Eukaryota; kingdom Viridiplantae; phylum Streptophyta; class Magnoliopsida; order Gentianales; family Rubiaceae; genus Rubia; species Rubia yunnanensis. The sequence goes on along the minus strand of CM075067.1, from coordinate 100,558,751 downwards.
AACCCAGCATGGTTCATGGCAATGCGGATACTCCATCGTTCTTTTCATGGAAGAATTTGTTAATCACTTAGAGACAAGCAATATCTTGGAGATTAACTTACATCTCAAAAATTGTTCTTATAAATTTATATTACACGCAACATTCTTCACTAACATTATAACATTGAAATTGTCAGATCTTTCCAGAGGGCAAAGGGTCGTACCATTTGTACGAAATTCAAGGTATCGCTGACAGATGGTGTTGGGCTTAGCTCGATGATTACCAGCATAATGTGAACACTTCATTACAACTTTTGGATAATAAGAACGACGTAATAGGTTGATAATCGATTTTCTGTGGTTGATGATATTAGAATTCTATTGTTGGTGTTTGGTTATACTATAGTTGTGTTGTTTTTTAGTTTGTTTACATTCATACTGAAGATACTTTTTCTATTCATCGTGTTTCAATATTGTTCCCGTGTTTTACGATCAATATTTTTGTAATATAGGTGTTAAAATTTTCTTACAATTTCAATGGTAATAGTTCTCATTCAACTATTTCTGGCTGTCGTTGCCTCGGAAATGATCCGGGAGGAACCACCGGAAAAAAAATTGGGAATTGTTATTTTTTTCTCATTCCATACACCGGTATAAACTAAAAGTACCGGTGTAAAAATCAATTGCAATTTAAATAATTTATTTAAAATTTTTAATCTACTACCGGTGTAAAAACAATACCGGTGCCAAATTAGTACTGGTGCAATAATATTCCTGGTGCAAAAAAATATCTTTGCTATTTCAAAAAAATACCGATTTTATAATTTCTACTGGTGTAAAAATTGTGGTTTTATACCGGTAGCCTTTATACATTCGGTGCAAAATTTTTACACCGGGATATCTCAACGTACCGGTGCAATTACTATGTGCCCCTGCAACTTTCCAAAATTTTTACACCAATTAGAAATACCGGTGCAAAACATACATCTACACCGGTTAATTTTACCGGTGCAAAAACAGTATATTTTTACATCGCTTTACATACGCACCGGTATTTTGGGGGGTCAAATTACCGGTGCTATTGGCCTATATTCCCGGTGCGAATACCCATGTCATGCAGTAGTGCGGTGACCTTTACCTAGTAAAATCCTAATGATTTTTTATCTGCTCTTCAAAGTTGGTTTAAGAGAGATCCAAGTTCAAAGTTGTTTAAACAACTGGCTTTTGGTGATCCCTTCTTAGGTAAGAGACAATAGTGGGGGAAAGGGCTATTAAAGGCGGTTCTATCGAACCAAAGAAGACACTTTAGAATCGCCTACTCTAGCTCCGCCTTTGATCGATTTTGATCAAAGGCGGTTCAAATAACCGCCTTTAATAGGATCAGAAACAGTTTTCAAACTTGGAAACTATTTTTGACCTTCCAAAAAAATAGTTGTCGTAAAACTGAGGTTTCTGGCAGTGAAGCAACACAGACTAGGAAACAAAAGAAATCCAGCAACACAATTAACAATAAACTTTAATTAAAGAAAAAAGTCCAATTCAAAAAAATGAAACAATAGTGGCGGGTTAACCTAATGGAGAAACAACAACGGCGAAGGCGGGAGGTGAGAGCCAGAGGCGGGGATCGAGATCTAGGGTTTTTGAAAATCAGCAACACAATGGCGGCGGGGGATTTTGTCGAAGGCGAGAGCTAGAGGAGGCGGAAGGATGAGCCGGTGAGACTCCAGGCGATGGCGAGAGCGAGAGCAGGCTGAGGGATGCAGCGGTGGAGGTCCACGTGGCGACAACAGCTAAAGGAGGCTGAGGGACGCACCGACGAGACTCCAGGCTAGACTCCGCCGATCGGAGGGAGAGGCACCGATCGAAAATGTAGATAGAGGTAGCATGAATGAAAAGAGGAAGAAATAGTAAGTCTGCGCTAGGGTTTGGCATCCATTAAATGCACTTAGAACCGCTTTTAAAATAAATTTGGAACCTTGGATAGCCTTTTCAAGTTTGGAAATGCTTCCGGACCTCAACTAAAGGTGGTTCTCAAAGCAGAACTGTCTTTAATCGATTGTCATTCAAGGCGGATCCAACTTTAATTAAATCGCACCGCCTTTAAAATGACTTGGGAAGGACTTCAAAAATTGAAAATGCTTCTGGACGTCAATTAAACTGAACTGCGTTCTAACGATACCTTTAATTGAGCTTTCTCTTCTAGTGAGAGCATATTTGTAGACTTTGAATGGTTTAAACAGTTTTTTACTTCTCTAATTGATTTTATTCGGCTAGATTTCCTCTAGACTCGTTTATTTCAGCTGTTCACTTTGGTACCAATTAGAAATTTTTGTGCGGACGAAAGAGTATTAAATAGATCAAATTGTAAAGTCCGGGTTTATTAAGTTGGTAATTTGTGGGAATTATGCAAATATGGTATTGTTGTGTTGAAACATCAAAGAAGGAATGTTTGGAGTTTTATGGAATGAAGAATGCCGATGAGATATTTCTTCCATGGTTTTAATTTCAGAATATATCAATTCCTATATTTATGGGATTGGATTGGATTTGTGGAAATTGGAATTGATTTGATAAATATTCTTTGTGGAAAGGATTTTGACGGAATATATTAATTCTTTTTTTAAGGGATTAAATTTGATAATTCTTATTTCCAAGGGATTTGATTAACATTTGAATTTGAAATGGAGAAATAATTATACTTGCACAAGACTTTCCATGTTGTAACATACGGAAATGTGAGGTCTAAATGGATTTACTTGATGGAAGAATATTGCAAGGATATTGGTTTATGGAAGATTGAAGATTTCACAATTATTATTTTAGGCGTGTGTTTGAATCATATTGGATTTATGGAAAATCCATATTCTTAAAGAATTGGATTTATAGAATATTATGAGATAAGGAAAATCCCTTTATTTATGAGATTTGGATATGCTTCAGAAGCAGATATGGAATTGGAATATTATGGAGAGTTCCAATCTGCTCATGATATATATTGATGGACATCACGGTTGTGCGACTCACGGATTTAATTGAAGAAAATGTGCATCCAGATTTTCATATATTTCAAGAGGTACTACAGAGTAATTCGTTTGTGTTCCAACATGAACGTAACATGTTGATCAAGTTCAGAATCTCATACGTTAATTCCTCGGGAGGAGGAGATCCAGCGTCGACGAATTTTGATGTCCGAGTGAGTCTGATTAAGGTGGATATGTAGCTAGGGAAGCTAGCAGAATTCACACGTTATATTTAGATAAGATAAGTATAATTGTACAGTGTACTTTGTACTGTATCTTTCTAATTAATTGATTCATTCTGAACTGGGTCAAGCCCCGCAGATGTAGGTGGATTTCACCAAACTGCATAACCAAGTCTCGTGTGTTTATGTTTTACTTTACTGCATACTTGGCTAGATAGGTTATTTTGGAACATGGTAGGAATAATTGAACTAATTAGGTGAAACCAAATTTCACATATTTTATGTAATTGATATTTCTTTCAAGCAAGCATTCAACTTGCAACTGAGAAATGTCAATGGTAACTATTTCGAGTCATGATGCTGGCTCAAATTGATATTTTTACTATGTAGATTTAGGTCGAGTTAGCTGAGCGGTTTAAAAATAGAAGAAGATCACTTCGGGTGTGTTTGGTAGAGCTATGGTTATAAGCAAAGGTGGCTTTTTTTGAAAATAAGGGAAGACCACCTTCTGCTTTTTAAATAAAGACTTTTAAAATTAGTTTACCAAACACAAAAGAGAGCTAAAGCATTCATCACATGATACACCTTTCCTTGAGCCACAAAAGAATTGTTATGAAATTTTTATATTTACTATTTTGTGTAAACGGAATCAATTTATAACAAGTTGTAAGACCTCCGGCCATTCATATTAACATATGAGGTTGGATTTTGGCACATTTTTGTCACAGACGAATCCGTTTTAAAAATTTGTAAATAATAAATGAAATGACATATAATTTTTTTATTACACAAACGACATTAGTTTTGTTTTTCAACTTGATCGATTAGATCATTATATTTACGGTGATAATTTGATTCAGGTGTTCACGTAAATGTATTGTTCTTGATATGCTTGTAATTTTGTTTGTATTTGTAAAGTCAGAGATTTGCATTGAATATTTGATTGGAAGTTTTTGTGAACATATTTGGAAACTAAAAAAACTTTCCATGTTTGAACACTCAAAAGTAGCATGGTCAAGCCAAAAATCATTTTACGGAAAAAGGGAGATAGAAGATTATGGTATTTGTGATTTATGGAATTATGAATATTCTTCTATATGAGAGGCGTGTGAAGCATACTTGATTTATGGAAAATCCCTACATGTATGGAGTTGATATGTGCGAATATATGAGATATATTGTGATAAGGAAAATTCATTTATTTATGGGATTTGGATATGCTTCAAGAATCAGATTGGGAAGAGGAATATTATGGAGATAATCATGGAGAATTTCAAACTGCTCATGGATATAAAAGGGGACAAACACGGCTGCGTTCTGTACGGATTTAATAGAGCAAAAATTTGCATACAGATTTTTGAAATTTTTGAGAACTGCTAAGAGCTAGATTCCTATGTTCCAACATACCTGATATGTAGTTCAAAGTTCAGAATCGTACACCTTAATTCTTCGGGAGGAGGAGATCCAGCGTCGACGAGTTTCGAGGTCAGAGAGAGTCTGATCAAGGCGGATCGGTAGCTAGGGGAGCTAGCGAAATTTACACATTATAGTTAGTAAAGATAAGTATTTTGTAATATTGTACTGTATCTTTCTAATTAGTTAATTCATTCTGAACTGGGTCAGGCCCCACAGATGTAGGTGGATTTCACCAAACTGCGTAACCAAGTCGTGTGTTCTTTATGCTTTTAATTATTACATACTTGGTTAAATAGGTCACGTTGGAACATATTAATAAAGATTAGAAAATTCGGTAAAACCAAATTTCAGTATTTTTATTTTAGGGTTTTCATTTAAATTGACCTATCATATTTGTACTTTGCAATGTGTTTGCAGTTTGGACAACAGAGATCACCGTTGGATCAATTAGTATTACAGTTGTAGAAGACCCCTATTAGGCGTGTTGATGTGTGAGATTCGCCAAGTAATCATGATTTTCGCTTGAAGCGAATTAATATCCCCATGGACAATGTTACGATTTTTATTGGATAACTTAGATATTCTTGCAATATGTTATATATTGCTAGAGGTTATATATAATCGTTGTTGGGCGTTGTTTCCAATATCTTTGAATGATTGATTTAAAAAATATATATAATCTAGATGTTATATAGAATTATTCTTGCCATTGACGCAAATGGAAATTAATCTTAGTTGATGCTAGATTGTAGTCTAATAATTGAAATTTGAAAAGGTTAATTCTTATCAAAATTTGAAATAGCAAAGCAAAGATAATATAATGATATTTAAAACTATCAAATTGTGATTAAAATATTTTTCATCAATATAAATAAAGTAAAACGACATCAAAGAGAGAAGTTAAATATATATATTTTAAAAAATATCATTGATATTCCACATTGATAGATTATTTTTTTTATAACATATTATTTTTTTAAGCTCATAAAGTCGAACAGGTACATTTAAAGCCATTTGCTTCAGCGTGCTCCCACTGTAGCAATGACTTTGGTAGCAATGCTTCTCTCCTAAGAGCTTCTCTATATATGTTTATGGTATAGTTTTTACCAATTTTTAGAATTCTAAATAATCTGTACAAAATTTTCTTCATTATATTTTACACCTACTTATATTTATTAGAAAAGATTATTGGACGTGGATTATTTCTTATCATAATATCAGAGCAAATCTACATATTCCAAATATCATGGGGAAAGAAGAATTCCCAACTAATTTACCTTTCAAAAAGCAAAAGAAAAGAAAGTGGATTCTTCAATCAGTGGCTGCATGTAGCACGTTGAAACGCATCAGATTCCATGGGGTAAAACAGATAAACTAGAATAAACATGGAATGCATAACAAATCTACTGGTTCATCTTTCTCACATTATAAATACGCTCATATTTAGATGATTATTCATTCATTCCAAGCAAACTGAAGAAAAATCCACTTGATCTAAAATCCAAGGAAAGAAAAAAAAACCCTAATTTTCAATTCTCATAGCCAAGATGCCGATCGTGAGCAGCAAAGTAATGACGGTGGCAGTGAACGGAGAACAGCTGAAGGGGCTTTTCAGAGAGTATGACCGGAACAACGACGGGCAGCTAGATAAGAATGAGCTGAAGTTGGCCTTCAAGCGCCTCGGCGCAACCCTGCCTGGGTGGAGGGCTGACCGAGGGCTTCGGAAGGCCGACGCAAATGGAGATGGACTCGTGAGTGAAGAAGAACTCACTGAGCTCGTCAAATATGCCATTCAATTTGGGTATAAGATCACCAAATAGTACTTATATATCTTAGCTATATATATGCTTGTATTAGTTTATATTTCCCATAATCCAAGCATGTGAGCTACAGGATGTACGTTACGTAATAATGGTTATGTATTTCCTACGTACTTAAAACATGAAAGAAAATACCACTATTTGATGGTTTGGAGTTAGAAAATCAAGCATTTGGTCCATATCATACCATCAAGTTTATTTTCTAATTAATGATTTATTATTAAAATATTTGATATAAATAATTACTATCGTAGCATATTTACAATTTATCCATTATTATTCTTATTAATATTGACATATCAAATAAAATCTAAGAAATAATTAATTATTTAAACGAAATTCATAAGCCATATATCATCAATTATTATGTTAATTATTCTTTTATTTTCATTCAACCAACCCATTTATAATCATTTCTTCTGTTATCATTATTATTCCCATCAAACCTTTATCATCCCTTTATGTGAATCAATCATCAAAATGAGAAAGTAAAACTTCAAAAATAGTACGTACAACTTTGAATAAATACATGTTGAAAATTTTGATACTCCTATTAATTTATTAAAATATGAAGTAGATGAGAAATTAATTTTATGTAAAGGAATTCTAATTAAAATTAATGTTTTGAAATAAAATATTAATCAACTCTATGTACTTGAAATACGTCCAAAAATATTTATAATGTGTGGAATTGGCATTTAATTTAAACATCCTTTTGAAGGGTGTAATTAAACAACCTGTCAACGCGCCTAATTGCCTCACTCATATGATACTATATGCCATTATCGAGCTATTAACTAGTTATCAGTGGAATATAATCATTATAGATATTAACTAGTTATCAGTGGAATATAATCATTATAGATATTAACTAGTTATCAGTGGAATATAATCATTATAGATATTAACTAGTTATCAGTGGAATATAATCATTATAATGGATATTCCACTCGCATTGCATCAATCCAACATGTTAATCAAGAATTTGTAACATCGGCAATATCATTTATACATGAATTTATGTTGTTCAAAAGGTAACACTTTGAAAATATAAAATAGCATATATATGCATCTATATATCTGGAACCACGTACATAAACGGAAAAATAGAACTATAAATACATATATAATCTGTATATTCATATGAGAATAATACCTAAACAGAAATCCCAAACTCTTCAAATGTTTCATTGCTGATCTTGTAGGGATACGGACAACCATATCCTCATCCATGATATTTGATGAGTATCAGTTGCATCCGCAACAATATCACTTCTTAACTAGCTATAAGTGTTAGGAGAAGGAACTAATTCTTCACAATGCAAACATGCATAGGGAGAATTAAGCATCTTTGTTATTGTGTTGTTCATTTAACATTATTCATTTGATTGCATTTATTATGTTTGATGATTAAATTTCTATTGATACATAATATGGTTACATTCTATAATACTCCCTCCGACCCAACTGTATTTGCACAATCTCTATTCATTTAGCCAAATTGGTTAATTTAAAAAGTGAAAATCGAGTAATATATAAGATAATATACTATCACGTGGATCGTCATAACGTCTATTTTCATAATATCTTATTATTTTTAAATGTGCACAAGTACAGATATTAACGGTCAAAAGTAATTTTGGTCAATTTGCAAAAGTCAACATGTGCAAATACAGCTGGGATGGAGGGAGTAGTAAATTCGTCTTAGCATATATTGTTAAAATATTTAATTTTTCATAAATTTTAATTTTTCATAATTAAAGAAATTAATTACTACCTCTGTCCCAGTAAAAACGGCACATTTTGACTTTTAAAAGTCAAATTGAGCAAACTTCGACAATTAAATTCTATTATTACACATGCAAGACGATTATTATATTATATTTTGTTGGATTCATCATAACATATATTTTTCAAAAAAAATTCAAATTTATTTTACACAAAAATAAAATAGTAACAATAGAGAATTGATTTTGTTGACTTCCAAAAGTCAAAATGTACCCTTTTTGTTGGGACGAATGTAGTAGTTATTCTTTAGAGTTAAGTGCTAAAATGACCATGACTTTTGACTGAAAGTGCCAATATAACTCTGCAATCTCAGGAAGTGTCAATCAACATTTGACTCTGCTGACTTTTTAGTCAACATTTATATGGCCAGATTCTAATGAAAAGATGATTTTGCTCTTGACTTTTTTAAAAAATAAACATTGATATCTATCCACCGCCGCTAAATTGCTCCCCCCCCCCCCCGACCATTCTAACCTTTATGCACAACACATGTTCGACTAAATACCTCCATGAAAAAAACCATTAAATTCAAAAAAAAACTTGAAATGATACCCTTGAATGGTATGGTTATACAAATGTGGGGATAAAAAGTTTTGAGTTTTTGGTGGAAATATGTTGTAGTACTTGTGTTTTTTGGTTCATGACAATGTTGATAGTCACATTAGACAAGGGTGATACATGCTCGATTGTAGGCGTATTTTTTGAATCCAATAACATTGGTGTCAAGTTCTATAACTTCTATAAAGTTCCATATCTTACAATCCAATAAGATTTGTAGTTTTATTTAGGTTTTGTTCAATTTCTATGCCATGTTTTGCCCAAGTTTTATGAATTTGTTGTTCAAGTTCTATGCCACGGTCTATCAATGTTTATCTTTAAGTACAATTATTGTTTTGTATAAATTTGTGAGGTTAAGGGGTTGACTTATTGGATTCAAAATTTTCTATTCTATTGTTGTAGATGTCGCCAAAAAGAGTGAAATTAATCAAGAAGAGGAAGTGACTAGTAGCAAAGAAGAAGGAGGAGGTCAATGTGGTCGATGATGAGGTTGATGTGGTGGGACAAGAACCTCCTCCAAAAAGGATCCCGTTGAAGATACATTTTGAGGAAGAACGAACGCAACAAAATGATTCAACTAGTGAAGAGAAGAAAGAATCCGTGCCACAAGGTGATGGGATTGTAGGTGATGAGGGAGAAGATGCGGGTGAAGTGGTGGCCAAACCACCAGTTGGCAAGAGAAAGGGAAAGAGCACCGTCAAAGCAAGGCCTACTGTTAATGAAGAGAACAACGACTTGTCAAAGGCTGGAGGCAAAAATGGAGAGGGATGGGACAAGTTTGAGACCAAAAGTTATATGAGAAGACAAGGAACTAGCACATTCCAGTCTGTGATGTTCCCAACACATAAAAAACCAACCCCTGTTTCTTTTGAGTTCCGAGGAGGTCAAGTAGTATGCATTAAGAATTGGTCGGCGTGACTCACTTATGGCAATTACCCTTTCCGGCGCCGCATTAGAATTGGCCATTGCGAACACTAGTGTGATGTCCCTGAAGATGTGAAGGAAGAATCATGGAAGGATGTTCTAGTAAGACTCTCGACGATTGAAGTTTAAATTTTTTGGTTTTAGTATTGGCATAGTGAAGACATGATTAATGGCATGCATGTTCATATGATTCTTTTCAGGAGAACTTCACAATTGAAACCCCGATGACAGACGAGCAACTTCAAATACTAAAGAAGGATTGTATAGATAGCGCAAGAGACCAACATAGAAACCGGGAGACAAAGGTGCAAACAAGTTCATCCACGACGTGGACAAAGGTATCAACAAATCAGGAGTGCCAGCATGGGAGAAGTACAGGTGGTGGATGAAGACAAATGCCACTTGTTTCAGAAAAGGCATTGGCATCCATATTTTTAGGTATGATCAAAAATATAATATGTATTAAGAACTCTGTTACCCATAAATTCTATTAAAATAAATTTTTATTTTTGATAACGAAATCAGAAGCCTACAGAGACAAATATTAAGTGCAACAAGGGAAAGAATTACACACATCACACTGGTAGAAAGGGTAATTGATACATCCTCGACAAATTAACTAGGGAACTGAAGAAAAATGAGAGAATTGAGTTGACTGCTGAGGGATTCACTAAGGAGGAGATTGATCAACAACTCAGTCAAAAGAAGTTCACACCGGACATATTTGTTGTCCACCTTAAGTAAAACAAGGATAAGAAAGGGTTATACATATCGAAAGAGGTTCAGAAGATCGCAACGAACGTTGTAAGTTACAATAAAATTTGCAACTTAAATTAATTTTTATATTGTTTGTCACAATATTCTTATAGACATTTTCTTTCCTATTGTTTTTCAGTTGAAATTGAATGACCTGAAGGAAAAAAGGAACATTGGTACTGCATCCGGGTGAAGACATCCTCATAAAAGTCACCAAGAAGAAGGATCACCCGGGAAGGTACAGAGGAACTCATATGGGTCTACCCACATCGGTTGATGTCCCTCATCTTTCCTGCAGCAAATGTGATAGTAGTTCCTCAAGAAGGAAGACCGCCCAGAGGAGACCATCTAAAGATCAACCGGTAGTGAAAGCCATGGTGTCGTACCTCGAGCAATTAGTGAAGATAATTGCATCTGCAAGCGGTGTTCAGATTCCACCAGGCCTTGACAATCCAAAGAAGTTTATCGAGAAGGTGATGGATAACATTGTTGCAGCTGTTACAAAGTCTGGTGACGAGCCCAGCGATGAAGATAGAGATGAGGAGGTACGCCTTCATGAATATGTGTATTTTGTTTACGTTGACTTACACATCTTAATACCTCCATAATAAATTTATCAAATTACTAAACTTTTTTACGAACAGGATGGAGAATGAATGACTCTGTATGTTAAAGACATTGTCGGGAAGAAGAAAATGGTCGTGCATGGATTGCGCCAGGTATCTCGTTATTGGGATGCCCAACAAGGAAGTGTGGCTCGCATGAGAGTATGCGAGCAAGTCTACCATCCTAGGGCGGGATTTCCTTCGGCAGACCACCACTTCGATAATGTTGGAGAGTCCTTGAATAGCATCGTGGATTGGCCGGTGTCTTTGATAGGCAAGGAAGGCAAGCAAGCAAGTGACATCGATGATGACAATGTCGGCGTGGATACGGACGACGACGACGAGGGGGTTATGATTCTCACCATCGACGATGAGGTACATTCTTGTAACACATTATTTTTCAATTCATCAAATTACATTTACATAACCGTATTCATTAATCCCTGTAACAGGATGATGCCGAGAAAAAATAAGTCTAAGTATTGTTACACACGAAATAATAATAAGTCCAAGTATTGTTACACACGAGAAGAAGTAACCATTTCCATTTACTTTCTTTACAGGCTTGCATGCGCATACCAAGGGGAGAAGAGAAAGATGGAGCAAGAACAATACCACACTTGGAAAATCAAGAACATTAAGGTAAATCATTCTGTCATTTACTCCCACCATTCATTATGTTAAAGGTTAATAATGACATTTACCTTTCATGTGCAGTACCAAACCCAGCATGGTTTGTAGCAATGTGGGTACTCCATCATGTTTTTCATGGAAGAATTTGTTAATCACCCAGAGACAAGCAATATTTTGTAGGTAAACCTTTCATCTCAAAATTTGTTCTTATAAATTTCTATTACACGTAACATTCTTCACTAACATTGTAACTTTGAAATTGACAGATCTTCCCAGAGGACAAAGGGTCGTACCATGTGTACGAAATTCAAGGTATCGCTGAGAGATGGTGTGGGGCTTGGCTCGATGAGTACCAGCATCAGGCAAACACTTCATTGCAACTTTTGGATGATAAGAACAACATAATAGGTTGATAATCAATTTTCTGTGGTTGATGATATTAGAATTCTATTGTTGGTGTTTGGTTATGCTATAGTTGTGTGGTTTTTTAGTTTGTTTCCATTCATGCTGAAGATACTTCTTCTATTCATCTTGTTTCAACATTGTTCCCGTGTTTTACGATCAATGTTTTCGTAATATAGGCACTTTAGAATCGCCTACTCTAGCAATTTAGAATTGCCTACTCTGGCTCCGCCTTTGATCAATTTTGATCAAAGGAGGTTCAAATAACCGCCTTTACTAGGATCTGAAATAGTTTTCGAACATGAAAACTATTTCTTACCTTCCAAAAAATAGTTGTTGGAAAATTGGGGTTTCTAGCAGCGAAGCAACATAGACTGAGAAACAAAAGAAATTCAGCAACACAAATTAACAAAAAAATTTAATTGGAGAACAAAATCCAATTTAAACAAAAGAAACAATAGCGGCGGGTTAACCTAATGGAGAAACAACAGCGGCGAAGGTGTGAGATGGGAGCCGGAGGCGAGGAGCGAGATCCAGGGTTTTCAAAAATCAGCAACACAGTGGTGGCGGAGGGACTCTTATCGACAGCGAGAGCTAGAGAAGGCGGAGGGACGCGCCGGTGAGACTCCAGGTGATGGCAAGAGTGAGAGCAGGCTGAGGCGGCGGTGGAGCTCCAAGCAACGATAACAGCTAGAGGAGGCGAAGGGACGCACCGGTGAGACTTCAGGCTAGACTCCACCGATCGGAGGGAGAGGCGCCGATCGAAAATGGAGATAGAGGCAGCATGAATGAAAAGGGGAAAAAATATTAAGTCTGCGCTAGGGTTTGGCATCCAAAAATATACAAGTTTTGTTTATGTACATTGGGCCAACGAAGGCCCATTAAATGTGGTTATGTACTTAGAACCGCCTTTAAAATAAATTGGAGAGCTTGGATAGGATTTTGAGTTCAGAAATGCTTCCCTGGATTTTCGATAACACCTAATGGAGAAATGCTTCCCTCTGCCACCGCTGTGTTGTTGATTTTCGAAAACCCAGGATCTCGCTCCCCGCCTCCGGCTACCATCTCACGCCTTCGCCGTTGTTGTTTCTCTATTAGGTTAACCCCTCGCTATTGTTTCATTTTTTTAAATTGGATTTTGTTCTCTAATTAAAGTTTGTTGTTAATTTGTGTTGCTGGATTTCTTTTGTTTCTCAATCTATGTTGCTTCGCTGCTAGAAACCTCAGTTTTCCAACAACTATTTTTTGGAAGGTAAGAAATAGTTTCCATGTTCGGAAACTGTTTCTGATCCTATTAAAGGCGGTTATTTGAACCGCCTTTGATCAAAATCAATCAAAGGTGGAGCCAGAGTAGGCGATTCTAAAGTGCCAGAGTAGGCGATTCTAAAGTGCCTATATTACGAAACATTGATCGTAAAACACAGGCCTCAACTAAAGTGCCTCTATTCGGACCACAACTAAAGGTGGTTCTCAAGGCAGAACCGCCTTTAATCGATTGCCATAATATGTGGAACTAACTTTAATTAAATTGTACCGCCTTTAAAATGACTTGGGAGGGACTACCAAAATTGAAAATACTTCCGAACGTCAATTAAACTAAACTAGCTTCTAACTATGCCTTTAGTTGAGCTTCTCTACTAGTGAGAGCATATTTGTAGACTCTTCTTTAAGAGGTTTTTACTTCTCTAATTGATTTTATTAGGCTAGATTTCTTCTAGACTCGTTTATTTCAGCTGTTCACTTTGGTTCCAATTAGAAATTTTTTTGCGGACAAAAGAGTACTCTCAAAAAGATCAAATTGTAAAGTCCAGATTTATTTAGTTGGCAATTTGTGGAAATTATGAAAATATGATTGTTGTGTTGAAAGGAATGTTTGAAGTTTTATGGAATGAAGAAATCTGATGAGATATTTCATCCATGGTTTTAATTTCAGAATATATCAATACCAATATTTATGAGATTGGATAGGATTTATGGAAATTGAAATTGATTTGATAAATATCCTTTGTGGAAAGGATTTTGACGGATTATATTAATTCATTTTTTTAAGGGATTAAATTTGATAATTCATATTTCCAAGGGATTTGATTAAAATTTGAATTTGAAATGGAGAAGTAATTATATTTGCACAAGACTTTCTATGTTGTAACATACGGAAAGGTGAAGTCTAAATGGATTTGATTGATTGAAGAATATTGCAAGGATATTGGTTTATGGAAGATTAAAGATTTCGCAATTATTATTTTAGGCGTGTGTTTGAAACATACTGGATTTATCAAAAATCTCTATTCTTAAATAATTGGATTTATGGAATATTATGAGATATATTGAGATAAGAAAAATCCCTTTATTTATGGGATTCGGATATGCTTCAGAAGCAGATATGGAATCGGAATATTATGGAGATAATCATGGAGAGTTCCAATCTGCTCATGATATATATTGGTGGACATCACGGTTGTGCGACTCACGGATTTAATTGAAGAAAATCTGCATCCAGATTTTCATATCTTTCAAGAGGTATTACGGAGTCATTCGTCCATGTTCCAACATGAACGTAACATGTTGATCAAGTTCAGAATCGTATACCTTAATTTCTCCGGAGGAAGAGATCCAGCGTTGACGAGTTCCGATGTCTGAGGGAATCTGATCAAGGCGGATCGGTAGCTAGGGGAGCTAGCAGAATTCACACGTTATAGTTACAAAAGATAAGTATAATTGTATGGTGTACTTTGTAATATATCTTTCTAATTAATGGATTCATTCTGAACTGGGTCAGGCCCCGCAGATGTAGGTGGGTTTCACCAAACTGCGTAACCAAGTCTCATGTGTTTATTATTTACTTTACTGCATACTTGGTTAGATAGATTATGTTGGAACACGGTAATAATAATTGAACTAATTATGTGAAACCAAATTTCACAAATTTTATGTAATTGGTATTTCTTTCAAGCAAGCATGCAACT
Source organism: Rubia yunnanensis (assembly GCA_037428765.1). Lineage (NCBI taxonomy): Eukaryota > Viridiplantae > Streptophyta > Magnoliopsida > Gentianales > Rubiaceae > Rubia > Rubia yunnanensis. The sequence continues at coordinate 100,543,702 of CM075067.1, read as the reverse complement.
TGCAACTGAGAAATGCCAAATATATTGCTTCCTATGGTAACTATTTCGAGTAAGGACGCTGGCTCAAATTGATATTTTTACTAAGTAGATTTAGGTCGAGTTCGCTGAGCAGTTTCACAACAAAAGAAGACCAGTTCAGGTGTGTTTGGCAGAGTTATGCTTATAAGCAAAGCTGACTTTTTGAAAGCAATGAAAAACCAACTTCTGCTTTTCCCCAAAAAATAAATTCTGCTTCTAAATAAACATTTTTTTTGTTGTTTACGAAACACAAAACAAGTGCTTACCTTATAAGCAAAACACTTATAAGTCCTATCAAACAGAGCATTCATCACATGGTACACCTTTCCTTTAGCCACAAAAGTTGTTGTTTTGAATTTTTATATTTACTATTTTGTGTAAACGGTATCAACTTATATCAAGTTGTAAGACCTCCGGCCATTCATATTTAACATATGAGGTTGGATTTTTGCACATTTTTTTCACTGACGAATGCGTTTTACAAAATTGTAAATACTTAATGAAATTACAGACTCCCTCCATCCCAAATTAAACTGCACACTTCATAAAACGTCACTATTTACTGTCCAACTTTGACCACATATTTGAATAGATATATAAACAATAATATTATCATATATTATATGGTTGGATTCGTCGTAACACGTAGTTTCTGAAAGGTAACTTTTTGTGTGCCATAATTATACATAATTAAACATATTAATGATTAGACAAGTTTCTTGATGAGCGTGAAATTCTCTCTCATACCATTTAATTTGGGACGGAGGGAGTATAATTTTTTGATTACACAAATGAAAGGAAATTAGTTTTGTTTTTCAACTTGATCGATTAGATTATTGTATTCACGGTGATAATTTGATTTAGTTGTTCATGTATTGCTCTTGATATGCTTGTAACTTTGTTTGTGTTTTTATATTAGGGTTTTCATTTAAATTGACATATCATATTTGTATTTTGCAATGTGTTTTCGGTTTGGACAATAGAGATCGTCGTTGGATCAAGTAGTATTACAGTTGTAGAAGATCCCTATTAGACGTGTTGATGTGTGAGATTCACCAGGTGATCATAATTTTCAGTAGAAGCGAATTAATATCCCCATGGATGATGTTACGATTTTTATTGGATAATTTAGATATCATTGCAATGTGTTATATATTGCTAGAGGTTATATATAATCATTGTTGGCCGTTTTTTCCAATATCTTTGAATGATTGAATTAAAAGGTATATATAATCTAGATGTTATATAGAATTATTCTTGCCATTGACGCAAATGGAAATTAATCTTAGTTGATGCTAGATTGTAGTCTAGTAATTGAAATTTGAAAAGGCTAATTCCTATCAAAATTAGAAATAGCAAAGCTATGATAATATAATTATATTTAAAACTATCAAATTGTGATTAAAATATTTTTCATCAATATAAATAAACTAAAACGACATCAAAGAGAGAAGTTAAATATATATATATATATATATATATATATATATATATATCATTGATATTCTCCGTTGATAGATTTTTTTTTTTTTTTGATAACATATTATTTTATTAAGCTCATAAAGTAGAACAGGTACATTTAAAGTCATTTGCTACGGCGCCTCCCACTGTAGCAATGACATGGGACTTTAAAAAACAAAACCTGCTGAAAGAGCATCACCGTAGCCTTGATAGCAATGCCATAAGAGTTTCTCTATATATGTTAGTGGTATTCTCTCCGTCCCAGCTAATACTGTACAAGTTGACTTTTGTCATTTGACTTTAAAAAAAGCTTGATCATTGATATCTATAATTGTGTATAAATACAGGTTATAAAAAATTGATATTTTAAAAATTCATTCCATTACGAATTTAACAAGATCAAGTATGACAAAATTCCAACTTATTTTCGACTCAAATTTGAGGTCAAAGTTAAGCAATTTTGACTAAATAAATAATTAAATTGCAGAAATAACTGGCACAGGGGAGTATAGTTTTTACAAATTTTTAGAATTCTAAAATAATCTGTACAAGGTTATCTTCATTATATTTTATATCTCTTGTACACCTACTTATTTTTATTAGGAAAGATTATTGGACATGGATTATTCCTTACCATAAAATCAGAGCAAATGACTACATATTCAAAAATCTCTTGGGGAACGAAGAATTCTTTCCAAGAATCCCAACTAATTTACTTTTCAAAAAGCAAAAGAAAAGAAAGTGGATTCTTTAATCAGTGGCTGCATGTACACGTTGAAACGCATCAAATTCCAAGGGGTAAAACAGATGGACTAGAATAAACATGGAATGCATAACAATCTACTGGTTCATCTTTCTCACCTCATAAATACGCTCATATTTAGATGATTATTCATTCAATCCAAGCAAACTGAGGAAAAAATCACTTGATCTAAAATCCAAGGAAAGAAAAAAAAACCCTAATTTTCAATTCTCATAGCCAAGATGCCGATCGTGAGCAGCAAAGTAGTGACGGTGGCAGTGAACGGAGAACAGCTGAAGGGGCTTTTCAGAGAGTATGATCGGAACAACGACGGGCAGCTGGATAAGAATGAGCTGAAGTTGGCCTTCAAGTGCCTCGGCGCAACCCTGCCTGGGTGGAGGGCTGACCGAGGGCTTCGGAAGGCCGACGCAAATGGAGATGGACTCGTGAGTGAAGAAGAACTCACTGAGCTCGTCAAATATGCCATTCAATTTGGGTATAAGATCACCAAATAGTACTTATATATCTTAGCTATATATATGCTTGTATTAGTTTATATTTCCCATAATCCAAGCATGTGAGCTACAGGATGTACGTTACGTAATAATGGTTATGTATTTCCTACGTACTTAAAACATGAAAGAAAATACCACTATTTGATGGTTTGGAGTTAGAAAATCAAGCATTTGGTCCATATCATACCATCAAGTTTATTTTCTAATTAATGATTTACTATTAAAATATTTGATATAAATAATTACTATCGTAGCATATTTACAATTTATCCATTATTATTCTTATTAATATTGAGATATCAAATAAAATCTAAGAAATAATTAATATATTCAAACGAAATTCATAAGCCATATATCATCAATTATTATGTTAATTATTCTTTTATTTTCATTCAACCAACCCATTTATAATCATTTCTTCTGTTATCATTATTATTCCCATCGAATCTTTATCATCCCTTTATGTGAATCAATCATCAAAATGAGAAAAAGGTTGTAAAACTTCTAAAACAGTACGTACGACTTTGAATAAATACATGTTGAAATTTTTGATACTCCTATTAATCTATTAAAATATGAAGTAGAAGAGAAATTAATTTTATGTAAAGGAATTCATTTTTGTAATTAAAATTAATGTTTTGAAATAAAATATTAATCAACTCTATGTACTCGAAATACGTCCAAAAAAATTTATAATATGTGGAATTGACATTTAATTTAAACATCCTTTTAAAGAGTGTAATTAAACAACATGTCAACGCACCTAATTGTCTGGCGATCATATGATACTATATGCCATTATCGAGATATTAACTAGTTATCAGTGGAATATAATCATTATATATATTAACTAGTTATCAGTGGAATATAATCGTTATAATGGAATAGCACTCGCATTGCATCAATCCAACATGTTAATCAAGGATCTGTAACATCAGCAATATCATTTATACATGAATTTATGTTCTTAAAAAGGTAAACACTTTGAAAATATAAAATAGCATATGCATCTAAATATCTAGAACCATGTGCATAAACCGAAAAATAAAACTATAAATACATATATAATTTGTATATTCATATGAGAATAATACTGCACAGAACTATAAGTACATAATTTGTATAATCATACGAGAATAATACCTCGATAAAAATCGAGGGATCGTCATGAATTAAATATTAATTTTCATCAAATCAAATATGTTGACTAATATTTTTTTAGTTTTGAAATCGTGTCGATGTGATTATATCATATATATTTCTATGTTTACAACACTTTATTATAAAATATAAATGTTCAAAATTACAGGGGTAGAAAGAGATACAAAAAAATCACTGTTTTTTTATCAAGTAAATAACATTTTATTACTAAGGAATTGTTTTTAATACATCATAGGCCAACTATATTGATATCATGGCCTCTGTTTGAGAGATAAGAAACTAATAGCCAGAGCAGATTGTTATTGGATCATAGATTTACCAACTCCCAAACTCTTCAAATGTTTCATTGCTGATCTTGTAGGATACAGACAACCATATCTTCATCCATGATATTTGATGAGTATCAGTTGCATCCGCAACAATATCACTTTTTAACTAGCTATAAGTGTTAGGAGAAGGAACTAGGCATCTTTGTTATTGTGTTGTTCATTTAACATTATTCATTTGATTGCATTTATTATGTTTGATGATTAAATTTCTACTGATACATAATATGGTTACATGCTATAATACTCCCTCTGTCCCAACTGTATTTGCACAACCACTATTCATTTAGCCAAAATTGGTTAATTTAAAAAGTGAAAATCGAGTAATATATAAGATAATATACTATCACGTGGATCGCCATAACGTCTATTTTCATAATATCTTATTATTTTTAAATGTGCACAAGTACAGATATTAACGGTCAAAAGTAATTTTGGTCAACTTGCAAAAGTCAACATGTACAAATACAGCTGGAATGGAGGGAGTAGTAAATTCGTCTTAGCATATATTGTTAAAATATTTAATTTTTCATAAATTTTAATTTTTCATAATTAAAGAAATTAATTACTACCTCTGTTCCAGTAAAATGGCACCTTTTGACTTTTAAAAGTCAAATTGAGCAAACTTCGATAATTAAATTCTATTATTACACATGCAAGACGATTATTATATTATATTTTGTTGGATTCATCATAACATATATTTTTTTAAAAAAATCAAATTCATTTTACACAAAAATAAAAATAGTAACAATAGAAAAATGATTTTGTTGACTTCCAAAAGTCAAAATGTACCATTTTTGCTGGGACGAATGTAGTAGTTATTCTTTAGAGTTAAGTGCTAAAATGACCATGACTTTTGACTGAAAGTGCCAATATAACTCTGCAATCTCAGAAAGTGTCAATCAACATTTGACTCTGCTGACTTTTTAGTCAACATTTATATGGCCAGATTCTAATGAAAAGATGATTTTGCTCTTGACTTTAAAAAATAAACATTGATATCTATCCACCGCCGCTAAATTGCTCCCCCACCCCCACCCCCCGACCATTCTAACCTTTATGCACAACACATGTTCGACTAAATACCTCTATGAAAAAAACCATTAAATTCAAAAAAAAACTTGAAATGATACCCTTGAATGGTATGGTTATACAAATGTGGGGATAAAAAGTTTTGAGTTTTTGGTGGAAATATGTTGTAGTACTTGTGTTTTTTGGTTCATGACAATGTTGGTAGTCACATTAGACAAGGGTGATACATGCTCGATTGTAGGCGTATTTTTTTAATCCAATAACATTGGTGTAAAGTTCTATAACTTCTATAAAGTTCCATATCTTACAATCCAATAAGATTTGTAGTTTTATTTAGGTTTTGTTCAATTTCTATGCCATGTTTTGCCCAAGTTTTATGAATTTGTTGTTCAAGTTCTACGCCACGGTCTATCAATGTTGATCTTTAAGTACAATTATTGTTTGGTATAAATTTGTGAGGTTAAGGGGTTGACTTATTGGATTCAGAATTTTCTATTCTATTGTTGTAGATGCCGCCAAAAAGAGTGAAATTAATCAAGAAGAGGAAGCGACTAGTAGCAAAGAAGAAGAAGGAGGTCAATGTGGTCGATGATGAGGTTGATGTGATGGGACAAGAACCTCCTCCAAAAAGGATCCCGTTGAAGATACATTTTGAGGAAGAACGAACGCAACAAAATGATTCAACTAGTGAAGAGAAGGAAGAACCCGTGCCACAAGGTTATGGTATTGTAGGTGATGAGGGAGAAAATGCGGGTGAAGTGGTGGCCAAACCACCAGTTGGCAAGAGAAAGGGAAAGAGCACCGCCAAAGCAAGGCCAACTGTTAATGAAGAGAACAACGACTTGTCAAAGGCTGGAGGCAAAAATGGAGAGGGATGGGACAAGTTTGAGATCAAAAGTTATATGAGAAGACAAGGAACTAGCACATTCCAGTCTGTGATGTTGCCAACACATAACAAACCAACCCCTGTTGCATTTGAGTTCCGAGGAGGTCAAGTAGTATGCATTAAGAATTGGTCGGCGTGGTTCACTTATGGAAATTATGCTTTCCAGTGCCGCATTAGAATTGGCCATTGCGAACACTACTGTGATGTCCCTGCAGATGTGAAGGAAGAATCATGGAAGGATGTTCTGGTAAGACTCTCGACGATTGAAGTTTAAATTTTTTGGTTTAAGTATTGGCATAGTGAAGACATTATTGAAGTTTAGTATTGGCAAACAGGTTCATCCACGACATGGACAAAGGTATCAACAAATCAGGAGTGCCAGCATGGGAGAAGTACAGGTGGTGGATGAAGACGAATGGCACTTGTTTCAGAAAAGGCATTGGCATCCATATTTTTAGGTATGATCAAAAATATAATATGTATTAAGAACTCTGTTACCCATAAATTCTATTAAAATAAATTTTTATTTTTGATAATGAAATCAGAAGCTTACAGAGACAAATATTAAGTGCAACAAGGGAAAGAATTACACACATCACACTGGTAGAAAGGGTAATTGATACATCATCGACAAATTAACTGGGGAACTGAAGGAAAATGAGAGAATTAAGTTGACTGCTGAGGAATTCACTAAGGAGGAGATTGAGCAACAACTCAGTCAAAAGAAGTTCACACCGGACATATCTGTTGTCCACCTTAAGTAAAACAAGGATAAGAAAGGGTTATACATATCGAAAGAGGTTCAGAAGATCGCAACGAACGTTGTAAGTTACAATAAAATTTGCAACTTAAATTCATTTTTATATTGTTTGTCACAATATTCTTGTAGACATTTTCTTTCCTATCGTTTTTCAGTTGAAATTGAATGACCTGAAGGAAAAAAGGAACATTGGTACAGCATCCGGGTGAAGACATCCTCATAAAAGTCACCAAGAAGAATGATCACCTAGGAAGGTACAGAGGAACTCAGATGGGTCTACCCACATCGATTGATGTCCCTCATCTTTCCTGCAGCAAATGTGATAGTAGTTCCTCAAGAAAGAAGACCGCCCAGAGGAGACCATCTAATGATCAATCGGTAGTGAAAGCCATGGTATCGTACCTCGAGCAATTAGTGAAGATAATTGCATCTGCAAGCAGTGTTCAGATTCCACCAGGCCTTGACAATCCCAAGAAGTTTATCGAGAAGGTGATGGATGACATTGCTGCAGCTGCTACAAAGTCCGGTGACGATCCCAGTGACGAAGATAGAGATGAGGAGGTACGCCTTCATGAATATGTGTATTTTGTTTACATTGAATTACACATCTTAAAATCTCAATAATAAATTTATCAAATTACTAAACTTTTTTACGAACAGGATGGAGAATGCATGGCTCTGTACGTTAAAGACATTGTCGGGAAGAAGAAAATGGTCGTGCATAGGTTGCCCCAGGTATCTCGTCATTGGGATGCCCAACAAGGAAGTGTGGCTCGCATGAGAGTATGCGAGCCAGTCTACCATCCTAAGGCGGGATTTCCCCGGCAGACCACCACTTCGATAATGTTGGAGAGTCCTTGAATAGCGTCGTGGATTGGCCGGTGTCTTTGATAGGCAAGGCAGGCAAGCAAGTAAGTGACATCGATGATGACAATGCCGGCGTGGATATGGACGACGACGACGAGGAGGTTATGATTCTCACCATCGACGATGAGGTACATTCTTGTAACACATTATTTTTCAATTCCTCAAATTACATTTACATAACCGTATTCATTAATCCTTGTAACAGGATGATGTCGAGAAAAAATAAGTCCAAGTATTGTTACACACGAAATAATAATAAGTCCAAGTATTGTTACACACGAGAAGAAGTAACCATTTCCATTTACTTTCTTTACAGGCTTGCATGCGCATACCAAGGGGAGAAGAGAAAGATGGAGCCAGAACCATACCACACTTGGAAAATCAAGAACATTAAGGTAAATCATTCTGTCATTTAATCCCACCATTCATTATGTTAAAGGTTAATAATAACATTTACCTTTCGTGTGCAGTACCAAACCCAGCATGGTTTGTAGCAATGTGGGTACTCCATAATGTTTTTCATGGAAGAATTTGTTAATCACCCAGAGACAAGCAATATTTTGTAGGTAAACCTTTCATCTCAAAATTTGTTCTTATAAATTTCTATTACACATAACATTCTTCACTAACATTGTAACTTTGAAATTGACAGATCTTCCCAGAGGGCAAAGGGTCGTACCATGTGTACGAAATTCAAGGTATCGCTGAGAGATGGTGTGGGGCTTGGCTCGATGAGTACCAGCATCAGGCAAACACTTCATTGCAACTTTTGGATGATATGAACAACATAATGGGTTGATAATCAATTTTCTATGGTTGATGATATTAGAATTCTATTGTTGGTGTTTGGTTATACTATAGTTGTGTGGTTTTTTAGTTTGTTTCCATTCATGCTGAAGATACTTCTTCTATTCATCTTGTTTCAACATTGTTCCCGTGTTTTTACGATCGATGTTTTCGTAATATAGGCACTTTAGAATCGCCTACTCTAGCAATTTAGAATTGCCTACTCTGGCTCCGCCTTTGATCAATTTTGATCAAAGGAGGTTCAAATAACCGCTTTTAATAGGATCTGAAACAGTTTTTGAACATGAAAACTATTTCTTACCTTCCAAAAAATAGTTGTTGGAAAATTGGGTTCTGGCAGCGAAGCAACATAGACTGAGAAACAAAAGAAATTCAGCAACACAAATTAACAAAAAACTTTAATTAGAGAACAAAATCCAATTTAAACAAAAGAAACAATAGCGGCGGGCTAACCTAATGGAGAAACATCAGCGGCGAAGGCGTGAGATGGGAGCCGGAGGCGGGGAGCGAAATCCAGGGTTTTCGAAAATCAGCAACACAGTGGTGGCGGAGGGACTCTTGTCGACAGCGAGAGCTAGAGCAGGCGGAGGGACGCGCCAGTGAGACTTCAGGTGATGGCGAGAGTTAGAGCAGGCTGAGGTGGCGGTGGAGCTCTAAGCGGAGATAACAGCTAGAGGAGGCGAAGGGACGCACCGGTGAGACTCCAGGCTAGACTCCGCCGATTGGAGGGAGAGGCACCGATCGAAAATGGAGATGGAGGCAGCATGAATGAAAAGAGGAAAAAATATTAAGTCTGCGCTAGGGTTTGGCATCCAAAAAAATACAAGTTTTGTTTATGTATATTGGGCCAACGAAGGCCCATTAAATATGGTTCTGTACTTAGAACCGCCTTTAAAATAAATTGGAGAGCTTGGATAGCATTTTGAGTTCAGAAATGCTTCCCTGGATTTTCGATAACACCTAATGGAGAAATGCTTCCCTCCGCCACCGCTGTGTTGCTGATTTTCGAAAACCATCTCGCTCCTCACCTCCGGCTACCATCTCACACCTTCGTCGTTGTTGTTTCTGATGGGAATGCCAAGGGGACTACCACCATAAATGAAGACATTCCACGACTTGATCAAACATTTAAAGGATATGTTCGAGATCCTCTAAGTGACATGGCAGGACCTATGACTAGGTCAAGGACTAAGCTTAGGGATGCTGCTTTAAATGCTTTGATTGATCGCCTTTATGATGAAGAATTGAAGAAGGAGTCACCATTGATATCTTGGATTCATTATTCAAGATTGTCGACGAACTGAAGACATCATGAAGAACACTATACTTTTTTTTCCCACTGGGTTTTTAATGAGGTAGTGTGATCACTGTAAAATAATGTCATTTTGGGTTTATTGGACTGATAGCTCGGCCATGTGGGCTTTGAAGAGCTGAATTTCGAAAATACTGTCCATTAAGGTTTAGTATATTCAGTTTTATTCTGATTAGAATTATATTTGGTAAGATTAGATAAGGTAATATTTTTCAAGGTTACTTCTTGAAGAATTCAACCTGATTACCTTAGATTACCATTTATTTTAGGTATTTTAGTTAGATATGGTTTTAGCTTCTTAAAGCTGCCATAAGTCGATTCAGATTCCATTTGTGATTAGGGTTTAAGGCAATATTGTAACCCTATAAAAAGGGAGGCCTTATGGACGAAAATTAGAACCTTTCATCAACCAAATATACAACCTTTTGAGTTCATACTCTTTGCTTGCGAGCTATTCCATTGTTGCTTAACCCCGAGGGCTAGTTAAGTATCAATAAACCTTGTAATCTGATCCTGAGGGCTAGTTAGAGAGCAAGTCGAAGTTAGGCGTACCCCGAGGGCTAGACTCCTAAATTTTGTGCGAGATAGTGCGGGTTTGCAGATCCCTTCACTAGATCAAAGTTATTAATTCCACAAATCGTGAGTCTTCGCAAGGAGATTCATATCAGTTGGTATCAGAGCAAAGCAAAGGATCGACTGAGGCCGGAAAAAAAAGGAAAAAAAAAGGGTTTCGAGTTTGCATTAATTTATTTTCGAATTTATATATATATATATATATATATATATATATATATATACTCTTTCGTGTCGTGTTTTAACTGTATTTGTTTTATCTTTCTTACCAGGAGGATTGAATCTAGAGTCGAAGGACGTCGAAGGGTCTGAGAGTTAGAATACTTCGGTATTACTATCCGCCTTCACCTTCATCAATCGAGTTAGGAGGACGTTGAAGGGTCTGAGCGTTAACAAGTATTATCCGCCTTCACCTCCCGGTCAGTTGATACATAATATGGTGGTTCGTGGACTGGATGTCTAGCCCCTCGAAGATGATATAATCTCGACTGCTGGATGTATGACCCCTCGAGGGGCGGTTCGTGGATTTCCCTCGAGGCTACTGCGGGTTCGAGTTGGTGGCAATGGTCTGAGAGGTAGAAGGCTTGAGGGGTACATGCGAGATCCTCGAGGGGTGGTTCCCTCAAGGATCAATTCGTGTGCCCCACCGGGTAGGTACCTCTCGAATGGCCACCTATCAAATGGGTGCCTCTCGAATTGCCACCTCTCGAACCCATCCAATCGAACCCCTCTACCTGAAAGTTGACGTCTCGAATTGGTACCTCTCGAACCCATCCAATCGAACCCCTCCACCTGGAACTACACCTCTCGAATGGGTAAATCTCGAATGGATCCAGCGGAACCCCTCCACCTGAAACATCACCTTTGGAATGGGTACCTCTCGAAAGGGTATCTCTCAACCTATCCAATGGAACCCCTCCACCTGAAACTTCACATCTCGAATGGATCCAATGGAACCTCTCCATCTGAACCTTCACCTCTTGAATGGGTACCTCCTAAAAGGGTAACTCTCGGATGGTACCTCTCAAACCTATCCAATCGAATGGTACCTCTCGAATGGGTACCTCTCGAGTGGGTACCTCTCGAATGGTACCTCTCGAACCCATCCAATGGAACCCATCCACCTGAAACTTCACTTCTAGAGTGGGTACCTATCGAATGGCCACCTCTCGACCTATCCAGTCAAACCCCTCCACCTGAAAGTTCGCATCTCGAATGGGTACCACTTGAACCCATCCAATCGAACACCTCCACCTGAAATTTCACCTCTCGGAATGGTACCTCTCGAATTGGTATCTCTCGAACCCATCCAATCGAACCCCTCCACCTGAAACTTCACCTCTCGAATGGGTACCTCTCGAATGGATCCAATGGAACCTCTCCATCTGAACCTTCAGGGCTCGAATGGGTACCTCCTGAAAGGGTAACTCTCGGGGTACCTCTCGAATCCATCCAATGGAACTCCTCCACCTGAAAGTTCATCTCTCGAATGGGTACCTCTGGAGTGGAAACCTCTCGAATGGGTACCTCTCGAATGGCCACCTCTCGAATCCATCCAATCGAACCCCTCCACCTGGAAGTTCACATCTCGAATGGTACCTCTCGAGTAGGTACCTCTCGAACCTATCCAGTTGAACCCCTCCATCTGGGACATTACCTCTCAAATGGATCTAGTAAAACCTCCACCTGAAACTTCACCTCTCGAATGGATCCAATGAAACCTCTTCATCTGAACCTTCACCTCTCGAATGGTACCTCTAGAATGGGTATCTCTCTCTCAAATGGTACCTCTCGAATGGATCCAATGGAACCTCTCCATCTGAACCTTCACCTCTCGAATGGGTACCGCTCGAACCCATCCAATCGAACCCCTCCACGTGAAAGTTCACCTCTTGGAATGATACCTCTCGAATCAGTATCTCTAGAATTCATCCAATGGAACCCCTCCACCTAAAAGTTTATCTCTCGAATGGGTACCTCCTGAATGGGTACCTCTGGAGTGGGAACCTCTCAAGTGGGTACCTCTCGAATGGGTACTGCTCGAACCCATCCAATTGAACCCCTCCACCTGAAAGTTAACCTCTCAGAATGGTACCTCTCAAATCGGTACCTCTAGAATCCATCCAGTATAACCCATCCACCTGAAAATCCACCTATCAAATGGGTACCACTCGAACCCATCTAATGGAACCCCTCCACCAAAAACTTCATCTCTCGAATTGGTACCTCTCGAATCGGAACCTCTCAAATGCGTACCTCTGGAACACATCCAATGTAACTCCTTCACCTGAAATTTCACCTCTCGAACCCATCCTTTCCTCCACATGAAATTTCACCTCTCGAATCGGTACCTCTCAAATGGAACCTCTCGAATTGGTACCTCTAGAACCCATCCAATGGAACCCCTCCACCTGAAAGTTCACCTCTCGAAATGGTACCTCTCGAATCCCCCCTGTATCCTTCACATCTCGAACCCCTACACCTGAACCCTCTAAACTTCAACCTTCACCTCTCGAATTGCTACTTCCCGAACCCCTCCACTTGAACCCTCTCCACTTGAACCCTCTCCACTTGAACCCTCTCCACTTGAACCCTCTCCACCTGAACCTTCTCCACCTGAACCTTCACCTCTCGGATAGGTACCTTCGAGCCTCTCCAATGGAACCTCTCCACTTGAACCTCTTCAATTGAACCTTCACCTCTCGAACCTCTCCATCTGAACCTTCAGCTCTCGAATCGGTAACTCTCGAACCATTACCTCTCGAGCCCCCCCCCCACTCGAATTCTCACCTCTCGAATCTCCACTCGAACCTTTACCTCTCGAACCTCGAATGGGTACGTCTCGAATGGGCACCTCTCAAACCCATATCCCTCCAATGGGTACCCAAAACGACGTCGTTTTGGGCAGCCACCTGGCAGCACATGTAGACGCACATGGCGGTGCTACAATGTTTGAGAAAGGGGTTGCACAAAACGACAACAATGGTGCCCAAAACGACAACAATGGTGCCCAAAACGACATCGTTTTGGGCTGCCACTTGAGAGCACATGCAGGGACACACGTTCGGCTTACCTGCAAAATGACCATTATGCCCCTGACGACGGTTGACACAAGCATGTAATTTCGGAGTATTTCTTTTATATAGTAACAGATGAGTATCAGTTGCATCCGCAACGATATCACTTTTTAACTAGCTATGAGTTTTAGGAGAAGGAACTAATTCTTCACCATGCATAGGGAGAATTAAGCATCTTTGTCATTGTGTTGTTCATTTAACAGTATTCAATTGATTGCATGTATTATGTTTGATAATAAAATTTCTATTGATACATAATATGGTTACATGGTATATTACTCCCTCTGTCCCAACTCCTCTATCCCAACTGTAATTCCACAAATACTATTCATTTAGTCAAAATTGATTAATTTAAAAGATGAAAATCATGTAATATATAAGATAATATACTATCATGTGGACCGTCGTAATGCCTATTTTCATAATATCAACTTTTTATTATTTTTAAATGTGCACAAGTAAAGATACTAACGGTCAAAAATAATTTTGGTCAACTTACAAAGTTAACATGTGCAAATACAGTTGGGACGGAGGGAGTAGTAAATTCGTCTAAGCATATATTGTTAAAATATTTAATTTTTCATAAAATTTAATTTTTCATAATTAAAGAAATTATTTACTACCTATGTCCCAGTAAAAACACCACATTTTAACTTTTAAAAGTCAAATTGATCCAATTTTGAACATTAAATTCTATTATTACACATGCAAGACTATTATTATATTATGTGTTGCTGAATTTATCATAACATATATATTTTAATTATTATTTTTTCAAATTTCTTTTACACACAAAAATAAAAATAATAACAATTGAAAATTGATTTTGTTGACTTCCAAAAGTCAAAATGGACCATTTTTGCTGGGATGAATGTAGTAGTTATTCTTTAGAGTTAAGTGTTAAAATGACCATGACTTTTGACTGGAAGTGCCAATATAACCTTGCAATCTCAGAAAGTGTCAATCAACATTTGACTCCGCTCACTTTTTAGTCAACATTTGTTTGGCTAGATTCTAGTGAAAATATTATTTTTCCCTTGACTTAAAAAATAAAAATAAAAATTGATATCTATCCGCCGCCACTGAATTGCTCCCCCCCCCTCCGACCTTCGAATTGATATTTTGCTCGCCTCTACCAAAATACCTCCGCCGTTGAATTCTCCCCTCCCCCCAACCTTCGAATGTTGACGTCGGAGACGGAGATGGAGATCGGGACATAGAAGTAGACGATCTTTATGTTAGGATTTTGCAAGGGTGGCGCCGGTGAGGTTAAACTACGCGAGCTGGAGGGAGGCGATGGAGAAGGTAGGGCATTGAGGACAATAGATAACATACGCGGTGCCACCGGCGATGGAAATGACGATGGTAAGGATAAAGAGGAGGAGGAACTTTTAGAGGAAGCAGCGGCAGCAGCAGCTCCAGGGTGTTTTGCGGGGACGAGAGGGCGGGGTGAGTTCGAGGTGTTAGGGGGTGGTTGTGTGGTGGTGAATCTGGCAGTGACGGCATGGAGGGGAGAGGAGGGGAGAGAGAGGGGAGAGAGAGGGGAGAGGAAGGGGAGGAGGAGGGTGATGAGGGGAGGGGAGAGGGTGAAGGCGGCGAGGGGAGGGGAGTCGTCATCTCCGGCAGCAGAGAAAGATCTTCTACGATGCGGGTGAAAAGGTTGACCAAGTGGTTGGAGAAACGTTAAGAGGGGTTCTCCAGGGCTGGGGCACAGGCTGGGGGTGGCAGAGGGTTGGGGTGGGGGGTGGCGGGCAGGAGGAAGAAGACCGGGTGGCTGGTGGTGGCGGCCGGGAGGGAAGAAGAAAAAAGGTTTTCTTTTTGTATTTTGTTTTTTAAAAGAGGGGTAAAGTAGGAAAAATAATTCAGCTCATACCGAAATTCATTTGGTCAGTGCCGGAATTAAGAAGTTTGGCTATACCGATATTTTTTCGAATGTTAAGGTTAAATTGACACATACAATAATTAGTTTTGGGTTAAACTGACACTTTCTGAAATTACATGATTATATTGGCACTTTCAATCTAAAGTTAGGATTGTAAATGTATTCATTTCTATTTTTTAAGTCAGTTGCCAAAAATTAGATGTGCAGTTTCACGTGAAAAGGGAGCATATAGATTGTGTGTCAAATATTGCTTCTAGACCATTTTTAGATATGTGATTCTTATTCCAGAAAAAAGTAGCGATCGGTGCACCTCCCACTTCATATATTCTGTAGCACTTGCAATTGCATGTGATATTTTTGTGAAATATGATATCAATTTGAGCCCTATAAATACAGTAGCACTTGCATTCGTCTCATTACCACCAGTTCTTTTTTGCGTGTGCATACAAAACATTACTAATCATTAATCAGTAACACATTCATCGTTACCAATTACACTAACATATGCCGATCGTGTATAGCAGCCGGAATGTGTCGGTGGACGGAAAGATTCAGATGAGACCGGAGGAATTCAAGAAATGGCTAAAGCAGTTCGACACCGACAAAGACGGGAGGATCAGCCAGTACGAGCTCCGGGAGGCCATCCGAGCCACTGGCGGCTGGTTCACCACCCGCAAGTGCAAGGATGGCCTCCGGTTCGCCGACCAGGATGGCGACGGCTACATAGAGGACGAGGAGATCAAAAACCTAAAAGACTTCGCTCTCAAAAACCTTGGAGTCAAAATCATCACCTACTAGCTATTCCTGATTGATTTGTGCCAATTGATGAAGTGACTTTTTCTTCTTTCTTTCTTCGGCTTTTGGCCTCTTTTGTGTGCGTATGTTTTACGTTTTTGTGCCCTAATTTGCATGCATGTGTTATTGCAATATTGATGCAATACAAGTTTACATGAATGGATGAAAGAAAACATTTGGACACGTGCAATGGATTATCGATATTTGTACTTCTTTGAGTTTGTTCAAGATGTTATCCTACTGGTAGGCTTAACTTTTGAGTCCCGATGTTGTCATGAATAGTTGTGGATTCAGTCTGGAAAGTTCGAATTGAGTTTGTAGGCAGGGATGGAGTTAGGATACACTTATGGAGGTGGCTGATCTGTCTATAAAAATAAGAATCTCAATTTTTTCCTTTATTGAAGGGGACTGATAATATTTTTGAAATTTTTTATTATCCGTATCCCCCATAATTTTTATCTCGGCGAGGTCTGGAGCCCCCTCCAGCCCCCATGAAGATCAACCCCTATTTGTAGGGCGGTCCAATTGTAAAGATTCACGCTATCATCTTGTCATTGTTTATGATTTCATTTTTAGCGAATGTGTATATGAGATTATCCCATACTCCCTCTGTCCCATACCAAGGTGCAGAAGAAGAAAGTGGAACAAAAACATTTCAACCACATAAAATTACCAAAATGCCCTCTAAAACTCCACGTGCTTCCAATATCTATCACCACTTTTCGCCGGCTCGTGCCACCCTTATATCCACCAAGCAACACCACCCTTCTTCTAAATAGGCCAATCTAAATATAGTTCTCAAACCTAAGAAATTTAAATCTTATCAATTCGATTAATCGTCGAATTGTTGAACACAAGTTGCGCCCGAAATCACCTGGTCAAGGGCACGTCTGTCTAGACATCACGCATCTCGTAAAAAATAAATCTTTTTTTAAAAAAATCCAGTAATTCAGTTTTTGACTGTAAGAAAACAATCAGAATTGGCAATAGCATCGTCGTTATCATACTCATCATCGTAATTGAAGAAAGTCGAGGAAGTATCGATAGGAGGAAGAGGGGAGGAAATACATGGTTTGATGGTGGTGGCAACAACAGAGGTGGTGGTAGCAATTGATGGCGGTCGTTGTGGTAAACCAACCACGTCTAGGAACATGACGTTATTAAAAAATCAACAAGAATCTCACTGCCATATAATTCTGCTGAAATTCGGAAGAAATAGATTTTATAAAGTGTAAAATGGAAAAGAAAAATAGGAATAAAAGAAGGCAATTGGGAGAAGGGGTGGTGGAGAAGAACACCGGTGAAATTGGGAGAAGATGGATTTTTGGCGGTTTAAATCGGTGTAGTAACTTAAATAGGGAAGGATAGATCGGTTATTTTATTTATTTAATTTCAATTTGGATTGAAATAACTTTACTTTGGGCTGGTAATTTTAATTTGGACTGATGTGTTAACATTAAGTTTAATAAGTATTGAGCATGTCGCTTGAAAGCGGTTTTCCCATCATTTTGCAATGATCAAGGTTTAAATTATAAATTTTTGGATTTTATTAATCGGGTCATAAACTTATAACTATTTCACATTGCATAATCAATTTTTAATATTGCAACTAAAATATTTTACTTTTTCATAATTCTAATTCAACCCCGTATTTTCATATGTCTGTGGAAAAACTGTCTTTCCCAAAGTTTGTCATAAGTATTTTTGCTTCCTGAACCTTTTTAATACAAAAATTGTAACTTTGTTTGGAACAAATTAGAAAGGAAAGTGCACGACTTAGTGTAAAAATATGAGTAATGATACTCACATTGAAAATTCATAAATAAATCATAAAGTGAATGATGTGGCATCAAAAAAATATTAATATATCCATTATTTGTTGCACATTTCAAGGAAGGTGATTGGCAATTTAGTCTTTTCATTAATGTCACATCATTCACTATTAATTTTCACTGAAAATGAGTATAAAATATAGGCAGAGGGATACGGACATTGATGAAAAAATAGATACTCCCTCCGTCCCAGCTATTTTGCACTTGTCACTATTCATTTCGTCAAACTTTATTACTTAAAAAAAAAGTAAATTTGAAATAATGCATAAATTAATATATTATCATATGTGATATCAATAGAATCGTGTTAACATCTATTTTTATAATAATTTTTATTATTATTTTTAAATATGCACAATTAAAGATATTAATGGTCAAAATTAATTCTGGTCGATCTAGAAAAGTTAAAATTTGCAGAAATAGCTGGGACGGAAAGAGTATCAAAATTTCCTTCAAAAGAGATTTTTTATTTATGGGAGGAATTGATAAACAAATAACAAAAAATTGGGGAGCAGTCTTTCCATAATATTATGGACAATCCACATGGCATTTACATTAAATGTTATAATTTTTTATAAAATTAAAATATTGTATTTTTATAAGTTAAAACAAGTAATAATATACATTTGAATGTGAAAATATAAAAATATATGATATAAAAAAATTAAAAAATTTTAAATTTTTTATGTAATTTAACAAATATAGTATATAAAGTAAAAAATAAATGACATAACTCAACAAAAAATTATGAGATTATTTTTGTAACTGGATGCCAAAGTTGAATTCAAAAGGCATGTATACGTTTGGTATATCATTCCATTTTTTGAATATGGTATTGTGCCTGATTTTTCCACGCAAATAATATGTTATTCGGCAAATGGAGATTTATCTTATTTTCAAAAGCGAAATTTGATGGGATTAAAGACCAATTATATCCACCCAATACGATTGCTAAAGTGAGTTCATCCGAATAAAGTTAAACTTCCACCCCCACTACCTGAGGATAAGAGCTTGCAGAATATTTCCTATAATTATTAATCTATGCAGAGTATATTCTTGAGAATATATTATTCTCAAGCCTCATCAATCATCTTCATACATAATAATTAATAAAGAAAGTACTAGAAAAGTCGGTATTTCCATAAATTTATATACAGTCCACAGAGTCTTACCTTAAATGTTATAATTTTTTATAAAATTTAAATATTGTATTTTATAAATTACAACAAGGGCAAAGTCTTAGGAAAGACCGTCTTTCCATAAGCATATGGAAAGATGGAATTTTAGTGGAATATTAGAAAGGTAAAAGGTCTTAGTTGCTGAAATTTAGTTTTACCAATTTTTCTAGTCCTTACTAGTGTGTTCCAACATGACTAATTTAACCAAGTGCATAATAGCGTAACACGTAAAAGACACACGACTTGGTTACGCAGTTCGATGTAATCCACCTACATCTGCTGGGCCTGGCCCAGTTCAGAATGAATCCACTAATTAGAAAGATACAGTACAGAGTACATTTTACAAAATATTTATCTTTACTAACTATAGCGTGTGGACTCTGCTAGCTCTCCTAGCTACCGATCTGCCTTGATCAGACTCCTTTTGATCTCGAACTCCGTCGACGCAAGATCTCCTCCTCCCGAGGAATTAAGGTTTATGATTCTGAACTTAGTGTGGTAGGTCAGGTGTGTTGGAACACAGTGTTCTGACTCTTTGCTACTTCTCGAAAGTCTCAAAAATCTGTGTGCAGATTTTTGCTCTATTAAATCCGTGAGTATGCAGTCGTGTTTTGTCCCAATTTATATCCACGAACAGATTGGAATACTCCTTGATTATCTCCACAATATTCCTATTCCAAATCTGCTTCTTGAAGCATATCCAAATCCCATAAATAAAGGGATTTACCTTATATCATTCTATCCCATATATTCGAATAAATCTTCTCCATATAAGTAGGGATTTTCCATAAACCAATTATGTGAAGCCTGATATATATAGTCAGATATACGAATTTCATTTATTCCAAACTACTGCAATATTCTGACTTTGATTTCCATAAAACCTTGGCGTAAATATTCTGCACCAGCATGTTCCAACATGGTCAGAATTTCTGTTCAAAATTGCCAATAAAATATTTACTTGCAAATCCCTTGACTTTACAGTTGCAATATTAAAAATTTATTATACAACGTGTAGTAGTTATAAAGTTTACAGCCCGATTCATGCAACACAAAATTTTTATCTTCATTCATTTTAATTTACACTTTAAACCTTGGTATTTCCATGGCTTATGGAAATATCGTCTTTCAAGAGACAGACTCAAAAACAAGTTACTCCCTATGTCGCAACTTAAACTATCCACTTAGTTTTTGGCACTATTCTCCATCAAAATTTGACCGCGTATTTGAATAGATATATAAGACATAATATTATCGTATGTGATATTGTTAAATTCGTCGTAACAAGAAGTTTATAGAAAGTAACTTTTTTGTTTGCCTATATTATACATAGCTAAACATATTAACGGTAAAAACATGTTTCTCGAACGGTGTGCAATGATTAGGCTGTAATTTAAGCTGGGATGGAGGGAGTATAATATGTATTTGAAGGTGAAAATATAAAAATATATGACATAAAAATTGTTGGCAAAGTCTTGGGAAAGACGGTCTTTCCATAGGCTTATGGAAAGACGGGGTTTAATTCGAATAATAAAAGGTAAAAGGTCTTAGTTGCAACATTAAAAATTTAGTATGCAACATGTAGTAGTTATAAAATTTATAACCCGGTTCATGCAATCCAAAAAAAATTTCTTCTAATTTACACTTTAAACCTTGGTCTTTCCATGAATTATGGAAAGACCGTCTTTCAAGAGACGCACTCAAAATTGTTTTCAAAAATTCTAAATTTTATATGTAACTTAACAAATGCAGTTTAAAAGGTAAAAAATAAGTGGTCTGTCCATAAGCTTGTAGACAGGTCGCCTGTCAGCAGACCCACTCTAATTAATATTTTGAAAAAATAATAATTTAAAAAAAAAGAGAGTTTCAGAAAATGTGGTATTTCCATAAGTTTGTGGACAGAGTTCACAGTGATTTTTACATTAAATGTTGTAATTTTTTTATAAAATTTGAATTTTGTATTTTATAAGTTAAAATAAGTAATAACATGTATTTGAATATGAAAATATAAAAAAAATAATATAAAAAAATTTCTAAATTTAGAATTTAATTTAACAAATGCACTATAAAAGGTAAAAAAAAATAAATGGCATGTTTATTTAAGCTTATGGACAGACAGACCGCCTGTCAGGAGACCCACTTTAAAATATATATATATATATATATACATATCATGATGCATCCAATAACATATAACATAATAATAGTCTTGCATATATAATAACCAGCAGGACAAGATGAGTTTCCAAAAGATCGTTAAGTTTACAAGAGATAGATATAGACGTCCATTTTATTTGACGAAGTCTTGGGAAAAGCCGACTTTCCATAGACGTATGGTCCCTTTGTGGTGTTGGAAAAAGTGGGAAACGTTGAATACAAGCTAAAGCTACCTGATCGACTAAAGGTACATCCCACTTTCCATGTGAGTCATTTGAAGAAGTATTGTGTTGATCAGGATGGGTACAAACCATGCGGACACCGTCCGTTGCTCAAAATCAATACACTAAGGAGATTGAAAAGATTTTAGCCCATGAGACTTTGGGTGCGAGCAAGAAGAACCGTCGCGCCAAGTTTTTAATTCAGTGGAAGGGAGATGCCGAAGTTGATGCTGAATGGGTGTTGGAGAAAGATCTTTGGCAATTTGAGGGCTTAGTTGCAGAGTACGTGGATTGGCAGTGCGGGTCAAGAGACCGTCGTACTTTGAAAGACCGTCTTTCAAGAGACCGTCTTTCAAATATAACCCTATATGTTGGAGAAAGTGCAAATATAACCATAAATTATTTTTTAGTGCAAATATAACCCTAACTATTATACATATGTGCAAATATAACCCTAACTATTATACATATGTGCAAATATAACACTAAAGCCATTATTTCCGGTATTGACTGACCAAGGTTATATTTGCACTTTCAGTTATCGCAGGGTTATATCCGTACTTTCAATATTACAGGGTTATATCTGCACTTTCATCAATTATATAGGGTTATATATGCACTTTTCTCTTTTTTCTATAGAATAGAAATCACAAATTCCACCTTTCATGAATAAAAACCGTTACCGTAGATACATACTCTATACAAGTTACAGCAACTAAATCTTTACCTTCGACTATAAAAAAAAAATCAAACAGGGATTTCTCATCTGAGAATTATACACTTATTATTCTGACAAAAAAATTGGCTAGATCAGAAGCAGCAACTTTTGAACATACATCAGCAGAAACTGATAGTTCTGTCCAAATCCAGAGAAGCAACAATTCATATATCAAACTAAGAGCAACAAATACAATCTTTTTCTATTCTCGTGGGACATCAGTATATACCCTCCACAAGTACTTCGATCATAAGATCCACGTCGTTTATGGTATCAGAGAACACTTGCTTTATGTACCTACACTGCCAGATGAGTGCATCCAATTATATTGTTTATTTTCGCAGATCAACAGAAAATGGTGAGAGTCGGAAAAGAACTAACCTGGTAATGTTTACGATGAAATGGGGACCAAAAATGTCGGTTCTTATACACAAATGAAAAGATAGCCAGAGTTCTGCATCTTGATCTTTAAAGTTCATAAGCATCGGGAAGTTTCCAGTAATTCCAGCAATTAAAGTCCTCCTGAAACTCAGAAGTATAATCACAGAAAAGAATCAGAAACATGGCTATACTCTGACTTCTTTATTGTTTCTTTTCTGTTCAACTTCTCGGATTACAAAATTGTGGTTAATACCTGTTCAGATGAGGTCGTGGGTGGAAACATGTCGTGCACAAGAGTATGAAGAGAAGTATATGACTTTTTATCCACGCGCCGGTTTACAACAACTTCACCCTGTTTAACAAAGCACAATAAAGAGTTGAACACTACACGAAATGTTACTGCAATGTGGAGCTTTCTCCATACTTAGGTCAGAAATTAAGCCATACCTTCGGGTTGATGATAAAAATCTTTCCTTTTGGAATGCCGACTTTAAGGTAGCTGATTTCATCGGTGTCTCTGTTTCCAAACCCAGCATAGAATGGATTTCGATCTGCGGGAAACAACGCTTTGATTTCCTGAAATCGATGGGGAAAAAAATGAAAAACCTAATAAGAGAATGTTCAATAACACTATAATAACTAATAAGAAGCACAAAGTTAGAACTCGACACTAAGTTATCGATAGCATAAAAGAAAATGAAGTGGAGCCAACAAACCTCCAAGCACGCAATTTTAAATTCATGTGGCGCTCTCCTCACAACTGCAAAACAGAAAACCATATAAAATTTAGATCAGAGACCAATAATGAGATTAAAGAGCAACATTCGTAAACATTAACTCTTGCAATAGGATTCGTTATTTAAGAAAATAATGCTACATAACTCTTGCAATTCTTATGATTGTTATTACTGCTAACATTAACTCATTTGTAATGAAAGATGTGAATGAGAGACCTTCACGATAGAGAGAAGGAAAAAGACCATCTGGCGATATAACAACAGGTCCCTCGGGCAACACTTTTCCATCCTGTAAACAAATGAATGAGAAAAGGATAAGAATGATGACTAAAGCGTAAAACTTTCTGTTATAGCTGCATTCTGATAACCTTTGTCACTGGAATTACCTGCTTGAGATTGAATAAGAATTGTCTTGTGAGGTAAGCCTGAGATATTGCACGTGCACTCAAAAAAAGCATTTGGTAGCCATTCTCCTAAAGCAATTTAATGTTCACCAACCAAAGAAATCAATAAACATAAAGTAGGCCAATCTAACTGTAGGACATCTTAACTTGATGGAACCAAAAGAAAAGGAACTGGAAATGAACAGGGCCACAGAACTCCTTTCTTGGGTTCCTCTAAAGTCATTTATCTATTTTTTGCTCTTAGTCCAAAGATATTATAGGAGTATAAGGTATAGAATTGAACCTTGATAGCTGAAAAGAGATGTGTAACACCTATATGTGACCAATCAACTCCAACCCAAGGCATGACTTGTCCAAGAAGGTCAGACCTGCGTAATTGAACAGAACATAGGATTTAGACAATCCTATGAGTAACTAAGGCATGAATTTGACTGATACATTGAAAAGATATTAAACCAAGAGGAAACATTAAATCATATAGCACATAAACTACGTTACAAAAGAAGCAATCAGTTTCCATAGATTTTGTTTTATAACCACGAGCAAAGTACAATGGAAACACTTTCAGCAGCTGGAAAAATCTCCTCACTTTTCTTGTTGCATATGAGTGATAAGATTCTACCTCCTATATTCACTCATAAACTCTTCATGACTAAGATATTCAACAGTTGAGGGACAAGACTGGCCATATACAGTGATTATATACCTCCCATTAGCCTATGACTTCTACCTGATTCATGGATCTTAAGCTTCTAACTTGTCAACCATCCATGTTAACTATTTTACTGATTTGCTGAACATCTTGCCTTCAAACATTACGCTCCAAGTGTTCTGGTTTGATTTGCTAAAAAAAATTCTAAGAATATTATCAAAACCCCCAGAAGACTGAGAAAAGAACCAAAATTGACATACTATTACCGGGTGATTGTCCCATCAACATCAGAAATCACAACCCGTGTGTCCCACTTCCACAAATAAATCCGAGCATCAACCTGGATATATATTGAAATGAATCAGTATCAAAGAAGAAGATAGACCTAAGAGCTACGAGGAAAGAAATGTCAGTGGACGTAGTCAATTTTAACTGAAGACCGTTCTTCATACAAGGAATCAAAATAAGGAACATTTGTTTTCATATTCTTCAATAATATCATCGAAGCTGACCTGTTGCTTCCCCAGCATTGGAGTTGAGAATGTAAATATGATTGTATTTGATCCTCCTTTTAGATTGAGAGATGCAAGCTGTTTCGTTGTCGGGCAAATGGACCTTGTTTTTTTTTTGTTGTTTACCTTTGATTTTGTGTGATCTTTTTCACCGTCAGTACCAATAGTGATAGTTGAAGTGCCTAAAGCATACAAAATTTCATCAGGAATAGAAACAATAGAAGACCTTTCACAATAAGTGGTCTACAAACAAGAAGAAAATGACCACACTCCCAAATCCTTTGCTTCAACTTCATTCATCCCACATGGAATGCATGAAAGCATGGCCCCAAAGCAATGGTTTGTTCTTCTCGCATGATACATTTAATTAGAATGGAAAACATGCAAAATAATCACTCCTAGTCAAATGTATCAAGAAGATAACAACCAGGGCTGTAAACCTTACATATAGTATCTAGATTAATTAAGTCAATGCTCAAAGAAAAAAACAAAGACAAAACAACAGGTTGTTGGAAACTAGCTTTAGCACCACCCAGAAAAATGGTTAATTTTTGACGTACCAATGGATGGATCAGTTGTAGTGCTAGCATCCTCAGCTGTCTGCCCACTGTGGGATTGTTGATTATCAGTTTCTGTTTCGTTCCTTGTAATATGGCTTGTGCTCAAGGATTCAGAATCATTTACACCAAAACTACAGTTGTTTGATGACATGATGGGCAAAGACCTTGCAATTCTCAAATCAACGTCTGACTGGTCTCTTGTAGCAGGAATATTTATTTGGCTAGATACAGATTTTAGCTTCCCTGAAAACTTCTCTTCAAGTTCTATACTCAAAAGTTGGTGATCAGCTTCTTTCATATAGGACTTGGGAGAAATAGGCTCCTCTTTGTCTCCGACAGAAGTAAACTTCAAATCATCAAAGTCGCCAAAGAGCAAATGTTCCTCTTCCGAAATTTCAGATGTTAATACGTGAATAGGACTACCAAGAGACTTCATTTGAGAATCATACTTGGTCTGTTCATCTTCTCCAGGGCCAGTTTGTTTTGGTAGAGCTTGAGAAGTTACCGTAGAGATTGCCACAATGCTCTGACTCTCAATGCCTCCAACGCAACCGTACACAGGCTGGAGAGTAACCGTTTGTGAATACGTTTCACTTACAATATTATTTCCTAATGAACGTGGAGAGACTGTAGCATTTTCATGAGCATTTTTGTCACAGGGAAAGCCTAGAGCATCTTGAATTTCTGAAGCACCTTCGATGCTTAAAGGTTCTTTTCCAGTGAAACCAGTTTCAGCTTGGGAGTTCACCTGGCACACCAAACCAGTAGTCTGCACAGTCCCAACATAAACCTGTTCAATCCCTCCACTACGGAGGATGATATCATTCAAACCATTTGTCGTGTCATCACTGCATTCACTTACAAAATTATTTCCTGGTGAATGTGGCGAGACTGTAGCATTTTCATGGGAAGTATCTTGACTTTCTGATACATCTTTGATGCTCAAAAGTTCTTTTCCACTGAAACCAGTTTCAGCAAGGGAGTTCACCTCGCACACCAAACCAGTAGTTTGCACAGGCTCGACATAAACCTGTTCAGTTCCTCTACTGTGGAGGATGATATCATCCAAACCATCTGTAGTGTCCTCCCTGCATTCACTGACGAAATTATTTCCAAATGAATGTGGCGAGACTGTAGCATTTTCATGAGCACTTTTGTCACAGGGAAAGCCTGAAGCATCCTGACTTTCTGAAGCATCTCCAACGCTCAAAAAAGGTTCTTTTCCGCTGAAACCAGTTTCAGTTTCGGAGTTCATCTCGCACACCAAACCTGTAGTCTGCACAGTTTCAACATAAACCTGTTCAGTTCCTCCACTACATAGGATGGTATCATCTGAACCATCTGTCGTGCCATCACTTACAAAATAATTTCTTGATGAATGTGGCGAGACTGTAGCCTCTTCATGAGCATCTCTGTTACAGGGAAAGCCTGAAGCATCTCGACTTTCTGAAGCATCTTCAATGCTTAAAGGTTCTTTTCCACTGAAACCAGTTTCAGATTCGGAGTTCACCTTGCACACCAAACCAGTAGCCTGTTCAGCTCCTCCACTACAGAGGATGATATCATCTGAACGATATGTAGTGGCATCACTGCATTCACTTACAAAATTATTTCCAAATGAATGTGGTGAGACTGTAGCCTTTTCATGAGCAGCATCTTGATTTTCTGGAGCATCTCCAACGCTCAAAGGTCCATTTCCACTGAAACCAGTTTCAGCTTCGGAGTTCACCTCCCACACGAAACCATTACTCCACGCAGTTTCATCATAAACCTGTTCAGTTCCTCCAATACAGTGGAGGCTTTCATCCGAACCATCTATCGTGTCATCACTGCCTTCATGATTTAACCTTGAGCCCTCACTATCCTTACACTCCAAACTTTGCTCAGAACATACTCCGGAACCACTCTCTTTCTTACACCTAGGGGATGCAAGATTAGTGGACCATTTCACCTCCAATAGATCAGCTGCAATCTCAGCTCGCTCCAATGACTCCGACCTATCAACATTACTATCACTCGCGCCCTCTCCCTCTACCGCATTTTCCATCTTCGCAGACGGCTTTTTCCCAAACACAAGCCCCATGATTCGCGACCGCCTAGAATTCGTCCTAGCTAAAACCTTGCCATTGCTCACCTCAATCTTTGTAAGCGAAGTCGCCTCATAAGCATCGTAATTACAGCTCTTCGACTTCAACCCTGGCTTCCTCTCCCTCTCCCGGGACTGTTCATCAGCGTCCTCGCTGGAAGAAGAAGGGGAGCACAAGGCACTACCACCATCCACCTCCTCAAATTCGACATCCCGGAGAAAGTAAGCCTCCCCTTTATGATCCAAATACATGTTGAAATCCGCCTCAACCCCATTAACACTGATGCTAACCACTTTCTCCCTAGCCTTCAAAACCCCCTGAAACTTCCCAAACCTAACATACCAAGGGGACGATTTAAAGCTACCATCTTGCTGCTCCACCACGATTATATCAACTGCACCGCCAAAGGGGTGAAAAGGGGCGGAAACAGTGTAAACACTCCTACTTATATAGCTCCCTATTCTCCCTACAGCATTCATCTTTCTCCAAATCCCAAATCCCAAATCACCAAAACATTACTTATACGCAATCGCAATCTTGATCCCAATCGTAATTCGAAAAGGGTAAAAGATTCACAAAAGAAACCAAGAATTGAACACAACTTGCCTGGGGAAAAGGGATCAATCAGAACGCTCCGGCGAACAAAAATAACTGCCGAGACTGAGGAGAATTAGGAGAGCGGTTGGGATGGAGAGCATACTCTAGTATATTCTTACATTATTCGAATGTGCTACAAACATCAAAATCAGTGATCTTTAACGTTCCGAATGATATGCAATTGGTTCGATTTTAATTACTTTTTTTGCCCGTGAATTCTTAATGGTTTTGTAAGACGAAATGTATTACTTCTACACAACGTTAGTGAATGGGACTGGTTAAGGAATTTGCTTATTTTATGAAAGCGTCTATTACTCGAGATGGAGAGAGGCGGTTCGTGTATTTATGCGATTCTAGAGAATCGGTTTTTTTTTATATTTATTTATGTAAGAGTTCATCTCTTGAAAGATGATTTTTCTATAAGTTATGGAAAGATCAATGTTTAAAGTATAAATTAAAAAAAATGTTAAGGAATTAGAATATTACTTGTATTTGTAATTATATTGTATTACATTTTCCTAGCTTGTATAGGTATCCTTACTTTTTCCTAGATTGTATAGGTATCCTTACTTTTTCCTAACTTGTATAAGTATCATGTATATATAATGTATCATGAGCTTATGAATAAAGACATGCAATAATTACCCTTATTTTCTACATGGTATCAGAGCCTAAAATCTTGAAACTTTAATAGAAAATTTCCGCTGCCTTAAATTTCTGAGCTCCCGCCACCGCCGAATCTGTTACACGCACCGCCGCTGCGCTCTCCACGCACCGCTGCTCAGCTCCGCCGTAGCTGCTCCACGCTGCCACCGGTTCTGTCGCATAGCCACAGCTCTCCAACCTTCACGCATCGCCGCTAGTTCAACGGTGTCATGTCGATCTGATCTGTCACCGGTTATTGTACTTGCTGCTGATCTGTGCCTAATTTTACACTATGTCTGCCTCCGAAGAACAGGCTCATATTGATGATGAACATGAGGTTCCGAAGCTTCAGGATATGAGTGGTTACGATGTGATTGCAACTTTACTAAAGCAGTTGCAATTGCAATCTGGCCCTCCGACTGCTTTACCTATTGGTCGTATGTCGACGGATCCTTACTTTATTGGCTCTGGCGATGGTCCAGGTTTACAACTTATACCGAACATGCTGAAAGGTCAAGAAAATTACATTGAATGGTCTGACGCGATGTGCCGCACATTCCTTGCCAAGAACAAGATTGGGTTCATTGGTGGATCCATTACCAAACCCCGGGATGGTCATCCTGATGCTGCTGATTGGCCTGTGGTTAATGCTACTCTTGTCTGTTGGATCTTACAAACCCTGGATCCGGTGTTGAGATCTTCTACAAGCTCGTTTGCCACAGTTAAGGATATGTAGGATGACCTGAAAGCACGATTTATTCTTGGTGATGGTATGAAAGTTTTGCAAATGCAAGAGGCTATTCAAAGTTGCAAGCAAAACGGTCAGCCCATCAACATTTACTTTGGCAAACTGAAGAAGTTGTTTGCAGATTATCACTCCATGTGGCCTCTCCTAGTTTGTAACTGTGAAGAAAGAAAGGCATTATGCTATTGCAATATTTCTGCGAGAGTCTTCCAAGAAAGAGAGAATGATTTGATCTACCAATTCATCTCTGGTCTCGAAGAAGGCTTTCACACCTTGCGATCACATATCATGAGCATTGATCCAATGCCACCTGTCATGAAAGTGTATGCCCTTGTTGCCCAGGAGGAGAATCATAGATCTGTCATTTGAGCTCATGAGCCTTCTTCTAACTCCATGGCATATGTTGCACGGTGTCCACCACCTACAAGTTCTTCGCTAGTTGTGCTTTCTGCATCTGACCGCAAGAATCTTGTTTGTACACATTGTCATCGCAAGGGTCATGATAAGGATTCATGCTTCTAGATCTTTGGTGTACCAGAATGATTCAAGGAGTTGAAGGAGAAAGCCAGCACCGCCAAGAAGCCGGCGCCAGCTTCTCGGACGTTCGCCACCGCCACCTTAACTGGGGGTGCTGCCGCGGCACTTCCTTCCCCGCCGCCATTCGCCGGTGCAACCACGTCGCCGCCTGGTCTAGTGGCGGCGGCTTCCTCTGGCCGTGTCCCTGCCCGATCCGACTTTGGCCCTGCTCTGTCTGATGACCAATGGAGCACGACCATGCATTTGTTTAATCATTTTAATTCTCTTACTGACAATGAGTTTAGTAAGCCTACTCTACCTTGGATACTTGATTGAGGAGCCTCATATCATCATATCACATGACTGGTGATAAAGGTTCTCTTACTGATGTTACAACTGTTATTGATACTGTGAATGTTGTTCTGCCTGATGGCTCATTGTCATCCACCACTCAATATGGTTCTATTTGCTTTGGTGGTGTCACTTTTTCTCATGTTTATATATACCTACTTTGCGGTGCAGCTTGTTATCATGTTCTAGATTGTTATCTGCCTTGAACTTTCTAGCTTTGTTCACTAAAAATTATTTCATTTTACAGACAATCAGTACGAGGAAAGTGATAGGCGTGTGTGAACAGAAAGGGGGGGTGTTTTGGCTTCGTCTGCTGGATACTCGTGTTCATCCTCCTATCATGCAGTTTCTTCCAACAGTTGTTTCCGTGTCTTCTTGTGACTTATGGCATCAGCATTTTGGACATCCTTCCTCCACAGTGTTGTCTTCTATTTCTTCTATTGATTTTGGCACTAATAAGAATTTTGTTCCTTGCTCTATATGTTATAGAGCAAAAAAAACCAGACATAGTTTTCCTTTGAGTTCTACAAATGATACTACATTATTTCAATTAATTCATTGTGATGTTTGGGGACCTTATCGAACACCATCCTCTAGTGGTGCATTTTACCTTTTGACTATAGTTGATTATTCTCGAGCTGTTTGGGTTTATTTATTAGTGACTAAGTCTGAAGTGGCCTATAGATTTTTAGAATTTAGTGCCTTAGTGAAGAACCAGTGGGGTCGAACCATACAACGTGTTCAGCCTGATATTGGGACTGAATTTTTGCCTTTGCGATCTCATTTTGCTGCATCTGGGATCATCTTTGAGACATCTATGGTTGACACACCGCAACAGAATGGTCGGGTTGAAAGAAAGCATCGCCATTTACTCAATGTAGCGTGTGCTTTACGGGTCCAAGCTAGTCTTCTTATTGAATTTTGGGGAGAATGTGTTCTTAGTGTTGGTTACTTGATTAACCGAACACCGACACAGCATCTCAATGGTCGTACTCCCTTTGAGTTGCTCTATGGGCAAACTCCAAATTACTCATCATTAAGAGTTTTTGGATGCTTGTGTTTTGATGCTCATGTTCCCAGATATCATGACAAGTTTGCCCCAAGAAGTCCGAGGTGTCTATTTCTTGGTTATCCTGGCGGAACGAAAGGCTATCGCCTTTTTGACTTAGAATGTCGTGTGATCTTTACCAGTCGGGATGTCAATTTTTTTGAAGACTAGTTCCCGTATTCTGCAACTCCGTCATTGGCCCATTCAGACGAACCCAACGGCGCCACCATATCACCGCCGATCTCCTCCTCCCCGCTGCCGGAGTCGCACGGAATTTTCATTCTGCCGTTCACCACAGGCCACCATCAATCAGTCGCCGTCAGTTGTCGTCGGTCAGTTACCGTCGGCCACAACCGGTCATTTGCCACCGTCCGCCGCCGGTCATTCGCCATCGTCCGCCACTGGTCGTCCACCACCGTCCATCGCCGGTCATTCACCACCGGCTGCCGCTGGTCGTCCTCCACCGTCCATCGCTGGTCATTCACCATCGGCCGCCCTAGTCATTTGTCATCGTCCGCCACCGGTCATTCCCCGCCGTCCGCCGTCAGTCAGTCGTCGTCGTTCGCCGCTGGCCAGTCACTGCCGGCAACTGCCGAGCATTCATCATCGGCATCTCCTTTTGCAGTATCTCCGGCTCCGGATGGTTTCGCTGCTTAGTTGCCACCTATCAAACAGAGTATTTGTGCTCGGCGACCACCTTCTTACTTGGTAGATTACGATTGTGATGATCATGCCTGTGCTCTTAATACTAAAGACCCCCTCCTTTACGTCTCTGTTCACTCATGCGTCATCACTTTCCTCAGGTGTTCTCTATCCACTTACTAATTATGTAAATTGTGATAATTTTTCTAGTATTCATTCTAGATTTTTGGGTGCAGTAACATCTAGTGCGGATCCCACTACTTATTCTGAGGTTTCCCGGCATTCTCATTGGCGAGATGCTATGAGTGAAAAACTTATTACGCTAGAGCGCAACCAGACATGGACATTGGCTCCTCTGCCTCTGAATAAGAAGGCGATTGGGTGCAAATGGGTCTACCGGACAAAGTTCCGGTCAGATGGTACTATTGAACGTCATAAGGCGCGCCTAGTGGTTCTTGGGAATCGCCAGGTTGAAGGAATTGATTATACTGAGACCTTTGTTTCGGTTACGAAGATGAGTTATATTTCTTGTCTGTTGCGGACATTCGTGGTTGGGAACTGCATCAGATGGATGTCCATAATGCCGACCTGCATGGTGATTTGCATGAAGAGGTTTTTATGCGACCCCCACCCGACTATGTTGTACTTCATGGTTAGGTATGTTGCCTTCAGGAATCTCTTTATGGTGTTCGTCAGGCTCCTAGAAATTGGTTTGCTAAGTTGGCTCAAGCTTTATGAGCATTTGGATTTGTTCAGAGTAAGGCCGATTACTCTTTGTTTGTTTTTTCTCGTGGATCAGTTTCTTTGCATGTTTTGGTTTATGTGGATGATTTGGTCATTGCTGGTAGTTCTTCTACGCTCATTTCTGAGTTCAAGAAATACTTAAGTTCTTGTTTCCATATGAAATACCTGGGTCTGCTTAAGTATTTTTTTGGCATAGGGATTGCTAGAAGACCGGAGGGGGTGTTTCTTTCGCAAATGAAATATGCTTTGGACATTTTTTCAGACACCAGTTTTTCTGCCTCTAAACCGAGTGATTTTCCGATGGAGCAATAACATGATTTGGCATGTGTTGAAGGTCCAGTCTACCATGACCCGGAGTAGTATAGACGTCTGGTTGGGCACCTGATATATCTGACTATCACTCATCCCGAACTTAGTTATTCAGTTCATACTCTTGCACAATTCATGAAGTCTCCTTGTGTTCCTCACTGGCAAGCTGATGTTCGTGTGTTGCACTACCTGAAAAGTCATCCTGGTCAAGGTTTATTTCTCTCTTCTCGTAGTACGTTACAATTGACTGCTTACTGTGATTCAGATTGGGCTGCTTGCCCGATTACTCGGTGTTCTCTTTCTGGTTATTTTGTAATGATTGGTGATTCTCCGGTTTCTTGGAATACTAAGAAGTAACATACTGTTTCTCAGTTTTCTGCTGAAGCGGAGTATCACGCTATGGCTGTTACCTATTGTGAGTTGTTATGGCTTAAGTATTTACTGAAAGACTTAGGTGTTTTGCACTCTTCTCATGTGCGATTGTTTTGTGACAGTCAATCTGCTCCTCATATTGCGGCCAATCCAGTTTTCCATGAACCCACAAAGCACATTGAAGTTGATTATCATTTTGTCCGGGATCTTGTTCAATCCAGGACTATTGTTACTCAGGACTATTGTTACTCAACATATCCGTACATTAGACCAACCTGCGGACTTGTTCACTAAGGCTCTCGGACATACCCAGTTTCATTCCTTACTTGGCAAGTTGGGCATTTTAGATCCCCATGCTCCAACTTGAGGAGGAGTGTTAAGGAATTAGAATATTACTTGTAATTGTAATTATATTATATTATCTTTCCCTAGCTTGTATATGTATCCTTACATTTTTCTAGCTTGTATAGGTATCTTGTACCACTATATAATGTAGCATGAGTTCATGAATAAAGACATACAATAATTACCCTTATTTTCTACAAGAAATGAAGATAAAATTTTCGAATTGCATGAATCGGGTTATAAACTTTATTACTACTACACGTTGCATAATAATTTTAATATTGCAACTTAGACATTTTACCTCTTATTATCTAGTTAATCCTCGTTTTTTCATAAGGCTATGAAAATACCGTCTTTTCCAACACTTTGCCTTTATCTAAACTGATTTATTAATATTCAAGAAAAATTAATTGGTTTTGTCAATTAGTAAGTGATTTGTTCCGATTGTCCTATTATTAAAAAGAATTCAGTTCGAAAGAGAAAGATGATGGTGAGGTGAATTTTGGTGAGTGTGATGGAATAAAAGAGAAGTTTTGATGGAAATTAAGTAGGAATGTGGATAAAGTATGTATTTGTTACGGGTAGTGAGATGAAGGTAGATAATATTTCATACTTATTTAATTTTCAAGTTATATAATTGCTAATTTTAATCTATACTTATAATCAAATCTTACATACATGTTCTTTTACATGATAAGTATTTAGTACAATAAAGTGGGTATGTGCACGATATGGATATTCAGATAGAGTATATTATAGTGGGGTGCAAGCTGGGCATCGAGGCTCGGGTAGGTGTTTAACAAGACTAAGTGTTATATTAAATTTGATGAAACGAGATTAATTTAATATTATATCACGTAATGAGGCGGTGATGAACAGCAGCGGAACTGGGGGGCGAGGGGTGCTAGCGTCACCCCTAGGATTCGGCGGCCCAGAATTTAGGCCTAGAGCCACCGGATTCTGCCCCCCCGAGCCATCAGCGGCCGGATGTTTGCCGTTGCGCAGCCACTGAGCCGCTGAACGAAGAAGATGACCATTTTTGTTTTTTATTTTTTTTCTTTCTAACTAAACAAAACGACGTTGTTTTGGCTTAAGTGAAACAACGTCGTTTTGTTTAGCTGAAGGAAAAAAAATTAAGGCCAATTGGGCTGAAATCCAATTGGCCCAAATAAAATTTAAACAACTAACATAAATCCATCCAAACCCAAATGAGCAAACCTAATATATTCTTGAGTGTTGAAACTTGTCTTCCTCCAAGCTCCAGCCAAAAAACGCACAGATCCACCACCGGCCACCGTCTGCCGCCGTCCGCCGCATGCCGTAAGGGTATGTTCCTTTATTTTGCGGGTTGACATGGAAATTTTCTCTTCCATTCTTTGTTTCAGCAAAGTTTTTGACATCTTTTTGTGGCTTATTAGCTAATTTTCGAAAAAGGGTAACTTTTTGTTTTCTGCATAGTGCTTGAAACGTCTCTTTTCTTGGGATTCTCTGGTTATTTGTTCCCTTTAGTATCTCTTGCCTCTTGGTATTTGTTTTATTTGCTGGAATATTTAGTTTGGACATGTCCACAGTGCCGTAGGATGAGGAGTTGGGACTTATAAGGTTTGGTTTGATGAACCCTGCCCATAGAGTAAATATTTTTTATGCAGTGATAGTTCTTTGTTGTAAAAATCTAATTATTATGTATTCATATTATTATGTAAGCGTTGTTTGTTTAAAAAATTGTTGTATTTAGCGTTGCAAAAAAAATTTGCCTCTTTTTTGTGCCTCTTTTTTGTCCCTCTAACATATACTCTTGGTTCCGCCACTGGTGATGAACATGAAAATATTAGAGAAAATTGATATGAAGAGACCATAAATTACACTACCTCAAGCCTAATGCTTCTTAGGGATGAAAATGGGGGTGGTGGAGAGTACTAGAGTCACAAACTTCTATAAAATCAATTGGTTCTATATAAAGAGGACTCATAATCTTGTAGAATAAGAAGTTATGTTTGTTTTTTTACTGAAGTTGGACTCTTAACAAACCACTCGCATACACCGGTATTATTTACTTTGCAAATGTGAATGGAGGGGAGCCACATGTCGAACAATACAAATATACGTCCACTAAACCAACCACTCAAACTTTAAGATTCGATATCATATTATAGTTTCGAAATTCTGTTATAAATAATTTTACATGTAAATAATCCATAACGCTCGTATATATTAAACTATAATTTTGTACTCTTGCCAACGTTGAACTCTTAAAGGAAGATCCATCCGGTATTGTAATGATCAAATTATTAATTTTTTGTGACATTACATAGGTCACAAGGGAATTTTTTTATAAATTACAGATCATGCATTTGTAATGTTGTACTAGTATGACTTTAAACTCCACACGGCCACGGGTTTGTGGCCATTTTCATTCCACGCAAAATCCCCGATGAGCCTCTAAACATGTAATGTAATACGTCAATAAAAAAACAACTGATTTTGAGAATAAAAGGATGGCAGCGAGCACGGTAAACTTACCAGCAATTTTTTATTCTTTTAACTCTTTTTGTCTTTTGGACAAAATATTTTAAGCATAAAATTGGCATATTTCTTCATACGTGTTACAAATCTAGTTAATACAATTATTTATTTATTTTAGAAACAGTAGATATTGATACTTCCACGGTCAATTTGTAAGTGTTTTACTTCTTCTTTTCTATTTATTAATGGATGATTTTAGAATACTAATATTTTAAATTACATACGATAAAACGTTATAAAAAAATATACTTTTAAAAATATATGCTACGATGAATGTATAAAGATTTCATACGATAACTTTTTCACATAAATATCTATGAATTTTACAATTTAAACACTACCAAATTTATTGATGATTAGTTTACTAGGATACAAATAGAGGACAGATAGAGGCTAGAGCATATGAGATTATGAGTAATGTCGAACACAACTAATAATGGGTGTGTTTGACAGGGTTGTACTTATTAGCAAAACTTACTTATTTTGTTTTTTTTTTAAAGTAGGGGGCCTAGAGGTGTTACAAGCGAAGCGGGGTTTTACGGCCGGGTGATCCTATCTCACCGTTGCTTTTTGTGCTTGTGATGAAGTATATGCGAGATGCCTAGAGAAAGCGACTACAAGGATAGGGTTTAGCTTCCACCCGAGATGTGAGCTTTTGTAGATAATACATCTGAGCTTCGCTGATGATGTGTTGGTGTTTTCTAAAGGGGATTGTGAATCAGTTGGAAGTCTGATGGATGCATACAACAGATTTGAAAAGTCGACAGGCCTTCGAGTTAGCAAAGGAAAATTTAAAGTCTATTTTAGTGGAGTGCAGGAGGACTAGGAACTGAGAATTTTGCAACTGGCGGAGTTTGAGGAAGGTGCATGGCAAGCAAAAAAACTGACTATTTCTATGTGCCAACCTTTGGTGGATAAAATAGTAGAGAGGGTGGAACATTGGAGTGCCAAACTCCTAAGCTATGCGGGTAGACTTCAGCTGATCCGGAGTGTATTTTTTCAGTAGCAAATTACTGGATTCAAGCATTTCCCCTTCCAAAAGCAATGTTGAAGCATATTAAGGCAGCGTGCAGATCCTACCTGTGGAGCGGAAGCGAGATTATCACGAAGAAATCCCAGGTGGCCTGGGAACGGATCTGCGGACAGAGGAAATGTGGAGGATTGGGAGTCATTTCACTGGTAGAATGGAGTTTGGCGAGTGAAGAGAAAGTGATTTGGAATATGCACAGGAAAGCAGATAGGCTATGGATCCAATAGATCCATGCCTATTGTATCAAAGGCAGAGGGATGAATCTGACCCTGCCGAATGATGTTGTTGGACACATATTGATTATATCATGCGAAAAATCAAATAACAAAAAATTGACCGAGCAATTAACATATGCAAGAATAATAAACTTTTATTAATTATTCAAGTATACAATCGAAAAACTTAAATTACAAATAATCAAAGCATAAATCATGTTTCAAGTAATCACAAAGTGATGGAGTCACGAGTAACACTCGCTGCCTTGAAACGAATGAGTCCCGTCGTGGACATCGTTCCGTAGGATAAAACCATCGCAAGCAACAATTAACATTTAATAGTTACCTGGGATTCACGCAAGGCCCGAAGGACTATCACCGACAGAGACAGAAAGAAGTGAGACTCAAGTTTAGAATAAATGAGGAACTTGAAAATGGTGCGAGTTTTCTGACTAACTTAGAGACTCTATTTATACTACTCTAAGAGACCCCAATCATGGAAACACGATATTCTGATTTTCTGTAATTAGAGAAGAATATTCTCCAATCACCAACTCACCAAATCCGAGACATTCCATGAATACTCGAATCAAATCTGCTGGAAAAGGAAGAAATATTTGCACAAATATTCTTCATCGTATTAAACATGGTAAACCGCATATTTATTTAAGACAAGATATCTCACAAAATATGGAAGTATTTTATTCTTATCTCTTAAGAATTACACACAAGCAATTCCATATATTATATGCGGCTGGGCCTTCCAAAGACTTCCATGCGGTCCATACGCATTTTGGACAGTCCAGAGAAAATTACCCGGTCCAATTTTCACCCATTTTTTTCTCTTTCAAGAGTGATATTTCAAACATCCATATCTCATTCACCCTTTATCTGTTTTGAGAGTTTAAATAGTCGATTTTATAGTACTCGCGGAGGAGAACCCAAAAATGACATCCACCGACCCAAAATCCATTCCGGTCCCACTCAAAATGAAGCCCAAAAAGTTGACAAATTTCAACCTTTTAACTGGTAGAATGGAGTTTACGTACTCCGCGAGGATTGGGAGTGAAGAGAAATGTGGAAGATTGGGAGTCATTTCACTGGTAGAATGGAGTTTGGCGAGTGAAGAGAAAGTGATTTGGAATATGCACAGGAAAGCAGATAGGCTATGGATCTAATAGATCCATGCCTATTATATCAAAGGCAGAGGGATGAATCTGACCCTGCCGAATGATGCTTCTTGGGTTCTGAAAAGTTTGAACAAAGGTTGGAGAAAAATGCAGCAGATGACAAGCTGGGCGGAGCAGCTTAAGGTAAAGGAATTCAAGGTACGTAAGCTGTACTATGAAATCAAAGGTGAGCAGGTGAAGCTACCTTAGCGGAACATCTGTACGAGAATTACGCTAGGCCGGGGGGGAAATTTGTGCTATGGTTAAGCTGTTTCAGGCGATTAACAACTAAGGATAAGTTGAGGAATTTTGGTGTGGTATGTGCGTTTTGCACGGAGACTAAAACAATCCAACATTTTCTGTTTGATTGTACCGAAACGAAGAGCATATGGAGTACAGTGTTGTGTTAGCTAGGGATTGCAAGGATACCGCATCAGTGGGCACACGAAAATGGAGTGGATTCAGGCACAACGCAGGGGTAAAGGAAGCAAGATACAACTCTTAAAGATGGCCCTAACAGAGACTGTATAATGGATATGGAATAGGAGGAATGAGGTATGTTTTCAGGAAAGC
Organism: Rubia yunnanensis; assembly: GCA_037428765.1. Taxonomy (NCBI): domain Eukaryota; kingdom Viridiplantae; phylum Streptophyta; class Magnoliopsida; order Gentianales; family Rubiaceae; genus Rubia; species Rubia yunnanensis. The sequence goes on along the minus strand of CM075067.1, from coordinate 100,504,222 downwards.
AAAAGCAAAGATAGTTTGGTAAATATAATCATAGAGTGTGTAGTGTATAGGGCAAGGCTGAAACCAAACTGAGATTATCATGTGTAGACCTTTTGGTAGAGTTTGAGTGAAGATTGTAATAGGTGAAATGGTAGAGTTGTAAATGGTTATGAGATAAAGTAATGAAAGTTCATTCGTTCCAAAAAAAAAAACAAACATATGCTACGATGAATGTATAAAGATTTCATACGACAACTGTTTCATATAAATATATATGAATTTTACAATTTAAACACTATTAAATTTATTGAATATTAGTTTACCAGAGACAGATAGAGGACAGATAAAGGCTAGAGCATTTGAGATTGTGAATAATGTTAAACACAAATAATGGTGTGTTTAACAGAGTTGTGCTTATTAGCAAAACTTACTTATTTTGGTTTTTTTTTAAAGTAGGGGAGATCAGTTTCTACTCTCCCCCAAAAAATAATTTACACTTTTGAAATAAATATTTTTTAACAGGTTGCCAAACACAAAAAATAATTTTATAAAACACTTATAAATCATGTTAAACACACACAATATCTCCCCTCCCTCACCGATCACCATAAAAAATCCAAAGCCCATGATTTAAAAACTAGGATAATTGGGCTGAATAACTTTCTCCCCTGTTATTTCCTTCATGCAATTTTCCTTTTCCCTCAACATAAATATCAATGAGTCCGTCTCTTGACAGACATTCTTTTCATAAGTCACGAAAAAATCAAGGTTTAAATTACAAACTAGAAGAAATGAAGATAAATTTTTTGAGTTACATTAATCAGGTCATAAACTTTATAATTACTCCATGTTGCATAATAAAAATTTAATATTGTAACTAACACTCTTTACTTTTTTATTATTCTAATTAAACACTATTTTTTCCATAAACCAACAAAAAGACGGTCTTTCTCAAGATTTTACCAATATCAATTTGGTCTTTAAAAAAATCAATTTGGTCCAATAAGGCAGTTGGGCTTGTCTTAGGCCTGTTGGTGCTCTTTGTTCCTTAAAATGATTAGAACGGCGACGTTTGGATTGCTTTTTTTTCCTCGTCCAAAAAAAAATGAATGGATAATGAATTATATTTCCTCTGATTTTCTAAAATTGCCACTTTCTATCTAAGATAATTTTTTTAAATTAACATGTTTTTTATCCGATCATCCTACTTTTTCAAACATAAGCACAATTTTCTCCATTCATTCTATCCATCGAAATTCAGAAACAAAGTTATAGAATGATAGAGTTAGAATCTCAAAGAAACAGTAGTGCATCAATTAATTAAGAGTGTATATTTTTTCTCTCCAGTGTCCTGAAAGAAAATTGCAATGGGGTTTATAGGGAGCTCAGACGATTTGTTGTTGCCTTTGACTGTCCACACTCCACAGTTGTCAATGTTCAACGCCCTTCAACCACGGCTAACATTTAAATTCTTGTTTACAATGATATAAAATTATAAAAATATACCATGTTTATTATCAATATACAATCAAAATTGTAATATCTATACTACTTAGTACTTTATTTATTTATTTAGAGTTATTACCAAGTTAATATACTCAGCCGATCCATAAGAGTGAGAAATAGTCCAATGGAATCATAGGTTCATATCTCACCTACAGATTTTCTCCATTGATTCGATGTTCTTTTCGAACTTTTTCTTTCTTTTAGATGGGAGTGAATTTTAAGAAATATTTCCTCGAGCCCATTAACTAAAGTTACAAACCAAAGGTTAGATTGTCATGCGTTCTACTTTCCAATTTGTTTGTTGGAGCCAATTCAAGAAAATTATAAGATTTCAGAAGAAAAAAAATCAAGAAAATTATAATATGGTAAAGTGTGTCTTGAAAAATTATAGCCAAATCAAGAAACTGATAAAATAGTAAAGTGTGTTTTTTACAAATTATTCCACACATCTTGCATTCACAATTTTAAAAGAATCAATTACGGTATGAGTAGAAAAATTATTCTATGCATATGTTGCATCAATTCAAATGTAGCCAATCAATCGTTGGGTGTGTTTGACAGAGTTGTACTTATAAGTAAACATGTCTTACTTTGAAAGCAGGGGGAGGTTAGCTTCTGCTTTTGCTCCAAAAATAGCTTTTACTTCCAAAATATACTGTTTTTTAGTACTTTACCAATCACTAAAAAGTGCTTGCAGCTTACAAGCTCTTCCAAACAGAGCCATGATATATCCACATATAATACTCCCTTTGTTTTATTGTGTTTGCCACATTTTCCTTTTCTGTATGTTCTTCTAAAATTGTCACATTTCCTTTTTGATAACATAGTAGAATCAAGCACCATATGGATTAATATTCACATCCCCTGGAAAGAGGTTCAAGACCCAAACAATATCTAAGTGGGCTTGTAGTTGGGTCTTTCACTAGAAGACAATAGAAGCTAGGTTATACACTAAGGATATTAGGATTTTAGAGGAGTATAAATACGGAGGTATGTCTTCTATTTTTTGTAACACTATGTTGCCTTCTTTTGCCATCTACCAATTATTGACTAGATCGTCGAAGAATCTCCCCCCAGATTCTCCGGGGTCTGTTTTCCTTTTGTAGATCGCATGCTTCGCTAGACCAGATCGAGATTGGACTTGAGCTGACGGCCACCAGACGCATCAATTTTGTAGCAAAAATTGAATCATTATCAGCCACTCATTAAACCCTTTACCATTTTCATTCAATTATCTCCACACATTTCTCAAATTGAAAAGGAAAAAGAAAACACATAAACCCACATCGTCAAACACAGTGAAACCATGAAAGTACATAATTCATATTTCATAGCTGATTTTGTTTTAAGATTTATAATTCTCTCTTTCCGATTGTTTCAGGCTCCACCATCCTACATGGTGCAACCGCAGCACAACTGGGTTTTGGAAATGATGATTATGTGATGATGAGCTTCAAAAATCACCATCTCAAGATCAGGAAAATGATCACCCTCGGCCTTTAGAGCAGGTTCAATAATATTTAAAAAAAAATCATTAAATTCAATGATGAATGCAAATAGTTTGGTCGGGGTGTGAATCTTACTCAATTTTCCAGAGTACAAGTAGTACTAGAACCACATGCATTGTTGGCTGTGTCATTAATCATCGAGTTTGTATGTACTTGCAAACTTTTCCCATAGAAAAATACCACATCCCCATCCACTTTACAAAGACCCCACTATTATTTCTATTAGTAGCCCATTTCATTATAATTTGCCTTCCTATAATAGCGCCATGCAATTTGATGCCTTCATAACCAAGTGCCCAAATTTAAAATATTGGACATGTCAATCATGTGACCCATGTATTTGAGTTGAGTTGCATTAGAGATGCTAAAAAGCGGAGCATGGTGCGCTTTAGGCACCGAGTAATAAACTTCTTCTTTAGTTTCAAATTTATTTGCTAATCTGAAACATAGGATTTTAGAAGCGACGACAGCTAAAAAAATTAAATAGATGAGAGGATCTAACTAATTCCACTTCTTTTTTTGTATGAAGTACTGTATTACTAATGTACGATCTTTTGGAAGCAGCCTGTGATAGAATGTAAAACTCACAACTGTTGTTGCTGTGTGTTTTCATATTTACATGATACAATGTAGAACGCACAATGTACAATGTACAATGTACAATGTGTATTCATATTTACAAGTGATTACAAAGGGTACAAAGTATAATTGAAACAACCTATTACAAAACCAATAAGAAAGATATTCTTTCTTTATCCCACATCTATTCATTCTATAGCTCTATTAATCCGCTCTTTAATACTCTAGGGCAAATATTTCCTAGTGCAATATCAAGTTAGCTACATTATAAATTAGCCAAGACCAAAATGTTTAGCCAAGGCCAAATAGTATAGCTAGAACAATATAAGAATGGAAGTAACATACTTTTATTTTGGACTCCTTTTCATCTCAATCATGGTACGCAGAGTTCCCACGTACACTACTAATTTGATAGAGACGTAAATGACACTTTAAACATTCTACGTGGCTGCGGGTGATCAACTGATTAGGAATTTGCTCAAATTCACACACGATAATAGAGATGTTGATATCTTATCCCACACCTAGTCTTGCTAGTGTAATTAGTTAAAATTAGTTTAATACATTTTATCTTAGTATAATTTATTTAAGAGGGACACGTGACTGGATCTGATTGGTGTAACACACAGTGGTACACAAAAGTGTAACAAAAAATTCTGAGCCCGATCCACCACTGTGTCCAACCAACCTATATGGCAACTCCATTGCTCTCCTGTATTTCAGTCTGATTCCATCACTGTTACATTGGCACAAACCATCTTTCTTTGAATAATATGAAATCAATCACAATCCGTTTAAAACGAGAAGAGTATCTTACTACTATATATAAGTCGGTTGATTAAAATATAACCACCACCAGTTTCGGTACGCATGAGAGTCGTCACTATTAATTATCCCTCGCTGTCATAATTGCCGGTGCCATTCGGCTGATTAAATGAATCGAATTACGAAAAGAAATTGCATATTTTGTGCATGCACGCATTGAAAGCAACCTTCTTCCATTCCTCTCTCTTACTGTATATTCTATAAATATTTTTCATACAATATTTCCACATTAGTTCTACTTCCATTATTATGATGGGCTCTTTGCGGATATGGTCCCTAAAGTCTGCAAAAATAACAATACAACCATAAAACATTCACCATCAGATGCAGACAATACATTCAGCAGGAGGTAGATCGAGCTGCCCGTGAAAAGGGTCTCCTTTGTCTTTGTTTTTTTGTGTCCCAATTCATAATTCTCTTTACATTGTCGTATTCCTTGGAGACTCTACAAATCACAAAACAATATTATTAAAGTATAGCACTAGTAAATCATTCTTTCTTTGTAGGAGTGGTGGTAAAAGACATAATATGATTACGCAAGGATCATTATTCATAGGTTCATATTAACGGTAAATTCAAATGCTTAAAGAAAATTGAATGAAAAGAGTGAAGATAAAAATGATTAGTTTTTGAGTCCGTCTTTTGTGAGACCGCCTCATAGTAAGACCAATGACTAAAGGTAAAATAGGAAAAGAGTAAACAAAATTTGGGGGCAAAAAACTAATAGAACTGGACTAAATTATAAATTATCACAATTACACATTAAATCCCTGAACTTTTAAAACATGAATATGAAACTAATCTTGAAATCTTTGCAATTTAATCCCGGTCTCACCGTGAGACGGTCTTATACAAGACTTTGTCTTAGTTTTTACTACCCTAAAAACACTAGTACCGACTAAAAATAATGTAATACTTTGAAAGTATTGCTTTATACGCTAATAATATTAAGTTTGATCTATTGTAACAATTTTATAAATATTACCTTAGGTGATACTACATTATATCTTGTTAGAATAACAGGGAATAATTGGTATCCGATTTGCATATTGGAAATCTCAAAAGCCGTAGCAAATGATCCTATCGTTAACCACATTGTCGCATAGGTACAATCAACGACACGGGTTCTAATGCCATTGGAAATTACAAGTTGTCATTTACTATTAGACCGAAATGCCAATGTTTTTTTTTTGACCATCTGTAGCATATTTCAAGCTCTTGTGTTTTGACTTTTTGACCGTTCAAACTGTCACTCTAGTTCTGGTAAAACCTAGTGCGTATCCAATTTTCTCGGTGAGCCATATGACTGATCAATGACACTTGTGAAATAAAATATCCCAGTTGATGTAAACGAATCAATCATCCAAAGAAATATCCCGAAGACCGTATTTTCATGGGCATATAAAAAGATAAGGTTGAATTAAAATTATAAAAAAATAAAAAACTTTAATTACAATATTAAAAATTTATAATGTAACATGCCCATAGTTATACGTTTATGACCTAATTAATTCAATCCAAAACTTTTTATATTAATTTATTCTAGTTTGATCCTTAGATCTTGATCAGCTTATGGAAGACTCTTCTTCTAAACATCACATTTATATACGTCAACAATATACTAAACAAAAGGTTATCGGCAGTCAAATGTGATTTAAGAAAATCCACAAGTAAATGTTCATTTTCAGGTGAGATGGATGAGTAAAAAATAGTTAAAATGACGCACCTATTCATGGCATTTGATTTTGTTTTCCATGGAAATGGAGTTCTTGCAATGAGCAATGGCGGCCTGAATCGCAGACTGCAACTCTTCCATGGTAGAATCACCGGTCGGACAAGAAGACGGAGAAAGGGCCCCACTTCCCGGCACCAACAGCCCACTATTCGTCGGCGACGTCCTCATCGACGCCGGCGCCGAGAATTCCCCTCTTCTTCCGATCAGCTCCGGCTTTCTCCTCAAACTCAAGTTGCCGGAATACGAAAACCCCTGCCGGTGAAAGTTAACGTGATTCTCCCTCTTCCCGTTTCCGAACACCCTTCTCATGTACCTCTTCAACACGTGGCTAACGTTGTCGAACTTCAGCTTCCTCTTCTGCCGCTCCTCCGATGATCTCGGAACAGTTTCGCCGTTCTCTTTTCTCCACTTCCCGAACAGCGAAAAGGATTTCGACTTTGTTGGCAGTCGTGATCTTTGTTTCATCTCCTCGTACTCGTCGCGGTGGATTTTCTCGCTGCATATTATGTTGCATGAGCTAGTATTGATCATCGCGCGGTCTTCCTTGATCGGGATGGTGAAGCTGTCGAGCGAGTTGGTGGAGGAGCGCGGGGAGATGGGGAGGTGGGAGAGGAGGTGGAGCGGCAGCAAGTGGCCGTGGAAGAAGATATCATCGGCCGGGGAAAGGTCCACCGCGAATGAAGGTGGGGAGGACTTCGACGTGGATATGGCCGCCGCGGTGGTGCTGGTGGAGGTGGAGGTGGAGGTTGTGCTGCTTGTGGCTTGTGATGATGGTTGGAGGGAGATGGTGAAGGAGAATTCATGGGCAGGGGATGTTGTAGGGGAAGGGGATTGTGGGTGGCTTTTTATTTCTTGATGGTGTTCTTGTTGATATTTGTGGTGTTGAAAATCCATGATTTCCATGAAGGAAGTTGTGAAGGGAAAGGGGATGTGAATTCCCTTTGAAGAATTTATTGGTTTTGTTTGTTGTGCAAGAGAGGGAATGGAGAGATGGGATAAGGATATCAAGAAGTTGTGGAGAGGGGATGGAAGAGGTGGGAACTCTTTGCAAACTGTAGTTTGGGGTTTTTATACTTGTGTCCTATGCACATATAGGTTTTTTAAGTGACGGTATTTCAACGGTTGAAGTCTGGTGACACTATTACAGTGGTGTGGGTTTGAATCTCTTCTGAGAAAAGGTTTAAGGCTTTCAACGGTTGATATCTGATAACATTATTACAGTGGTGTGGGTCTGAATCTCATTCAAGACAGAATTTTAGCAGTTGAAGTGTGTGATGCTATTATAGTGGCGTGGGTATGAATTTCATTCGAGACTGAATTTCAATTGTTGAAGTGTGATTTCACTATTACAGAGGTGTAGATCTGAATCTCATCCGAGACATTGGAGCAGGATTTTGGAGTGGGGATGGGGGTGGATGAGCAAGAATACAAAAAGGAAAGAAGTGGAACACATTTTTACTTCTATATCTAGTGATGTAGCCGTAGAAGTAGCAGAGCATATTCTTACTGCCTTCTCATGTATTTTCAGAAGTTATTCCTCCCTAGAGTAACAGGTACAACGTACGAGGACAGGTCATTTTCAAATAAATGTCCAAACAAGAATTTACCAATTATCATACTACTTACTTTTAAATTCCGAGATAGAACACTAGACTGAAATGAACGATAAGAGTCGAAGTAATTAGCAAATGCTACATATTTTAACGTGATTTTGAGACCAGGAAATGAACAAGTTTTCGAGGGGCTGATCCATTTTTATTCACAGTTAGAGATACGTAACCTCGTAATTTGGATAAACAGTTGTCTTAGAATTATTGATGCAGCAAATAATTGGTAAAAGATCTCTGTCCCTCTGAACCTCTCTGGCTCTATGAGTCCTGTTCTTTCTTTCTTTCTTTTTCATGGCATAGAAAAATCATTGTCTAGTACCTTTCAACGTTTTAGTTATGATGATGATGATTCAATGTTAGGTCGCATAAATGATATTGGGATAGACAATTGTGTGATTCATGTTAGAGTTAAGCTCCTTTAGATGTGCATCACATAATAGGCAGCCATAGATGGCTAAAAAACAACTCTTCCATTCACTTTCATCTAATATTACTCCTTGCCAAGGTTCGAGTCCCATGTGATTAGAATTTATGAACAGTCAATTTGGTGAGCGTCGAATTATAGACAGTATTGATCATTGGGCTGGATATCGTGACTTATTTGGATTAAAGGCGCAATCCCTCACGTTCAGGGCTACCGATTGATGAGGAAGTAGATCACAACGCTCAAGAATCAACTACCTGGCGATTGATGAGGAGGTAAATCACCTTCAAGTTCACTGGTTAGTGATGAGGAAAATCACAGTATTTAGGTGTTTACTTTCTGGTGCTTACAAGAGAAAATCTTCACACTACGACCGGAAGAATTCAAACCTGTAGTATTTAATAAAACACTTAATTATTTGACCGATCACGTGAATGTGAAGATACTATTTAAGCACCACACTAATAAGAATTCACAAGTCCCTGTACATATAGCTACGTGTTTGATACTATTTCCATCACTGTTATATGAAGGCAAATGTGTGGTTGGTCAACAGAGAAGCCTTTAATTTTAGCCCCCACCACCCTTGACTTAATCACCAATTAAACAAGAGCATGAAGAGACTTGTAAAACTGGAAAGAAAGCTGTCCTTTTTTAATTGAGAAGTGAGTTTTAACGGTGATTTTTTAAGAGAAATTGGGAGGCAGCAAAAAACCTGGAATTTTGTCTGCAAAACTGGTAAAAGGTATGTGTGTTTGTAGGTCCACACACACGTGTATGGATTGGTCCATGACTCCATGTTAGAAATAGCATTCTTAAATTCAAAAAGAATCATAAGTCACAAATATGGTAAAATCAGAAATTATGTCGTAAAATCAATTAATACGGTGTGGAAACTACTCATAATGCTATACAGTATTAAGTTTCAATTTTGTCATTTATCAATGTGGGACTCTTCCTGGTTGTTTATTATGCAATCTTTGACTCTAATCAATACTTTATAAAGGTGATTCATGACGTAAGTTATACTCCCTCTGTCCCAATTCAATCTTCACACTTTGACTTTTGATAGTTAACTTGACAAATGTTTGATTCTTAGTGTCTTTCATTAAGAATAATTAAACCTTGTGAAAAATTATATTTTAAGAACATATGTTATAACGAATTTAACAAGTTATCATACAATAGTATTTAAATTTTGAGAAAAGTGCAGATATAACCCTATATAATTGAAGAAAGTGCAGATATAACCCTGCGCTATTCGAAAGTGCAAATATAACCCTATCTATTTAGGTTATGTGCAAATATAACCTTTTTAGCCGGTTTGAGGCTAGAATACAGTGAAATGACCGATTTGCCCCTGATGATTTTTTAAAAAAAACTGAAAACCCCATTTCTCAAATGACATTTATACCCCTTTTCTCTTTCCTTTTCTCTTTCCTTCCATTCTCCTTCCCTCTCTGCTGTTTCTTTTCCCCTTCCACTCCATTCTCCTTCCTTTTCTCTTCTCTTTCCTTCCTTCCTTTGTGGTGCAGAAAGGAGAATGGGCGGAGATGGTGTTTTGTTCCTCTGTTTTCGCCACTGGCCTCTGTTTTTGCATTCCCATTTCTATCTTCACCTTTGTGAACCACAGATTTCTTTTTCGTATTCTGATTCCTAGAGAACCCGACTCGACCCGAGAATCCAAAGAACGACTGAGCGGCGGGAGGTGGTGTTTGTGGTGGCCAGGGGTGGCAGAGCATCGATCAGTGGCTGAGCGTCATTCGAATGGTGGCAGTGGTGGGCTTTGATTGGGAAGGGGTCGGTGGTGCCGGCGCTAGGGTTGGGCCACGGCAGAGGCGGATCGACTGAGCAACGGGAGGTGGTGTTTGTGGTGGCTAGGGGTGGCAGAACGTCGTTCGAATGGTGGCAATGGTGGGCTTTGATTGGGAAGGGGTCGGTGGTGCCAGCGCTAGGGTTGGGCCACGGTGGAGGCGGATCTGGGTGGTGGTGGCGGAATCCTAGTGGTGCTGGGGTTGGGCCACGACGGAAGTCAAAGCTTGGCATGTTGTGTCCCAGAATAAACAAAGATACCAGGTGTTTGTTGATATTTTAAACCTTCTTAAATTTTCTTAAATTGCTTAATCTGTGGAACTACTGAAATTTTCGTTCACGGTGGGCTAGGGCTGGTTGATGGAGGAGGCGGGGCTAGGGGATGGGTCTTGATTTTCGAGCAGAGGAATAGGCTCAGGTTGTGGTGGATTGGTGGTGGTGGTGGTGGCGGGGATGTGGTCAGGTGGTGGTGGCGGGGATGGGGTCAGGTGGTGGCGGCTGGGATGGGGTTAGGTGGTGGCGGCTGGGATGGGGTTAGGTGGTGGCGGTGGGGATGGGCCCAGGTGGTGGCGGCAGGGATGGGCTCAGGTGGTGGTGGAGGGGATGAGCTCAAGTGGCCTCAGGTAGTGGTGGTGGGGATGGGCTTAGTTGGTGGCGGCCGGATTAGTGGTGGTGGCGGATTGGTGGTGATGATTGGTGGTGGTGGATTGGTGGTGGCGGATTGGTGGTGGTGGCAGATTAGTGGTGGTGGATTGGTGGTGGGGGTATTTTTGTCATTTAAAATTTTGTATTAGGTTAGAAGGGCATTTTGGTCATTTTTGGTCGATCAATGGCCAAAAATGGCCAGTCAATGCCGGAATAGTGGTTCTAGGGTTATATTTGCACATATGTGTAATAGATAGGGTTATATTTGCACTAAAAAATAACTCAGGGTTATATTTGCACTTTTCTCAACATATAGGGTTATATCTGCATATTACCCTTAAATTTTTATACTAATTCAATTTTATGGTCAAAGTTAATGAATTTTGACTAAATGAATTATTAAATAGCAGCTTGAATTAGGACAGAGAGAGTAGTATTATCATTCACCAAAGCACCAACCAGATGTTTTTTTCTCTATTAAGAGTATGTTTGACTGATTTTACTTATAAATTAAGTAGATTCTGGTGTTTGGTAAACGGTATAACAAAAAGGAAAAAAAACTTACTATAAAGCAAAATGCATATTTCAAGCAAAGTAGAATAGTAGAAGCTGACCTCTCTCTCCTCTTAAACAAAGTAAGCTCCCCACCCCCGCCTTTAGTCTAATAACACGGGTATTGGAAAGGGCAAGAAACTCCTTACTAGCTTGTTTATTGGTTAGCCGTTAACAAAAAGTAATGAAGTTGCTCGCCCATGTCATAAGCAAGGGAACTTTTAAAATAAATCGACTTTGGTTATAGACACGGATCAATCGAACACACCATAAATCGCACACTAACGTCTGCATACTATTCTATAGGAAAGAAAGGTCAACATCTCAATCATGGAGGCATTATTTTGGGTGGACGCACACTCATCTTCTTCCACTAAACCAAATAATCTAAAACCGGGGGGATAATAATAAGATAGGAAAGAAAAGGGAGATTGCAAAGTTTTTGTCTTACACCACGTTGCTTGCTGGCTTGTCTTCCTATGACCACTTCTGTCTTCGCAGAAAAAGCCCAAATTATTTCGAGTGGCTAATGTCTAAAGCCACAAACTCACAACAAAAGTTTCCAATTCCCACCAAAGATCTTTGCTGGTTCGATAGTGAAACTCTTTTGTTCTCTAACTAACCCCTTTTTCCCATCTTTCTTTTTCATTCCACTCATTCAAACAAATTAGCCTCATTTCACCTTTCTTTTCACTCAAACAACCTTTCCCCTCCACCAAAACTCGTTTTAAACAACTCCGGCTCCAACCAAAACCATTACAAGCGGTTGGAAAACGATGTTATTCAGACAGAAATGTGCTTATAGGCAGAGCCTGCTTATTTTAGAAGCTCGGAGTTTTCCCTCTAGTAATGCCTTATGCTTTTAAAATAAGCAGCTTTGCCAGCTTATAAGTCATGTTAAACACACCCTCAGCGCTTCCTGCTGTGAAAGCCTAACCCACCCCGTTGACACGCATTGAAACGGAACAATCCTTATTATAGCTCTGTGGTAAGAAAACACTACTTACACATGCAGGGTAAAACTATCAATTGGGACTTGGGACCAGGTACACCCAACCATTTCCCCGGTCCCCTCGGGATATGACTTTATATTCAGAATCAAGACAACAAGAGAACAAACGAGACATTCTCAGTCTCCCCTTGTACTCAAACACAGAAAGCAGGCCACATGCAGTGAACAAATGCCATGAATCATAGCCATTCAAGATTTGAAAGGATATAAATCCAACATTCATTTTTGTACCGAGAAAACGTGTGAAACTGTGGGGAAGATGAAGATGATGGCAGGAAAGATGTAATCTTACTTCAGAAAGGAATGAACAAATGAGTGCTACAAGAAGAAACATAGGAGCAAACCTATGAATGAAGCATAAATCATAGCCATTCAAGATTTGAAAGGATATTATGGTAGAAATGTGCATCGAACTTTCATTTTTGTACCGAGAAAACGTGTGAAATTGTGGGGAAGATGAAGATGACAGCACAAAATATGTAATCTTACTTCAGAAAGGAATGAACAAATGAGTGTTACAAGAAGAAACATAAAAGAGCAGACCTATGAATGAAGATCTACATTGGAGGACAAAATAACTTTAAATGAAAAGAATTAATCTAACTCTCTGTATATGGCATACCCTAATGTGTTGGTTCTCCCATCCTTTCAGCCGGGAACAAGTGTACAGATAAATAATTATAACCGTTGGTCAATAACGAATGAATTACCTCTCCGATATGTCATCACCGTTTGCTTAAACATCTTCAGATGGAGGAAAGCAAACTCCATGTATGAAATCACTGTTAGAAAGATGAAGCTACCCTACACAGGTGTAAGAGAAGAGATCCTATTCATCCTAGCTCTATATCACAGAGGATCCAAAGGACTCGCGCGCCGTTTTTTCACCTTCCCAAATATGAACAGCTCTCCGATAATTGTTTGTTAGTGGTGAAGTCATAGACATGTAGTTTACGCGAGCTTACTAGTCACTCCCGCTACTGTATCTCCCATCTATATGATAAGTGACAGATGATAATCAGCATTTATATAACGTGTGAACTACGAGTGCTAAACATGATTGTTTATGAAGAGTGTGTTGTACCTCCAGAAGGTCTCTTACCCTCCATCGCTTCTTTCTTCTCCTGGCAACTCGAACAAAGAAAAGGGCCATCCCACGGCCGTAACTTTTTGGTCGTTTCTGAGCTTGCGTGTACAGATATCCCCTCTCCTGGTTTTATTTCAACTTGACAAACGGCGCACATAAACAACTTAAACATGTTGCACACGGGATACTTCGCATCCAACCTGAATCAATGCAAGAATGTTAGCAAAAGTATACCATGATTTCAGATGAAACAGTGCTAAGGATATGGTAGTTGGGCATTACGGACCTCTCTGCAAGTGAGGCAGAACCTTCCTCGAATAGTTCCTCAACGAGATCTGGTTCGTTAAATTCCTTGTCAGTTGTAGAAGAAGATTCTGATGGTTTCTTGCGAAACATAGATTTGAACACAGCTTTGGCTTGCTTCTTAGCAGGAGCCGGGGGAGGAACAGGCTTCTCAGTCGGGACTGGAATAAAATCAACGACGACGCAGGTTGTGTCATCTCGAAGTCCTTTGACTCCAACAGCCTCCTACAAAGGATAGCAAATTTATAGGTTAGGATAAATGAAACAGACACACACGTGCGGGCGGGCGGGTGAAGGAGGAAGAGAACATTTCAACAGCATTTTAAGACCGACTCACTTTAACAACTTGTGAGGCTGCAACATCAGGTGGCATACCCCGGCAACTGTCAAAAGCTACTTCTGCGGGCAAAGCATCCCAAACACCATCACTTGAAAGAATCAGTCTGCCACCAGCTGACGACACCTGAATAAATACGACTATATTAGGACCAAAAATAACTGACAGTAGCCATGTATTTGCACAATTGAACACTTTTGAAGATTGTGACAAGAGAAGCCGTAAACAAAACCTCTAATTTTTTTTCATTATGTGATCTATTTGCAAAAATAGAGTGCCAAAAAAACTCTTGGGCATCATAGATAAGTTAAAAACTAATGACTCAACAGATATGAGGCACTTCAGATATATATGAAGCCTGGAATCATGTGGACTTCCACCAGCAAAAAGTACTCCAAAATAAATAGTGCAGTATATGAGTCAGAAAAGAATACTCACCCTCACTTGCTTCACATGAGGGACGGGAACTATGAATTCGCCAACATCCATATCTCCAATGGACCGCGAGAGGCACAAACCACCAGGCCAACATCTTAATGGACCAATCTACAATAAGATCAGAAAATTCTACATTCAGGTATCAGCTAAGGAGAAACAGGCCAAGACCTTTTGAAGAACAATTGAAATCAAGAAGATGTTAAAATAAGAATTGTGTTCATCACGCAAGTGGAAAAGGTAATTTTATCCGAGCTGATGAAGGTCAGAATCACAAATGGCAAACAAAGAGCAATGCAGCAACAGGAAAAGGCTCCTTGTCAAAAGAGCCATTTTACCATTTTTGCAGTAACTTAGATGAGCTTAAAAACACAGCATTCCCTTTGCTACACTAGAGAAGAAAAAGTACCTCAGTCCCACCACCAGTGTTAAGTCGCCCAACCTCACCGCCACTTGAGGTGATCCGTTCCCTCCTGTTTAATTTGCAAATTATATCAATACATAAAAATCCAACATTTTGCATTTCACAAAGCAAAGCTACTTACTCTTCCTCGTTGGTATCAAGCCTATGATCAGCAGAGAGATAATATATTTCCCCTTCAGCCGATTCAAGAATGGCCCGAGAATCCCCAACCGATGCAACAGTTATAACCCATCCTTCAATTATAACAAAGGTAACTGTTGTCCCTGAAGTTTGTGCTGTGAAATGAAAGGACAGCGAATAAGAACCCTATAACACCAAGCATAACTTGTAGGTAAAAAAGGATTCGTTTTCAGACTGCAAATCTTCAAAAACAACACACGTAAAATCATGCCCTCTTTCGCAATGCACCGAGTATGGATACAGAAAAATTCATTCTTTAAAGGCAAAAGCAAGCCACCTCTTTCTTGAAACTCCTTATCAGTCTTCACAAATCCGGCAACCAATGCTCTCGGTAATGCAGACACCCACTCGTCGCGGCTGAGGTCTGACGGAATGGCCCCCAAAACATTGTTCAGGAGATTCTCCTTGGTATATATCGCCGCGGCAGATCCATTATGTCCATCAAACAGCTGCAACAAAAACACAACACAGAGATGGTGATACAATAATTACATTCATTACAACAATTGAAAAGGAAGAACCAATAACAATCAGCCAAAAACAGAAAAGGAGGAGATCAGGGATCATAAATGAATACCGCAAAAACAGAATAAGTGGTGATTCCATCGCCCAAAACTCTCTGGCATTCGGTCTTGATAAATGTAAAGTCCTCGCCTTTCTTACTCTGACTCGCCTGCCCGTGAATAAGCTCCGGCTTCTCGATCTTCTCACTCGCCAATTCCCGCTTTAGCAGAACTGACAACGGCACCGTTTGATGCTCGCCTTTCATTCTTCAGCCCCTCCAAAAATCGACAATCACACCAAAAAAACAACCTTTTTTCCCCTTTTCTGCAATTCAATTGACCAAATCCTACATTAACAGAAATCATAAAGATCTTCAATTTGAGGACAATGTGGATCAAATCAAACATAGTACGAAGTAGAATCAAACGTGAGAAACGCGTACCGAAACAGAATTTGGCGGCCGGATCGAGGAGGAGGACGAACACGATGAATTCATTCGTATGTAAACCGTTTGTGTTTGTGGGAGAGAAACAAGAAAGTATAAAGGGTGTTATTTTTGTTATTAATACAGCGCAATATTTGTTAAACTGGTTTTAGAAAGGAAAGGTAATTATTTTTGTTAATTATATTGTTCAGTTTCCTTGTTGTTTTGACTTGGCAAAAGAAAAAACCGACCTTTTTGGTAACACGTTAAAGAAAATTGGCTGGAATATTTTATATATGAGCTGTAAAATTTTGTGTGTTTTTTATTTAATTTTTTTTATCGAGGATGACTGAGTTTTAACGTGCCTTCCTTCACTTGCCAGTTGCCAGACGACTCGCGCACAAATTTTGGCTCCAAAATTTATCTTTACCTCCTTCATTTTGAAAGTACATTATCTTTACCTCCTTCCATTTTTCTCTATTGCTGTTACTTCCTCCATCTTATCTAAATATTTAGTGGAATATTTAAATAAATATAATATATCGTAAGTGATATTATTCAATTCAAGTAATTTTTAAATATTATATTTTTATTTTTTATTATTGTACATAGATAAATATATTGACGATCAACTATATGTCTTGAATATCGTGCAAAAAGCAAGAGTGTAAATCTAACTAGGACGGATGGGAGTATCTAAGCTTTCGGGTGAAGTGAAAGTTTAACTTTCATGTCAAACTATAATTTTCAATTTATTTTAAACCGACTAGTCACTTTATAATTTATGTAATTCATAAAATAATTTGATAGCGAGAAAGTCTTCCACTAGATCACTAAAGGTGTGTTTAGTGTTTGGTGGAGTTAAACTTATAAGCAAAACAAACTTATTATTAAAATAGGGGAGAAGAGTACTTCTTTTCTACAAAATGTAGCTTCTGGTTTTTTAATAAACATTTTTTTAGAAATTTAATAAACACTAAAAAGGGCCTTAACTTATAAGCAAATTACTTATTAAGTCTTGTAAACACACCCTAACAATTAGATCAATCATGAAAAACCTTATTTTAAAAACTTTTAGTGTCAAGTTATAATTATTTATACATTGCGAAACATTTCTTTTTATGCTATAAAAAAATTGTTGCAATGAATAACATCAAATCATCTCGTTAGTTACATCAATTATAAAATGACTTCGCCTAACGGTTAGTCAGTTTAAAACAATACTTCGATCCTAAAACAAGGCTCTGGATTGCGGAATTTTGAGAAGCACTCTTAGCAAAGAAGCACTATTGATTTCAGGAGGGTGGTTCGATCAACCTTCGTTAACAGTGCTTCTCAAAAATCCGCAATCCAAAGTTTTCGCAAGAAAATTCATATCAGTTAAGATGCTTTAAATAAAATTATTGGGCTTATTAGGTAGCAGTTATTTATAAAATCAGTAGTCGTAGTGAAAAAAATTACTGTATAACTAATTATTAATGTTACAAAATGCTGAAATTATTGGTTTATAAAGAATGATTAGGCAGGTCAGTTTATTTGATCTGCATACACGATTATCTCCCTGTCAAATTCTTAGGAAATATACCGTCTTTTTCATAAGTTTATGAAAACATGAGGTTAATTAGAATATAAAAAACTAAAAATTTTTAGTTGCAATATTAAAAATTTACTATACGTGTAGTAGTTATATAATTTATGACCCGATTAATGCAATTCATAAATTTTATTTTCATTTCTTCAAAGAGTCCGTCTCTTAAAAGACGGTATTTTCATAAGTCATGGAAATACCAAGGTTTGAACTTCAAATTAGATAAAATGAAGATAAAATTTCCAGGTTACATTAATCGGGTCATAAACTTTATATCTAATATATGTTTTTAATATTGCAACTAGAACCTTTACTAATCGAATCATGGGCTTCTATCATAAAACCAATTTGTACTACGTAGAGTTGACCCATGATCTTATATACTGAGTTATATGACTATCAACCACCAATGTGAGACTACATGTGCAGCGGTATGAATCATCGCGCAAACGTGGACAGAAATGGGGTAACGGGCCAACATTGGGGTTTGATACCATAATAGAATTGTGAGCTTCTATCATAAAACCAATTGGTACTATGTAGATACGACTCATGATCTTATATACTGAGTTATATGACCTTATCTACTGTGTTATATGACCTTATCTACTGTGTTATATGACCGCCAACAACCAATGTAGGACTAACAGCATTTATATTTTTATTGTTTTAATTAAACATCGTCTTTTCATAAACCCATGGAACGGACACCCACATGACTTTAAAATAAAAATAAAAATATTTAAATAGGTGACAAAACCCTTCTTCCAAGCCGTAGTCTCTCCAAGCCTCTCCAACTCCAAGCCCCAGCCTATGTCCTTCAAACTTTTTCCCCATCTCCCCCATTAAAGGAGATGAGAAATAACAGTTGATTTTAATTCATATTTTTGTTATTGAATAAGTATGAGATTTATCTCCACGGGTTAATTTTATTCTGACTTGATCGATTAGATTGTTGTATTCATGATGATAACTCGATTGAATTGTTCGTGTTGATTTGTTATTCTCGGTCTTCTTGTATATATCATGTGCTCACAATTTTGTTTGTGGTTTTATTTTTGGGTTTCATAAATTTGGATTCGTCAGATATGTCTTTTTTCAACGTATTTACAGTTTGGACAACATAGATCGTGGCTGAATCAAGTGGTGTTATAGTGGTAGAAGATCCCTGTTTGGCGCAATGATATTGACGCGTGAGACGCTCCTCTCTACCAAGTGGTCATAATTTTTGCGAGAAACCAGTTAATATCCCTGAGGGCAATGTTACAGTTTTTTTGTTGGATCTCTGTTCTGTAATAGTACAGACGATCAGTCTGGTTGATATGTAATTTGAATATCCTTGCAATATATTGGTTATTGTTAGAGGTTGGTTAAGTTGGATGTCAATTCCACTTATTGTAATCGTCACTAAGCATTTTTCCCATCATCTTGGAATTAATGATTTTTCATAAAAATAAACATAAATCGATGGGACGATTTTTCCCAAGACTTTGTCTTCTTCTAATTTGCAGTTTAAACTTTGGTGTTTTCATGACGAAAGACCATCTTTCAAGAGACGGACACTATCTACATTTGTTTTTATAATACAATTGCATAAACTACAATTATTTAGAGAATTGCATTTTGAAAATATCTAAAACTGAGATTTTATAAGATTAGTTAAAATTGAAATGCATAAATAGAGCAAATAAAATCTTATAACCATTCAAAAGTTCAATATTTGATAATGCTAGTATTTTCGTGTGCTAAAACTAAATTTGATTAATTTTAGAGATATATCTTTTGAAATTTAGGCAAAGTCTTTGGAAAGATCATTTTTCGATAGGCTTATGGAAAGACGGGGTTTAATTAGAATAATAAAAGGTAAAAAATATTAGTTGCAATATTAAATATCTATTATGAGTAGCTATAATGTTTATAATCCGATCCATGCAACCCGGAATTTTTATTTTCATTTCTTCAAATTTGCTCTTTAAACATTACTCTTTCCATGACTTATGGAAAGATCGTATTTGAAGAGATAGACTCCAAAATTTAAGTACTTAGCAGTAATTACTGTATTCGAGTATTTGAATATGGCAAACTCTTGGGAAAAATCATCTTTTCATAGGTTTACAGAAATACAGAGTTTAATTTTAATAATAAAAGGCAAAATGCCTCAGTTGCGATATTAAAATTTTATCATGCAACGTGTAGTAGTTATAAAGTTTATAACCCGATTCATGCAACCCGAAAAAATTTTCTTCATTTCTTCTAATTTGCACTTTAAATATTGGTCTTTCCATAACTTATGGAAAGACTGTCTTTTAAGAAACGGACTCTTTGAATATTTGGATTTTATTTTAAATTTTACTTAGTTTTATGGAAAAGTTTTGGGAAAGACCATTTTTCCATAGGCTTATGAAAAGATGGGTATTGATTAAAATAATAAAAGGTAAAATGCCTTAGTTGAAATATTAAAATTTTATCATGCAACATGCAGTAGTTATAAAGTTTATAGCCTGATTCATGCAACCCAAAAATTTTATCTTCATTTGTTCTAATTTGCACTTTAAATTTTGGTGTTTCCCTAACTTTTGAAAAGACTCTCTTTCAAGAGACTCTAATTTTTTTAGGCAAAACATTTAAAATAACATAAATACTTCAGGTTATTGCAATTGAATTTAAATTGAACGATAATTCATTTTTTAAAGATTGCCGTATAAAGAAAGAGTTCGTTTCGTAAAAGACGGTCTTTCCATAAGTCATGGAAAGACCAAGGTTTAAAGTGTAAATTAGAATAAATTAAGATAAAAATTTTGGATTGCAAATTGGGTTATAAACTTTTGTTACTACTATATGTTGTATAGTAATTTTTAACATTGCAACTTAAACACTTAAACACTTTTACCTTTTATTATTTTAATTAAATTCATCTTTCCATAAGATCATGGAAAGACGGTCTTTCCATAGGCATATGGAAAGACCGGGTTTGATTAAAATATTAAAAGGTAAAAGGTCTTAGTTGCAATATTAAAATTTTAGAATGCAACATGTAGTAGTTATAAAATTTATAAGCAACCCAAAAATTTTATCTTAATTTCTTCTAATTTATACTTTAAACCTTGATCTTTCCATAACTTATGGAAATACCGTCTTTCAAGAGACGGACTCTTGTCTAAATGGGTGAAAATAGATAATATTTATGTATTATGCGTTGTATGATACAACGATACATTGATTCGTAAATACATACTCCCTTTGGTTCTCTAATAATGGCCTCCTTTGAATTGGCATAAATTTTTTTAAAAAGTAGAATAAGTGGTGAAGGTTGTATTGAGAAAGTAAAAAGTAAATTGAGTTGATGAAAACAATCTAGTATTTGCCAAAAAAAAAGAGCCAATATAAAATAACCATTCCAAAATAGAAAGTGAGTCATTATTAGAGAACGGGAGGGAGTATAACCGTTTTATATTCTGCATTGGATACATTGATTCGTGAATACATATAACCGTTTTATATTCTGCATTGGTGGGTGTGAAGTGTATCAAGAAACAACAGTACTAAACACATTCTTATACTCCCTCCGTCCCAACCGAATCTACACACTTTTTGGTCATCTTTCTCAAGACACGTTTGACCATAAATTTCAACTAGTATATAGATATTAATATCATCATGTGAGATATTGTTGGATTCTCTGCATGCTGTATTTTCTAAATATCAAATTTTAACACACCGTTAATATGCGTAACTAAAGTTATCGTTGGTCAAACATGACCTGAGAAAGTTGACTAAAAAGTGTGCACATTCGGATGGGACGAAGTAATAATGTATTCTGCGTTGAATGATTTGAAGAAACAATAATGGGTTCATGGGGTTGACCATTCGCTAACGCATAAAACTGTTTGGCATTCCCTCTAATTCAACGGTGACATACTTTTTAATTTTGAATATTTATTTTATATTAATATTTTTTAATCTTAAATTCTATATTAATATTTTTTAATCTTGGTGAATTTAAGATTATTATACCTATTCATTTTACATTTTTTTTCCTTTCAATTCAATTTCATCCAATGTGCCATAATAGAGAAATAGAGGGAGTATTCTCTGCATCACATTAATCGGTGCCAATAACGGTTCTGCGTTAAATGGTGTGATGTTTATGAAGAAATAGTGACTGTTTAACTGTATCAAAATATAGATAAATCATTCATAAACATATATAAATACGTATAAACACATATATAATCATATTTTGTATTCCGCGCCTCTTTGATGGGTGTGATGTCAATTAACAATAACGGGTTTAAACTGTTATGTATTTTGAGTGGTATGGAAAAATGACACATTCATTCGTAAACAAGTACTCCCTCCATTTTTCTATTTATACCATCATATGTTTAGGTGTTTGAATTTAGGTGAAAGAAATGGGTGGATGAAATTGAATGTTTAGGTGTTTGAATTTAGGTGAACGAAATGGGTGGATGAAATTGAATGTAAAAAGTAAAATAAGTGGATAAAATTGAATAAATTTAGCCAAAAAATTAAAATAAGGCCAAATAAAAGAAAATATTCATTTATATTAAGTTTGTCATAAATAACAAATAACAAAAGAGAGTGAGTATAAGTTGTTTGGATTTTGTGCTCATTCGTGTGAAGTTTATTTTAGAAACAATATATAGTCGGTTGACTGTATTGAAGAAGAGATGATTTATTCACTAGTTAGGATGATTAATATGATAATTTAATATTTATTTTAGTTGTTACAATGAAATACTTAAAATTATGCAAAATTTTTAAAATGAATTTCAACGTATAAATAATTATAATTCAACTTTAAAAATTATAAAAATTAAAATTTTAAAGATTGGTCTAGCTATTAATTGGTCTGACAAAAGACGTGCCCTTCCTTATTAATAACTATTGAGATGCAGCTTTTTCAAAATTAAAAATATAGGGTAAGTGCGAAAATGACCCTATAAATTTGAAAGTGCAAACTTGTAAAATTTGAAAAAGCGAATCTAACCCTATGTTATGGAGAAATGGTACAGATATACCCAAATTGACTGTTTCACTGTTGGCTAATAGAATTCAGGTGTTGACCTAATTTGAAAAGACTAAAATATCCCTAAGTTTAAAACTAAAATTTTAATGACCATTATACCCCTAGGCTCCACCGGTCAACGGGGACTGCTGCCGGCCGATGTGGCCGAGTTAGATCAGTACTTTTATTAATAAGATTGATTAACACTTTAATAAAAAAATATGAGTTTGTCTCTTGAAGAGGGTCTTTCCATAAGTCATGGAAAGACCAATGTTGCATGAAGAAATGAAGTTTATTAGAAGAAATGAAGATAAAAATTACGGGTTGCATGAAGAAATTAAGTTTATTAGAAGAAATGAAGATAAAATTTTTGGGTTGCATGAACCGGGTTATAAATTTTATAACTACTACATGTTGCTTACTAAAATTTTAATATTGCAACTAAGATCTTTTACCTTTTATAATTCTAATTATACTCGTCTTTCCATAAGCATATGAAAAGACTGTCTTTCCGAAGACTTTGCCAAAAGACATAGTTAGAGAAGCACTTATGTAAAAAGATATGGTCATATCAGCACTATCATAAAAAATATTTTTGTAAAGAGAGCCCACTTTTTATAAATATGCCTTCATTGCAACTTCATAATCTAATGTATTATAAATACATTTATGATTTGTATGCTTTCATTACGAAAGTAAAAAAACGTTGGTAAATACTTTCCGATGGAAACTCACAAATTTTGGTTCATAATTTCCTTACGATATTTAGTAACTTTGTAATTAGAGACCGACACATAAAATCTAACTAAAAGTATATTTTCAGGCGCCGTAAACCCTCTCTTAGTCTCTTGTCACAGCCTCTCTTGCCGCATCCCTTATTCTTCAAATTTTTTCCCATCTTCCCATTAGGGGAGATGGGGAACAATAATTTATTTTAATTCATGTTTTTATTATTGAATAAGTGTGATATTTATCTCTACAAATTACTTTTGTTCTTCAACTTGATCGATTAGATTGTTGTGTTTATAATGATAACTTGATTTAGTTGTTCATGTTGATGTATTGTTCTCGATTTACTTGTTCGGATCGTGTGTTCGTATTTTTGTTTATGGCTTTATTTTTGTGTTTACATTAAATTGGATTCTTCAGGCTTGTATTTTTCAAGGTGTTTACAATTTTAACAACAAAGATAGTGGTTGGATAAAGTGGTGTTACAGTTGTAGAAGGCCCAATTTGGCGCAGTGATATTATGCGTGATACGCTCCTCTCTGTCAAGTGACTATGATTTTCACGGGAAACAAGTTAATATCCCCGAGGACGATGTTACAACATTTATTAGATCTATAATCTGTAATAGTACAGACGATCGGTCTGGTTGACATATAATTTAGATATCCTTGCAATATGTTAGTTTTTGCTAGAAGTTAGTTAGGTTGGATGTCAATTCCACTCACTGTAATCGTCGCTGGGCATTTTCCCTAGCATATTGGAATGAATGATTTAAAAAAAAGATCGACACATATTGCAACTTGGAAATTGTTAGGGACGAAATCAACTTTTCGTCATGGAGACCGAATTTGTGTGCTCCAATTGGCATGTTTTGACTTTTGAAAGTCAAGCTGAGTCAAATTTGACTATTAAATTCTATTATTATATATACACAAGACTATTACTCCCTCCGCCCCAACCCAAATTACCCACCTACTTCATGACATTATTCTCTATCAAAGTTTAACCGCATATTTGAATAGTTATATAAGAAATAATATTATCGTACGTGATATTGTTGAATTCGTCGTAACAAATAGCTTTTAAAAAGTAACTTTTTGTTTGCTGCTATATTACGTAGCTAAATACATTAACGGTCAAACATGTGTCTCAAATGGTATGCAATGATTGAGCTGTAATTTGGGCTGTGACACAGGGAGTATCATGTTAAATGTTGTTGGATTCATCATCACATACATTTTTAAATTATTATTTTTTCAGTTGACTTTCTAAAGTCAAAATTTGCCAATTTATTTGGGATAGAGAGAGTATTGAAAACTAATTCAAAATTAACATACAAATTTATAAATATATTTATGATAGTGTTGATCTGACCTTATCTATTTTACATAAGTGTTGATTTAACACAGTATTTTTTTTTACTAAAGTGACGATCTAACAATATCTTATTAATAAAAGTACTGATCTAACCCGGTCACCTTCGACCAGAGGTAGTGACTGTCGGTGACCGACGTTGACTGGTGTTTACTGACATTGACCGGCGGCGCTGCCGACAAAAAGGTTTGAGCACTTTTGGGAAGGGTAGTATCATCTTTTTCATTTTGTTTTCAAAGGGATTGGTAATGTTAGATTGACACTTTTGACCAAAATATATGAATAGATTTAAACTTTAAAATTTTACAAAGTTATATTGGCGCTTTTAACCAAAATATAATGTAAAAAATGCGCATTTCTTAAAAATATGTTATATTTAACTCAAAAATTTATTTTAAACCAACTAATTGACGGAATCATTTCATAATTGATGTAACGAATTGAAAGATTTGATATTTGTTTTTGTTTATTACAATGAGTTTTCTATAAATTTAAAATTTTAAAAATGCATCCAATATATGAAATAATTATTATTTTAACTATTAAAATTATCAAATGAGATTTTTTTTATAATTGATCCATCTGTGAATCGTCCGGAGACTTTCTCAACCAGAATGGCGAGTCCTATATATTGAAAAGATAATAATTCTTACAACTAAGTAATTGACGCCGGTGATTAGGGAGGGAGTGGATCATCCTCCAAAAATAGAATAACTGATAGTCAAAAGAAAGATTTCAATGATGTGGAAAAACAGTATCCAGTGTCTCTTCTGAAATTCCATCCACAATCCATTGGCGGGGGAAATTAAATTAATGATATTTCCACAATTCTATTATTTTTATGGCAAAATCTCAGGAAATACATCTTTTCATGGTGTTATAGAAATAGGGAGTTTAACTAAAATAATAGCAGGTAAAATATTTTAGTTGTAATCTTAAAAATTTAGTATTCAACATGTAGGAGTTATAAAGTTTATAACCCGATCCATGCAACCCAACAAAATTATCTTCATTTCTTATAATTTACACTTTAAACCTTGGTGTTTATATGGCTTATGGAAAGAACATTTTTTAAAATATAATTAATCAAGTAAAATAACTTTTTGATTCCCACTCTTCAATTCTACTAAAGCAATTTATTTATTATTTAGAGTTCGTGTCTTGGAAGACGGTCTTTCAATAAGTCATGAAAATACTAAGGCTTAAAGTGCAAATTAGAAGAAATGAAGATAAAATTTTCAAGTTGTATGAATCATGTTATAAACTTTATAACTATTACACGTTGTTTAATAAATATTTAATATTGTAATTAACACCTTTTACCTTTTACTATTATAATTAAACTCATCTTTCCATAAATATATGAAAAGACGGTCTTCCCAATACTTTGCCCATTATGGAAACACGATTTAATCCTTTACTCATTATTCATCAACTAGTAAATATTAGTCTGCTATAACTGGCCGTGTTAGTTGTTCAACTTCCACATTTCTTAACTTTGCCGGGATTAATACTCCCTCCAGTTCACTGACAGACATTTGACTTATTGTGATTTTTTTAAGAGAAAGTCTCAGTAAAGACGGTCTTTCCATAAGTTTATTGATAATGCATAGGGACATTTACCTTAAATGTTGTAATTTTTTTTTTTATAAAATTTACATATTGCATTTTATAAGTTAAAACAAGTAATATTATGTATTTGAAGGTGAAAATATAAAAATATATGATATAAACAAATATTTTCAAAATTTTTAAATTTTGTATGTAATTTAACAAATGCAGTATATAAGGTAAAAAATAAGTGGTCTGTCCATAAACTTATGGACAGACCGCCTGTCAGGAGACCTACTCTTTTTGTAAATGACACATTTTTTATTTTTGAAAAGATTCCTACAATCTTATCTACTCATTTTATTTTTTACTTTTTACTTTTTATTTTTTATGCTCAATTTCAACCTTTCATTTTTTTACATTAATTCAAAAGCCTAAACATAAATATAGTGTGCCAATTTTAGTGAAACAGAGGGAGTATTTCAAATTTTCTCATTAATTGATTGATATATGCTTGGATATAGACTGTCACTAGCAAAGTAGTAATGATTATTATTAGAGACAGAAACTTAATTAAACTGGAAGAACGTGAATGGACTGTCACCTAGTCATTGATGATAGACTGTTCTAGATTATCTCTAATTAATCAATACCCATATCTAGTCTTTCTTATAATAATTAATTTCTGTTTCGTGTTGTATTTATTTCCTCGTTGACTACTTCTTACCTAATATTTTGTATAACCGAATTGAACTTAATTTATTTGAACTTAACTAAAAATAAGTTTAATATAAGAGTATGTGTATGGTCTTTCCATGGAAAGACCAAGGTTTAAAGTGTAAATTAGAAGAAATTATGATAAAATTTCTGAATTGCATGAAACGGGTTATAAATTTAATAACCACTACATGTTGCATACTAAATTTTTATTATTGCAACTAAGACCTTTTACCTTTTATTATTCGAATTAAATCTCGTCTTTTCATAAGCCTATGAAAAGACCGTCTTTCCCAAGACTTTACCCTAATATAAATAGTAAAAATATATGATAAAACTAACTTAATTTTCATCAAATTATATTTCACCAAATTGAAGTGAACAAATTAAACTAATTTGAAAAGAACACAATTGAAGTGCAAATAATCTATAGAAAATATAGTCTTTCTCCCATTATTTAGAAGAACGTCTCCAATGCTAAGATTGATTTATGTCCTCTTTTCTAGAACTCATTTATACTTCACGTCAGTTCAATTTCAATTTAATTAGTAGGAGTTTGATTGGATGAAATTTAGATTAATTTAATCATACTATTACTATTTTTAATGAAGTTAATTTTTATTTAGTTTAGTTCAAATTAAGTTCACTTTAGCTGATACCTAGAGAACAGGTCCTTAGTTGAAGTCAGTTGATATGTTATACTGATAGATGACATATTTCGACTTTCAATGTGTTTAATAAGTGTCAAGTGGAAGTATTAACAAGACGTGCACACTATTCTTTTGAGGGTGTCAAACCTAATTTATGTTTAAAATTGTGAATTGCTATATCACGCCCTGTATTTTATTTGATTACGTCATATATTTATACAATTTAGTATATGATATGTATTTTTAATTTAATTTCATTAATTAAAATATATTTAATTTAATATTAAATTGTATTTATTATTTACCATCACTCTGCCGCCGTCAACCACCTCCGCCGCCACCACCGCTGGCGCCACCGCCGCCGTCCTTGTCGCCACCGTCGTCGTCCGCCGCCGGTCTTCTTCTCCGACCAGATCTTCTTCTCCGGTTAGATCTTCTTCTCCGGTCTTCTTCTCCTCTTCTTCTTCTCTTCTTCTCCTCTTCTTCTTCTCTTCTTCTCCGACATTCTTCTCCTCCGACCTTCTTCTTCTTCTCCGGCGGCCCCCACTCTCCTCTCCTTCTCCGGCTCTGGCTCGCCTCTTCTTCTCTCGGCCGCGTTCTCTTCTTCTTCTCCCGGCTCTTTTCTTCTTCTCTTGTTCTCTTCTTCTCCCGCCTTTTCTTTTCCCGTTCTCTTCTCACTTTCTCTTCTCTTCTCCCGTTCTCTTCTCTTCTCCCTTTCTCTTCTCTTCTCCCGTTCTCTTCTTCTTCTACAGGTGGTCCGACCGTTCTCTTCTCTTCTTCTCCAGGTGGTCCGGCACCGGCTGTGGAGTGGAGGTGGTCCATCGCCATCGGTGGAGGTGGCGGTGGTCCGGCGCCGGCGGTGGAGGTGGCGGTGGTCCGGCGCCGGCGGTGGAGGTGGCGGTGGTCCGGCGCCGGCGGTGGTCTGGAGGGAACATTTATTTTTTTGTTTTGTTTTTTATTTTTGTTTTATTTTGAAAAATAAATTAAGTATTATACATACATGTACGTATTAGGGCGTAAACTAGTAAAATACAGGGAGTGATATAGCAATACCCTTAAAATTTGGGCAAAATACTGATAAGACCCTATATTTTGGAGGTTTGTGCTAATATGACCCTGTGAAGTTAAAAAATGTTATTGTAGTCCTGTGTTTTGCATCATAAGTGCCGATATAATCTTTTGGTACTATTCCGGCACTGACTTGGCATTTTCTGGCATTAACCATAGCTAAAAACATTAAAACAACCCTAGTCTTAAAACAAAAAATGTAAAGACAAATTTACCCCTTGCTTTTCTTCTTCTCCATAACACAACCACTGCTCCGTCGCTTCTCCACCTCCGTCGCCGCCGCTCCGCCACCTCCACAGCCACCGCGCCGCCACCTCCATCGAGACACCAGAATCTGGAGTTCCGCTCCATCGCCGCCGAAATTTGGTACCACCGCCACCGTCCTCTCGAACCCTACCTCACCTCTTGAAACCCTACACACCTCTAGAAACCCTACCTCACCTCCGCTCCGCCACCTCCGCCACCGGTGGCGGCCAGTTCCAGCCAAGAAAAATCAAAACCCATCCGTTCGGATTCCATTAGAATGAATCCGCAACAACCAACACACATAATCCAAACCCAGAAATCGACAATAAATCCGAGAGCACTCAAACCTTTTGAATCGTCGAGCTTAGTAGCGAGGGTTCAATCTCTCCAATTGATGCTTCAGAATTCCCAAATCCTGTGATGGGATATCACCCCATATTGTTGCCGGTCCAAAGATCCTTCCGCGCTATAGGCCACTCGATCGCTATCGCGGTGGTACTGCGGCAGGGAAATCTCGTCCGGTGGAATCGGACTCGCCACTCCATCTCCGTCGAATCGCTAGGTGGAGCGGAGGTAGAGCGAATGTGGAGTAGAGTTGTGTGAAGTTAGGCGGAGCGGAACTAGGTGGAGCGGAGGTTAGGCGGAACGGAGAATTAGGAAAGAAGAAGGAAATAATAGTTTTGCTTCTTCTTCAACAGTGGCGGAAAGAATAAGGAAATAAAAGAATGAGGGCATAATTGTCCTTTCACTCGTTATGAATTTTCATTTTTTTAAACAGGGGTATAATAGTCATTTCATGTATTTCTGGCCAAATTCAAACCTCCAGGGTCATATTAACACATTCAAGCAAAACATAGGGTTACAATAGCATTTTCCAACTTCACGGGGTCATATTAGCACAAACCACAAAAACATAGGGTTATATGAGCACTTAACTCTTAAAATTTTCATTTTGAGGCCCTTACATGTTTATCCAAGAAAAGTGAAAAGAATTTAATAAATAGTACGAGCTCAGTTAAAATTTTGTTCATTCAATGATTGACACGTCATACCAACGTTATAATTGCAATGGTAGGATTAGTGATGAAATCCAAGAAGAATGTCGATTAATTTACAATGTTTACGTTATACTGAAGTTTCAATGAACGCATACCATGTAAAATAAGATAGCCCAAAATTGACCCTTTGAGCTGGAGAGGCTATGATGATGTCACGTAGCACTTCTACTTCGAAAAACACATATTGAGTCCCTTACCTATTTTACCTAAGAAAAAACGATAAGAGACGCTCATGTGATCTGCCAAATGGTAAAGTGTCTGTCTAAGCACTCCAATGGTCTTGGGTTCGAACTATGCAAGCCACGATGTGAGAATTTCCTCCTATAGGAAGGTTCCATGTGGGCACCAGGAAGTAACCACCTAGATGCTTGACTCTTATATACTATGATTTACCCCCACATCAACCATTGATGCTGAGATGACAGAGCCTTGAGGGCAATTAATTTCGCTTTTTAACTCTAGCAAAATGTGATAAGAACTCTCAAATTCGTAGAAGGCCAATTAAATTTTTGTTCGTCCAACGGTACTTTAATATGCCAAAAGTGATTGGAACAAAAGTTTACTCTATTTTTTCATAGAGTTAAATTGAGTGATCTTTTTTAATCTTTTCAACTTCAACTACAATGTTAACTCAAACTTCAAACCAACAGATAGTTATAACGATACTTCTAAAATAATCGAAGCTATAAAAACACATACCCAGGGAACGTTTTCAATAAAAAACGAATGATATTTTCCCAAAAAAAGAGAGAGAGGAATAAATACGCCTTATAAGACGGCTTTTAAATGTGGAAAAAGCATAGCAGAAAATGATGAGTTTAATCAACGATTGGCCGACTTTAGTCGGCTGGAGCCTAAAGTCGATCCAAGTCCTACATGGAAAGGGTCCGAATCAGTACAAGATCATAGCCAATCCACTGCTAATAAACATTCACAACATTATTATTAAATAAGAGTACCATGTTAATTGGCAACTTCAAAATTATAAAATAAGACTAAGAATAAAAACAAGTTTAACAATTTAGAGTGAAAAATTAATTAGGGTTAGAACGTCTGCCCTAGAGTAAATATATATAAAAAGTAAACAAGAGCAATACTTGCCTGATAATATCTAAACATTTTGTAACTAAAATAAAACAATGAAGAGGATTTACAACCCTTACTTACATTCTACAAGTCATCAAATTACAAACACCATACTTTACATATGAGAATAGAATGAAACTCTATTCATTTAAATAGTTGAAAATGCTTTCCGAAGAACAACAACTACTTCACCACCAATACAATCGGAACCATCACGATATTCATAGATCACCTTTAGATTAATAAACCATAGCGGGGATCACCGATAGGGTCTCTGTAAAATATTGTAAAATATTGTAAAATATGAATGTGTGATTTTATTGATGGTACAAGGGTGCTATATGAGCACGTGGATCACGAATACAAATGGAAAATGATTTTAACTATGGTACAAGATATACATAGAATATAACAAAATATCTCCTTAACACTTCTCCTCAAGTTGGAGCATGTGGATCACGAATGCCCAACTTGCCGAGAAGAGTCTGAAATGACTGTCGTCCAAGAGTTTTAGTAAATAAATCTGCAAGTTGACTGGAAGTGCGAATATGATGAGTAGCAACTTCTCTGGACTGTACCAAATCACGAACAAAATGACAGTCAATCTCAATGTGCTTCGTCCTCTCATGAAACACAAGATTGGCTGCAATATGGAGGGCGGTCTGGCTGTCACAATATCAACGCATTGGAGAAGAATGACCAACCCCCAAATCTCGAAGAAGGGACTTAAGCCATATCAACTCACAACAAACTACAGCTATAGCCCAATACTCAGCTTCAGCGGAAGAAAGAGAAACCACCAGTTGCTTCTTAGTCTTCCACGATATGGGTAATTCACCAAGCATAACAAAATATCCTGTCAAGGAACGTCGAGTAATTGGAAAAGAAGCCCAATCCGAGTCGCAGAAAGCTGACAACTGTAGAGAACTCTGAGCAGAAAGAAATAAACCTTGACTAGGATGACTCTTCAAATAGTGCAAGACGCGGGTGAAAGCATGCCAATGTGTGACGCGCGACTTCTCCATAAATTGCGCTAAAGTATGGACCAAATAACTGAGTTTCGATCGTGTAATAGTCAAATAAATGAGTTTCCCAATCAAACAACGGTATTGCACAGGATCAGGAGGACTCGTCGAACGGGCCAAATTGTGCTGTTGTTCCA
This sequence comes from Rubia yunnanensis, assembly GCA_037428765.1. Classification (NCBI taxonomy): domain Eukaryota; kingdom Viridiplantae; phylum Streptophyta; class Magnoliopsida; order Gentianales; family Rubiaceae; genus Rubia; species Rubia yunnanensis. Next base: position 100,472,083 of record CM075067.1, on the reverse strand, counting down.
TCAGAAAATCCGTAGGCTTTGCAGCTAGCAATCCGGCTTCATGTAAGATGTCAAGAGTATATTTTCGTTGTGAAAGAAGCATACCATCGGGTCTCCTAGCAATCTCAATACCCATAAAATACTACAGAGCACAAAGATCCTTCATATGGAAGCATGAGCTGAGATACTTCTTGAACTCGACCATCAAGTTTGAGGAAGAGCCAGCAATAATCAGATCATCAACATAAACCAGGACATGTATGGTAACACCGTTACACAAGTAAGTGAACAAAGAGTAATCAGCTTTACTCTGAACAAACCCAAAAGTACGTAGAGCAGTAGCAAGTTTCGCAAACGAATTGCGGGGAGCTTGGCGTAGACCATACAAGGATTTGCAAAGCTTGCAGACCAAACCTTCTACAGGAACAGAGTAACCCGGTGGAGGATGCATATAGGCTTCCTCATCCAAGTCACCATGTAAGAAATAATTGTGAACATCCGCTGATGAATGTCCCAATTCCGGATCACAGCAACAACCAAGAATAAACGAATATAGCTCATCTTGCCGACCGGGGCAAAAGTCTCAGTAAAATAAGTTCCTTCAATCTGTCGATTGCTAAGAACAACAAGGCGAGCTTTATAGCGCTCAATAGAACCACGAACTTGAACTTGAACTTGGTCTGATACACCCATTTGCAACCAATGGCATGTTTGTCAGCAGGGAGAGGAGACAAAACCCAGGTATTGTTCTGCTCAAGGGCACTAAGTTCATCAGACATGGCCTCTTGCCAGTGGGGATGGCGAGAAGCCTCGGAATATGTAGTAATGTGTGAGCTATCAGTCACTACGACAAAAATGCAGTATGCAAAACCAAAAAATTATGATAAGTAAAATAATCAGCAATGAAGTAATGAGTACATGAGGACAGATCAGGCGGAGTAGCGAGAGCAGCAGATGAAGGTTTATTTCTTGAGTAGTATTGTAGACATAATATTGTAATTTAACTGGAACACGACGGATGCGAGTGATCGGCGGTTGAAGAGGATGCAGAGACTTAGAACCCGTGGAAGCAGGCTCCGGCACCGGGATCAAATCGATCGGCGGAGCAATAATGTCCGATTGAGGCTCAGACGTACACAACTGTGACATCTTAGGTGCTGGCGGTGCAGAGGCGGAGACCGGTTGGAAGGCCGACGGAGATGTCTTGGTTGGAATCCGGTGAATTGCCGGTGAAACTGCCAGAATCTGGCTGGTCGCCGGTGAATTGGCTGAAATTTGGCTGGTCGTCGGTTGGCTTGCTGGAATCTGGTCGGTCAACGTTATGAAGGTGGTAGGGTCTGGCGATGGCATCTCAAGAGGCGGGGGCGAGACGTGCTCCTTGGCGGACTCGATGGGAACAAGATTTTCAGAAATCGGAGTAAATGGAAAATAGTCTTCATAAAACACAACATCTCGGCTGTCAAACACAGTGCATGACTCTAAGTCATAGAGGCGCCATGCTTTCTTGGTAAAAGGATATCCAAGAAAGGCGCACTTGTGACTTCTGGATGCAAACTTATCTCGCGGCGGAAGTTGGGATGCAAAGAACAAACAACCGAACACACGGAGATGGCTGGAACTGGGTGCGCGACCATGAAGCATTTGATAGGGAGAAGGGCATTCAACACCGGTGTAGGAGTGCGATTGATCAGGTAGGCAGCAGTAAGAATGCATTCTAACCATAAGACAATAGGCAAATGGGTCTGGACCGAAAAGTATGAGCCACGTTGAGAATATGCGGTGTTTTCATTCCACACGCCCATTTTGTTGCGGCGTGTAGACATTGGATGTCTCGAACCAGATTCATTTCTCATCAAAGTAACGTATGAGAGGAAGAAATACGGTTCTATTGTCAGCGCAAATCTTCTAAGCAAGAGCAAGAAACTCCTTCATCTTGGCAGGTACTTCAGTCTTGGATACTAATAAATAAACCCAAACAACTCAGAAATAGTCATCTAGTATAGTCAAAAAGGAAAAAAGCTCCACTAGAAGATGGTGAGCTATAAGGCCCCAAAACATCACAATGAACAAGTATAAACAAATAACTAGCCTTAAATGTACTTAAAGGAAAGCTAGATCTAGACTGTTATGCCCGATGACAAACGGAACAAGGAACTGTTTTATTTAAATGACTATGGCTGGAAGAAATAGAAGGATGACCAAATCGCGGGTGCCATAATAATGGGGAAACGACGGGGACAGTAAAGGAGGACGAAGGCAACGACTTTTGGCGATCTCCTAAGGCTGTGCAACCAATAAACCCCACCCTGCTGATCACCCGCTCCAATCACCGTCCTCGTGCTGATATCCTGAATGATACATAAATTTTCAGTAAGCAAGACTAAGCTTTTTAAGGCTGCAGTTAACTTAGCAAAAGACAATAGATTGCAACGCAATTCTGGAAGCAGTAGGTATAGAGCCATCAGGAAGAATAACATCAACATGATCAGCTGGTTCAATATCATGTAGAAGATTCTTATCACCGGTCATATGATATGACGCACCAGTATCAAGAATCCAAGGTAAAACAGACTTACATGATGCATTGTCAGAACTAGTCAACTTAGAGAACATGTTAATACCGAGTTCCACTGCTCTTTATACAAGGCAGGATCGAAAGCTGTCCGATCAGCATCAGAAAGAACAGCTGCAGCGTTGGCGGTAGGTGAAGTCGCGCCAGCGACGGCAGATGCGGCTCCAGCGAATGGCGCAGCAGCTGGGGCGCGAGTTCGGTGGGGCTGAGCTCTCTGACCAGAATTTTGTTGTCGTTGTTGCTCAAACCATTCTGGATAACCTTGAATTTTGAAACAGGTAGCAGCATCATGACCCCTGCGGTTGCAGTGAGTACAAACGAGAGAGTTTTTTATCAACAGCAGGGACAGGCGTGCCGAGACTTTGGGCAGCGGCGGACGGCTTCGGCTGTGGCTGAGGTCGACGCACTGCATATGCCATATTGTCCGAGGCAGACTCACGAGCATGAACAACAGTCTTGTGATGCTCATCCTGTATGGCAAGCGAGTGAACACGACCAATAAGGCAAAGGGTCAACTGTCAAGATGTGATATCTCAACGAATGGTATTCTTCATTCAATCCTATGAGAAATTAATGAATCATCTCTATCTCACGAGATTCAACAGCAGTATGAGCAGCAGGACAAACACATGTCTGAGCAGGCAAGTAAGTAATCAATTCATCCCACAACTTCTTACATTTAGTATAATATGCAGCAACAAATTGACCATTCTGGCGACAAGTATAAATGGCCACACGAAGTTCACACATTCGCAGACTATTACCAAGGGCAAAACGCTGTTTAAGATCATCCCAAAGATCCTTAACAGACACACGATGAGTAATACCAGAACGAATGGATGCATTGAGAGTTTGAACCACCCAACCAACAAGCATATTATTCACATTATTCCAGTCATTATAAAAAGGTTCAGTAGGCAAAAGCTTAACAACAGAACCATCAAGAAAACCCTCCTTATGCTTTGCAGAAAAACATTAAACAGATAACCACTTCATTCATTATAGTTATCACCCTCAAAGATCTCAGGACAGATTCTCAAACCTGGATGATCTGACGGATGAACGTAGTAGGGATGATTAGTAGGAAATGCATGAGAAGAGTCACCAGAGGACTAGCGAATGGCCTGAGCAGCGGCCATCGCTGCGGCTTGCACGGCTGCCTGGAAGATGGCAGAATCTGAGGCAGGAAAGGCATATGGATGCGACGGCATCGAGATGATCACCGGTGGAGGTGTGGCGGCATCGACGCCACCGGCGAGAGGCGGAACGGCTCTAGCGAGTGGGCGTGGAGGCGGTGGCAGGCGGAAGATCGGCGCGTGAAACGCGGTTATGGTGGTGAAAAAATTTAGAATTTAGGTTTTCAGGATTTTAGCTCTGATACCATGTAAAATATTGTAAAATATGAATGTGTGATTTTATTGATGGTACAAGGGTGCTATATGAGCATGTGGATCACGAATACAAATGAAAAATGATTCTAACTATTGCACAAAATATACATAGAATATAACAAAATATCTCCTTAACAGTCTCACTTAGTTAAGTAGTAACTAAATTTTAAAGAACAAATTTACAGCACCTTCTCTCCTGACACCATAGAGTGGGTGACTGTGTGAGAGGTAAGTCAGACCAACCCATGGCAACTAACCTTGACTTACCATCATTACTCGGATTCGAATCCGGAATATTGATTTAACCGTGATCCATTACCAAACACAGTGTATCATTGTGGATGATGGATGCTATGATTTACCTTTCGCACTATTATGTCACAAATTTCGAACTAATAGGAGTAGTAATGTTGATTTTAGTGCGATGCACAGAGTATGTTGGTTTTAATTTTATAAAAAGCTTGGATTCAATGTACACTCAGTGTTTTTCCTACGTGGCCCGTTTTGTCCAGCTGAACAAATAGCAAAAATGCAAGTATACGCAACTGCCAGCACAGGCTGTCCAAACAATCAGATTTGGTAATATGCAAATATAACCTATCTGTTGAGCAAAATGTAGATATAATGTTCAATTATTTTTTTGTGTAAATATAATCCTAATTATTGCATGAGAGTGCAAATATAACTCTCCGACCATGATTACATCGTTGACTAACAAATTCTGGCCATTGATCCACTTAAAAAGACTAAAATACCCTTCAACTCCAAGCCTTAAATGAGTTGCCACCATCATTCTTCCCTCCTCCGCCTCCAAACCCACCATTGTTCTTCGCTCATCCGCCACCATGGAGCCGGAGCCCCGCCACCAAAGAACCCGAGCCCCGCCACCATAGAACAGAGCCCCACCAGGTCTTCATGGCAGCGCACGCCACCAGTCACCAGAGTTCTCCGCTTGAAACTTGCCACCGTCTATAACAGATCCGGTGAGTCCAGACGTCGAGCAATTGAGCAGCGCCGCTTGCTCAGCCGTGCATCCCACCGGAGGTCTGAAACACCAGACCCGCTCAGCCCGTGCGCAACCATCAGAACTCCAGGCCCAACACCGCTACATCTCCGAGCAGCCGAGCGCGGGCGTAGGGAAGCCGTGCGCCACCACTCTCCGGTGAGCCCTTTCCGCTCGTCCCTGTTGAACCCGAGCCCTGCCACCACCACAGCTCTGTTCAGCCCCCCCTCCACCTAAAAAAACCTAGATTGAAGAAATTGAGACGACAGACATCTCTCCATCTCCACTGATTCTTCCCTCCTCTGCCACCTAAACCCACCTCCGCCACCATCGATCGCCATTTTCGGTGTCGCTCAGCCAAGCTCCGGAATATCGACGAAAGCGCAGAGCGTGATTGAAGTCTGACGGTTGTACAGAAAATGGAAGATAAGAAAGTTTGGCTAAAGTACAGAAAATAGAAGATAAGAAAACGAAGAAGATAAACGAAGAAGAAAAGGGGCAAGGGCAAAACAATTTTAATGTTTTCTTAATTTTTTTATAGGGGGCAAAATAGTCTTTTCACCAAATCGATCTAAATCTACTGGAGAAGGTTATATTTGCACATAAACCTCAATATCTAGGATTATATTTGCAATTTCAATTATCGCAGAGTTATCTCCACTTTCATTAATTATATAGGGTTATACAATCTGCTCATCTGGTTAAGAAAGCATTGGTCAATTTCTGCCATTTCAGCAAGCCAAACAAGTCTGACTTGGAACATGTTTTTGTCAACTACATGTTTTTCTAACCCATGCTGTGGTTCGCAAGAACCAAATGTAGGGCATGCATACACTTAAGAGAAAATCTCAAACATGTTTGTTATCATTGGTGGATTGCCGCTTAGTGAAATACCCAAAATAGGCAGGATATATCTATTAAATTGACATATTCTCGTACATTGAAAGTTGAGAGACTAGTTTTTTTTTTTGAACAAATATTCGTACTCTATCACATTAAATTAAACTGTATTGCCCCACACAAAGGGAGTGAGGTTCCCCTGTGTCTCACACACAAAGGTGGGGTGAAACTCCCACAATTCTCACACAAAGTAAGATCCCCTACACTAACACGGTGCAATAAGAGAGTGAACCCCAGAAACTTTGCCCCAGGTCAGAATCGAACCTGTCGGAATCGAACCTGGGGTGTCTCTGGGGCGCGCCAAAGCACTGGGTGGCTGAGAGACTAGTTGACTTGTATATATATTTGATGTATTACTCGTATTACCGATTCACATTTCTATCTCACATCCAAGTACCAATTATTTTCCATTTCATTTCCCTAATGGATCTCTGTCTGTTTGATCTCACTGGACTTGTACATGCGTCTCATTTTCCTCGTGGGCTAAGATCACTTAATCGTGTTGCGGCCCGAATAGGTGTTATGAACCAAATGAAAACCATGGCTACAAGAGTCTTTTCACTTGTAAAAATCAATACATCCAACTTTGAGGAGATGGAAACTCGGAGCTGTAACTTAGTTGTGATTCCGACAAAGCGGTTATCAATTCTTCTTTAGGTTGTGGTAACTTAGTTACTTGTAGCAGAGGCAATATCTAATCAAAGCGTAATCTTTCTCTCTTCCCAAAACTAAATTAGCATGATGATTTTAGTTTTCAGTAGGGGCAAACAAGTATGTCATCAAAATTGCCACCAAACATACAAAAGTGACCTTAGAGAATGCCACATTAGGATAATTAGATTTGATTAGATTAGATTAAGATGCCACATTTCTGAAGCATAACCTGCCCTATTTCCACAAGGACCTGAAGACTTCATTTCCAGAAAACAAGATGACCTTACTCATTGGCGCCATCTTCTTCCCCTGTGCTCTCTGCTCCAAAACCACTCTCCTTGATGATGTAAACCTGAATTCCAGAAAGTAAACAAACACAAGTTATATAATGCAATCAAATTTCTTCGTGATTGCTTCCGCGCGCTGCATCAGAAACCAAGTTAAAAACCTTGAATGTGGTAGGCTCAACTCGCTGGAAAACCAGTGCATCGCCATCAACTAAGTCGTGATCCACCGCGAACCTCTTCCATCCACCACTCAGCCCGGATTTGCGCGCCAGATATACTGTTGGCCAATCTCCGCCTTCTTCATCGATCAATGTCACCATTTGATCAGTTTTTGGAAGGTGACTCTTGCAGAAATGGGATGGCAAGCCCTGCATTACACAAACAAGGCAACATTCATTCAATGCTTCTTCTGCTATATGTAGGTTGTAATTCTCATCACGAATGAAACGTGTCATTCATATTATATCAATGTACAATAAAAAGAGCTGGAATTATGGGAAGAATTGTTCTTCAAAGTATCACGAACAATTTTTGAGCTCTCCAATTCAGCCAATGCATACCACTTTCTTTTTCCTACGAAACATTGTCAATAGAATGAATCTGATTCTTTTCGAGTACTATCATATCGTAATTCAACTATATGTTTAAGAACAAAAACAAACAAGATAAGCATTCATTTCATAAATCTATGACATTTACCAGCCAAAAGCCACCAGTTACATGGGACTGAAGCATTGGTTTGACGAAGGTGGGATGATCCCCTTCGAGACTGGCTTCGAGTTTATCAGCTTCCTCTATAGCCCAAGCCCTTGCCTCATCGGATGCATAAACCCGATTCGCTAAATTCCTTTTGGGGTACACTATCCTAAAAACACACACAAAAGGCAAATAAGACTCTATATTCAAGCCAATCTATCCGAGTCGTGAGTTTCTATCATAAAAACAGACAGAAATACATTGAGCTATTAGTTTCTAACACAAACAACATAAAGAAAATGCATAAAGAAACAATCTTTCACCTTCTGGGCAGTTGCATCCGCTCAAAAACAGTCACCTGTTGGGGCAATAAGTGGATTCAATCGTTCAAAACCAGATTTTTATAAATATATAAGCTAAGATACACACAAAAACAAGAAAAGGGGGCAAAGGGGCATAAATACTTCTTTGTAATCAGGTGTGGGCTTGTCTGTAAAACGAACAGATCTTCTTACTGGGACCATCTCCGTTCGACTTATCCGAGGTTTCAACCTCTTCATCTGCCATTAATGGAATAAAACGCAGCAGAAAGATTCAGTTTTTGAGCAGAAATGGGGAAAATCAAGGGGGGAGATTTGAGAAATATTCTCACCGGAGGGGTTCTGGGAGCAAATGCAGACTTTTGGAGGGACTGGGAGAGCGATGGGAGATTGAGTTGCTCCAGTTTTTTCTTGTTTTCCTCTATCCTCTGCTTCCTCAGTTCTTCGTACTTCACCATTTTTCCACTGATTTTTTTATGATGTTGAAGCTTTGCTCAATGCTGTGTTCTAGTGGACTGAAGAGTGAAGACTGAAGACTGTAGAGAAGAGGTGATGGAGTAGCAAAAGAGGGCTTTTGAGATGGAACTAAATAGGGTTCAAGTGGGATTCTAACGGTCAAATAGGGTTCAGTGGTAAGGAACAAAAGAATTGTTTTTTTTTGGCAAGGTAGACGTGTAAATTTTATTCCTCGGTTTTATAAAAAGTATTGCAAAGGTTAAGCAGATGAGTCCGTCTATTGAAAGACAGTCTTTGTATAAGTCATTGAAAAATCAATGTTTAAAGTGCAAATTATAAGAAATGAAGATAAAATGTTTGGGTTGCATGAATTGGGTTATAAACTTTATAACTACTACATGTTGAATAATAATTTTTTAATATTGCAACTAAGACCTTTTACCTTTTATTATTCCAATTAAATTTTGTCTTTCCACAATCTTAGGGAAAGACGGTTTTTCCCAAGACTTTGTCTATTTTTTCTTAAAATATATGTATGATTTTTTTTTTGAAAAATCATTCATTCCAGGGTACTAGGAAAAACGGTCAGCGGACAATTACAATAAGTGAAATTGACATCCAACCTAATTAGTCTCTAGCAATAACAAATCTATTGCAAGGATATTCTAATTATATGCCAACCAGACTGATGGTCTGTACTATTACATATCAGAGATCCAATAAAAAAACTGTAACATTGCCCTCGGGGATATTAACTGGCTTTCCGCAAAATCATGGCCACTTGGCAGAGAGGAGCGTATCACGCATCAATATCACTACGCCAAACAAAGATTTTCTACAACTGTAAAACCACTTGATCCAACCATGATCTATGTTGTCAAAACTGTAAACACCTTAAAAAACACGGATCTGGCGAACCCAAATTGATGAAAACCCAAACAAAATTATGAACATACGACCTATACAAGCAAATCGAGAACAACACATCAACGTGAACAACTAAATTGAGTTATCATCATGAATACAACGATCTAATCGATCAGGTTGAAAAACAAAATTAATCTCTGAAGATAAATCTCACATTTATTGAATAACGAAAACATAAATTAAAATAAATTGTTGTTCCCAATGCCGGCCCACAGTTTTTAGGGGCCTAAAGGAAAATTTTAAAAATGAGCCTCAAATAAATTATTTAGTGTATGTGATATTTGTAAAATGGGACCTCTCTATAGAGGCAGCTAATTGAGACTTGTTATATTTCTTTTTTTTTTCTATATACATGGTACATTTTCTAAATTGTAGATCATTCTGGCATTCCGGCATCTTCTAAATTGTACATGTGTTTCCACATTGACAAAAAATTGAATATATTCATTGAGTATGCTGATTTTGTTACATGTTATATAAGTTACAATGTATGTTTTTTCTAAATAATGTCTTCCTAAATAATGTTTTGTTTGTAAGGATTGTGGATAAAAACATAGATTATTGTTTGAATGTGCGACATCGCATTGTGTTCATCACCCCAGACGACATAAAGTCGACATGTATGCGAAGTCGCATTTTTAGAACTGACATCCCCATCTTGAATGTCCGAGTTCACACTTTCATCGGTTCAATCGACATGTCATCCTCAACCATGTGACATCACAGTAGGCCAGTAATGGTACTTTTCCCATTTTAAAATTATTGATACATGCACTTGACAACATTATGTGTATATCATTATGGGACTACCGAATTCGGACATAAATTTTGTTTCATGATGATTTGTTTTAATAGGACAAAGAGAGTTACAATGGAATTTGAGCTTAGGTGCCTTACGACGTTGACAATGGATGATGAGTACAATTAATCGTTCATTTTCACATCAAACATATGTATTTGAATATATCCTGTCATTTATTGGTAATTTATGTTCAATGGTTTTTTAAAATTTCATTAGAAATTAAATAATATAATATTGTACGATTCTCCATGATTTCATTCCGTGACATCGCCCAAACCAGTACTGATACGACACGTATGCGATGTCGCCCTCCAAGAAAAACACGTACCGACACTAAACTAACATTGCTTATGACTCGCGGTTTTTTTTTGCGAGGTCGCATATTCAAAACGATGTCGTATTGTCTAACCATCCACGTCAGCATGCAGACGATGAGAGTGCACTGGATCATGCGATATCGCTGTAACTATAAGTGTCGTCGATCGCATCGATGTCGTGGTTGTTCCAGTCGCATTGCCTGCTTCCATTTGTTATTGACTTTGCTTTTTAAGGACGCTAACATCGATTTGAACGATGTCGCAGCTGCATGGTACTATAGTCGGCCTTATTCCTTGGTGCAAGGTCGGTCTCAGAAGATACCGACGTCGGTCCAAAATTGAGGTTAAAAAGTACCTTTTACCCCGGTTTCAAGCCGAGGTAAAAGGTATATTTTTTACTACACCCACATTTACTTCAATTTTCTGGGGGCAAAAAACTGAGGTAAATAAGGTTGAAAATTGAGGTAATAGGTGTTGTTTGTTGTAGTGTACATCGTGTAGAGTAAATTGTAGACGATTATTTCGATGACAATTATCAGAAATTATACTTTGGCACCACTTGTCCAATTTCACTGCCCGATATCCATGCAAGCTCGGAACGATTAAAAATTTCCAGCGGGAACTGAAATTTTGAGCCAAACTTTTGAACCAAAATTTCCCCCCAAACCCATCTCATTACAACAATATCCAGCACCGACACAATCATTTCTCATCTCCAACACTTTTGCTCTCAACACAACTCCACACCTTCCTTTCCATTAACACCATTACAAACACTAAAGAGTCCAATCTAATTTCTTCTATCGAATGTCAACAATTATTCTAGGATGGAGCATCTCTGGGTTCAAATAAATTGAGGTAGTTCATTTTGGCATCTCCTCAATTGAATATATATATTTTTTCCCACATTGACCATACATTGAATATATTCATAGAGTATGATGATTCTGGTTACATGTTATATAAACTACAATGTTTGTCTTTCCAAAATAATGTCTTGTTTGTAAGGATTGTGGAAATAATCATAGATTAGTGCTGCTTGTGGCATATAATCAAATTTTCCTATGAACACAGGTTGAATGTGCGACGTCGCACTATGTTCATCGCCCTATACGATATAGAGATGAAAGTTGTGCGACGTCACATCGTCCAAAACTAACATCCCCATTTTGAATGTCCGACTTCGCTCGTCCATCGATTTTAATTGACACTGCTTCAGCAACCAAGGCAGCATCGCTATAGGCCAGTAAAGGTATTTTTCCATGTTTAAAGTATTGTGTACATCATTCTGGGACAAGCGAATTCTGACATAAATTTTGTTTCATGTGTATTTTATTTAATAGGAAAAACAGAGTTAAGATGAACTCCTAGCTTGGATGTCGTACGACGTAGACAATGGATGTTAAATACAATGAATAGTTCATTTTCACATTAACCATATGTATTTGAATATATTTTGGCATTTATTGGTAATGTATGTTCAAGGTTTTTTTTTTCACCAGAAAGTAAATACAATATTATAGTACGATTCTCCACGAACGACATCGCACAAACTAGTAAAGATGCGATACCAATGCGATGCTGCATATAACAAAAACATACTGATCGACTACTGACATCGAATGTTAGGGTTTTTTTGCGATGTCGCATATTCAAAACGACGTCGTATTGGTTAGCCTCCCACGTCATCATGTAAACAAATAGGGTGCACTGGTTCATGCGATCTCGCTTACAATCATGAGTGATGTCGCACGTAACTATTAGTGTCGTCGATCTCATCGATGTCGCAGTTGATCTAGTGCCATCGTCTGCTTCCATTCAATTGCGACTTCGCTTTTTAGGGACTCTGAGGTCGACCGGAATGATGTCAAAGTTACGTGGTACTATAGTCGGCCTTGTTTGTTGGTGCGAGGTCGGTCCTAGAACATACCGACGTCGGTCCAAAACCGATGTTAAAAAGTCTTTTTTACCTCATTTCGAACCGATGTAAAAGGTATATTTTTTACTACACCCATATTTACTTCAATTTTCAGGGGGAAAAAACAAGGTAAAAGTAGCTTAAAAACTAGGGTAATATGTGTTGTTTGTTGTAGTGATAATAACTCCAACACCTCCTCTAAATCTTAGCGTCTCTTCAATTCTTCTCTTTTCATTTTCAATGTCTAGAAATATAAGTTACCAAAGAAACTTTTTTTAAAAAACTCTATTTTGTTTAGAAAAATAGCATTATAATTATAAGTAATATACATATTATTTCACCCATCAGTTTCATCCATTTCATTTCGCCCCAGCAGTTTTGATTCATAATGTGTCCCTATTCGAAGGAGGTAAATGTAAATTTATCTTTACCTTTTGAGTTACTGCCTCGGTACTGATTACTGAAATGTGCAACTTTTCAGCTTGTCTAATCAATCACGCGCCTTCCCTCGAATAACTCCAATTGTCTCACAAAATCCCGCTCAAATTCAAAATCTTAATTAATTTATTACTCTCTCCGTTTCTCTATTAGTGGCACATATTCTTTTTTCGCTTGTTTCTTTTATATTTACACATTTTTCATTTTTGGTAAGATTCCTTCAATTTAATTAACTCATTCTACTTTTTACTTTCAATATTCAATTTCATCAATTCATTTCCTTCACCTAAATCAAAACAGCTAAACCTATGATGACACTGTTCGTGAAACGGAATGAGTACTTATAGTTATTCGAGTGTAATCTAAATCAATTATAGAATGGCCAATTTTAAAGCTTTTTAATACTACATGGTAAAAGAATATCTTCAATCTATATACTGAATCCCATAAAAAATGGAACATGATTTATCTCACTTTTCTAAATTGAAAAAATTTATACTCCTTCTGTCTCAGGTTAAATTGCACAGAATATTTTTCAAATTTATCTAATCGTTGATATGTTTAACTACGTATAATAACGGTAAACAAAAAGTTACTCTTTAGAAACTAATTGTTACGACGAATCCAACCATATAACATATGATAATATTATTATTTATATATTTATTTAAAAATATGTGGACAAAGTTGGACTGTGAATAGTGACATAAAGTGAAGTGTGCAATTTAACCACGACAGAGGGAGTAAGACTCATGGAGGTACAATACTCATCGCGTTCCAGATAATGAATACTTAATGAACGAAAGCATTCATTAGAAAGGATTCAATGAATTTGCCCCAAGACTAAATTCATTATCTTTCATTCTTCAATGTATCCGTACTTCAATTCATTTCTGATAAAATTTTGCATTGCTAACTTAGTTTTGATTCATTCTTATTTTTCACCGTGTTTAATTTGAGATCAATTTGATTCACAAGAAATCAGCTTTGATGTCAAACCCATCATTTTACCCATACATAATAATCTCTTGAGAGATCCTTTCTCATTTCTGTTTTGCAGGAAGGATTACAAAGCAAACTAGGGATATATGAAAGTTGAATTAGTCATAAAAGTTATAACGATTGAACAATTGAAATAGTTCACAGCCAAATACGAAGAATGGCAAACAAAACTAGCATGTTTTTTGCTGGGGCAAACAAGATTGTTGCCATTTTGCCACTAAACATTCAAATGGGACTCTAGAATGCCACATTCCAAAGATCATAAGCTGCATAACCTAAGCATTTGAGCCATCATCTTCTCCAAAGTTATTCACCCTGATGATGTAAACCTGATAAGGAGAAGAACAAAAATTCAGTGCTCATTCAGAACTACTTCATCAACAAGACTGAATCAGACGACATGAATCAAGACCTTGAATGTTGTGGACTGAATTTGCTGAAAAACTAGTGCATCTCCATCGACTAAGCTGTGATCAAGCGAGAATCTCCTCCATCCACCACTCAGCCCGGCTTTATGTGCCAAATATACAGTGTCGTACTCTTCACCTTCTTCGTTTATCAGTATCACGTTGGCATCTTTTCTCGGGAGGTGTCTCTTGCACCAATGGGATGGCAGGCCCTGCATTATACAAATGAGATCATTTTGTCAATCTAAAAAAACAAGAAATGAGATCAATCATTCAACAGCACACAAACAGACATTATTTGTACAGCAAAAAAGAGTTGCACGATACAGAAATAGAAGCCTTTTCTCACTGAAAGATTTACGAGCACTTTCTGAGCCCTCTACTCTAACCCTATAATTGCATAACACTTAAGGAGCGATGTAACCGTAAAAGAAACATCAGCAAAATACTCCATCTGTTTCACATTTCTTTTCTCACTCATGTTCCAATTAAAGTGCCAACCTTCAAAAGTAAATGTCAATATCCGACTGATGTTATGATGGTATTCTTCAAAAATTCAAATCAATGTCACTCCTGCATGTTTTAAATCGTATAGTAATTCAACAGGAAACGAATTGAACTCTTCATTTGGACTGGAAGGAGAAACAAAATCAGAAACCTTTGGGATACCCACCTACTGCTAGTCTGCTACTCAATAATTAGGCCATTTTAGTAACCAAATTGAATGGTATATACTAAAGAAAGGTTTCAACTATCCAAGTTAACCCATAATGCACAACACCAACAAAGCCTTTATTCCACTGCATAGTTTCGGCTATACGTATCATATCTCACTCTCGTGTTCAGTTATATTATACAAGAAGAAAACAACTTGATGAACATTCATTTCACATCCAAATAAATATATACACAACACCAACAAAGCCTTATTATACTATATGGGTAAGGCAAATAGGAATCATATCTCACTCTCATCTTCAGCAATAAGATATATACAAGTAGAAAACAACTTAAACAACATTCATTTAATATCCAATTGTATAGCATTTACCAGCCAAAAGCCACCGGTCACATGGGACTGAAGCATTGGCTTCACAAAGGTGGGATGCCCCCCTTCCAGACTCGCTTCGAGTTTATCAGCTTCATCTATAGCCCAAGCCCTAGCTTCATCAGAAGCATAAACCCTATTCTCCAAATTCCTCCTATTTTTAGAATACCCTATTCTGTAAACACACAAAAGGCAAAAATCAAATCAGACCCACAATTTATTCAGTCCAGCAACATCAACACAGTCCATAAACAAACAATCTTTTCACCTTCTGGGCATATCCATCCCCTCAAAAATGGTCACCTGTTTCAGAAGAATCAGAACCAGAATATTTAACCAAGAAGACACAAGCACAAAAACGAGAAAGGGGGTTTTATACTTCTTTGTAAACAGGAGCGGGCTTGTCTGTGAGACGACCGGATCTTCTGACGGCGACCAGCTCAGTTCGGCTTATCCGAGGTTTCACCTTCTTCGCCGGAGGGGTTCTGGGAGCAAGCGCCGACTTGAGAAGGGATTGGGAGAGCAATGGGAGATTGAGCTGCTCCAGTTTCTTCTTGTTTTCTTCCATCCTCTGCTGCCGAACTTCCTCGTACTTCACCTTTGACATCACCATTTTTGGGCCCGATGGATTCAAGAGAAGAGGAGAAGAGGAGAAAGGGAGCAGTGGAAAATGAAGTCCTTTTTCGATTTCCCCCCTTTTGGAGCTAAAAGTAGGAACTCTGTTAATTCAAAATGGGGATTCAACGGTCTAGGGCTCCACTGCGGTAAAAAATAATGTTTTTACAGTACTAGATCTACAAGGAGTATTATTCTTTCCGGTTCAAACTTCACTAAGAGATAAAATAAAAATCTCAAAGTAAAAATGATATAGGCGGTAAAAGTGACATGATGAGAGTTTAAGAATGAGCTCAACATAAATGAGTAGAGGAGAATGAATGTAAAAAGAGAATCTTTATCATAAATAAAAGCGTAATACCTTGATATGTATACACTAGGTGTTCCCTCCTAGCGTATATTTTCCATTTTCAGTCATGATAAAAGATGAGAAGGTGTACTAATGTTTGGGATTGAGGGATTTTGAAAAGTAAAATTTTGAGAGTTCTGAATTTGGGATTGAGAATTTTGAAGATGGGATTTTGAGATGATAGATTTGGGATTTGGAACCAAATTCAAAATTTTAATTGTTTCCTTGCATGACACAATCACGCATTTCCTTTTTAGGTGCATAGTTGATTGTAAATCTGTACCATTACTAACAGGAAGGAAAACAATCTTCTAATACTCCCTCCGTCCCACTTGTTTTGTCCCACTTGTTTTTGCACTTTTATAGTATGCACACTATTCTCTATCAAAGTTTAACCGCATATTTGAATAAATATATGAAACATGTGTTTTGAACCGCGTGCAAAAACAAGTGGGACGGAGAGAGTAAATGAAATGGCCATTCCAAAGCTTTTAAAATTTTCTGGGATCGAAAGCTTTCAGTGCTAAAATTAACAGCTTTTGAAGCAATAATCAAGAAGTATTTATGCTGTTTCACCAAAGGATAGATGTGATAGATATACAACAATTAATGACCATGGAAGCTAGTAATTAATTTTTTTCAATTTCTTTAACCATGGAAGTACTTCTGCTAGACCTTCTTCCAAGCTTCTGGGGTTATAATTCAACTCTTCTTTCGCCTTCGCACAAGAGTAAGCCCACTGATGCTTCAGAACTTCCACAGTCTGTTCAAGAGTTCAAGATATACATTGAAACATCATTACTTAGTATCGAAAGTTGCCAAGTGTCGGATTGAAGAAAAAACGACCAGTGAACGACCATCGTGAAATCAGATCTCGGCAGTTATACTAAGGTCAATGCCAAAATCACAGAGAGAAGTTTCGACAAGCAAATCTACAATCACTAACAAAAACTGTAGGCTAAATGTTGTAATTTACATGACAAAAATTTCAAGTGGGTTGAGAACATGTACCGGAGGGCTGATAAGGGGAAGGCTTCCGGTTATTCTACACAGGGTAACCAAGAGCCAACCATAAGCTTCGATTGCAAAAAGTGGAATGCCAAACTGAGGCTTCTTCGTATGCGTAATATGGGCAGCTATGTCAAAGACATCCTTGAATGATGCATTTTCCCCCGTAAGAAGATACCTTTCACCTGGTCGACCGTTGTTCATAGCTGCTACATGCCCTTGCACAACATCATCAACATGACTGAAAGAGAACTTATCCTTCGCCTTACCTATATAACCAGGCAACCGCCAATTGAAGCGCTCAATGATCTGCCAAGATTAAACATGATTCATAAGGATTCCCTTCTTTCTCATTGAAAGAAATGGAAACATTTAAAGGCTGGTGTTCTAATGCAAATGGCCAGAGTATAACTAAAATGCAGAAAATGACAGAAATCTTATTTTCATAATTTCTATCGCTAAAACTTTAAATCATTGCATCGATTGAGTAAAACTCTCATTTTAGCGATCACAAAACAAAACAAATCGCATACTACAACTAGATAGATTGCATTCACATCCATCCAAACAAATTTTGCTAGAAAAAACATCTACATTTGAATTATAGTATCCATTCCATCAACCACATTTCCAATCTCAAATCACTTAAAGGTATAACTTCAACATAACCAATGCCTCTACACTCTTCAACAATGATAAAAATACTACTACTGCTATATCATGAGAGCAAAAACTACTACTACTATTATATCACGAGAGCAAGCAGCGTCAAATTATATATACATAGTTGCAGAGCAAATTACCATACGGGCAACAACATTTCCAGCAGTAACTTTTCCAGGTCCATATATAACTCCTGGATAAACCGGCACTATTGGGATTCCTTCCGCAGCTGCCTCCAAAGCTATCGCATCAGCAATGGCCTTAGATTTCTCATACTCCGTGCAAAAGAACTCCCCCGGATGAATCTATCATTCACAAAATCCACTCCTTAGCAATGCAAAATATATACTCCAGCTATGAGTAAGAATATTATCGAGTGATACATCAATTTTTTACGATTCTAATCAAACGAAATCAAATATATTAATGAGTGAATATGCGTGAAAAGTATTAGTGTTTAAGCTCTAATTCTAAATAGGCATACCTGAGATTCATCTGCAACATATCCATCAGTTGACCCCAATGCAAAAAACGACGACGTATAAACAATCTTCTCCACGGTCCCGATCTCTTTAAACGCTCGCAATACATTCTTCAAACCTCCAATATTAACCTGAGAAACGAATTCAAATTCCAAAATTAAGTTATAAAATTCAGGGAAAATTCACAGCTAAAAGCAGTAAAGCACCACATTTCAGCTGGTGTGAACTAACGGTGGTGAATCTAGAAGTGTCTGGAAGCCAGGGCTCGACGAGGGCGGCAGCGTGGAAGATGACGTGGCAACCAGAGAAGGCAGCGAGCAGGGATGAATAGTCGGTGATGTCGCCGTATGCCAGTTCCAGAGAGCCGCCGCTGGGCGGAGGCGGCAGGGAGGAGACGTCGCTGTTGCGGCGGACGAAGGCCTTCACGTGGTGGCCTTGTTCGAGTAGCGCGTGGCAGAGACGTCCTCCTAAGTAACCGGACGCGCCGGTGACTAGTACCTTCTTCTTCATCGTGGAGGTCGCTTTTTCACAGCAGGGACTAAAAGGTCAACCACCAATTTACACTTTTATCGAACTCCCGCCTGAAAAACTCCCACGGCAATACTAAAATGAAATATATCAATATAACCTAATGGGAAAGTCACAGGAAAAACGGTCTTTCCATAAGGTTAACGACAGTCCTCAGGGGCATTTGTTTTAAATGTTATAATTTTTTATAAAATTTAAATATTGCATTTTGAGTCCGTCTCTTGAAAGACAGTCTTTCCATAAGTTATGGAAAGATCAAGGTTTAAAGTGTAAATTAGAAGAAATTAAGATAAAATTTTCGGGTTGCATGAACCGGGTTATAAATTTTATAACTACTACATGTTTCATACTAAAACTTTAATATTGCAACTAAAACCTTTTACCTTTTATTATTCTAATCAAACATCGTCTTTCCATAAGCCTATGGAAAGACCGTCTTTCCCAAAACTTTGCCTTGCATTTTATAAGTTAAAACAAGTAATAATATGTATTTGAAGGTGAAAATATAAAGATATATGATATAAAAATTATTTTCAAAAATTTTAAATTTTGTATGTAATTTAAGAAATGCAGTATATAAGGTAAGAAATAAGTAGTCTGTCCATAAGCTTATGGACAGGCCGCCTGTCAGGAGACCCACTCCAACCTAATATAAACTCCGCTTGATAAAACTATGCTTATAAACAAAGTTTGACTTATTTTGAAAGGAGAGACCCGCTTTTACTTTTCCCACAAAAATAGCATATGCTTTCAAAATAAGCTACTTCTTTCGTCCCAACTGATTCTGCACATTTTTCTTTTGAGTCTGTCTCTTGTGAGACCGTCTCATGGTGAGACCAAGAACAAGAGGCAAAATAGGAAAAGAGCAAACTAAATTCGGGGGCAAAAAACTAATAGAATTTGACTAAATTGCAAATTATCACAATTCATAATAAATCCTTGAACTTTTAAAACATCAATATGAAACCCTATCTTAAAATCTTTGCAATTTAATCACTGGTCTCACCGTGAGACAGTCTTATACAAGACTTTGTCTTTTCTTTTTGGGCTGTCCCAGACAATTCTGCACATTTTCCATTGTAAAAAAAAACTAACATAACAAAAGAGTAATTTACCCTTAAACAAATAAAATTTTACATCTAAACTCTACCCCTGCATTCAACCAAGCCCACCACTTCATCCCAATTTTTTTCATCTCCGCTCAACATTTTCTCTCACCACCACTCAAATCCTCTATGCCACCTCCGTCATCCCATCTCCGCCACCTCTTCCTTCCCACTTCACCAGCTCCGCCTCCTCCTATTTCATATTGAGTTTCATAAATCTTAACTCTCCCCAAGAAATGATTCTTCATCCCATTCCCACTGCTTAGCTTCTTGTCGTTGAAAACCTCGATTTCGAGTTCTTCGTGCTCCATGGTGGGAGGATGGCTCACGATGAACTCGATCATCTCGTTCCATTCGAGGTTCGGGTTCTTGAAGGCGATGGAAGTGCGCTTCTTCTGGTCGTCGAAGTCAACCACCACGTAGGGGCTCGAGCTCCCCTACTCGTCCTTCGGAGTGAGGTCCCGCACATCGATCACTGCTCTAACCATATATAGGTTGAGTTTGACTCTGACCAGATCTTGGTTTTTGGTAGTGATGATGCCCTGCGGTTGTGGGATAGCTAAGGGAGATGAGGAGGACGTGTGGCGGAGGAGATGTGAGCGGCGAAGGAGGAGGTCACGTGAGTGGCGGCGAGCGGTGGTGGAGAAGTGGCGAGCTAGAGGAGGCTGAAAGGTGAAGAAGATAGGGGCTTATTTATCTTTTTACCTAGGGGAAATTATGAGAGAGAATTTATCTCTCTGTAGAATCCCTTGGGACAGAGGGAGTACTTTTTAACACTTTACCGAACACTAAAAAGTGTTTTGCTTATAAGCACAACAGTTTATAGAGTCATAGTTGTGTAAGTGACAACAGTTTATAGAGTCATAGTTGTGTAATTGTCAAGATAACTCTCAATTGTTTGAAAGTAAAATACTCCGTATAACACTAATTAATTAACGAAAGTGTCAATATAACCAGTGGCACTTTTAGGGTTGGCCATGATATGGGCGTCATTGACTACACTTAAACTGATAAGAGTAAAGTGAATATATAACCCTACATAATTGAAGAAAGTGTAGATATAACCCTGCAATAATTGAAAGTGCAAATATAACCCTAGATATTTAGGTTATGTGCAAATATAACCTTTTCCGACAGATTCAAGTCGAAAATGAGTCAAAAAAAATCTATTTTACCCCTCTGAAGATAAAAATAAAAAAGATGCATTTACTATTTTAACCCCAAAACTACCTACCTAATGTTTCTTCTTCACCACGCCCTCATTCTATTCCATTCTTTCCAAACCAAGAAATCGCGGACCATAAACAAAATCCCTCTTCCATTTAATCACAACCACACATGTTGATATAAAAGCCCTTTTCCAAACCAAGAAATTCACGGCCACACATGCTAATATAATATTCAGTGATTTTATACAATAAAACCTCTTCCATTTAAACCTACCTAATGGACGGCGACTCAAGCCCGGCGACGGAGGCGACCTCGCCGGAGCTGGAATCGGAGGTGTGGTTGATGAAGAAAATCTACTGGCTGGAATCGAAGACCGAGGTCGACGATGGAGGCATCGATTTTCCGGCAGCAAAGCTCTTGATTTTTGGCACTTGGCTTATCGACACCGGGGTCTGAGAGGCGGTGTGGGAAGGTAGGGTGTTCGACGGTGGTGGAGGGATTAGGTGGTGGGTTTAGGTGGCGGAGGAGGGATTAGGGAAGAACGGTGACGATGAGGTTTTAGGGAATTGGAGACTGAGGTCGGCGACGGGATGGTTGGGCAGTGGTGGCGGGGGTGGAAGGTGGAGGGTTGGCTGGGTGGTGGTTGCTAGTGGTGATGACGGGGGTGGAAGGTGGTGGATGGGCGGGGCTGGCTAGGTGGTGGTGGGGCGGCGGCAAGCTGGTGGTTGAACAATGGCTGTGGTGGCAGCAAAGTGCAATTTTATCTTTTAATTTTTGTAATAGGTTAAAAGGATAATTTGGTCATTTTCAGTCGGTCAATGGCCGGAAATAGCCAGTTAAAGTCGGAATAATGACTTTTAGGATTATATTTGCACTTATATATAATAATTAGTGTTATATTTGACTAAAAAATAATTCAAGATTATATCCAATATACAAGGTTATATTTGTATATTACCCAAAAGATAAAAATGCCATTTGAACCAATAGCTAAAATTGTATGGACAATTTTACGCTCGCACAATTGCACCTCCCCTTGAACCTACATTTACGTTCATTTACCTATAAGTATAGCCCATCAAACCCGATCGGAATAGACCGAAACTTGTTTGACTGTTGAATAAACTCTAGTATTCCCTCTGGTCCTCTTTAAATGGCCTCATGAAAATGAAACAAATTTTTTTGAAAAGAGAAAGGAGAGGTGCGGGTTGAATTGAGGGTATAAAAAGTAAGATGGGGGATTAAAAATAGCCTAGTATTTGCTAAAAAGAGGAGGGGTAAAAAAAACTAGAATTGAGAGTATAAAAAGTAAGACGAGGAATTAAAAATAACCTAGTATTTGCCAAAAAGATGAGGGGTAAAAAAAACTATCATAATATAAAAAGATGGACATTATTAGAGGACTAGAGGGATTATAAGGTCTCGACTCTCGAGTTAGAGTTTTCAACCAAACTATTATTTAAGAATGTCAAAGAAAAAGGCGATTTAGGAAGAAAAGGGGGAAATCAAGCGACCTTTAACAACCAAAATCAACTCAATAACACTACTACAGAGAAAATGTACAAAGTATTCCACCTCAACAGGATCAAACGTGTTACAATCTAGAACGCAGGATGCATTTGATGGGATTAAAATGCGAATGCCTTCTAAAACTGATCCTCCCGGATGAGGGAGAAAGCCTCGCATCCCAGTTCTCCACATTCTTCGGCACACAAACATCGAACAGAAGCTGTCCGAGAACACCATTAGCGTTCATCCTCGGAAGGCTCGGTAATGGGATGAACCGTTCTTTCTGTTCATCCTGAAATGACCCGACATCTCTCCCTTCGTGATACTCCACAGAGCTTGGCACGAAGAAGTGATCGTTTATCTCCAGCGCCATTCTCTGGAAGCTCTGTTGTGAACTTGTTGCAGCCTTTCTAAGGTTGCAGAATGGTTCTGAAATCTCCTCGTGTCCTTCATCGAGTCCCATTTTCTCCCCCTCGAGTTCTCGAATGCATTTGGAGTAGACTATGGAAGCCTTTTTAAGCAGATCAGTCACAGCAGCTTTGTATT
Organism: Rubia yunnanensis; assembly: GCA_037428765.1. Lineage (NCBI taxonomy): Eukaryota > Viridiplantae > Streptophyta > Magnoliopsida > Gentianales > Rubiaceae > Rubia > Rubia yunnanensis. The sequence goes on along the minus strand of CM075067.1, from coordinate 100,448,990 downwards.
CTGATGGATATTGCTTATAATGACCTAGATGTTGAAGAAAATGGAAATGTTGTCTGTTTCAGCTTTCTATCATTTAGCAAAGCACATCACGAGAAGTGTTAAAAGTCGAACAGAAGCAGAACTAGCTTAGGTGCATACCGACGTGAGAAGAACTGCTCCATTTGACCAGCTCGACATCTCCCTTCAACTCTTGTAGGCGTCGGGTAAAATTGTGGATAACGGGATAAGGAGCGAGATCATCATCTTCTGAGCATAAAATGAGATATGGAGCCCCAAAGTTCTACGGGATGGTAATGATTTATCAGGAAAGAACCAGAAAATTGCCAAAGATAAAAAATGGCAATGTGATGAATACTTACTACAGTAGCGTAAAGTGTCTGCCAATACTCGGCTCGTTGCTTCTCAAATCTGCTGAGGAATAGAGCATCCAGGCTGGAAGCGATTCCATTAGCAATCCAAGAAACCCCGGGAGGAGGACTGGACATCTTCAGAACAGTTGGATGAAGAACGAACTTCGTACCCAAGTCACTGGTGAAATCGACTGGACTAGAGTCGAATATGAACCCTGAAATACAGTCCCTTACCAGCTGGAACTCATCCTATGACCAATACAGTAAGCTCAGTCACACAAATAAAAAGGAACATCTTTGAACATGAGACGACTGTGTAGCAAACCAATCTTAGTTTGTACGCATTAGAGGGCATAGAAACTAGAAAGTACCATATAGATTTGCTCTTCACAGTTCCGCTCAATTATCTGTGGCCAAAAGAATGAGAAAGTTCAGGCAAGTAAAACTACAAAAGATCAGCAAGAGATCAGCCGATATCAAACTATCAGCACCTGCACTCATTCCTCTATGGAAAAACAAGAGGCTCCGTTAATGAAAATAACACAGCTGCTAGGCTTTCTTTGAGAAGTAAGACGTTCACCTGAAGGACTTTGTACATACAGGCTTTTGGACCGCCAGAAAATGATGCAAAGACAACTGGGCAGGGCCTCAATTTGAGCTCCTGAGTCAAAACCCGAAAACAGGTTACATATATACTCAGATGAATAAGTCAAAAATAAAATCCAACCACTGAGGTAACCTTTTCAGTTTAATTTCACATATCAGCAAATTATGATATTAAAAAGAACGGAAAGTTACCTCAACAAGCTCTCTAACAATATCTACAGCCAAGGATACAGCCTTGTCTGGAAAGAACCTGAAACATCGCCAGACATGTAGACTATCAATCGAAGCTCGGAAACACAGTTTGAATCCTTTCTCAGTCAGACAAGCACAATATCAGTAGAATCAAAGACGGTCAATAAAAATCAGCAATAACAAATTACACAATTCAGAAAACCCAAACATGTAGACTATCAATTGAAGTTCAGAAACACAATTCCCATCCTTTCAGTTTCAGACAAGCGCAGTTTCCAGTAGAATCAAGGACAACAAACAAAAACCGCAACAACAAATAACAAGTTACACAATTCATAAAACTCAAACATGTAGATCATCAATTGAAACTCAGAAACACAATTCACTTCCTTTCAGTTTCAGTAGCATCAAAGATGGCAAACAAAAACCACCAATAAAAAATTACACAATTCATAAAGCTCAAACATGTAGACCATCAATTGAAGCCCAGAAACACAATTCCCAGTGTCAGTAGAATCAAAGACGGCAAACCAAAAGCACCAATAACTAGTAACAAATTGCACAATCCATGAAAGTGAAATCAAATCAAAGCTCACATGTTGAGGAATTGAGACTGGCAAACGAGAGAATTCCATCCCAGATAAGAGTAGAGATCAACATAGTTTTTCAAGTGCTTTTCTTGGCTCGACATCCATCCAAACACCACCACAATCCCTTCTACATTCCTCCCTCTTTCTTTCCTTCCCCAGTAATTCCTCCCTCCGAATCCCCACATACTTCAAAATCCCAAATCAAAGATGAAATTCACCAAAAGCTCAGAACTATGAAGCTTTATTACAGCCAGATTTCAACTAGAAGAAGAAAAAACAAAAAAAAACCCTTCTCATATCAAGACCCTTTGAATTTCTTTTGAAGCTTTACTATATATTTCGATGGAGACTACGATACAATCAAAACTATGGAGCTTCCTTCCTGTGGCTCTTCGCCTCTTCCCATTTCATTTTCATTTTATATAATAAATAATATATTTATGGGCGAACGACGGTCAAACTCTCCCACTCTTTCTAACTTACTATTTTAGCCCACATTTTTTTTCCGATCACTTTCGTTCCTGAACTATAAAGCTACTAAATCATAGTCCTTCCGTTCAGTCAAAGCGTTAACTTCAGTCAAAAGCGTCAATTTTGAGGACAAATTAGTAACTTTCCTTTTTCTTTTCTCATTTCACATTTTTCTTTTCTCCGTTTTTTTTTCTTTTCTCATTTTCCTCTTTTTCACCTTCTCATCAGCGCCCTGCTCCATTTTTCTCCGCCGCCTGATTTGAACTCCATCCCACCACCGTTGTCGTCACACCAATCCACTTCATTGACGCCGAAGAAAAAGATCGGCGTTTTAGGTAGGGTTTTTGGCATCGGAGCAATCCATCCTTGTGTGCAGGGGTTTCGTTGGGAGGAAGGAAAGGTGGTCGGAAGAGGTTAGGCGCTGGCATGTGGTGGAAGGATAAAGTTCAGAAGGTGGTGGGGCGGCAGAGTAGAGGCGTTGACCGATTTCGTTGGAGGCTGGAGTAGAGGCGCGAGTCCGATCACTGTGGGTGTGGTGAAGGGATGGATTCGGGAAGGAGGTGGGGAGAGTTCAGTGAACTGAAGTTTGGGAGCACGATGGCGTCCCTTTGCTCAGATTTCTAGGTTTCTGGATTTTCCTTTTTCTGGGTTTGTTTTTTCAATGAGCTGTTGTTGTCCTTTTTTGGCATTAATTTGGTGAGGTGGCGGAGAATCGATGGTGGTGCTGGCTGGTGAGGTTGCGGAGATTAGATGGTGGTGGTGGGGAGGAGAATAGGTGCTGGTGGCGGCGAGTTGGCTGAGAATAGAAGGTGGTGGGGGGGAGAATAGTTGGTGGTGGTAGCGAGGTGGCTAAGAATAGGTGGTGGTGGTGGCAAGGTGGCGGAAATAGGGTTGCCATAGGTGGTGAGGTGGTGGCAGACGGTGGAGGGGTGGAGAATTCAGATTGGCGGGAGGAGCTAAAAAGGAGAAAGAAAATTAGTGAATAATAAGGAGGAAAATAAATAATAAGAAAATGAAAAGAAAAAGGAAGGAAATAAGGAAAATATAAAAACTATAGAAGAAAAAGAGAAAAAGAAAGGAAAAGAAAATTGTGAAATTACTATTTTGCCCTTGAAATTAACGTTTTTGACCGAAGTTAACTATTTGACCGGACATAAAGGTTATGATTCAACACTTTTGTTAGTTCAGAAATGAAAATGACCGAAAAAAATAGGGAGCCAAAAGGATCAAATGGCAAGAGTTGGAGAGCCCTTAAAGTTATTCACCATATATTTAACATAAATATAAAGCACAAAAGCCCATACTACTGCTAAATTAAGAGAATGTCTCAAGAAATGCGGCCTTTCCAAAAGCTTATGGACAATTCATAGGGGCATTACCTTAAATGTTATAATTTTTAATAAAATATAAATATTGTATTTTATAAGTTAAAACAAGTAATAATATGTAATTGAAGGTGAAAATATAAAGAGTTCGTCTCTTGAAAAACGGTCTCTCCATAAACCATGGAAAGACCAATGTTTAAACGGCAAATTAGAAGATATCAAGATAAAAATTTTGGGTTGCATGAATCATGTTATAAACTTTGTAACTACAGCACGTTGTATAGTAAATTTTTAATATTGCAACTTAAACCTTTTGCCTTTTTATTATTTTAGTTAAACCCTATCTTTCTATATGTCTATGGAAAGACAATCTTTTCCCAAAACTTTGCCAAATATAAAAATATATGATATGAAAAAATAAATTCTAAATTTTGTACATAATTTAACAAGACTAAATTATTTTTTTGGTCCCCTACAAAGTATCTTATACCATGTTTTGGTCCCTATTTGCAAATCAACTCTCAGACGGTACCCAACAAAGTCAAAACAATTTGTTTGGTCCACAAACCCAGTTTTCGGCCAGTTTTCTGGTTTTCCGACACACGTGCTAGGCACGTGACTTTTTTTCTGGCAAGGCAAGAGGTAATTTAGTTGTTTTACAAATCAAATACATTTACTCCTTTTTACTTCACTCTAGGTGGCGGTGCCATGGCTTTCTTCACCAGAGGCTGATTCGAAGTCACCAGATTCGAAATTCCACCACCGGCGAATTTCGAAAACCACCACCAGCGGCAAGCCGAAGCAACCCCCACTGGATTTCCGAGGCCACCACCGGTGATTCGAACCCACCACTACCGGCGGCTATTTCGAAGGCACCACCATTGGTGCCTTTTGAAGCCATCACAACTACCGGTCAATTCGGAAGGGCACCACCAGTGGATTTTGATGGAGCACCGCCGGGATTTCGAAGGGGCAACCCTTGGGCTCGAGAGACACCAACTACAAGTGGTGGACTTGAAGGCAGCGGCGGATACGAAGGGCAATCGACAGAGAGTTCAAAGGAGGCTCCGGCGGCAGGGCTGGAACTCGAGGGGCCGATGATGGAGCTATGAGAAGCCAATGGCGGAGCTTTTCGAGGCACTGGGCGGAAGGCACATCTACTTCTTGAAGGCATATCTCGAAGGGATATATATTTTGCCACCTCTACTTTTCGAGGCACTGGGCGGAAGACACATCTCGAAGGTAACGCTGGCGGTGACTAGCTCGAAGGCAACGCCGGCTCAGCGAGTTAACTCAGTGGACCCGGCGAGGGCACCGTCTCGATCGAGAGGCAATGAAAGGCTACGGCGATCTAAAGGGTTGAGCTTGCGAGGAACTTCGATGTTAGGATAAATCAGTAGTCTGATTTATCTTAACAATCGAGCTATCTTAAGGCCAATGGTGATGAGCGAAGGGCCTCTGGCGGCGGTGTCGAAGGTCCACCGTGTTGACTATCTTCGAGGGATTGCTTCAAATCAATGCCCGACAGACTGTGCAACACTCCGATGAGGACACAACAATCAGCTCAGCAGCGTAGCTTCAGTCCGCAAAGCCTTCAGCTAAGCTCCGGCGGGTTATTGGAGGAGAGCAAATCGAGGAGCAATAGATTGGGGAAGAAAGGGACCTCCAGCCAGCGATGGTGGCAAAACAACCCGCAATGGTTTTGTCAATGGCGACGATCGGCGATGGTGGAGATGGCGGTGGGGAGGAAGCTTCAGGGTATAATGGCTGGTGAAGAAAAGTTACTAAATTGCAAAATTACCCTTGGCCTTACCGGAAAAAGTCACGTGCCCCCCGGTACGTGCGTCGAAAAACTAGAAAACAGGTCGGAAATTGGATTTGGGGACCAAACAAATTGTTTTGAATTTGATGGGTACTGTCTGAGGGTTGATTTGCAAATGAGGACCAAAACATGTTATAAGATACTCTGTAGAGGACCAAAAAAACAATTTAGTCATTTAACAAATGCAGTGTATAAGATAACAAAAGTGATTTGCCAATAAAATTATGAACATACCGTCTACTAGGGGACCCACTCCTAAATTAATACTGCCTCTGTTTTATTTTTATGATAGGCTTTAAATTTTGATCTGTTTTGTAGTACTTCTAATCCTTATTTAATTCTGACACATTACTTTTTAAAATAAAACTTACGAAAGGGTAATTATATAAAATAAATAGGAGTGGGTCTTCTGACAGGCGGCCTGTCCATGAGTTTGTGGACAGACCACTTATTTCTTACCTTATACACTGCATTTCTTAAATTACATATAGAATTTAAAATTTTTGAAAATATTTTTTTTGTGTCATATATTTTTATATTTTCACATTCAAATACATATTAATACTTGTTTTAACTTATAAAATGCAATATTTAAATTTTATAAAAAATTACAACATTTAAGACAAATCCCCTGAGGACTGTCCATAAGCTTATGGAAAGACCGCCTTTCCTGAGACTTTCCCAATAAATAAAATGGGGAAAAAAAATAAAACTAGTTTAATTTTTAGATATCCCTCTCTTTTTCTTATGTTTGAACACTTTCAATTCTTGTATATATTTTTTTAACTTTGTCATAATTTTTTTTATTACAAAAAGTGAATCATTCTCAATCAATTATTAATTTTTTTACTCTTTTCACTCAATTCTCTCCATATAATTCAATTTACAAACAAATAATACATAAACATATGATGTCGAACATAGTGAAATGAAGAAAGTATGTTACTCCCTATGTTTTGTTATTTATGACAGACACACTTATTATAAATAGATTTTTTCTTTTATTTGGTACACTTTTTCATTTTAGGCAAAGATTCATTCAATTTCATCCACTCATTCTACTTTTTACTTTATATATTGAATTTCATTCACTTATTTTCTTCACTTAAATCCAAGCACATAAACCAGAAAAACAGAGGAAATACAAGTCTTTTCAAATCCACCAGTATGAAAAACGTGATATTTTTTTGTAAGAGTAGGTCTCATAATCGGTGATCTGTCTATAAACTTATGGACAGACCACTTTATTTTTTTATCTTATAATGTATTTGTTAAAGGAAAAGTCTTGGGAAAGACCATTTTCTATAGAATTATGGAAAGATGGGGTTTAATTAGAATAATAAAAGGTAAAATGTCTTAATTGCAATATGAAAATTTTATTATGCAACATGTAGTAGCTATAAAGTTTATAACCCGATTCATGCAATCCAAAAATTTTATCTTCATTTTTTTTGTTTGCACTTTAAACCTTGGTTTTTCCATGACTTATGGAAATATCGTGTTTCAAGAGACAGCCTATTTGTTAAATTACATACAAAATTTAGAAGCTTTAAAAATAAATTCTTATATCACATATTTTTATATTTTTACATTCAAATATATATTATTACTTGTTTTAACTTACTCCCTCCGTCCCAGCTCAAACTGCACACTTACTATTTGGCACTCTCTATCAAACTTTGACCGCTTATTTAAATAGATATATAAGCAATAATATTATCGTATGTGATATTGTTGGATTCGTCGTAACAAGTAGTTTCTCAAAAGTAAGATTTTGTTTGCCGTTGTTATATGTAGTTAAACATATGAACGATTAGACAAGTTTCTTGATGAGCGTGAAAAAAATTCTGTGCAATTTAACGTGGGACAAAGAGAGTATAAAATACAATATTTAAATTTTATAAAAGATTACAATATGTAAGGTAAAAACCCCAGTATATAATCTCACATTACTGAATGAGGTTACAAATTAGCCCTGCTACCACATTTCCAGCAACGAAGACAGCTCAAATAATCCATCAACTCAGAACAGACATCAGTAGCATACTCAGCAGCAACAATCAGTGAAAATGGACTAGATGGAACCTGATTGAAGACAAAATAATTTTATGGAAATGGCACATTTCGTAAGCTCTCTCTTTTGTAAAATTGACAAAGTACCAGGATTTTGACGTCAACCGTTCATGGGAAGTGTGCCGAAGAGTAACATACTGGCGTGCCAAATTTGAGCTATAGCCTATAGGTATGGTGTGCCAAATTGCAAATTACAAATTACAAATTACCTATTTCTTGATTCACATGAACAAGGGATTTTAGGAAATAAATCCTTTTTGTGGGTAGGTGATGATAGGGTTGCATTCTTGTTTTTTTTTTACACAGAGGAAAGTCCTTTTATAATCACATCTGCTAATATAATTTTTTGATAATTGAAAGTGTAAATATAATCATAGATAATTAATGTAAGTGCAAATATACTCATTTCAGTAACTTTGAGTTAGAATTAAGTGAAGAGACATTTTTGTCCTTATGAGAAAACAAAAAATTGAAAATAAATTTAAATTACTATTGTACCCCCTCTTCTTTATTTTTCCTTTCTTCTTCTTCGTTTGGGGCTCTACTCAAAAACATTTCTCTCGATTGGGGCTCATGCTCAAAAACATGAAATTATAATCCTTCATCATCGCAGCGACAATAGGTGGCTGGCGTTGGGGCGGGGTGGGTTAGGTTTTTGCGGTGGCGTCGAGCATGGTGGGGTGAGGTGGCACTAGGGTTCGCGGTGGGTGATGGTGCTAGGGTTTGCGGTGGGTGGCATCTAGCGACGATAGAGGTTCAGTGACTAGTAGGGTGAGGTGGCGATGGGCGAGGTGTGAGATGACTGGGGCGGGGCTGGAAGATGGTGGTGGTGGCGGACTGGGTGGCAAAAATGCAAGGAGCTGAATTGGCCGGCGGTCGACGGAGACGATGGTGTCAGAAGGAGCCGAGTTGACCCGCTGAAACCTAGCACCGCCACAAACCCTCTCCGTATTGAGGTGCCGGGGGAGGCTATGGCGGCGACCATGGAGGACTCAGTGACATTGTTAATGGGGGAGGAGATGCATGTGATGGAGAAGGTGAGGTTGCGGAAGGTTGGTGGTCAGCGAGTCGGCGTCAGTGAGAAAGTCGATGTGGCGGGGGTGGAAGGTGGGGGTGGCGGGCTAGCTGGGTGGTGGTGGTGGTTTGAGGGCAAAATTATTCTAACATTTTTTATTTTAGGCCAAAGGGCATTTTAGTCATTTTTATGCATGGTCAACACCAGAATTGGTGTCCTAGGGTTATATTAGTACTTTCATCAACTAGTAAGGGTTATTTTTGCACTAAAAACTATCTGAGAGTTATATTGACACTTACTCAATTAGGTGGAGTTATATTGATTTATATCCCTATTTTTTTCGGTTAGGAGAAATTAATATGGCTGGGGTTAGTACCTTGAAACCCTTTGGCAAAATATCACAGTGCCACCGCCGTTCCACTTCCCTTCTCAAAATGTTGTTTTTTCTTTTTTCCCATCTTCCCATGGGGAAATAGTAGTTTTTCAACTGATATTCTTCTAATGTTTATGTTATTGAATAAGTATGGATTTGTCTCCAAACATTGGTATTATTCTTCGACCTGATAGATTAGATTGTTGCAATTCATGATCATCACCAAATTTAATTGTTCATGTCGATGTATTTTGTCCGATATGAATTTACAAAATGTGTGTATCTCTAGGAGGAGCCCTCGTGGATATTAACTCTAACTACTGCAAGTGCCAATATAACCTTACAAAATGAGAAAAGTCTAAAATAAATCTAACTTATGATGAATTGTGAAATTATAATTTTTTGTGCTAATTCCAGCTTTGATTGACGAAATTAATATATGTATTCGATAACCATATATACATGTAGAGTATGTCTCTTGAAAGACGCTCTTTCTATAAGTTATGGAAATACCAAGATTTAAACAGTAAATTAGAATAAATTAAGATAAAATTTTTGGGTTGCAAGAATCGTGTAATAATTTTATAGCTACTGCATGTTTCATGATAAATTTTTATTATTACAACTAAAACCTTTTACCTTTCTATAATTGTAATTCAATCTCGTCTTTCCATTTACCTATGAAAAGACGGTTTTTCCCCAGACTTTGCCATAAACGTATTCTCAATTCTTAGATTAAATCCATTGAGTCCGTCTCTTGAAATATAGTTTTTCCATAAGTTATGAAAATACCAAGGTTTTAGCTGCAAATTAGAAGAAATCAAGATAAAATTTTTGGGTTGCAGTATATTGTTGGAAAATGATGGTTAAAAGGTTGACATTTGTCAACTTTTTGGGCTTCATTTTAAGTGGGATCCGAATAGATTTTGGGTCAGTGTATGTCATTTTTGGGTTCTTATTCGCGAATACTATAAAATCGACTATTTAAACTCTCAAAAATGGATCAAGGGTAAATGAGATATGGATATTTGAAATGTCACTCTTGAAAGAGGAAAAATGGGTGGAAATTGGCCCCGAGTAATTTTTCTCTCGACTTTCCAAAATGCGTATGGACCACGTAGAAGTCTCCGGAAGACCCAACTGCATGATATATATGGAATTGCTTGTGTGTAATTCTTAAGAGATAAGAACGAAATACTTCCATATTTTGTGAGATATCCTGTCTTAAATAAATGCGCGGTTTACCATGTTTAATATGCTGAAGAATATTTGTGCAAATATTTCTTCCATTTCCAGTAGATTTGATTCGAGTATTCATGGAATGTCTCGGATTTGGTGAGTTAATGATTGGGGAATATTCTTCTCTAATTATAGAAAATCAGAATATCACATTTCCATGATTAGGGTCTCTTAGAGCAGTATAAATAGAGCCTCTAAGTCAGTCAGAAAACTCGGACCATTCTCAAGTTCCTAATTTCTTCTAAACTTGAGTCTAACTTCTTTCTTTCTCTGTCGGTGACAGTGCTTCGGGCCTTGCATGAATCTCAGGTAACTCTTATGTATTAATTGTTACCCGCGATGGTTTTACCCTAGAAAACGATGTCCACGATGAGACTCATTTGTTTTAAGGGCAGCGAGCGTTACTCGTGACTCCGTCACTTTGTGATTACTTGAAAACGTGATTTATGCTTTGATTGTTTGTAATTTAACCTTTTCGATTGTACACATGAATGATTAATAAAAGATTATTATTCTTGCATATGTTAATTGTTTGTTCACTTTTTATTTTTCGCATGGTATTATCAATGTATATGTCCAACAATTTTGAAACGAATGAATTTGTTGAATTATAATGATTTTGATCTGCACCGAATACCATAATTAACGTGTATTCTAATTCGAAATATTGCATGCCAAAATTACCTAATGAGAGCATCTGATTTTGCGTGCTTGATTATATATTAAATTTGCATGCATAAATTCTCAAACGTAATACAGCATATGCCTTATTTATTTCCTATGGAATACATATCTTGTGTTGATAAGAATTGCATGGTTTCATTGAGGAATTGCATTATGTAATTTGTGTGGAAATCATTCCAAAACTTTAATGCAATCAGCTATTTGACAGTCTGTATTCCTTAATATCATGGGAAATTGAATGCTTCAATTTGTAAAGAATTGACTGGTCCGTTTTAAATTTTTAATCAAATTGCAAGCTTATTCGAAATTAAGCTTTGATTTTTGCGGAGGTTTTTTTCGAATTGTGTTTTCGAAATTGATTTGTTTTGGTTGTGTATCCCAGAACCATGTCGAGCAATGATGTTGTTAAGACTACCCCTGGGGCGACGCCTCTTGTGGTTGTTACTCATGCTAAGAAACCCGAGAAATTGAATAATGGTATGAACTTCAAGATGTGGCAACAGAAGAAGCTTTTCTACTTGTCCACTATGGGTTTGGAATGTTACGTTCACGAAGATCGTCCATTTGTGGATGAGAAAAACACTAAGGAAGTTCAAAATGCTGCGGTGGAATGGAACTCTAAGGAGTATATCTGTTGCAACCCATTTTGATTAGCCTTCACGGCCCCATTTGGAATGTGTATAAGGTGAAAGAGCCTTCTAAGGTGTTGTGGGAAACTCTTGACCAAGAGTACATGGGTGAGGAAGTTGTATCCAAGAAGTGGGTCGTCGGCAAGTTCCCCGACTACAAGATGGTTGATGCCAAGTCTGTGGTCAGTCAAGCTCAAGAGCTTCAAATGATGATCAATGAGCTGATAGCTGAGAAGATGACAATGTGTGAGACTCTTCAAGTCTTTTGCATCATCGAGAAGCTGCCTCCAAGTTGGAATGACTTCAAGAGCTATCTGAAACACAAGTGAAAGGTGATGACCATGAGAGATCTGATCCAAAAGTTTCGTGTTGAGGAGGATAACCGCATCTATGAAAAGAAGATGAATGGATTTGTGCATGTGGCAAGGGCCAATCTCGTGGTGATTTGTGGGAGCTCCAAGTCGAAGAAACCCAAGGCAAAGAAGGGATCCAAGTTGGGAGCTAAGAGTGGAGTTTCAAAGAAGTCGAAGTTCACTGGCAAGTGCTACAACTGCAACCTAGTTGGCCACAAGTCCTCCAAGAAGAAGCCAAATAATGCCAAGAATGAGGCCAACATGGTTGAAAAGCTTGCACGAAATGTGAATAACATCAATCTGTGTGCTGTAATTTCTGAAATCAACATGGTGGACTCCAATCCAAAGGAATGATGGATTAACACCGGTGCCACTAAGAACATATGCTCTGTCAAGGAAGTGTTCTCAAACTTCAGGGCAATTGAAGATGGAGAGACCATCTACATGGGCAACTTTGCAACATCCATGGTGAAAGAGAGTGGCACTGTGGTGCTAAAGTTGACATATGGGAAGGAGCTAACTTTGAAGAATGCTCTGTATGTGCCAGATATTTGCAAGAACCTTGTGTCTGTTCTGTGTTGATCAAGCATAGCTTTAGGCTAGTGTTTGAGTCTGATAAGTTAGTCTTGTCAAAGCAAGGTATGTTTGTAGGCAAAGGTTATGAGCTAGATGGTATGTTCAAGTTGAACACCATGGTTGTACCTCCTAAGAAAGATGAAATGAATACTTCTTCTTCTGCATACATGACTGGGTCTTCCAATTTATGGCATGGTAGACTATGACACGTTAATTATGATTTTATAAGAAGAGTAATTAACATGGAGAACATACCTAACATGGAAATGGATGCAAATCATAAGTGTGAAACTTGTGTTGGAGCTAAGATGACTCGAACTTCTTTCAAACAAGTTAAACGAAGCCTCTTGAGTTGATATATGTCGATATCTATGATCTCAAGTTCATGCAAACATGAGGAGGTAACAAGTATTTCATCACCTTCGTGGATGATTGCACGAAATACTGTTATGTGTACTTGTTGAAAAACAAAGATGGGGCAATTGAGAAATTCGTTCTCTACAAAACGGAAGTTGAAAATAAACTTAATAAGAAGATCAAGGTGATTAGAAGTGACCGTGAAGGCAAATATGTAGAGCCATTTAGGGACTATTGTTTAGAACATGTCATTATTCATGAGGTCACTGCCCCTTACTCGCTTCAATCTAATGGTGTGGCTGAATGTAAAAATTGCACTCTTAAGGAGATGATGAATGCGATGTAGATAAGTTATGGGTTGCCACAAAGCATGTGGCGAGGGGGGGGGGGGCTATTTTGACGGTCAACTATCTTTTGAATAAGATACCCCATAAGGATGAGAAAGAAACTCCCCATGAGTTGTGGAAAGGCACGAAGCCATCCTTTACGTACTTGCAAATGTGGGGGTGCCTTGCGAAGGTGTTGATCCCACCCCCAAGAAGTTGAAGATCGAACCTAAAATGGTTGACTGTATCTTTATAGGATATGCACATGAGAGTAGTGCTTATCGCTTCCTTGTACATGAATCTCATAATCCCAAGATTCACAAGAACACGATCATGGAATCAAGAAATGCAAATTTCTTTGAGGATGTGTTCCCTGCCAAAGAACGGGCCGAATCGTCAAAGAGGACCATTGAGTCACTAGACGAAGGCATAGTGATTCATGATGATCTCGAGAATCAATAGGAGGAAGTGGATGAACCTAGACGAAGTAAACATATTAGGACCAAAAAATTCTTTGGTCTTGATTATCTAACGTTTATGCTTGAAAGCTAGCCACAAATCTGTAAAGAAGTCGTGAATTCGTCTAAGGGGCCTATGTGGAAAGATGCTATTAAAAGCAAAATCACTCAATTCTACATAATCATACTTGGGAGCTAATGGACTTACCTCCAAGGTGTAAACCACTGGGCTACAAATGGATCTTCAAGAGGAAGATGAGAGCAAATAGCTCGATTGACAAGTATAAATAGAGAAGGTCTTGACTACTTTGATACTTATTCTCCAGTCACGAGAATAAGCTCCATTAGAATGATACTTGTTATCGCCGCGTTGCATAAGCTTGAGGTTCATCAAAGGGAGGTGAAAACTGCCTCCTTGAATGGAGATTTAGAGGAAGAAATCTACATGGAGCAACCTGAGGGATTTACGGCTCCCGGTCAATGAGGGATTTACGGCTCCCGGTCAAGGAGGAAAAGTTTGCAAGTTGGTGAAATCATTGTATGGTCTCAAACAAGCACCAACGAAATGGCATGAAAAGTTTGACCATGCCGTTCTTGCTAATGGTTTCAAAATCAACGAGTGTGGTAAGTACGTCTACATGAAAGACACGGAAAATGGATATGTAATCCTATGTTTTTATGTAGATGACTTGCTCATTGTGGGTAGTAATGAAAAAATGATCAAATCTACCAAGGACATGTTGAATTCTTATTTTGACATGATGGATATGGGACTGGCGGATGTGATCTTGGGGATAAAGATCATCTGAAGCTCTGATGGTATCACCTTAAACCAATCTCATTATGTAGATAAAATCCTTGAGAAATTCAACAAGAATGACTCAGAGGTAGCGATGAATCCAATAGATCCAAATTTGCATTTACGAAAGAACAAATTGGAGGCTATTAATCAGGTGGAGTACTCAAGAGTCATTGAGAGTCTAATGTACTTAATGAGTTGTAGTAGACCAGACATTGCCTACATTGTAAGTAGGTAGAGTAGATACACGAGTAACCCCAATATGACTCACTGGAAAGCGATAACTAGAGTACTATAATATCTACATTTTACTCGTGATTATGGTCTATATTATACGATTTATTCAGTTGTGGTTAAAGGATACAATGATGCAAACTGGATACACGATATAAATGATCTAAAATCCACTAGTTGGTATGCATTTACAATAGGTAGAGGAGCTGTCTCGTGGAAGTCCTCTAAACAAACGGTTATTACTCGATCCACGATGGAATCCGAGTTTGTTACCTTAGACAAGGAGGGTGAGGAGGCCGAATGGCTCTTTCAATTCGTAGAGGATATTACTAGATGGCCGAAGCTTGTGCCAGCCACATGTATACATTGTGATAGTGTATCTGCTATTGGAAAGACTCATAATATGCTCTATAATGGGAAGCCTCGTCATATTCGATGGAGACATAGTTCCATAAGACAACTTCTCTCAATTGGAGTGATCATAATTGACTATGTAAGGTCAAAGGACAACATAGCTGATCCCTTGCCAAAGGGTTGAATCGAGAAGTAGTTGAAACATCATCGAGTGGAATGAGACTAAAGTCCATTATGGTGGGTTACGTACGTGGACACCCAATCTATGTGACTGGAGATCCCAAGATCTAGGTTCAAAGGGACAACTAAATTGCAAAGACCCATCACGATCACTGTGGGGGTTCATAACTCATGTCTTATTCCTACGATGAAGAAAAAGTGATTTGAATGGAGGCTAAACATTAAGTTGCTTTTAATGATTCATGGCATCGAGTGTGTAGTACTTGAAAGAGCGCATAGTTTACGGAACTGCTCTTACACCAAGAATCACCTATGTAAGTGAGAAGTATGGCTGCTTCGAAAGAGAATTGTTGGGATGAAATTCTTTAGAAACCTTACAGAACTAGGCGTGTACTATGGTCTGATTAATGGACACAACCGAGGAAAGTGCAAGGGCTAGGAAAAATATCTGTGGGAAGTGCATTGTCGTTCACACAAGCGGCAGGGGAAGTTCAAGGACATCGCGTCTACTTCCTAATCAGTGGGCTAAGTGTACTCTCTTAAGGGAAAGTTCAAAGGGTGGCATCTACTTATCCTATGCAACATCTATTCTGTCAAAATGAATCTATCACCAAGTCAAACTCTGTGTCTGGCGTGATTGTTCTGATTCCTACATCAATATCTATTCACGTGGGGGATTGTTGGAAAATGATGGTTAAGTGGTTGAAATTCGTCAACTTTTTTATCTTTGTTTTGAGTGGGATCCGAATATATTTTGGGTCAGTGGATGTCATTTTTGGGTTTGCATCTGTGAGTACTATAAAATCGACTATTTAAGCTCTCAAAATGAATCAAGGGTGAATGAGATATGGATATTTGAAATGTCACTCTTGGAAGAGGAAAAATGGGTTGAAATTTTCCCTGAGTAATTTTTCTATGGACTGCGTGGAAGTTTCCGGAAAGCCCAATCGCATAGTATATATGGAATTGCTTGTGCGTAATTCTTAAGAGATAGGAACGAAATACTTCCATATTTTGTTAGATATCGTGTCTTAAATAAATACGCGGTTTACCATGTTTAATATGCTGAAGAATATTTCAGCAAATATTTCTTCCATTTCCAGCAGATTTGATTCGAGTATTCATGGAATGTCTCGGATTTGACGAGTTAGTGATTGGGGAATATTCTTCTCTAATTATAGAAAATCAAAATATCACGTTTCCATGATTAGGGTCTCTTTAAGCAGTATAAATGGAGCCTCTAAGTCAGTCAGAAAACTCGGATCATTCTCAAGTTCTTCATTTCTTCTAAAATTGAGTCTCACTTTTTTCTTTCTCTGTCAGTGATAGTCATTCGGACCTTGCGTGAGTATCAGGTAACTCTTATGTGTTAATGGTTACCTGCGATGATTTTACGCTAGGGAACGATGTCCACGATGAGACTCGTTCGTTTCAAGGGCAGCGAGTGTTACTCGTGACTCCGCCACTTTGTGATTAATTGAAAACATGATTTATGCTTTGATTGTTTGTAATTTAAACTTTTCGATTGTATGCATGAATGATTAATAAACGATTATTATTCTTGCATGTGTTAATTGTTAGTTCCATTTTTAATTTTTGCATGGTATTATTAATATATATGTCCATCATATATTATATATATAACTACCACACGTTGCATAATAAATTTTGAGAAACTCTCAGGAAATACGGCATTTCCTTAAGCTTATGGACAGTCCACATTGGTTTTTTACCTTATATGTTGTAGTTTCTTATAAAATTTAAATATTGTATTTTAAAAGTTGAAAAAAGTAATAATATCTATTTGAATGTGAAAATATAAAAATATATGGGCAAAGTCTTGGGAAAGACGGTCTTTCCATAGGCTTATGGAAAGACGGGGTTTGATTAGAATAATAAAGGGTAAAAGGTCTTAGTTGCAATATTAAAGTTTTACTATGAAACATGTAGTAGTTATAAAATTTATAACCCGGTTCATGCAACCCGAAAATTTTATCTTAATTTCTTCTAATTTACACTTTAAACCTTGGTCTTTCCATAACTTATGGAAAGACCGTCTTTCAAGAGACTGACTCAAATATATGATATAAAAAATATTTTCAAAATTTCAGAATTTCGTATGTAATTTAATAAATGCACTGCATAATGTAAAAAATAAGTGGTTTGTCTATAAATATGACGCCTGTGAGAAGACCCACTCATAAATTTTTAATGTTACAACTAAACTATTTAGGTTCCTGTACCTTAATTCAGTCACGTCTTTTCATATGAAAATACGGCATTTTCCAACACTTTCCAAAATTCATTAGAGCTATAAAATAATTCGATATAAGATAAGAAAAGGAATGGTATCGACTTAGAGAAAAACCACACGGAAAAACATCAAATTAGACGACACAATTAGTACCTTAATTAATTAATAACTGTGTTCTTGATTGATCTGAAAATCCCTTGACCTCCATTAACGCGATCTACCCCTACCTCAACCCCAACCCCGATAGACCGACACAGATTCTCCTCGATTTCCCCCTTCTTCTCCGACACATTCAAAATTCCACCCACGAAGTACATAGAGATGATCGGATGGCGGAGGAGCAACTGAGAGAGACGGCGGAGAAGGGCGGAGGACGGCGGGGATGGCGAGGGCGGAGTGGATGAATTACCAGAGTAACAGCGGCAGCGGCGCTTTCGGGAGAGGGAAATGGTGTTCTTACAAGCGGACCACACTCATCTATTTCTCAGTTAACATTGTTGTTGCTCTCTTTGCGTTCCGCTCCATCTACAATAAACTCTACACGTACCCTTATAATGATTCTGCAGCTAGTGAGTTATCTTGTTCCAAAGTTTCTGTCTTTTTCTGCTTTTGGGATGGCCCTTTTGGTGGAAGTTGAGTTTTTTGGGTGTTTGCAGCGTTTAGGTATACTTCGGATCAGATTAGGAAAATGGAGGAGTCAATTAGAGTGCGGAGGGAATCGGAACCTACGGAGCTTATTCATTTGGTGAGGCCCTTTTGAGGTTTTGTGTGTTTTAGACTTGTGTTTTGATTTGTGTATGCATTTACTTGATGATGAATGCTTTACTGTTTTCTTGTTTTGGTTGGATTAAGGTAGAAAAACTGAAGAAAGAACTTTTACGGGGAGAAAAGGCTGTAGAGGTGCCCCGGCTTTTGAAGCAAAAGATAATCGATGAGATACTAGTAAGATTAAGAGCCTTGAATGCTAGTTCCAACTCCACAACCCAAAGAGGTTGGCCTCTTAGCTTTTTTTAAGTATCATTGTTTTTTGTTACTGTTCTGGGGCGGCGTTATGTTTTGTTGGGAGTTTAAGTAGATGAGAAGCATATTCTATTGTGTGGATTATTTTCATTTAAAGCTGAATTTAAATTCAAATGTGTTTACTGCTCCTGTTTCTGTTTGGTAAATATGGAAACTTGAAGTTAGGAACTTTGTTGAGAAGCTTGTAATATCTTTGCATATATGTAACTGATCATTATTGGAAGTTCTATCGATACCAGTAAATGATTCTAAAAGAAGCTTTTAGTGGCTATGGAATTTGGATTGGCAATACCATCTATGTAACAAGTCTGCAAGTTAGCGGGGTAGAGCTACAGAACTTGGAGAAGTGCATAGAACCTCCCAAGTTTTGGGAGTTTTCGATTCCTTGAGTAGATGAAAGATATGTAATTTGGTTGCACATGCTCACTAAATTCAAGGAAGTTCCTTTCTGGGACTATATCTTTTGCTAAGTAATGGTTAAAGTTTTACTGTAAAGTAATGTTTGAGTATGGCATCTAGGAATAATTAGGATAGACTTAAGTATACCAAGATGCAACCTTTCTTTTCAAATTCCTTTGAAGTGTGCTGTATGGAAAATGGTTATAAAAATTGTGTCCCGGATTTCTTTCTTGTTTGAAACATATCATGTTTTGTTCTGGGGTAGAGTGAACAGATCCAAAGGATATGTTATTCTTTGTTAGTTTGTGATACCTTTCCCCGTACACGTGTTAGTGAACTTTGGTAAGTCTGTGATTTATTATGTGACTCCGTCCTTGCTTGAGAATTTCAGCTTTCTTCTGTCTTCATATCCGTTATCGACCATTTCCAAACTAAAGTGGTTGCTTGCATTGTTGTGACGGCTTAGCAAAGGTTGATCAGAAGTTTTTCCATGACACGAAGCAACCATGAGAAACATGACTCTCTGATTGTCCCCTTAATCGTGTAGCATGAATTTATCTGAAGTTACTAGTGGATTTGCTGATGAGGTTTAGCAGAAAAAGTATTATCTCATAATACATTACACTGACTGTATTAAAGTCTTCGGCCATTAGAAATGGTTCTTCTGGCAATGCATAGAGTGATATGGTATGTTATGTCATCTGTTCCAATTGTCTGATGAAAGGCTCCTGAAAAGAGGGAAGGTTTCTGATTTAAGAGTTGATGAAGGCTATTAATATTCAGTTTGTTTTTTCTGGACTGAGGGGCTATGGCTGTTAGCCTTACATGTTTGAATTGCATGCTTGTTCACATCTTATGGTTACTGAATGGATCAATTGGCTGAGTAATTCCTGCATTGATCGACAGAAGCAGTTGAAGACTGGCGCAGGGTTAAACTTGGTGAAGTACAATTAATACTTCGGGAAAAGACTACGAATTCAACGATTTTGCCTGAAGAAGCTGGTAATATCGACCCTTCTGCCATCTAACTTACGTGAATGTATTTTTTGGTGTTATGACGATACTTTATATTATCTATGATGAAATTTGAATCTCAAGGATTCCTTTGGCATGTCAGATGAAAACAAACCAGCTTTGGGCCGTAAATATTAAAGTATTCAATCTGTTTCACTCGCTATAGTATTCATGATTCCAAGAATGTTTTGTAGGTGTTCTTGCAAGAGTTTTGGGGCCAGGGTGGGCAGAGTTTTCAGAAGAAATTGGTTTCTGGGTACCACCTGAAGTCACTCATAAAGAGCACGATGACAAACCTGAGGGCATAGAAGAATTTGGTAATTGATACTGGCTCTCTTATTCTACTCTTTTCAACGTGCTTTCGCGATAAAAGTAGGATCTATGACATTTTGGAGATATGCTTTACTCTAGTTTTCCACTAAACTCCTGGTTACTGGATTGGATTATCTTTGCAGACCGGGAAATTTTGCCAGGAAGGCGGCTGCCCCCTGAGTGTCATGCTGAACTTCATACTGATTATGGTGGTGCTGCTGTGAGATGGGGTCTTACGCATCACAAAGAATCTGCATACGAATGTTGTATGGCTTGTATGGATCTATCCAGAAATGCCAACCCTAACGAACAAAAATGCAACATATGGGTATATTGCCCCTCTGAGAACGGTTGCCATTCACCAGATATTTATGAGCACAAGAACGGGGAATGCTGGCTTAAATACGTAAGTTTTTACTGTGCACTACAGCTTGTTATGTTTGTGTTCGTTGATAATTACTTCTCATACTTCTTGTGTCTGTTGCACAACAGGATGAAACTCCGAAATTGAACTTCAAGGACACGTACTCAGACTCTTATCGAATCTCCCACCCCAATGCTCCACTGCGTGTTCCATGGGTTTCGGGTGTGACTAGTGTGTAAATCCACTCATTTGCAAATGGCGGCTTGTTGTAGAAGTTACTCGTATAGTTGTGGCTACCCAAATTGGTGAAAAGAGGCAAGAAGATGGGGCTTGTGATCGCATATTTACTGCACCATTTTCTTGAAAGTTGTTTATAGCAGAGCAATCTGCTGTTTTAGTTTGGTTTGGTAGTTAGCTTGGTACATCATTGCTTATAAGGGTTTAGAAGGAAAACGAATTTTAAAAAATTCTGGGATTATTTGAGGAATGCTCAAAATTTATTTTCTTGTGGCCCACTTATAATCAGTTGAAGAACTTGATGTAAGCTGTCTATGACTTGCCACCACTTCCATAATATGATGGTTGTCCAAGTGATAGCTATGTTTTTCGGGGAGTGAAATGGAGCTTTTGATCATAATTTTTGAAAAAAGCGCTTTTATAACCATACCTAGTCGACATAAGTGTCAATATAACCTTTTAATATTTGAAAGTGCCAATATAACCTTATATAGTTAGTGAAAGTGCTAATATAACCCTATAAATTTTAAGGATGTGTTGATATAATCCAACAAACATTAGAAATGTACTGATATAATCCTACAAACATTAGGAATGTGCTGATATAATCCAATAGGATTGCATAATGTGCTGATATAACCCTACCAAATTTCAACGAACTATGGCGTTCCGGCTAACTATGAGGATAAGTGCTAATATAACCCTATCTACTTGAGTGAAATGGAGCTTTTGATCATATTTTTTTTGGAAATGTGCAAATATAACTCTATATATCTAAGAAAGTGCAGATATAACCTCAGATAATTTTTAATGTAAAAATAACCCTAACCACTTACATAAGTGCAAATATGACCCTAAAAGTTATATTCCGGCATTGACTGGCCATTTTCGGCCATTGACTGCCCAGAAATGATCAAAATGCTCTTTCAGTCTAGTACAACATTTAAAAGATAAAAATGCCCTTTCCTTTTGCCACCTTGCTGCTATGCCTCCACCACCTTCACCGCCGTGCTGCCGCCGCCGCTGCCATCTCCCCTCTACCGCCAGGGCTTCCCTAATTCCGAGAGAATTGTCCAACCGCCTAACTGCTGCATCTACCCTTCGTCGTCCCCTTGTTTTGTACGAATCGGTGCCGCTCAAGGGGGGGGCTGGAGGGGGCTCCAGCCCCCACCAACAATTTTTTAAGGGGTATAAAATTTTGAAAATTACAACTTCGGCTCTCGCCAGAATATTTTTCGGGAAATATGCATGTATAATCCTATATATACCCTCTGCTCCTCTATTTATGTCCCATTTTTTCTGATATTTTTTCACGTATGTTTGACCATCGATAACTTTTGTTACGTACGATAATAGATTATAAAATTTTACTTTTAAAAAACTACATGTTACGGAGAATCCAAAGACATATCACATAATGATCATTACTGTATACAACAAAAGTTATCGATGGTCAAACATGCCATGAAAAAATGAGTGGTCAAAAGGAGCCATAATAGAGGAACGGGGGGTTATTGAGAAAGTACAGATATAATAACTCTGAGATAATTTTTAGTGCCGATATAACTCTACAAACTATATTTCGACATTGACCAGCCATTGACTGACTGAAAATTACCAAAATGCTCTTTCAGCCTAAAATAAAACTTAAAAGACAAAAATGCCCCCACCCACCACTCCACCACCACCACCCTTCCGCTCACCACCTCTCAGCCGCTGAACACCACCACCGCAAAACTACACCTCCGCCGGGTAAATGAGAGCCAATTCTGGCCTATGATTATCCCCATTAGAAAACCAGCCAGGTAGTTGACTACAGTTGTTCAGCTAGAAGTTTCGGTTCTAGCTTTGGAATAAATCTGAGGCTGTAAACACAGTCACTCGGATAATACTCTGGTTCTACCTCATCAGAACCAGGATAATACAAGGCCTTCATAGAGCCAAGAAGCATTTCGCAGATGAGCAGGAGATGCAGCAACTCAGAATAAAAGCCTAACTTACTAAGACATGGATTTCCTAAACAGCAGAGCAGAATATCGGGTGACCCGGATGACCCGAATCATGAACAGAAACACGCTGGAGATGAATCGTGACTCGAATTGAATTTTTGTGAACAGAAACACGCCGGAGATGAATTGTGAACAGAAACACGCCGGAGATGAATCTGAACAGAAACACTCGAATTGAACAGAAACACCACAAAACTACACGATTAGAGTCACGCCAATAATGTGAATCGTGAACAGAAACACGCCGTAAATCACTCCACTCGCCCGCTCCCCCCGGGCCCACTCCCGGCCGTTCATTCCCTCGCTATGGCACTCATCTCTGTCACCATTTTCTCTGGGATTCTCATCTCCGCCGCATCAGAGCGATTGGTGTAATCACCGGCGAAGAAGCGGCTTGGGAAAGAGAACGACGATTTGGGAAGGTAGCTAGAGAGGAAAGAGAACGTCGGCGAGGATTCTAGTCGTGAGGATTACTTATTCACACTCGAATTCTACAAGGAAAGTAATCGGCGGCGAGGTCTCTGATTCTGCGCATCAGAAGAAGATTGGCTAGAGAGGAAATAGACTAGGGTTAGGGATTTCGGTTAAAATAGTAAAGAAAAAAGTGCTTTTATAATCATACCTAATTGACATAAGTGCCAATATAACCTTTCAATATTCGAAAGTGCCAATATAATCCTATATAGTTAGTGAAAGTGCCAATATAACCCTATAAGTTTTAAGGATGTGTTGATACAACCCAACAAACATTAGAAATGTACTGATATAACCCTACAAACATTAAGAATGTGCTGATATAACCCAATAAGATTGCATAATGTGCTGATATAACACTACCTAATTTCAACGAACTATGGCGTTTCGGCTAACTATGAGGGTAAAATTGTCCACCCAATTTCAGAGTTAGCCCAAAGGGTATTTTGGTCAATTTACATAGAGTCAACGCTGAAAAATTGAGGTCGATGCCGAAAATGAGGTCTGAGGGTTATATTGGCACTTTCATTAACTAGTTAGGGTTATATTTGCACTAAAAATTATCTTAGGGATATATTGGCACTTACTGAAGTAGATAGGGTTATATTGGCACTTATCCCAATAGTAAATTCACTTCTTCTTTTTTAGAAGGGTAAATTTGTCTTTTCACCTACTTCTGGCATGAAATTGCCGAATAAGGTTATATTTGCACATAGCCTAAATATCTAGGGTTGTATTTGCACTTTCAATTATCGCAGAGTTATATCTGCACTTTCATCAATTATGTAAGCTTATATATGCACGTTGCTTATATTTTTAAGGGTAAAATACAGATATGACCCTATGTTTTGGTCATGTGTGCCTATATGACCCTGCAAGATTAGAAAGTATTATTATAACCCTATATTTGCATCAGAAGTGCCGATATAACCTTTTGGCACTTTCCGACATTGACTTAGTAATTCCCGGCATTGACCTAATATAAAAGGACTAAAATACCCCTGGTCTTAAACCAAAAAAATTAAAGATAAGAATACCCCTCCACATTAGCTTCTTCATCTTCATCATCAAAATCACCTTTAGCACCACCTCCGCCAGGTCACCGCCGCTCCACCACCACCACCGCCGGATCACCGCCACTCATGGTACATCATGAAATATTCTTCTGCTGATTTCATGGTAGTTTTCAGCTGAAATGATTTAGAACAAGATAAGCCGAATCAAGAACATCTAATGCATCAATAAACTGCAAATTTGGCATCAGTTTTACACTTCTAGAAGTAATCCGACGCAAATATCACAAAAATTACTCATACTGACCCCAACAAAAACAAGATTTTATAAGAATTCCTCCAAAATCATACTCACTGAAGTTCCCGAGAAGTTACAGAGGCAGTGATCAATCAAACCCTAATTAATTAAATTGACCGGCTATGGGAAGTTACAGAGGCGGCGATCGAATAAAAAAATGTTACCGGGGCCAGCGAGGCTGATGGCAGAGGACGGCGAGGGTTTGGAGTGTACGGTGATGAGCTTGAAGCCGTGGATATAAAAATGTCGTTATCGACATCGAGAACATCGAGCAGAAATACCACTGTCGTACCATCGATATCGGAGATAGGGAAAGAACACAACCGCTATATCCTCAGCATTGCAGTCCTATCGGTGGAGAACCTCGATGAGGCCACCGGCGTGTTCAACTGGGTGACTCACACCACCTCTCACCGCCATCTATTCTCCTTCTCGCCGCCTCCCGCTGCCATTGTCCCTCCTCCTCATCACCACTCACCCACCGCCGTCTCTCCTCCTCCTCGTTTTCCTTTTCCACTGTGAGTAAGAAACAACGTGAATCAGTGAGAAACAGAGGCCCGCTTAATTATGAAACTAGAAGAAGGAAACCAATTGAGGTCCGTTCATTCAATCAGACTTCCTCCCAATTAGTGGAAGGTTATGTTAATTGTTAAATAAGGGTATAAATATCTTTCCAGTTTTACTAATTTTTTTTAAAAAATAAAAGGGTATAATCGTCATTTCAGTTTGGCCAAATTCATGCCTCCAAGGTTATATTAGCACATTTAAGCAAATCATAGGTTTATAATAGCATTTTCTGATCTTACAGGGTCATATTAGCACATATAACCAAGACATAGGGTCATATGGGCACTTAACTCTATTTTTAAAGCTACCATTTTAAAAAAATGATCCTACATCCCCATTGGATTGAATAAAATTATTTTTTATTGAATATTATTTTATTAAAATTATTTTTATTAAATATTTTTTAATTAATTAGCCCCCGCCAGAAAAATTTTCTGGCTTCGCCCCCGGCGCCACTGATGTGAATCTGGTGATCTGAATGGTGGTTTGAATAAGCTCTGGTGTGAATCTGGCAGATTTCTACAAAGTCAAAGTCCTCCAAACGAATGGTGGAGAACGATTGTGGATCACATGAATTAGGGAAGCCCTAGCGGACAATTTTCATGAGACAAGAGAAGGAGCAGAGACGAATGAAATGAATGCCTAGCCTGCTTATTGGACAATTCTAGAATATAAATAATGGAAGGAGAAAATCTGACCAGAGAAGGAGCAGATATAAGCCCAAGTAGGTCATTGAAGAAATTGGAGACCAGAGAAGGAGCATAGTGGAATGGAAGGAGAAAGGGAATATGTGCACTTGAGTTTCGAGAAGGGGCAGAGTAGAACGGAAGGAGAAAGGGAAGAAAAGGAAGGAGAAACCGAAACAGAGTAGAAACATCGGAGAATGAAAGAAAAGGAAGGAGATAGGGTTTGAAAAATCAGGGCTAAATTTGTCTTCTTAACATAATCCAGCATCAAACTGTCAGAAAATGTTATATTTGCACATAAACTATCTATAGTTATATTTTCATTTTCAATTATCACAAGGTTATATGTGTACTTTCGTGAAGTATGTAGCACTTCGCTCTAACTTTTTTTTACAATTTGTATACCTCTATGTCAATGGGCAGAACTAGGGGGGCGAGGGGGTGCTAGCGCCACCCCTAGGATCTGGCGGCCCGGAATTTAGGCCTAGGGCCACCGGATTCCACCACCTTGAGCCCAGCAGCGGCCGTCATCCAGTGGAGAAGATGACTGCTGGTTTGTTTTTTTTTGTTTATAACTAAACAAACGACGTCGTTTTGGCTTAAGTGAAACGACGTTGTTTTGTTCATGTAAAGCCAAAAAAATATATGAGACCAATTGGCCCAAATAAAATTTTTAAAACCTACGGATTGGATGAAAATTGTAGAAATCCTGTTGTCTTTCTCCCACTTCCACCAAAACGTGCAGACCGATTGCTGTCCATCCACCACCGCACCGATTAGCAGCGCCGCCGTTCTTTGACCCAGCACCGTTCGTCCGCCCACCGCCATTCGTCCGCCCACCGCTGTCCGCCGTCCCCCATCCCCTTCCTCAACCACAACCAGTGACCGCGTCCGAGCTAAACCAAGGGCAAGTATTAGGTATGCCGTATGCGAGGAGAAGATACAACTTACAAGGAGCTAATATTTTTTTGTGTAACTTGTGTTGAATTGAATTGCTTATTTGTGTGAAATTGTGAATACTGAATAGCATATACATATTTAGTGGATGTGTTGAAATTTTAAAATTGTGCTAAATATGAATATGGATAATTTGACATATTTAATTTGACATATTTTTCTTATTTTATGTCAAATAGGATATGGATAAATTCTTAATTTGAAGTAGTGGATCATCTATTTTTAAGAGACCAAGTGAACCAAATGAAGAAAGGATTAATGAAGAGGGTAGTAGTGTGAAGAATCTCGTGTTGAGTTCGATTCAGATGATGTTATTAATGATCCCGAGAAACGTAAACCTATTAAGGGTTTTGATGTTTCTATTAGAGATCAAGTGATGAGAGAATATGTGTTAAGAGGTCCTTGCCAACTTAAGGCTCATTCTTTTCCAAAGATAAAGTAGAGAAATGACTATAGATGTTTTCAACCTTCTTGGTTTGAAAATTTTGATTGGTTAGAGTATAGTGCATCAAAGGATGCAACATTTTGCTTTTGTTGCTATCTCTTTAGGA
Organism: Rubia yunnanensis; assembly: GCA_037428765.1. Classification (NCBI taxonomy): domain Eukaryota; kingdom Viridiplantae; phylum Streptophyta; class Magnoliopsida; order Gentianales; family Rubiaceae; genus Rubia; species Rubia yunnanensis. The sequence goes on along the minus strand of CM075067.1, from coordinate 100,421,829 downwards.
ATTCACATAAGGGATGTCGAGATGGAGAGGATGCATTTACTGTGAGTGGGGTTGACAATTGGAAGAAAGCTCTTGATATCTTTAAGAAACATACTGGTGTAGCGGGTAGTGCTCATAATGATGCAGCTCAACAATTGTATGCATTTAAGCGTCAAAGACAGAGTATCCTTCATTCTTATCAGGCACATGGGCGTGAATCCGAGATTGCATACCGCACGCATTTGACAGCCACTTTGGATGTGACATGGTTCTTGCTAAATCAAGGTATGGCTTTTCGTGGCCATGATAAAGGGCTGGATTCTCTGAATAAGGGCAATTATCTCGAAATGATTGACTGGCATTGCAAGCGAAATGATTTTGTTGTTAAGACAATGAATGAAAATGGCCCTGGAAATTGCAAGCTCACATATCCCAAAGTACAGAAGGAACTGTCAAGTGCTTGTGCTAGTGAGGTAACAAATGTTATTATTAATGAAATTGGAGATAATTATTTTTCTCTATTGGTTGATGAGGCTAGAGATGCATTAATAAAAGAGAAAATGGGGGTTGTTTTAAGATATTTCAACAAACAATGATGCGTTCTTGAACGTTTTCTTAGTATTGTGCATGTGCGTAATAGTTCGGCTATTAGTTTGAAGAGTGCTAATGATGAATTGTTTGCAAAGCATAAATTATCAATGTCAAAGTTGAGAGGTCAGGGATATGATGAAGCCTCAAATATGTGAGGAGAGTATAATGGACTGAAAGCTTTGATATTGAAAGAAAACTCATCTGCAAGGTATGTCCATTGTTTTTCTCACCAGCTTCAATTGGTTGTTCTTGCTGTTGCTAATGATAATCGAACTGTGTGTCAGTTTTTCGTTTATCTTGGTATGATTGTGAATTTAGCTGGAGCTTCATGTAGAAGAAAATACATGCTTCTTGATTTAGAACATGCTAGAATTGTAGAGGGATTGGAGAATGGAGATATTGTGAGTGGAAGAGGCAAAAATCAAGAGACTAGTTTGAGAAGGCCGGGGGATACTCGTTGGGGGTCACATTACACTACTATTATTCGTTTCATTACTATGTGGGGATCTATTTTGCAATTGATTGAAAACGTCCACGATGATGGTGATGCAAATATGAGTAAATCTTCAGCAAGCGGTTTGCTTGAGCAAATGGAGAGTTATGAATTTGTTTTTGTGATACTTTTGATGAAACATTTGTTGGGAGTTGTAGATGCATTGTCTCTTGCTTTGCAACAAAAGAATCAAAATATTGTGTTGGCTGTGAGTTTGATGAATACAATGAAGTTTGAGTTGCAACAATACAGAGAGTGTGGTTGGGATGAGTTGTTAAATGAAGTCAACGCATTTTGTGTTAATCATGAAATCTCGGTAGTTAACATGGAAGATGAACGGAGAATTCGTGGTCGTAGGAAACGACTTATGCAAATGCATACCCATGGTGATTTCTTTCGTGTTGATACTTTTCTTCAGGCATTACTTTTATAATTTACATACCTTATTTGATTTGATTTGTAATTTTTTCATTGCTACATGCTAACCTTTTATTATTTGAATACTAGGTTGTTGATAGGATGATTCATGAAATGAACAATCGGTTTCCGGAAGAAAATACGGAGTTACTCACTTGTATGGATTGCCTTGATCCAAGAGACTTCTCTGTAGAAGATCGTTCCCACCTTCATCAAAAACTTAGTATTTTCATTCATAATGTACAACTTGATCATGAGTTTTTGGCTATTGAGGACTTTGGAAGTCTTGCTCAAAAGATGGTTCAAACAACTAGGCATACAACTTTTCCACTGGTATATCGTCTTATTGGTTAACCTTAGTTCTACCAGTTGCAACTGCTTCTGTTGAACGGGTTTTTTCAGCCATGAAGAGAATCAAGACTGATTTGCGCAACAGAATGTGAGATGAATGGATGAATGATGTTATGACAGTGCATATTGAGAAGACAATTTTTGTTGGGATCGATAATGAACCAATTTTGCAACGTTATCAGCGTATGCAACATCATAGGATACAATTGTCTCATGTGGTTAGTGGTTCTAGTTCTAGCAACTCAAGTATTGAAACATAGTTTTTTATGCAGTGATAGTTCTTTGTTGTAAAAATCTAATTATTATGTATTCATATTATTATGTAAGCATTGTTTGTTAAAATATTGTTGTATTTAGCGTTGCAAAATTTTTTTTTTTGCCTCTTTTTATCCCTTCATTACATATCGTCCTGGTTCCGCCACTGTCTATGTCATATCTCAAAATGATTAATTAGTCTTTTAAAGTCATTTACAGATATGCATAGCTAAAAAAATTATGAAAGGTACTTGATATCTTAACCACATTTTAAGAAATGTTCTCACATAATAAAATTGGATTACTCTTATTTTTATTTCGATTCAATGCAATTCATTTCAATTTAAATCAAATCAAAAGAACATGACTTAAGTGTAGTGAGATAAAATAAAAGAAATATTATTAAATTAAAATGTATTTAAATAAACTCAAGATAAGTTGAATAGAATTGTGTTTTTATGTCTAACAAGAATAATGCTTTGGACAAAAAGTACTTATTAGTTGCAATTGTTAGCACTGATTTATTTTAAAAGCATGAGGTAGAAATGTGATTATAAATAAAACTACTTCTTTCGTCACTGCCAATTCAACAAACTTTGACTTTCGTCAATTGACTCAAAAAAAGGTTTGATCATCGATATTTATAATTGCGTGTAAATACAAGTTATAAAAAGTTGATATTTTAAAAATACATGTTATTACAATATCTTTAACTTATTTTATCAATTCAAATTTGATGTCAAAGTTAAGCATAACTAAATGAATAGTTAAATTACAGATTGCGTTGGGATAGAGGGTTGCAAATTGCAGAGTTAAGTGCTGAAATGACTCTAACTTTAGGCTGAAAGTGCCAATATAACCCCGCAATCTCAGAAAGTTCCAAAATAAACACGGACTTGGCTGACTTATTAGTGATGGAGAATTGACCGGAATTTGGTGAAATGATGAATTTGCCCCTAAATTTTAAATAAACAAAAAATATGAAAAGACTTAATTGCCCAAATGCTTTCCAAACTTTCCCTTCGTCTTCCCCCGATTTCACCCCCAATTTCATCCCGATTTCTTCCCCAATTTCATCCCCGATTTCACCTCTTCTAAAGGCAGTGGTGGAACCAGGATTTTTTTCCAGGTGGGGCTGGATAATACTTCTCAAATTTAAATTTAAAAAAATTAACTCGAAAATAATTAAAAATAGTACATAATTTAATAAATCGAGTACGATACAATAAGGTTTTCACAAGTTCACTAAACTGCTAAAATAACTCCTTTCTAATGCTCGAATTACTAGAGTAGAACTAGAAACAAGTGGGGGCAACAAATACCTACGGGACTCCATGCCTTGATAACGTTGAATAATCGATTCATTCTCGATCTTAACAAAAATATCTTTCTTAATATACACCTTCATAACATCATTCAACCATTCATCTCCCATTCTATTACGAAGATCAGTCTTGATATTCTTCATGGCAAAAAAAACCCGCTCAACTGAAACTGTTGCAACTGGTAGAACTAATGCTAATTCAATAAGACGATATACCAATGGGTAGATTACATTGCTATGTGATCGAACCATATGTTGAGCAACACTTCCAAGATCATTGATGTCTGAATATACATCATCATCTCTCACATCATTAAGGAAGTAATTAAGTTGTTGCTCAAGTTCAACACGCTCAATTAGGGTGAAGTAATCCGGATAGAGTTCAGCAAGGCGAAGCAACTTACCAACATCAAACGTGGAAAATCTTTCTCTTGGATCAAGGCATGCGAAACAAGTGAGTAACTCTGAGCTTGCTTCGGAAAATCGATGATTCATTTCTAGAATCATCCTGTCAACGGTCTAGTATTGAAATAATAAAAAATAAAAAATAAAACAATAAGATAAAAAATACATATAAAATAATATAAACAAAATAAATTAAAGTATGTAAATATAAAATATGAATGTAGTACCTGAAGAAAAATATCAACACAGTAGAAATCACGAAGTCAACATTTCTCCACGTCGCCTAGAACGGGTGACGAATTTTCCGTTGTGCTTCCATCACATCTAATGTGATCTCATGCTTCACACAAAATGTGTTGACTCCATTCAATAATTTATCAAAACCACCATCTCTAAATTCTTGCAATTCAGCCTTCATTCTATTCATCATTCGCACAACCATCGAAATATTTTGATCTCTTTGTTGCAAGGCAAGGGATAATTGACTCGTAGCTCCCAACAAATGCTTCATAAAAAACATAAAAAATACAAACTCATAGCTCTCCATTCTATCAATCAAACCCTTTGTTGTAGAGGCATTTTTATCTAAATTGCTATGCTCACAGATATTAAGAAGCACTTGATTAATATAAGACCACATAGCCTCAAAACGAAGAATAGTTGTGTAATGTGATCCCCAACGGGCATCACCAGGCCGTCTCAAACTCATTTGCTGATTTTTACCTCTTCCACTAACATTCTCCCCACTCTCCAATGCCTCTACAAGCCTAGCATGTTCTAATTGCACAAGCATCTCTTTTCTAACACATGAACCTCCAACTAGATTAACAGTTTCAACCAGATACCCAAAAAATTCACCCACATATAGAGTACTATATGCAACAGAAACAACAACCAATTGAATTTGGTGAGAGAAGCAATGAATATACCTTGCAGAAGAGTTTTCTTTCAATACCAAATCTTGTAATTCATTAAACTCATCTCGCATATTTGAAGCCCCATCACATCCTTGACCTCTCAACTTTGACAAGGACAATTTCTTATCTACAAACAGTTGCCTAAGAGTCTCCATCAAAGTAATAGCTTTAGTATTGGAAACATGCACAAGAGCAAGAAAACGCTCAACAATGCATCCTTGCTTGTTGACATATCTCAAAACAACCCCCATTTGCTCTTTTATTGATGCATCTCTAGCCTCATCAACAAGAAGAGAAAATACACTATCTCCAATGTCATTAACAATAGCATCAGTTACCTCATCAACACAAGCACTTGAGGCTGTTTCTGAACTTTGGGGGATGTCAACTTGCAATTTATGGGAGCATTTTGTTTCATTAGCTTAGCAACATCTTCACTTCTCTTGCAATACCAGTCAACCAATTCAAGAGCCCAACCCTCATCATGACCACGAAAAGCCAAACCTTGTTCTGAAAAGTATCTTGTCACATCCAAAACCACAGTCAAACGTGTACGGTATGCCTTCTCTGATTTAGTAACATGAGCTTCGAAACAATGTAAGATACTTTGCTTTTGAAGGCTAAAATTTCTCAATTTGATTGATGCACCATGATGACTTCCATCCACATTCGTAGCATGTTTCCTAAATAATTTAAGGGCATTCTTCCAATTTTTCATCCCATCCATAGTATATGCCGTTTCCTTTGCTGAATTCTTAAAAAGATAGCAAGGAAAACAAAAGGCAGCATCCTTTGAAACACTATACTCCAACCAATCAAATTCATCAAACCAACACTTTTGAAAACTTCTAAATTCAACATTGAATAATATCTTGGGAAAAGTATGATTCTTAGGTTGTGAATGATATATATTCTCTAAGCACTTCATTTCTAATAGAAACATCAATCTCTTCAATAGGTTTACGTAGCCCGTGATCACTTATAACATCATTCCGATTGAATTCTACGCGAGATTGTTTTCTGCTAATACCCTCTCCCTCTTCATTGTGCCTTTGTTCATTAGGTTCATTCGATCTCTTAGAAGATGGACATCCTCTACTTTGAATTAAAATTTGTACATAACCTATTAAATATCAAATAGGGAAAATATGTAAATTGAATTCATTCTTATAAAATTCAAAAGCATTATGAAACAATAATAAACTATAATAACAAATAATTTATAAAATCATATTCATCTAAATTCAATTTCACAAATATCCCTAATTCCATAATTTGTCAATTTCACATAAATAATAAATCAAACAATTATAATTTATAATTATACATGTGCAATTCAATTGATACAACCATATAACATCAATTCTAAATCGAATCTAAAAATAATATTCATATAAATGAAATTTTTGAAGGGAAAAATAACATAAACAATAAAACCTAAAATTAAATTACCTCTTTGAAGTCATAAACACAAAGAGGAAACTATATGAAGAGGAAAATGAAGGGCTGGACAGACGAACGGTGGCGGAGCGGCGTCCAGAGTCTCTGGCCGGTGGCGGGATGACGACGGCGGCAGCAGCGGCGAAGGGCGGAGCTAAGGAACGCTGGCAGTGGTAGCCTGCTCCTCTCAATTCACGTTCAAAACTTCAAATAAAAACCAATTTTGGGTTTGTCACTTTGTTGCAATATTTGGCCATTGGATTTTGTATTTGGGCTGTTCTTTTTTGGATTTTGGCCCAATACAAATATCCAAATTCAATTTTTTTCTGCACTAACCAAAATGACGTCGTTTGACGTGATCTAAAATGACATTGTTTTGATGTTTTATGGGTAAAAAAAAAGCCTGCTCCGGCCTTCTTCCCCAATCAATTATGCTGGCAAAACGTGTATTATGCCAGAAAACTCCAACGCGTCGCCGGGAAGTGCTTTAGCCACTTATCACTACTACTACCATGGTGCTGGAATCTCAAGTAGGGCTGGAGCCCTACCATGCGCCACAGGTTCCGCCTTTGTCTAAAGGTTTTCGGCCGGGGGGGGGGGGTTGTGCGGGTGGCGAATGGAGAGAGGGGGTGGTTGTGGTTTTTGGGCGTGAAACGGTCTTGATTTTCTAGCGTCGAAGGAGGGCGAGCAGTGCTAGGTTCTGAGCGGGTGTGGCAAAGCGAAGGTCTTGATTTTCCAGTGCTTGGTTTGGCATCGCTTGGGTCTGAACGGGCATGGGGCTGAGCAGTGGGAGGGTGGCATACGGTTGAAGGACGGTGAGGCTAAAATGACGGCGTGGGGCTTAGGGAGGTAGTGGCTGGCGGAGATGGTGGTGGCTGGTGGTGGCGGAGGTGGTGACTGGTGGTGGCGAAGGTGGTGGGTAAGGTTTGAGTGAGGCGGAGCAAGTGACGATGGATGGTGGTGGCAGAGGTGGTGGCTGACGGAGGTGGTGATGGCGGACGGAATGGCTATGTCGAAGGTGTTTCAGGCTGAGTGGCGGTGAAGAAGAATTAGGGGTATTATGTGTATTAATTTTCCAGCTTCTTAGTTAAGAGTATATTAGTCATTCCATTTTTTTGTCATTGCTGAACTTCCATGGGTGAACGCCGGAATTAGGGAGTTTGGTTATCTCGGCACAAATGTTTTGAAAGTTAGGGTTAGATTAGCACATACAATAATTAGTTAGGATTAATTTGACACTTTCTGACATTGTAGGGTTATATTACACTTTCAACCTAAAGTTAGGGTTACAAATGTATTTATCTCTTAATATTAAAAGTGGGAAAAATGAAAAGCTAGAGAAAATCGACCTTATGCCACTAAAGTAATTAGCAATTTAAAATTTTACCAAACACTAAAATCATATAGCTAATTAGCCAAACACATTCTGAATTAGTTCGGTTTCACAAATTTAATCGATAAAAATAATTTATAATTGAAATACAGTCATCTCTTGAAAAATGATATTTCCATAAATTATAGAAAGACTAAGTTTTAAACTGTAAATTGGAAAAAATTAAGAGAAAAAATTTGGATTGCATTAATCAGATCATAAACTTATAACTATTACATGTTGCATAGTAAAATCTTAATATTACAACTAAAACTTTTTATATTTCTATAGTTCTAATTCAACCCCATCTTTTCATATATTTATAAAAAAATAAATTTTCCAATACTTTACCTACTCCCTCCGTCCCACCGGATTCTGCAGAGAGAGAAAATTGAGCTATTAATTTCAGACATGTGGAAAGACTAAAATGCCCCTACCTTTAACCTCTATTTTCTTCCTCCAGATCTCTGCCACCTCCGCCTCTTGCCTCTTGCCTCCCATCTACCCCCGTCTCTCCGTCTCTCCGCCCCCACTCCCACCTCTTGCCTCCGCCTCTCCACCTCCCCGACCAGGGTTCCACCTCTTCTCTTCTCTCCGACTAGAGTTCCACCTCCGCCTCTCTGCAATTAGGGTTCCACCTCCGACTCTCTGCAATTAGGGTTCCGCCTCCGCCTCTCTGCAACTAGGGTCCTGTCTCCGCCTCCACCTCTGCCTCTCTGTGACTAGGGTTCTGCCTTAGCCTCTTCACCCCCGCCTCCCACCTCTCTCTGCCTCTCTCTCCGCTCAGATGGGACGCCGCCGTGAGGGATGGGGCATAGCAGAGAAGACGATGGAGTGGCAATGGCTAAGATGGGACACCGCCTCCTCCTCTCCCACCGCGCCTCCTCATCTCCCTTTGAAAACCCTCCCGTCGTCACCAGCATATCAAGCCACCGTGTCGAAGCCGATTCCTCCTCTGCTTCCGCCGCCATGGATAATTCGGTATCGACGGAGGCTAAGAAGGATCTAGTCGAAGAAAGGATCCGGGAGGAAAAAGAATCTGGTCGAAGAAAGGATTTCGGCGGAGAAGGATCTGGTCGAAATTATGTACGTATAGGGGGAGTGGTGGCGGATGCGGAGGTAGAGAGGATGAGAGTGGTGGCAGAGACAGAGACTGGGAAGGGGAGTGGTGGCGGAATGAGCAGAAAAGTGAGTTTTGAGTTTGAGAGGATTGGGTTTGAAAAAGCAGAGACTCACTTTTGTTGAGTTTTGAGTGAGTATAGGGTTTGTGGAAATGGTTTGTTGAGTTTGGTAAAATTTTGAGTTTGAGAGGGTAATATTGTCTTTTAAAATGTTGAATATTTCCTTAAGAGAAAAGTGTGCAGATTTGTCTGTAACACCCAAAAAAGGAAAGTGTTCAGATTCCTCTCGGACGGAGGGAGTATAAGAAAAAGAAAGAAATTAAAACATCTCAAAATGGAAAGATGACGGAATAAAAAGACCGCCGGAGGGAATCTGGGATACTAGAGTTTTTCCTACAAATTCCGGGGTCAAAGCCAGTTCAAATCCGGTTTATAAGACAAAACGGGGCAATCGAGTTTTGCGACTGCTCTTCGTCTCCCTCATTTTCCCAAACCCTCCGCCGCCGCCGCATTGATTGTGGGAACCGGAAAATAGAGTAAGGAGGTATTGATCCTGGACGCCGCCATCTAAGATCGAACCTCGTCTCGTCCGCAACCTGGAATAATCAATCCCCAATTCCTCAGGTATTCAAAATTCCCCTTTTTGAACCCATTGATTAACATGAATCTATGAACATCCCACGGTATCAATTGAATTTTACGCCGAAAGTCATGCAATGTTGATTAAATTAAATAGTTAAGACTGCAGATTGAGCTGGAACATAGGGAGTATATATGTTAGTTTTGGTATCTGCACTTGTATGGTGATGAAGAAAAGTCCAATTCTTGCTCATCAACTCAATGCCTCTTATGCTGGTTTTTATTCATTTGGTCACAATCGGCTAAATTTGATGATATAATCATTGTAGGTTTCTCCTAAGTATTAGGAGAATGTTGATTCGATTGAATTGTTTCTAATTAGCTTTGATGATAACCTTTGTAGCTCAACTAGAAGACACAAGTATCGAGGATGATCATTAGTAATTGCTCGATCCAGAGGACCTACTACGACATAATTGGCGTGAAGGAAGACGCGAGCTATGAAGAAATCCGCGCAATTTACCGGTCTTCCATCCTCAGTTCCCACCCGGATAAACTGATTAAGGATTCTGAAACACTCAACTCCAACCAGTTCATCGAGCTGCAGCAGGCTTGGAAGATCCTTAGCAGTCCTAAGGATCGTGCAATGTACGATGTTGAATTACAAGCTCTGAGAAACGATGCATTGGCTTCCGATGATGTCAGGTTAGAGGATTTCACAGTTGAAGAATCGGGCGATGGTCTAGAGCTTTCCTACAGTTGCAGGTGTGGTGACATCTTTGTCATTCTGTCGTCGGAGTTGGTGGATGTTGGCTACACGTTGTCGAAGAATGGGGGTTCGATTGATTTAAACTCGACGAAATCTCTCCCAGCTTCTGTTATTCTTCCTTGTGGTTCTTGTTCTCATAGAATCCTTCTTTCAATTGATGTAAATGATAGTCTTCATATTGATTGATGGTTATATGTAGGTTGTGAGCACAATCAGAATTGTAGCTCAATTTTGACTAAAATTATGTAATGGAAAAGCCTTGTTTTCAAGTCCTAAGGGCAGCCAGCTATGTAGTATATTCTCATTGCACCGGGTATTGTTAAAATTGTCGTGAATTCTAATCCGTTTCTGATTTGAATTTATAGTATTAGATAAGTTCAGTTCTATATATGACTATGACTAGGATTAGGTTAGTTATATTCCGTTTCTATTTTGGATTATGTAGTTTGAAAGATGTATATAAATTTTCTCGCGTGATATAATCCCGTATAAGTTGTAAGTTTACTCTTAAAGGAATTTCAGGAGATGGCTTTTGGAGAAGAGGGTAATCATCAATGACGTATATGATGCAGTGAAGCTGAAGAAGAAGAAGGGTCATCTGCCATTTCCGGAGGCACTGATGGCTGAGATCAACTCCGCCATTTCTTCCCTCGAATATGCCCACGCAACGGCTTTTCTTAATACAGCCACCGGAAAATCAAGCTCTCGGAAATATGATGCGAGAAAGGCCGATGAAGCTTATAAGGCCGCGAGGGCGGCCATGGCTGCCGGAAAGCTCGATGAGGCCATTCATGAGTTAAGCATTGCTCTTTCTTGTTGTCCACCTGAGGAGACTTATGCCGTCGATATGATCCAGTCTCTAATCAACGTTGCTTCTCAGCAACAGCTTCGCAAGACTTGTGTTGTTTTATGATCAAAGCGTGTCTTGAAAAAGTTGACTGAAAAGTACCCGGAACAGTTTTCCACCTTAATATGTTACTTTTTGAGTAATCATAGCGTGTCATGGATACCATTTCATAAATAGCAAAGATGTTAGTAAGTAGTCATTGTTTGGTACTCCATTCTATCAGCTTATATTGGGCATTTAACTTCAGTTTTAAGAATTTCTAGGATGCTGTATTGTAGGGAGTTTCCACGTTGTAGTCTTTAATAAAGAGGCCATTTCTTAAACTTCCTTATCAGCTTTTAACTTTGTCTTTACACCAAAGTCAAAAAATATTTAGACAAAATATGGGTTGAGAAGCCACTGTCAATGGGCATTTTTACAAACACATGCGAAGTATGAAGTTCTATTTAGTTCTGTATTCCTACCTAGGTCCATACATTAGACCATGGGTTTCTGTCTTGAAGAAGAGCCGGAAAATCCATCTAGCAAGAGCTGCAGATGCCTAGCTTCCCATGAAGAATCGTCCGAGCCCTCGAAAATATGCAAAGTTCTAAGGGAGGCCTTTTCCGGCTGCCATTCTTTTCTGCGAAAGCTTTCTTCATCCTCGGAAGAAGATTGTGATCATGATAATCGTACCTCTAGTGACTTTGATTATGAAGAAGTACGGATAGATGTCAATTGCTTTTCGCGTTTCTTTCATCAGAACGATGATTCTATCAATTTTTGTGCCATTTTGCAGGTGTTTGTTTCTGAGGTTATAAGCAAATACATGGAATCCAAAGCAAGGAGGCTCACAGCAGACAGTTTCAGCTGGGCTTTGTCGCCCGACACACGAGACCTTTTCACCGCTCCCAGGGCAATGCAAGAACAGATGCCGGGGAGAGATGATGTTGAAGCCATCAGTGATTTCATCTCAGCCTGCAGTCAGCTGTCACGCTGTTCGAGTCTCGCGAGCATGGAGCATTTTGCTTCTGCTAAGGGGACGTTTTCGCGCAGCTCGAGCCTGAGCAGGATTGACTTCATAGATGTGGAGAAGCGGCGTTTGATCATCGAGGAACTCAGCCATTGCCAGGGGTGGCCGTTTGGGATCTGCAGAAGGGCAATGTTGCTCCCTCCTCTACCTAAATCGCCTTCTGACTCTTGGTCGTGGCGGAAATCTACTCTAGTCATCAAGATCCGGTGACTGAGGCGTATATGGAAACAGTTGGAATAAATGCAACAAACGAATCGAGAAACAAGAAACTAAAATGGATGGCTAAAGATATTTCAACAAGCAGGTCGCCAGTTTTTTTACATGTATCATCAGACATTTTATTTTCTCCAACCAGATGTAATAGCATGCTAAAATACCAAGATCATCAGCTCAGCCTATCCATGAATGTTCTTCGATGTTAAGCAAGAAAAAAAATTCGAAATTAAAACATCCCCATTCAAATCCACTTCGCAACTTAACTTATGCTCTTTGCTCGACGTATGAGCCAGCAAGTCCAGAAGTCCCAAGAACTGTGACCTGCAATACAAAGATCAAACAATCAGGTGAAGGCTTCCTAGATTAAAAAAAAGTGTGCTCGGTTATAGAATGTCCCTTGCAGCAGATTTGCATCTATTTACTGCTACAACGACAAGACTGATGGATAGTACAAATTTTTTTCCCCTAGTGATAATAACCCTTGGCAAAATTAAAGGTCAGGACACAATCCTTTTAGGTACAAGTTTTTGAAAACTACTAACATAGAGAAACACCCAAAAGAAACATATCATGAAGGTAAGAAGCGGAGATAAACCGCTGCAAACCATAATCCTGACATGTCACAGAACAGTATATCTGTTCTTCTATATGTAGTTATTGAATACGCTTTTGAGTCCACTATGCTACTGCTCAAATTGCTGAAACCTATTCGTAGGGTTAAATTGAAGTAGGTGGTTTGATGCTATTCTAAGCAATTTCTAGCAAGAAGGATATGGTTTTAACCCAATTTTGACAAATTTTATATCGAAGCACAGTACATCTGTTTTGAAACAAATGCTCAAAAGGAATTTCATGACCCAAACAGCTTATAGCTCATGTAAAGACGAGCGTCTTCCCTCTACGACTGGTTTGCGGAAATTGAATCACAGTGTATAGGGTCAGGGAATTTTCAAAACAAAAAAACTACACACACATTTGATCACACTAAGCTAACTTTTATGTAGCAGTAAGAAATTCACAAGAAACTAATAAGATCGTAATTTATCACAAACAACACTTGCAAAGTTCCAATTCAATCCATAAAATATTATGCAGACATTAGGAACGTACTACAAATTTATGAAGAAATTCAGTGTACCTTTCCCCATTCTGAATTGAGGCCACTGCACCTCATTTTCAGGTGGATCATTATCGTGCCCAACTCATGCTCAACTTTCTTCTTAAGATAGACCTCCTCCGGACCAAATGCTTCTAAATACGCATCATATCGCTTGTAGATAGTCTCAAGCGCTTTAACAAAGTGTTCCGGCATAGCCTTAACATCCTACACAAAACAAAACATCTTAGAACGCCACGAATCACAACAAAAGAAAAAATCACTACTACTCATCACACCTCTCCACTAATTCCAATGCTATCATCAATCTCCATCTTCAGCGAGGTCAGGATCCCGGAGAACTCCTCAACCGCCTCAGCCGATCGCCACACATTAGCCAATGCCTCCTGGCTGGCCTTATCCTCAGTGCTTTTGGACAGTGCTTTCTTCACACTGCGGATCACGGAAGCCGGAATATCCTCCCAGGTGGTGGCCATTAGGTCCTTGAAAGCATGGTCAATCTCAGAGTCTTTTACCACAGGCATATGCGCCACATCTTCAGAAAAACACCGAGAACTCCCAATTCTCGTGGTAAACGCAGCCAGTAAATCTAACCATTTTACCAGTGCACAGTAAGAAAAATACACAAAATCAGATCCTAAAATTAAAACTAGAAATTCGGAAGGTCACTAGTTCGGAAAAAAAATCCGAAAACTACCATGCGATAACATTAAATAGCGGAATTAATTGGGGGAATTAGAAAAATTACCTGAAGAAGGTGTATACGTGGCAACGGAAGGGCGATGAAGGTGGAGGTGGCGGCGGAGGTGATTTGCCGCCGGAGCGGCGCCGGAGGAAGGGATGCCGAAAGATCGGCGGCTAATGGCTCGAAACAATGACCTCATCGCCATGGATTTCTCCATTATTTACTTTCCCAAACTGCAGAAATTTTTAGGCTCTTGCAATTCTTTCTGTATGTTCTATTCTGTCTCTGCGATTTTAGTCAAATTATTTTGGGTAATACGAAGATATAAACCTGTGTGTGGAGAAAGTGCAAAGATAACTCTTAGTTGTTTTTTAGTGCAAATATAACATAACTGTTGAATGAAAGTGTAAATATAACCCTCCGGCTATGATTCCGGCGTTGACCATCAGAATCTGGCCGTTGACCAACTTGTAATGACTAAAATATCCTCATGGTTGAACCCTTGACCTGGAAGGACAATTTTGCCCTTATTATCATTGGGGTAATATTTTCATTTGAGAAATGGAGTTTTTTTTCAGTTTTTTTATTTAAAAAATGCCAGGGGCAAATCGGTCATTTCATTTATTCCGGCCTAAAACTGGCTAAAAATGTTATATTTGCACATAACCTGAATATATAGGGTTATATTTGCACTTTTGAATAGCGAATGGTTATATTTGCACTTTCTTCAATTACACAGGGTTATATTTGCATTTTTCTCAATTATTTTTACACATATATTAAAGAAAAAAGTGTTTTTATAACCCTACCTAGTTGACATAAGTGCCAATATAACCTTTCAATATTCGAAAGTGCCAATATAACCCTATCTAGTTAGTGAAAGTGCCAATATAACCCTATAAGTTTTAAGGATGTGCTGATATAACCCTACATACATAAAAAATGTGCTGATATAACTCTACAAACATTAGGAATATGCTGATATAATCCAATAAGATTGCATAATGTGCTGATATAACCCTACATGTTCCAGCGGCGATCCGGATAACTATGAGGGTAAAATTGTCTATCTAATTTCAGAGTTAGCCCAAAGGGTATTTTGGTCAATTTACATAGAGTCAATGCCAAAAAATTGAGGTCAATGCCAGAAATGAGGTACGAGGGTTATATTGACACTTTCATTAACTAGTTAGGGTTATATTTGCACTAAAAATTATCATAGGATTATATTGACACTTACTTAAGTAGATAGAGTTATATGGCAAAATCTTGGGAAAGACGGTCTTTCCATAAACTTATGGAAAGACGGGGTTTGATTAGAATAATAAAAGGTAAAAGGTCTTCGTTGCAATATTAACGTTTTAGTATGAATCATGTAGTAGTTATAAAATTTATAACCCGGTTCATGCAACCCAAAAATTTTATCTTAATTTTTTCTAATTTACACTTTAAACCTTGGTCTTTCCATAACTTATGGAAAGACCGTCTTTCAAGAGACGGACTCGAGTTACATTGGCACTTATCCCTGTATTTTAAATCCCTATATTTTCAAGTAAAAATTATCCAGTGGGCTGTTGGAGTAAGTTAATTGCGGGCTCTTAGGCTACGGAGAGTCGGATATTTAAGTTGTGCCCAGAATAATTGGCCCAGTGAATTGGACCTGGGAAGTCTGGTTTGATTTTTCTCTATTGAAATTATTTATTTACACCCTACACCCCAAACTTAGGCAAAGTCTTGGGAAACACCGTCTTTCCATAAGCTTATGAAAATACGAGATTTAATTATAATTATAAAAGGTAAAAAGGTCTTAGTTGCAATATTAAAAATTTATTTTGCAACATGTAGTAGTTATAAAGTTTGTAACCCGATTCATGCAATCCAAAAATTTTATCTTAATTTCTTCTAATTTGCATTTATAACCTTCGTCTTTCCACGTCTTATGAAAAAACCTTCGTCTTATGAAAAGACCATCTTTCAAGAGACGGACTCCTTAACTTAATTTCACATAATTTTTTCAATTAATATTTCAACTTTGAATATATAATTTAATCGATATAAGTAATAATAATATTGCATGAGATCTTTTTTAGATTCACGATAGTACGAATGTTCAATAAATCTAAAAATTTATCATGGTATCAAATATATTTTAATATGAGACCCCTCTTATTTGTTTAAGGGTAACATTCTTAGTCGCATCCGCTATATGAACTTGGCTTATATCAGTCCCCCCTCCCTTAGGGACCGCTCGTATCCTACGAGTGAATTGAATGTTGGATCTACATTGGATCTCACCCAAATCGCCTTATCTATCCTCATGCAAAGAGTTTGATTTCAAACCTCGGTTCGAACAGGAGGAGTACACAATGCTAATGTACCTTGGATGGTCCACTTCTCAAGGTCATGTGCCGATGAGCACATTGAATCATCCAAATGGTTAAGAGCCCTCACAGTTTAGGTACAACGATGCAATTATCAGGATTCTATGGTTAGTCCTCACCTATGCATGCTAAAGGCATCCTTGGTGGGATCACATAGTTCTTATGGGTGGAGATGATGGATTCGATGATTTTTTCAACCTTTTCTTTTGTCGCATTTCAATCAAAGTGTTGATGGGAAATAGTGCATCAAGCTGTTTGCAAGGACCACTCTGGTTCTCTTCCCCATGGATCTCGGATGAGGGAACTCTAGGAGAGCCGCCTGCTCCAACTACCGGCCATGTACGGTCTATACTAGATCTGACAAACTGCATATTCTACCACCTCTACTTTCTTGACAGTCTCTCTGTCTTATTAATTAGAATTTTTTAGTAGCATATTTTGTACTCTTTCTCATTATTATTTAAATAAGTGAGTCACAGTTCATGCAGAAGACACTATCATTACTATATGGACAATTAGACATTCACCCCACAATCACAACAACCTAATTATAAGAGCGGAGCTCTACTTTGGAGCTATATCCTCCGAGTCGAGATGAAGTTTACGGAAGTCCATAACCTTAGCAAGTCCATGGCACTTCTAAGAACATTGAAAGATATATATCAAAGGTGGAGAAAATAAATGTTCAGTATATAAAATTTATAAACTAATGCTCCTATAAATTAATTCATTGTAAAATAAAATTACACTAAACCTGTACAGAGAATTTATACTGTCTTAATGCATCTTTCAGCTGCGTTCCGGTAACATCTAGTGTTTTGGAATACAATATGTCTACTACATCCTTGTCACATCAATTGGGTTGAAATCAGTTGTATAAACAATGAAGTTAACCATCGCATTCCAATAAAAAATGCCCAACATCCATAAAACAAAATCACAGAAAATATTCCGATGACGAAGCTATCAAAAATGATAGTTCACCTACCGGCAAAGACTTTTAGAAGTAGGCATTTGTCCCGTTTTAAATAGTATACTTTGAATTTCATTAGTTAAGTTGAAAATTATTTAATCTTTAATTTCATTCATTAATGATAATCAAAACTTGTGAAAAGTTCATATTTTAAAAATGAGTGGGTCTCCTGACAGACGTTTGTCCATAAACTTATGGACAGTTGACTGTATTTTTTACCATATACACTTCAGTTGTTAAATCACATACTAAATTTAGAAATTTTAAAATATTTTTTATATTATAATATTTTTTTATTCACATTCACCATTCCATTATTATTTATTTTAAAAATTAAAATATAATATTTAAATTTTATTTAAAAAATTACAACATTTTAGGTAAAATGTACAGTGGATTGTCCATAAACTTTAGTTATGGATAGACTGCATTTCTTGAGACTTTCTCTTTAAAAATACAGTATGTTATTGTGAATCTAACAAGGTACCCCAATCCAATTTCATGGTTAAAGTTAAGAAAATTTGGCTAAATAAATAGTTAAATTACAGATTGAAATGAGACCGGAGGAGTATAAGATTTGATCCCTTATTATTCAAACTACACACATTTTAAATTAATTAATCTCAAATTAAGGCGCAGATAATCTTTTTGTTGATAAAATTTTATTCATATATCTATTTACATCTATTCGTTAACATTAACTTTTGTTAGGTCATTCTTAATAGATTTAAGTGCTAAAATGATTTTGACTTTAGTTTGAAAGTTACAGTATAATCCTGCAATCTCATAAAATGCCAAAATAATCTTTGACCTTACTCACTTTTTAGTCAACTGTTTTACTGCCGGATTTTATTGAAAAGACCATTTTGTCCTTGAATTTAAAAAAGAAAAAATAAAAAAATTGAAAATCCTCATCGTTTTCTTTCTTTCCCATTTTCTTTCTTCGTTCTTGGTCTTCCCCGCCGCTTCGTTTTTGTTCTTTCTTTCTTCGTTGGCGAAGGGTTTCCGGTGGAGTGGCGGGGCTAGGGCAAAGGAGATTTGGAGGGGTGGCAAACTGGGTGCCACAAATTGATGAAAACTGGGTGCCTTTTTCGAAAAGTGAGCATTTCCGGCCCCTATATTTTAAGCTTATCTGATAAACTGATGACGAAATAAAAAGCTAGTTGTCGTCCACTGGTGCGTCTCGAACGACCGAACAGTTCGTGGGCTTGAGCTCCTCTCGAACCAACCTGCAATAAAACTGTCCCTGAGGGTTCCAGGGCTCAACTCTCCGATGCCTAAGTCAGTCCAAGAGTCCAATATGATTAAGATAGAATGAAATACAAAGAAATGTGTACCTTGTATTTATACTTCGTGTCCTAAATAACGTCTTCCTTAGTTATCGCCCTTAATTACCCATGATAATTACCCACGAATATGGTGTTTATCTTAGAGTATTTAATAACACCCTAATTCGGCCGCCACATCTACATCCCAATACCTTTCTTGGGCTCAACTTCTATCAAGAGCCCTCAGAAAAGAAGGTTCTCGACCTCGGGGGACTGGAACGGTACAAGGGTTTTTCAAGACCTTGAATGCATGTGATAGTTTGAGGACTCTTAAAAATAAAAAAAGGACATTGTACTTTGTTACTCCTGCCTTCGATGGAGGGAATATGATTTTTTAACCAACTCTCAGTGCTAGGATTTCAAAAGGCATGTGCGTGCCATTCCACCGCGCGTGTCCCTGTCCCCCAAACGGCGTGTTGTCAGGAGGCAGAAAAGTAGTTGAGTGTTTCTATAACTTTTTACATTTCCAAGACGGCTATTAATCATTCCGCCATTTCATCCCCCATTATTACCCCTTAACCTCTCTTCTTCCTTTCACTTTTCACAAGCACTCCTTCTCTCCTTCTCTCTCAAGTGATCTAATTTTTGTCGCCTTTCCCAGAAAATTAGTAAGTACCTTTGTTTTTCTCCTTATTCTACTCTTTTCCTTTCCTCACCTTACAATCATGCCCCATTTTGATGAGGGTTCCGCCTCCGAGAGATTTCCCCGGTGAGATTAGAATATGTGGGGTAAGGATTTATGTCAGAGAGGGCTATTACTGGCTCGGAATGCACTCATTTCAAAGAATCCCAATGTGATTATAATGCCGGAAGAGGCGTGTCTGATCACGTTACTAATAGTCCTGGGGAAGGGAGGGTTTTCCCGATAACTGATATGCCTCCTCAAGAGCCCGTTGAGAACTGGCCATCGGGCATGGGCAAGCCTTATATAAGGAGATCCCCTACCAGTGGAAAAATTGGCTTCTACCCTCCTCCAAATCCAGAGCTCGAGGCCCTAGGGGAGGAAAATACAACTCCAGAATTTGAGGAAGTGTCCCTCAAAGCTATACGGGAGGAGGAGAATACATCTCCTTTGAGAGAGAGGACGTCTCTCAAGGAGGAGGAAATGCCCTCGAAAGCACTACACGCACCTTCTTTGGCTAAATTCTCTCAAAAGAAGAAAAAGAAAATATCTCGAGGGGTAAGGTTGGGGGTTTTTGGGAAAGAGCCCCCGTCCCCAGCGATTAGGAAAGTTATCTCAAAGGTGTTGGGCTCGATCCCTCTTGTCTAACGAATAGCCCCATATGCTGATTTTTAACCCTTTCGAGAAGAAGATACCCCCCCATAACCTCCCCGAGGGAAGGTTGGCCATTTCCCTTAGACATCTTCGTTGCGGGCTCACCTTTCCCTTTTCGCCTCTCGTCTCCAAACTTCTTAAGCAATTCCAGGTGAGCCCTGCACAAGTCCATCCTAATGTCTTGGTTATTATTATGATGTTCTTGACAAGATGTGACAAGTTCGGTATCAAACCAAGGTATAATCAGCTTCACTCTTTGTACTTCATGTCTTATAGTGGGCGGTCCACCAACATGATTATCACATTTACCAGCCGGGAGGCACATCACAAGGTTTTTGTTGTTTTTGGTAATTTGGGTGACTGAAGAAGCTGGAAGAAGGGGATTTCATTAGACAGTATGAGGTATCGAGTTCCCCCATGGAACTGGTACGTGCTAGTTGAGTCTCCCAAACCAGGGGAGTATATTTGTCTGGATGCCCTCAAGAGGGATATGCAAAAGCTGTTATCGAGCTCCCTTGACTACAACCACTCCTAACCCCCGGATTGGAGGCTTTGTATTTCTCCCTGAAATCTACAAGGAGTATTCGTATAAAGTACTTTGGAAGAATATCAAGAAGAGAAGAAGAGAACTTGAGGGCCTCCTCAAAGGCCCTCCCCTCGAGACCCTCGTTAGTGATTTTAGGCACTCCGAAGCCTCCGAAGGTGCCTTAATAGAATTCTATTTCTCTCGTCTATTGAGTCATTGCATTTACCTTTATTGATGTTGTTATTCTATTCCTTTTTTTCCAATGGGTCTCGCTAGCGGCTTAAAGAAAAAGAAACCACACTTGAATCAGGGTCAGGGTCCTCCTAAAGGGAACCCTACCCTCTCGAACCAGGCCTCCACACCCCCAGTAGTTGGTGGAAGACCTACTTCGATCGTGGCTAATGGCCAACCCCCCATACTAGGAATGTTTGCTAGAAGACAGGGGCAGATGGTGGCAATGTTGGTAATGCCCCTAAACCACCATTATTAGGAGCACGCAGTGGTGACAACGCCCATCAACAATCGGCATCCCCGAAACCCCCTTTGAGTGATGCGGTGTCCATATCCATCATTGAGCATCATCTCGCGAGCATGGTCTCCAACCCCCAGGTTTTTATCTGTTCTTTTGAAAACTTCATTTTAGTATGCTTTTTTCTAGCGTTGGTCTAAATTTAACTATTTTTCTTGGTTTCCCAACTTTTCCATAAGGCACTCATAAAATGGCTGCTTTCGCCTATGCTTGTACTTCATGCCATGGTTCTCTCGAAGAGAAGTTAGGCAAAAAGGATGTTGAAATTTTGGAGTTGAAGAGGGTGGTCAAGGAGAAGAACAGGGTGCTCGAGGAGAACAAGAAAACCTTCGAAGAGGAGAGGTGGAAGATGGATAATGTTAATGCCAAGAGGCGTCAATGGACGCTGGATAAAGATACCCTCGAGAAGAGGGTTCGGGCTGCTGAGGACCCAGCCACGCAGGTTCAGTTACTCGAGGCATTTAAAAGAAAACTATCGAATGCCTCTGAGCTGCTTCAATTGTTTATAGACCTCATGGAGGTGGCCAAGCATCTTGGTTGCAGCGATCTAGCTGAGGAATTCCCGAAACCTCAACTTTCCGCCTTTCTGTCTTAAGAACTCGCTAAGCAGGTGGACGAGATAATCAAGCCAGAGCTCGAGGCTGCTCTGGATGCAAAATGGGATAAGGCGATCAAGAACGATGGCATTTGCTTTGCCCTGATGGATTTCATTAAGTCCAAAGGGCAGTTCTTCACTGCTGAGAGGATTCGAGCGATCCCCCTTCCCAAGGCCACAGATACATCCCCCGAGCAGAACGCAGCTGATTCCTGAGCAGAGGGAATGATCGCATCCACCTTGAAGGAGGATAGTTCTAGGGCTTGTCCTTGATTTTAACTTTGCCAATTAGGGCCTCCAGTTGTAACTTTTTTGAAACTTCTATATAAGAATATCTTTTGGCATTTTTATGACTTATTCATTGATTTTACCTTTGTTCTCTTTTCGTAGTTTAACTCGTTGAAGAGAGTGTAGAAGATGCTTGTGAGGAGCTTTCGAGTTCTTAAAAAGAATAGAGTGAGATACACAAACAACTATTGAAAGCCACACAAGATTTATTTATTTGTAACCAAGAGAAGAAATCCTTGAAGGACAAGCTTAACCAGTTCGAAGCTGAGATGAAGCCGTGGTACTCCAAAGACCATCTAACCTTTAAGGGGTTTGTTAGGGATTTCTTGAGCAAATAATTTATTGGTACATATCCTTTAGAGGTGGTTGAAGATCGTGATCCCGCAGATAAAAACTTTGAAGAACTGATGCGTCAAATATATCTAAAATTTGGTTCTATGAATTCATGTGTTGCTAATGCGACTAGGCTTCTAGTAGTGGAAGAGTGCTTAATTGGTTGCATGGGAAAAACTCGCAGGTTGGTGACCTAAAGGGAGTTGATTGCCGAGCAACAACTAGTGGCTTAGAGCAAAATTACCAGTCTTGAAGAGGAATTGCTCGCTTGGAAGATAGCTAGCGAGGAACCCCTTTCTTCGAGCGATTCCCATGCAACCCCTCGAAAGAATACCCCAGCCAAGGATAGTTCTTTTTTTGAATCTCTCTTATCCAAGAATACATAACTCGCGGGGGAGATCGAGGCCTGGAAGGTACAGGCCAAAGAAGTCGAGGAGTGCATTCCCAATTTTGAAGAAAAAAATGCTGCCCAAGAAGTAAGCCTCAGTGCCCAAATACTTTCTCACGACATTCCTTCCTCATCTTTAATTGGAAATGATCAGATTCTGAAATTTCTACTCAAAGCTGCTCAATACTGGATGGAGGAATTTAACGTCAATGAGAATGGAACCCATCCCCAGAAAAGGACCTTTTGACCTTATTAGTGATTGGTTGGCAGAATTGAAGGTAAATGGATTCACCCCCTCAAGTTATCGTTCTACTCGTCAGTCACAGAAATCTGATATTAAAGAAGCTGAAAAACATATTGCACCTCGAGCAAAGCTACCAAGGGATCTTCCCGAAAGCGTCATAAAAGTGTTGGGTCCTTCTTGAAGGGCCCATTCAAACCCCCCACGAAGAATCAAGGTAAGACCATTGCTTCCCTGGATCCTTCTGAATATCCTGTGGAAGAACAAATGAAGGATATTCGAAGAGCCGTTGGTATCAAGAGCTCGAACAAATAGAGGCAAAGGTGAAGGGGTTAGCTCCTTCCACTGAAGATTTGTTTCGGGAGGGGTTTCCTTCTAAATGAATTCACTCATGTACTTTTTGGCACCAAAATTGTACTTCTATTTATTGGCGAAGTTGAGGCCTGCTTATTTCTCGCTCCTAGAAAATGCAAGCCGAGTTTCTCAAACCCCTATAGTTTTTGAGGTTTTAAAAAAAATGTGTAGCGATTTGAGTTGCTCGTGCATATACTTCTTCAACCATTTTATGCCTCGAATATTAGTGCCACACACAACTTTCTTAAGAAAATATATTATGAACATCTTCGATAAGTAGGAATTTAAAAGTTCAGAGACACATGTGTTTTACCCAGGTTTGGTGTTTCCACCTGCATCCTGCCAATTTTGTCCACTAGCTCATCATTTCAAGATTGCAAAAGTAGCCCGCGAGTGCCGCTTAAAAGCATACCACTAAACCTCAGCCATAGCTGGAAGTATCATCTAGAGCACCGCTTAAGAGCAAACCGCTAGAAAATCAACTAGAGTGCCGCTTAAGAGAAAACCACTCGAACATCAGCCGTAACTAGAAATATCATCTAGAGCGCTGCTTAAGACAAAACCGCTCAAACATCGTCTAGAGTTCCGCTTAAGAGAAAACCACTAGAACATCAGCCGTAGCTGGAAATATCATCTAGAGCGCCGCTTAAGAGCAAATCGCTCAAACATCATCTAGAGTGCCGCTTAAGAGCAAATTTCTTGAACATCATCTAGAGTGCCTCTTAAGAGAAAACCACTTGAACATCACCCGTAACTATAAACATCATCTAGAGCGCCGCTTAAGAGCAAACCGTTCGAACATCAACTAGAGTGCCGCTTAAGAGCAAACCACTCATCATAGCTGGTAGTACTTTCTTAGGTTGGTGATTTTCCACCTCCTTGGTACTTGTACCCCATTCATCTCCTCGAGAACATAGCTTCCTCCTGGGTGCAATTTGATCACCCTATATGGTCCTTCCCAATTTGCAGCTAACTTCTCTTCAGGTTCCTTTCTGCTTTTCTCATTTTTTCTCATTACCAAGTCCCCCGAATTAAACACCACCTTATTTACCCTTCTGTTATGGTATCTTCTGACCCATTCTTTAACTTTAACCTCACGTAAAGAAGCTAACTCTCTCTTTTCTTCCACCGTGTCCAAATCCAGACATCGATTCTGCTGATTACTTATGTCATTTGTAGCAGCCATCATCCTTGGGATAGGAACACCTTTCTTTGTAGGGATTACCGCCTCCGAGCCATATACTAGGCCATAAGTCATTGCACCAGTAGTGGAAGACTCAGCTGTCTGATACGCCCACAACACATTAGGCAATTCTCATATCCAATTACCTTCCGCCCCCTCGAGGCATGCTCGTATACCATTTACTATTGTCATGTTGTTCACCTCCACCTGCCCATTATCTTGGGGGTGGTAAATAGATATCACCTTTTGCTTAATCTGATATTCCTCGCACCATTTCTTGAAGGGATCTTAAGAAAACTATGTTTCGTTATTCATGATGATCGTCATTGGGATTCCAAAATGACACACAATGTTCTTCCAGCAAAAGGAAATGACCATTTTTCCCCTTATGTTCGTCGGGGGCTCGACCTCTACCCACTCGTGAATTAGTCAATGGCCACTATTAGGTACCTGAATTTTCCTGGCGCTTCTGGATAAGGGCCCACCAGGTCGATCCCCCACTTATCAGATGCCACGAACTGTAGATGTTTCTCATCTCTTCCTGGGGAACATGTGTTATAGGAACATGTCTCTGACACTGGTGGCAAGCCTGAATGTATCGATTCGCATCCTTGAAAATTGTCGGCCAGTAAAATCCTGCTCGAATAAGCCTCCTCGTCACATATCTGGCTCCCTAGTGGCTGCCGCATACCCCCTCGTGGACTTCCCTTATGAGATAATTAGCCTCATAAGGGTAAACACACCGAAGCAACGGCTGCAAATGAACCCTTTTGTATAACACTTCTTCCTGCAACACATACATTGGAACTTTCAACCTTACCTTTCTGGCATCCACTTTATTTTCCGTTAGGACACCTTCTCGAAGATATGCCACGAACGACGTCATCCAGGAGTCTTCCACTTCCACCACCATAACTACAAGTTCTTCAAAACTTCATTTGCTCAAAGTTTCCATGAGTAATTGCTTCTGGGATTGGGTTCCAAAATCCAAAGAAGCGACCTTGCTTAGAGCATCTGCTTTATGATTACTTTCCCCTGGAACCTGCATTAAAGTGTAAGATTTAAAAGTTATCAATAGGTTTTTCTCTACCTCAGGGTATCTCTGTAGGCTACGCTCTCTGGCTTCGTATTCCCCATTCACATGTTGAACCATGATTTGAGAGTCACTGAAAACCTCTAATTCCTCCACATGCAGCTCCCTTGCCAGGCGTAGTCCAGTGATTAGTGCTTCGTACCCACCCTCATTGTTAGTTGCTTTGAATGCGAAGTTCAATGCCTAAGGATAATCTTTACCATTGGGGCTGGTTAACAAGACCTCGGCTCCACTTCCTCCTGAATGTGATGAACCATCCACATACAACTTCCATACCTCCTGTTGGTTCGCTTCCACTTTTCGAATGGGATCCAGACATACCCCGAGGGGCTCTGTAGTTTCCACTATGAAGTCTGCCAGCGCCCTTAATTGCAACTCGAGGTTGATATTGGTTATCGTGCTCTCCCAATTGCACTGCCCACTTCATTATTCTTCCTGAAATCTCTGGCTTCAGCAGGATCTGTTGAATGGGGTGGTTCGTGAGCACCACTATCTTGTGTCCCTGGAAATAGGGTCTCAGTCTTCTGGCTGCATGTACGAGGGTTAGAATCAACCTCTCGAGGAAAGTATACCTCGTCTCTATCCCTTACAAAGCACGACTGACAAAGTAAATTGGATGCTACACCTTTTCTATCACATTTACTAGGGCCGCATTGATTGCCAATGGCGATGCGGAAATGTACAGGTATAGTATCTCATCCTTATCTGGTTTCATCAAGGTAGGTAGTGTCCCCAAGTGCTCCTTCAACTGTTGAATGTCTCGTTGCATTTTCCATTTCACTAGAATTTCTTTGCCGTTCGAAGGACATCGAAGAAAGGTAGGTGTTTCTCCACCCCTTTTGATAGGAACCTGCTCAACGCTGCTAGAGACCCTGTAAGCTTTTGTACATCTTTTATTAATTGTGGGGTTTTCATTGTCTTCAAAGCTTCGACCTTTTCTGGGTTTACATCAATACCCTTCTCCGAGACCATGAATCCGAGGAACTTCCCCGTCCCTACACCGATAACACACTTAAACGGGTTCAAATTCAAATTAGCCTCTCGAAGCCTACTAAATGTTTCTTCCGGGTCTTTTGACGATCATATCATTCAAATAAATCTCCATATTCTTCCCTATTTTCCCCCTAAACAGCTTATCAAACCATTCTCTGGTAAGTAGCCCCAGCGTTTTTTAAGCCAAAAGACATTTTATTATAACAGTACGTGCCCACATATGTAATAAAGTATGTTTTTTCCTTGTCTTCCTCCGCCATGATTATTTGGTGATACCCTTTATGTGCATCAAAGAAGGCCAGAATATGGTATCCAGTGATGGCTTCCACTAACTTGTCGATTGGTGGCAACGGGTAACTATCTTTGGGGCAGCATTATTTAAATCGGTGAAGTATATACACATTCTCTAGGCCCCATCATGCTTTGGAACCATGACTGGGTTAGCAATCCATTCGGGGTAGAATACCTCCTCGATGACGGCTGCCTTCAACAACTTTTCTAACTCTCTTTTAATTGCTTCAGCTTTTTCGGGAGAAAACACCCTTCTCTTCTACTTCTCTGGCTTTACCGAGGGGTAAATGTTCAGCCTGTGCAATGCGAGACTCGAAGGTACTCCTGTTAGGTCAGAAGTATCCCACGAGAACACGTCCCTATATTTTTCCAATAAGTTTCTCAGTCTCTCCTTAACGTCTTCAGGTATTAGCTTCCTCACATCTACTGATCCCATATCCCGAATAGGCATCTGTATTGTATCGGCCAATCTCACATCTGCGTGCACCATTGCTACATCTCTTTGCTTTCTCACTTCTCGTACCACAATATGGTTACATTTTTGAGCCACAGTCTGACTTATCGAATGGATTCCACTCCTTTTTCATTCGAGAATTTCATCATAAGGTAATAGGGTGACCAGACTGCTCGAGCCTAGTACATCCATGGCCTTCCTAAAATTACATTGTAAGGGGAAAGGGCATTCATGACAGCGAAATTACACCTTATAGTCACCCCTTTATCACCATCCGCTATGCAAATGAGCATGGTTATATCTCCTAAGGGAAATATTGGGTTTCTTGTGAATCCAGATAATGGGGAAGCTAACTTTTTCAAGTTGCCGCACCATATATCCAACTGGTCAAAGCACTCAGCAAACATCTTCTACCCCACTTCCATCATCAATGAATACTCTTCTTATAAAAGATGTTCCAATAATGGTTGAAATTACCATAGGATCTACATGAGGTGTTTGGTCTGGCACGACATCCACTTCCGAGAAATTGATCGTCTCGTCTCATCCGGTCGAAACCTCTTATGGCTGAGCTCTTCCGCAGGGCCCTTTGAGCCTCTGCTTTTATCACAGCATTCAAAGATTTCTCTCTCACCATGCCATTGATGAAATTAATCACTCTTCGCCAGGGTGGTTTTTCCCTATTTTGGTTGTCTTGATTTCCCCCCTGTTGCTCCTGGGGTCAATCCTGCCTACCTTTTTGCCCCTTGTCTCAAACCGCCTATTCTCGAGGCCTTCTATCTCCTCTACTCTCATTGTTTTGATTGTTCCTTCTATAAGATTGTCATTGGTTCATTCGAGACCTCGAGGGAGAAGCCTGGTTCCTGTGTCCCTGCCCTTGAAATTATCCTTCCCGCTCACACCTATCAATCTCCATCCTCAACTACATGAAATCATTTGTGTCATGGTGGTAATCTCTGTGATGATTGCAATACCGATTTTTTGCCCTATGAGCCACTACCGAGTTGTGTAAACTCTACAAAGGTGGGGGTGCTCGGAACAACCCTCTATGTATACTTAAGATCTGTGCAGGAGTTCTCCCTCCGAATATTAGTGGCAATGGAGTGTATCTCTAGAATGGTGTTCTTATAGGTTTGACTGGCCTTTTCCCTCAATGTTCTACATTTCTTCCTATTTTCTCTGTAAGGCTATCTCTTTTCTTTCTAGCTGCTTCTTCTACCCTTGAGTACTGCTCTATAACTTCCTAAAGTTTTTTGCAATGTCATGGGGATATTATTACTCAGCTTCTTATATAATTCCAAATCCTGCATCCCCAGCAGGTACCCTGGGATTACCTCATTCTCCGTTATTTCTATCACTCCCAAGCTCTCATCCACATAACGATGATAGAAGGCCTTCGTGCTTTCCCCTATCTTTTGCTTTGTCTGGTAGAGTTCTAATAGAGATTTTGCGAATGTCTTATGTGCAGACTGGCTCAACATCGCTCTACTAAAGTCTCAGTATAATCGGAGCAAGCCTATTGGTAACTTATTGAACCACTCTTGTGATTTTCCCCTCAGGTAGCTTCCTACGAGTTTACATGTCAACTTCTCATAGAAATCCCTCAAACTCATCAACCCCAAGAAATTCTGGATGAATTCTTGACCATGTGCGTGGGAAGCCCTTTCGAAGGTTTCACTTCTGTTGGCCATCTAACCCCGAAAATCACTGAGCTGAAAGGAGGCTCTGCAGCTTGGCCCAAGGGTCCGATCAACCTATCCAACTCCCTCTTTAACGAATCACTTGCATCCGAGGGGGGTTCTTGTTGCCCCCCTTGCCAGGTTCATCCCCCTGTTATGATTCCCTAGCTGTGGTAGATAAGGAGGTTGAGTTACCCTGTACCCAGGGTTCATCCAAGGTTGTCCAAAACCCGGGTATGCTGCTGGTCATGACTCCCCAGTTGTGGCAGATAAGGAGGTTGAGTTACCATGTACCCAGGGTTCATCCATGGCTGTCCAAAACTCGGGTATGCTGGTGGTGGTGGTAGTGGTTGACCATAGGGAATGTAAGGCCCCTGACTAATCATCGTTCCTTGAATTCTTATACTTTTGTATCCTTGCATGGAAGAAGAAGCCATCATCCCATATTCCACCCCTAGACTGGCCAGGTTGAGTGTAGGAACGAATGGGGCTAGCGGAGGTAATGAATATACTGGGCCCTGTGAGTAACCAGGAATAGATGGTTGAGACCTAGCTTGCAATGGCTCTCCAGCATATGCGTGATAAGGGTAGGCTATTGCAGGCTGAGAGGCCCACCCCATAGTTATTCCTACAGGTGAGGGTGGCAGTACTCCGTGAGCTGCCCATTCTACATCTTGGTTTGGGGTTGCCCTCCCGGCGTTCGGATTTCCTTGCCCACGCTGGCCATAGGCTTACATATACGAATCTCCCAAAATATCTGAAAACCTTCCATCTTTTGGGTCGGCTACCCCCTCGAGCAATGAATGGTTTCTATGTTCTTGCTCTTTCATCACTTTCAATCTCCTCTAGGGCCCTGTCGCATCATCCTGGACTGGTGCCAGGGTATTTGTGATGAGTGCTACTAAAATTCCCCCCCCCCCTCATGGTCTACGACCATAACAGGCTCCACATGCGACTCCATTCCTGGCGTTTGAAAGTTATCCATGCCAATATCCTCGACACGGGATTCGTTTCCTACCCCTGAATCCTGTTCTTGACCTCTGCGGAGACCCAAACCCCATACCTATCAACCTTAACCTTTCACTACTTCGAATAACCGTGGACATAAACCCTAAAAACCCTTGATCTGGTGTAGTTTTCCCCACAGACGGCGCCACTTGATGCATCTCGAACGACTGACCAGTTTTTGGGCTAGAGCTCCTCTCAAACCAACCTGCAATAAAACTGTCCCTTGGGGGTTACAGGGATCACCTAAGGAAGTCCAAGAGTCTAATATGATTAAGACATAATGAATTACAAATAAATGTGTACCTTGTATTCTATATTATGTGTCCTAAATAACGTCTTCCTTAATTATCGCCCTTAATTACCCGCGAGAATTACCCATGAATACGGTAATTATCTTAGAGTATTAAATAACACCCTAATTGGACCGCCACATCTATAGCCTAATACCCTTCTTGGGCTTAACCTTTATCATCCACCATTCTTAATAAGTTTCCATGATGTTTACGAATGGGGCCTGCATCAGTTGTTGGAAATTGTCGCAGCGGCTGATGTACATCTAATTTAATGCAGGCAATTTCAATTTCTCTTATAAGCACCTGCCATGTGATCCATCTTGTTGGTGGTGATATCTTATTTTATTTAATTTTGTTGATCTGTGTACGTGTAATGATTTGTTTTAGAGTTTTTTCGGCATCAGTGAAGAAGAAGAAGATAAGGGTATTTTAGGTATCAATTTTTTAGCATCTTCAAGGGTATTTCAGTCATTTCATTTCTTGTCAGTGCTAGAATTTCATGAGTCAATGTCGAAATTTGGGAGTTAGGTTATATCGGCACAATTGTTTTGAAAGTTAAGGTTAGATTGACACATACAATAAATAGTTAGGGTTATATTGACACTTTCAGCCTAAAGTCAGGGTTACAAATGTATTTATCCCTTCTTAATATTTATACTTGAAATTTGGTTTTACTGAATTATCTTAATTATTACTACTATGTTTCAACATAAACTATTTAACCAAGTATACAATAAAGTAAAGCATAAAGACACGAGACTTGATTACGCAGTTCGGTGAAATCTACCTACATTTGCCCAATTCAGAATGAATCCAATAATCAGAAAGATACAGTACAAAGTACACCATACAAATATGCTTATATATCTAGTAATGTCGTGTGGATTCTGCAAGCTCCCCTTGCAACCGATCCGCCTTGATCAGACTTCGCCTGACCTTGAAACTCATCGATGCTGGATCCTCTCCTCCCGAGGAATTAAGGTATATGATTCTGAACTTTGAACAGCAGGTCATGTATGTTGGAACATACATATGCTGGTTCTCGCAAAACTCTCGGAAAGATAGAAAATCTGTGTGCAGATTTCTGCAATTAATTTCGTAAGTATAATGCAGTCGTGATGTCCCCTTTATAGTCCATGAGAAGATCAGAACTCTCCATTATTATCTCCATAGTATTTCTATTCTTTATCTACTTATGAAACATATCCAAATCCCATAAATAAAGAGATTTTTCTTATATCAATATATCTCATATATCTCTTAAACCCAATTTCACATTTTTAGGAATTATTCACAAAACTAACATGCTTCTATCACTGCCTAATATATCGCAGAATATTCAGATTTCCATAAACCAACATAATCGCAATTTTTTGTTCTTCCGTAAAAACCTTAGGCGGCTGAATGTATGTTCCTACATGGAACGTTTTTCTTTTCCACATCCGTTCACAAATTGTCAATTAAATAATCAATGCAAACCACTTGAATTTACAATCTCTCCCTTCGACATTTTGTGGACCCAGCCTTTTTGGAAATAAGAGCACAAACAAAAACTTCCAATCCTACAACATACGTCTTCCAGAAATCCACTTATGTTGGAACATATGCAAAATACTGAAACTGATTAAAGAATACCAAAAGAGAACCTATAAACTAGAATTCTAGAAAAAAAGAAATAGTTCAGATTACAGTACCATCAATCAAAAATAATATCCAAAATACTCCAAAAATTCTCCCCTTGGGGCAATGAACTGCCAAAGGCAAAAAACATTGACAAAAATATCAATAAATCTGCTCCCTCTAAACTTAGCACCTGACTATGTTGGAATATAGTCAGTTCAGAACCTTCAATCTTGCTCAGGAGCAGCTTCCAAAAGAGCCTTCTCCCCCTCAATCTTTGCCATTTCAGCTTCAAGAGCAGTCATTTGGATGGCTATAGCTCCCAACCTTGCATTTAGAACCATCAGCTTGACATTTATCTCCGTACCTGCAAAAGTAGATGCCTCTGGATTCCCAAGGGAGATCATGCACTTGTCTCATCCCAAAAGTCTTCTTATTGGGCTGAAGAAACTTAGTATCAATAATTAAATCATTTTTTTTACCATTCACCTTTGTACTCCTAGCCAATGTAGAAATCAAACATAAATAAACTAAGGCATATTTGGCCTTGGGAGCAATGGCTTGGCGGACTATGCTCTGCTGTATGAGCAACCCCAGGTTGATTGGTTTCTGTGTTCCAACACTGTACAACAGTTTTGCCATCTCTTTTGTCAAAGTTATAGTGTTGGAAAAAGACATCCAGCAGTTAACTGCCACCTGATAGAAACAAAAAATCTAGATGATAGGCAGGACGCATGCGAATATCATGTGTCTGGTCACTCAGTCTTGTACCCACCTGATATTACTTCTAGAAGTTTGTCATCTGTCACATTCAACTCATCTGAAAAAACACCTTCAAAGTCTGGAGTTCCCAGCCCTAATATTTTGTTCATCCTTGCAGCAGAGAAATCAATTACCATTCCCATTACATAGACTCTATCACACCACGGGGAGTCATCCTCCAAGTTCCCAGCCATCAGATTTGATTAAATCTTAGTAACAACCTGCTTGTTATACTGAAGTTGCACAGTGGCAACTCTCTTCATCCCAATTAATTCCAAAAAAATGTAATGCCACTAGTTCTGTAAGCCTCTAGGTCTACTAACCTTTCAGAAATTATCTTTCTCTCCACAAAAATTTCTCTCATCTCCTCAAAATCATTATCAAAGTAAGTATCAGAAAGAGCATCACTTACAAGAGGAGGTGGTAACACATTCTTTGCTTTGATGCAGCTTGGGTTTTCGTTTTGGATCTCTTGGTTGGTGGAGAAGTCTCAGCGGCATGCATATTCCTCTTAGCCCTTATGGTTTGAATGAACTCATCCAAAACCTCATCACTGGAGTAATTCAAATCTGGCTCCTGTGTTGGAACATACTCAGCCTGATCAACCTCTCCATCCTACTCAGCACCCGTATCAGCTTCACTTTGTGTTCCAACACGCTGCTGATTATCTGACTCCTCCTACTTCAGATCAAATCCCCCTGTCTTTCCTCTTTCTGAGTATTCCAGATCATCATAAGCATTCCCAGCAAAGTCAAACTGGTTTTGGCCTCCCATATCATCATCATCAATCACCAAACCAAGTTCATCAACCTCCATGTCTTCAGCAACCTCTGACTTTCCCTCTGTGTTGGAACATACCCAACACTTTCTTCTCCTTCACTGTCTTTAATCTCAATGATCACAGGCCTTCTAAGTTCTTCAATCCTTCTGGAAGCATCAACATCAAAGAACCCCAATGGCATCCTATCAGTAGATTTAACCACTTCTAATCCCTCAGCCTTAGCATCATTAATCTCTTCAATACTAACATTACTAGGGCCAGGAGCATATGAATAAACATAGAATATATCATTCCCATTGTATACACCATATTTGCCTCTCAACAATCTAGGATTATGATTCTCCACATCCTCAAGGTATCCTATATCTCCAGTAAACAGTTCTTTGACATTCATATTAAGGACTTCCTCTTTCAAGTTTCTAAACTTAGACAAGTCTACACAAATCCTATTTGCATCAACCCATTCAAAAAAAATCATCCATCAAATTAAATTCCATGCCATGCAACTTAAAGGTTGGAGGATCCAAACCAGTTACTTTTGATTGGGAGATTTGTCCTTGGCCATGGTTTAATCCCTCTGTTCATTTCCACCATTTGTATTCTCGGCCATGGTTTCATCCTTCTGTTCATTGCCGCCATTTGTATTCTCTGGAAGGTGAGAGTTGTCTTGAGTCTTGTTTTCGGCCATGGTGGCTTTTGGGCTTGAAGATTTTTGCGGCAAGGGGTTTTCTTGTGAAGAAAGTGTTTGAACTCAATTCAAATTCTTCAAGATGAAATCCCACAATTTTTGGCAACAATATATCACAAGAGATTGCTAAAATATGAAAATACCAAGGAATGGGAGAGTGGAGGCCAAAAATAGAGGGAGACGGAGACAAAATTTGAACCAAAATTAAACTCTCTCCTTTTTTACCTCTTTTACTGTGTAACACTTTTTTGCCTTTCCAAGAGAGGCAATGATTCACTTTTTCCTCTTGTCAACTCATGTCATACCACTTGAACTTCCAACATAGTTTCTCCATATTTTCAATTTTTGTTCACCTCTTCTTCTTTCTAGTTTTTTTTATTTCCTTTACATACAAATCAAACGAAAAAAAATATTTACAACCAAATAAAAGCTATATAAAGAAGTACCCATATCCGAAAAACACCTAAATATTGTCTGAGAAGGTCAAATGTGTCAGTATCCAACGGCTTTGTGAAGATATATGCGACTTAGATGTTGGAATATCGACAACCACCACTTGCTTCCTTTCCACAAGATCTCAAATAAAATGATGTCTTATGTCAATATTCTTTGTTCGAGAGTGTTGAACTGGATTTTTAGAAATATCAATAGCACTTGTGCGGTCACATAAGATCTTCAAGAGTCCTTGATAAATTTCATAGTCGTTCAACATTTGCTTCATCTATAATAGTTGTGCACAACAACTTCCAGCAGCAAGATATTTAGCTTCTGCAGTAGACAGACAGATCAAATATTATTTTTTACTATACCAAGAAACTAGATTCGTGTCAATAAAGAAACACACACTTGTAGTGCTTTTATGATCATTTGCATTACCAGCCCAATCAGAGTCACTGTACCAAATCAGATCAGAGTCTTGATTCTTAAAATACCATACCTCATACTCAGAAGTCTCACTCACATATCAAATAATTCTTTCGATTGCAGTTAAATGGGATTCTTTCGTGTCAACCTGAAATCTCGCACATATTCTTACGCTGAAACATGTATCTGGTCTACTAGCTGTCAAATACAAGAGACTCACAATCATGCCCTTGTATAATTTCTGATCTACTCCAACTCATTTCTCATCCTTTACCAGTTTATCAGAAACCCCCATAGGTATTCGAACTGCACGAGAATGCCTTAGTCTGAATCTCTTCACTAAGTTCAGAGCATACTTACTTTGATTTATAAACAGACCATTCTTTTCTTGCTTGACTTGTAGCCCTAGAAAGTATGTGAGTTCTTCAACCATACTTATTTCAAAATTTTCTTGCATCATAGTAATGAAATCATGCACCATAGATGATGAAGTAGAACCAAACACAATATCATCAACATAGATTTAAGCAATCAAAATCTTTGAGGCCTTTTTGAGCACAAATAATGTGCGATCTACTCCCCCTCGACGATAACCTTTCTGAAATAGAAAGTTAGTAAGTCGTTCATACCATGTCCCCAGTGCTTGTTTCAGACCATGCAACACCTTCTTGAGTCAAAACACATGGTGAGGGTAGTGAGGATCCTCAAATCCTTTAGGTTATTCAACACACACTTCACCACACCATTTATAAAAGAACTTTTGACATCCATTTGATATAAAGTAAAATTCAGAGCAAGCAATAGCAAGTAAAATATGAATCGACTCTAACTTGGCAACTGGTGTGAAAGTCTCATCAAAATCCACTTCTTCAACCTGAGTATATCCTTGAGCAACTAATCTGGCCTTGTTTCGAGTGATTTGTCCATCAACATCTGATTTATTCTTGAAGATCCACTTTGTGGCAATGACATCCACACATTTCGAACGAGAAGTGAGATACCATACATCATTTCGTGCGAACTGACCAAGATAATCGTAATATTCTGTTCTTCCGTAAAAACCTTAGGCGGCTAAACGTATGTTCCAACATGGAACGTTTTTCTTTTCCACATCCATTCACAAATTGTCAATTAAATAATCAGTGCAAACCACTTGACTTTGTTATACTAATCTACGTATTTATTTTTATTTCGATTATATATTTCCAATCTGCAGTTAAGTTGGACGGAGGAAGTATTTCCTTATTGCCTACCTAAACGATCCATCGTGATGTCATGCGCTTAAGCTTAACGATTTTGTTTAAGCACACTCATCATCCATATTCTAGAACGAACACATTTTATCCTAAAATAATCATCAATTCAACACTACATTGATCTCAATTTTGATTTTCGATTCGACCCATACTCATAGTAACAATAATCAAACTTCAACCTCGAATTATGGACTTAAAAATGAGACCTTAACCTTCTCTCTGTTGGACACGAGTTTCTGAAAGTTCTTGATGTATATTCAAACACCTTCATTTCTTGGAATACAATTTGCTTCCTTTAGGGTAAGGCTACCTTCCACCATATAAAGTCATAGAATTGTATTTCCTCAGTCACATGTCTATTTGACTGGCGCATAAAATGGCGGTAGAATCATTGCCAGTGAGGATGATATCATCAATGCACATTTGTAAGTAAAGAAGAATAGTACCTCAATAAAACAAAAATAGAGAAGTTTCAGAGAAGCTGGCAAAACCAAGCTGACGAAGAAATGAGCTAAAATGCTCAAACTAAGCCCTCGGCACTTGCGCAAGCCCATAAATGGCTTTTTGCAAATGGAAAATATAGTCAGGCCTAGTGGGGTCCTTGTAGCCAACATGTTGCGCCATATAAACTGGAGCATCAAGAATCCATTAAGGCATTCTTGACATCCAAATGATGCAGAGGCCATTTTCGTATAGTGGCGATGACAAGAACCGTACGAACAATGGAAGCTTTGACCACAGGGCTGAATGTGAGGTCAAAGTCAAAACCCGGTAGCTGCGAGAATCCCTGAGCAACAAGTCAAGCCTTGTGTCGCTCAACAGTACCATTAGGATGATATTTTAGCCGAAAGACCCACTTGGAGCCAAAAACATTAACATCAGGCGGCTTGTGAACCAAATCCCAAGTAAGTTGCTGCCGAAGAGTAAACATCTTATCATCCATGGCAGTAACCCACTGAGGATCAAGGAGAGCAGCTTAATAATTTCGAGGATCATAGTGGTCAAGGCCTGCAGCAGGGGGACTAATAACAACATAATCATCAAGACGATGAGAACGTTGCAGACCAGTATAAGGCCGAGTGGTCAGGGGATGGGTCCGAGAAGGTGACAGACTGGGAGAATCATTAGAAGAGGTATCAGAAGAAGACCATGAAGGTGCCATAGGCAAAACAGGAGGCGAAACAGGGGCAACATGAGTGGGAGTCGGAATAGCAGGCAAGTTGTCAGAGCACAGGGAACATAATGCCAAAGGAGATGGTGATGGCAACTGAGAGGCCATATTTGGAAGTGCTGGATAAATAAATGAAGAGAAAGCAGCTGAGCTGGAAGTTATAGTGGCAAATGGATAGCAAGTTTCATCAAATTACGTATGCCGAGTAACGTAAACCCGACCAGAAGTAGAGTCAAGACAGCGAAATCCCTTGTATTGTGAGCTATAACCAATAAACACACATGGAATGCTTTGAGGCAATAGTTTGTGCTCAACATAAGGACAAACAAAAGGGATATACTCTACAACTAAAAAGATAGAAGTTAGAGTATATAGGCGCCTGATCAAACAAAATATTGTAGGGAGAAGCTCCATCAAGGACCGGCGTGGGGAGACAATTTATAACTTAGACAGCTGTCACAAAAGCATCATCCCAGAAAGAGAGAGACAGATGTGAATGGAAAAGCATAGTAAGCCTCATTTAAGCTATATGGCAGTGTTTGTGCTCAGCACGCCCATTCTGCTCGGGTGTGTAAGGACAAGAGACTTGATTTTGTATCCCCTTAGTTTCAAAATGTGTCCAGAAATTCTGTGCCACCATCACTTTGAAACACTTTAATCCGAGAAGAAAACTAATTTTCCGCAAATGCCTCAAATTTCATATAAACATCAACAAATTCATATTTACGTCGAAGGGGATAAAGCAAGGTAAATCTCGAAAAGTCATCCACAAAAAGAGCATAGTAAGCAAATCCATGGCCAGATAAAGCATGAGATGGTCCCCACAAATCACAGTGAATCAAATCCAAAACATGCTTAGCTCTTTTAGAGTTCTCAACAAAAGATAGTTTATGACCTTTCAACATAATACATGAAGCGCAGCCGTACATGCATTAGGTTTAGGCAACAAAGAGGAAACATAAAGTTCACCATTTTTAACTAACAAGGAAATAATGGTAGGGGACACATGTCCCAAACGGGTATACCGCAACTCAAAAGAATTCTGAGTTTTATTTTGCTAAATAAAAGAAAGTAACGGCTCTTCACCACGATCGAGAACATACAAACCATCATCACCGTGGCCTCTTCCCATGACTACCCTGGTGACTTTGTGCTGAATCACAAAAGAACGGTCATCAAAGGTAATCAGTACACCAAGATCCCTAGTAAGCTTATTGATTGATAATAAGTTCTTGGTTTTATCAGGAACAACCAAAACATCAAAGAGACGTAATGAAGATGTAAGTTGGGAATCACCAATAGCATAAATAGATATAGTATTTCCATTTCCGACATAAACAAAGGAAGTACAGTGTAAGGGGTGATACTTTCAAGATTTGAAGCAGTCGAGCTCATATGGTTTGATGCCCCAGAGTCAAGGTACCAGTCCAAAATGACAGCTATCAGCTCAAGCTGGAGAGAGGAGTGGAACTGCTAAGCAAGATGAGAAGACTTGGATAGATGCGGAATCAGACGATAACAGTGTGGGGCATCATGACCAAGTTTACGGCACCATTGAAATTGCAGACCACGACCACCTGAGGAGTGCCCATAAAATCAGGCACGACAACAACCTGAAAACCAGCTAGAACGCATGGTGTATGTGCAGATGCGCCGCCTTCACGCATTGCACCTGTCGGTGTGTGGGTCCACGCGCGGCTGCTGGAGGCATTTTCAGATGCCACAAATGCAACATGTTCACCAGTAGACCCCGGAAACTGAATGTCCCTGCAAATTGTTCAAAAATGCCTTGTGGTCTTTGGCACGAGTAACAATTTTGGAGTACAGAGGAGTATGCGACACAGTGATTAAGGAAGAAGAAAATTCCTTGTAATCATAACCAAGGGCAATAAGAAACCATAACGGTTGGTCATCATTTGAAGCAGGGGCACCCAAAGCAGACAATTGATAAAAAATACTCTTAAACTGGAGATGTAATTCATGAACAGCATCATTCTTTCGGACAGAAAAAACACTGGAACAGAGGCGCAAAATGGTGGACTTACTCTGATCCTGGTAGACTGCCGAGATGTTGTTCCACATCTGTTAAGAGGTCGGACAATCATCAAGCTCGACCAGCGCTTCCCGAGTCAACAAAGAGAACAACAAGCTGCAAACTCGTTGCTCCTCATCCTGCCAAGCTGGTCGATAGGCCTTAGCCTTCTCATACGCAACCTTTGGATCATTTTTCGTGCCTCCAGGAGAAGTAACAGACGCATAAGACGATGCCAATTCCGACGGTGGTCTAGGAAGCACCAGACATGGATTTGTGCGGTCAAGATACCCGTACAGACCTTGTGGCTTTAGAATGTGGGCGACCTGTCATTTCCATAGGAGGTAATTGGTTGGAGTCAGTTTAATGGTGAACATGTGGAGGAGAATATTGTATGAAAGTCTAGTAGATTTTGCCATGGTGAGAACCAGAAAACTTGCATGATAAGCAAGTAAAAAAAAGGATAGGCGGCAGTTTTGATCGGTGAGGGAGAAGAGTGCAGATGCGGCTGCGGGAAAGAGAGGATCAAAGACTTTATTCTGATACCATGTGAATATGGAAACTCTCATGAGTAGAGGATTGTATTAGGTAGGATACATATAGAAGAGTACAAGCCCTAGACATAAATTGTATCTAGACAAATCTCAATCAACTCCTAATCATATCACAATTATATCCAATCATATCTAATCATCTATCCTAACATGCACATCAATCACTATAACGTTATTTAAAAAATGTGTTTGACCGTTAATATGTTTACCTACGTATAATAATAACAAATTTAATAATGATATTTAAAAACGATTTGTTGCGACAAATTCAACAATATCATATGCAATAATATTATTGTTCATATATCTATTCAAATATGAGATCAAACTTTAATAGAGAATAATGTCAAAAAAATAAAAGTGCAATAGAGGCGAGGTGGAAAGAGTAATGAAAATGTATCATGTTCTTTAAAAAAGAAAAGAAAAGAAAAGAAAAGAGGAGAGTTCTTTATTATTATGAAATTGATCCGGTTAAATTAAGAAAATCATTATGAAATAAGGTCATGTGATTCATGTTCTTGCGTTTACTTACTATTTATTTAAGTTAAATTCAATGGGAAAGTCTTAGGAAAGACGGTATTTTCATAAACTTATGGACAGTACTCAGGGGTATTTGTCTAAAATATTGTAATTTTTTATAAAATTTAAATATTGTATTTAATAAGTTAAAACAAGTAATAATATGTATTTGAAGGTAAAAATATAAAAATATATGATATAAAAAATATTTTCAAAAATTTTAAATTTTGTATGTAATTTAAGAAATGCAATGTATAAGGTAAGAAATAAGTGACATGTCCATAAGCTTATGGACAGGCCGCCTGTCAGGCGACCCACTCAAATTCAACATAATTCGATTCAATTTAGTAAATTTTAACTTCGTACTATTTAGCTTGTAAGTTATTTATTATAGTTTAATTTAGTGGAAATTAGTTCAGAAAATTATGGCCTAAAAAACTTATAAATGATGCAGTTTACAAAAAAGGTACACGTAATCATGATCCTTAAGCTTAATCAACATATAGTAGACGGCTTTATAGCGTTGTGTTTGTTTATTATCACGTTCGTTTTTTAAATACTAATAGTTTTTTTTGTCCACCACAAAGTATCTTTTATCATTTTTTGGTCCCAATTTATAAAACAACTCTTAGATGGTACGCAACAAATTCAAAACAATTTGTTTGGTCCCCAAATGTGGTTTTTCAGGGAAAGTCAACTGTAAAATTGATCAAAATATGTAAAATAACCATGATACCCCTGAGTTTAAAAAAAGAAAAAAGAAAAAGAAAAAATTCATTAGGAGGCTCGAGCTCGAGGGCTCAAGGTAGGAGGCTCAAGGGCTCGAGGTAGGAGGTTCGAGGGCTTGAAGCATGAGGTTCGAGGCAGGAGGTTCGTGGGCTCGAGGCTCGAGAGTTCAGGATGAAGTCGAAAATCTGAAAATTTTAAAATTAATATTTTTTAATTAGTAAAATTACCATTATATGTCTGACTATATTGAAAACTCCTCTAGTCTTATTTGAAAACCACCTTAGGGGACCAAACAAATTGTTTTGAATTTATTAGGTACCGTCTAAGGATTATTTTACAAATGAGAACTAAAAGATAGTAAAAGATACTTTGTAGCGGAATTTAAAAATAATTTAATAATTTTTAAATTAGCACTCATCAAGAGTGGTGACTGGAATGCGCACGCTAGCTTTTCCCATACTTTTTGGCTTTCTCAATTGTACAGCTTACCATACCCATTAATTATTGAACTAGTAATTTGACTTTTGAAAAGAAAGAAAATAATTATATCATGTGTCTCTTTCTTTTCTATTTTTTTAATAATATTTTGAGGGATTTTATTATGAGTCCGTCTCTTGAAAAATGGTATTTTCATAAGCCATGGAAAGACCAAGGTTAAAAGTGCAAATTAGAAGAAATGAAGATAAAATTTTTGGGTTGCATGAATCGAGTTATAAACTTTATAACTAATACATGTTACATAATAAATATATAATATTGCAACTAAAACCTTTCTTTTATTATTTTAAGACAAAGTCTTGGGAAAGACGGTCTTTCCATAGGCTTATGGAAAGACGGGGTTTGATTAGAATAATAAAAGGTAAAAGGTCTTAATTGCAATATTAAAATTTTAGTATGAAACATGTAGTAGTTATAAAATTTATAACCCGGTTCATGCAACCCGAAAATTTTATCTTAATTTCTTCTAATTTACACTTTAAACCTTGGTCTTTCCATAACTTATGGAAAGACGGTCTTTCAATAGACGGACTCTTATTTTAATTAAACCCATCTTTCCATAAGTCAATAAACATATGATTTTTTCCAAGATTTTATCTTTTTATTATGTATATATTAATTTTTATTTAGGCTCAAAAGTTTACGTTTTAATATAAGAGTTGTTCAAGAAGAAGAATGGTATTTATAAGAGTACACCATTCTCATTTACAAGTGGTATTGCCGAATCTACACTTTTATGTCGACCCCGTTTATATTTAAAGAATTTTAATTCAAACTGTGGTTTTGGCCGTTAGTTAAAATTGATAAATTTGATAGTTGTAAAATGAAATGATACATAACTTATCATATTGTCGGTCTCTTTATATTTATGATTGAATTTAGGCAAAGTTTTGGGAAAGATGATCTTTCTATAGGTTTATGGAAAGATGAGATTTAATTAGAATAATAAAAGGTGAAAGGTTTTAGTTGCAATATTAAAATTTTAGTATGCAACATGTAGTAGTTATAAAATTTATAACCCGGTTTATGCAACTCGAAAATTTTATCTTCATTTCTTCTAATTTACACTTTAAATCTTGGTCTTTCCATTCAAAATATTTCATTTTTAAAATAATTTTTATCATTATCATAAGAGTCTGTCTCTTGGAAGACGGTCTTTCCATAAGTAATGGAAAAATCAAGGTTTAAAGTGTAAATTAGAAGAAATGAAGATAAAATTTTTGGGTTCCATGAATCAACTTATAAACTTTATAACTACTACACGTTATATGATAAGTATTTAATATTGCAACTAAGACGTTTTACCTTTTATTATTCTAATTAAACTATGTATTTCCATAAGCGTATGGAAAGACGATATTTCCCAAGACTTTGCCTATGTCGATGGAATAATTGTTTAAAAATTACAGTGTAATACAGTTAAATAGGTATTGGTTCAATAATTAATCCACACTTTAATATAAAGGAATTCATAACAAAGGTAAGGTTTATACTTCAAGCCACATTCTAGATAGGAATCTATTAAAATTATGAATTTTGAAGTATTCCCTCCATAGGAATTATCGGACACGTTGGGAACCGTCTTGACGGTTTCCATTATGATTTGTCATATGATTAGTAAAAGTGTCGTTGTGGTGGTTTCGATTTTGTTAGTGTTGCTTTAGTGATTGGATGAAATTTTCTGTTTTACTGGATTTCAATAGATACACGAAGGTGTGATTGTGATGATTTCAGGTTCAATGATGAACTAGTTTATAATCTTCCAAACGAAATACTACTCCCTATGTCCCAACATAAGTTGCACACTTATCATAACTTTGACCACGTACTTGAATAGATATATAAACAATAATATTATCATATGTGATACTGTTGAATTTGTCGTAGTTGGTAGTTTCTAAATATCAACTTTTTATTTACCGATATTATATGTATTTAAAAATATTAACGGTCAAACATGCTTATTGAAACACATGAAAAATATTATGTTTCTTGAAAAATATGAAAAATATTACTCTCTCCGTTCCACTAATAGTGGCACCATGGGTTTAGGTGCTTGGATTTAGATTAAGTAAATGGGTGGATGAAATTGAATGTAGAAAGTAAAAAAGTAGAATGAGTGATGAATTTGAAAGAATTTGACCAAAAATGAAAAGTGTGCCAATATAAAATAAACAACCCTAAGAGAAAAGTGTGTCACTAACAAATAAACTAATGGGTATGTGCAACTTACGAAGGAGTAATAAAAATGTTCGCCATACAGAGAGAGAATTCAATATAAAGTCCAGTCCGAACTGACCTCAAGTACAACACTTCCAAGTTCCAACTGATTGCTTTGGTCTGGACATGGGTTCCTGCGATTCAGAGATACTACACGACGTCGTACCCTACCTACGGGTATACAAAGATGGAACCGTGGAAAGGCTAGTCGCCAGCGAAGTCGCACCGGCCGGCCTAGACTCTCTAACCGGCGTTTTATCCAAAGACGTCGTCGCCGTCCCAGAAACCGCCGTAGTCGTCCGCCTCTACCGCCGTGCCGCCACCGTAGGAAAGCCCGAAAAGCTTCCGTTAGTGATCTACTTTCACGGTGGCGCGTTTTGCATATCCTCCTCCTTTGATCCACTCTACCACGCCTGCCTCAACCAGCTGGTGGCGGAGGCGAATGTCATTGCTGCGTCGGTCAACTTCAGGAATGCGCCGGAGCACCCTCTCCCGGCAGCGTATGAGGACTCGCTGGCGGCGGTGCAGTGGATCAGCTCACATAGCTCAGGCGAGGGGGCGGAGGAATGGTTGAAGGAAGGCGTGGACTTCGATAAGGTGTTCTTCACAGGGGACAGCGCTGGTGCAAATATCTCGCACCATCTTACCTGTCCCCTTCAAGGAACCAGCCCGAGGCTTGGAGTCCACGTTAAGGGGATCATCATGATGCATCCTTACTTCTGGGGTGAAAAACCAATTGGGATGGAGGTTGATGATCCTGTGAGGAAAGCCATGGTCGATAAGTGGTGGACGTTTCTTTGCCCGTCGGATAAGGGGTGCGATGATCCCTTGATCAACCCTTTTGTGGAAGGCGGCGCTGAGAGGCTTTCGGGTTTGGGATGTGACCGGATTCTCATATTTGGCGCAGGAAATGACATTCTGGTGGAGAGGGGGAGGCTGTACTACGAGTCGTTGATCAAGAGCGGGTGGAAAGGGAAGGCTGAGAGA
Source organism: Rubia yunnanensis (assembly GCA_037428765.1). NCBI lineage: Eukaryota > Viridiplantae > Streptophyta > Magnoliopsida > Gentianales > Rubiaceae > Rubia > Rubia yunnanensis. Next base: position 100,377,052 of record CM075067.1, on the reverse strand, counting down.
GATGAAACACCGGGGGAGGATCACGATTTTCAGATATTCTTCCCGGATTCTGACAACACTCGGAAGCTGATCAAACGTTGTGCTTCTTTCATTAATCAGGTTTAAGGTTATGCGGTGTTTGTGTGTAACGATGCAGTTTCTTTATATGTACCTAAAGTTTCATGTGTTTCGTTTCCTCAATGAATGAATAACTCCTCAAAAATAAACCACTGATTCGAATAAAATTGGAGTAACAAGGTCAATCAGAAATACAGCTTAGGTCGGATAAAGGTACAACATAACGACAGCCATTGAAACCAAACTAGATCTGGCAGCAAGTGATGATGAATATGTTTCAAACTGAATCATTTCAGGCTTAAAAGACAACTGTATCGAGCATTGTTCCCAACGTCTGGATGATGTTCGATGACATCAAGTTAGAGACGTGCTCTTCCAAATGCTTCTTAGCATCTTGCCTTCCCACGTTCGCAATGGCTAACTTCTCAGGTGGAAGCTCATCCTCCTCTTGAACTGCTTTGTTATACTTCACAGCCAACTTGAGCATTTCCTGCATCGAGCCCAAATCTCGTAAGTTTATGAGAGAAATTCTGACAGGAGTAAAATAGGGACGCGCTTTAACTAACCTGAACTGTCAGCTCGTTGGTCTTGGAGTGCTCGTCAAATCGCTGCAGTGTCAATCCATCGGTCCACTTCTTCTTATGAAGGTTCAGTAGCATCTTCTCTTCAAGTTCATTTTTCCTGTAGTTGATGGCAATGGAGTAGTAATGCCTGTTCAAACCATGGATCAATGCCTGTAACAGCGACGTAGGTCATTCAACATGAGATTGTCATGATATTATTATACATGCCTACGTTTCACAGAGTGGAACTTCTTCAGTAATACCTGTATTGAAGGTTTGTTTAGATGGCCAAGGTTGGAAGTTGTCTGTCGTGGCTCTTGCCCAAGCATCATAGTTTGTGGATTAATTAATCGGAAGGCGTCAATTACCACCTTTCCTTTGACACTCTGAATAGGATCCACCACAACTGCTACTGCTCTTTGGTTTAGAGCTTCAAAACTCTGCAAAGCACCACAAATGTTGCAACATAAGGTTGAGATTCAGAGAGGTAACAAATTTCATGTTGAAAATATAGGTAATTTGACAGCTTACAAACATTGATTTTCAACATAGCTTCAATGTGCTTGAACATCAAAGTTAAAATCCATAAAGCGGGTATATTTAGAAATAAGTGCACAGGGAGAGAACTATTCACATATCATCAGTAACACAGTGTATCGACACATTTAGGACCTCTGATGAAAAATCATAAAGCGGTCTTCTCCAATAAGATATCTGTCAACTGACCCATGGAACAAACCAAAGAAATTAAATAGGAAGAGTAACAAGCAGATCTAGCTACCCAATGAGACACACAATTTAACAGGTAAATGAGACAGTTACTAGCTTAAGAATATATGAATGCAAACCAATGGCAAATTAGAAGCAACTTGTCAGAGTCTTAAAAGTTGCAAAATAAAATTGAGAGCAATCACCAACTACCCTGTGATTTACATGGAAAATGTAACAGGAAATAGACAGATACAAACCTGCTGAGTGTTAATATCCACACCAGAAAGCCAGCAACCAAATCCAGGATGTGAATGATACCAACCAACAACCATCTCAGGTCTGCAACATACCGAAGAGGAGGTAAGAAACAAATAGAAGTAACAAATAAGACCAAAAATAATTTGTGAAATCAAATGAGGATTCCAACAAAGAAGAATAAGACCCCGGGTTTGAAGTACGTATCAAACACTAAAATTATAAGACGAGCTTACAACCCTGCAGAAGAATCCTATAATCTCAAATGATAGCTTAAAGTCTACAGAGAAGGAGAAACAAATAATAGAGCATATGCAGAGACTGGTAAATTGGTGAATGACAAGCTCCAATCATCAGATATCAATCAAGATATTTGACCAAGTCAACACTGCGCTCTTTAACAACAGGCCAGCAAAGAGACAGTAACATACAAAATACAGAGCATTGTTACATTAATACACAACAGAGTGCACCTACATAGACCTAACGGAGAAAATTATTTAAAAAGATGAAGTTAACACTGGCAGTCAAAATTAGTTGATGTTAAATTTTTTTTTTAAATCCTGTTCGCAAATAAATCATAGGAATTTAAACTAAGCATCCATGCTTCATTCACAATGGAATGGAAAGTTATGCCAACTAGATACCGGCTCAAGATGAACAGAGAGCACATGACACACAACTCTAGCAAAAGATACACTCAAATCTCTAATGTCATAAATCAGGTTGTTAATGTATTACACAGCAAAAACCATTCCTCACTGAGAATAAATAAGAGGCATTATTACAATCAAAACCTTGATTAATCGACGCAAAGGCACATGACCAGTTGAAACAAAGCGTTTTCACAATTCATGTGTCATACCGGAACCCTAATCTCAAACCAATAAACGCATCAACATCGTACCTGCCAGTTTGCTTAAGCATATCAAGCATATTAGTCTGGAAGACGTGATCCACGGCCTCGACACTAACGCCGGTCCCACTCTGCGGCATCGCGAACACGTCGACGACGCGCACTGTATACTCGTCCACGAAATCCCCCAGCATCAACCCCATCACCTCCATAGGCACTCCAGCTCTCCCTGTTCATCAATCCGTCAGTTCAAAATCACACTACGGAAACCCTAATTATGCTGAGAGAGTGTGAAACCCCTAATTAGATTGAATAATTAGTTACCGTGTTTGAGCATCTTGAGAAGGGCGAGGGAGGAGATGTAGACTTGCTCGGAAGTATCGAGCGTCGGAGAGTCCGGCGGCGGGTGGCCTAGAGATCCGGCGCCGGCGAACATCCTCTGTAATCGCTCCATTCGATATCGGCTGGTTCTGACTTTGCCGACGACTGTTTTGTTATTTGTATAGCGATTTTGCCAACGATTTGTTATTTATAGTCTGATTCGGTTTCTTGGGCAATAGGGAAAATATATTCCTATTTGTATTTTAAAAACAACATCCTCCCAAAGAGGGAATAGCAAATGTTTTTGAAATAATTTCCAAATGCAAAACTGCAGATAAGTTTTGTTCTTGTATCAGCCTACTTGTCTCTCCCTATCTAAAATTTTGAAGTAAAAAATTGCATATATTTAATATATTTCAATAAAAATTAGTACGAAAATTCAATAAGAAAGTATCTTATTAGACCGACTAATGGTTAAACAAATTATAAGAAATCTCATTTTTATAAACTTTAAGATCGAATTATAATTATACATAGGCAAAGTCTTGGGAAAGATCGTATTTTTATAATGCTTATGGAAAGACGGAGTATAATTAGAATAATAAAAGGTAAAATATTTTAGTTGCAATATTAAAATTTTCTTTAATTTAGGGTTTTGTTGGAAACCCTAAACCGCCGCCGGCCCTTGCTCCTTACTCCGCCACCACTGCTAATCGACGCTTCTGATTCCACCGGCAACGATCTATGCTTCCGACGCTTCTGCTAGCGGAGTGAGAAGAAAACATTTACAGCGCTGCGGAGTGCTGAACGGAGAGAGAACACAGATTGGCGGAGCGGAGTTAGAACTCAGATCAACGGCAAAGCTTTAACGGCAGAGCTTCAACGACAGAGCTAGGGTTTCAGTGATTAGGGCAAAGGTGACGGCGGAGAGGTGACTGCGACGAGCGATGAGGCGACAGCAGTGAGCGACGATGTGACGATGAAGAGCAACGAGGCGATAGAGACAAGCGACATGGTGATGGAGACGAATGACGAGGTGACGAAGAGAGAGGATGACGAGCGACAAGGCGACGGAGAGAGAATGACGAGCGACTGCGATGGAGAGAGAATTGTTGAGATGCACGCGCTGGAGGGAGAAGATAACTTGCGCGTGCCGACATGCGCTGGCAAGGCGATGACGGACGGCAGACGGAGGCGACGTCAGACGGCGGACAGAGAGTTTTTACTCAAGAGAAGATAAACAGTACCTGATTTTCTTTTTCTTTTTTTAACTCAGTGGAATAATGGTAATTTTACATATTTTGACCAATTTTACCGTTGACTTTACTTGAAAACTGTCTCAGGGGACCAAAAGGTTCATTTTTAGAATGTTAGTGCCCGATTAAACGCGGTTTTGGAGTGGGGGACTAAAAGAATGTATTGAAGAATATCTAGGGGACAAAAAAAATAATTTAGTCATTAAAAAACTGAAAAACTGCTAATTAGGCAATGACTATATTTCCCCCACCCATCTTCTCCTCCTTCTACAAATCGCACCGCTTTCCCATTCCTCTCTAGGCTTTTATCCATCTTTCCAAATCGCCAATTACACCAATCTGGTTTAACACCAAATCGCCCATTCGTTTCCTTCACCAAACCCGCAAATGTCTTTCCTCCGCCACCCACCAAATCACGCCCCTAAATCTGCCTCTAAACGTCGTCACAGAGAACTCGACTGACCCGAGAACCCAAAGAATGATCGAGCGGTGGGAGGTGTTGTTCATAGTGGTGGTGGGGGGCCATGGTGGCGCAAGAAAGGTGAGGGTACTTGTTGACGTCCACGCCGATCGAGCGACGGAACCCACATCCATGTCGATCGAGCGGGAGGAAGTGGTGTTCATGGTGGGCGAGGGTGGAGGTCGTATTGGCGCTAGAGGGGTGAAGGTAGTTGCTGATGTCCACGTAGATCGAGCAACAAAACCCGCGTCCATGTCAAACGAGCGGCCGGAGGTGGTGTTTGTGGTGGCACTGGAGGGGTGAGGGTATTTGCTGGTGAAATTTAGTTTTACCACTTTTTCTAGTTCTTACTAGTGTGTTCCAACATGCCTAGTTTAACCAAGTGTAAATAACATGAAACGTAAAAGACACACAACTTGGTTACGCAGTTCGGTGTAAACCACCTACATCTGCGGGGCCTGGCCCAGTTCAGAATGAATCCACTAATTAGAAAGATAGCGTACAGAGTACAGTTTACAAAATACTTATCTTTACTAACTATGACGTGTGGACTCTGCTAGCTCCCCTAGCTACCAATCCGCCTTGATCAGACTCCCTCTCACCTCGAACTCCGTCGACGCAGAATCTCCTCCTCCCGAGGAATTAAGGTATATGATTCTGAACTTAGTGCGGAAGGACAGTGTTGGAACACAGTTTATTGGCTCTTGCAAATTTCGTAAGATCTCAAAATCTGGGTGCAGATTTTGCTCTATAAAACCGTAAGTATGCAGCCGTGTTTGTCCCCAATTTATATCCACGAATCAGACTTGAATACTCCTTGATTATCTCCACAATATTCCTATTCCAAATCTGATTCTTGAAGCATATCCAAATCCCATAAATAAAGGGATTTACCTTATATCATTCTATCCCATATATTCGAATAAATCTTCTCCATATAAGTAGGGATTTTCCATAAACCAATTATGCTTCACACGCCTGATATATAGCCAAATATACGATTACCATAAATTCTAAAACACTTCAATATTTCGGCTTGAATTCCGTTAAATCCTTTGGTGTAACTCCTGCTCCGGCACCATGTTCCAACATGGTCTGTATATCAGTTCAAAAATAATTCATACAAAATTGCCAATAAAATAATTCCTTGACTTTACAATCTCCCCCTTTGGCATTTTTGTGGACCCATAATATTTTGGATGGCAAGCACAGAATCAACAACATACAACGAGCAGAATAATGATCATAATACCAGAACTCACATAATGAAAGCCGAAATCCAGACTTCCAGAAATCCAAAATTATACAACCAAATTGAAAAACCAATTATCCAAACTCCAAAATCACTCCCCCTGGGACCACACATAGGCCAAAGGGACTTCATCACACAAAATCATCAAAAATAAAAATAAGTTTTTAGAACTCCCCCTGAATTAATCCTACTCAGATCAACCTTCCAGCCTTGACTTCTCTTCCTCCAACCGTGCTTGCTCTGCTTGTAAGGCTGCAATCTGTATTCCCAAAGCTCCTAGTCTGGCATTGACAACCAACAGTCGATCCTTCGTGTCTATCGCTGCTGATGAGGAGATTGAACCAGAAGCTTTCCACGGAAGGTCATGTACATGTCTGAGCCTGAAAGTCTTCTTGTTAGGCCTCAAAAACTCAGTGTCAACTATCACGTCTGAGGCCTTCCCCTTTACTTTAGCACTCTTGGCTAGGGCAGAGATTAGAGCTGGGTAGATAACTGCATCATTCACTTTGGGAGCTGTGGCCTGTCTGACCAGATGCTGCTGAATTAAGAGTTCAAGATTTATTTCCTTCTGTGTTCCAACACAGTAAAGCAGCTTGGCCATTTCCCTGGTCAATGCGGTGGTATTGCTTGATGGCAACCAGTAGTGGACAGCTATTTGATACAGCCCAAAGAATCTGGATGTCAAACATGATACCTGTGAGTACCCCACAGCTGCCCATTCCACCTTATATCCCCCAGAAATAACCGCCAGAATCTTATTGTCAGTTAATACCAAACTTTCAGGAAACACTCCCCCTTGCTCAGGAGTTCTCAGACCTAGCAACCTATTAATCCGGGCAGCAGATACATCTATAATTTTCCCCCTCACATATACTCTACCAAACCATGGGGAATTAACTTCTAAATTGCCAGGCATGAGATTAGAATATACCTCGAGTACAACCTGTTTGTTGTACTGTAGCTGAATGGTTGCAGCATCTTTAAGAAGTCTGTAAACCCGCTCTCCTGATAGGCTTGTAGGTCCAATGGTCTTTCAGCTAGAAATTTCTTTTCAGAGAAAAAATCTCCCATCTCTGCACCTTTCTCATCAAAGTACACAGCAGAGAAGGCCTGGGTGACAGATGGAGGAGGCAGAACCTTCCTTGAATTGCTGTTGTGCCTTTTCTTGCTTCTTTTGCTTTAGCTGAATTCATGGTTGGGCCAGCTTTCCTCTTTCCTTTAGCCTTCTGAAAAAATTCATTAAGTACCTCATCACTGGAGTAAGCCAAGTCAGGGACTTCCTGTGTTGGAACACACCCTGTTCCTTCAGCTTCATCTTTCTTTTCAGATTCTGTTTCATCCTCCTCATCTTGATTCATGTCCTTTGGTTCGGTCGAATCCTCATCAGATTCCACATCACATTCATACATATTATTATGGTCTTGTCCTCCTAGATCAGCATCTGAATCCAAGTCCATATACTCTGGTTCGTCCTTATGTGTTGGAACACTCTCATCACTATCCGACAACTCTATTATGACCAGTTTTCTTAATTCTTCCATCAGATTGGCCCAGTTTGAATCATAAAATCCTAACTGCATTTTATCTTCAATCCTAATCACTTTGCTTCCAGCAATTTCACTTTCATCAATCTCTTTCAGATGGGCAAACCTTGGCATCGGAATATAACAATGTACATAAAATTTGTCCTTTTCCCGGAACTCAGCATATCGTCCAATAACAAATCTCACAGTATGATTCTCCAGCCTTATTACTCCTAGATTCCCAGTCACTAACTCCTGTACTTTAACAGTCAAATATTTTCCTCTAACCATCTTAATCTTGGTTAAATCAACTGCAACTCTGTTAGCTTCTAGCCATTCAAACACTTCATCCACACATCTACATTCAAAACCCAAGAATTTCAACGGACGAGGGTCAGGACCAGTTACCTTAGGTTTTTTCTTTTTCTTGCCTTCAGAAGCTTCTTCTTGGGCATCAGATTTACCATCAGAATCTCCACTCTGTTTATTGACTGAAGCCTTTTCCTCTTCCTTTTTATCTTCAGCTTTATCAGCCTCTGCTCCAGCTATCTCCTCATTCTCCTCATAGTTTGCGTTTCCATTGTTCTGATCTTGAGTTTGTGCCTCACCCGATTCAACATATCTTCTCGGCTCATCAAACACCACTAATTCCGAATTCACGGAGCCCTGATCTTCCTTCATAATTTCTAGCACCGAAGCTTTTTCTATCGGAGAATTTGGGCTTGACATTATTTGGTACAATGCCGAGATAGAGAGAAGTATGGAGTATGAGATTTTTCGGCAAGGATTTTGGGGAGAAAAATATTTGGCCGAGAGACGGAAGGATGTATTTGAATCCCTCTTTAACTCTTCATCTTATTTACCTCTTTTCTCGTGAAGTTCCTTTTTAGATTTCCCACGCATGGTAATGATAGCCCTTTCTCTTCTTGTCACATCACTTTGTCTTCCTTAATTAGCTTCCAACACACCATACTAACCAACTCCTATTTTAGTACACCTTTGCTCCTTCCATATTTTTGTTCTTTTCTTGATTTTTTGAAAAAAAACGAAAATAAACCAAAAGAAATATTTACAAGGAAAATACTTTTGGTAAAAATTACCTCAAATTTGACAAACACCTAAGTGTTGTCGAATGCTCTCAAAAGTGGTGGCATCAAGCGGCTTTGTAAATATATCAGCAAACTGCTCGTGTGTTGGAACATAGACCACTTCCACTTCCTTTCTTTCAACCAGATCTCTAATAAAATGATGCCTTATGTCAATATGTTTGGTTCTTGAGTGTTGAACTGGATTTTTCGAAATATCAATGGCACTTGTATTGTCACATAAAATATTTAGGGGGCCTTGATGAATTCCATAATCTTTCAGCATTTGATTCATCCATAATAATTGTGCACAAGAACTTCCTGCTGCAAGATACTCTGCTTCTGCAGTAGATAGAGAGATCGAGTTCTGTTTCTTGCTATACCTGGACACCAAATTCGGTCCAATAAAGAAGCATCCACCAGTGGTACTTTTTCGATCATCAGCATTTCCAGCCCAATCAGAATCACTGTATCCTATCAACTCTGAATCTTGATTCTTTGAATACCAAACACCATATTCTGACGTCCCACTCACATATCTAATAATTCTTTTGACTGCAGTAAGATGAGATTCCTTAGGATCAGCTTGAAATCTAGCACATATTCCAACACTAAGACATATATCTGGTCTACTGGCAGTGGGATATAATAAACTTCCAATCATTCCTCTATATAACTTCTGATCGACTGAAACTCCTTTTTCATCTTTCACCAGTTTATCAGAAACTCCCATAGGGGTTCGAACAGCACGAGCATTACAAAGTCCGAATTTCTGAATCAAGTTCAAGGCATGCTTACTTTGATTTATGAACAGACCATTCCGTCCTTGCTTGACTTGTAATCCCAGAAAGTAAGTCAATTCTCCAACCATGCTCATCTCGAATTCAGATTGCATTGTGGTGACAAACTCCTGTACCATAGATGGTGAAGTAGAGCCAAAAACTATGTCATCAACATATATTTGAGCAATTAGAAACTTTGAGGACTTGTCAAGCACAAATAAAGTGTAATCTACTCCCCCTCGACGATAACCTTTCTGAAGTAGAAAGGTAGTAAGTCGTTCATACCATGCTTGAGGTGCCTGCTTTAATCCGTATAAGGCCTTCTTGAGACGATATACATGATGCGGATAATGGGGATCTTCAAAACCTTTAGGTTGTTCCACATAAACTTCCTCATTCACCACTCCATTTAAAAATGCACTCTTAACATCCATTTGATACAAAGTAAAGTTCAAAGAGCAGGCAATAGCTAGTAGAATACGGATAGATTCTAACCTGGCAACAGGTGCAAAGGTTTCATCAAAGTCAACACCTTCCACTTGTGTATATCCTTGAGCAACAAGTCTGACTTTGTTCCTGGTGACTAAGCCATCTGCATCGGACTTGTTCTTGAAGATCCATTTTGTACCAATGATATTAATGCCTTTGGGACGAGGAGTAATGTACCAAACATCATTCCTGATAAACTGGCCAAGTTCATCTTGCATTGCAGCAATCCAATACTCATCAAGTAAAGCTTCCTTATAGTTCTTTGGTTCAATTAGGGACACAAAACAGTATAGACCAGCCAGTCGTCGATAATCAACTGGAGGTACTGATCGAGTGCTTCTCAAGGTGGAGCCAGATCGGTCGAGTGTTGGAACATGGTCGTCCGTAGGAAGGGACTGTGTTGGAACATGGTCGTGTGTTGGAACATGATCATTTTCAGTAGAGTTTGGGTTATGGTGCTCATTTGGTTCAGTAGGATCAACTGAGGGTTTTGCTTTGTCAGAAGATTGAGACTGTGTTGGAGCCTGAGAGTTGGCCGATTCTTCCTCCACAGCTTCTGGAAGTTGTTCCTTTTCTGAATCATCCACAATAACGTTTATGGATTCCATGAGAGTTTTGGTTCGAAGATTAAAAACTCTGTAGGCACGGCTGTTGATGGAATACCCGAGAAAAATTCCTGGATCACTCCGATTATCAAATTTTGCCAACTGTTCTCTATCTCTGAGAATATAGCAAGTACTTCCGAACACATGAAAATATGAAACGTTTGGTTTCCTGCCCTTCCAGATCTCATAGGATGTCTTTTCAGTGAATGGTCGAAGATACACCCTGTTGATTGTATAGCACGCTGTATTGATCGCCTCTGCCCACCATTTCTTATGGACATCCTTTTCTGCCAACATAACTCGAGCCATCTCCTGTAGAGTTCTGTTCTTTCTTTCGACAATACCATTCTGTTGAGGAGTGATAGGTGCCAAAAACTCATGTTGGATCCCTAGCTCATCGCAGAAGGAACTGAACTGTTCATTCTCAAATTCTCTTCCATGATCACTTCGAATTCGGACTATCTTTCCTACAGGACTTCCCTTTTCAGTTTGTAACTTTACTACAAGGCTTCGAAATACCTCAATCATATTAGATTTCTCTTTCAAGAAGGCTACCCATGTAAATCTGGAGAAGTCATCAACACATACAAAAATATATTTCTTTCCTCCTATGCTAGGTGTATTAACTGGCCCCATTAAGTCCATATGCAGTAATTCCATATTTCTAGAGGTAGTAATAAACTGAACTGAAGAATGAGGAGCACGAGTTTGTTTACCTTGTTGACATGGTCCGCACACAATTTCATCCTTGCTGGTCAAGATTGGCATTCCTCGTACAGCTTTCATGTTAGCAATTTTCACCAGTGTTTTATAGTTGATGTGTCTGAGCTTCCTGTGCTAAAGAATTCCTTCATCCTGCTTTGAAAGCATGCATCGAACTTCTTATTCCAACAAATAACAACTGTCTGAAGATCGTATTCCAGAAAGAACCTTGTTTTCTCCATACTTCACTACACACTTGTCCTTCTGAAATTCCACTATCATGTTGTTATCACACAGCTGGCTTATACTTAGCAAGTTTGCTTTTAGATCTTCAACAAATAATACACTTGTGAAAACTGGAAACCCTTCAATCTTTAATTCGCCCTTGCCAATTACTCTGCTCCTTTTTCCATCACCAAAAGTTACATATCCGCCATCATATGGAGTAAGGTTCGTAAGGTATTTTGGAGTGCCAGTCATGTGGCGAGAACAACCACTGTCAAAATACCATGAGTCACTGGAATAGGCTGATGAAGAAGTGTGTGCCATCATACACGTACTGGACCTTTTAATAACCCATATCTTCCTGATTCTTGTATGAGTATCGACTGTGTTGGAACACAGTTGTCTTCCTATCATTTGATCTCTGATCAGTTTTTTACACTGATGTTCAGCATGTCCTTGGTACGTACAGTATTCGCAGATTAGAGGCTTTCTTTGATAAGTTTTCCCATACTTCCGTTTTACTTCTCAAATCCTTGCTTAGAGAGTTACTGGTTTTTCGAGCACTTCAACCTCAGGTTCTTTCCTGTATCCAATCCCGTGCCTATCACCAAAGTTCTTTCCCATATCCAGAATATCATCAAGCTTTGCTTTCCCGGAATTCAATTTAGAAATAGTTGCTTCAGACATCTCGGCTCTCTTGACTGCTGCTATCAATTTCTGACTCCGTTCTTCATTTTGTTTTCCAAGTTCTGCAACTGTGGATCGTAATTCCTTTTCACTTTCAATTATCTTCCTTTTTTCTTCAATCAGCTCTTTGTTCTTGTCAGCTACTTGAACCCACATGCCATACATTTGTTCGTATGTGCTATATATCTCTTCATCACTTACAGACAAATCATCTTCATCACTGTGAGCATCGTCCAGATTCATGTTGAAACATACAGCTTTCTCTTTGTTCCGTGTGTTGGAACACTGACCTTCTAGTGTATCATGGACCTTTGCTCCAAAAGCTACATAATTATTTGTGAGTTCTTCTTCATCTTTTTCATTATTTTCATCATCACTCCAAGAGGTGACATATGATCTTCCTTGTTTCTTGCGGGTGTTAGCACATTCGGCCTGAATATGACCAAATCTTTCACATTCTCTGCATTGAATTCGTCCAGCCTGTTTTGGTTCGTTGTTCTAATTTTTCCCGAACAGCATATTTCCTTGTTCAAATCTCAACCCACGATTGTTGTTCGAATCTTGTTGCTTTTGTCTGTTTCCGCCAAACCTCCCCTGGGATTCTTGTTAACTACCTTCTTTAGCATCTTTGAGAAATTCTTTGTAATAAGTGCCAGTTTTTCAAACTCATCATCACTGTCAGACTCGTGACTTGCCTTGACTGGAGAAACTTTGAACGCTAAATCCTTGGAGATTCTTTTGGTAGATTGCTGGAATGTCATCTCATATGTTTGTAGCGAACCCATCAGTTCATCTAGGCTCATGGTGGCTACGTCTCTTGCTTCCTCTATTGCCGCTACTTTCATTGCAAATCTTTTGGGGAGAGATCGCAATGTCTTTTTCACTAACTTAGTTTCTTTGTACACCTTTCCAAGTTGGTAAGCCATGTTGGAGATATCTCTGAGCTTTCCATTGAATATGGCAATGGTGTCATCCTCCTCCATTTTGAGTTCTTCAAACTTGGTAGCCAGCATCTGTAGTTTGGATTCCCGCACTCGACTGGTTCCTTCACGAACGGTCTGTAAAATATCTCATGCTTTCTTTGCTTGGTAGCATGTAGATATAAGCTTAAACTAGTTTTCATCAACATCAGTGAAGATTGCATTCAGTGCCTTCGAATTTGCCAGTGATTCTTTAAGATCATCTGGAGTCCATTTAGACTTGTCTTTGAGTTTTTGATTTGACTCCCCTTCCACAGCCTTAGAACTTGTAGCATCTTCTATAGGATGATTCCATTCATTCTCAACATAAAACCATGCCAGTTCGTCCAGTGAATTGATAAATACCCTCATACGTGCCTTCCAATAGTTGTAGTTGTTTCCTTCTAACAGTGGTGGTCGAGAGACTGAAGCTCCTTCTCTTATCGTCATGGTAAAACCGTATCTCACTTTCCTTGAAACAACCAAGGGAACAATAAGTGACTCAGCTCTGATACCAAATGAAATTTAGTTTTACCACTTTTTCTAGTTCTTACTAGTGTGTTCCAACATGCCTAGTTTAACCAAGTGTAAATAACATAAAACGTAAAAGACACACAACTTGGTTACGCAGTTCGGTGTAAACCACCTACATCTGTGGGGCCTGACCCAGTTCAGAATGAATCCACTAATTAGAAAGATAGCGTACAGAGTACAGTTTACAAAATACTTATCTTTACTAACTATGACGTGTGGACTCTGCTAGCTCCCCTAGCTACCGATCCGCCTTGATCAGACTCCCTCTCACCTCGAACTCCGTCGACGCAGAATCTCCTCCTCCCGAGGAATTAAGGTATATGATTCTGAACTTAGTGCGGCAGGACAGTGTTGGAACACAGTTTATTGGCTCTTGCAAATTTCGTAAGATCTCAAAATCTGGGTGCAGATTTTGCTCTATAAAACCGTAAGTATGCAGCCGTGTTTGTCCCCAATTTATATCCACGAATCAGACTTGAATACTCCTTGATTATCTCCACAATATTCCTATTCCAAATCTGATTCTTGAAGCATATCCAAATCCCATAAATAAAGGGATTTACCTTATATCATTCTATCCCATATATTCGAATAAATCTTCTCCATATAAGTAGGGATTTTCCATAAACCAATTATGCTTCACACGCCTGATATATAGCCAAATATACGATTACCATAAATTCTAAAACACTTCAATATTTCGGCTTGAATTCCGTTAAATCCTTTGGCGTAACTCCTACTCCAGCACCATGTTCCAACATGGTCTGTATATCAGTTCAAAAATAATTCACACAAAATTTCCAATAAAATAATTCCTTGACTTTACAGCTGGCATCCACGCTGATCCAGCAACGAAACCCGCATCCATGTCGATCGAGCGGCGGGAGATGGTGTTCGTGGTGGCCGGGGTTGGCTGGGAACCCACGTCCACGTCGATCGAGCGACGTGTGGTGGTGTTCTTGGTGGCGCTGGAAGGGTGAGGTTGGTTGTTGGCGGTGGGAAGTGGGTGGTTGTGGGTTGTAGTGGCAGAGGATGGTGGTAGCCGTAGCGTTGGAGGGGTGGGGTAGTGGCCAGGAGATGGTGGACTAATGGGTGGCAGCGGGAGATGGTGGCTTGGTCGCGGGTGGTGGTGGTCGTGGTGGCGGGGGGTAGCGGGCCAGAGGGGGGTGGAAGGTGGTGGTGGGGATGGCTGGAATGATGGATAGATTTTCTTGGTGTAATTGGCGATTTGGAAAGATTGGAAAATGGGTTGATTTGGGTCAAAATCCAACCCGACCCATTGTGACCCGACCCATTTGACCCAAATGGGACATTGACTCGACCCAACCCAACCCAAATGGGCCAGGTCAAAATGGAACGGGTCGGGTCGGGTCAAGTCAGGCAATTTGAACACTCATAATTATATTTTTCTTTCTTCCTAAATTTGATTTCATCCACTAATTTATTCACCAAAATCCAAGCATTGGCTTTGGTGTCAAATACATAGAAATAGAGGGATTACAAAAAAACTTGAATAATTCTACTGTGATCTGCTCCCTCCGTCCCCGCTAAAATTGCACTCTTACTTTTTTGACATTATTCTCTATCAAAGTTTGACCGCATACTTGTATAGATATATAAACAACAATATTATTGTATACAACATTGTTCAATTCGTCGTAACAAGTACTTAATAAGTATCAACTTTTCACTTGCAGTTATTATATGTAGGTAAACATATTAACGACCAAACATGTTTCTTGAACAACATGTCAATGATTACAGTGCAATTTCAGTTGTGGCAGAGGGAGTAGTTATTAGGTTGTATGTAAAGTTAGGCATGAGTTGACCATTTACTATAAAGAAAATTAACATACTTATTAGTGGTTATAAAAGTTTAAATGAAAATTTGACATATTTTATGATGCTATGGTAGCAGAGATAATGGCGGGGCTAGAGCGGCGGAGACGGTGGCAGCCTAACAATCTAGAATAGTTAACTTTGCATTTTAACACTGATTCCGTCATAACATTCCATTAAGAACTCAAGAAGTTTTAACTAACGAATAGTTAAATTGCAAGTTGAAATGAGACAGAGAATCATAAGAATCAAATAATTGCATTTATTATTTGAATCGTAACAATATGAAGAAATTATTTAGAATAACACGGAAATGAATGCCATGATATATACAACTATCCACAAACAGCAGCCTAAAATTTAGGGCAGCTTCATGAAAATTAACTCTGTTGTCTGATCTTCTTCGGTGTATGAACATTTGGTGACATAATATCACGAAGTCTTTTTTCCTGTGATAATGTCTGCGCCAACCTATACAAATATTTTTAAAAATTATTAGAATGAGAATGCACTCAATTTAATCACTCAAATAATTAAAATTTGTCCATGGTGAACTTACTTTTTGAGAGCTTCTTCGTTGGTTCCATTGTTCAATGCCTCACAACACCCAGTTTGCAAGTTAATTTTAGAAACTGGTTTCTTCAACAATTTGTTCCCAACTTCAACCAAATTTTGAAGATTTTTCTGAGTTCCAATGTCCACCGAGCACAAATCTCCGGTCAATGTATCATCCTGCAGGATTGGGTGGTCATTTTAAATATGTACTAGAGCAATGGTTGAAAATGATCGTTAAAACTGGTGGAATCAGAAATTTATGTTTCCATGTATAAATGCATCTCATTACATGTTCAATTTGTAAATTATAATATTTGAATTTTTTAAAAAAAACTTAAAATCTTGTTTTAGTCCGTCTAAATTTTAGGCAAAGACTTTGTTCATTCTTCTTCACATCTTAAGACCTTTCTCCAAACAATATATGGAGAGAGATGAAAAAGGAATTGCAGAAAGTTTATACTGTCTCACGGAAGAGTATCTGTTAGATTGCAAGAAATCTTGGACTTCCATCTTAAAATCAAGTGGCACTAAGTGGAGGTGACCCAATACCTTATATGAAAATCATTATCATTGTAAGAAACTGATGTAGGATATATCCTTCAACGGTATCTCAAAATACTTACCTGAATTCTAAGATAATTTGCTTCGGACCGAAGGGCACGAAAAATGGAGGAAAGATGGAAATCCACCATATCGCTACTTGCTTGCATGAAAACGTCCACAAGGGGGGTGGATCCGCCGTTTGACAGCCACCCCAAAATCCCCCACTTGGCCGATTGATCGGCTGAGTATATCCCTTCTTCTTTAGGGGTGCCCGTCCCAAGGGACAATACTATGAACTTGCTGTATTCCAAGGGCTCCATTTTAAAGAAGTCGGTGTTTCCTCTCCTCACTTCGCTGGTCACTTCATTTATAGCTATCAGAGCCTGAAATTTCATCCAATATTTTCCCCCACATTAGTTAATCAACAATCAATATAGCAACAAGTGATTTATACATTTTACCGGCCATGTTCTGATTTTTTACTAAATTAAACACTGAACGCTAAAGTCCTATCTTTCAAGATCATTCATGGTTCAATTCAGTTCGACTTAGTTCATTTCAACAAGAACTTGATTTGATGAAATTTAGGTTGATTCAGTCATATTACTACTCCTTATTTTTTATTCAGTTTAATTCAATTCAGTCAAATGAATAGGACCCTAAGGCTACAACAAGTAATATTAATTTTCAAATGAGGGCTAAATCACGCCCTAATACGTATAGTGGATTTTATTTTTATTTTTTTTTAAAAAAAAAGCCAACCCTTTCTATCCCTTCACATCACCACCCTTGGCGCCACCCGCCCAGAAAAACAAGCACCACCGCCGATATATCATCCCCACCCTACTACCACCTTTTTTCTTTGTATCCATTGTTCAATTACACTAAACTGAATTGGAAGACAAACAAAAACAGAACGTGGGCTTAAGAGAAACAAGTGGCTATATTTACGTACCGGATTATTGGCGGCAACACCACCATCAATGAGATTAAACCGTCTAATGGCTCCGTCCGAACTTTCCGTCTCGAAATAATGTGCCGGAAGATAGGTGGGAGCGGCAGAAGTTCCGATGCAAATGTCTCTTAGATTGGCGTCTAGACTCGGATGATGCTTCACCTACAGCACCGAAAACACACACTTAGTATATTTAATCAGAAATTTTAAAATTAAGGATTGGAAGGAATATGATTTGATTTAAACTAACCATATAGCTGGAAAATATGGTTGGTTGGAGTAACTTGATGTCGAACGTCGGAATGACGACGTTAGTCAACGTTTGGGTCAACTTGGTTTCACCAAGTTTTTCCTTCAGAAGGTTGTGGAGGTACTTGCCGTCGTACTTCGGTCCCGTTAAGGCTCTCACGACTTTCTCAGCTGAACCTATCAGATAATGGCTGAACATAAAAATAAAACAAAAAAACCATGAATTTCTTTATTATTTATAATCATAATTCATTGTGTAACATGGCGTTTTTCTTATATATATGTATATATATATATATAATTACTTACTTTTCTTGAGGGAAGATTTTGGGACAATGCTGAAGGTAAAAGTCCTTAATGTCCTTGGCAGCAAAGAGAGGGCGGTCGTCTTCATTCGGGGCGGTAAGCATCGCCGTCACGAGGCCGCCGGTGCTGGTGCCGGAAATGACATCAAAGTAGTCGGCAAGTCGCGCATCTTCTCCGTCCAATTTCTAGTCCAAATCAAACCATATTAATAACGAAACGTAACAGACTGAAAGCATGAAAACTCACAATAATAGTGGCTATGTGTATTGATATATAGAACTGCGCACCTGAAGTTCGGACTCGAGAAATGCAAGGATGATGGAAGGGATGATTCCTCGGATGCCGCCTCCGTCGATGCTCAAGACGGTGACGGATTTTCCGTACGTTGGTGGCTGCAAAGCGGGAAAGCTTCTTCCTTTTTGCATTACAATCGGCATGGCTATGGCTGCAGATAACGAAAAGGAGTTTGTTTACAAGTTTCAGAATTTCTTTTGATGAATGCAAAATTTGTAAGTGATCTGTGTTAAGGATTGAGTTTTACTTTTTGTGGTTTTAAGTGATTGATGATATGGTGGTATTTATAGTGTCGGAAGGAAAGAAATGTTGATATTTGAAGAAGTCGCCTTTCACTCTCTTCTATTAATTAACTTTGACTACTCAGATTGGCCACTGCAACTGCCGTTTTACGGTGACTGACCCGGTTCGGGTCAGACTTTTCCACGTTATTCATTTCACGCGAATTTAACCATTTCAGCAACAAGAGAAATCTATTGATAGCACCAAGGGAAAAAAATATAAACCTAATATTCCTAATTAAATAAACATTTCAACATTCAAAGGCACAGTATTGGCATTAGAGAAGGTCTATTGCATTTATCATTGGCACCACCAGCACCTGCCCTTGCCGGAGCTCGCCGTTGAACACCACGCGACCTCTCTGGTCGATTATCTGTACCCTCACGTTGCCCTAGTATTTAGAGAAGATGGCAATTTCTTAACACCGTGTAACAAAAAAAAATTCAAATTAGACTGTTACTTATCCCGTGGAGGACTCCTCTTTCAACACTGAGCTGGAAGAAGGTGGGAATCTGTTGAATAATCTCCTTCCTCCCGTTTACTGCAGAATTACTGCAGCATTTGTTAGGTTCTATTTTTAGTGAACTTTTGAATGTTTCCAGCCTTCATGTTCATGACTAACTCAGGTTGTTAGTTGCATGGAAGTAGCTAGTTTGTTGCATGATTTTAGGACTCACATTGCATGGTTGTTGCGTGAGTCATTGCATGAATGTAGCTCCCCCAGTTGTATTTTTCCTTATAAATTCAGCATCAGAAAATGCACACAAGAAGATAGCCCCAAAACTCTTGTGTTCGTTTGTTTTCTTCCTGAAACAAGTTTTGCTTTCACTTTGTTTCTCTTCTCTTTGTTTCCACTACAACAAGTGGTATCAGAGCGTTAGTGTTTGATCCAAGACTCTGTAGTCGTTCGGTGTTCGATCCGCTTCGACAAAATGGCAGGACCAGGAACAGGAGCAGCTGGTGACAAAAACAAGGGAGGAGCGTCCACACCACCACCATCTGAATGGCCAAAACTTGGTCGAAACAACAAGACGGGCGAAGGAAGTGAGACACACATAGTAGAGCGGGTTATAAGGGATAGTGATGGTGCCACGCACTTTTCGATTCTCACATGGACCAACTATGCAGATTGGGTGATCCTTATGAAGGTGCAACTTCAAGCACAAGGCTTGTGGGAGGGATCGAGGATGGTCCGGGTGATCAACGTGATGATCGGCAGGCAATGTCGTCACTCCTTCAAGCAGTCCCACTGGAGTTGATTTGTACCCTTGGAGTCAAGATAACCGCCAAGGAGGCATGGGATACACTCAAGGTTACGCGAGTTGGTGTTGAACACGTTCGAGAGACCAAGGCTCCAACTCGTCGGACGAAGTTTGAGAATCTCGCATTCAAGGATGGCAAGGGAGTGGAGTCTTTTGGGATCCGACTCACAGCAATTGTCAATGATCTTGAGATGTTAGGCAATCCGGTGGACGAGCACAAGGCAGTGCTCAAATTCCTTCGGAGTGTACCACAAAAGTACAAGAAAATGGCCATGGAGATAGAATTGCTTGTGGATTTGAAAACTCTATCCATTGAAGAGCTCACTGGATGGATTTTGTTAGTTGAAGAACGCGGGGAGCTCGATAATTATGCACCAGATGGAGGTCACTTACTTCTTACTGAGGAGGACTGGCTAGCGCAACAACGATAACGCAAACCTAGGCAAGGTTCTGGCAGAGGTGATAGAAAAACCAAAGCTACGACTATATCGAAGTCGTCGGTCAGAAGCGCAAAACCATCATCAAGTACGGAAGGCCGCAAGAAAGGCAATTGTAATTATTGTGGGAAAGCTGGTCATTGGGCGAAAGAATGTAAAAAGGTGAAACGCGATCAAGAAGAACATGCAAACCTTGTGCGCACCGAGATGGAAGGAGATGAAGAACCTGCACTACTCATGGTGCAGATTGGGAATGAGACCAGCAACACATCTAAAGTTGTGCATTTGAACGAGGAGAATGTGATGCCGATAATTGCAGTAGATGGAGTGTGGTACCTTGACATCGGGGCCAACAGTCATATGACCGGTGAAAAAGCTGCGTTTAGGTCTCTTGACGAGACAGTACATGGCACCTTTCATTTCGGTGATAACTCGGTGGTAGACATACGTGGGAGAGGAACGATAATGTTCATGTGTCTTACAGGTGACCATCGAACTCTCACTGACGTCTACTATATTCTAAGCTTGCGAAGCAACATTATCTCCTTCGGATAACTTGACGAAAAAGGATTCAAAATCACCATTGAAGATAGGAATTTTTTATCAGTCTCAGAATGTATTGGCTCGGGTCACATGATTATGCAACATACTCTTCACACTAAACTTGAACCTTGCGACTCCAGTGAGTCTTTTGGCGCAGAAGGAAGTAAAGCATAGTTGTGGCATGCGCGGTTCTGACACCTTCACTTCCGGGCATTGCATAAGCTTTCAAGCGAAGAAATAGTTCATGGAATTTCCTACATTGAACATGTGGAAGAGCTTTGTGATGGTTGTGCAATCGGGAAACAACAAAGGACACCATTCCCGCAGGCCACAACGTTCCGAGCAAAACGTCACTTAGAATTGGTCCACAATGATTTGTGTGGTCCAATTGCACCTCCAACAACAAGTGGAAGAAGGTATTTTCTACTTGTTATTGGTGATTATAGTCAATACATGTGGGTTGAACTACTCAGGACGAAGGTTGAGATGTTGCGACACTTCAAGAAAATCAAGTAGGCAACGGAAGCCGACCGTGAATGCAAGCTTCTTGCATTTCGTTCGGATCGTGGTGGAGAGTTCAACTCCAACGAGTGCAAGGAATTCTGTGATGCAAGTGGGATTAAGCACAACATTACTGCCTCTTACTCGCCTCAGTAGAATGGGGTAGTAGAGAGGCAAAACCAGACGATGGTCGAGATGGCTTGGTGCCTCATGAAGTCAATGGAAATACCCAAAACATTCTGGGGTGAAGCAGTGAAAACTGTAGTTTAACTACTCAATCACTCACCGACACGGAGTCTAGATGGCATGACACCATATGAGGCATGGCACAGGAAGAAACCGAGTGTTCGCCACCTAAAAACATTCGGGTGTGTCACGCATGTGAAGAAGCTTGGCCTGGGATTGGACAAACTGGCGGACCGATTAGTTCAAGGGGTCTTCACTGGCTATGAGGAAGGTGCTAAGGCATATCTATTCTACGATCCGATTGGAAGGTGCATGTACGTGAAAAGGGATGTCATGTTCAAGTAACGTCGGGCATGGAAATGGGGAGCTTCCAGCAAGACAATAGCAGTAGAATGAAAGAACAGTTCACTGTTGTCTACTCTACAAGTGAACACACTATCCCCACACCCGAACAAGCTGCACCAGAAGTTGAACCACGGACCCCAGCGCCTACTTCATTAAAGACACAGTAGGCAACACCTCCTACACACGACGAAAACATCGGCACTACATCAGGGCCACGATGTTACATGTTGGTTACAGATTTGTACAATGCCACCAAAGAATTTGAAAATGTCGAAGAAAGCGGTCACTGCTTCTTGGCCACAGAGGAGCCAACAAGTGTTGAAGAGGCTCTTGGAGATATATCTTGGAGAAATTCCATGAAGGAGGAAATGAAATCAATCCTCGATAGCAAAACTTGGGAGCTTTCATCACTTCCGGCGACCCACCATGCTATCGGACTTAAATGGGTCCTTAAAGTTAAAAGGACCCTTCGGGAAAAATTGTTAAGCATAAGGCGAAGCTCGTCGCAAAGGGGTATAAGTAGCGGCATGGGGTGGACTATGAGGAAGTGTTCACTCCGGTGGCAAGAATGGAGACGGTTCGGCTATTGCAAATATTTGAATAGATTCTGGAAAGATAAGAATATCATATTCCTTATCATGATTAATCACATATCAAATCTCATATATTCCATACGTGATTCTAAGAATATTTGTTACGCAGTTCGGGCTTCTAGAGACTTTCACACAATCCAAACACATTTTAGACAGTAAAAAATTATCCTTCGCGATCACTGGGGGGGGTTCATACCTCCTGTCTTATTTCCTATGATGAAGAAACAATGAAGTGAGTAGAGGTTAAACATTAAATTGTTTTTAATGATTCACAGTATCGAGTGTATGATACTTATAAGAGCGCATAGTTTATGGAACTTCTCTTATGCTAAGAATCACCTATGTAAGCGAGAAGTGTGGCCGCTTCGAAAGGGAATTGTGGGGACGCAATTCCTTAGAAACCTTACAGAACTAGGGGGTGTGCCATGGCCTGATTAATGGACACAACCGTGGAAAGCACAAAGGCTAGGAAAGATGTCTGTGGGAAGTGCATTGTCGTTCACACAAGCGGCCAGGGAAGTTCAAGGACATCGCGTCTACTTCCTAACCAGTGGGCTAAGTGTACTCTCTCAAGGGAAAGTTCAAAGGGTGACACCTACTTATCCTATGCAGCATCTATGCCGTCGAAATGAATCTATCACCAAGTCAAAATCTGTTTCTGGTGTGATTGTTCTGATTCCACATCAATATTTATTCATGTGGGGGATTGTTGAAAATGATTGTAAAACAATTTGAATTTCGTCAACTTTTGGGCTTCGTTTTGAGTTGGACTCGAACTGAATTAGAGTCAATGGGCATCGTTTTTGGATTCTCCTCTGCGAGTACTATAAAATCGATTGTTTAAACTCTCAAAATGAATAAAGGGTGAATGAGATTTGGATGCTCAAAGAGTCACTCTTATAATGGAAACTTAAGCGAAAATTCATTCACACGTACTAAGTTTTCTATAATTTTTTACTGTCTAAAATGTGTTTGGATTGTGTGAAAGTCTCTAGAAAGCCCGAACCGCGTAACAAATATTCTTAGAATCACGTATGGAATATATGAGATTTGATATGTGATTAATCATGATAAGGAATATGATATTCTTATCTTTCCAGAATCTATTTAAATATTTGTAAAATATTTGGTGGTTAGAGAATATTTTCTCTAATTACGGGAATTAGATCTTCCACGTATCTTTCCATAGGGTTTCTTAGACATCTATAAATAGAGTCTCTATGTCAAACAGAAACCTCGTACAATTCTCAAGTTTCTCCCTACTTCTAAACTTGAGTCTTATCTTCTTTTTCTGTCTTTATCGGTGATAGTACTTCGGGCTTTGTGTGACTCCGAGGTAATTTAACTTGTTAAAATTACCTTCGATGGTTTTATCATAGGGAACGATGTCCACGATGGGACTCAATCGTTTCAAGGATAGCAAGTGTACTCGCGACTCCATCAATATGTGATATATGTGATTGCTTAAAACATGCTTATTAATTGTACGCATGAATAATTAATACAATTTCATTATTTTTACTCATGATAAATTGTTCGTGTAATTTCGTTATTTAATTTCCACATGTTTTATCAATATACGTTCAACAGCTTCAATGGTGAATCCCTGGAAAACGTTGCCCCATCCCTGAACCAGAGCTTCAACGGTGAATCGATCAGAGTTCGTCTCTCACATTTTATATTCTTTTTTTGGACAAGGATAATAAGGTCTTTTTAATAAAATCCAGCCATCAAATGGTTGACTATAAAGTCAGCAGAGTCAAGGGTTATTTTGCCACTTTTTGATATTGCAGGGTTATGTTGGCAATTTCATCATAAAGTCAAGGTTATTTTAGCACTTAACTCAAAAAAAAAACAATTAATTTTTTTAAAAAACTTAAACATACTTTTCAAGTTAAATATTGCATATTTTTAAATTTAAATACATTATGTTTTAAATTTAAATAATACATTTTTGAATGTGATATTTCTTGTATTTCCATTTTCAAAATTTTCTTATTATGTGTTCAACTTATAGTGCATACGGTAATTTTGAAATAAAAATAGTGTATAATTTGAAAATGATGCAATCAGAAAAATGGGATTCACAAGCACAAATACGAGAAATGATATGAGTTCGCAAGCGTCGAACCCTAAAAATAAATTCTTAAATTCACATAAAAGAAGATAAAATCTCTCCGGAATATTATTGAATGAAAGATAAAAATATTTTGGCCTACAATGAAGTTTTAATTAATATTGTATGAAATCCTAAATTGAAATAAGGAAATTCCGAAACAAACTTCAAACGAAAAATACCAGACAGCGAAAGCCAAATTTGCATTGCATTATAGAACCTTTGTAGCGATCAATGTATTTTTCAACTCTGCCGAAGTCAAATGCCCTACATTAGAGTTTGGTAAGGTTAAGAACTACGCATCCTTAATATTACGCATTTTGTTATTAAATGTATTTTGAAAAAGGTAAACTATTGGAAAAGAGCATTGTTTTATAGGTTTATGGAAAGATAGGTTTTAATTAGAATAATAAAATGTTTCAGTTATAATATTAAAATTTTATTATTTGACTAGTAGTTGTAAAGTTAATAATCCGATTCATGCAATCCAAAAATTGTATATTCAATTCTTCTGATTTATTCTTTGAACCTTGATTTTCTCATAACTTATGGAAAGATTCATTGACGGATTCTTTGAAAAGTTGATACTCTAATTACGTTGTTAGAGCAGATGGAGTAGGAAACCTCGTTGGTTTTTACGCGAAACGTGTGTATGTGGACATCAAAAGGTGCTTATCACGAGAAATGTGATCTTTCTTCGTGGCTGCATAATTAATGTCGTTTTTCAGTCAAAGTAAACATTAGAGTGAAAACTGAAACAGCCAAACAAAAGAAACCCTCATTTTTGGTCATTCCATCGGAGACGCTAACATCCCCGTAACCATATATGGATTTTCGACGAACCTCCAATGGCATTCTCGGTTCATTTTTCAGCATATATATATATATATATATATATATATATATATATATATATATATATATATATATATATATATATATATATATGACTAATTACATAGGTGGCGTGGAATTTGTTCAACATTATCCGTATAATGAAGAGATAGTTGATTTCTGTGATTCTCTTTTGCAACGACAATATAATAAGAGTAGTTCTACGGACAGACAACATGTTCATAGTCACTTATTTTTTACCTTATAGTACACTGCATTTGTTAAATTACATACCAAATTTTAAATTTTTGAAAATGTTTTTTAATATCACATATTTTTATATTTTCACCTTCAAATACATATTATTACTCATTTTTACTTATAGAATACCCTTGTACACTGTCCATAAGATTATGGAAAGACTATTTTTCCTAATACTTTCTCATGTAATAATATGTAAACTGTATATGGTACGGCATAATATTATACAGAGTTATATTTTAGATGGACTAACCATCAGACAAACCTATTTTATAATTGATGTAACTAATGAGACGATTTGGTGTTTGTTTTATTTATTGAAACGATGCTTCTACAACTTAGAATTTTTTTTAGAATGTATTGCAGTATATAAATAATTAAAAGTTAATCTTATAAATGGAGTTTTTCATGATTCGTCTAACCGTTAATTAATTACTAATTCAACAGTGTGTATTTATATCCCACCCCACGGATAGGATAACCTTGTTATACCCAGAATATTAATATAACCTAACAATATTTATACTAAATTTATGGAATACCTAATCCTAAAGTAGTGGATATTGAATTAGTAAGATAGTATGACTTCACAGAACTACACATTAGAGTTATCCTAACACTTTCATTTCAACACTTATTAAAATATTACGGTAACTTATAAGGTGTTACTTAAATCTCTGAAAAGTGTTAGCTAAATCTTGAAACATGTTGCTTTATATCTAATACAATATCATCATAGATAATATTAGTAAAAATGTTGCAGTAGGTATAACTTAATATTATTAGCAACTAAAGTAACACTTTCAAAGTGTTACATAGCCTTAACTAGTTTGAAGTAGTGCCGTTACTAATTTATTTTTAGGAAATAAATCTCGGCCCAAACCCTAATATTTTAAACTATTTAGAATACTATACAACTGATACACCCATTTCAGAAAAATAAAATGTACGTGAAATTTCCTATTTTACAGGATGTCCCCGATTTTTGCCCAGAAAGTGATGAAGAATATTATGACCAAAACTCTAAATATTAGGGTTACTTTGAAAAGAAAGAATGTTCCATTTCGAATTGCAGTCTTGTTTGACTCTGTAGCTGCAATTTTTAGCCAAGATACGAATTAGAATCGATCGCCATAGAGTGGATTTTTGTATTTTGACCGAAAAGAAACACGTACTCTTGCCTTACAAGAAAATATTGATGTTCCTATTCGATTAAATATTTAGTGTGCTCTAAAATTAAATTACGTATTTAAAGGATTCGTCTCTTGAAAGACAGTCTTCCCATAAGTAACGGAAAGATCAACGTTTAAAGTGTAAATTAGAAGAAATGGAGATAAAAATTTTGAATTGTATGAATTGAGTTATAACTTTATAACTTCTACACGTTGCATAATAAATTTTTAATATTACAACTAACCCTTTTTGTCTTTTATTATTCTAATTAAACCCCGTCTTTCCATAAGCATATGGAAAGACGGTCTTTCCCAAGACGTTGGCTTAAATAGAGTCCGTCTCTTGAAAGACGGTCTTTCCATAAACCATGGAAAGACCAATATTTAAACTGTAAATTAGAAGAAATTAAGATAAAATTTTTGGGTTGCATTAATTAGGTCATTGGTGGGCGTCGTTTCACTCACCAAAATAATCTGCAAACTCTAATGATGAAATTAGTACAGTAGCAAGCAGAGTCGATCCCACGAGGAACGAAGCAAAATCTATAATAAAATACCTACTAATATAGAACACTTTTGGTGTAGCCACCACGCCTTAATTTTCAGATTTATTTAACAACTAATAATGCAACTATAAAATATGAAATAATAATGCAACTAACAGATATAAAAATCTAGTAAATATATGATGAATGCAATCGGCTCGGAATAACTCACATTAGTTAAATATCGATCATAGGCGCAAAGATAAATCAATTCATATGCATCTATCAGTTATAGGAAAGTAGGTACGCTTAACCTCCCCAATTCTTTCGTACTTTATCGACAATTAACCAATTATAATTAATTAATTGTTTCTCTTACCAAGATGGTCTCTGGAAAGTATTCGCTGAACCAGATACACACCTCGATAGCATTAAGAATGAAAAGAACCTGATATAGCAATTACCCAAGTATTCGCAAGTAGTAACGCACACTTAATTGTTTCCCATCTTGCTATTACAGTCTTAGCTAGTTAGCTATTTTTACAAGAACTCGCTACTTACTAACCCTTTCTAACGATTACGTATTTGTAGAATAGATAGCATTATCCCAATAATATTCAAGTTGATCAAGCTTAAATATATCAGAAATAAATTTAACCAAGAACAATCAAGAACACATAAGAATCAATTATAAAACAATTAGGCCTCACGATTCATAAACTAATGCTTGTTATTCTATGCCGATATATAAATTAGCTACTCATAATAATTAAACTAAATAAATATATAATATAATAATAACTCATACTCAAAATAATAATTAAATAACTAACGTAAATAAATATCAAACCAGGAATTTTGCATGTAAAAACCAATGTGAGTTTGGCGTGAATAAATCTTCAAACCACCACTGCTCCTCTCTGTATTAATATGTCTTTCCCCTTACAAAAATCCTCTCCCAAGATTCGGCCGTGTATTTATATACACCAAACCAAAACCAAATCCAAATCAACTTCTAATTACTTTTCTTCTTATGGAAGAAATAAGGAAATAAGATAATATCTATTCTAATTCTAAATAACTAATTCCTACAATTAAGGAATTTTAAATGGAAGGAGATAATACAATCTTTATCAATATGGGCAGTGAATATATTTATTTCCTTCAAATCCACATCTCTTCAATAATTCACTTTTCACCCCATAACTTCAACAATTCTTCTTTTGCCTCTCTTCCTTCATCCCTGGAAAAATGTTTTATAAAATAAGAACATTTTCCATTGGAGCACATCGCCTCATTAAAAACCTTAACCTGGAAAATCCAGTGGGAAAAAACCATTGGTTAAGGGAAAAAGAGTACAATGTATAGCTCCCTGTCAATTCTCAGCAATCAATGAATTCCTGCACCAAAAACACCTTAAAGTGCAAATTATATCTTAATAAAATCATAATAATCCCACAAAATATGAACACAATATAACACACATCAAATATCCTCACATTTGAATCATGCTTGCCCTCAAGTATGAAGTGAAGAATATAAGAGTAATCAACAATCCACAACGTTCATAAATTCTTATTCCCTCATATGACTCTATCTAAAATGACCCTAAAAAGAAAAGGTAAGATAGAAACACAAATCACACAACTAAACAGATAAAAATTCAACTTTCAAAACTCTAGATTCTACTCTTATAACGATAAATTTTCCCCTGCCAAGGAGTAAAGGATCACCTTAACGCACCTGGAAATCATCAACCCTTAAAGTAATTTAAATGAAAATGTTCAAGATCAGGAAATCTAATCATCAATTCAGTCAAAATCGGACAAACAATGAATATTTTCTCACAGTTTCACTCAATCACTCTCAATATATGAAGGACAATCACTCAAATAATTCACAAGTTATAACATAGAGAAGTTAATATGTAAATCAGGAAGGTCTTTCTCAAGGGTTGTAACGGGGCTAGAGACCATTCAGATTGGTGAGATCCTAAGGGTTCTAAGCTCAAACAATATCGATCAAAATATTATGCATGTTTTTTTTTCCTTCAACCAACATCCATGTATAGTAGACATTCACCAATAATCTTCATCTCATGGCTATTATGAGAAAGCCAAGTAATATCACATCAAAATAGGTGCTATTTTATTTTTTTTCTTCTTTTTTTTTTCTTTTCTTTTTTCTTTTCTTTTTTTTCTCTTTTTTTTCAGCACCATTCTTCTTCAATACAGTCCAAAACTGGTACTTTTTTTAGAGGAAAATCGCAACATAAAATTATGATTTTTTTCCTCTCTTTTTTTCATTGTAACGCCCCTCCAGTTTGGCCAAATGGAACCCCAGTGTCACTGTTCATCATAAAATTCAGCCTTCATTTTTCTGAAACCGTTCAGTCTGGGCAAACTGGACACATACTCAGTAATGTCATCAACTCAAGAGAACACAATGATGAATTCATCAACATTAACTCCAAGAACATGCATAATAGGGCCAAGAGAAAGGATAAAACAAGGTTTTGGCTAAATATATAGTAACTCATATCAAAGAACATAGTCAAAGCTTCAAAGTGTTTCACTAGGGGTTAACGTAATTGGTAGGCAATTTAAGCTGTGTGGTTCATCCTAGTGTCTTCCATCACTTTCACACATAACAACTCCAATTATAACAATGTGATCTCTCAGAACAAAGATTGATGTAGAGAGTGCTCTACTCTAGCTCAAACCTCACTTTAGTAGGCTAAAATATTCAATTAAACTCATCCTTTTTCGCCATCCCAAAAATCATATCAATCAAATTTCACAAATCATAGAAAATCTCATTCAATAACTTCAAGGCATATTAGATTTACCAAGTTTGTTACAATGAATTTTTCAACCGGCAGGGTACTTTTATCAAGAGCCACTAGAATTTTCTCATGTCAAATTATCGACTCAAACAACACAAAAAACACATGTTTGACTGTAAAAAAACCTGAAATAAATAAAAAAATTAAAAAAATTTTTTCAAAAATACAAAACAAAACACACAAGAAACCTCCTCACACTTAAACTTTGCTTGCCCTCAAGCAAATAATGCAAAGCTCTTATGAGAAAAGGTTTAACACACAGTCAACATCATAAAAAAATGACAAAGGAAAAGGGAACTTATAGTGGTGGGTTTCGGAGAAATTCTCAATCAAGAGGAAAGCGTTTGATCCTAATCAGGTTCTGCCGCGGGCCCCCCGTTTGGCCAAACGGAACCCTGCGAGTCCAGCCTTCCAAATGTGTGAATTCTCCATGGTGCAAATTCAAGTACTTCAATCTGTAGATCAAGAACTGAGATCAGATGAAAAATTGAAATTCCTAAAAATAAATAAAAAACTTAAAAAAGAAAAAAAAACTAAGAAAATTGGGTTGCCTCCCAACTAGCGCTTTAGTTTATAGTCTTTGGCTAGACTTCCAGATGCCGTTAATTATCCATCGTATGGCACAATGGAATTTCTTCCATTCTGCTATTTATCGGACAAAATTCAGCTTCTGCTGCTGTAACAGATCCCATTTGGCTAAACATGAGGCCTACGACAGAACCATGTTCCAACTCCGCCTTGTTACACTTGGTTGTCTTTTCCATCTCCGGATCAAATATCAAATCTGGCTGCTCTGATCTAGTCATGTACCAAGCAGTAACACAGATTAGTAGGTAAAATTTTATAGAAATTGACAAACCGTTCCCCGGCAACGGCGCCAATTTGGTGGGCGTCGTTTCACTCACCAAAATAATCTGCAAACTCTAATGATGAAATTAGTACAGTAGCAAGCAGAGTCGATCCCACGAGGAACGGAGCAAAATCTATAATAAAATACCTACTAATATAGAACACTTTTGGTGTAGCCACCACGCCTTTATTTTCATATTTATTTAACAACTAATAATGCAACTATAAAATATGAAATAATAATGCAACTAACAGATATAAAAATCTAGTAAATATATGATGAATGCAATCGGCTCGGAATAACTCACATTAGTTAAACATCGATCATATGCGCAAAGATAAATCAATTCATATGCATCTATCAGTTATAGGAAAGTAGGTACGCTTAACCTCCTCAATTCTTTCGTACTTTATCGACAATTAACCAGTTATAATTAATTAATTGTTTCTCTTACCAAGATGGTCTCTGGAAAGTATTCGTTGAACCAGATCCACACCTCGATAGCATTAAGAATGAAAAGAACTTGATATAGCAATTACCCAAGTATTCGCAAGTAGTAACGCACACTTAATTGTTCCCCATCTTGCTATTACAGTCTTAGCTAGTTA
Source organism: Rubia yunnanensis (assembly GCA_037428765.1). Lineage (NCBI taxonomy): Eukaryota > Viridiplantae > Streptophyta > Magnoliopsida > Gentianales > Rubiaceae > Rubia > Rubia yunnanensis. The sequence goes on along the minus strand of CM075067.1, from coordinate 100,345,669 downwards.
GCTATTTTTACAAGAACTCGCTACTTACTAACCCTTTCTAACGATTACGTATTGGTAGAATAGATAGCATCATCCCAATAATATTCAAGTTGATCAGGCTTAAATATATCAGAAATAAATTTAACCAAGAACAATCAAGAACACATAAGAATCAATTATAAAACAATTAGGTCTCACGATTCATAAACTAATGCATAAATTAACTACTCATAATAGTTAAACTAAAAAAATATATAATATAATAATAACTCATACTCAAAATAATAATTAAATAACTAACGTAAATGTAAAAACCAATGTGAGTTTGGCGTGAATAATTCTTCAAACCAACACTGCTCCTCCCTGTATTAATATGTCTTTCCCCTTACAAAAATCCTCTCCCAAGATTCGGCCGTGTATTTATATTAACCAAACCAAAACCAAAACCAAATCCAAATCAACTTCTAATTACTTTCCTTCTTATGGAAGAAAAAAAGAAATAAGATAATATCTATTCTAATTCTAAATAACTAATTCCTACAATTAAGGAATTTTAAATGGAAGGAGATAATACAATCTTTATCAATATGGACAGTGAATATATTTATTTCCTTCAAATCCACATCTCTTCAATAATTCACTTTTCACCCCATAACTTCAACAATTCTTCTTTTGCCTCTCTTCCTTCATCCCTGGAAAAATGTCTTATAAAATAAGAACATTTTCCATTGGAGCACATCGCCTCATTAAAAACCTTAACCTGGAAAATCCAGTGGGAAAAAACCATTGGTTAAGGGAAAAAGAGTACAATGTATAGCTCCCTGTCAATTCTCCGCAATCAATGAATTCCAGCACCAAAAACACCTTAAAGTGCAAATTATATCTTAATAAAATCATAATAATCCCACAAAATATGAACACAATATAACACACATCAGTCATAAATTTTATAGCTACTGCACATTATTTAATAAATTTTTAATATTGCAACTAAAACATTTTATCTTTTTATTATTCTAGTTAGACCCCATCATTTCATAAGTTTATGGAAAGACGGTATTTCCCAAGATTTTGTATAAAAAAAATTAAGCTAAATTGACAAAGAGGAATGTGTGGTTACTAATTGAGCTATTTTATTTTCTTTATATGTCTTTATCAAATACTGATACAAGTTGCAGTGCCGTTTATTTCTCAGAATAAATTATTAAAACGCGTCGGTGCAAAAAAGCCTCTATCCAAACTTAAGTATTTCACATTTGTATATTATTTCATAATTTTTCTTTGCGTAATAACCACTCTTCTCCTCAAAATAAGAGTTTCTCCATTATGTAAGCTCATTAAAAACTATACTCTACATAAATATATCTAACAGAACACATACAGTAGGTAGATATGGGTGTAGGCCGGATTGCAATGTTTTGAAATTATAAGTTTCAATTTTGTTTAAATATTACTTGAGAAATTTTTAATTGATTTTTTTAATATATAATAAATAATTCAGATTATGTTCTTAAAATCCCTCTTCTCATAATGTTTAGTTCATTTTGCTACTTTTCATCTGTGGTACTGACATTATTAAAAACGTGATTTCAGTTAAACCGGTTATTTAATGATCAGTAAAGAAATTAATTGACAACATTTCACAACCCTTTAGTAACACTATATGACACGGAGTAATTTTTTCTCTTTTTGAGTATAAAGCGAAGCCTGTAATTTTGTTTCCCATTCTTAGACAATTGATGGAAAATTCACACTTGCATGATGGGTTACGATCATCACCGGATAATCCGATTCAGCGTATAAATGGTCCAATTGGAAAAGTCAAACACTCATCCGAAAATCCCAGTCAAATGCAGCGTATCATTAATTTCATGACTAAATCTCACTCTATACATTATAAGTAGCCCTAATTTCTTCAACCATTAACCATCTAATACTTTCTCAAACTCAAAACATTTTCTTTCACAAACATTTCACTTCTTTCTCGTTAATTTTAAGTTAATCAACAATGGAAACCGCTAGACCTACCGCTTTGCAATCACCGACTTACGGAAAATCGATCACCATCTTGAGCATTGACGGCGGTGGCATCCGGGGAATCATCCCCGGAGTTGTTCTAGGGTTCTTAGAGTCCGAGCTTCAGGTAATTAATTATAATTTCATGTTCATCAATTAATGCGCGTTTAGTTACATTTGTTTACTAACGAGTTTTTATTCTTTCGATATGTATCAGAAATTGGACGGTGAAGATGCACGACTGGCCGATTACTTCGATGTGATTTCCGGCACAAGCACCGGCGGTCTCGTGACGGCGATGCTTGCTGCTCCGGACAAGAACAACCGCCCTCTATTTTCTGCTAAGGACATCAAGGACTTCTACCTTGATAATTGCCCTAAAATCTTCCCCCAAGAAAGGTAGTTAATTAATAAAAATAACCAGTTAGCCTAATTATCTATATTTAGCTAATCTATAGTTATACTAATTTTTATTAATTGTAACCCTAGTATTTGTCCATGATCATCAGATACCATCTCTTCGGTGCAACCGAAAAAATAATTAGAGCCGTTGCGGGACCGAAATATGACGGAAAATATCTCCATAAAATCGTCAAGGAAAAGCTCGGTGACCTAAAGCTGCATCAAACGTTAACAAACGTCGTCATTCCAACGTTCGACATCAGTTATCTCCAACCAACAGTCTTTTCAAGCTATATGGTTAGTCTAATCATTACGAAGCTCTTTAGTTAATCGATTAATTAATTAGTTTCATAATAACTACCTTAATAATTAGTTTCTCACCAAAATTTCATTTTTTTTTTGTTTTAGCTAAAGGAGAACCCTAGTTTAGATGCCCATCTAAGTGACATATGCATCGGAACTTCTGCCGCTCCGACTTATCTTCCGGCGCATTACTTCGAAACTGACGATGGTAAGGGCGGCGTCAGAAAGTTCAACCTAATTGACGGTGGTGTCGCGGCCAATAATCCGGTACATATACAGACACTTTATACTGCAAATTCTTAGTGTCAGAGTCTTACATTAGTGGTTGACAGAGTTATAATTCAATATATATAATCATGTGTTACTTCTACATAGTACCAATTAATTTTATGATAGGAATCCATGATTCTGATGCTCAGTGATCGTCAAAATCATGATTTCAGGCTTTGGTGGCTATAAACGAAGTGACGAGGGCAGCGAGCAATGGAAACACGGATTTCGTTAGAATGCGTCCGTTGGAGTACAACAAGTTCATAGTACTGTCCCTTGGCACGGGTAGCTCTAAAGAAGAAGGGCTATACACGGCGCATCAGGCGGCGAAATGGGGCATTTTGGGGTGGTTGACTAGCGGCGGTTCTACGCCACTTATCGACGCCTTCTCTCAAGCAAGTAGCGATATGGTGGATTTTCATATTTCCACCATTTTTCAAGCTCTCCAATCTGAGGAAAATTATCTTCGAATTCAAGTAAGTGCTTAGCTTTAGATATATATACTTTTTCTTAACAGTATACTTTTAAGGTTTCGGTCTGTGTTTAATATTACAATATTTACTGTATATATTAGCCAGGTATTATCGTATTTCGTCATATAAGGGGAAAAAAAGGAAAGTCAACGTAAGGCGCATACATTCTGATCAACTAGCACAAGCTAACTTTCTAGTTGAACAGTTCATAAGACTAGGAAATTATATTTTATATAAGTTTCATTGATGACTTACTTGTCTATTAGGGCATTTGTTTTAATACATTTAAAAAAAAAGAAAAAGATAGCGGTCATGAATTTAAAATGTATTTTACTGATACAAGTAGCAAGGTATCAATTCAAGTTGGATCGATCAGATCAATGTCATTTTATATATTTAATGTAGTTGTCGGGTCGGATCGATCAGATTATTTCACTCGTTCAAGTTTTCGATCAGAAACTGACGACAGTAAAGATCATTCATACTTATTTCGAAAAAAATTGCGACAAAAAATGATCGATTATTAATTTACAGGATGACACTTTGACCGGAGATCTGTCGTCGGTGGATGTCGCGTCGGAGAAGAATCTAGAAGGACTGGTAGAAGTAGGGGAGAAGTTGCTTAAGAAACCAGTATCTAGGGCTAACATGCAAACCGGAGTTTTTGAAGCTTTGAACAATGGCACCAATGAAGAGGCTCTCAAGAAGTTGGCCAAAACGCTGTCCCAAGAGAAACGTCTCCGTGATGCTCAATCTCCAAATGTGAAGTGATTTCATTTGCTGGTGTTATAATGTTATAAATAAATCTTGCATTAATAATTTATAAGTTTGTGTAAATGATGCAATATGACGATAAAAATAACAGGCTATCCATTACAGCTAGATAGCTAGAAAATTCTTTCATTTTTATTTTTTGTAATTGTCATCCTCCAGAAGAAATAATGTAATCCATTTGTTATGGTATATGTAAGTGGTCGGTCATTTTCTTTTTGTCTGATTAAATGAATTGATTTAAATTAAATTGATTTAAGCTGAAGGAATTAAATTAATCTGAACTTAATTTACTTTTGGTTTATCTTATGTAAAAGTATAATGTTTTCATCTTACGAATTTAATAAATTAACTAGTGATAACACCTAAAAGGGATCCCACGTACTGAAGATTACTGGGTCAATGGTGATGAGAAGAAGACCAATTTTCTTCGGAGTGCATTTGTATTTTCAGTTGAGTTCAGTTCAATTCAATTCAGTTCACTTCATATTTTGCGTAAATTTAATCATTTGGTGAAATTTAACATATGGAGTATAGTTTAGTTGTACATTACTATTTTTCAACACACTTATTTTTAATTTAGTTCAATTTAATTTAAATTAGTTCATTTCAAATCAAATAAATTCAGATAAGTTACAGATAACATGGGCGAAGTACACATAGACACCAAATAGACCTAAAGGAGATGTTTGATCAACAAGACGTGGCCAACAAACTCTAAATATTTCAGGTAAAGATAAGGTATGGAAAAGGTATAAATACATAGTATATAAGATCATTTAATCAAAACTTCTTACTTAAATCTTAAAATTAAAATTGATACATAAATATAAATAATATTGTATGATACATTTTAAAATTTGTTATATATACCATATATTTTTATATATCAACTTTTCACAAGTTTTAATCATGATCAATGAATGATTAAGGATCAAACGTTTTTCAAGCAGTTATCAACTGCTGAAAGACAAAGTTTTCAATCTAAAATCTGATTGAGTAGTATGACATTCGACTTATAAATATCTTAATAAATATATATTGAAACGACATACTTATAAGATTATTTTAATGCGATCACTATCATCCGTCGAAAAATTTGAGTCTTCGAGAGATACCTGAAAAATTCTTTATTACACGAATGTGTTGAATGATAATGTGTGATTTGTTCACTAATTATGTGTAATATTTTTGATTGAATTTGTAGTATTGGTTTAATTTGTGTGGTATTTTTGAATTGTGTGTGGTTTTTTATTGAAGCGTGATACCTGTTGAAAGATATATTCCATATCGATTTCTTAAGAACTATATGACTTACATATAAGGTCTTGGGTCACCTCCACTTAGTACCAATTGGTTTTAAGATTGAAATCCAAGATACCGTAAAATATAATATGGTATTAGAGCCTAGATTGGGTTATTGGGCCGATATGTGGGCCCCTTTAATTTAGTCCAATATGGGCCATGGAGTGTTTTCACGTTGGCACGTGAGATGGCGTGTTGAAATATACATCTCACATCAATTTCTTAAGAAATAAATGATTTACATGACTTACACCTCCACTTAGTATCAATTAATTTTAAAATAGAAGTCCAAAATACTTTGAAATTTAATGATACCTTTTCTTCTATGGAAAGTTAGAGTTTTTCTTTTTTTTTTTAAAGGAAAGTTAGAGCTTTGAAATACGAAAGAGCGTGGAAGATTTAGGGCTTTTTATAAGAATGAGGAATTCCCTTTTAAACTCAAAGAAGATAAAGTTTTTTATTATGAAGAATGCAAAGGAGAGAGGACATTCAAGAGATATTGAACTTATAGCTATTTATGGACTTTGAATATATTTTTAGAAATTCAGGGTCAGCAAGAAGAATGTACTCATTGAAAGAATAAGTTAATTTTTTTTGTCTTTTTCTAAGCACATATAGAACAATTATCATTATTTTAACTTAAATATTGTATAGTATAAATTAGATACTGTGTAATATAAAAAAATAGATATGAAAATATGTAATGTTATATATTTAAAATACAAAATATATAATTCAATTTAAAATATAATATTAAGTTAAAAAGTCTTGTTTGACTGACAGGTTCAATCTCCATCCCTATTTCCTTCTCTTATAATATAATAATATATTAAATTAGTAAATTGAAAAGAAAAAAAAAGAATTTCGAAGGTGACTTTTATAGATTACACTTACAAGTTACGACTAATTAATTGGGAGAATCGGGCTGCTAGCTAAGTTATTGACTTTTCAATTTTAACTCGAACACGACAAGATGTTACTCCCTCCCGTGCATGATTATAAATACTTCAAGAGTCACAATATTTGATTTTAATGTGGAGTATGATTTTTATCGAAGTGGTAAATATTTATTTTTTAAACTAAGTCCCTTCAATAGGAAGAATATATTCAAGTTTTCTTACATTTTTTGTACTACAGTAAAACACAAAGTCTTGTTTTATATTACCTAATCGATAAACTCAATCATTTTATATTATTGTAACTGATAGGGCATAACCTATGGAAATACTAAGATTTAAATTGCAAACTAGAACAAATAAAGATAAAATTTTGGGTTGCAATAATCGAGTCATAAACTTATAATTAATGCATGTTCAAATGTGGGAAGTGCATCGTTCACACAAGTGGTTGGGAAAGTTCAAGGACACTGCGTCTACATCCTAACTAGTGAGCTAAGTTTACTTTCTCAAGGGAAAGTTCAAAGGGTGACACCTACTTATCATATGCAACATCTATGCCGTCGAAATGAATCTATCACCAAGTCAAACTTCGTGTCTGGCGTGATTGTTCTGATTCAACATCAATATCTATTCATGTGGGGAATTGTTGGGAAATGATTGTAAAATAAGTTGAATTTTGTCAACTTTTGGGCTTCGTTTTGAGTTAGGCTCAAACTGAATTAGAGTTAGTGGCCATCATTTTTGGATTCTCCTCTGCGAGTACTATAAAATTGACTGTTTGAACTTTCAAAATGGATAACGGGTGAATGAGATCTGGTTGCTCAAAGAGTCACTCTTGGAATGGAAATTTAGACGGAAATCCATTCGCACGCAATAAGTTTTCTCTAACTTTGACTATCTAAAACAAGTTTGGATTGTGTGGAAGTCTCTAGAAAGCAAAGATTCTTGGAATCACGTGTGAAATATATGAGATATGATACACGGTTAATTATGATAAAGAATATGAGATATTCTTATCTTTCCAAAATCTATTCAAATATTTGTAAAATATTTGGTGGTTGGAAAATATTTTCTCTGATTACGAGAATCAAATCATCCGCGTATCTTTCCATAGAGTTTCTATAAATAGAGCATCTTTGTCAGACAGAAATCTCGCACCATTCTCAAGTTTCTCCCTACTTCTAAACTTGAGTCTTATCTTCTTTCTTTGTCTTTGTTGGTGATAGTCCTTCAAGCTTTGTGTGAATCCGAGGTAATTTTATTGGTTAAAATTACCTTCGATGGTTTTATCCTACGGAGCGATGTCCACGACAGAACTCATTTGATTCAAGGACAACGAGTTTACTCGCGACTCCATCAATATGTGATATATGTGATTGCTTGAAACATGCTTATTAATTGTATTTAAACCTTTCCAATTTTACGAATGAATAATTAATACAATTTTATTATTCTTTCTTATATTAAATTGCTCGTGTAATTTTGCTATTCAATTTTCACATATTTTATCAATATATGCTCAACGACAATAAAGACTGAATAACCTTTGTTTGGTGTATTTAGCAAGACTAATAATCTGCATGTAAGCTAGCTAGACACATTTAACTGTTTGGTAAAGTATTCAAAAACATACTCCCTCCGTCCCACTTTAAAGTTCTGAATTACTTTTTGCATGAATTTTAAGACAAGTCTATGTGACATTTTTTTAATGGGTGATGAAAGTGTGCCTACATAAATCAAATGAAAGGAAGAGTTGTAACCATAAATTTATGGCTAAATGTAGAAAGTTTAGAAAAAGAAAGTTTACAATGGGACGTCCCAAAAAGGAAAATAGGAAGTTTATTGTGGGACAGGGGGAGTATTATTTTAAAAGCGAAAATTATCTTGGGAAAAACATAAACTGTTCTCCCCCTACTTTCAGTAGATGCCAGCTTTATTGTTAAAGCATAATTCCACCAAACACATAAGCCATCTATCATGAATTATTATTGGAATATCTATTGAATTAATATTAGCAAAATGAAAGTGAAGAGACTATGGTCAATGGTCAACATATAAGTTTCATGAGTTACCCTTCTATTAAACAATTATCTTTAGAATGAAACCTTAGTAGTCTTATGTGTTGGGCACAGTGTGAAAACCCCAACCATAATGGTTGAACATTGTCTACAAAATTAACAATTTATTGATGCTACTGTATAATAGGAAAATAAGATAATTTATTGAATGTAATTAGAAACACAAAAATCTATGACGATTGTGAAAAATAAAAGGTAATGAATGAATTCAATCATTACTGAAGAATAACAAAATTCTTCTAGCGTAAGATCTCTAGTGAGAATACTAATATGCAATACCACGATAATTACTGCAGCAAATACTGAAATTAATCTCGATATGTTATCAGCAAGATAAAAGAGGAAAGGTGGTTTTGAAAATGTCGGATAAATTCATATATATATACTATAAAATATAGCCATTTAAAACCGTTATATTACCATTGGGAATATAGCCAGTATATTATCACTATACATATATTGACTAATTATAGTTAATTGCTAAGAATTAGTGTTGTCAAAGAAGTTATATAAATATAAATATATATATATATATCTCTTTGTGTGTGTATATATATATATAATTATATATACATACAATAATAATAAAGAAGTAAATGAATGCATAAATAAATCAAAAGGAATTACCAGGAAGAAGATATATATATATAATAGTAATAAATAAATAAGAGAAATTACCGAGAAGAGAATATATATATTTATACATAAGTATACATTATATAATATACTAATAATGATAATAAAATATATATATATAGATATATCTCTTTGTGTGTGTATATATATATATACAATAATACTAATAATAAATAAATAAGCAATAAATAACTGAGCAAATAAAAGGAAGCTGATAACCCATATTATGTATATGTATGTATATATATAACAGCAATAAGTAAATATGAATGAATAAACAAGTAAGGAAAACTAAGGAAAGAAGAAATGGACGGCGGAATTTTATTCAATCTTGGCAAGTGAATTCACTGAGAAGAAGGAATGGACGGCGGAATTTTATTCAATCTTGGTAAGTGAATTCACTGAGAAGAAGAAACGGCGGACGTAAAGAAATTATCCAAAGTAATTTTGGGAAATGGAATTGTTGGGAAGAGGAAATGAACGGTGGACATGAAAGAACTTTCCAAAGTAATTTTTTGAGCAAGTGGATGTAGGATAACAGGATAAAATTTCAGGTTGGTAGGTGTCAGAACCTAGGTTTTCACCAAGTATAAATATTTGATCCCCAACACTTACCTTCTCACGCAGTAAGCAAAAACTCTTGCCAAAGAACAGTGGTGAATAGTAGTAAAGTAGGAAACGGAAGTTGCCTAAGCCCAAGTTTAACTAAGGTGAGTGTTTTCATTGCCTTAGCATGAATTGAAGTAAAATAGATGTATACACACACACACACATATATATATATATATATCTTGTATGGGTACAGGCTGCTCTCGAACCCCTGCTTTGCTCTCGAACCCCTGCTTTGCTCTCGAACCCCTGTCTTTGCCCTCGAACCCCTGCCTTTGCCCTCGAACCCCTGCTTTGCCCTCGAACCTTTGCCATCAAACCCCTGCTCTGCCCTCGAACCTCTGCCTTTGCCCTTGAACCCCTGCTTCTACCCTCAAACCTTTACCCTCAAACCCCTACTCTGCCCTCGAACCTCTGCCTTTTCCCTCGAACCCCTGCTTCTGCCCTCGAACCCCCGTCCTCTGCCTTTGCCCTCGAACCTCTGTCCTCGAACCCCTGTTAAACCTTGACCCCTCGAACCCTTGCTAAACAGTAGTCCTTGAATCCCTCTTAAACCTTTATCCTCGAACCTTATCCTCGAACCCCAGTTAAATCGTAACCTCTCAAACCCCTATCCTCGAACCCCTATTAAACCTTTGCTCTCGAATCCCTGTCCTCGAACCCCTGCTAAACAGTAACCCCTCGAACCACTGTCATCGAACCCCTATTAAATCTTGACCCCTCGAACCCCTGCTAAACAGTAGCCCTCGAACCCCTGTTAAACCTTGACCCCTTGAACCAGTACCATTGGAACCTTACCTCTCGTACCACTTACCACTCGAACCTCACCACTCGAACTGGTAATACTTACCACTCGAACTGATAATACTTACCTCTCAAACCTCACCACTCGAATTCTTTACTCGAACCCATTGTACTCGAACCCAACTACTCGAACCCTTGTACTCGAACCCAACTACTCGAACCCTTGTACTCGAAATACATACTCGAACATGTACTTGAACTCTATTATAAAGGGACATACCTGTCAAAAAATAAATTGATAATATATACTGACTGTTAAACTGAGTGTGTATATTACTGTGTTCAATTTTTGTGAAACTGAGTTATGAACTGCTCTGATAGTTTTTCTGTGAATGACCGACTTTTACTTTATCTTGCCGTGTCAAACTTGAATCATATACTACACTGATATGTTATGTGGATGACCGGCTTGAACTTTATCTTGCCGTGTCAAAATTGAAATATCTGCTACCTGATTACCTGTCTATGATTTTGGGACCCCGACGCGATTGTAGTTCAATCAAAGTCGGCAGGGAACGATTTTGACTGGACCGTCTGATTAGACCGGCTACTTATGGAGTTTCTGGTATGCTAGCATTATCCACTGTACTGTACTGATACGAGTTCGTAACTGAACATCTGATTGGGCGTGGTTGTCGAGACTAAATTTTGAACTGATTGCCTTCGGGTACTACTGAAAGGTTGTGCCTTGTATGTTAGTCAGAGTTGCCACATAGGCACTTGGCAGCAACTTAGCACTAACCACCCGTATCCTTTTACTATGTGCTAGGACATATGTGGCTATTTGTTATTTGTTATTCCGTGATCACTAAAACTCAACTGGGTAAATACTGGCAATGAAACCTCACTAAGCAAGGAGCTTACCTAGTTAAACAACCCCTTTTCAGGTGAAGAGGAACTGTAAGAGAAAAGTCCTTTGATGTCTTTGCTTATTTTGAGAGAAATCTTGGATGAACTTTAATATGAATTTTTGAATCTGTAATAGTTAGGTAAAACTTTCATTTAACACTTATATTAACACTTTCACTGTAATAGTAATTTAGGTTTTGAATTTATCTAAATCACTTCCGCATAAAATCTATCTCCTTGTTACTGTTACCATTTTCGGTAGCACAACCAAGCTCGACCCGACACTGTACGTTGGGTTTGGAGTGTTACACACAGTGTAACCTATGTTTGGTGGAGTTGTGATCATTAGTAAAACTAGGTTATTTTGAAGGCAGTGGGAGACCAACTTCTATTTTTCCTCTAAATATACATTGTTTAACACCCACACGATCGCCCAAGTGGTTGGGTGCATGGCCTAATTCCTTTGGAACACGGGTTCGACTCTCGATAACGGCAGTGTGGGGGTTCTTCCAGTGGGAGGACTTCTTGTGCTCACCGAACACAATCGAGGGTCATGTGCTCGGTTACAGGAGTGCTGTGATTTACCTCTCCGGTGAGGCCTATGGTGTCAGGCGGCCGGGGCGGCTGAGGGCGAGCCGATTAATCACCTTTCTAAATATACACTGTTTGAAATAATCACTTCAGAGCAATTTACTAAAACATCAATAGTTATTTCACTTATAGTAATTACAACAGTTTATAAATCTTATCAAACACACTCATTATGTGCTGATACGCTCCTGCGTTTATTGTCCCTCATTAGCCATGTTCAATAGAAGGGAAAAGGCAGGGTCAAAGTAATAATAGCAGAATCCCTATCATGAACTTGCTAGTTGCATAGCTTAAGGTCAAGACATCATTTTCTACTATAATAGTCTCATAAATGTTTTTTTCAAGTACTTCTCCATTCGTGCATGCATGTGAATGCCGAGAAAACAGCTTTAGACTACGTGGATGCCGAGAAAATAGTTTTAGACTATGTGGATGCATAGTCTCCATACGGTATATAGATTTGTGATCCGTCACTGATATAATTATGATAAAGAATATGAGATATTTTTATATTTTTTTAAATCTATTTAAATATTTACAAAATATTTAATGGTTGGAGAATATTTTCTCGGGAATCAGATCTTCATTTCCATAGAGTTTCTTAGACATCTATAAATAGAGCATTTATGTCAGACAGAAACCTCACACCATTCTCAAGTTCCTCCATATTTCTAAACTTGAGTCTTATCTTCTTTCTCTATTTTTGTCGGTGATAGTCCTTTGGGCTTTGTGTTACTTCGGGGGTAATTTTACATGTTAAAATTAACTTCGATGGTTTTATTTTAGGGAGCAATGTCCACAACGAGACTCATTCGTTTCACGAACAACGAGTTTACTCGTGACTCCATCAATATGTAATATATGTGATTGCTTGAAACGTGCTTATTAATTAATTTTTAAAATTTTCAATGGTAAGCGTGAATAATTAATAAAATTTTATTATTTAAGCTCATATTAAATTGCTCGTGTAATTTCGTTATTTAATTTTCACATGTTTTATCAATATATGATCAACAGTCTTTAAACGAATTAAATTTGTTGAGTTATATTGATTCACTTAATTGGAAATTGTACGTCAAAATTTATGCTATTAGAGTATGACTTTGTCAACGAATGACTTTGTCAAATTTGTTAAACTTATCCTAGTCTATGTAAATCTGTTGTAGCTAAGCCTAGTACGTAGGAATTATGTAAATTCTAGTTAGATAATTCAGGAAACTAGTTAGACATTCCGTTGTATAAATAGTTAGGCAACTCATCAGTATTATTCAACCAAAATTAGCTATCTATAATCTAGAAGCTTTTCTTCACAGAATATTTCCAAACATTCACTTCTGTTCATCAATATATTTTATATGGTATCAGTTTTTTAGCTGCTTGGCGTTTAATCCTTTCCAGCAGCTCAACAAAAGCCAAGTTCTTCCCTATGGCTTCCGCATCCCAGATTCTTTTCTCCGCTTCCGGCGGCGCCGCGGCCAACCTTCAATTCCCGGCGTTGGCGGTTCGACTTGATCGGAGCAACTACTCTTTGTGGCAGAGCACTGTCCGGTCTGCCCTTGAAGCCTACGAGCTTGAAGGCTTCCTTGTCAGCAGTGGTGCTCCAGACGCCCTTCTCCCGCCTGCTGCCGGAGCGACCGTCGGTGATCCAAACCCGGCGTTCGCTGCCTGGAAACGTCAGGACCGTTTGGTTCTCCTCTGGCTGCGTTCCATGCTGTCCTCGCCGATGCTCGGCCTTGTTTCCCGAGCAACTACTACGGCGGAGTGTTGGTCCTCTTTGCAGCGTACTTTTCAATCACAATCTCGAGCTCGCCATATGCACCTAAAACAGCAACTTCAGGTGCTCACTAAGGGCAGGCTCTCAATCTTGGAATATGTTAAGCAGAAGCGAGCTCTCGTTGACGCATTGGTGGAGTGCCTCACTGTCATTCCCGATGACGACTTTGTTGCATGTGTTCTGTACGGGCTTGGCCCGGAGTATGCTGCCTTCAAAACGGCAGTTAGTATGCGACTGGAACCAGTTTCTTCCGACGAGCTTCTTGGCTTGCTCCTCCAGGAAGAACAGCGCATCTCTGATGCTTGCTTGGACACCAACATGCCAGCGGCAAATGCAGTTCATCGCCGATTTTCCGGTCGTCAGCCACCGCCGGACAGCCGTCGGTCAGCCCCTACACCACTGCCAAACCATCAATCTGGCCCCCACCAAGCTCCTTGCCAAATTTGTGATAAGGATGGTCATGTTGGTCGCAACTGCCATGGGCAATTCAACCTTACTGCATTTCCGGCCACTAATCGCCGTGCCGCCGGCCTTCTCCGTCAATATGCTGGTAAACAAGCTTATGTGGCGTATCCTGAGAGCCCCTCCGCCCTCTCGGACCCTTGGATAGTCGACTCAGGTGCCACCAATCATGTTACCGCTGACCTCTCCGGGCTCAACCTCTCAGCTGAGTATGACGGCACCGACAATCTTGTCGTCGCAAACGGTCAGTCCCTTCCCATTACGCATACTGGCAATCTTAATTTAATTGCAAAACATGTTGCCAAACCCCTTGCATTAAATGATATCCTTGTTGTTCCCAAAGTGTCCAAAAATCTCATTAGTTTCCGTCAATTATGCCATGATAACAATGTTTTTGTTGAACTCCATGCTAATCATTGTTATGTTAAGACATTAGAGGGCAAGATGGTTCTCAAGGGATTCGTTGAGAATGGTTTATACCGTCTCCCAGTTCGTTCCCCTGGCCCCCGTGTTTTTGTTGGTGAACGAGCCTCTATAGCTTGTTGGCATCACCGTTTTGCGCACCCTCATGAGTCTGTGTTGCTTCGTCAACTAGCTGTTTTTGATTTGCCTGTTTCTGCTAATAAGTCATTACCATTATGTAGTGCATGCCAGTTAGGCAAGAGTCATAGACATCATCTTCCCTCTTGTCATACTGTATCTGAAAAACCTTTTGATCTTATTTATTCAGATGTTTGGGGCCCTGCCTCTGTACCGTCTTTGAATGGTAATCGATATTTTGTGTTTTTTATTGATGACTGCACAAAATTTGTCTGGATATATTTTCTCGCTGCTAAGTCTCAGGTTTTATCTGTTTTTCAATCATTTAAAACGATGGTTGAAACTCAGTTCTCCACTAAAATCAAAGCTTTCCAGTCTGATTGGGGGGGGTGAATTTCGTAATGTATCAACCTTTCTTGAAGCCAATGGCATCATTCATCGAGTGTCTTGCCCGCACACTCCGGAACAAAATGGTGCGGCAGAACGACGTAATCGAGTTGTCGTCGAAAAAGGTTTAGCTCTTTTAGCCCACTCTAACCTTCCTATGACTTTCTGGGAACATGCTTTTCATACTGCTATTTATCTGAACAATAGAACCATTACTCCTGTTCTTGATCATAAGTCCCCCTATGTATGCTTATACAATCGCCAACCTGATTACAACTTTTTAAAGTCGTTTGGTTGTCTTTGTTTTCCTTATCTGCGGCCTTATAACAGCAGCAAATTGGAGTTTCGCTCTGTGGCATGTATCTTTCTTGGGTACAGTGCCAAGCACAAAGGGTACTTATGCTACCATATTCCCTCTTCCAAAACCTACATTGCTCGACATGTTGTGTTTGATGAATCCTCCTTTCCTTATCCAGAGCATCACTCTCAGTCCAACCAGCCTGATTCACCAAACGTCGAGCTTTCCCCACTGCCGCTCCAGGATGCAACTCGACCTACTGTCTCAGCCTCTCCTACGCCGGTGGTCTCGTCATCTTCATCCGGCCTCACACCACCAACTTCTCCGGTGTCTCCACCACCGCCACCGGTTTCCTCAGCTGTTATCCCCTATCCTCAGGCTCCTTCCTACTTTCGTCCATCCGAATCTTCGGTGCATGGTATGGTCACTCGAGCCTCTACTCATTCCCTTAAACCAACTGCCCACACTGCTACCAAACATCCTATCTCCTGTGAATCTTCTGACTTTGAACCCAAAACTTTTCTCCAAGCCAAAAAGAACCCTAACTGGCAACATGCTATGCAATTAGAATTTGATGATTTACTTGCTAATGGGACTTGGGACTTGGTTCCTAGGCCCCCAACTTCTAATCTTGTTAGTTGTAAGTGGGTTTTCAGGATTAAGAGGAAACCAGATGGGTCCATTGACAGGTACAAGGCTCGCCTGGTGGCTAAGGGTTATAATCAGGAGGAGGGGGTTGACTACTTCGACAATTTCAGCCCTGTCATCAAACCTACCACAATTCGGGTGGTTCTTAGCCTTGCTGTCACTCGCAATTGGCCTCTTCGACAGATTGATATCAACAATGCATTTCTTAACGGTGATTTGTCTGAAACGGTCTTCATGGAACAGGCTCCAGGCTTTGTCTCCTCTGCTCATCCTACACATGTTTTTAGACTGAAAAAGGCTATATATGGCCTTAAGCAAGCTCCCCGAGCCTGGTTTCAGAAGCTCCATCAAGATCTTCTTCGACATGGCTTCAAACAATGTGTTTCAGACTCACTCTTCATCAAGCATCATGGCTTTGATGTTGTCTATGTCCTTGTTTACGTAGATGACTTGATTATCACTGGATCCAACTCCTCTTTCATTGATGACTTTGTCAAGTACCTTAACTCGGTCTTTTCTCTGAAGGACTTGGGTGCTCTCAACTTCTTCTTGGGTATCGAAGTACACCGCAGTTCCTCTGGTATTTTGCTCTCTCAGCGAAAGTATATTTTGGATCTTCTTGACCGCAGCAAGATGATGGGTGCCAAGCCCATTTCCTCCCCAGCTGTTCCAGGCTCTCGGCTCATTTCTGGCGGTGATCCCTTCACTGATGTTCATCTGTACCGAAGCATTGTTGGTGCTCTCCAGTATGCTACCATCACTCGACCCGAGATTTCCTACTCAGTCAATCGAGTCTGTCAGTTTATGCACCAGCCATCTGAGCATCATTGGGCTGCAGTCAAGAGGATTCTTCGTTATCTCAAGGGTTCTCTTGATACAGGTCTCTTTTTCCGTCCAGCTTGTGACTCTCGGCTTGTTTGTTTCACTGATGCTGGTTGGGCTTCTGATCCTGAAGACTGCCGTTCTCAGCATGGCTTCGCTATCTATCTTGGTGGAAACTTAGTCAGTTGGTCCTCTCGAAAGCAAAATTTGGTTGTTCGCTCTAGCACTGAAGCAGAATACAGAGCCATTGCCTTTGCTACAGCTGAACTTATTTGGCTTCAACAGCTCCTCAAGGAAATGGCTGCTCCTTCTCATGGTCCTCCCATTTTGCTCTGCGACAATCTTAGTGCCACCTTCCTCACTGCAAACCCTGTCTTTCATCAGCGGTCGAAGCACATCAAAATTGACTACCACTTTGTTCGAGAACAGGTTCAAGCACGAGAATTGATTGTTCGCCATGTCAAGTCTATTGATCAAATTGCCGACATATTTACCAAGGCTGTTGGCACATCTCGGTTTCAAAATCTAAGGACCAAGCTTCTCGTTCGTACCCGATCGTGAGCTTGCGGGAGGGTATTAGAGTATGACTTTGTCAACGAATGACTTTGTCAAATTTGTTAAACTTATCCTAGTCTATGTAAATCTGTTGTAGCTAAGCCTAGTACGTAGGAATTATGTAAATTCTAGTTAGATAATTCAGGAAACTAGTTAGACATTCCGTTGTATAAATAGTTAGGCAACTCATCAGTATTATTCAACCAAAACAAGCTTTCTATAATCTAGAAGCTTTTCTTCACAGAATATTTCCAAACATTCACTTCTGTTCATCAATATATTTTATATATGCCAATGTCAATGAAATCGGATGTCTCACACGCCACAATATGCAAATTATATGCCTAATTTGGAATTGCAAATTATATGCAATGCATCCGACTTATCTGCCTAGTTTGGAATTGCGAATTATATGTCATGCGACTTATATGCCTAGCGAATTATGCCCTGGAATTGCGAATTATATGATGCAGTATGCATGTCATATACTGAACTATATGCGTATTTTGGATTAATCGTATGAAGTATACTTACGTAATTAATTAGAAGTTCCATGTGATAATATTCGACTAAATAGTTAGTCGAAATATATTATGCATGCCAAAATGAAAATATGCATGCCGACTAAATGGTTGTACGAAATAATGCATGCCCAAGCTACAGTGAATATAGCACTGCTAGTATACATGCTCCGATTACAAAAAAAAATTTGCATGCCACAAATTAATTTTTATCGAAATTGCTTAATGTGGAATTATGCATAATGCATGCTCAAGTCTTATTGAAATTGCATGCTACCTATCATGTAAACCGAATCTTGTTTGCATTTTAATTAAGAAAATTTGGTTCGTAATTTGCATGCATCATACTTCAATTGCATGATGACAACTGGATGTCGGATTAATACTTAATTTGCATGCCAGTTTGAGAAAATTGGATGTTGAATTTGAGACCATTAAAGTGCAATATGTTCCAATTGCATATTTAAAATTTGGAATAGTCAAAATATTACATAAATTTTTGCATGCAAAATTATATAATAATTTGCATGCTTAATTGCTTTCGAGTATTTATGGTTCGAATATTTAATTTTGAATTTTCGATGCATATATTTAACAAAACAAAATTGGTATGTATGCATAAGTGATTCTGAGTATATACATATACATATGTTTATCTGAAAAAATGTGCTATGATGGAGGGAAGTCAAACTATGACTCTACCAAAATCAAGTGTTTGCTTGTCCATAAATTGGCGGATTGAAACAGTCTTGTGAGAAAATACAAGTATGCCACTAAAACTTACAGGTCGGTTGGATTATCTACTAAATTCAAAAAAGATGTTTCTTTACCTATATGCATGTTGATACTATGATGGTGCAGAAATATTATATGCATGAGATTTTTTGTTCATACTTTCGAATTTTAATTCAAAGGTGCAATGTACATGAAAAATATATGGTGTGGTGGCACGAAGGTTTAATGTACAGGAAAAATATATGGTATAGTGGTATGCATATAATTGCATATATGGTTGAAAAACCTCTTTAAATTTACGCAAATTGAGTTTCCATGTCTTGAAATATAGTCTTTATTTCTTGGAAATCAATTTTTTTATTTATGGTGTGTCTCGGGTAATATGCGAGCATTTTGTATTGAATGAAACTAATGTATTTCAAAGCATCCAGATGTGGTTAAAGGTAATATGTTGGTGCCTTTTTTGTTGATATTAAACAAATTTAAGTGGGTAATGATCCACATATTTACCAATTGACAATGATTTGATTAAGGCTTTGGCATGATTAATGTTATGGTAATTGGCTTTGTTTAATTCGTCAACCGAGATTGATGCATTTCTTGTTAAATGGTTGGTTCCAAAATTATATGAAAATAAAGTGCACGATCATTTTATGTGATTTGGAATATGTGCATGAGATTAAGTAGCTTAGTCAATTGACGGAAAGCTATGGAGATCGGCTTAGTTGACTGATTGAAAACTATAAAGATTGGACTTCGTTAACCATTCAGATTGTAACTCTTGAAAGTTGAACATTGATTGAAAAGAGCATGAATGCTCGAGCGTTCAACATATTTCGGTTGTTGTGTATGACCAATAAAAAATGAACGTAAAGACACTAGTTTATAACTATGTCTAGGGTACTTGTTTTATGAACCATAACGATAAACCCTTAAGCATGAGTTGTTGTGACTACGTTGAGAATTCTGATTACTTGTAATCTAATAATTGTTGGGAAAAACTCTAGAATTTGGTTGAGAAACCTAAGAATCTCGAGATTGGGAATCCCAACATTTTTGGTCAAATCTCTAGTTTCTGATTGAAAAACCTAAGAACTGTGAGATTGGAAATCCTGAGACATTTGGTCAAATCTCTAGATTTTGGTTGGAAAACCTAAGAATTCTTAAATAAGATAGTCCTAAGACATTTTGGTCTAGGTACCCCAAGACACGAACTTCTAAGGAAGTTGACATGTATGATGATGTTAAATGAAATCAACCCAATGTGGGGGAAGATGAAACCTGAAAATTCAATGATAATATGAATTTTGATAGGAGTAACTTAAGATGAAAAGTCATCATGAGAGACTTATAATCGAGTGGATTGAGTTGGGAATATAAGAACTCAAACTCGAGTTAAGGCGTGAGCTTGAACTCGAGTTGGGCAATTGACTCAAATGTGTTTCGAGCACGAAAGCGCTCAAACTGAATTTGAGAAGTCTAGAAGTCAAGTTCATTTGTACTTAAATTTGACTTGAATATAGGTATGATATTTGTGTGGAGTTAGTAAACTCATGTTGTACCTATAGAATTGAAAAAAATCTGCGCCATGAGGGATATCAAAGAAATCCTAAAATTGGATAGTTAACCGAATCATTGATTACTTGATGCTACATTGTTGTGATAGTAATCATGATGGGATGAATGGTTAATTGAGATTGGGAAGTTTAGTCATCTCTAATTCCAAAAATGTTGGACGAATAAGAGAGACTTCTGTAGTAGAATATACAACGGTGTTATGATTTTGAAAGGAATTATCCCTAAAAGAAATATATGGGTAAGAACCTGGTGTTTGATTCAAATTTGAACAAACTAGACTTTTACAAGTCATTGGGGTGGACAAAATAATGTTGTCTAAAGTGGTAGACGTAAAATTAACAAAACCATTTACGTAATGCATTAAAACCATTTGTGGTTATAAGTGGCCATGAAGACGGATACGTAGAATCCTTTGGTGAATGTGATTCAAAATTTAGGATTTTTCACAAGGTCATTCTTACGTACTTACACCAACTAAATGTGGTGGTTGAACGAAATCACTAGAAATAATCAAAGCAATGTGGGGGAGCCTTTGCGTTGGATGACGATCTTTTAAATAAGACAACCCAAGAAGGAGAAAAAATAAAACTCCCCATAGAGCAATATTCCTATAATTTCTTTCGAATGTGGGGGTTGACGTATTGCGAAGGTAGTAAAAGGAATTCTTAAACAACGCCTTTACTAGATATGCACTGTGTTAAAGTGCTATCAATTTCTTGAGATTCACAAGAAATACGCAAAAATTAGAAATACATCTTGGTGGAAAGTGTATTTTGTGAAAATTTCATATAGATATCCTGATTTATCTTAAATGGACTTAAGAGTTTATAGATGAATCGTTAAGGATTGAGGATAAACCAACAAAGGAAACGAGATTCCATGAAACGATGTTTGTGGAAAATAACTATCAGTAGAGAGATTGATCTACCACATGAGTGCAAATCACTAGAGCACTAGTTGATTTCAATGATTAGTAACTATATTTGTGTTCTCTAGATGCAAGAATGAGTCCAGAGGTGATGGTACTTGCTATCGAGGCTTTGTGAAAGCCAGAAGTACATCTAATGGACCTAAATGGTTGTTTGAGATTTAGATAGTAAAATCTGAATATAACAATATGAAAAACTCAATGCTCTTAAACGATACATCATTTGACCAAACTAATTGTTGTTTAGCCAATGACATTGAATCAGTGAGCTTAATGATGGCATATACGCTAAGGGACATGAAAAATGACCATGTCATTTATGTCATTGTATTGATGATTTTCTCATTGATAGGAATATTAATACGATGATTGAGTCTCCGGAATAAGTGTCGTATTCAATGTAATGACTCTAATATTATGAGTTGCCTTGTAAAGGTGAGTTGTCTCTTAAGAAGAGTACTCAAGAGTCATTAGTACCTATTAAAGTGTACATTAGACATTGCTTATGATGGAAATTAAGATGATACACGAGTAATCCATAAATGATCCTTGGAAATAAGCAATGTGCGAGACTCGTAGATATGGATTGAATTGTGTAGAGAAATGATTCTCTCTTGCTAGATTCATGGAGGAATCTAAGTCCATTGTGTTGGACAAGATTGGGGAAGTTATGCCAAGACGACCAAAACATGTGTATGCTTATTGGTGTAGTGTAAAGCCATATCGATGATGGTGTGTTTCGACATAGACACTGTACCATTAGACAAATACTCTCTACGAGAATTATCGATGCTAACTATGTAAGGTCAATGTGATAAGAGTTGTGATTCTTTGACAAAATGAATGAACTGCTTTCTTGACGAAGAAATTAAATCGAGAGTTAGTTGAGAACTCGTTGAAAGGAATATGACTAAGTCCAATAAATTGTGGGTTACGTACGTGAACACCCAACCTATGTGACTGGAGATCCCAAGACTAGGTTCAAAGGGACAATTAAACTACAAAGATCCATCGCGATCATTGTGGGAGTTCCACACCTTTTGTCTTATTCCTATAATGAAGAAACAATTATGCGAATGGAGGTTAAGCATTAAATTTCTTTTAATGATTCAAGGCATAGAGTGTATAGTACTTGAAAGAGCGCATAGTTTACGGAACTACTCTTTACACCAAGAATCACCTATGTAAGCGAGAAGTGTGGTCGCTTCGAAAGGAAATTGTTGGGACACAATTCCTTAGAAACCTTACAGAACTAAGGGTGTGCCATGAACTAATTAATGGACATAACCGAGGAAAGCACAAAGTCAGGAAAGATGTCTATGGGAAGTGAATTGTCGTTCACACAAGTGGTTGGGGAAGTTCAAGGACATTGCGTCTACTTCCTAACTAGTGGACTAAGTGTACTCTCTCAAGGGAAAGTTCAAAGGGTGATACCTACTTATCATATGCAGCATCTATGCCGTCGAAATGAATCTATCATCAAGTCAAACTTCGTGTTTGGCGTGATTGTTCTTATTCCACATCAATATCTATTCATGTGGGGGATTGTTGGAAAATGATTGTAAAATAAGTTGAATTTTGTCAACTTTTGGGCTTCGTTTTGAGTTGGGATCAAACTAAATTAGAGTCAGTGGTCATCTTTTTTGAATTCTCCTTTGCGAGTACTATATAATCGACTGTTTGAACTCTCAAAATGGATAAAGGGTGAATGAGATCTGGATGCTCAAAAAGTCACTCTTGGAATGGAAACTTAGGCGGAAATCCATTCGCACGCAATAAGTTTTCTCTAACTTTGACTGTCTAAAACATGTTTGGATTGTGTGGAAGTCTCTAGAAAGCCCAAATTGCGTAACAATGATTCTTGGAATCACGTGTGGAATATATGAGATATGATACACAGTTAATTATGATAATGAATATGAGATATTCTTATCTTTCCAAAATCTATTCAAATATTTGTAAAATATTTGGTGGTTGGAAAATATTTTCTCTGATTACGAGAATCAGATCTTCTGCGTATCTTTCCATAGAGTTTCTTAGACATCTATAAATAGAGTCTCTATGTCATACAGAAACCTCGCACCATTCTCAAGTTTCTCCCTACTTCTAAACTTGAGTCTTATCTTCTTTCTCTGTCTTTTTTCGGTGATAGTCTTTCGGGATTTGTGTGACTCCGAGATAATTTTATTGGTTAAAATTACCTTCGATGGTTTTATCTTACAGAGCGATGCCCACGACAAAACTCATTCGATTCACGGACAATGAGTTTACCTGTGACTCTATCAATATGTGATATATGTGATTGCTTGAAACGTGCTTATTAATTGTATTTTAACATTTCCAATTGTACTATTAAATTGCTTGTGTAATTTCGTTATTTAATTTTCACATATTTTATCAATATACGCTCAACAACAATAACGACTGAATAACCTTTGTTTGGTGTGTTTAGCAAGACTAATAATCTGCTTGTAAGCTAGCTAGACACATTTAACTGTTTGGTAAAGTATTCAAAAACATACTCCATTCGTCCCACTTTAAAGTTCTGAATTACTTTTTGCACAAATTTTAAAATAAGTCTATGTGATATCTTTTTAATGGATGATGAAAGTGTGCCTACATAAATCAAATGAAAGTAAGAGTTATAACCATAAATTTATAGCTAAATGTAGAAAGTTTAGAAAAAGAAAGTTTATAATGGGACGTCCCAAAAAGGAAAGTAGGAAGTGTATTGTGGAACAGAGGGGAGTATTATATTAAAAGCGGAAATTATTTTGGGAAAAACATAAACTACTCTCCCCTTACTTTCAGTATATGCCATCTTTATTGTTTAAGCACAATTCCATCAAACACATAAGCTAATTATCATGAATTATTGTTGGAATATCTATTGAATTAATATTACCACAATGAAAGTGAAGAAACTATGGTCAATGGTCAGCATATACGTTTCATGAGTTACCCCTTCTATTAAACAATTATATTTAGAATGAAACCTTAGTAGTCTTATGTGTTGGGTACAATGTAACCTATGTTTGGTGGAGTTGTGATCATTAGTAAAACTAGGTTATTTTGAAAGCAGTGGGAGATCAACTTCTATTTTTCCTCTAAATATACATTGTTTGATACCCACGTGATCGCCCAAGTGGTTGGGTGCATGGCCTAATTCCTTTGGAACACGGGTTCGACTCTTGGCAGCGGCAGTGTGGGGGTTCTTCCAGTGGGAGGACTCCTTGTGCTCACCGAACACAGTCGAGGGCCATGTGTTCGGCTACGGGAGTGCTGTGATTTACCTCTCCGATGAGACCTGTGGTGTCGTGTGGTCGGGGCGGCTAAGGGCGAGTCAATTAATCTCCTTTCTAAATATAAATTGTTTGAAATAATCACTTTTGAGCAATTTACTGAAACATCAATAATTGTTTCACTTATAGTAATTAAAGCAGTTTATAAATCTTATCAAATACACTCATTATGTACTGATACGCTCGTGCGTTTATTGCCTCACGAACCATGTTTAATTTATCAATCATCCAATTTATCTATTCATTCAATTAGTAATAGAAGGAAAACGGAAGGGTCAAAGTAATAATAGTAGAGTCCCTATCATGAACTTTGCTAGTTGCATAGCTTAAGGTCAAGACATCATTTTTGTCAGATTATGATTTATTATGATTAGAATTCTTTCCTTATTACACCTCTATTGTACTCTCTATATATTTAGATATCAATAATACAATTCATTACGGCAAATCATTTTATCATGGTATCAGAGCAAGTTCTGATCCTAAATCATTAATCATATATTTATTTATTTTCCTGACAACTGTTTCCAGCGAAGCCATTCTTCATGGCGAGCGGCGAAGCTCTTCTCCCACCTTTCCCTGCAGCGGCGGAACCCTTCTCTCCAACGGTGGTGGAACCCATCTCCAGCGGTGAGTTTCCTTCTTTCTCCAGCAGTAAGCTTCGTCGATCCGTACAACTTCGGCGAAGAGAAGTCAACGCAGAGGGGATTCATCAAAGAAGAAGACGTCGCATGTCTAACACGCACAAGCTCACAGAAGAGCACGTGAAGATCACGCGCACGTCCATTGAAGACGTGTCCCCGCACGCGCGAAACAACCAGCCATCTCTTCTTCTCGCGATTTGATCATTATATCGTGATATTTTTAATTTCTCGTGGGTTGCGGAACATTGAACGGCGGCAGGTTTTCAGGTTTTCTCCAGCGCGTGAAGGTCACGCGCGAGTTGATTCGCGCATCTTTCCCATTTATCGTGTCATCCAATTTATCGCGAGTTAAAGCTGTTTCTCACGAGTTTAAGCTGTTTATCGCGAGTAGAGGTGCTTTCTCACGAGTTTCTCAAATTCTCGTCAGCACCCGGTCAATTTCTGTGCAATTTTTGGTATTTTGCTATGGTTTATTTGGGCCCTACATCTCGGGAAGATTGCTCCATTAATTGGATTGCGGACAAGGCATTGTTTCAGGCCGGTTTGAATGGTCCAAACCATCATTCTTCGTCGAATCAGTGGATCATTGATTCAGGTGCTACATCTCATATCACTGCTCGCACCAGTCTCCTTGATAAGGTACAATGTTATCGTGGTTCTGATTCTATTCTTGTTGGAAATGGTGAATCATTATCTATTTCTCACATCGGCAAATGTCATTTCTCTGGTTTTTCTGTTAATGATGTCCTTGTGGTCCCTAAGATTACTAGAAGTTTATTGTCCATTAGTTAGATTACTCGTGATTTACCTGTCCATGTTATATTTAATACCAGCGCATTTTCCATTGAGCACAAGCATACAAGGAAGATAATTGGTCAAGGCCGTCATAGTTTAGGTCTTTATTTTCTTGAGACTGGTGATCCCAGCTTTGTAGGCGAATTACATTCTGGAAAGCTCCAGGCTTCTTTTGAGCAGTGGAACTTTCGCCTCGGTCATGTGTCTCATGATATTGTTCAGTTGTTAAGTCGACGTGGCCATATTACTGTCACTTCCGCTATGCCGGCATCTGTCAGTTGCTCTCCTTATCAGATGGCCAAGAGTAACCGTTTACCTTTTTCCACTAGTGACAAACGCGCTACTGTCTTGTTGGATAAGATGCATTGTGATTTGTGGGGACCAGCCCCTGTTTTATCGGCAGGTGGTTTTTCTTATTATGCCATTTTCATCGATGATTTTTTTCGATTCACATGGTTTTTCCCGATGCAGTATAAGTCGGACTTCTATGACACATTTATCCAGTTTCAGAAATTCATTGTAACCCAGTTTTCTACTAGGGTTAAAAAAATTTAGACCGATGGTGGCACCGAGTTTACTAATCATCGACTTCAGGCTCACTTCATATCATGTGACATTCATCATCACATGTCATCGCCTTATACACCTACTCAGAATGGCCGAGCTGAGCGGAAGCATCGTCACGTCACAGAGACGGGTTTTGCCATTCACTCTTCTGTGCCACATTGTTATTGGGTGGAAGCTTTCTCCTCTGTGGTTCACATCATTAACCGTCTGCCAAGTTCAGTTCTTGGTGGCAAATCACCTTTTGAGGTTGTTTTTGGTCATGTGCCTGACTTTACCCTCTTTCACTCATTTGGTTACCGTGTTTTTCCATGTCGGCGTGCCACTGCTACTGATAAGTAGCGATCCATTCCGTGTGTTTTTATTGGCTACAACCCTCGTTACAAGGGCTTCCAGTGTCTTGACCCCACTTCTAGGCGTATCTATGTATCTCGCCACATTCGCTTTGATGAAACCTTATTCCCTTATGTCTCATCTTTCGCGGACAGTCGCTCTATTTCAGATCTGGAGATTTCATCATTTTTTTATGGAGCTGTTACTTCATCGATTGGGGCCACCACGCCTGTGCCTGTTCCAGCCACCCCTCCTTCACCACCATCTTCCATCCGGATGGCCGACCCGGATCCAACTCCTCAGCCACCGTCTCAGCCACCGGCCATCACGTCTCAGCTAGTATCAGCCATTCTTTCTCTGGCGACTTCCAACAGCCACTCTTCGGCCAGCGCAGCTCAATCTTCCTCGGTGTCGTCAGCTGGTTCGACTCCTCCAGCTTCATCGCCCTAGCTTCGTACCCATCGGATGGCCACTCGGTCTTCTACTGGTGCCATTCAGCGCCAGCATTATTC